>OY728158.1:376333125-377649344 GCA_963277665.1 Viscum album | reverse complement strand
CATAACCGCATACTCAATTTTAGTGGAAAATTATAGATAACCCTATCATATAAAAATCTTGTTAAAACCAAAATTAAGATGAATAATTTTAATTTTATCTATAAAATATTCATCGTAGTGAATAAACAATTCACATTTGACATCATGTGTGGTTATTTTGATTGAAATACAAAATGTTTATATAAAAAAATAAACATTCGGTGTATCCAATTTGATTTAGATTATTATCCGGTGCTTCTTAAAAAATAAAATTGATATATATATATATATATATATATTACATGAATATATTATAGAGTTTTAACCCAACATTTTTTCCATCAAGAGAATTTAATAAACTAATATTTTATTTTAAACACCATGTAATGTTCATCATTTTTATCATTAGATTTTTCTTTTTAAAAACAATCCTTTTCTTTAGAAATGATAGAAGGATTAATGATTTCACCTATTACTTTGTATAATTTTATCTTTATATAATTTTAATATATACATTATTTGAGAAGATGATTCATTATTTAATATAATGAACAATGTATATCATTTTTAAAAATAATGAAAATGGAAATGTACCTTATTTTTTGTTGGATTTTATGTCCTAGGACCAAATATTTGTATGTTGATTACATTTTTATTCAGAATATTTAACACTAATTAATCATATTATTACATATTGTGCCATATTATGCATGTATTTAATGTAATAATGTCCCGGTGCATTTTTTTCATTTATATGGCCATAGCAGGTCCCCACTATGATGAGGAACATGATGTGATATGACCATGTTATTAATATTTTTATGTGGTTAGAAAAAAATACAATGATGGTAAAAATAGTATTTATACCATCAAGTGTGATTACTCATAGGAAGATGATGATTGTTCTTATGAATTTCACACATGGTAATCTTTATAATGTGATATTATGAAAACACAACCACAAATTGGATTTCTACAAGTTTCATGTCATCGAATATTCCTATTTTTGATCATGTGTAATGGTTCTCATATATTAATATTATCTTTATTTCATGTCATTAATAGTGCAATTATATTTTATGATGAAAATCATGACAACATATGTTTGAAGTGAGGTAGGGTACAACATATGTTTCAAGATTGACATGTCATTAATGGATGAGTTAATGAAGTATTTTTACATTCTATCTTTATGGAAGTTGATATTTGGTCCCATTTATTAGAATATAATTTATTTCATAAATTCAATGGCAATTTCGTAATGACGTGTTTATTCCAAATGCACAAGGAAGGGCATATTAACCATATAGTTTGGTGGCATGGATATACAAATATATTGATGAGATATTATAAAAAGTGGATTATATTACATAGTGATCATTGATTTTTGGTGTCCATCAGTGTGTAATTAATATATTTTTCTTTGGTTCCTTGACCCGTTCCTAGACAACAATTTTGGACTCTAGGCAATCCCACCGTATGCTAATGAGAAAGAATCCTAAAGGGTCAACACTCTATATTATTTCATTGATCTAAATTAAATTTTGTTTAAACATAATTAATGATATAAATGTTGTCCTCATGGATGATGAATAACTATTTTTTTCACATTTTATTGATCGCATAAATTAATTAAATATGTATTATCTGGATTGTGAAAAAATATCTTTATTTATTTTATTTAATATTTAATAAATATTCAGTTAGTAGTTTGTGAATATAATATTTATCTAATAGAATAAAATATTTTATATCGGTATTCAATAAATTCTAGATCGATTCAAACTAACAAATATCTTGTTTGATCAGAAATATTAATTAAGAAGCAAATTAACTAATTCATGTTAGTACACAAGCTTCAATGTGGCTCTAATAATTATTATTATTAATTTATTAGTGGCATGGTGTTTATTAAAGGTTATTATATAATTTAATATCTTAAAATCATTGAATAATTATTTTAACCTATAACATTTCACTACAAAAAGATGTTTATGCCTATTTTGTATAGTATCCATTAGTGTAATTGAAATAGGTAATTTTTTCATATGAATAATTCTATCTCAAATCCTATTTCTATCTCCCTATAACTAAATAGATCTACATGAGATATATTCTTCAATAATAATGACTGAGAGTTCAATAATGAATAACACAAGACATTTGATTCTCCATACTAGCACCTAGAGATCCCGTGACATTGCAACGATATTATTAGAGAAAATGTGGATCACTATTTGAGTATCCGTAGATCCTCAAAGCACAAAAAAGGAAATATAGAAGGGTCCATTCAGAAGGTCAACATTAATAATCGAAGAAAAAGATTAGAACTACATATTCATTTCTTCAAATATTAAATAAATAAATTATAAATTTGATGGGATAGATCCAACCTTATTGTTTTCGAAAAGGATAATTAAAATAAATATTAATTTTCCCCCACTGCACGCTTCTACTACATATGATTCTAATACAAGGTACTAGGGAGGTCAAATTTAATATTATATTTATTTATTTGATTTTTTATCTATGTATAATTGTTATTAAAATTTCGTTTCATACTATTCAATCATTAATTCAATGAAATTTAACACTCTTCAACTTATAAGTTATGATTAATTCAGTTATTAATTTTCATTAATGTTTTATAATAGATGATGAATGACAAAATCTTCCATCATGAAACTGCAATTTTTTTAGTAAGATAGTGTTACATGGTGTGTTGTCCAAAATATACATCATGTACCCCAGGGATCTTCATATAGATTACTAGAGGAATTCATAGTGGTCCATGCAATAATTACATGTGTTGTATTCCACATGTACATTGGCCAACCTGGGACATGGTTTTGGTTTACAATATGTGTTTTATGTGCACACAATGTAGTATACACTGGTTAGTGGTGGATATCACTCAATATATGTGTTCATTATACATGGTCAAAACCCTGTGGGACTGATAACCGATAGAATTTTTGATATAAACTACATGTAATCAATGTAAATAGTGTGTAGTTCGTCAATTCCCACTACTGAAAGACATGAAAAAGACCCATGCGGGAATCCCAAACACATGGAAAGTGGAACACACAATGTGTAGCTAGTCTATACTCTTGTTTTTTTATCGAGGTACACACTATAGACCTGAGCGTGTACTCGGGATACACAAAAATCCCAATACCAATTATGTGGATTGTTAATACATGTTAATTTGTCTACCATTAAATGAATTAATTAGATAATACATTTAAATAGTAAATATAGAATTAAAACCATAATGTATTTATTGGAACAATAATATGTGTTTAAAAATATAATAATTAGTTTAAAAAATATTATGTGATCTATTTATATATTTTATTTAATATGTCACTATTAGCTCTTCCATTTATTTTCCATGAGTTCCATTAAATATGGTTATTTCTAATGATTCTTGGAAGATAATTAATATGAAGGGGGAATATTAATTATTTCACTAATTAATTAATGCATATCCATTGATTTTAATAGTAACGATCAAATAATAAAATGAATTTTAGCTAGTTACTTTTTCATATTCATTTTATGTATAATTGTTCCATTGCATGGAAAATACCTATATATGATTGATTTTTTAATTTAATTTATTTCACCAGGTTAAAATTATTTATTGTTAAATTAAATATGATTTCTTATGGGTCATCCCCCTCCGTTATTATGTATGACCTGCTTGTCCAAGGATATTTATGTAATCCACTGTTAACATATCATTTGGTTCCCCTCACCAACATGTGATTCATTGATACATGTAATTGAATGTGTACAAAGGTTTGTGGTGGATGTTCAAGTCAAAACCATTTTTTTACTAGCTCGGGTGATACATAGGTGGATAGGTGGAATGCAATAACTCATTCCATGACTTGAAAAAAAGATACTTTCCCAAGGTCAAAGGTTGATTTAATGTCTTCTCATTAAATAAACCACATGATAAAGATCATGAAATTGTAACTTAATGGCCTTTTTATTTCTTTTTGACTAATAATTTATTTTATGTATTCATGATCATATAAATAAACAAATTATTGTGAAAAGAAGGAAATTAAAAAAATGAATTATTTTTAAATGTTTTATCCATCATGTTTTGTTTATTATGTAGAATCCAATTAATATTAACAATACATGAAAAATATAAAACAAGATGAAAATTTACACATAATTAATTAAAATCCATCAATTATATATTATGTTAGATATGGGATTCCATTACATGATTAGGAATTAAATCATTAAAACTCACGGTTTTAACATCCCTTATTGGGACACTTAATTTTAATGTGTATTTCTTATGATAGTTATGGGTTGGATTAACCATCTTACATCAAGAGAAGTAGGCCTCACTAGACTTGTTATCACGTGGAGGAAATTGTTAAGGAAATCTATGTCAAGATTTCCTGATAGGGGAGTCCACTTAATGGATCAGGGAGTTAAAAGCCCTTAGTTGGTGAAGACAGAGATACCTAAAACCATTTAGGATGATTGACTGTAACATCCCAGGTAAATAAACAATAAATAATTTTCATATTTATTAATATTTTCGAATTAAATATTAATTTTACTTATAAGGGGTTTCTATGTTTGATAGCGTACTCGATACACAACGATGAGTTTCTTTGAAAACTTACGTTGCACACTAGTAATATAATAGTATTATTTTAAATGGTAGTTAACATGTAGCCATTTTATTGGTGGGAATGGATAGAAATAACTAAAATATTATTATTTATGTTTTTTAAATGTTTTTACATTTATCCAATAAAAGATAAAGGCTTTAAATACAGAAAGAATTCAATTTTAGGCATTTATACACTAATTTTCACTAAAGGTTCACTTATCGCCTTTTGATGGCGAACAGTCATGAAATATAGTTTTGTTCACTTTTATACATTATATTGTTACAATTAAAACTCTTCTTTAGAATCGGGACATCAAAATTTACTTTGTGTAAATTTTTGGTATTTTTCCGATAAAGTTCATTTTTTAATGAATAGTGTAAAATGTTGTATTTAAATTCAAAACCACTTTTTAATCTAATTTATTTATATTATTAGATTATCTTTTGAATTGATTTTAAAGTGAAATTAGAAAATATTTTTACCATTAAATCCAATAGTGGTCATTGGAATTAATTTCACTTTGAAATCAGACTTAAACTAGTGTCAATCTTTTGATACTTATTGTTTCATAAAAACACTCTATTTGTCATGACAACGGGAATTAATTATTAAATTAATTAACGTGACTTATATGTTTTGAATTTTGTAAAATAGACTTCGTTTTTGAATTCAGAATATCAAATATAGCTTAGGGTGAATTTTTGGTATTTTTCTGAAAAACTTCAATTTTTGATGAATACTGAAACCACTAAGTGGTACTTATAAAAACTGTTCTTTCATTTAAATGAAATTATACAACTTCTGTGTTTTGAATTTCAAAAATAATACATACATGGTTGTCATTAATAAGTAAAATGTGGTTCAATGAGAATAAAATAATTTTTTGGTGAATAGTAACTTTTAAGTTCTTAATCGCGATTAAAGGTAATTAGTGTAGTTTAAGGTAAAAATAATGATTTAATAAAATGAGATGAGCCTTACACATGTCATACCCTAATTGGATGTGTCATGGCTGACCAATAAAATCCATGGGTCAACTTGGGGACCCCATGGAACCAATTTGGTTGGGAAATGACATAAATAATTTTTTATTAAATGTTAAAGTAAAAATGACACACACATGAGATGTTTTACTAAAACAATTTTTACATGGGTTTATACAAGTCAGATTTTTGACAATAAATACTAATTAAAAATATAAAAATATTTCCCACATCACAGTATTTTTTTTATAATTTTTAGACATTAAATAAATTAAATTATTCATGACATCATGATGATGCAGTGATGACCTCATTATTTAACGATTTAAATAAAATGGAATGATAATGTAAACTCTAAGACCTACACATGGAAAAAACCTATTGGATGGGTGTATTTATAACCCTTATCACCTTATCCTCGAAACACATCAATGTGGGACCTCTTAAATCTGAATACCATTTTGAAATAAAGTGACTTTTCTTTACCTTCCAAGAGTGCCCCTCATCTCCTCTTATAAAAGGATCCCACCTCTACCTCTACCCACACTTCCAAAGCCTTTGTATCGACCATCCCCTGCCCATTTTGTCTCTCCATTTCCCTCTCCTACTTCTTAAAGCCTCACATTGGGCATAAGTCTTCCCAAGGAAGCCTTTGAGCTCAAACCAAATGGAGTTACCCGATTTTAAGGTAATGTCTTCACTTGAGCCCTTTTGTTTTATTTTGCTTCTCCAACCCCCTAAACTCGTTTTATTAATTTATTTTTTAACAACTCCAGTATAGTCCATATACTAGGATGTTGTTATAAGAATGATTCGAGCTGCACTTACACACACCTACATATAATGGTTACAGAACATGATGTTTCTGTGGATGGCGAATTTCTGCCTCACGAAACGATGATTGTTCAAAAACTCATATAACACTTTTAATGGTGGCAATTAAGATGTCACTATATTTATATATGATATATAATATGTTTATGTTTTCCTTATGCTTCTATATTTTTCAGTTGTGGTATACCGTTATGGTTTCCATTATGGGTAAACAAGATAATTTCATTTTAGGAAGTGCGGACTACCGCCCCTCAAAGTGATGTGATTCGTTAATGCCATATGTGGGACACATAAAGGATGGCTTTAAAGTTATTATATATGATGTTATAATCGAATTATAATATACCTCTATATCATTAATATTTCTTTCCATTAAATTATGATATTGAAATGAAAGTAGCGTTAATGCGTACGTATGACTTACCGTCTCCATGAACGGTGCATTTCATTTCTTATCCCCAAATGTAATGTACTATTATAAGTTCATGTATATAATGGATATATATCATGAATGATACATCTATATGATGAATATAATTCTGAAATTAAAATATACATACCTCTCATTTAGTTTTAATTCCATTAATATGACAAAGAAATGAAATTAGCGTTCATGCGTACGTACGACTTACCGTCTCCATGAACGGTGCATTTCATTTCTTAACTCGAAAAGATTATGTAATATTATAAATACATGTATATTCTGGATATATATGATACAAATGATATCCAAATAAGGAATTTCATTCTGGATATAAAGAACCTTTGACCACACAAACAACATGTAATTTTAAGAAGTCCACTTTCGACTTAAGAACCAAATATCGACAAAACATACATTATTAACATAAATGATTACATAATGTTTATAACATGGTAATAAGTGATATAAAAGTAATAATGAACTTGAAAAATGTTCTTAAGCATGTATAAATTAACTCAAGTTTATTATTCAGGACGTTAAAGAACGATCGAGTCAAGTCGGACCCGAGGTAAGGGACTTCGTCTCAATATCCTTTCATTGAGGCATAATTCGTTTTATACAAAACTTTCTTTTATACGGTGTATAAACCCCTTTGACATTTACTTTTATACAAAATGAATCTTTTTCTACGAAGCATTTTACAAAACGACAAAAAGGAATGTTTCTTTTAACATACGCGGTGATAATGACTTTTTCCACCGCCGTGAGTATTATTTGGTCTTTGGCTTCCTCAATAAGATGTAATGTTTTTAAAATGAAATAAATACCATATACTCTTTTATGTATTCTGTTATTGAAAATGGTTTTTATAATGGATTTTTATGTTAATATATTTGAGTGATATATTGTGATCAAAGTTTGGAAATATTTTCTTTCCTTTATGTTTGTTTTATGTCTTATGATTTTATAATGGTACTTGGACATTTGATGGGTGGTTACGTGATAAACCATATGACGGGTGGTGCCGTGAATACCAGGACAGGTGGTTACATTATAACCTCCAATGCATTGGGTATGGAAGTCGGACGTATGTCTATTCCATTAAGTATGTATGGAAGTTGGCCGTATGGATATTCCATTAAGTGATATGTGTGGAAGTCGACCGTATGGTTATTCCACTTAAGTATGTTTATGTCCCAAGTTACCTTTATATGTTATGTGTTCTTTATATGGGTTTTCTAGTAATCCTTTGGTTACAAAAGGGTAAGTAATGATATTTTATTCAGTGAAGAGTTTTTACTACTTCATGAAGGTGAAGGTATTACTTTGATAAAGTACACATGGTTTACTTGATGTTTGAAAAACTAATAGTTTTCATTCTTGGTGTATCCCTTACTGAGCTTTTTATGCTCACCCCAAGTTTTTTTGAAATGTTTTTCACAGGACTTAATGTGGAATAATGTCAAATATGGGATCAAGAGAATGTCATGCTATATAAAACATGGAACTAGACATGTTTATTTTTAAGAGTTTTTTTATTCTATGGAAACTTAGTAGCAGTGTCTACTTTGTAATCTTTTGATATGTAATAGTTATGTTCTAATTCTCTAAAACTCTAAACCTGAAAAGATCCTCAATGTGAATTATTCATTTAATTCAATATTAAGTAAGGTTTAAGGCCATGACCTTATAGTTGGTATCAAAGGTCGGTTTAGACAACTTTAGGAGTTAGAAAAGTGTTAAATTATAATATGATTGAAATGATATAGCATTTACGGATTACCATGTTTCTTTGCCTAAGATATTTCTATGCTCAGAATTGTTTTCCGTAGAGGAAACAAAGCAGATATGTTGGGATGACATCAGGAGGAAGACAACCTTCCAAATCAGGAACCTGAGATGGTCAGAATTGGAACTGACAAATTTGTTGCAGTGATGGCACAGTTGACTCAGGCTATAAATAGTGGTGGTATCCATGCACGAGATCATCCAGATCAACCGCAGAGGAACATGTCAGTGGTGGAAAATTTCATGAGGCAACATCCCCCATCATTCAGAGGATCATCTGACCCCGTGCAAGCTGAAGGGTGGATTAAAGCACTAGAGAAGATTTTTGATGTCATGGGGTGTTCAAAACATCAAAAGGTTAGTCTTGCTATTTACCATTTTGAAGGTGAATCTGATCAGTGGTGGTCGATGGTGAAAAATATCAGGGATAGTGATGAGATTGATGATCTTCACTGGGATGAATTCAAAGGTGTGTTTCTTGAGAAATATTTTCCTAAAGTTGTTCGTGTAACACCCCGAGATTTTATGATTTTTTTTTAATTTCATTAATTTCTTGTGTTATATGCTACACCAAAAGGAGATTTCACAACACACATCTCTGACCTGGCATGAATTACACGCAATCGCGACCTACCACGATAGCGTGTGTTGTACGCAACACTAATTTTCACTAAACAACGATATGCTATTAAGATATTATTAAAACTAGCCGTTATGAATAGTAATAACCACTTTTTGAAATTTTGTAAATTTTATTTTTCAAAATGTACTTCATTTATTGATTCAGAGTATCGAATTTAGCATAAGGTGAAATGTTTGTACTTTTTGGATAAATTTCATATTCTGATGAATAGTGAAAATTACTAAATTTTAATTAAAAAACAACTTTTTTAATCAAAATAATTAATAGTAATAAAATATTAATTTGAGTGGTTTTAAAGTATATTTAGAATATATTTTTACAATTTAATACAATGTTGGTCATTGGATGTAATTTCACATTTAAACCAGTTATAAACAAGTGTCAATCTTTTGATAGTTATTATCTCTTAAAAACACGCTATTTGTTGTGACAGCGGAAATTAATTATAAAATTAATTAATACAACTTATATGTTGGTAATTTTGTAAAATAGAAATCATTTTTGAATTCGGAATATCAATTATAGCTTAGGGTGAAATTTTGGATTTTTTCTGAAAAACATCAATTTTTGATGAATATTGAAACCACTAAGTGGTAGGTTAAAAAACTAAATTTTGCATAAAACTTAATTTTACCACTTCTGTGAATGGAATTTTAAAAATCCGATAGACACGGTTGATATCAGTTAGTAAAATGTGGTTCAATGAGATAAAAATAATTTTTTGGTGAATAGTAACTTTTTACTTTTTTTTACCGCGGTTAATAGTAAATAGGGTAACTAAGGGTAAATATGATATTACTATTACCATAACACATGTCCTAATTCTATTGGATAAGTGTAATTCGACCAAAAACAACCTTATGAATATAATATGACCATTTAGGTCCACTTGGATTAGATTATGACATTTAATATTATTTTATTTAATGAATAGTTAAAATAGTTAAAATCAATGTTTAATAAGTAAATCATTTTTAATATGGGGTTATACATAAGATAAATTCGACTATAAATATTAATTAGAAAGCTAGAATAAGATTTACTATATAATGGTATTTTATTTGTAAATTTTACACATTAAATAATTTAATTTATTTATGACACAATGATGATGCAGTAATTATCTTATTAATGAAATATTGACATAATTGATGTTATAAACACCAAAATAAATGTAATTTGAGAATTTTTATGAATTCCACTGATTTTCTAGGTTACTATGATATATTATTGTTGTTTTAATCAACTTTTTTTGAACGTATAATACTGTTATGACTTTCACAAAAATCATATATCAAATAGTGTCAAAATTGACACAAGATAGTTTTTAAATCAAATATTATATTATTAATTGTTATTTTATTCCTAAAAATCTAAGGTTCGGCCAAATGACATAGATAAGGATATATATATTAATAATAAACATTTTGGGGTTCTTTTGGCATGTTATAGTAAGTTTATTAACCATATAGTGTAAGAAAAAAAAAGACACAGTAAAAGTTAAATTATTTAACTTAGAGTTAAATATAATTGATAAGGTTAAAATAATAACCTAAACTTGTATAAATCCTATTGGTTGATAGGAGTTCGACCCCTCCCCACTTTAGCTTCAAAATAAGACCCTTTGGAACCATTATAAACCGATTTTGACTTTAATATAAAATAATATTTTGAGATATTCCTAAGGTGCCCCTCTCCTCCCTTATAAAAGGACACCTCCTCCCCCTCCTCCTCACACCAATTTGAGCACTCAAGCTCGGCCAAACACTTCCAAAATAACTTATCCACTTCTCTAGAATAATCCAAGAGGTCCTGGTCTTCTTCAAAGACCAATCTTAGTTCCCTAAGTGGAGGATTCAAAGAGGCGTTTCAAAGAAGAGGTAATATCCATTACCGATCTTTTCAATTTCCTTTTTCTTCAACTTCTTCTTCTTTAGTTGTTTCATGAAAAAGTAATAACATAAGTATTACTTACATACTTATATGTTATTATAAATATTAAACAACCCTAATTCACCTTCTATCCATCCTACGGAAAAATGAAATCACCGCACGTGCGTACGTACGGAATACCGTCTCCACGCCGTGGTGTAATCTATTTTCCACCACCACCTTAATAGGATGGGTAAAATGGTGTAATGAGTAACTATATATGATTATTATAAAGTGATATTGATACTGAAATAGTCTACATACACTTCAACAACAATTCCACGACCATGGGAACGATATCATCGCTCGTGCGTACGTACGGACTACGGTCTCCACGACGCGATGAGATTCATTCTCAATGATTAACCATTCATTAATGATTATAAAGTATATATATAACAAGTACTAATGAAATATATGATATTATAATGATACTTGATTTATGTAAATTTATATGTATGTCATCTACTTAATTCCATTCACTTTAATAAGGAAATGAAAACATCGTTCATGCGTACGTACGGACTACTGTCTCCATGAACGGTGTATTTCATTCCATTTATCGATATATTACATATATATATATATATTCTGAATATATATTATATATAAATCATGTTTTACATTCTGGATATAAGTAATCATGATCCAAGTAATCATATTAATAATTACAAGTTATAAATACGAACGACAAATGAGACGATTTTACCCAAAACGCTACTTTAACATGAATTTACAAAAGAACGGATAATATAAAGTCATAAGTGAACCATATATGATATCATAACAATGAATATGATTCTGTAATAAGTCAATGACATTATTTAAATCATTATATAGGAGGTTCAGACACATACGAAGCAAATCAGACCTAAGGTAAGGGAAATATCACAATCTCACTTTTATCCGAGATTGTTTTTACATTGGTAATTACTGGGGTGTATTTTATCATCCACATCCATGTTCCCTCAATATGTAATATTATTTCCATACTTCTACAATAGTTTATATCTAATTTTACCCTTCGGTGAGTTTTTAGTAAATGATATGAAAGCAATCTTTTGTCGTTTTTCATACGAGGTACTTTTTGACTTTTCCGACAAAAGTACGAGAAGAATGTTTTTTTAACTTATACGGCATAAATGGATTTTTAAAACATTATTTCCAAGAAGCTTCCTTTACAAGTTTTCAAGTTTATCTTTAATCAACTTCTTTTAGTTTAAAGTTGTATGACATGTTAAGAAAGGAAAATTGTTTTTGAAGAAGAAAGGATATTTTCCTCAAGAATGGAGTTCAAGTGTTTTATCAAAATTATTTTCCATCTATGATAATAAAGGGTTCTGTTTTTATCCCTATTATTACATTGATTTTATTATGTTGTGATGGAATTATTTTTCTGAATTCCTTTATCTTATATGATTTATTTTATGATGTCATGATGTTTAAGATTCCCATTTGTATTACATGGGTTATGCAATGATGTATGATTTATGATTTTGTGGGACACATAAGAATGGTATCATTATGAGACGGGTGGGACCTATATCTCCCTCCAATGCATTGGGTAAAGATTTTATATCTCATGAGATAGACATGGCTGGAATGGTAGGTTATACAGGTTCATTGAAACAGGACTGAAACGAGGGTGACTCGGTTCAGAAAGGGACTTTGTCCACTAAGATAGTCTTGAAAATGAGTCTTGACTAACAAGAAATGATTCTCTATGATTATGTGTGTATTCCACAAAGTTTCATGTTTTAAGTAATGATTATTGGGATTACATTTCACTACTATGATTGATCCCATGTTATGAAATTATGCTCTCTTTTGCAGGTTAATATTTCAAAAAGTTATGTTCTTATGAATATGATGTGATTGATTTTTCTTTTGTTTACCCTTACTGAGCATTTGAGCTCACCCTTTTATATTTTCTTTTCCCCAGGATATAAAGAAAGGTTTTAGGTAAAAAAGGGAAGATCTTTATGGTAGATGTTGAATATCTTTCACCACGATTAGAAGATTACGTTCCGAGTTTCCAAAGACACTAAACTATTACGATCCTTGTGTGTGTGTTTCTGTTATGTACTAAGTATTCCGAAAAAGTAATGTAATGATCATGTACGTCAGGATTTGGTTCTCTACAGTTGGTATCAGAGGAAAGGTTTAGTCAACCTTTGGAAACTAGGATATGAGAACGTTAGTGAGATCCCTAGAGATATTTCTAAGGTATGTCTAGGGATGTCTCTAAGGATAAGTATACGTATAGGATATTGTCATATAACTACGGTAACGATCTCAGAATTTAACCTAAGATGTTAGATATTAAGGGTACTCCCCCTTTATTATGATTTTTGCCTCTCACACTATTCTTTTAGGGTTTTAGAAAATGGCTGGAAACAAGGTGATTCACGATAATGGAGGATATGATGGACAATGGAATGATATTTTTCATGAGCAACCAAATGAAATGGGATTTGGAAGTCCAAAAATCATTATTATGCCGAATCAGCAATCTCATAATATGATCAATAAAGTAAAATTTGGTAAGTTTTCTGACTCGGCTAATAATAGAATGATGGAGTTTCAGGATGATCATAGAGGAAAGAAAGTTCAATTTCCCCTATGTAAATCATGTGGGAAGAGGCATCAAGGAGAATGTTTCAAAGGAACTGGAAGATGATTTGGGTGTGGAAAAGAAGGACACAAAGCCAGTAAGTGCAACACTAGGGATGAGGATAATGGTATTGCTACGACATCAACAATGGTTAAATGTTTTAAATGTGGAATGTACGGGCATTATGCAAACCAATTCCCTAAGGGAAAGTCTCATGAAGAGAATCAGTATGGTCATATGGGTATTATTTATGTGGATGATGATGAAGAGACTACAAATGATATGTGAGATGAATGAATTGTTGAAGCTCGGTCAATGGTTTAAGAATGTAGTGGAATGATTACATGTTTATCATGTGTAATGTTGTATAAGTAATCTCATGGTACTATGGAATAAAGAGACATCTAAGGATTGTTACACTGTTGTCTTTCCTTTTGTATTGAAAGTGTATGATTAATGGTACCAGTATCCATGAAAGGTTATTCAAATATTTTTGGAATATAGCTGATATGCGCATAATGAAGGGATAAGACGATAATGAGATGTTTGATTGTATTCATGATCTCATGATTGATATAAGAACTAAGTGATATCATGGTTTGAGTATATAGAATTTTGAGGATTTTGGTATATGGAAGGTGTTAACTTTTAACTGCATTCATGTTTTCACTATGGTTCAATGGTATTCAAGAGAATACATGATTAAAGACTTTGAATGTTTGGAATGTGACCAACAAAACATATCTTATGATATATGGGGATCAACGATGGTATTAAATCTCTGGTAATCATTTTCACTATGTTATGAGAGTGGACTACAGTATTATGGATAAGCCTAAAGATTGGAATGGATTATGTTGGACATAAGTTAGTATTGTTTAAGGATAGAAGTTTTTTTCGATATTATTGATGGGATGTTATAGTAATATAGTTTTAGAAAAAGGAAAACCTGCAGGACGGGCGACATCCCATCGCGTCAGACAAGGCTGTGGGAATCGAACCCACAACCGAAGTGCGACTGGCCTTTATCGCCTACCACTGGCCTACAGGAAGACCCTGGTTAGTAGAAACTAGTTTTATTTTATTAAGCGGTATGATATATGAAGTATAAGTTCATTTTAGGAATCATATATGATTAATCTCACTATAGAATGACTTATGTATATTTAATAACTTTTGCTAACCTATTGTTTGAGACAGATGGAATGACCCGTCATTCTATCACATGATCTGCTAACCCTTCACGAATAACAAATTCAACTTCATTTACTTAAGAGATGAAGTGGAAATTGTTCAAGGCGTGAACAACAGTGAGATTGTACCAAAATAAAGTAAGTATTTATTCTAATTCAAATTCTTCATCTTTAGGGAAACGATCTTGAAAACCAAAAATGCTGTCCTAGTGCTCTTATATCTGATTAATCATATCGTACCTTAGATCATCACAAATTTATGGATTTGTGATTGTTGGATTTTCCATAGCCATGTTCTCTACCACTCTCCATCAGAACATGATTGTTAGATTTTTCTTCCATATCCATATTTTCACCTATGTGGAAACCCAGTGATTAGTTTATTTGGGTAAATGTTACGTTTCATACCTTTGATTTTAAAGATTGCTTTTGGTATTACTTTTTACGATGTGGGTTTCGATTAAAGAATCTTTCGAATAGTAAACCATTTATAACCCCGACGAATTTCGAGGGCGAAATTCATTTTAAGGGGGGTAGAATGTAACACCCCGAGATTTTATGAAAAATATTCTTTTTAATTTCATTAATGTCTTGTGTTATAGGCTACACCAAAAGGAGCTTTCACAACACACATCTCTGACCTGGCTTGAATTACACGCAATGGCGACCTTCCACGATAGCGTGTGTTGTACGCAACACTATGTTTTGTTAAACAATGATATGCTATTAAGATATTATTAAAACTAGCCGTTATGAATAGTAATAACCACTTTTTGAAATTTTGTAAATTTTATTTTTCAAAATGGACTTCATTTATGGATTCGGAGTATCAAATTTAGCCTAAGGTGATATTTTGGTACTTTTCGGATAACTTTCATATTCTGATGAATAGTGAAAATTACTAAATTTTAATTAAAAAACAACTTTTTTAATCGAAATAATTAATAGTGATAAATTATTAATTTGAGTGGTTTTAAAGTATATTTAGAATATATTTTTACAATTTAATACAATGTTGGTCATTGGATGTAATTTCACATTTAAACCAGTTATAAACAAGTGTCAATCTTTTGATAGTTATTATCTCTTAAAAAGACGCTATTTGTTGTGACAGCGGAAATTAATTATAAAATTAATTAATGCTACTTATATGTTGGGAATTTTGTAAAATAGAAATCATTTTTGAATTCGGAATATCAATTATAGCTTAGGGTGAAATTTTGGCTTTTTTCTGAAAAATTTCAATTTTTGATTAATAGTGAAACCACTAAGTGGTAGGTTAAAAAACTGAATTTTGCATAAAACGTAATTTTACCACTTCAATTAATGGAATTTCGAAAATCCAACAGACACGGTTGATATCAGTAAGTAAAATGTGGTTCAATGAGATAAAAATAATTTCATGGTGAATAGTAACTTTTTACTTTTTTTTACCGCGGTTAATAGTAAATAGGGCAACTAAGGGTAAATATGATATTACTATTACCCTAACAAATGTCCTAATTCTATTGGATAAGTGTAATTCGACCAAAAACAACCTTATGAATATAATATGACCATTTAGGTCCACTTGGATTAGATTATGACATTTAATATTATTTTATTTAATGAATAGTTAAAATAGTTAAAATCAATGTTTAATAAATAAATCATTTTTAATATGGGGTTATACATAAGATAAATTCAACTATAAATATTCATTAGAAATATAAAAATATTTCCTATATAATGGTATTTTATTTGTAATTTTTAGACATTAAATAATTTAATTTATTTATGACACAATGATGATGCAGTAATTATCTTATTAATGAAATATTGACATAATTGATGTTATAAACACAAAAATAAATGTAATTTGAGACTTTTTATTAATTCCACTAATTTTATAGGTTACTATGATGTATTAGTGTTGATTAAATCAATTTGTTTCGAACATATAATTCTGTTATGACTTTCACAAAAATCATATATCAAATAGTGTCAAAATTGACACAAAATAGTTTTTAAAACAAATATAATATTATTAATTGTTATTTTATTACTAAAAATCTAAGGTTCGGCCAAATGACTTAGATAAGGATATATATATTAATAATAAAAAATTTGGGGTTCATTTGGCATGTTATAGTAAGTGTATTAACCATATAGTGTAAGAAAACAAAAAGACACGGTAAAAGTTAAATTATTTAACTTAGAGTTAAATCTAATTGATAAGGTTAAAATAATAACCTAAACTTGTCTAAATCCTATTGGTTGATAGGATTTCTACCCCTCCCCACTTTAGCTTCGAAATAAGACCCTTTAGAACCATTATAAACCGACTTTGACGTTAATATAAAATAATATTTTGAGATATTCCTAAGGTGCCCCTCTCCTCCCTTATAAAAGGACACCTCCTCCCCCTCCTCCTCACACCAATTTGAGCACTAAATCTCGGCCAAACCCTGCCAAAATACCTTCTCCACTTCCCTAGAATAATCCTAGAGGTCCTGGTCTTCTTCAATGACCAATCGTAGTTCCCTAAGTGGAGGATTCAAAGAGGTGTTTCAAAGAAGAGGTAATATCCATTACCGATCTTTTCAATTTCATTCTTCTTCAACTTCTTCTTCTTTAGTTGTTTCCTGACAAAGTAATAACATCAGTATTACATACATACTGATATGTTATTATAAATATGAAACAACCCTAATTCACCTTCTATCCATCCTACGAAAAAATGAAATCACCGCGCGTGCGTACGTACGGAATACCGTCTCCACGCTGTGGTGTAATCTATTTTCCACCACCACCTTAATAGGAAGGGTATAATGGTGTAATGAGTAAATATATATGATTATTATAAAGTGATATTGATACTAAAATAGTCTACATACACTTCAATACAATTCCACGACCATGGGAACGATATCATCGTTCTTGCGTACGTACGGACTACCGTCTCCACGACGCGATGAGACTCATTCTCAATGATTATCCATTCATGAATGATTATAAAGTATATATATAATAAGTATTAATGAAATATATGACATAATAATGATACTGGATTTATGTAAATTTATATGTATGTCATCTACTTAATTCCATTCACATCAATAAGGAAACGAAAACAGCGTTCATGCGTACGTACGGACTACCGTCTCCATGAACGGTGTATTTCATTCCATTTATCGATATTATATATATATATATTATGAATATATATTATATATAAATCATGTTTTACATTTTGGATATAAGTAATCATGATCCAAGTAATCATATTAATAATTACAAGTTAAAAATACGAACGACAAATGAGACGATTTTACCCAAAACGCTACTTTAACATGAATTTACAAAAGAACGGGTAATATAATGTCATAAGTGAACCATATATGATATCATAACAATGAATATGATTCTGTAATAAGTCAATTACATTATTTAAATCATTATACAGGAGGTTCGGACACATACGAAGCAAATCGGACCTAAGGTAAGGGAAATATCACAATCTCACTTTTATCCGAGATTGTTTTTACTTTGGTAATTACTGGGGTGTATTTTATCATCCACATCCATGTTCCATCAATATGTAATATTATTTCCATCCTTCTACAATAGTTTATATCCAATTTTACCCTTCGGTGAGTTTTTAGTAAATGATATGAAAGGAATCTTTTGTCGTTTTTCATACGAGGTACTTTTTGACTTTTCCGACAAAAGTACGAGAAGACTGTTTTTTTAACTTATACGGCATAAATGGATTTTTAAAACATTATTTCCAAGAAGCATCCTTTACAAGTTTTCAAGTTTATTTTTAACCAACTTCTTTTAGTTTAAAGTTGTATGACATGTTAAGAATGGAAAAATGTTTTTGAAGAAGAAAGGATATTTTCCTCAAGAATGGAGTTCATGTGTTTTATCAAAATTATTTTCCATCTATGATAATAAAGGGGTCTGTTTTTATCCCTATTATTAAATTGATTTTATTATGTTGTGATGGAATTATTTTTCTGAATTCCTTTATCTTATATGATTTGTTTTATGATGTCATGATGTTTAAGATTCCCATTTGTATTACATGGGTTATGAAATGATGTATGATTTATGATTTTGTGGCACACATAAGAATGGTATCATTATGAGACGGGTGGGACCTATATCTTACTCCAATAAATTGGGTGAAGATTTTATATCTCATGAGATAGACATGGCTGGAATGGTAGGTTATACCGGTTCAGTGAAACAGGACTGAAACGAGGGTGACTCAGTTCAGAAAGGGACTTTGTCCACTAAGATAGTCTTGGAAATGAGTCTTGACTAACAAGAAATGATTCTCTATGATTATGTGTGTATTCCACAAAGTTTCATGTTTTAAGTTATGATTATTGGGATTACATTTCACTACTATGATTGATCCCATGTTATGAAATTATGCTCTCTTTTGCAGGTTAATATTTCCAAAAGTTATGTTCTTATGAATATGATGTGATTGATTTTTCTTTTGTTTACCCTTACTGAGCATTTGAGCTCACCCTTTTATGTTTTCTTTTCCCCAGGATATAAAGAAAGGTTTTAGGTAAAAAAAGGGAAGATCTTTATGGGAGATTTTGAATATCTTTCACCACGATTAGAAGATTACGTTCCGAGTTTCCAAAGACACTAAACTATTACGATCCTTGTGTGTGTGTTTTTGTTATGTACTAAGTATTCCACAAAAGTAATGTAATGATCATGTATGTCTGGCTTTGGGTCTCTACAGTTCGTCTTAGGATGGGAAAACAGTTCTTGGAATTGAGGCAGGAGGATGACTCAATGGCTACTTATGAAGCAAAGTTCACTCGATTGTCAAGGTATGCTCCAACTTTCATACGAGATCTTGATTTTAAAATAAACCATTTTTACTCAGGGTTAAAGCCAATGTATCGAAGGTCTTTAGCTTCTCTTGAGTTCAAAAGTTATGGAAAGCTTGTTCGATGTGCGGAGAAGGTGGAAATGGAGTTTTCCGATGATCAGGTGTTCTATGAAAAACAACAAAATAAGAGGTCTAGTTGGCAGGAAAAGGGGAAGAATTCATCAAAGAAGCAAGGAGGTAAGAAAACCAAATATCCATCCTATGAGAAGTGTAGTAAAATTCATCATAGAGAATGTTTATCCAAGTCTGGTAAGTGCTTTTGGTGTGGTAAGTCTTGTCATATTGCTCATAACTGTAAGGAAGATGACCAAGCAGGCAATGAAAAGCCAACGGTAAGATTTTTTAAGTGTAATGAAATGGGTCATTATGCAAACGAGTGTCCAACGAAGAACTCAACTAGGGGAAAGTAGCCAGACTACAAGAAGAAAGGGGTGATGAAATCCTTTGCAACAACCTCAGCCGATGTTGGGCCATCGAATGAAGTGGTATCAGGTACACTGTTTGTTTGTTCAGATTATGCCAATGTGTAGTTTGATTTAGGGTCTACACATTCTTTCATTTCTTAGAAGTTTTCTAGTAAATTGGAAATTCCATCTCAAGATATGAACCCTGAACTTATGGTAAAAACACCCTGAGCGAACGTTGAGACAAAAATGAATTATAAGAACCTTCTTATCCTTGTGTGTGGAAAGAATCTACCAGAAAACCTTATTGGTTTTCCTCTAGTAGAGTTTGATGTTATTTTGGGCATGGATTGGATTTCTTTTTATCATGCTAAGATTGACTGCAGAGCTAAAATGGTTTCTTTTCTGAAAGATTTTCATTTTTTGTACAAGAATGAGCCCTTGATTTTGATAACATATCAGGAAGTTGAGAAACTAGTAAAAGATGGAAATGAATGTTACCTTGCACATATTGTTCAAAATAAAGGAACTGTTCAGATTAATGATGTGCTAGTGGTAAATGTGTATCTCGATGTTTTTCCTGATGAGTTGCCTGGTATTATTCATGATCGGGAAGTTGAATTTACTGTTGACTTAGTTCTTGATTCTAATCCAATTTCAAAACCCTCTTATCGAATGACTGAAGTTGAACTTTTAGAGTTAAAGAAACAATTTCAGGAGTTATTAGATAAAGGTTTCATTCGACCTAGAACATCACCATGGGTTGCTCCCGTCTTGTTTGTTAAAACGAAAGATGGCTCAATGAGACTTTGAATTGATTATAGAGCCTTGAATAATATTACTGTTAAGAACAAGTATCCTTTGCCTCATATCGATGATTTGTTTGATCAACTCCAGTGAGCTCAGTATTTTTCGAAGATTGACTTGAGGTCGGGGTACCATCAATTGAAAGTAAAATAAGCAGACGTTCCGAAGACTGCGTTCCGTACTAGATATGGCCATTTTGAATTTGTAGTTATGCCTTTTGGTTTAACCAATGCACCTGCTGTATTCATGGACCTTATGAATAGAATTTTCCATGAGTTCTTGGATAAGTTTGTGGTTGTTTTCATCGATGATATTTTGGTGTTTTCTAAAAGTAAAGAGGTGCATGAAAGTCATTTAGGGTTATCTTGCAAACCTTAAAAGAAAATAAACTATATGGAAAATTCATCAAGGGTGAGTTTTGGTTACAAAAAATTTATTTCCCCGGTCACATTTTTTCAAAAGATGGCATAACTATTGATCCTGCTAAAACAAAAGTTGTTGAAGAATGGCCAAGACCCAAAAATGTAACCGAGATCCGTAGTTTTCTTGGTTTGGCAGGTTATTACCAATGGTTTGTTAGAAATTTTCCACTGTTATCTGGTCCAATGACTAAGCTTACTCGGAAGGGTGATAAGTTTATCTGGACTAAAGAATGTGATGATTATTTTCAAGAGTTGAAAAGAAGATTGGTGAATGCTCCAGTTTTGGCACTTCCTTCCAGGAATGGTGAGTTTGTTATATACAGTGATGCTTCATTGAAGGGACTTGGATGTGTCCTTATGCATAATGATCAGGTAATTTCTTATGCTTCACGTCAGTTGAAAACTCCTGAGGTAAATTACCCTACACATGATTTGGAATTACCTGCTGTTGTTTTTTCTATAAAAATTTGGAGGCATCATTTGTATCGAGTAAAGTGTGAAATATATACTGATCAAAAATGTTTAAAGTATATATTCACTCAAAAAGAATTGAACATGAGAGAGAGGAGATGGCTGGAATTAATCAAGGATTATGATTGTACAATTCACTACCATCCGAGAAAAGCAAATAAAGTGGCAGATGCTTTGAGTCAAAAAAGTAATGCTTCATTAACCATGATACGTTTGGAACAAGATCCTTTGGTTTCTGATTTGATGAACTTTGGAATATAAGTTGTTGGTGCAGGATTTTCTTCTATTTTGTTTCAGGTATCAGTGAAATCTTCTCTATCAGATAGAATCAAGAAAGTAGAGAAGCAAGACAGTGAGTTGCAGAAAAGGGTAGAGCTGGTTTAGAAAGGTAAGTTGCCTGAATTCAAAATTGATAATGATTGCATTTTGAGATTTGGGAAGAGATTATGTGTGCCTTGTGATTCACAGTTGAAGAATGAGTTGTTATGTGAGGCTCATAGTTCCCTGTTTTCAGTTCATCCTGGCAGTACAAAGATGTACATAGATCTGCGGGAGTATTACTGGTGGGATGGAATGAAAAGGGTTATTGCTGATTTTACTGTGAAGTGTCTGACTTGTCAGCAAGTTAAAGTAGAGCGGCAGTTACCTAAAGGGATGCTTCAGCCTTTACTAGTTCCAGAGTGGAAATGGAAAAAACATATCCATGGACTTTGTTGTGGGATTATCGAGGACATGTCGAGGTAATAATGAAATCTGGGTTATTGTTGATCGCTTGACTAAATCTTCTCTTTTCCTTGCTATACGAGATACTTTTTCCCTAGATCAACTTTCCTTTTTGTATCTTAAGGAGATAGTCAGGTTATATGGATTCCCTCTCTCTATTGTGTCCGATCGTGATCCTAGGTTTACTTCTATCTTTTGGAAAGGCCTTCAGAAGTCGTTGGGTACTGAATTAAATTTTAGTACAACTTTTCACCCTCAATAATATGAGCAGTTAGAACGAAAAATTCATACCTTGGAGGATATTCTATGAGCTTGTTCAATGGATTATCAGGGAAGTTGGGACCAACATCTTTCTTTGGTTGAGTTTTCTTATAATAATAATTTTCATTCTAGAATACAGATGGCACCATTTGAGGCATTATATGGGAAGCGGTGTCGAACTCTAGAATTTTGGGATAAAGTGGGTGAAAGGAAGCTGATGGGACCAGAATTGGTAGAATAGATGGCAAAAAAAGTTCATTTGATTCAGAAACACATGAGAACAGCTCAAAGAAGGTAGAAGAGTTATGCGGATAACCAGAGGAAGGATCTATCTTTCGAGGTAGGTGATCATGTTTTTCTCATGGTTTCTCCATGGAAAAGTGTAATGAGATTTGGTAAGAAAGGAAAGATGAGTCCAAGGTTCATTGGACCATATGAAATTCTGGAGAAAGTTGGATTAGTTGCTTACCGAGTGGCTTTACCTCCGAGTTTATCTCAGGTACACAATGTTTTTCATGTTTCGATGCTGAGAAAGTATATGCCAGATCCATCTCATGTTTTTAGCCCAGAGGTAGTTGAGCTGGAAGAGAACCTCTCTTATGATGATTAACCAGTCTAGATTCCTGACCAAAGAGAGAAATTGTTGCGAAATAATGTAATCCACCGGGTAAAGGTTTTGTGAAAAAACCATATGGTTGAAGAGGCAACTTGGGAATCTGAAAATGCTATGAGGGATAAATACCCCCACTTATTTTGATAAGTGAATAAAATTGCGAGGACGCAATTTCCAAAAGGGGGGAAGGATGTAACATCCTAGGTAAATAAAGAATAAAGAATTTTCATATTTATTAATATTTTTCAATTAAATATTAATTTTACTTAAAAGGGGTTGGTATGTTCGATAGCGTACTCGATACACAACGATGAGTTTCTTTGAAAACTTACGTCGCACACTAGTAATATAATAATATTATTTCAAATGGTAGTTAACATGAAGCTGTTGCATTGGAAGGAATGGATAGAAATAACTAAAATATGATTATATATGTTTTTTTAAATGTTTTTACATTTATCCAATAATAGATAAAGGCTTGAAATACGGAAATAATTCAATTTTAGGCATTTATACCCTAATTTTCACTAAAGGTTCACTTATCGCCTTTTGATGGAGAAACGTCATTAAATATAGTTTTGTTCACTCTTATACATTCTATTGGACCAAATAAAACTCTTCTTTAGAATCGAGACATCAAAATTTATTTTGTGTAAATTTTTGGTATTTTTCCGATAAAGTTCATTTTTTAATGAATAGTGTAAAATGTTGTATTTTAATTCAAAACCTGTTTTTAATATAATATATTTATATGATTAGATTACCTTTTGAATTTATTTTAAAGTGAAATTAGAAAATATTTTTACCATTAAATCCAATAGTGGTCGTTGGAATTAATTTCACTTTGAAATCGGACTTAAACTAGTGTCAATCTTTTGATAATTATTGTTTCATAAGAACACGCTATTTGTCATGAAAGCAGGAATTAATTATTAAATTAATTAATGTGAATTATATGTTTTGAATTTTGTAAAATAGACTTCATTTTCAAATTCGTAATATCAAATATATCTTAGGGTGAATTTTTTTTATTTTTCGGAAAAACATAAATTTTTGATGAATAGTGAAACCACTAAGTGGTACTTATAAAAACTGATTTTTCGTTTATATGAAATCTTACCACATCTGTGTTTTGAATTTCAAAAATCCTACAAACATGGTTGTCATTAAGAAGTAAAATGTGGTTCAATGAGAATAAAATAATTTTTTGGTGAATAGTAACTTTTAAGTTCTTAATCGCGATTAGAGGTAATTAGTGTAGTTTAAGGTAAAAATAATGCTTTAATAAAATGAGATGAGCTTTACACATGTCTTACCCTCATTTTATGTGTCATGTCCTACCAATACAATCAATGGGTCAACTTGGGGACCCTATGGAGCCACTTTGGTTGGGAAATGACATAAATAACTTTTTATTAAATGTTAAAGTAAAAATGACTCACACATGAGATATTTTACTAAAACAATTTTTACATGGGGTTATAAAAGACCTATTTTTGACTATAAATATTAATTAGAAAGATAAAAATATTTCCTACATCATAGTATTTTTATTATAATTTTTAGACATTAAACAAATTAAATTACTTATGACATCATGATGATGCAGCGATGACCTCATTATTTAATGATTTAAATAAAATGGAAATATAATGTAAAATCTAAGACATACACAAGGCCAAAACCTATTGGATGGGTGGATTTAGAACCCTTATCAACTTATCCTCGAAACACATAAATTTGTGACCTCTTAAATCTGAATACCATTTTGAAATAAAGTGACTTTTCTTTACCTTCCAAGAGTGCCCCTCCTCTCCTCTTATAAAAGGCCCCCACCTCTACCTCTTTACCCACACTTCCAAAGACTTTGGATCTGACAAACCCTGAACATTTTGTCTCTCCACATCCCTCTCTTACTCCTTAAATCCTCACATTTGGCAGAAGTCTTCCCAAGGAAGCCTTTGAGCTCAAACCAAAGGGAGTTACCCGATTTTAAGGTAATGTCTTCACTTGAGTCCTTTTGTTTTATTTTGCTTCTCCAACACCCTAAAATCTTTTTATTCATTTATTTTGTAACCAATAAAGTATCTTAAATATACTAGGATTTTTTTATAATAATGATTCTAGCTACACTTACACACACCTACATCTAATGGTTAAAGAACATATTGTTTCTGTGGATGGCGAATTTCTGCCTCACGAAACGATGATTGTTCAAACACTCATATAACACCTTTAAAGGTGGCCATAAAGATGTCAATATATTTATATATGATATATAATATGTTTATGTTTTCCTTATTATTCTGTATTTTTCATTTGTGGTATACCTTTATGGTTTCCATTATGGGTAAACAAGATAATTTTTTTTTAGGAAGTGCGGACTACCACCCCCTCAAAGTGATGTGATTCGTTAATGCCATATGTGGGACGTATAAAGGATGTATTTAAAGCTATTATATATGATGTTATACTGGAATTATAATATACCTCTATATCATTATTATTTCTTTCCATTAAAGTATGATATAGAAATGAAAGTAGCGTTCATGCGTATGTACGGCTTGCCGTCTCCATGAACGGTGCATTTCATTTCTTATCCCCAAATGTAATGTACTATTATAAGTACATGTATATAATGGATATATATGATGAATGATACATCTAAATGATGAATATAATTCTGAAATTAAAATATACATACCTCTCATTTAGTTTTAATTCCATTAATATGGCAAAGAAAAGAAAGTAGCGTTAATGCGTACGTACGGCTTACCGTCTCCATGAACGGTGCATTTCATTTATTACCTCTAAATTATTATGTAATATTATGAATACATGTATATGCTGGAAATATATGATATATTTAATATCCAAATCAGGAATGTCATTCTGGATATAAGGAACCTTTGACCACACGAACACCATGTTATTGTAAGAAGTCCACTTTCGACTTAAGAACCAAATATCGACAAAACAAACATTATTAACATAAATGATTATATAATGTTTATAACATGGTAATAAGTGATATAAAAGTAATAATGAACTTGAAAAAGGTTCTTAAGCAAATATAAATTAACTCAAGTTTATTATTCAGGACGTTAAAGAACGATCGAGTCAAGTCAGACCCGAGGTAAGGGACTTCGTCTCAATATCCTTTCATTGAGGCATATTTCGTTTTATACAAAACTTTCCTTTATAAGGTGTATAAACCCATTTTAAGTTTACTTTTATACAAAAGGAATCTATTTCTACGAAGCGTTTTACAAAATGATAAAAAGGAATGTTTCTTTTAACGTACGCGGTGACAACGACTTTTTCTGCCACCGCGAGTATTATTTGGTCTTTGGCTTCCTCAACAAGCTGTAATGTTTTTAAAATGAAATAAATACCATATAATCTTTTATGTATTTTGGTATTGAAAATGGTTTTTATAATGGATTTGTTATGTCAATATATTTGAGTGATATATTGTGATCAAAGTGTGGAAATGTTTTCTTTCCATTATGTTTGTTTTTTGTCTTATGATTTTATAATAGTACTTGGACATTTGACGGGTGGTTACGTGATAAACTATATGACGGGTGGTGCCGTGAATACCAGGATGGGTGGTTACGTTATAACCTCCAATGCATTGGGTATGGAAGTCAGCCGTATGGCTATTCCATTCAGTATGTATGGAAGTTGTCCGTATGGATATTCCATTATGTGATATGTGTGGAAGTCGACCGTATGGTTATTCCACTTAAGTATGTTTATGTCCCAAGTTACCTTTATATGTTATGTGTTCTTTATATGGGTTTTATGGTAATCCATTGGTTACAAAAGGGTAAGTAATGATATTTTATTCAGTGAAGAGTTTTTACTACTTCATGAAGGTGAAGGTATTACTTTGATAAAGTATACATGGTTTACTTGATGTTTGAAAATCTAACAGTTTTCATTCTTGGTGTATCCCTTACTGAGCTTTTTATGCTCACCCCAAGTTTTTTTGAAATGTTTTTCACAGGACCTAATGTGGAATAAGTTCAAGGATGGGATCAAGGGAATGACATTCTATATAAAACATGGAACTAGACATGTTTCTTTTTAAGAGTTTTTTTATTATATGGAAACTCAGTAGTAGTGTCTACTTTGTAATCTTTTGAGATGTAATAGTTATGTTCTAATTCTCTAAAACTGTAAACCTGAAAATATCCTCAATGTGAATTATTTATTTAATTCAATATTAAGTAAGGTTTAAGTCCCGAGCCTTATATTGACCATCCGACATTAGGGTTATGTAAAGGGCCATATGTATCCATTCTGCTATAATGTCATAGAAACTAGACATTCTAAGTTAAATAATGATGTATATTGGTACTTGATAATACAATTGGGGATTTAATAATAATTAAAAACATTTAATTAATTAATTTTTTCTCTAATTACTTTTAATCCTGAAATATATAAAAATATTTTCATTTAATTGTAGAGAAAAAACAATAATCTCATCACCCACATTATTCCTACAATAAATAATTGAGAAATACAACCACCTCACATGAATTAACGTCCATAAGGGGTTTAGAAAACATCATGTTTTGTGAAAACATGAATGTAAATCATATTTAATATAATCATAAAAGCTTTATCATCCTACAAAAGATGTGAGTGATGAAGGGTTCTCAGACTACAAAAAACATTTATGATATGTGGTTGATGTTTAATGTTATATGCTTTCATATATGTTTAGTGAACTCATGATGTCACAAAAAAACATGTATGTGTATAAAATTCTTCAGAACCCCTGTTGTTTATAACATGAGAAAGATTGAAAAGAATAATTTGATATATATAAGGCACTATTTCTTATAAATACTTTTAAGTGTTCCCCAATTGGGCCTTGCATAATCAATCTCAATGGCTAAATTGAGCTCCTAGATATTCTAGGTTTTAATCTCTCTAAAGAACATGACATTGATATCATTATAGCATCATGACATATGAGATTCTATGTATTTTTTTTGTAAATTATATAAATCATAACATTGAGAAGACTCTTCCAAATTTACTAACTAACCTTCACTAAGTCGATAAGGATACGAGGAACACAAATACTTCTATCCTTATAGTGAATAAAATTAATAGGAATTGGGAGATTATTAATCCTAAATCTTCTTTGTACTCATCTAAGAATAATAAATTAAAGGGGAAAGAAAGAGAACAAGAATTTTTCTATTTTTCATGTGATAAGAAGTCCTAGTGTAATAAAATGGAACCCAAACAAAGAAGTAGTGGGAAACGCTATTTTTTATTTTTATGAAGTGAAATTTTTATATTTATAAAAATTGTGTATTAGATACATCTTGTGGTGCTCACATATTTATTCAAATATAAGAACTAAGTAGATTCAGGTGGATTGATTTCAGGGAGGATGATATATGAGCTGCCAACCGAGATAAATGAGATGTTTTAGCTATCAGTGATAGTAACCTGACATTTCCAAATTGGATGATCTTAGAATCAATGAGTTTTTATCATGTGACTTGAGTTTAAATTTTTTTTATCAGCATCAATTCTAGATATATATGGTTTTATTTTCATATTAAGAAATAATTATTTATTCTTTTATACAAATAGTAATTTTTTGTTATGGAACATATAAATAACATTATTTATGTGATGAACTACACAAAACAATAAAAATCTATAGATAAAGAAAAAAACTCACATAACCCTTACCACACGCAACATTTTCATCACTAGCTAGGTCATGTAAATAAAAATTGTTCGACTAACCTACATCATGATGGATATTTAGATTCTTTTGAACTAAAATAACTTGTTGAAAATCAGTCATGTTTATATGGTAAAATGATCAAATCCCCATTTAGTGTGAAATGTGAATGGGAAAAAGAGATTCATGAATTATTTAATACTGATGTGTATGAAAAATTTCCTAATTATGGAATGGGTGATTATTCATACATCATAAATTTTACTGATTATTTTACTAGATATGGATAAGTCTAGATAATGAGTTATAAGTCACATTCTTTTGATAAATTCAAGGGATACAGTAATGATGTGGACAACCATCTTGGTAAGATGATTAAAAATCTCAATTACAAACTTTGTGGATAATATATTTATCAATAATTCATTGATCATTTATGGGAGATAGATATACTATCTCTACTCACATCCCTTATATGATTTGGTGGAATGGTGTAGGACAAAAGATGAACTACACCTTGTTGTAAATAATAAGATCTAGAAAGTTCCAGACGAGTCTTTTATTATTCTTTTGGGGATACTCATTGAAAAACAATACCAATACTATAACCATGTTCCAAAAAAATAGGAATATGGTATACCATAATAATTCTAGAATGGAACAAAACTCATTTTGTTAAACATGCATTTGTGTGGGTGTAAAGAATTCTTTATGGCCTTTTTAGGTAACAAACTTGTAATGTTTGGCATAAAGCATACCTTTATAGGATATCCTAAAGACGTAAGGGGATATTACCTATATGAAACCACATAAAAAAATATTATACTGACAATAGTTATATTATTCTATGATATGGATAAAAAATTTAGATAATATAATAGGATTTGGATAGACATCGATGAAATTGTGGGTCAAGGTATAGAAGATTTGAAACATGAATAGATTCTAGAAAACTCAGTGGAAGAAGAAATTGATATAGATTCAAAAGTACCATGTAGGATTAAAATATATGTTATTGAACTAGAATGTTATGTATTTATAGTCATTGACAATTGTGTCTCATTATTAGTTGATAATAGAGATCCTTTAACCCATATTGAAGCATTATGTGGAACAGATTCCTCTATATGGATGGAATCTATGAATTCTATAGTGGATTCCATATAACAAAACCCAATATATAATTTGGTAGTTCATCTATTATATGTAAGGCATGTTGGATGTGAATGGTTATTCAAGAAGATACTGGACTTGTAAGGACAAGTTAGTACCAATAATGCATTACTTGTTGAAAAAAGGTTTATAGAGAGTCAAATCATTTAATATTATGAATCCTTTACACTGGATTCATTTAAAAAATCAATCATAATTCTACATGACATTATGGAATTCCATGACTATGAGATTTGGAAAATAGATGTTAAATTTGTATTCGTTAAGGGTCTCCGTTAAGAAGATGTCTATTCAAACAAAATTACATGTTTTTTCTCTAAATTACGCAAGTAAGATACGAAAATTAAAATAACCACATATAGATTAAATAAAGAGTCTAGATCAAGGAACAAAAATTTTGATGAATCAATAACATAAATTTGTATTATATTGAATGATAGTTTGTCTTGTATCTTTCAAAAAGTTTATTTAGAGTTCAGTCATTTTCTTAATAGTATATGTCGATGACATATTGGTAATTGGAATCAAAATACCTGTCATATAGTTTGTTAGATAATGTTTAAATAAATACTTCTCAATGATACACATGAGATATGGAACATATATAATAGGGATCAAGATCCATCATGAATGATCGATGTAGTTTTTTAACATAATTTAAAATATACACATTGACAAGATACTAAATAGATTCGGTATGGAACAATCCAAGAGGGGACTTTTTATAGCATCAAATGGAATCAACTTTTTTGGAAATGTGTCCTTAGATAAATAGGAAAAGAAATATAATGTAAATGATTCCATATGATTAAATGATTTGTTCATTCATGTATTCTATGTTATGTATTATGCAAGATATTTCCATAAAATTAAGTGCAGTATAAAAATATCATGTTTATATAGTTTTCCTACATTCGATGGAATTATAGACTATCAATATGTGACTCATAAATATTAAGGATATGTTTTGGTGGTTATAGATGAGCTGTCTAACTAGTCATTTACGGATATAAAGATTCAAGTTTCCAAACTGATAAAGGTGACATGATGTCTACAACTGGATAACTCCAAATCCATTTTTTAATTATCTATATAAACTATGTTATGGATGAGTGGGACCCATATAATACAATATACCATATACCAAATTTTAAATAGCACAAAAAATAGGTATGCATGCTTCAAAATCCACCGGAAATCCTCAAAATTCGACATCATATTTCAAATTCAAGCACACATTCATAAAACAACTTGTCAACACCTCAGGACACATCTGCATTGAGACACACTCTATTAATCTACACCCTAATTCTCAATTAACCATTCATAAAAATAAATATCCCTAAATATAGTAACATTTCAATGAATATCATCATCACCATTGTCCAAAACCGAATACCTTTGAGATATGTAGGGGACATCTACCCCAAAATAGCAAACAAAACATTCAATAAACAACAACAAACCAAATCAAAATCATCTGGTACTACAACCTCATGGAATGTTATTAAACATTTTAAAAATACTCCCAAGAAACCTATAAAACAACCATGAAAATTCCATTGGGAGGATAGTAGAGGAACCACAGAGAACAGGAAGAGTAATAACATAGGCCGTTGAACAGAAACACCGACAACGAAAACCTCTATTTATTCTATGGATGAAATCCATGGAAAAATATTTAACTTCATGATGCCAAACATTAATTATCATAAAAAAACCATCCTGCTTAAAATACCTCCAAATAATAGAAATATCCAATATGCAACCAATGAATGGGACTAAAACCTTATGGTGAGAGAGAACCTATAAGAATCACATCTCCCCTAAAACTAATGAATGTGAAGCCAGAAATCCCAAAAACCACATGAGAGACACTATATCCAACCAAAATAGAGTCTCGTGAAATTGAATTGTGAGTAAGAGTGTATATTGAGACAATCAAGGCATTGATAGTGAGCGATGATCTCAAATTGGTAAAAATACGCTAACTAGATGGATGGAAAGAGAGTGAAATAAAGCCACAATGGAAAGCTAAAGATAGAACACTAAATGAAGACTTACATAGGATGTATCATCTCTTGATGGATATTTATAATATTTATTAGGTTTTAGGGACAATTATATCCATGGAAGACAACATGGATTACCCATTTAATAAAAACATAACTCAGTAGAAAAAGGTTTATTATGTGTTGTCTAGTAAACTAAAATTTATATGTTTTTGGATCTAGTCCATGTGGGGATTTTTTTGTAGTTGGTGTAAAAGGACAAAATATTTAAACATTAATTACATATAATTTTTTTAGTGAATTTTAATTAAACATATTATTACTTATTAATTTTTTTCAACATCTATTTAATGTAATAACATCTGATAGTATTTTATACATTTATATGGTCATAGATGTTCCCCACTATGATGATAAACATCAAGTGTTATAACTATTTTATTTAAATTGTTAAATGGTTAGATAACATACATTATGAGAAATATAGTATTTATAATGTCATGTTTGGGTACTTATAAGATGATGAGGCTACTTACCATGATGTTTTGACTTTGTAATTTTCTAAAATGGATATTTTGAAAACATACCTACTAGCATGAATTCCACATGTTTTGGTGTCATCGGATATTACTATTAGTGAGAATGTGTAATGGTATATGGACTTCATGATTATCATTAATTCATGTCTTGACTTGTAGAATTATATTTTTAGATGAAAACCATGATGAAATTTGTCCATAGTGAGGTGGGGTGGATTGGGTGAATCATGATTGACATGTCATTAATGGATTTCTCAATTAAGGATTTTTCACTTCCACCTTTAAAAAAGTTTATATCTCAACATTTTTATTTTAATAGAACAATATCCTTAAACAACATTACCATGGTGTAGTGAATTTTTTCTAGATAGTCAAATAAAGATGTATCCAGAATATAGGTTTGTGGAATGGATGTGAAACCTGCATGAGGAGATATTGTGAAAAAGTGATTATATTAAATATTTAAAATTTTTATGTGGTTTTCATCATTGTGAAATTATGTTCTTTCTCTAGGGTTCCTTGAACCATTTCAAGACATTAATATTGAACTTTATCTAATCCTACCTAATTCCAATAGGATATAATCCAAGATGGTCACACACTATGTGTTTTCTTTGTCACAATTATATTCCATTTGAATTTAATTAGTGGGATAAATATAATTATCAATAATAAAGAATAATTTTAACCCACAATTTATTGACCGAATAAATTAAATAAATATTTATTCACCAGATTGTGAATAAAATATATCAATCTATTTTAACAAATATTTAATAAATACATATTTACTATTTTTTGAATAAAATATTTTTTAACTAAATAAAATATTTTATTTAGGCATTAAATAAATTCTAGATGAGTCTTAATATACTATGTCCAGATCCATCAAAAAATATTAATAAACAAGTCAATTAAATAATACTTGTTATTTCCCAACATTTCATGTAAAAAATATAATAATATTATAATCTTATTATGTAGAACGAGGTTTATTAAATGTTAATAAATTATTTCATGGATTTAATGAATTAAATAGTTATTTTATCCAAAACCCAAGATCTATAAATAGGTGATTTTGTTTTGTGTAGAGTATTGATCGGTGCAATAAAAATAATGAATTTTTTCACACAATTAATTCTCTCTCAACTCCTCCTATATCCCTCTCAAGAATGGGAAATATAAGAGATAATTATTCAAGGGAAAATAATTAAAGATCAATATCAAAAAACGGGACACGTTTGTTTCATTAAAATAGCACCAAGAGATTGAGTGGCATTGCAAAGAGATCATAGGAGGATATGTGGATCTCCACCAGAAGGATTTGATCCTTGTATCCACACTGTGTAATTATAGAGATCCATAATGTTAGTTATGTATGGTCAAAATTAATCAATGATGAAATATCATAATGATAGGTATTCAATTTATCATATATATATCAATAAAATATATGTTTGAGGTTCATGATCCTCATTCAAGTTTTTAAGAAATATAAAGTAAAATATATTTTAATTTATCACCCATAACTGCATGAATCCACTGCCCCAGAAACCAAAAATGTATGTATCCATATGTGATTCTCCAATACATTCAAACATCATAATTTCATTTATAATCTTGATAACAAACACATTTTTAATGTCCTCTCTAAATTTATTTCTTTATAATAAATGTAGGATATTATTTCACCATTAAATGTCGTATCTTTATGAAATTTTAATCTTCGTATATGTCAATGTGGAACTAGTTTAGTGAATGTACTCTCAGAATGTATTTTTGATATCCTTGTTTATTTACATTATTTTTTATTTAAAATATGGTTTTACCCTTCATTTTTCCTACTTGTAATTCAATAAATCATTTAAGACCATTTCATAAATTTTAAATCTTTTTAATTTAAAACAAATATTAAGGACACTAATAATGTATCATTATATGATTACATGACCATGATATTGAAGTCCCAAAAATATTATTAATAGTTGTAACATTTAGATCCTTTAGAGGAATAAAAAACTCTACGTTTGTCTCATATGATATTTATGTATTTTTTATTATTTTTTATGTCTCCTAGGATACTAAAACCGTACAGTGTGATGAAGTAAATATTGAGGGGTCATTTAGGATGATCAAAATTAATCAATTAAGAAATATCATAATTCTAGGTATTAATTATTTTTATATTTAATCAATAAAATATATGTTTGATGTACAATATCCTCGCACATTGTTTCATAAAACAATAATTAATAGAAATATTAATTTATCTCCCACCACCTCATGCATCCACCTCACCTAGAACCAAAAATATTTGTATCTATAATTGAGACTAATATCCAATAAAACATTATAATTTCCTTTATAATATTGATCCCAGCCACATTTTTTTGGTACTCTCCAAGTATTTAATCTTTATATTAAATGTTGGGCATAATTTCACCATTGAATGATGTATCTTTGTGAATTATAATTTTAATATATGTCAAAGTGGAAATAGTGCGATGAATGTAATATTAGATGGAATTTTTTGTTTCTTGATTTTTTTACATTATTGTCTTGTTATGAAATTCTATTTCCCCATCGTTTTGTCAGCCTATAATACTATAACTCATTTTATTGCTTTTTCATAAATTTTAATATCTTTTTCATTTCAAAAAAACTATTAAGGACATTAATATTGTATTATTATAAGATTACATGACTATGCTATTGATGTCCCAACAATATTATAGATTGTTATAACAACAATATCTTCAATAGAAACATGAAATTCAATGCATGACTCATGTGATACTTAAATCCAGAATATCATGTGCTATTTTGGACATTTTTATAATGTTGCATATCTCCTGTGATAATTTACACCATACACCATGCAACAAAGTGATGTATGGGTGTTGATAGATATAAATCTCATAAAATTGTACCCTATAAAATTTTAGTAAACTAATTTTATAGCATGTATTTTGATTAACATTTATGAGAATGTGGTAAAATAAAATTAATTATCCTTATCTGGGAAGGTAGTTTATTGGTTTGTGTAGCCTTAAATCTATTGGGGTCATATGGATATTCATGAATTGATCATTGTTTTACTATTAGTTTACTTTTATAAATTTTCATATACTAGTCTACAAAACCAATATGAACTATAATATCTTTTAGCATATCATACTGGGACTACATTGGTTTCATCATCTCATATGTATCTCATTATAGCTTAATATTCTCAAAATACGTAATAGGTGACACTCCAAAACCCAAACCGTTAGCCTATCTATATTATTCTAGATGATATGAATATACTGAATGTTGTTTTTTATTAGGTACTTTCAATTTCAAATCTTGTGTATAAATCAAATAAGAACCATATGACTATAAATGAATATATTTTTGTAGTACTATTTTAAAAAACAAAAATAAATTATTTGTCATACTTACACATGATTCTCATAAATTTATTCATCTACTAGTTTTACCTCAATTTACACGAGCCTCCTTCTATTATACATAATGTGTGATAGAAGTGTTTTCAATGTTAGATTCATGAATATTCATATAAACAATACAATTGATGTTATTTTATATCACATAAATCATTTTATAAATATTAAAAATACGTACCATTTTTTGGAGTAATGATTACCCCATCCTTATTTTATAGTTGGGGAACATTGGTTTTGACACACAATACTAATTTTTAGAGATCTCTTTTTTTATTAATAAGATATAATTTTTGATTCAAAATAGATAAAATAAATAATTTCAAATAATATATTCTCAATTACAAGACACAAAAAATAATTCTTTTTTATGGTGACTAATGAATGCTTTCAATGTTTCATAGTTTACAATGCATGCATACATATCTACTGTGTGAGGTTTAGTTTCCCCTTAACATCTATACCATAATGTTTTTTAGATGTTTGAAGAAGGATCTATAATCATTTCTAGTGACCATTAGTCAAATTTCTTATGCAAATAATCTTAAAAAAGAATATACACGGTATAATGAAAATTAATTCAATTTTTTATTATATAGATTTTTGGTAAAATAGATAATAATATCACAACATATACCTAATATATTTCCACATTGTTATAGTTAATTAAATCATGTCATTGTGACACATATCTATGAATATTAAAATATACATTCTTGTTGTAACCCCAAATTAACTAATAAACACAAAATTTTTAGGATTAAAAGGTTTTCCATGTCGATTCCATCTAAGCTAATATTTTAAACCTTTTATTCATACCGTGATAGATTTAGTTAGCATGGTGATTTTATGATTATATTTTTTATATTTCACCCACATGCAATTTATCACCTAATAATTCAATAGTTTCAATATCGATGTTGTGTTCTTTCTACATATTGGTGACATCAACATGTGAAGGATTCATTATCTATGTGGGTAGTTCAAAATTAAATTTTTATTCTGTAAATGTATTATATAACACATAATATTGCAATGAAAATCATAGTATATTAAAAAAAATAACATATTAATTTCACTCTCATTCTTTTCTTTAAATATTTATATGAGTAGGATAATTTAATGAGTATATTAATTACATCCTTATGGCCCCCTTTAATGATAATACGCTCTCTACATTAGGGCCTTTAGAAATTGATTATGATATCCAAATAAATGGGTCCTCTTTAATAAAATTATAATTATACTTTGTAGTTGTTTTAATCACCAAAAACCATTAACTAATTCCATTTTAATAGATAGAGGACATATAATACTTGAATTACATGTGATTTAATTATGAATGGTGCTTCATTATAACCTTACACACTAAAATTCACCTTCTCAAGGATAAATTTGATGAATTTAACTATTGATCTATTGTCAACACATTTTCAATTAAAAATATTCGTTTTAAATGGAAAATTATCTAACCTCTATATTTGTTCAATTATGATGAAGTATGAAATGTTGCCAAAAATTAGATTTCTTACATCAAAAATGAATACACGCATCACTTCCACTACAACACTAACTCAACTATTTTGCATCATTCTAAATTCATCTTGTTCCTTAATATTTATTGTATAACCATTAATTACAAAACTAATGCAAGAGATAATATTTTCATTTGGTCTCTTGGATATTAAATGAAGTTGTTTGACAATAAAATTGGGATTTTCAAATAAATCACAAAAATGATATTAGAATCATCATATAAACTATTTATTAGTTTTAACTGATATCCCTATTTCATCACATGATGGATTCAAATTCCAAATAATTACTAATGTTTCAATGGATAAAATTAAAACCAAAAAGGGGGTATTGAATCAATTGTTCACTTTTATAGGATTCAAGACTTTTTAATACTTAACCCCAAAACATGTTAAGAATTATTTCATTATCATCAATATGTAAATAATCATGCAAGAAATAATAGTAAATAATGTAAAGCACCCAATATTTAGATGGTTCGGCCTCATTCAGATTTTACTGGATATAATTTTCTCATTACGATAATGATGGATCTGATTTTATCAATAAGATAATATTGGATCCAATTGTCTCAAAACAATGATGTTGGATCCAATTTTCTCAAAACAGTAATTTTGGATCCAATTCTATCAAAACAATGATGTTGGATCTGATTTTTTGAAAACAATGTTATTGAATCTGGTTTCCTCAAAATAATGATGATGGATCTGAATAACCAAAAAACAATGAACTAAATAAAGTGACCAAGTTATCAATATGAAAAACCCTAACTATGATAAAATTCTCAAAAAAATTCTTCTGTAATCATATTGGAACGTTCACTTTGAATTCTACAGCCCTCCTCCATTTTCACCTATATAAAAGTATAAAATGGAATAATTATCTGAGAAATTAATTATATGAAACACCAAAAAGAAAAGAGAGACACATGAAAATATTTCCCCCTTCCTGAAATTTCAAAACTCCAAAATCTCTCAAATTTAATCTTCAACATTGACTTATTCAGTCCTCCTTATATTTTTTCTGATATTTATACAAAATTTAATTTCAAGTTTGAATTATTAAACTCATTATGCATTTCTCAGCTTATTATGATATGTTTTGTTCTAAAATCATTAAAATATATTTGAATCACATTAAAAAATCTTCATTATGAATAATTTTGTATAATTTCATCATTATGAAAAAATGAATACTAAAATCATTGAACAATTTTCCCAGTTTGAAAATAATAATATAAAAATAATAGTAAAAAAATCGTTTATAAAAATCTTAGTATGATTTCCATAGTATGAAAATACTTGTATGAAAATCTTTGTACAAACATCTGAGTATGAAAATCCTAGTATGATTTATTTCTTCCATAGTCTTAGAATCATCTTTTTCTTTCGAATATCATTATGATGTAATATCCACTACAATGGAAATCCCATTACGATAGAAATATCATTTTTCAAATATGAAAATATTCAAACCTCGCTTCTATTTTTGGAAAATATTGTTTCATGAAATTTTTCATGATTTGTGAGAACTTCATGAATAGAAAAGAATCATCTGTTATGTTGTATAACATATGAAAATTTTCTAACTCATAACTTCACATTATTTATTAAAAAATAAATTGTCAACAATACAACTTATTTACTCAACAATTTCATTCCCTCGGAATTATATTTTTATTTCTTTATCAGAATAAATAAAATTAAATTTTCCCAAAAAAATATATTCTTCCAGTCCTTTTGAATATGAAAATTTTCAATGTTAGGCCGATGGATCTGAATACAATAAAGTGTCTGATCAACAATTTCATATATTTGACTACTTCTCTGTCTGATGCAACTCAATCTGAAAAATAGAATACAAAAACTTGTGTTTAGAAAACAACCTTATTACTGTGGATTGGGTTTAATTGAAAAAAAACACTTTTAAACATAAATGTTATTAGTCAACATATAAAAAAACATTTTTAAAACAATTTATCAAAAACGTTTTTCAATATCCCCCACTGGATTTGTTGAAAACTATTGATAATAAATTTTCAACTCTCTTAAATATCAATAACTCATTTTTTTTACTTTTATGAAAATTTAGCATTTCCCAAAAGAAATTTTTCTCACACCACACTTCTATATAATGTAATGTATTATAAGGAATTCCATCCCACAAAAGAAGATATGTTTTTTCATCATGTAAAGATAAAACCCCCTCTCTTCTCTTTTCATGATTTTATTATCATTCAACCATTATTTCATTTCATACTTTTTTTTTCTCCCCCATTATTTCTTTTCTCATATTCATTATATCCGCCATTTTATGATTATTATAGATTTAGATTCACAAAAGAAAGATAAGTAATATTTTTACAAAGAAGAATGTTGTTAATTTATCTCCCCCTTTTTCATAATCCAAAGACTCATGGTGGTCCTCTTTATTAGGTTTAAGATGACATGGGAGGAGGATGAACATGGTGTTACAACATTAATTCCATAAACCTTTCTTTCAGCATTACTATTGTAAAGATATTAATAATCTGATACATTTTTGAAATGTATTCCAGCAAAACATCTTCTCCAGAAACATTCTCTGTTATAAATTAACTAATTATATCAATGTGTATTGTTCTTGAAGTCTGAACAATATTTATATAAATCTCAATTTCATACTAATTATCACAAGGTATATTCAATGTTTTAAAAATGATAACATTCAAGTCTTACATCTATACTTTCATCCAAAAAATTTGTGTACAAGCCTAGGTGGATTCAACATACTCATATTCAGTTAATCTCAGAGTTCCAAAACTATTTTTCTTATTATCCTAACTCTCTCCACTTTCACCTAAGAAAAATGTTTCTCCAAGGGTAGATTTTATATCATTACAATCAATAACCTAATCGGCATCAGTATAACCATGAAACTACATCTCAAAATTTATTTTATATTACAAACCATTTGAAGATACTTCATTGACATATCATAGAATTATTTTTTTGTTCAATATATATGATTATTTCACATTAAATTGACGCCTAGGCAACAAATTCATAGTATAAACAATAAACAGATATGTGTCTATAAGGTAATGAATACTTCCTATCAGTTTCTAAAAGTCTTTCTAATTCACAATGTTTCTGGATTCTTTTTTTCTCAACATTGTTCTCCCTGAAATTAGAGTTGATGCTCTTGGTAATCTTATAACTCAAACTAATATTCATGAAATAATTTTATTGATATAGAAAATGTATTTCTATTTTTGATGAACTTGTAAGGCATGAAAGAAACATAATTCTCCAAAAATTGAAAAATTAAAATTCTTCTTCATTTCCTTATAAAATATTTTACAAATATATTATCAATCCCCATAAAACATATATCATCAACATAAAAAATTAAAATTTGAGTTCTAGAGTCAACATATTTCACATATAGGTTTCTATCAACATTTCATTTATAAAATTTCAACATTCTCAAGCAATTTTCAACCTTTGAATACCATGCACGTGAAGCTTGTTTCAGACCATATAACGATTTATTCAATTTTAATTTTTTTTCTAGATTCATTATGTAAAAACCTACATGGTTATTCTATGTAAACTTTTTTATTTCATATCACTGTTAAAGAATGAATACTTTTCAACAATCTTAAAAAAATTGTAATTCTTATGAGAATCCACAACATGAAACATTTGAATATTTTATATCCATGCAATGCGGTAAAGGCTTCATCAAAATAGACACCATCAACCAGAGAATAACCTTTAAAAACAAAACATTCTTTGTTTCTTGAAACTTATCCATGCTCATCTAATTTATTTCTATAAACCCACATTCATTCGATATTATTTTTATTTTATGGGCTTGGAACCAGTTCCCATGTTTCATTCTTCTCAATCTGAATCCAAATCATCATACATAATGTCCACCAATTTATTATGTTCAATGGAATATAAAATAGATTCTAGTTTACCTTTTCATATAAGTTATGTCTAATATTATATTCTAAACTCCCTTCTGCTCTAATATAGAGCCTTTAGTTTCCTAATAATGTTTTCAGATTCAATATATTTTTGTATGGTATGAAATTTCAATTTTTCATTCCTATATGAATTTTCCCAGTCACAAGTTTCTTTTGATTCTTTATAAGGATTTTTATAATTACATTCAACATTGTTGGAATTTTCTAGTTAATCCTCCTCGGTATTCTCAAAAAAATTTGTTAATGTAATTTTACACTCAATTGTCTTCACATCATATGAGTCTATACACTTTTTAAACATTTTTTCCAATATTTTTAACATCTTATATTTGGTAAATAACCCATAAAATATATTTCCTCATCTTTTTCATCAACCATTCCCAAATCCAGATTTTTTATTTTGAAAAAACACAGAATTATAAAAAATGTTCAGTATTTCAGTGATGGTTTTTTATTATACCACATTTCATAAGTTTATTTTTGTTTTAGAGTCCCAAAAACATTTTTTTGAATATGTACTTAGGTACTAATAGTTTCTCTCCAATACAAAATTGAAAGATTGTATTCATAGTGAATACTTCATCCTATTTCTACTAAGATTCTATTAGTTATTTCTGTAACTCTGTCTTTTTTTGGAGTATAAGGAGAATTATACTGATTTTTGTAAACATGATTTCTAAGAAACATTTCAAAAGTATTAGTTGTGAATGAAGTATCATTATTTGTTCTAAACATCTTTATATAATTTACCATTTCTTTCTAAAGATCCTTTATAATGAATTGGATCATTTCAATATCCATTGACTTGTGCTTCATAAACAATATGTTTACCATTATAGTAAAATCATCCATATATGTGAGAATGTTTAAATCGATTTTTATTTATTTATGTATCATTAACCCATTGAAATTGGAATGAATAAGCTCATGTGGTCTGATAGATTGAATCTAAAATCTTTTGTGAACTTTTTAACTCATTTTCCATTTTTGAAAATTTAAAAAACATCTTATTCTCTTCCTTACAATTATAGAATATTTTTTACGATATATACATTAGAATTTATGTTTATTATTTTCTGTCCATGGTTCCTATGTCATCAGTTCCACAATTGTTTAATCTTCTACACTCAAATAACATTACTTATTGAATTAAATTATTTGGAAGATATTTTCAATGTTTCTTTCTTCTTTTTTAATGACAATTACATCTTTCATAATTTTGGTGATATGAAAATATTTTATAAAAATAATATATTTTCCACCATCAAAATGATTACGTACAGTAATTATGTTATGTTTTATCCCATCAACAAAAACACATCTATAGATTCAATCTATTCTTCTTCAATCTTGGCCATTCTGATTCATAATATTTTTAAGGAATTATCATTTCATAGGTATCTTCTCCCCCATCATTACTTTCAACATGTATCAATACTTTTATATCACTTATCATATCTGATGATGACCCTATATCATCTATCCATGTTTTATTATTATTTACTTTCTTTCAAAGATGTATAAACAAAAAAAGCTCTATCCTCAACTTTCTTATATTAATATTCCTTTTTTTTCTAGTATAAAAACCATGTTACAAAAGTATTATCATATATATTTTCACCTTGATTACTATCTTTATTACATATTAAACAACCATTTTTAGATATTCAAATAGATTTCTTGTTTGGAAGTTTCTAACATCTTGAGAATTTACTTTTCCAACATTCTATAGGTAATGAATGTTACTCATTATACTTTCACTATTTCTTCCACTTTGAAGAATCCTTATTCCGGGTAAAGATATGTTGTTCCATCAATTATAATCTCTATTACAATAAATTCCACAACACCATCAATATGCCTCCAATTTTTATTTTTTACTCAATAATGTTTTTTCTCAATAGACACTTATTTGAGGTTGATAACTTCTTTTAGCTATAACATACTCTAGCATGAAAGATAATTTCATATGATTGAGTTCTCTAATTTTTTACAATCGATAGGTTTCCCTTATCCTTTCTTCACCCAATATTTCTAACACATTTCCAGAACATGAAAAATTAAAATAATTAGATGAACCAATATTTTTGAAAGTTATTATTTCACATAATTATCGTATTGAGCCTTCTCAGTAACTCTATAAGTCTATCCTTTTATCTCCAAATAATTAATGAATTTTTATTTAATCATCATCAAGGTACTTTCAGGGTCATAATGTTTTGATTTAAACTTGTTATCTTCTTCCATAGTTTACAAATTCCTCATAATATATTCAATTATCATTATTTTCTCTACAATTTTATGTTTGTAACTTAAAATCTCTAAAATTTATACATCCTCTTTCTTTATGACATCATTTCTAATTTTAGTAACATCTTCACAATCTATCATTACCTTTTGAATTGGTATCTTGAGTGACTCGGTTTTTTCAAGACATGAAATAATTTCTGTAATGAGATGATACACTCTTTTGGATTTGTCACATCCTTTATCACTCCCTAAGGACTATTTCGTATTCTGATCGTTTCAAATAATGTTAATAAATTTTTACGGACATTCATATTCAAAATAACTTTTTTCAGTTGAGTATGATTCAACATTATTAGTGAACATAAATCATTTGATTCAAGTAATCTTATTCTTGTATTTTTTGGAAGACTTTTCTTGTTTATCATTTTTTCCACTTCTTCCATCATGGTTTTATGCTCGAATAATCTTTATATTACCTAAAATTATTCATTGGGAAATTCAAAAAAAAGTGTCTTTTTCCACGAATCTCAAAACATTTAAGATAAAGATTACCCTCATTCTTTGGTTTTCCTATTAGATAGATCTGGGATATAAAACACATGATTTGTTTTCATATAACTCATAATATTCATTATATTCGAAGTCACAAGGATCTACTTCATAACACCTTAAATTTTTTAACATTCTCAAAGATTCAATAGTAATTTTGTCTTTATTATTCTGTTAAATCATTGGAGGATTTTACATTTCATATGAAATAATAAATTTTAACAATTCATTGGGAGATAAATCATTATTTTCATTTAAATAAGAAATTTTAGAATCATACCTTTCTGGAAATATTCTCATAAGTTTCTTCATAATTTTAGAATCTTCCAAAACATCTCTAAATCCCAAAATGTTGAAAAAAAATTACTCTGATTAGGTAATCATCAATTGTTTCATAATCTCTTGTTGTTATGTATTCATCATTAAAACACCACATTTTTTGTTTTTCTTCCTTAGCATTATTACTCTATTCATAATCACATTATCTGTTATCCCACATACTTTTTGATGTTTTGAGACCCATCACATTTTGTTAAACGTTTTCAGATACAGACATGTGAATAAAATTTATGTCATTTCCATCAATTTCTATATTTCTCTTATTAGAAAAATTCATAGGGAATCATTCTAAATATGTGTAAACCAATAGTTACAACATCTAAAACTTCTAGACCATGAGATAGGAGATAAATAATCATAATATTTTTCCATCCATAATATTTTTTTACATCAAATATAGGAATTTCTCTACTATTGACACAATTAATATTCTCTATGAAATGGATTCAACATGATAACCTTTGATACCAATAAATGTTCAATCAGATTGAATAACAATTATGAGGGGGGGAGGGTGAATTAGTTGTTCACTTTTTCCATGTTTTAAAACATAACCCCTATAACCTGTTATGATTTATTTACTTTTCAAATTTTTTATAAATAATAGTGCATTAAATAATAGTAAATAAATTAAATCACACATGATTTATAAGGATCCACCTCAATGTAAAAAGCTACATACTTTCCATAGACACACATGTGGGTCTATAAAAATCCACAATTATGAAGAAGTGAATAATAGTTGTGTCAACTCTTATTAGACACCTTCGATATTAAGATAGGAATGATTATACTAATCCCTGTTATATTAGAATGTTTTCTTATAAAAAATGACTAAAATAAAATTATATAGGCATTATTACAAATTCCCCAGAATTGCTCGGTTCGAATCCTCTTTTCGATTCTGATGGATCTGAATTTATCAATATGATAATGCTAGATATGAATTTCTCAATATGATAATGTTGATTTATATTCCCTTAAAAATAATTATTTCGTATATTATTTTATCAAAATAATGAATCTAAATCTGATTCGCTAAAAGATAATGCTTAGGGATCCAATTTTCGCAAAACTATGATGCTAGATCCTATTTTCTCATAAAAACAATGATATATCTGATTTTTTAGAAAACAATGAACTCAATAAAATAAATTCATTATAAATCTGAAATACTCAAGATATGATATAATTATCAATAAAATTATTCTTTAAATAGATGGAAACATTCAATTTGAATTCTTTAGTGCTCTTCCATTTGCGTAGATATAAAATATTCAAATAGATGAATGATCTAAGAATGTATTTATAGGAAACTCAAAATGAAAGTAAGAAACGTTAAAACAATACACACTTATTAAAATTTCAAAAATAAAAAATTCAAAACACATTTAAAAATAAAATTTTACATATTCAATTCTCCTTTGATTTCTCTATGATTTTCACAAAATTGAATTTCAAGTTTGTATTCTCCAACTCTTAATATATTTCTCAGCACAATATGATATTTTTCATTCTTATATTATTTTGATATGTTTCATTTTCATAATGAAATATTAATTATAAATACATCATCATGATTTCATCACTATGAAAAAATGTGTATGAAAACCAGAATAGATTTTTTCCAGTATGAATATATTAGTAGAAAAATGATAGTTTGAAAATCTGAGTAGAATAATCAAAGTATGATTCTCCCAGTATGAAAATCCCAGTACTAAAATCTCAATACAAATATCTGAGTATGAATATCCTAGTGCGATTAATTTCTTCATCAAGCTCAGCATCATCTTTTTCTTTCTTATCTCATTATGATGTAATTCCTGTTTTGAGAGAAATATCATTTCTCAACTCTAAAAATCCTAAAACCATTATACTATTTAATAAACATATTTATTCATGATATTTTTAATGATTTTTTATCACATCTTTATGATCAAAGAATCAACTAGTATTTTTTGAGAATGTATGATATCTTTCTAAGTCTTGATTTCACATTATTGTTTTTCAAAAACACTTCCGCAATAATACAAATTATTTAATAAGCAATTTTTTCTCTTGAACTGAGCAACTTCTTTCTTTAATAGAATACATAAAAAAAAACCTACAAGAAACAACCAATTATTCCTTAGATTATTTTTAATAAAATAATTTCCAACATCATTCTGATGGACTTGAATAAGATAAAGTGTCAGATCAATAATTTCATATTATTTAGTGCTTTCATTTCTAGTGGAAAACAATCTGAAAAACAATATATGAAAAATTTTGTCTAGAAAAAATTTATTCAAATAGAATGGGTTCGATTCCATAAAAAACACTTTTAATAAAAAGGGGTTACTTTTTAACAAATAAAACCCCTTTTTCATAACACTTTATCACAAATGTTCTTCAGTTATTCTATTGGATTCATCATAATGAAGAAAATATGTACTGTTATTTAAAATGTAATGGTGAGTCTGATCGTTCTCTATAATGGTAATTGTAACAAAACCACATCCAGAAATTTCTTCTCCCATTAAGATTTCACTATGATAAGATTTTAGGAGATGGATACTATTAATATATGTGAGGTAATTGGTACATAATTCAACAGCTTCGTCAAAAATAAATCACTCTTAAATAGAACCTCCTAAAAATGTTCTATTCATGATGTACCACTGCAAAATATTCATATGTAATTCAATGCGGTACACACATCATCAATGTTTAGGACCACATAGTTGAATCTATATAACCCAGTAAACCATTAGGTGGACAATTATAACAATGAATTATGGTTGAAGAATTACTCCACTTATCAAAATATGATATAATTTTATTTCTTTATGATTAGAACCTATCTAGAAACAAATAATATATTTCATTTGGATTTGGAAAAGAAGAAATGTCTATTTAATATGTTTTTTACAATTCTAGGAAGAATGAAACATAATTATAAAAGAATTAAATCTTCATTAAATCATGAAAACCATGATGTGTTAGTCCTAGTAACATTATATTATTCATTTAAATTGTATTTTTATCATATGACGGATACACCTATCAAATGATTACACCATTAAGGAATTTAATTAATTGAAATTGTTCTTTTCAGGAGATAGTTTATCCTGCAAGAGGAATAATATTCTTCTATTCACCCTTTACTAGTTTAAACAGATCCACTATCCCCAACATAGTCATGCACACAATTTCTTTAATCCCATATTTTATTATATCTATTAAATTTATAATTGTGAAAATAATAATATCACTTATATATTTTTCAATGTTCATTAATGGTAATTGAAAATAAAATTCTATTTTTATGATCAATATTTTGGATGTTTTTTAAAAAATTGATATATAAAATTAGTTTCACTCTCTTTTACATTTTTGACATGTTTATCAATTGTTAATTTTTATGGTGTTGTACATTTTTCTTTATTTATATTGAATGATGTATTACCATATCAGTATTTATGTCTCTAGGGTATAAATATACAATTTTCTAAAAATACAGTATTCGAGGAATTTTTTAATCCAATTGAGTGTTTACCATCTACACAAATAGGGAACCTAAACATTCTAGTAATGTTAAAGCCTAAATAATTTAAATAAGAAGGAATGTCTATAAAACATGGATCTTAACCAAAAATCTTCTATAAATTGATCCTTATACAATATAGCACATGTATCCACAAAAATTTCAGATCTTTAATCTCTTAATCTAAATAGATATCAACATCATTACCTGGTTGTATTTTTATATATATAAATGGAGACAACATAGGGTTTTGTTGCTTCATTTATGACCACAGTGGAATGAAAACTAGCCATGCAACGTGAGTACTACTTTTCATTCTAATCGGAAATATTACATATGTAGATAATGTATATGAATGATTTATTGGATTATTTCCAAATTCAGGACACTCATAATCAATTTTTATCCACTGATGTTCAATTATGGTATCTACATTCATTGGAAATTTTATAATGGTTTTATAACATCCACATTGATGTCTTAAGATTGCAATGATAGAAATGTACCACACACATTTTCAAAGCACTTGATGTATTTGTCTGGTATCGATCATCGCTTGACCCATCAGATGTTATGATTGATTCATGGACCTTATAAAAAATATAAAATCATTTAGAGGTGCATGTATTCTTTTAGAGGTTATACCCATTGAACATATAATTTTCTTAGTTTTATTTATAATAAAAGAAAATCATTTTCTTTAGGTAAATATTAATCAATAGACAATGTAAATTAGAAAAGTTGTTGTCACTCCTTTAGTATCTAAATTTAAAATTATATAAAATTAATACAGCTAATAATGTTCTATATTTAGTAAAACTAATATAAAATTCTTTATTTTAAAATATATTTAACTTCTCAATCTTTTTAGAATAATCAAGGTCATATTAAATTTTTATTTTCATTTATTTCATATGATCTCTATCATCATTTACACTATAATTCACACCCAGTATTCTATAAATCACAATATCATACCAGTTGGTAGGTACATTCTTTTTTCACAACGTTTAATTAAAAATTTCAATATTTGATCTACTTCCTGTAAATTATAATATGCTAATTTTTTTTGAGTAAATTAATCTTGAATACAATCAACGTAAACCTTGATATATTATTTGATAGGGGTTAATTGAAATCCCTATTGAAATCTTGAAGAACATTTTGATGACATCCTCATACTAATTTTTTCATTCGATTAACATCCATCTATTTTAGATTCATTTCCTCATATTATGTTCAATAATTATCATTTTTTACAAAAAATAAATAAAAATACATATGGTATTTTAAAAAATAGAAATTTAAATATTCTTTGAAAAAATTTAAAATTTTCATAAGAAAACATTTACACACACTTTCAACACTTAATGAAGTAAAAAATGATGCAGTGATAAAATGATATAATTCATTGAAATTGGAATATTAGACTTATTATGAGAATGTTTTAGATATTTATAACCTCCAAAATAAACATGAATTTTGATTTATGAAAAAATGTAGGGTGGTTAATGTAGCATTAAAAATTGAAACTGATGATGGATGAATGATTTAAAACAATGTGGTCACAGATTGAGCTAATTCCAATACGAGGAACCCATGTGGGATGATAGCCATTATGATGTAGTTTCCCCCTTTGGTAGATTGTAATATTTATTTTATAATAATGTTCATACATAACTACTATGGTATAATTTATTTCAACATGAAAATGTTATTGGTGATTATTCATAAAAATTATATTTGAAAAAAATGGTTACATTCAAAAAAACAACCTACGGTGGTTGAAGCATTATATTTTCCCTAATATAGGGAATAATTATTAGAATACTCATAATGATTCATTTAAGTTACATGAATTTACTGTTATAAGATAATAAAATTCATATTATGTGTATTGAAATTGTTTAATAGTGGTGGAGATCATTTACCTAAGGGAATTTTTTATATCTATATAGTTACCAAGAGTATAACTATGTGTTCATCTATTGAGAAAGAAATATATCGACAATGTTCACTCACCAAATTATTTATGGTTGTTAATTAGTGTGAATGTGTTATTGATAATGATATTGGTGGTGGGAAAACATCAATCATAATATGTGATAAAAAGTAATTTTAATTTTTTACAATCTATTGAACGTGACTATAACCATCAGAATCATTTTTTAAGGATTATAATGAATTAAAAATGTCACTAGTCACTAAATGATTTCATCACAGTCATGAACGAAATAGAAATTGTCATTAAATTTTTTTTATTTAATTCATTTGAGATGCATTATGCACAAAAATTTCAAATATTGGTTATAAAATTTGTGGATGACATCATCTTTTTTAGTCGTATCATTTCATTATAAGTAATGCAGGGAATTGAAAATTATTTAGAGCTATAAAACCCAATATGTTATTTTTGGATTGTTTTATTTATTAGAAGATTATTGAAAATAAAAAGTAGTCAATGATGTTTTTTAAGACCAAAAATTTATGTACACTGATTTAAATATGGAAAAGGAAAAAATTCCGCAAATAAGAAAATTTATTTGGGTAGTAGACTTCCATATATGATGCTCAAGTTATTAAATTAAAGTTATTTTATAAACACTTTTTCAAATATAATAACATGAGCCAAAATAGTTTTCAGGATATTTTTTCTTATAATTATTGCACCACCATCTAGAATATTTGGATAGTGGAAAAAAGTTATTAAGAATGAATATAATTATAATTGATTGAATAAATTCATTTATGTGTCACAATAGGATTGTGAAAATAATGTATTAAAATAGAATTTTTTTGAAAATCTCAAACCATTAAGAATTCCTTTTTGTCGCAGTTTTAAACTATATGTAACCCTATCCACTTAAAATCAATGTGTTGTATCCTTTATGAATAAGATCCCATATTCCAATAACGAACAAACGAGTTTGTGTTATTAATGATGGTGTAGGACCAAATTGGGATAATGGAAATAAAGACTTCAGTTCCATTTTTTAGTTTTCTAGAGCATGTGAATAGTGATATTCCAGTTTTTTTTGTTTTTGTAATCAAAAACAATTTATATTTACTATTTGTAATGATGGTTTAATGTATGTGTCTTCTTTGTGCACACCCAGGAAATAATGTCCACAAAAATACTGTTAAATATATATATATTTACTTTTTTTCCCTTTTTGGTAGGACCTATCAGTCAATAGAAAATTGAAGTCAATGATTCAAAAAATCCTGATTTATTTTATATGAAAAATGTATTGACCTCATGGATATTGTAGTATGGGTCCAAAAATTATCTTCTCAAGTAAGGTCATCAACATTAACCACAAGATGGCCACTAGATTTCTAACATGTGGAAATATCATTTTCAGGCCCTTTGATTAGAAATGGGTTTCATAAACTGCAAGGGGCATTCAGTTGACAATTGAAAAAACACATCAGTCAATGTTCTATGGGAACTTATACATGGAAACCCATGGTGTGGTTTTCAACTGCATCTGAGATGAACCTATCAGTGAGACTCTAAGGAAATCCTATGGGAGTCCATTACTGGAAAACATCATTGAACATATTGAAAGATCCATCGCCGACGAAACCCTTAAGGAACCCCTTAACACATCCCTTTTCTTACATGTGGGTAGTCATGTATATCGATAAACCTTTTGGTGAAATTTGAAGGTAATAATCAGTGAGAATTTTGGAGAAAACCTATTGGAAAATGCATTTATTGGACCATCGCAGATGAAGAGATCCTATATTAATCCCTTTGAGCATCCCTCATCTAATATGATGTTATTTTTTTGGTCAATCCATATGAAAATATCTCAGAAAACATTAGTTTTCTAACATCAATGATGAAAGATGATTGGTTATTAATATGATTTCTTCTCAATTTCTAGGTTTTTTGCAATGTTTGAGATATTATGGTATTTCATTATTTGTATAACATAAGTAGATATGGAGATATTTAGATTAATATTGTTTTAGTTCGATTTTTTGTTTGAGTTATTTGAATAGTCTAAATGAGATGTTTTGGTATATTTAGTATGTGATATTGGATATTTAATATTTATATTGAATATGAGTTTGATTTCTATAAAATTCTAGGATAGAATATTTCAGTAGAATTTCTAATTGATTTGTCACAGTGCATCTTTTCTATCACATGTAACATTAGAGATAATTCATATTGATTTAGTCATGAATTCCCCAATGATTTTCCAGTGGAAATTCTAAATTGAAATTCATAGTGTGAATTCAGACTGTAGATTCCAATAGCCAATTCATTCTGCTAATTCCAGCTAGAATTTTCTCTAGACTTTCCATTTGGAATTACCAAAAGGAATTGATACTGCTATAACATTATTATTTGGAACTAGATAAATATTAATAGAATTTATTGAAATTATAGTTATATAATTCTTATTTCTGTGTTGGAAAATTCCATAGGAAATTCCCACTGGGAAATCACACTGAGAATTTACACATGGAATTCTCTATTAGAATTCCCTATTGAAACTTTTTGTGGGTACTCCCACTAAAAATTCCCCTTGGAATTTCCACATGAATTTCCCAATGTAATTTTCCTATTAAAAATAACATTCAATTTTTATTACAATTTGGAACTACATATCACTTTGTAGAATGTTTTTAAATTATAGAGCTATATTAATGAGTTCTGGCTTGAGAATTATGACTACATATTCAAACATGGAATTCAAAATGGGAATATAAACATGAAATTTCTAGTGGGAATTCCCACTGGTAATTCCCACTAGAAATTACCACAAGAATTTATTACTGAAAATTTTGATTCATATATAATTATAATTTGGATCTACATAAAATTTTTAGAATGTATTGAAATTGTACAACTACAATTTTCTCTTATGCCTCAGATTACCACTTGATATTCAGACTGGGAATTCATTATGGGAATTTAGTCATCAAATTACTACTTACAAAATCGAGAGGTAATTATCAATTATAATTCACACTAGAAATTCCCACTAGAAATGCTAAATAGAAATTCCCTGCTGCAACTTCCTATGGTGATTCCCATAGAGAATTCCCAAATAAAATTCCCATTGAAATCATCCCATGTAATTCACATTGGAAATGTCCTAGCGAAATTTATTTACATTTAATTATTTCATAACACATTAAAATTGATTTAGGTTTAATTTTCTAGTGGCTATTTTTTGTGTTGAATTCCTACTTGACCTTTCCACTAGAAATCGCTACAAGAACATCCAAGTAGTAATATTTCTAGTGGATGTTTCTACTGGATTTCACACTAGGAATTCACATTGGAAATTTTTACTAGAAATAACCACTGAAAATTCCAACTGGAAATTCACATTGGAAATTCCCACTGGAAATTGTCCCACTGTAAATCTGCAGTCAAAATCCAAATTTTAAATCCCCACTGGAAACTCCCACTCGATATTACTATTTTAAATTATCCCACTATAAATCACCAGCTAAAATCCCTAATGTAAATTCCCTATAGAAATTGTCACTGTAAATCCCTATTGGAAATTCCCAATGTAATTCCACATTAGGAATTCCCATTGTAAATCCCCACTTAAAATACCTACTAGAAATATCCACTAGAAATATTTTATGCTAATTCCAACTAGAAATACCACTGTAAATCCCCAAAATAAATTTTCATTTTAAATCACTACTAGATATCCACACTGAAAATCCCCAATGAAAATTCCCACGAAATTACAATTGGATATTTCTACTAGGAATTTCCATTATATGATTGTACTAGAAAATACTAATAAGAGGGAAAATTTCATCTTTTATTCAACTATAATTTGAACAATTAATTTTAGTATGATATAGAGTGTTAGTTTTCACTGGAAATTTCTTATGGGATTATCAAAGTGATTTTTTTATTTTTCCACTTATTTGAATGTACTGATTCAAAGATATGTCACATTTCTGTAGTTGAAATTTTTAGTGGAAAATTTATGTTTCTACTCTTATTCCTTATATATATATATTCAAATTTTATTAATGATTATTTTTAGGGATATGGTTATTTATGGTAGAAGAAGTGTCCACATCCGCTATAAAACACTACCAGACATCGACAACATTGATACGGAATAATTTTAATTATAACAGGCCCATGATTAATGATATTCCTAATTAATATCCCCAAAGGATTCTGTTTAGGTATTTTTTAATGTGATTATTGATAACCCACTTACATTTTATGATTATAATAAAAACAATGGTAACATGCTATATATTTCTATAGATGGTTAATGTTGACTTACAAATGATAGAGATTTGTGGTATTCTGATTCATTTAAGAGTTTCTAACATTTCTCATATATTCATCATTGAGGAGGTAGAATTACGTATTATTGTATTCTATAAATTATACCCTTATAGTTATACATTTTTGATTAGGTGGTTTTATAATGATGGATAACTACTATCCCAAGGTGTGTTAGAAATAGTAATTATTGAGGCTCTTGAAGCTACTCAGGAGCAAGAATTCTCCAATGTGGCTTCTTTTTTTTGATATGATTGCATGTTTGATTTTAATTTTCCCTAATTTTGGTATTATGTTGTTTGGAATTTCGTTACATATTTTGATGATGTAGAAAAAGTGAAGAGTTAAGCTTCTAATGAAACAATTCATGAGCATCTTCTCACATTTGTGATTTTGTTTTTTAGAACTCCCTTAGAAGTTGTTTTTTGTGTTGTCTGTTTACTAGTATGGTCTTCCAAATTATTTAAATGATTACATTATCTATGTTGGTTGACCTTTTTCTAATAATGATAAATTCTTCAACATATGTTTTCTGAGAAATCTACGAATATTCTTCCCAAAATAGAGGGTCCACAATTATTCACACAGTGGAGTTTGCAAGATGTTGTTACTGATGTACTTAAATTTTCAGAGGTGTTGTTACTATATTAAATTTTCAAGAAGTCCATTATATTCATATTAAGTTATGAAATATATATTTTTTATTCACTATCAATTATAGACTCAATAGAACCCATAAAAATCTCCATGCTGTAGTTAATCCTTTGTGAGGGTAAAGAATCTATTTAGTAGGCTGATAATGGAAAAAAATAATTTATGTATAGAAGGAGAAAAAATAAATTTGTGAAAGGATGAGTCTCTTAGACTGTATGTATATGATGTGAAGATAAAAAAATGGTAAAAAATAGAGGTAAATTAAAAGCGATGAACATATAGATATTTGATTTGTGAAGAAGGAAAGAGATAATGGAGAAGGAGGAGATAAATGTAATTATTGGAGAGGGGGATGAAACTATGTTCGAGAATTATTTAACTCATTAAAATAAAGTAGAAAAGAACATGATATCAGCTTTTTCTATGGAGGGAAGCATATAGAAAATTTTGGTAGATGAGATTAATGAAGTGGGTGATGTATATGTATGTGAGGAGGAGGAGGAAGTGAATAAATGACTTCATATCGATGAAGGAAACTGTATTGTTCCACCCACTACAACTTATTCTTCCTCTAATATACACACCTCATATGTTAGAGATGTGAACAGTAAAGCATGTAAGAAGAAGCATCAACCGCACTACATATATCCACAACATACATCCAGGAAGAGGCTTCCAATGACCACCAAACTATCCTGAGTATTTCCTCAGTGGGGGAAGAAGTTTAATATAGTGACATATCATGACATAAGGCTGATTTACCTACTCTTTAATAACAATGGGGAGTGGTTCTCTTATTTATTTACTGTATTTGTAATTTATTGTATCATATTTACTATTAATAAAATTAAGTATTTCTATCCATAAAATTAGTGGTATTATCTAGGAATATACTAAAAAATTGTATCAGATCAATATGAAAAATTTTATTTATTTGTTAAAAAAGAGGTGCACTTGTAGTATGGTATGCCTTGTATTACATTTTTTAATCACCATTAATATTTTAATTTTTATTGAGTTGTTTTTTAGACACAGTTTATTGATGGATATACTGTTATTATTCAGGAAAATAACATCCTTATTATGATTGGAATTGGATAAGTGATATTTTTTCCTTCATGCCAAGCACAATCACTATAATATTGTTGTTTGTTTTTGACAAACTATTTGCTTATATTTTTTCGAAAATTTATTTTTTGTTTTCCATTTTTGAAGAATATCACGAGAAAAATTTTATATTCTATTTTTAATTTGAATGTAGGGTGTCTTTTATTCATCAAATGATAAGTCATAAGAGGAATTTTTGGAGTAATTACCAGTTGAGAATATGAAGAACTCCATTTTTTTATGTTCTCTAGTAAACTCTGATAACATTCATTGGACTTTATTAGTTATGGGATTCAAAAATCATGTTTTTAGATATTAATACATCATGAAACCATAAAAATAAACCAGATAAAGTTATCCATTTTTAAAAGACAGAGTTAGTGTGGTAAGGAATTATTGAATGTGTATGACAATTCAGAATAATTTGAATGATGGTGTTCTTATTTTTGTTTTTTTTTCAAAAATCATACTTAGAAGAATTTTTTCTATAGAGACTATTCTTGAATAGCGAAGCACGTGAAATGTGAAATGACAACTTAGAAGACCCCACAATAGAGAGACATTAGTTTGGATTATGGTTTTCTTATTTGTTATCTAATTTAGTGTTTAGCTATATGTGTTATAGTGCAATGAGTTTAACAGATAATGAATCTACTAAGAAGAGATTGTTTATGGTGAAATATTTTTTATATGATCCTAGAAAGAATAATTTAGAGGCCGATGTCAAGTGTATTTTATATTCATTTTCTTCTAGAGACATTTGAAGCATATTCAAAATTTATTACTAAAACTAATTTTTTCAGTTGTTTTTGTAAAAACACAACTAATCACTGTTATTATGTTTGTTTGGGTTAGTGTTTGATTTGGGTGATAGTAGAATTAGGGGCTTATTTTTTTACAAATAATTGGTTTTTCATTTATTTAGATATTTTTCCTATAACAAACATAATTGTTGTTTCTTTTTTGTGATAGTGGTGAGTGATTGGTGGGTGGAAATGAGTAATTTATTTTACTAATGAACAAACATTGGGTTTATAATAGGTGTTTTATTGTTCTTTGTCTTTTTATTTTTCATTGTTTTATTTTAATGACTTGGAAAATTTTTCTACATATAATTAGTATCATTTAATTCTTTTTAAAAAATTCAAATAGAAACTCCAAGTATAAACTATTGATTGAAATTTCTAGTTTGGTTTTCATCAATTTTTTGGGTGTTACATAGGGTAAAACTTGCAATATTTTTATCTGGATAGCCATTTTTATTCAGACTATATTTATTTAATTTGTAACATTATTAGAGGTGTTAAACTGGTATTTTTGCATGTATTCTCCGGAGTCACTTCATTCAATGGAAACTGGTTGTGCATAAAAATTCAAATTGGGAATTTTTATTTGAAATTCCAATTGAAAAACCACAATATAAATTTTGGGTCACTTGTTTTAATGTAAAATATCTATGCATATAAATTCCAACTGGTAATTTCCATTGGAAATTCCCAGTTGAATTTACCATAATAAACTATGGGTTACTTCTTTTAACTAAAACTGGTTGTGCATATAATTTCCAATTGGGAATTTCCAGTTCGAAGTACCACTATAAACAATGCTTGGAAATTTCTTTTTTTATGTTTACATAATTTTATTGGGTGATACATATGTGGTGGAAATAATTATTTTATAATTTGAATCATGATTTTGGTAACAGGGATATTGATTACATATTTGGTAGTATTATAGATGTTATAGTGTTATTTTTATTTTCACTCTTTATTTTCGGATGTATGGTAACATGATGTGAATAAAAATCGCAACTAATAATTCAAATTGGAAACTTACACTAGAAAATTTCACTATAAAATGGTAGGGGAAATTTCTACTGTGATTGTGTACAAGATTCGATACACAATTTCCCTATCAACATAAAAAAAATCAATTATAAAAACAAATTTTCTAAAGAATTAGCTTATTGGGTTAACAACTTCAGTTGAATTTGTGTGTAAATTGAAATCTAAAATTCGCGAAATTAGTTATCGGTCTCCATGTTTTTGTTTTCATTCCCAATCGAATCCATTCTGAATCTTGCATCATAAATGGTGGAAAATTCTACCTTGGTGGCTCCTAATTTCATCAATAATAATATATTAACAACTACAAAGATAACTAACAAAAGAATTGCAAATGATTTAAAATAGGGCATCATATCAACTGCTATTAACTATGTTTGAATTTTTATGTTTTGAGGATATGGATCAATATGTACATATATTGAGATTTATGAATGTATTAGCATGGTATCCCACATTCAACGATTCTATTTTATTTCCCAACAATAATATTATATCATTAATTATGTTTATTTCAATTGAATGAAATAGTTAAATAACATTAGAAAATAATATCATAACTGATTTATACGGTTCTAAATATAAAAATATATATCGTTTTATGATGTGGGTTTTAATGTAACACTCAGTGGTGGTTTCATGGTTGGAACATGGTCCACTATGCTAGTATTGTAGCATATTTTTATTTTTTTGGGAGGTTTAGGTGGTGTGAGTGGGCTGGGTGAATATCTGGTGATAAAAGAGGAAGAATAGTAGAATGAACTAGAGGCTGACTTGGTGGATTTAGACCATGGTGTGGAAATAATAGTGGATCCAGGATAGAGTGTTCATGCATGTTTTCCCCATGAAATGGAAGAAATTAGTTTTCGAGGTGTAAAAACACCTAGAACAGAGAGGTATTTTAAAAAAAAGGGACGGTCAATTGTAATAGATGATGTGGTTTAGGGATAAGGGAGTACAAATATTTCTATATTTATGATGAAGATGATTGAAAAAATGGGGAATGTACTAGAGTTGAGGAATCATGAATGATGGAAAAGGGATGGAAACCACATTTGAATCTCTACGAGAATTTCTAAGGAGAGAGAGGAATATAACATTGAGTTTGTTTTTATTCCAAAATTGTAAATATTAATTGCATCCATTCATCATTATCTAACCATCAAATTCTAAAATTTCAAATTACATCAATGTTGGCTCATTGAACCTTGGATATGCCATAGAGGGTGAATAAATGATAGAGTAACAAAAAAGTTAAATTTATTATGATCTATGACCCCATGATGTAGTGTATATTCTATAATACAGAGTGATTAAAAATTCCCAAGATATGATTCTACAAAATGTTTCTTATATTGGGACTCTACTATATGGTCAGTTGGCTATGATGTTCAGGGTCTAATTTTTATGTTCATTATATAATATACTATGAATAAGTTATAGAGGTATATGGTGTGTCCAACCATGAAACCGCCAATGAGTGTTACATATAATAATTTATATTACATAAGGTTTTAAATATCAAATAATATGAAGTTCTACGATGAGGGTTTCAATGTCAAAATATTTCATAACCTAGTGTACAATACTTAAATTGAAATATGTGATAGGATGTCCATTAAATCCACTATTTGAAAATTTAGTAGTTGTTCCCTATAATTGAATTTTGACATTTTTTGTTATTTTCAACTAAAAATGTTTTAGTTCAATAATATAAGTAAACAATGAAAATGTATTAACAGTTTTGTGGTCTCTTGATTACTGATTTTTCACCGGTTTTCATTCCTTTTGATGACTAATCTAGAAAAACTTTCATCCTGCCACAAAAATTCCATTTATATTTTCTCCATGAATGTTGTTATAGACTATTATTGACCTTCCTTTTCAGTTTATTATTGACTTAATTTTGAGGTAACATTATTTTTGGTTGCATGCATATCCCTGGTATAATTGTTGAAATTTTAAATTCCAATTCTATATCCTCGTTCATAGTCACATGATTCTATTAAAAGATTTATTTCCATTCATTCCAACTATTAGAAAAATTTATCTTTTCTGGATACCATATCCTCTTCAAAATTATTAACTATAATTTTTTCCTACTGGATCTTATGTGCATGTCTTGTCCATATCTTATGGTTATACAACTTTGGAAAGGACTACAGGTCCAACCATTCTAGTATTATCAGTGCATGACAACAAAAAAAATCCATAAATCTCAAATTTTAGACAAGTAAAACCAATTATGATAGATTATTATTGGTAAACAACTACTGTAAACTCCTTTGATGAAAGATTCAATGCCACAATATAACAATTTTGGGAAACCATTTCGTTAAAGAATTAAGGTAACAAGTAACATATAATTTGTGTTCATACTGAATAATATGAAATATTTTTTGAGTGTACATATGACTTGCTTGAACCATGATCAGATGATAAAGAAAACGACTTTATGGAATATTTTCCCTCCCATGAAATTCATCTTCCTTTTCTCGATACTGATTCATCTCTAACACACAATCAAATTGTTGATGGATTTCCATGAAACTTAGATTAAGAATAAAATAATCCTTTAATACACCATGGAATCTTTCTCTAAATTGTGTGATTCAAATTCCTAAAGTCAATGTAGTTTTCATAAAACAATGAGCCCATTTCTATTTAACATTTTACATAACTTGTATCCATGGTGAATTTTTTTCCCTGAAATACAGTAGGATTTTTTCTTATAATGATTCAATTTTTGAAATCTCTAAAATCCCATATATTAATTTTTTCAATTTTCCCAAAACATTCTATTCATATTTAATTACATGTACCAGGTGTTTCATGAAATTTTGCATTAGGTTCCATGAAAATAGGTTATGTATTTTCATAGGTAGTGTCAAACTAATGTCTCTATACATAACTGCATCTTGATCTATGAAAATTGTCTCTGGGATTTTCCCCCATGAAAATCAACAAATCTACTAAATAGTATTCTAAATGCATCTCCAGTCACATCATATTACAATGCTAGAACAAAAATTACAATCTTAGAAGGGCCATAAGGCTATATTTATTATTACTATTTGATAATAAATTTTGAAAGGGGTGAGGTGGAACCATAACAAGGCCCGAACACTTACAGACAATTACATGACCCGTAGGTCTTAGAGGGAATCTCCCATACAAAACAACATGGAACTGCTCCTCCCCCCATATGTCATGATATTAGCACTCCACCTTTTCAGGGCTGGTCAGCTAGGTATCCAATGAAAAGCTGCACATGCCCAGAACCGATGGCAAAGACATACCATATCATTCATCCAATTCTAGTAAGCTCTTCTATAGTGAATATGGATGCCCTGATTCCTCCTCTGAATCCTTTTCCCTTGTAGTCTGTCTGGTACATCTGCATTTCATGTGGCCCAAAGGCCTTTGGGTGGCCCTAAGTCCTTACGGTGACCCGAAGTCCTTGAGAATAAACTAACCCGAAGGCCATGGGTGGCCTAAAAGCCTTACATGACTCGAGGTCCAAACCAGCTTCCTAAAAGCCCTGATGAATGAATAGTTCTGGATACTATAGTACCAAACAGTTTTTGCTACAATACTAATATAGTGACTACTACTGTGACTGCTACTGTTACCCTAAAATACTCCACCACCCATATTTGACCTCGGGTCTCTTGGATGCACCTACCGAGTGCTCACCAACCGGGATAAGGCTAACGTGCCAAAAATTAAAATCTCATTATGATGATTTAATCCTAGAAAAAATCCCAAAGGATTGTACTCATTGTTTTTTAAGGTAAGGTCAAACACAATGAAATCTCTAAAATGCTAACAATCGACATTACTGCTTAGGTAATCCAATTTTTTTTTGCATATTTGACTACACATGTCATGTTTTACTGAGTATTGGAAAGAAGTGTTATCTATTGATTGATTATCTAGGTATTGTAACATACCTTTAACCTCACATAGTTTCAACTCTCATTGTCTTTTGGAATTTAAATAATTGAGTTAGTCCACTCAGGTATATCCAAGACTCATAGGGCCACCTAAAATAACCATTACATGTGAAAATAAATCTTCAAGATTTAGACCCTCTTATCATTAACATCAAACTTGACACCTTGTGCATCACTAATGAGCCATTGTGACTTCATAAAATGCATAGTCTAAGGAGAATTTAATGAATGAATATGCTCCTCAACAAATAGTGTACACTCATACCGGTTATTGGACTTTTAGAGAACTCCCATTCATGATGGAAAATTATTCTTTGTTTCTATAAATGGTTTTTTGATATTGACATCAAGTTTGTCTACACTTTAGCATCCACTTTCGCTACAAGTGTTCAATGTGTTTGTTACCAGGATTTTGAATTTTTTATGTATATTAGATCACTGTTTTAATACACTAAAACCAAAAATGCCTCCATAAGTAACATAAAATGAATAAGCATTAGAATAGGATTTAATATCCAACCCAATACTTGGCCTCCATGTATTGATTTCTTTAGAAAGGTTTTCACATGGGGTGATTTCTTATGAATTAGGGACTTAATCTCCATTGATGATAATTTATACCCTACTCTTTGAGTTTTTAATATCCTCAAATCTATGACCCCTCCCATAGTATTCAGAAATTTTTTTGAACTCTATTTAAATCAAATGAGTTGATAGCCTCTCCATCATGTAGAGCATTTAGATTCAATCCCTTTGCTGTCATTTTGTGTTGTACAATTTTTTTGAACAATGTATAGATCATTGTTTTTTGTATTGTGTTTATTTTTTATTCTATTGGATCCTAAATAAATTCCATAGGAGGTTTCATATTCAAACTACTAATTCAAACAAAAAATTCAAACATCAAATTCGTGCTACTAATTCACATATCAAATTCGCACTGCTAATTCACACGGGAAATTCACACCAGATATTCGCACTGTAAATTCCTATTGGAAATTCCCATTGGAAATTATTGTTAAAAAATCTCTATAGTAATTCGTAGTGGAAATTCACACAATAAATTTTCACAATAAATTCACTCTAAAACTTATCACAAGAAAATTCTTATTGGAATTTCCCATTATACTTTCCCATTGTAAATTCTTATTGGAAATTCCAATGTAAAATTTCCATTGATTTTTTGGAATGAAAATTCCTAGTGAAAATTTGAACCTACTATCAATATTTTTTTTCAGAAAAAATGATATTTTCAGTTTAAATCAATTAAAAAAATAGTTATCTTATTTTTGAAACTTTTTACTAATTGAACGTGGAATTTAAATTTTCAATTAATATTGAAATATTTCAATTTTGATGTCAACATATAATTTGAAATGTTATTTTATGATGTTATTTCTATCATAGGAAATGACTGGAAGAATTTCGAACCGGATAAGAACACCTCATACAAATTTCCATACTCTAAGAAAGGATTCTTAAAAATTTGTACTAAAAATACTGTGTCAAAAAACCCCATGTGGGCAAACCTTCAAAAAACTCCAACCTCACATGGTTTAAATCCACCTACAATGAAAAAAATCCAAAAACAACACCTTCAAATGACAAGTTTCTATCTTCCATCCTCTAGATTCATGATGAACCCACATAGGTATTGCCCCCCCTGACAGATGAATGTGATATAATGTAGTCGTGATCAAAAGATGAAGAACATAGAACTCAAAGGATGCCGAAGTCAGCCACTTAGGTGTAGCCACGATCGAAGAATGATTTTTGTCACACTTTTTTAGGATGAAGGTAATTTAAGCCATTATTTTCTATTTAAATTATGTCACCCTAATAATTCGAAATGCACATAATCATAATTGGGGACCAAATAAATTATGTCAATTTCTTGAGAATCTCCTTAAAAATGCAGTCATATGGGTCCTACATAAAAACATCCCCATCAATAGAAGATAATAACAAAAAGTTTTAGAATATCAATATTCATGTCAAATGTTATATAAATTAATATCACCCCTTTCCAATCATATGGTGTCTATAAAAACCTCTTATGAGGGGAGAATTTCATTCCCTAGAGGATCTTAAGCTATATATCCCATTATAATAAGAAAAACATCATATCATATTATTTTTTATTGGACAGATCAGACATTGAGATTATGTGTGCGTCTTCAGGGAAGAGATACTGAAGGTAACATCATCCTCCAGTATGGAAAGTGCATCCATTAGAATAAAGAGAGGATGCCCCCATCTTTCCAAAAACCAATTCATCATGACCCATCACACCCCCATAGACTTCCCAAGTAATAATTCAACCTTTCCCACCCACTATTCTAAACAAACGTCTATTCAAACTGACTAAAAAATGGCACTAAAAACACTAACCACAGAGGAGTAAATTTGATGGTGAATATGAAATTGACCTCCCTACACCGTAAACCAGTGAATCCAAAAGAACCACTGAGACATCACTTGCTAGAAAATGACTATCAAAGAGATAAAATATTAAATAGGACGGTTATTTTATCTAATAAACATAGGTGTATGTTGTCTTGATCCATCCCTATCTATTTTAATGAAAATATTATGCGGTAATTTCCATGGGATTTGAAACCTATAGATCGTTCGAATTCATGAGTTCCAGAGATGTAAAAGTGTACCTAGTATGGTTTCCCTATCCATATCCATGCTATTGTTAGGAAATTATTGGAATCAATTCCAAGTTGGATTTCTTCAGATATTTTCTATTCTCTCACCAAGGTCAAGATAATAATCACTCTCAGTCATAGAATGATAATAACGTTTTTTATATTTTTTATAATATTTTTTTAAAAAAGAGTAGGTTGAATTGATTTTGAAAATATTCTTGAATGTTGGAAGCCATGCTGCCGTTTTCACCCTTCCCCACTACCTATTTCCATAGATTGATGAAATGGTGAAGGAGGTGGGTGGGGTTCCACCTTTCACCTATCATAATGTACATGGTCATACCCCAGGTGTCGCCATTCCCTTAACGCCCTATAAAAGGGAACCCCCTTCTTCCCACTTCCAATTCCACTCATCTGTCAACATTTTGGAGCTTTTCCCTCTAAAAAAATAAATTTTGGTGTGTGGTGGATCTGGTAGTCTTTATGATGTCCCAATTTATCGTAAAACAATATTTAGATGTATTTTTTATAATTTAAATATATTTATTTATTTAATTTAATTCATTTTTATTAGTTATGAATAATTAATTTATCATTTTGTTTACATATTTTTAAATATTTTATTTATGAAGTAGTTTATTTAGTTATATATAAATTGTAATAATATTTATTATTACTAATAAATAAGTATAGAATAATTAAGGAATAACTTAGGATTAGATGTTCTAAAATTTTGATAAAATATAAATTAGTTGGTTATGTAACCAATAAAATCCACGTCTGGATACAAAAATGTGGATGTGGCTCCGGTACAGATGTACATAAGAGTAACAACATCGACAAGTTGTCTCAAACCTGAATCTCAGTAAACTGGTACACAAAAACATGCCTTGCCACATACTTTTTTGACAATTCCAGGGGATATTCTTTAAATGATTCACATTATTTTTTTTTAATTTTCTAAAATTCTTATGAAAATAATACATCAAATTGGAGTAATTATCAATTATTAAATAAAAATGTCATCATATAATGTGAAATGGATAAGGAATAATACATTAAATAATTAATAGTTTAGTAATGATTACCTGCCTATTAAAGGATGATACTATAATTAAAATCTATATGAAGATAGGTTAGTATCACAGTTTAGAAGAATAGTTATTATTATTAATGATTAAGTATTGTTTAATTAATGATTAAAATAGGAGTAAAAAATGGATAAATGTAATGATAAGAAAATAATCATTAACTAAGGAATACCATATTATAAATTATTGAAAAAAGAATGAATATAGTCTAATTAATTAATGATTAAGTAAATAATAACATTATAATGATTAACTAGTGATTAAATAATGATTAACTAGCTAAAAAATGTAATAAAAAACATTAATATCATAGTTTAGCATATAAGAAGATGTTATAAATGTTTAGTATCAAAATGATTATATAGGTTAGAAATAAACTTATTATTAATAATGAAAAAATATAAATTAATTAAGGAATAACTTAGTAATAAAAAATGCATATATATAATTACCAGTTAATAATATATATCATTGATAAAATGACAATTATGATTATATAAAGTAAAATAGAGACGAAAAAACACATTAAATAACAGATGATTTTTAACATAATTAAATACGTTATTTATACAATTTCAATAGAATGAGGTTTGGATGAGATGAGCATCACATCAGATGTGAGGTAAAGTCTAGCATATTTTCAATTGGTAGCTTGACAATATTTTATGAAGGCATGTAATTAAGATTTTAATTTTGAACATATTTCCGCATTCTAATGAATTCTATGATATTATATTAGAATGTTAAATGATTTTAAAAATTTCAACATTAGGTTACTACCTTTATAAGATGTTATTATGCATCCAATTGAAAATAAGCTGTATTTAACCTCACTTATCAAGTGAATTTTTTCTTATCCAAACCATGTTCTATTAAAAAATCTTACGGTATTTCATGTAATTCATAAGGAATTAATTTATATTTAATGTGATTGTTATTCTCCAATTGTTTTTATATGACTATATTTTTCATTTTATCAATGATAAATAATCTTTATTATTGTTTTCTACTTTTTTACCTCGGTTTCCAAATAATTTTGTGACCTATATTCTAATAAATATTAATATTATGAAACATTACTATCATATTTTAGTATATTAAAAGAAATCCAAAAAATTAATTTTAATAAATATTTTATGGTCTACCATCATTGTCAATATTAGTTACACTTTCATTATCTTGATCAAAAAACATTTTTGACATAGAGAGTCATGTTTTTCATTGTGTATATCAATGTGTAGGTTATTAAAATTGATAAAATATCTTACTACAGTACATGACCAACAATAGTGGTCAACATAGTTGATTGTGTAACCTTATGTGACCATCAAGTCAATATTCATGGTTCCATAAATCTGGGACTCGATAAGGAGATCAATTCTATGAGATATTGACATTTTTTATTCCCAGAAACATTGTGGAAACTAGATTTTCCATTGGTTCTTGTTTCGCAGTGGTTCCATGTAATAAATTTATTTTTTCATTAGTTAGATGGTACCATGATGGAGTTATATGTTTATGGTTCTTTTGTACACCAATAACATCCAGTTGAATAAAGACACTGATTACAATAGTGGTTGAATATTTTCAACCCCTAGAAATTGAGCATATTACAAATGATGCATAAGAGGGAAAACTAGAGGATATCTCAAATACACATGTAATTCCAACATCCAATGTGGGTTTTTGAAATGATGGAACAAATGGTGACAAAATTGAAAATGACAAGGGAGTAGTGGAAGTTGGGGAGTATGTTTCTAGAAATGCATTAATTCTACAGAATCATAGACCCACAAAAAGTTGTGCACCAATCTTTGCATCTTTCTTAATAGCAATTACACATGTCCCTAAATTCGACTAAAATGTTCTCACATCTAGAACTGAGTTTCCTAGAGATGTACCAGATAGGTTTAGTGAGATGGACAAAACCTTTCATGTTAGAAAGAATTTTTCATGTAATGATGTGTTAAAAAGAACAGAAAATATATATTACTTTATGATTAACTATAGATATATAGATTAGGAATGAATGAATAATAAATATATCATATGGTGTGCAAAGTATGGTGATGATTATAGATTCATCTTGAGGGAGATTCTAGACATTACTTTTGATGGTTGGAGAATTTCAAGTGTTGAGGTAGCTCATACTTGTGTTCACCCAGGCCTGACAGAAGAGCATACCTCAATGGATGCTGAATTTTCATCAACCATTCTCATTTACATGATTAAAAAATTCCAAGATGTTCTTTTATACCTTGTGCAAGATAGGATAACAAAAACATTCAGTTATATGATTTTATATAATAATTCATTAATGAAAAATTGAAGGCATTTGGGAAGGTATATGGTGATTGTGATGACTCGTATGATGTTTTTCCCCAATATCATTCCATAATGGGGCGAAATAACCATGATTTATTTTATATTGATATAAAAGAACAAGTTTCTCAAGATAACCGACATGGCATATCTCATGTTAAATTTCATCGGTTGTTTGGGGCATTCCTCCCATGTATCTCTGCATATCGTTTCAGCAATCACTTCATTTAGATTAATGGAACATTTCTATATGGAAAATTCATTGTTGTGTTTTTGATTGCAAAAACCCAGGATACAATCTGTTCACCTCTTCAACATCCATTTGGCATTGTGGTTACTTCCTGGACATACGATTTTTATGTTCACATGCCATCACTGCATGTGTATATTTGAACATATAAAGTGAATCATATGTTAATCCAGTAAACCAGATGAACTCTATTTATAACCGTTACACTACACCATCGATGCTTATTGGGGAGTTTCGATATTTCTCAATGCCCATAGGTCCACCGATAGTGATACCTAACATCAATAGGTTGTGTAAATGGGGAGACCAAAGTCCAAAAGAATGCCGAAAGAGATGGAAATTCCTCAAGAACAAGAGAAAGTTTGAGATGCACCATATGTCATCAAGAAGGTTATAATTAGAAATGATGCCCCAATATTGTTCAGATGATTTCACACTCCCAGCCACAATGATGTATTTTATCTTATGTGATATTCTAATATATTTAATTATATGGTGTTATTATTAGTTTCTCCATTTCTTATAATTGGATGAATTATAAAAATAAACATAATATCAAGTCACTATAATCCTTTCATAGTGACATTAAAAGAAATATGAAAATTGCATTTGAGGTGAAATTAATAAAAAAATGTAATTAAGGATGAATTGATAAATCCAAAATAATACAAATGAAACAGTAATAACAAAACATAACATCATGTGGAAAGTCATAAATAAATTACAAAGTAAAACATTTTCTAATAAACTATTACATAACAAAGGAAAATTGTTAAAATATATAAATATATAAAACCATATCATAAAAACAGTCTTTTCTATGTAAAAGAATATCTTTAAAAACTTTTTTAATATGAATTTAAAAACCTAATGACATTCCATTTTCTTTTGGAAGGATATAAATTTATAAAATAGTGCGAATAAACATGAAATTTCATACATTAAAAAAGTCATAACATTCTACTAACCATAATGTTATAGTTACATTTTAGCCATACAAACCATTTAATTATTTTATAAATAGATGGAGGTTACTATACTATTCACTAAATAGGCTACCCATGTTTCTTAGGTCTAGTTATTGGGTGGGGAGGTTATACCGATAAGGGTTCGTTGAGCACACCATTTTAATCACAATGAGCATTCACATTTGATTAGACCATAGTTGTATCACGCTAGATTCTATTGCTTTTCCATATTAGATTTCCCATTTTTTGACCATCACCTACTAGATTCCCTCATAGAGATGTAGAGACCAATGACACACAAATTCAATATGCCTAAGGGGTATATGACCATCATTGTCGAGGATATACTAGTGTTTCATGGTATTCTTATATGAGGGAGTGAAATTATTGAACCCAACCATGCATCTTGGCCTCACCATGCTCAACAATTGTTAGAAGTTGACATTTTGTTTTACCGTAGGGATATAGGTGGAGTGTTGATATCAATTCCCTGGATGGAGGACAAGATTCCACATTTACCCGATGATGCTGATGACCAGACTATCATTAGTCATACTAGTTCATATATATTATAGCTCCTTGGAGGGACCATGTGGATTGATCACTTAGGGAATCATGCTTACATGATTTATCCAGCCTAATTGGAGGTCATGTTTTGGGTTGGGACAAATAGTTGAGGATTGGACTACAATGCATACACATACTGAGAATTATGCATGATATTTCATAGACACTGAACACACATTATAAGATGCACCATCCTTATTTAGATGTGGGGATGGGAGCACATCCCCTCATTCCACCCCCAACATTATCATATGCCACATACTATAGAGGTACTGCATGATGCTCTGCTTGGGAACAACTATTATCACTCATCTCTATTAGATTCTAATTCCAACTAATATTTTTTGAATTTATTTTCCCATTATTCTTCACTTTCGATGCTGTATTTTACAAGCGATCTTAGAGACACAATTTCCTCCCTATTTCGACACACTATTTGGGTGAATATTGCCTCAATATAGGCTATATTTTACCAGACATGATATATATATATATACAATATATCATTATCTATCAAATTTATTAATATTATCAAGTTTGGTTTTTAGTATGAATATTTTTTGACAAATGTGACATGTAATTTCATATTACATGGATTCCATGCATGTCTATGCTGACCAGTTTCCAGTATACTGCATGAATGGACTTGAGGTTGCTATGTCTATAGTTCCTATAATTGAATTATATGTTATTTAGTGGATGAGTCTTGATATAGTCCAGAGCCATGTTTTCTATGTTCAGCTGATTCCATTGCCACCGAGACAGATAGAGGAGCTTCCTAGTGTGAAGTTCATAGGGAGGCTGGATGAAGATTGGTGCCTAGTAAATGATGACTATCTCGACCACTTAGGAAGACTTGTAGAGTATTTTATCCAAGGTGTACCTATGATATAAATCATTGTTTTAAAGAAGGTCGAGTATGATCCTTGGTATAGACTGAATTATATACCATTTCTCACCTAACATGACAGAGAGCTTCATTATATTGTAAGCCTAATAATTTCCTTTATATTTTATACTGATCTATTTTTTAATTCATTATGAATCTCTTTACAGGGTACCCAAAAAGGGAATATTATCTGTGTGAGTGATGAAGATAATAAGGGGGTATTTAGCTTGGCAGTGGTCCATGATGAAGTGATGTTGTTGAGTTCATTTTATTGTGTACTTTATAAAATAATCTTCAAGAGTCGGCCTAGATAGAAGAGGTTTGTTCCCCAGAGGAAAATCCTCTAAAAGATGATGGTGCTGATGATCCATGATGAAGATGATGTATACCATGCCTTAGTGCACATGAGGCCTTGCCTATTCAATTGGAAGAGGTCATCCCTCTAACAGTCCAACCTCATATAATTGAGGAAGTTCTTTAGGAATAATGGGATCTATCATTCTTGATAGGATTTCAGAAGTTCTCTCTAGCATGGATTCCATATCCATCACAACCATGGGATCCAGATCTATCGCATGTTTGGTTCCCCGATGAGATGATGGAAGATCCTTCCATTAAACTAGTGGGATATGTATCATTATTATAGTAAGGAATTTTGTTGAAACATCCTCCCACTAACACCTGGGTGGAGCATGTGATGGTCGATGTTCCAATTATCAAGTATCAATCCTCTCTAGGTCATCAGAATCCACCCCCACATGGATGTTGGAAATAACGATACGAGAATACCCATTCACAGAAAACCATATATGATAAAATCTACTTCCCATAGACATTTGTTTTTCTTGTTCATGTATATCTTTTATTTCTATTGAAATGAAGATACTATTATTACTATCAATTATTTATACATTTTTATCTAGTGTATCTATATTCATTAATATTTTAGGAACATTTTATATGTTTTATGTTATCAAAGTCGACTACTTTAATCACAATAATAACAATTAAATTTTATGTAGTTAAAATTAATTTTATATAAAATATAAAGTATAAAAAAAAATTTAATAAAATTTAAAATATAACCTAATCATATAATTTTTTTTTGAAAATAAAATGTGTTTCAGGATTAAAATAAATAAATTAAAATGAAAATAATGTAAAAAGGATTATAAATACCATTATAATGGTTTAAAACAATAACTGAATTTAATTTCTAATAAAATAATAATGAATTTGGTACATTTTTTATTAAATTTAACCAAAGATATTGGACCGTCCTAAAGAAGTATTTTGACTTCCATGACCATTTCTCACATAAATATCCATTTTCACACAATGATATTGATATCAACTTTAAGATCAACCATAACCCACAATTATTTCATAAAAATGTCTCACATTTGAGCGCAATAAAATCTATAACTTCAAAACATAACATTTTCACACTGATTCTCTTTAGTGACAACTAGTTTTGGATCTGATTAATGCATGTTAATGACGGGAACTGCATCTCCATAAAAAACGTACACGAAAATGAGATCTCATTTAGGATGATGTAGTGGACATAGGATCTCCACCAGAAATCATTGCGATATAGTTACATGGATGAAAACCAAGGTTCTCTGATGCCACTATATGGTTACTCAGAAGTGGAAGATAAAATAAGGTATTTCGAGGAGGATTAAAAGAAAAAATAATCAATTCATCACATAAAAATAGGGATAAGGACTGTGGAATAATCAATTCCCCTAACAAGTAGGTTGTGGTAAAATCATCCAGATGAACTAGGAAATTCCACGTGGCATAGATGAACGAACCCGGCAGTGGGCACAATCCATGTGGTTGACCCAAATGAAATGTTTTCATTGTATCCAATGACTTATTATTGTTTGAACCCTTTATTCACCAATACTTCTTTATATATATTCACTTTAACATAAATAATCATTCTTTTTTTAATTACCCATTTTCAAAAAATAATATTTATATCAAATTGAATATCAACTAGCACACAAGAATAGTAGATCAAAATGCCTATAATTTTAGTTTTAGAGTATCATTTTTTTATAAGAATAACATTTTCACTTTCTAATATTATTGACATAATTATAAACCACATAAAACAAGTATACATATAAATATATATATATTATAATATAAAAATCTATATATATCTAAATATAATAACATATATATTTATGTAATTTTTTAGTATAATTCTGGAAGACATGCTGACACCTTTTAATTATAGTTTAAAAGTATTTATAACCGACACACATTTAATTTATCTTGAAAAACACATAAAAATATAAATGAGGAAGATATTATGATTTCAAGATTCACTCTCAACTATATTGTTGCATCTATCCACTGACATGGAACACTCACTTGTTCTTTTGTGGGATTCATTTTGTGGCCATCAAAAAGTATATTTAATGTATTGGTAACTCCAATGGTCTATTATTAGTGATCATTTGGGGACTCTACTAAAAGGTGGGGACAAAAATTAAATTACGTACCGTAGAGAAAAAAGAGGGTTTTATTGAATATCCTACACTAATATGAGTGACTTATTATAGGAAGTTAATTTCACGGGTCTCTTTGACATGGGATATGATGGTATCCATTTAACATGGTTCCAAGGGTGCTTGGAGAACCACCACATTGTAGATCATTTAGATATATTATTTGATTAATTCAATTGTCTAACCATCTTCAACTTCTTCCATGTTCCTCATCTTACCCCACCCCTTCAGACCACTTAACAATTCTCATGAACCATAGAACTAACCAAATTAATATGATAAAATAGAGACCATTTAGATATGAAAGTCACAAGATGATAGAAAGAGAATGTGATGATGTGATTAAATCATGATGGAATATGGAAGGCTTGGGAGTTCACAATAAAATATACCTGGTATACAATAACCATAAGTAGTGTATTTGTTGACGGTTTCACTAACTAGATCATCAATTAATTTATATTGATAGAAGAAACAAGAATCTTAACTCACTTCCTTCCTTATGTGAAACCCTCTTTAGAATACACACCCAAATAAATGGTCTTCATAATTCTCTAAAAAAGAATGAATGTTGTCTGCTAATGTGTGCGTGAGACATAGAAATTAATGATTGTGAAACAAATACACATTATTTCTAGGAAAAATCAATTGGTAGGTGATGTAAGAACTTAATTTCTTGTCTAACCTTTCTAGACTGAAACATTGTCTCGATGGAAGATGGTATCCATGGAAGTACCATGCTCTTTATCAATGATATCTCCTATAATGACCCAGACATTTATTAATAAAATTCCACTTTCAATTTAGTCAAATGTATTATAATATATTATGCTATAGAATTTTTTTTTGGTTTGATATTATCCTTTAATTTTTAAATGAACATTAATAATATTTACCATTGATAATACAACCATTTAAAAGTGATCATATGATTAGTATACATGTTGAGTTTTGATAAATTCAATTGCATAGACAATGGATGTGATAAAATCAGCTAGTAGGATCATTCTATATGGGGCCCAATTATCAGAATTTTTTAGGGAAATATCATCTATTGGATTTTCCCATTACCACCCCCATGTTGTGATTCAAAAATTTAAGCATTAGGGAAACCTGTTATGGGAGAAGTTTTAGCTCATCATGATCACGACCCAGACCATGTATTCCGAACCACCCTATGAAATTACTTTCATCATGAACCCTTCCCTTAGTGACTTTTCTAGACTATTAAGGGATATGTATCTAGACCATAACAATATGATTATTTTTTAATAGAATAATGTTCATATTTTCATCTTATCAATACTTCATAAATGATTTAGACTTTTATATAATAAATCTAAAATTGTATTGTTAATTAGTATTCAATATAAAAAAAATTATTTACATTAATTAATTTATTTTTGAAATAAATTATACAAAATTATGTTTAATTAATTTTTATTAAATATAATGGATCACATTATTTTATGAAAAAAATATAATTTCATTAAGGGTTCAAAAAAAGTTATTTTCAAAAAATATATCTCAATAAATGTTGATTTTATTTTAAAAGTGAAAATTTAAATATTTATAAAACTATTTTTCAAAATTAAATATTATTTTTGGAATCAAATCATTGAAGATATCGAAGAGTAAATTTTTTATAATTTTCTTGGACAATCAAATTTTCGGGTTAAAATTCAATATTGTATAAATATAAGGTGTGTATTAATACAACATAATGAAACTAAAGTTATTTAATAAATAATATAATGTTTATCCAAGTAATAATATATTATTCACATTTAAAATTAATTGATTTTATTTATATGTTATTAATTTTATAAATGATTTATCAATCCTCCAAAAACATTAATATATTTTAAGGAATTAAAATCAAAACATTTAGAGTAGAATTACTTCTACATAATAAAGGATATTATTTAATTATTATCAACCCCTATCATTATATGAATATTAAAACCTCTCCCATTTGAGATAAATCACGGGAAAACCATGATAGTGTTTGTGATTTTTGTTATTTTATTTTATAGAGTCAAAAACCTATTTTTGGAAAATTATAACGAATTCCCCAATAATGTTCTATATAACACCACCCAATATCTTCTTTATATTCAAAAAAAATACACATAGAGCATCCTTAATCTTAAATCCCCTCTCTATATTCCTCTCATGGTTCCATAATCTCTCAAGAAGCCCATCCCATACTTTTAGAGTCACACTCCCATGGTAAGTGGTCTTTTCCTTCTCCACTTTATTCAAGTATCTTTTTTATATAATAATTCTTTTATCAATATTATAACATTTGGATTTGTTATTAAAAGTCCCACTTAAATCCATTATGATTTATAAATAATTATACAACCCCTTTTCTCCCATTAATCCCCCCAGGAACATTTTTACGCTCCCATTGTGCTTCTGAAATTTCACTTTGATTATTCATGCCAAAAAGTTGTGTAGTTAATAAACATACCCATTTCCTATCAAAGGTGTTCACCTTTATTCATTTATTATATTTTATTTTGTACTTACATGTATTTATTATACACTCCCTGATCATGGAATAAAATATGATGATTAATGAATCCATGTTGTATGATCCATGTGTTGGATTTTTTTCCCTAGAAAATGCTTCCTTATACATTATGATAAGAATGTAATATTTATTTTAAATATTAATAAACAAAATATGATATAATTATTATTCTTAAGTGTGTAAATTTATGTGATAATTTCCTAAGAGTAGCTTTCATACTAAAAGTTCATAACAATTCCCTGATTTGATGAGAACCCCAATGTTCAACAATACTATTCTTGTATTTATATTCTATAGTAGGATGATATAATTTGAGGGTCAAAAATGACATAGGCTATCAAGGATGGAGACCCATAGGACCCTGATGTAGCTTCTCAGGGTGTACACCGTTGCTAATATTCTGTAGGATATTTTGAGAATGAGACAATCTTATTGGAAATCATCATTCATATGTGTTATTGAATATTATATCTATGAACGTGTGTATTTGTCCTTAGAAATTATGATTATTATTAATGAGTATAATGAGTCATTCAATTATATGTACTGGCAAAAACTATGTCAAAAGACAATCAGAGTGAGGATAAATACATTAGGTGCGTAATGAGTAATAATGCATTAATGAATAATGAATGAAATGAGTTGTCCCTTTTGTTCGTTAATGAAAGTTAATATCTCCTGCCCTTTCATTGATATTGTGTAGCCTAAATAAATAAATTTCAATGGTGTTCTATATTAAATTTCTATTTCCGAAAATTCTAAGAAAGGGACATCGAGCACATAGGATTACGACACCAGCATGCAACTTCCTTGATTTAAAATATTGCGAGAACGTGATTATATTACACTCTAATCATCTGTATAAGGTGACATGTCATGAAGGAAATATCTTCTTTTTATATGGGTGTTTGGCTGAGTTACTAGACTATATCCTTGGAATTTATGATGTCGTTCCAAATTCCGCTGAGAAATAGGCCTAGAGGGTCACACACTAAGTTCATCAAGAATATTTGTTAAATAATATATTATTATTAATTATTTAATATGTTGAATAAATAGTTGTCATGTATAGGTTTCAATAATTATTCATGTATGCATGATGTCATTTATTCCCTCACTAGTTATTTAATAAAATATATTGTGATCCTAATATTTAATAAATATTTATTTTTTTATTTTTTGAATAAAATATTTATTAATTTATTTTAGAATAATTCAGTGATATTTATTTAGTGTAATTAGATGTTATTCAAGGCCCGATAAATATTGTGGATGATTGGTAGACCAAGATTAATAGTATGGTGATAAATAGTAAATATTTAATATTATTTAATTAAATATTATTTAATTAGAATTCGCATGTTAATTGCATGTAAAAAAATAATAATATTTCTAATATTATTTGGAATAGGATTTTTCTAGTATTAAATAAATAATTTAGGGAAGTTGTGCGATTTTTATATATTAACCCTATAAAAATAAATACACATTTATGTTATTTTCATAAGACCTAATTTGTTGCTGCACAACGAATCTTAGAGGACCCTTTCAATCCTGGATTATTCCCTTTACGAAGTATTCTTCAATGCATAGAATGTAATCCTCCTCCCCCGGATTAATAAAAATTCTTTAAAAGCGATTCTTGAGGTGATCAAGGAAGATAACAGAAGAACAAGGATCATTTATTCCAGTACCTAGAGACCCCTTTACCGATATCTGGAGATTTTTGGTACAAAGGAAGATTGCTGCTAAAGAAAATATACAATTAGATTCTACAATGAAATAATGGTGCACCATAGATCTTTCACCAGATTCATCAATGAAAAAATAATTCCTTATTATAATTATTAATCTAATTAAATTAATTATAAATAATATGTGTTGATATTCTATCCCTATGTTTACGGTGTGATTAATGTTGTCTATATCTGATTCAATTCAACTAATCATGACTATTAAACATCGTATAAATCTTGGATTAATTATCCATCATTACCAAAAAAATGTTGGGAACAACCAATCAAATGCTTCTACTATTCCCATAACCTACAAGAGATATCAGAGATGGAAAATATTTGTTTATAATTTTTTAATAATTTTTTGGGATATAACAAATTATAAATTTTTTTATTAATCAAGTTTAATAATTATTTCAATCTGAATTGCATGATTTGTTTCATACTCCTTCAATTCTCATATATCTAATCTAGAAAACTATTTTTTGATTAAAATAAAATCTATGATGTCATCATTAGGTGCCAAGGATTGAAGCTAGACAACAATAAACTTAACGCCATGTAACCGGAGTTACCGTACCTTTAATAATGATGAACAAATCAATATTGTTTCAGAAATCAATTTGATATTATGAATTCATTATTCCATTAATTACACAATTTTATGCACCAAGTCTTGACCATAATTAAATGGCACACAATCATCCAAACTACACACTGGGTAGCCTAGATACATGGTTTGCAATCTGTTTTGGTCAAGGAACATCCATGTATGTTGTACACATCCTACTTGACTCGTTATCATGTAACACGAAATCAACGTGGAATGTGGTACATTGGACACACTTGGTACTGTAAATTTTCCGAGGTACAGTTTACAATTCGAGTACATATGCTATTATCTGAGATAGACCATGATAGGTTTAAACACCATGTATGTCAAATCTACACACTGTGTACTTCTACCAAGTTACACATATTTAAATTTTTTTATCTTTTTATGTAATCCTTGAGACATATACTTTCATGTGGTCATATAGATATGACACACCATGTGATAGGATTTAATATACATAATAATTCAATGTTTAATTAATATCAGTGTAATTTTTAGATCTGTATATCATGTATGAGTTATATTAAAAGTTGTTAATCTACTTGAATTTAAGCATAGAACGTTACCAAAACATCATATAATTCGTTTAATAATATATGAATTACATGATTTTAAAGTACTTGACATGTAATGTAATCAATATTTTGTTGGATTAAAATAGTATAAAAAAATTATACATGTTTGGTAGAATTAGATGCGTATTCACCATGTTGTCTACAATGTACATTTATGTACAAATTTAATTTTTAATAAATTTATCTATTTTTTAAAATTATAATTGATGATAATATCATGTAAATTCAGATAATAATTAATATAAAAATGATTGATTAATTAATGATAAAAATTAATCGTTTCAAACACGATTTATCTTAAATGTGAAAAATTAATAATTGCATGCAAGTTTTATTGAATACATAAAATTTTTCCTGAATTTGGATGATCATGAGATTGAACAAACCAGTTTTATGTGATCGGTATCATTTAATTTATTATTATATTAATTTTTTTTTCATCTATGCCTTCTCTCCTCATGAATATGTTGGGATGGCATGCCCATGGTTTATTATATGTAAAACCCCTTTTTCCATCACCAACATGTTAGTAAAAGGAATGTGTAATGGATGGGGCTCCCAAACTAGTGGAGGTGGATTGACTTCAGAGCCAAAACAAATCCAATCTAATGAGATAAAAAGGTGGACATGTTGAATGTTGTAATCATGAAACTCAATTGGTTCAGGGCGTTTGTCCCCTCGGTCAACAGTTAGTTTATCAACCACTGGATAAATGAACCACTAGTATAATCTCATAATCATACCCTTAATTTTTTTCTTTCACGTATCATCGTTATTTCATTTTGGATTTTTTTTTCATGATAACAAAATTAATGAATTAACAAGCATAAAATATGGATGTAAAATAAAGACACTTTGGCCTAAATATTACCACATACATTATTAATCACTAATGTAATCCAAGTTAATATTAAAAATCATGTGATAAATAAAATAGTTGGAAATATATGCATAAATGGACAAAATATATCAACAAAATACTATTTCAATATATCCATCCATTAAAATGATTATAATCAAACTATAGTTCAATGTTCTTTACCAGCCAATGATGGGGTGCTTTTTATTATTGGAGAATTATTATATGCATTTTTTTGTTGACATAACTCGGTCCACATAAAGTGTAGACTACCAAAATAGGACATGGAATAACTGGAGGCAAAGGATCAAAAAATCTAAAATAAATTATTTTAGGATTGGGAAGTCCACGTAGAAGATCAATGAATTGTGTAATAATGTAGTTTCAATTTGAATGCCCACCTATATTAAGTGGATTTTTTCTCGATCCACTCCCTATCAAAATATTGGGAATATCCAATGGCGATTTTATGATAATTTTAAGAGGATGGTGTGTTTAAAGGATAAAACTAAATACCTTATATATATACGGTGAGTATTATAACATCATAACGAACCAAAAGTGATTTAATAAATTATATAAATGTTATCTATGGCCAATATGTTTTTTTACCATTAAAAAATTTAATTTTATTTATTTGATTAATCTTATATAAACCAATATAAATTCTAAAAAACCATAAATATATTTTAATGTTTTAAAATAATTTCTTTATGATTTTGACTCCCTCCTAAAAAATTAAGGGAATTATTTTATTTAGTTCAACCCTTCTCCTTATAAGACAATGAATTTAATTTTTATTTGGTAGAAACAATTAGTGAACCCATTATTGGGTTTGTTGTTTTTGTTATTTTATTTCATAGTGTCCAAAACCATGGTTTTAGAAGTATTAATGAATCCCCACTCACATCCTATTTAAAACCACCCTATCTCCAATTTATATTCACTCAAAATACCTAGTGCACATACATACTCTTTCCTCCCTTATATAATGTCCTTCCAAGGATCCCCAACCTCTCAAAAAGCCCCTCCCAAGAATTTGGAGTCACACTCTCAATGTAAGGGGTCCTTCCATTCTCATATGTATTCATGTATCATTATTATCTTATTCCACTTATCACTATTTAATAACATTGGGATATTTTCTTCCATATCCCCCATACATTCATTGTGATTTATAAATAATTTAATAACCCTTTATATCTCATTATGGCCTATGAAAATTTATTTTCCCCTATTATGAAATCGAATGTTCACCATTATTAGTCATGATAAATATTTTTTAGTGAATAACCAAATGCATTTTATGCCAAGGTTGTTCACCTTTATGCACATATACCTCCTGATATGGGGCTTACATATATTTATAATACACTCCTTGATCATGAACAAAAATATGACAATGAATGAACCCATGTTGTATGATCTATGTGGCACAATTAAGTATGAAAATGGAATGAAAGTTACAAGTGTACCAAGAATTATGTAGCTCTCTAAGGAAGTGGGTATTTTTTAGTCTCATGAGTCATCATGATTGGACATGTAGTAAACCTTATTCATTTATGCGAATTTTTCCATCACCATCCCTTGGCAGTTATCCTTTACCTATGTTTATGATGGAGTGTTTTATGGGTTTTCAAAATTATCCATGTACCCTTTATGTAACACCAAAGACTTTTATATGAAATATTTTGTTTTTATAAATCATCAAAGTAATCTTTCACTACACACAACACTAGCTTGACTTGCTTTACACGCAATCGCGACCTTCCTCGATAGCTTGCGTCGTACGCAATACTGGGTTTCACTAAACAACGATATATTATTATGGACTAGCAGTTATGAATAGTATCTACTAAATTTTTAATTTTATAACATTATTATTCATCTTACACATTTTCTAGAACATGGTAAGAGAACAAAATAAATTTTTTAGGTAAAATAAGTATTTTTCAAAAAATGCAGTTTTGCCGCATTTTGATGGCGCACCCACATTAAATATATTTTTTGACATGTTTATAAGTTCTATTTGAAAAAATAAAATTCATTTTTTTTTTGAATTATGGTATAAAAATTTACTTTGGATAATTTTTTGATATTTTTCTAATAACTTTCATATTTTGATGAATATTAAAAATACGCTAATTTTTAATAAAAAACAACTTTCTTCATTGAGCTAATTTATATGGATAAATTATAATATTTAATGGTTTTAAAGTATAAATAGAATATATTTTTACCATTTAATATAATGTGTGTTATTAGCATTAATTTCACATTGAATTCATAGGTAAAAACATTTCAATCTTTCGCAATGCTTTAACTTCTAAAACCCATTTTCTTAACAACGAGATTTATTTTAAATTAATTAATGAAACTTATATGTTTTGAATTTTAAAAAATGGATTCTATATTCATAATTATTGGGTCCAAATTATGTTAATAGGATACTTTTTATTTTTGGGCATTATGAATAGTATCTACAGTAAATTTTATTTACCATAGTTAAAGGTAAATCAGGTAATTAAGGGTAAATATAAGATTAACAAATTACCCTAACTCCTGCCAAAATCTTATTGGATGACTAAAAGCGACCCATATCACCTAAGGGTCGGATTAGATTCATTTAAAGGAATTTGTTTCATGAAAATAATTTAATTATTATGAAAACCAAAGAATTCGACAACATGTCACTTTCTTAAATCTTATAAGTATAATAATTTTAATTTAGTTATAAACTTAATTAAACATAGAAAATGAATAGTCTCCAGAAATCTAATACAATTATATAAATTATAGTAATCTATTTAGAATTTTTAGGAATTAAATAATTATCATTAAATATGACATAATTGTGATGTTGAAATTATTTTATTAATTAAAATACCAAATAAATGGTTTTAAAAATATTAAAATAAACATTATATGAACTATTTAATTTGTTCCACTAATTTTATAGATACATATGTCATTTTATGGATCTATTAAATCTTCTAGTTTGAACATATATTCTGTATATATTTTATTTAAATTCAAATAAATGAATAGTGTCAAAATTAACACTATTGTTATTTTCTAAAAATAACATATTATAAAATTGTTTAAAAATCACAAAAATATTTAGAAATTATAAATTAAAATTTATATGGTCTACATGGTCATAAATTGTCAAATTATGGAGAATTCATAACACATATGTAATTATTTATAATAATTTAAAATTTAGAATATTATTACCACAAATAAAATTAAATTGATAAATAAGGATAAATCAAGTTGATAATGTTTAAAATAAATTCCTAACATGTATAAATTTTATTGGTTGATGATATTAGAACCCTATATCATCTAATCTTAGGATATGAGTCATTTGGAAAGTTTTTATGTGGGGTTGGGATTTAATATAATCTTATATTTCTTATATTTCCAAAGGTGCCCCTCTTCACCCTTATAAAAGGGAACCTCCTCCCTCTCCTCCTCACACCAATTTGAGCCTTCTGTCTCAGCAAATCCCTGCCCATTTCACTTTCCAACTTCCCTCGAAACATCCTAGGGGTCCTGGTTTTCTTCAAAGACCAATTTTAGTTCCTTAAGAGGAGGTCTCAATGAGGCGCTTCAAAGACGAGGTAATGTCTATTACCGATTCTTTCATCTTTATTTCTTCTTCCACTTATTCTTCATTAGTTGTATCATTATTAAGTAAAAACATCAGTATCACTCATATACTTATATGTCATTATAAGTATGAAACAACACTATTTCACCATCTATCCATCCTATGGAAAATGAAATCACTGTGCGTGCGTACGTACGGAATACCGTCTCCACACCGTGGTGTAATCTATTTTCCACCACCAGCTTACTTGGATGGGTATAAAGATGTAAATAAAAACTATATATTATTATTGTAATGTGATATTGATCCTGAAATAGTATACATACACTCCAATACAATTCTACGATCATGGGAACGATATCATCGCTCGTGCGTACGTACGGAATACCGTCTCAATGATGTGATGCGACTCATTCTACATGATATTCCTTGTATAATGGTTATATAAATGAATTGAACGAATGAATATAATATATATTACACTAATACCATTATGGAAATTAGGTATCTATAACCTAAAAAGAAAAATAAGAATTGATTCGACAAAACAAGCATAAGAACAAAAAGTAATAAACACACGAATAACAAGTAGTAATGAAATATTACTAATAAGAAGTTAAGAATATGACCATATATGATATCATAAAAATAATTATGATTCTGGAATAAGTCAATAACATTATTTAAATCATTATACAAGAGTTTCAGACACTTACGAAGCAAATCGAACCTAAGGTAAGGGAAATATCACAATCTCATTTTTATCCGAGATTGTTTATACATTGGTATTTACTGGGGTGTATTTTATCATCCACATCAATTTTTCATCAATATTTAATATTATTTCCATCCAACTACAATTGTATTAATCCAATTTTACCCTTCAGTGAGTTTTTAGTAAAAGATATGAAAGGAATCTTTTTTCGTTTTTCGTACGAGGTACTTTTTGACTTTTCTAACAAAAGTACGAGAAGAATGTTTTTCTAACTTATACCGCATGAATGGATTTTTAAAACTTTATTTCCAAGAAGCTTCCTTTACATGTTTTCATGTTTATTTTTAATCAACTTCTTTTAGTTTAATATTTTATGACATGTTAAGAAAGTAAAAGTGTTTTTGAACTAGAAAGGATATCTTCCTCAAGAATGGAGTTCAAGGGTATTATCAAAATTATTTTCCATCTAAGATAATAAAGGGTTCTGTTTCTATCCCTATTATTACATTGATTTTATTAGGTTGTGATGGAATTATTTTTATGAATTCCATTATCTTATATGAATTGTTTTATGATGTCATGAGGTTTAAGAATTCCATTTTTATTACATCGGTTATGCAATGTTTTATGGTTTATGATTTTGTGGCACACATAAGAATGGTATCATTATGAGATGGGTGGGACCTATATCTCCCTCCAATGCATTGGGTAAATATTTTATATCTCATGAGATAGACATGGCTAGAAGGACATGTTAAACCGGTTCAGTGAAACAGGACTGAAACGAGGAGTGAACTCGGTTCAAAAACGGACTTTTCCCACTAAGATAGTCTTGGAAATGAGTATTGAATAATAAGAAATTATTATCTATGATTTTGTGTGTATGCCACAAAGTTTTATGTTTTAAGTTATGATTATTGGGATTATATTTCACTACCATGATTTATCCCATGTTATGAAATTATGATCTTTTTTGCAGGATAACATTTTCAAAATGTGATTTTCTTATGAATTTGATGTAATTGATATTTCTTTTGTTTACCCTTACTGAGCATTTGAGCTCACCGTTTTGTATATTTTCCTTCCCCAGTTCAGGAAGAAGGTTATTAAGTAAGATATGCCAAAAAGGGACTATAGATATGTTGAAATGAATGGGAGACAGTGTAGATGCTTTATGAACCAGTTGTATATATTTCCCAGTTTCTAAAGACAGTATACCTATACGGTCCTTTCATGGTTTTGTTATATGTTGTAATAAGTATGATTCAATTTTGAAGTGTTAACCATGTATATAAAGTAAGGGTTGTTATAGTTGGTATCAGAGGAAAGGTATAGTCAAACTTTGGAAACTAGGATGTGAAAGCCTTAGTAAGAACCCTAAGGATAAGTCTAAGCATAGAACAAAATCTTAGTGTTTTAGAAATGGCCATGAACAACCTATGATAAGACCTTAAGTGTGAAATTTTATTCATGATTATATGGTTTTCCTATTATAATTAGTGTTGCTCACACTATTCTTCTTGGTTTTTTCAATGGCTGGAACCCGAAGAAACCGTGTTAATGCGGAATGCGATGGGAAATGCAATGATTGTCCCCCAGAGCAACCAAACGTTATGGCAGCTAGAATCTAAAATCTTATAGCCATTCTCACAAAACTTTATCAAGCTATGAATCATGCAGGACTTCCAAATGAGCAAAGGAAGGAGCAAAATTCTGTCGATTCCTTCATGAGGCAGTGTCCACCTTCATTCAGCGGGTCTTCTAATCCATTAGTGGCTGAACAATGGATCAGTACCACTGAAAAGATATTTTCAGTTCTTCAATGTTCTGAACATGATAAATTCATCCTAGCAGTGTATCATTTGGAAGGTGATGCTGATCAATGGTGGAATATTATTAAGAATACGAGGCAAAGGTATAAAATTGAGTCCATGAAATGGGATGAGTTCAAGAACTTAATTTTCAATAAGTATTTCCCTTGTATTCTTCGAACAAAGATAGAGAAAGAGTTTATTGAACTGAAGCAAAAGGATGATGAATCCGTTGGTACCTACGAAGAAAATTTTACAGGACTTGCATGGTACGCTTCCAGAATTATTATCCAACCTGAGAGTAAGATTGATCGATTCTTTAGTGGCTTAAAACCAAGTCTTCGAAGGGAGTTATCCATAAGGGACTTCAATAGCAATGAGGAAATGGTTCGATGTGCTCTCAAGGTTGATATGGAGATTGTTGTAACCCATCAGTCACATGGGTTTGATAAGAAGAGGAAAGTGGAATTCAAAGGAAAATCTAAAGACCACACTGAAAAGGAGATGAGTTTTCCCTTATGCTCAAAGTGTGGAAAGAAACATGGAGTAAATTTTCACAAGGGGACAAGCAAATGTTATAAGTATGGAAAATAAGGTCATCGGGCAAATGAATGTCAAAATAATGGGAATAAGATGTCTAATGATGCAAACAAAGGAAGGGATACACACAATGAACCCACTACACTTCAATGTTTCAAGTGCAATGAGACGGGGCATTATGCCAATCAATGCCAAAATTCAAGGGTTGATGATGATGATCGACATCAACAAAATCTTAAGGCCAAAGACAAAGGAATGTCACATGAAATTTCGATCGGCGATGTGGAGTACGACAACGAAGTGGTGAGAGGTACACTTACCATCCACTTTAAAGTAACAAATGTTTTATTTGATTCTGGATCCACCCACTCTTTTATTTCTGAAGAATTTTCTATGGGTATCACCGTATTAACTCCACAGTTAGATGTAGAGTAAGCTGTGACAACCACTAATGGCACAACAGTCGCATCAAAAGTTTACAATTATTATCCGATTGAAGTTTGTGGGAAAGTGCTTCCTGCAAATCTTGTGATCCTTCCTATAGTGGAATTTGATATGATTCTTGGCATGGATTTACATTCTTTATATGGAGCTCATATCTATTTCCAAAGAAGGGAAGTCACATTTCATATTCCAGATTAATCTATGATCATATATCGATGCAAGGATGAACATAACCTTCCAGTGGAAATTTCATCCATCTTATGTGTCTTGATTATACTAAATGACGGTTATTTATTCCAAATGGTTGGAGAGAAACTCACGATTAATAACATGCCCATTGTACGGGAATTTGATGATGTCTTTCTGGAGGAATTTCCAGGTCTACCAGCAAATCGTGATGTTGAGTTTTCAATATAACTCGTACCGGGTTCTTTGCCTATTTCGAAGACACCTTATAGAATGACCCCAATTGAGTTACATGAATTGAAGAAGCAACTCCAAGGGAATCTTGATAAAGGATTCATACGCCCTAGTGCATCACCTTTGGGAGCACCTGTTCTATTTGTTAAGAGGAAATATGGATCAATGAGACTCTACATTGATTATCGAGAACTTAACAAGATCACTATCAAGAACAAATATCCTTTCCCACACATTGATGACCTATTTGACCAACTACAAGGAGCTAAATACTTTTCCAAGATTGATCTTCGTTCAGGGTATCGTCAATTAAGGGTCAAAAGGGAGGATATACCAAAGACCACTTTCCGTACAAGGTATGGACACTATGAATTTATAGTGATGCCATTTGGTCTTACTAATTCCTCTTCTATCTTCATGGATATGATGAATAGAGTCTTTAGAGACTATCTTGATCATTTTGTGGTAGTATTTATAGATTATATTCTTGTGTATTCAAAGAGCAAGGAAGAACATGAAGATCACTTGAGAATTGTATTAAAGACCCTAATAAAGGAGAAGATTTATATCAAATTTACTAAGTGTAAATTTTGGCTTCAAAAAGTTGCATTTTTGGGTCACATAATCTCAAAAGTGGGGATATTAGTGGATCCAGCAAAAAAAAGAGGTTATCGAATGATGGTCGAGACCGATAATAGTAACTGAGATCCGAAGTTTTCTTGGTTTGGCTGGATATTACTGACGTTTTGTGAAATATTTTTCATGATTATCTAATCCACTCACCAGTTTGACTCGGAAAGGAGTTAAGTTTGTTTGGACAGAAGAATGTGAAGAGAATTTCATGGATTTGAATAGAAGGTTATCCAGTACACCAGTCCTCACACTGACTTGTAGTGGAGAAAGGTTTGTGATCTATAGTGATGCATCTAAGAAGGGATTGGGGTGTGTTCTTATGCAAAATGATATGGTGATATCTTATGCCTCACAACAGTTGAAACTCCATGAGAAAAATTACCCAACTCATGACTTGGAGTTAGCTGCGGTAATCTTTTCATTAATGATTTTGAGGCATTAACTTTATGGTGAAATGTGTGATATTTATACTGATCATAAAAGTTTAAAGTATATTTTAACACAAAAGGATCTGAATATGCACCAAAGAATATGTTTGGAGCTGATTAAGGATTAAGACGGCTCAATTCATTACCACCCTAAGAAAGAAAACAAAGTGGAAGATGCATTAAGTCGACAAGACCATGCTAGATTATCCATGATGAGGATCACAAAAGATCCAATATTTCTGGATTTACAAAGGATGGATCTTGGAATTATAATGGAATGGGAAAAATACTATCTTTCTCAAATGAATGTTCAACCATCTATACATGTGAAGATTAAAGAGGCACATAAAGAAGATGTAGAGTTACAAAAGAAGGTGAGAAATGTACCAGAATTCAACCTTGATTGTGATGGGATAATAATGTTCAGGAATCGGGTTTTTGTTCCTCCCATTCCATAATTAACGAAGAGCTGCTGGATGGGGCTCACAGTTCTTCATTATCTATTCATCTGGGAAGCACGAATATGTATAGGGATATGAAAGAGTACTTCTAGTGGGATGACATGAAAAGAGATGTTACTGAATATGTATCTCGATGCTTGGTTTTTCATCAAGTTAAAGATGAGAGACAGAAGTCTTAGGGGATGTTACAACAATTAACCATACCTGAATGGAAATAGGAAAACATCACTATGGACTTTGTCACCGGACTTCCTGAAACAACCAAAGGAAATAATGCTATCTGGGTCATTGTTGATCATCTTACAAAGTCTGCACACTTCATTGCTATTAGAGAGGATTTCTCTCTAGATCAGATTTCTAGGATATATGTAATGGAAGTGTTAAGATTTCATAGAGTACCACTTTCTATTATATCTGATCGGGATATGAGGTTTTCCTCAATATTCTGGAGAAGTCTTCAGCATACTCTGGATAAAGAGTTGAGTTTCAGCACTTCTTATCATCCTCAGACAGACGGCCAGTCTAAGAGGAAAATTCGAACTCTAGAAGATATGTTGAGAGCTTGCTCTATAAATTTCAAAGGTGGTTGGGATCAACACCTACCTTTGGTGGAATTTTCTTATAATAATATCTTTCACTCTAGTATTCATATGGCTCCTTATGAAGCTTTCTATGGAAAGAAATACAGGACTCCAACTTGCTGGGATGAAGTTGGGGAGAGAAATCTATTTGGACCTAATCTTGTTGATGAAATGGCAGAAAAGGTCAGATCTATTCAACAACACATAAGAGCATCTCAGAGTCGACAGAAAAGTTATGCTGACAACCAAAAAAAAGACCAATAGTTTGAAGTGGGTGATAAAGTGTTCTTACGAATATCTCCCTAGAAGATGGTCATGAGATTTGGAAAGAAGGGAAAGTTGAGCCCTAGATATATTATTCCTTTTGAAATTCTGGATCGTGTTGGGAAAGGTAGCTTACCGATTGGCGCTACCACCGAATCTCTCTCAAGTTCACGATGTGTTCCATGTATCTCTCCTGATAAAGTACATACCTGATCCTTCACATGTACTCAGATCAGAAGTTGTACGGCTGGAGCATGATCTTTCTTATGAAGAACAACTGATAGAGATTTTAGATCATAGTGAAAAAGTCCTACGAAACAAGACCACTCGATTGGTGAATGATTTATGGAGGAACCACCAATTAGAAGATGCTACATGGGTGCCTGAGTATATGACGAGGGAGAGGTATCCTCATCTGTTTGTTAGAAAGTGACGAATTTTGAGGGAGAAATTAATTTTACGGGGGGTAGAATGTAACACCCGAGAATTTTATATGAAATATTTTGTTTTTATATATCATCAAATTAATCTTTCACTACACACAACACTAGCTTGACTTTCTTTACACGCAATCACGACCTTCCTCGGTAGCTTGCGTCGTACGCAATATCGGGTTTCACTAAACAATGATATATTGTTATGAACAAGCCGTTATGAATAGTATCTACTACATTTTGAATTTTATAACATTATTATTCATCTTACGCATTTTATAGGACATGGTAAGAGAACAAAATAAATTTTTTGGGTAAAATAATTATTTTTCAAAAAATGCAGTTTTGCCGCCTTTTGATGGCGCACCCGCATTAAATCTAGTTTTTGAGATGTTTATAAGTAAAATTTGACAAAATAAAATTCTTTTTTTGAATTAGGGTATAAAAATTTACTTTGGATAAATTTTTAATATTTTTCGGATAACTTTCATATTTTGATGAATAGTAAAAATACCCTAATTTTTAATTAAAAACAACATTTTTCATTGAGATAATTTATATGGATAAATAATAATATTGAATTGTTTTAAAGTATAAATAGAATATATTTTTACCATTTAATATAATATTTTTCATTAGCATTAATTTCACATTGAATTCATAGGTAAAACCATTTCAATCTTTGGCAATGTTTTACCTTCTAAAACCCATATTCTTAACAAAGGGATTTAATTTAAATTAATTAATGAAACTCATATGTTTTGAATTTTGAAAAATGGATTCCATATTCAGAATCATTGTGTCCAAATTATTTTAATAGCCTACTTTTTATTTTTGGGCATTATGAATAGTAACTACGGTAAATTTTATTTACCTTAGTTAAATTTAAATCGGGTAATTAAGGGTAAATATAAGATTATAAAATTACCCTAACACCTGCCAAAATCCTATTGGATGACTAAAAGTCGACTCATATCACCTAAGGGTCAGATTATATTCATTTAATGGACTTTTTTCCATGAAAATAATTTAATTATTATTAAAACCAAAGAATGTGACAACATGTCACTTTCTTAAATCTTATAAGTATAATAATTTTAATTTAGTGATAAACTTAATGAAACTTCGAACGTAATAAGTCTCCAGAACAATAATACAATTATCTACATCATAAGAATTTATTTGTAATTTTTAGGGATTAAATAAGTATCATTAAGTATGACACAATAGTGATGTTGAAATTATTTTATTAATTAAAATACCAAATAAATGGTTTTAAAAATATTAAAATAAATATTATATGAACTATTTAATGTGATCCACTAATTTTCTAGATACATATGTCATTTTATGGATCTATTAAAAATTTTATTTCGATCATATATTCTTTATATATTTTATTTAAATTCAAATAAATGAATACTGTCTAAATTGACACTATTGTTATTTTTTATAAAAATAACATATTATAAATTTTTTTAAAATTCACAAAAATATTTAAAAATTATAAATAAAAATTTATATGGTCTAAAATGTCATAAAGTGTCAAATTATGGAAAATTAACAACACATATGTAATTATTTATAATGATGTAATATTTAGAATATTATTACCAAAAATAAAATAAAATTGATAAATAAGGATAAATCATGTTGATAATGTTTAAATTAAATTCCTAACATGTCTAAATTTTATTGGATAATTATATTACAACCCTATATCATTAAAGCTTCGGACATGAGTCATTTTGGAAGTTTTTATGTGGGGATGGGATTTAATATAAACTAATATATCTTATATTTCCAAAGGTGCCCCTCTTCTCCCTTATAAAAGGGAACCTCCTCCCTCTCCCCCTCACACCAATTTGAGCCTTCATGCTCGGAAAATCATTGGCCATTTAAATTCCCCACTTCCCTAGAAACATCCTAGAGGTCCTGGTTTTCTTCAAAGACCAATTTTAGTGCCTTAAGAGGATGTCTCAAAGTGGCGCTTTAAAGAAGAGGCAATGTCTGTTACCGATTCTTTCATCTTTATTTCTTGTTCCACTTCTTCTTAATTAGTTTTTTCATTATGAAGTAATAACATCAGTATCCCTCATATACTTATATGTTATTATATGTATGAAACAGCACTATTTCACCATCTATCCATCCTACGAAAAAAGAAATCACTACGCGTGCGTACGTACGGAATACCGTATCCACGCCATGGTGTAATCTATTTTCCACCACCACATTATTTGGATGTGTATAATGGTGTAAATAATAACTATATATGATTATTTTAAATTGATATTGATTCTGAAATAGTATACATACACTCCAATACAATTCCACGATCATGGGAACGATATCATCGCTTGTGCGTACGTATGGAATATCGACTCAACGATGTGATGCGACTCATTCTACATGATCTTAATTGCATAATGATAATATAAATGAATTGAATGAATGAATATTATATATATTACACTAATACCATTCTAGAAATGAGGTATCTATAACCTAAAAGAAAAATAAGAATTTATTCAACAAAACATGAATAAGAACAAAAAGTAATAAACACACGAATAACAAGTAGTAATGAAATATTACTAATAAGAAGCTAAGAAGATGACTCTATATGATATCATAAAAATAACTATGATTATGGAATAATTAAATAAAATTATTTAAATCATTATACAGGAGGATCAGACATTTACGAAGCAAATCAGACCTAAGGTAAGGGAAATATCACAATCTCATTTTTATCCGAGATTGTTTATAATTTTGTATTTACTGGGGTGTATTTTATCATCCACATCCATGTTTCCTCAATATGTAATATTATTTCCATCCACATAAAATTTTTTAAATCCAATTTTACCCTTCGGTGAGTTTTTAGTAAAAGATATGTAAGGAATCTTTTGTCGTTTTTCATTCGAGGTACTTTTTGACTTTTTCGACAAAAGTACGAGAAGAATGTTTTTTATTTATTTATATGGAATGAATGGATTTTTAAAACATTATTTCCAAGAAGATTCCTTTACAAGTTTTCAAGTTTATATTTAATCAACTTCTTTTAGTTTAGTATCTTATGACATGTTAAGAAAGGAAAAGTGTTTTTAAACTTGAAAAGATATTTTCCTCAAGAATGGAGTTCAAGTGTATTATCAAAATTATTTTCCATATACGATAATAAAGGGTTCTGTTTCTATCCCTATTATTAAATTGATTTTTGTATGTTTTATGGAATTATTTTTATAAATTCCTTTATCTTATATGAAATGTTTTATGATGTCACGATGTTTAAGAATCCCATTTTTATTACATGGGTTATGCTATGATGTATGGTTTATGATTTTGTGGCACATATAAGAATGATATCATTATGAGATGGGTGGAACCTATATCTCCCTCCAATGCATTGGATAAAGATTTTATATCCCATGAGATAGACATGGCTGGAATGCCAGGTTAAACTGGTTCAGTGAAACAGGACTGAAATGAGGAGTGAACTCGGTTCAAAAACGGACTTTGTCCACTAAGATAGTCTTGGAAATGAGTCTTGACTAATAAGAAATGATTCTCTATGATTATGTGTCTATGCCACAAAGTTTCATGTTTTAAGTTATGATTATTGGGATCACATTTCACTACCACGATTTTTCCCATGTTATGAAATTATGATCTCTTTTGTAGGATAACATTTTAAAAATGTTATGTTCTTATGAATTTTATGTAATTGATATTTCTTTTGTTTACCCTTACTGAGCATTTCAGCTCACCCTTTTGTATGTTTTTCTTCCCAAGGTCATGAATAAGGTTATTAAGTTAGATATGCCAAAAAGGGACTATAGATATGATGAAATAAACGGGAGACAGTGTAGATGCTTTATGAACTAGTTGTTTTTGTTTCCTAGTTTCTAAAGACACTATACCTATACAGTCCTTTCATGGTTTTGTTATATGTTGTAATAAGTATGCTTCAATTTTTATGTATTAACCATGTATGTAAATTAAGGGTTGTTGTACTTTATGATTATCATTATATATCATGTATCATTATTCATGTTTTTTATTACTATCATTTTATGTCTTATTGACTACATGTAGTCAAACATGTATTATTCACGTCAAGTTATTCCATGATTATTCACATACTGGGATTTATATATTACCAATTTATTTTGTATGTCCGTAGGTTATCCAATATTTTTTTATGTTCAATAATTTTAAGGAACTTCTCAATAAATAAGATGAATTCCTTGTATAATGTTTTCATATAATGTTACTAATTACCAATAAATGTATAGATAAATATATTTTGGGTCTTATTATATATAATTTTTTGTTATAAATCATGTATCAATGTCAAATAAAGATAACTATTTCCAGAGTCGGCATTAGAGGATTTTTTTAATTTTTCAATTAGGATTAGAAAACTCCATCCAAAGCCTTGGGAATATAACTATGTATGAGAAATAATACCTAAATTTTGGTAATCATATAGTAAGTGATTTATCAATAAAATAGACCCCTTTGGGATACATCAAGTGTATTTATCTCTAGCATAAATGTAAATAGCAGTAAAAAAACTCCACGTTGAGCTAGAATTGACTAAGAACTGGTGAACGATAGCTGGCCTTACTGCAAAACTCTTTTGACACTCTCAACACATATGCTTTTCCAAATTAATATGATCCTTAGAAACCATTATTAAGTGTAAAAATTACCATTTAAATATTTTTTTGTAAATAGATTCTAGATAAAAATGATTGAAGCCTAGAAATCTCCAAGTCATTAAAATACATGTAATTTATAAGTTCTATATATTTAATGTCAATGGATTGATATTATTCGAATAATAGTGTTAAAAAAATCAACCCTACTTTTCCCTTTATTCATTCCCATGAATGTAAATACGATTAATTAATTACAAAAATAATGTGATAGGAAATCTGATGACTGCCCCAACAAGATTCCCAACTTTACTAGAGTGGGAATCAAGAACTTTGTGATGATATTGTTTAAGTTGACTGAGGTTATAGACAGAAAAAAAGATTAGGAAGATCACCCAAACACTCCAAAGAAAGTAAAATATGCAATTTGAGATTTATGAAATAAAGGTCCTCGAATTTCAATGGACCGTTGAGTCCATTAATCTTGGGAAAATGGATCAAATCTATTGAGAATATCTTCTCCATTTGTAAATGATTTGAGAAATTGAGGGTTTTACTGGTTTTTTATTGTATGGAGGGAGAAGAGGATTAGTTGTGGAAATTGATGAAGAATATAAATATTGAGGAAATGATTTATGTGGTGGGGTGGAAGGAATTATCAAATAACTTTTCTGATAAATATTTTCCTCACACTCTCTAACTTAAAATGGAAAGGTATTTCCATTAACTCATAAAAAAGATAATGAATTTATTGGGACATACATGGAAAACATCAATAAACTGGACCAATATTCCATCATATTTGTTGTTTCCAGTGAATTAATGTTTTACAACATTTTTTGTGTGTTAAAACATTATCTATAAAAATCCCTAGAGATATAAGACGTTGATATCTATGGGGAAATTGTATGATGTTCCCTCAATGTTGAAATATAGATCTACGAATTTCAATGGTATCATGAAGATAATAAGTGGAATTTGGAGTTCAATTCTAGTTGACATATGGATAACTATAATGATGTCAAAAAAATCAACACCCACTATCCAAATGAGTAGAAACAAGAACCTTAAAAAATGCCTAAGAGGGATGAGAATCTGATTTAGGATCCGAAAGGGGACCTAGATAGTGATTGCCGATAGGATAAAAATACCCATGCGATTGTGGAAACAAATCCTCCATTGAACCCTAAATTTATTATTCACTACTTCAATAGTAAGGTACCATGTAAATATTCAAACTGGTGCACTATGCCAAGGGTATTCAGATATAACCAACAACCTCCATGTGAAAAAGGTAAAGGTTTATTCATCAGAACTAAAAGGTGTATCCTGATGATGAATTTGTGACATGTACACTAGTTATTCATTAAATAATAGTGTACATAGTTGTTGATTATGTTTCAATTAATTTTTTCATATCACTATATTTAGGTAGAACTACTCAAACACCACTATAAAGAATTCAAGTAGAGTTGTCGTTGAAAATGAAAAATAGAAAAAAAAATTCATCTTTATTATATAACTCCTATCATGTAAAAAATATATGGGATGAAAATCACATCCAACCTTTTTGTGCTCGCTTAGGTGGAATTTGATGAAATTTAGTATATGGATTGGAATTCCTTGAATAGATCCTACATAAATTTACACAAGAAGAATATCACTCTCTATTCCATGAATCATCCTCTAGTTCTTTAGAAGTGAACAGATGTGGAAATGTATTATTTATCACACAAATCTCAGGGATGGATATTTATTCCCTATGAGAAATAATAACTAAATCAAATGATTGGTTCTATCAAAAGAACCATCCTAAAATAAATTCCCATTGTGAGGGAATATGTTGATGTGTTTCTCGAGGAATTGTGTAACCTTCCATTTAACTAAGAGGTTGAATTTTTAACCAACATTGTAATTTTGGTGTTACAATTATCCAATACTCTATATATAATGCAAATTTAAGAACATTAGGATATGAATAAATAAATATATAATAATCTAGATAAAGGTTTCATATTCCCATGTGCTACACCATGGGGTGAACTGGTGCTCTTGATCAAGAAGAAGGATGGGTAAATGCCGTTTTGAATTTATTATTGTGATTACGAAAAGATCATAATAATTAGAACATATCCTCTTCCAAGGATTTATAACTTGTTCTATAATTTACATGGAGCACAATACTTCACCATGGTAGATCTGTGGTTGGGGTATTACTTATTTTTGTTGAATAGACTAGATATCTCCAAGATTTATGTTCTCATAATGTACTAGCACTATGATTTTAATGTAATCTCATTTAGAATCACTAATGCTTCAAAAATATTCATGGGGTTTCTTAATTGTGTATTTATGGATTACCCTAAACAATTTATGGTGGTATTTATAGATGATAGTGTAGTCTTCTCTAAACCAAAATAGGATCATGATGAGCATATGAGAACTGTTATAATGACCATGAAAAGCATGATGTAATGTATAGAAATTAGAATTTAATATTGATCAAAATCTCATTTTGGGTGCATATCATCACTAGAAATGGGATATATATAAACCCTTCAATGAAATAAGAAATTTAAGGATATATAAGTCCAAAATATATGTCTAATATACATAGTTTATTTAGATTAACTTGGTAATATCATTAATTTGTGTTAAGTTTTTAACGATTACCAAACCCTCTAACCAAGATCACATAAAAGGGAGTAATGCTTACATGGTATAATTATTGTGAAGAAATCATGATGGAGTTTAAAAGGTGGAATATTACATAATCTATACTCATAGTAAACACAAGTGGAGAACATTTCATGGTATTCAGTGATGAATTGAATAATGTATTGGGAAGTGTGTTAATGAAAAATGAAAAAGTGATAGCCTATCCTTCATTGAAGTTTGAATTTCACAAAAAGATCTACCCAACTCATTATTATTAGTTGGTAGTAGAAATGTTCCCTTTGATAATATGGTTCCATTATCTATTTGGTGATAACATTGAAATATAGATAAAGATATTTAAATCATCATGTATATATTCACATTGAAAAAGATGAATATATGCCAATGAAGATGGTTAGAGATGATTAAGTAATATTTGTGACATCCTGCCTTCACCAAAAGGAGGGAAGGGTCAATAGATTGCCAGGCCTATCCTTCTTTAAGTTGAAGGAGAGATAATGACCCCAAAAAACCTGCCTTCAATAGGTCCTGTAGTGGCGACCAACACCAAGGGTATAAAGTAACACAATAAATGGAAGGAATTATCATTTTTATTTTAATAGGATTTGGAGATAAGATAGTAAGTCCCACAACACCACAACTGAAAGTAAAAAAAAAGCCAAGAACCATTCCCAATTCATGTTACAATAGTAAAATTTACAATGTATTAGGAGACTATAAGAAAATGTAGAAAAAGAAAGAACAATAGAAACTGTGATGATCTGTCATAAGGCCTGAGCAAGAATGGTCCAACACAATCCCAGAAGTCCACCATGAAACCTGAAAGAAGTTTTATATACGTAGGGTTAGAATACAAGTATACTCAGTAGGGAAAAGCATAGACTCTCGTGCACATGTGGGGAGGTATACTAATGCCCTTTGGAAAAGAGAGAACCAAGAAAATAGAAAGGAAACTAAACACACAAGCCTCACCATGGCACACTCCCCAAATAACGGAAGTCATGTATTGTATAGTAATAGAACATCGATGTTTGGGTACCCCGCGCCACTTTACCACTGGTTATTGAAAACATCTGACGCATCGAACCAGTCCCATCATTCTTACCGTAGTCCCGGTTCCAAACCCCGCTCGCATGCACCTGGGCCACAACCTCACCGCAGTCCCACTCCCAAACCCAGCCCATAGACACTTGGGCCACAACTGCCACACATAACTACACCTGCAAACACCTAGTCCAAAACAACCACTACAATGCCCAAAGACACCTGGTACTCTTCCCGAAGATACTTGGGAAACCACCTGCCCACACAAAACTGGGCCAACCACCACACTACCCTGCCCCGAAGATTCTTGGGCTAATAATGGACCTCAGGCCATCACAGCCAGCCCGAAGATACTTGGGCTATCCGGGAAAGGGAGCATAAAGGTGCTAATAACCAGCTACTAATAGTAGTGTTGGAAAAAACATCATCCCCCATAAAAAGGGTGTGTTTGGAACTATGTGATCAACTTGGGTGGAACATGAATAAGAAACAGAAAAACTAAAAGTATATGTATAGGTAACAAGAACTCACCCAAATCTAGGTTTTTCTTCAGCTATCCTAAAGAACACAACAAAACCCATGACCAAGTCACAACTCACACCAAACCAAAACCCATTTGTCTCATCCTTGATTCATGTCCAGTAATAATGTTTAGATAAGTTTCTGCACTACTAGGAAACTAAGAGCATAAGCACAAACCAAGGGAAAAAGTTACACCCAACAACAATTCAAGCCTTCACACATAGTTATCTTGCAAACCCACAATAAAAATGGGTTAAGGAATATCCCTCGAAGTACTGGAACCAAAGTAAAACCCAAGGTATAGCCACATCTTCCCAAAATACTAGAGTCAATGGTTTCTCAACAACAGAAGATCCCACCCCAATTGCTAATATAAACAATGTAACCACACGGTCTCAAAATTTCACGACCAGCGAAATCCTAACAACAGGGTATCCCTTCCCCTCCTACATCTCCCAGTAATCATCCTGTGAATGAAAACCAACCAAACCACTACCATCAACACAAAATAGGCCAATTACGGTGTTTTCAGATTAAAAATATTTAACACACTCCATGATTCCAATTCTTCAATGTACATTAACCGGGGTGATCAAATAAAGGTTTGATCATGGTGATTTCAATTTAATTAGCTGAATATAATTAATTAACCAATTTCCATTACACGAACAACACAAGAAGTAAGGGTTTATTAGTGCACAGAGAAAGACCACTAACGACCATGATTTTCAGTGGGCGTAAGCCTGCACAATTTAGAAATCATCAATCATGGATAAAAACTGAGCAACATCATCGATCACACCCCTCACATTCATTTAGGGTCAGTTTAGTATCTTTATTAAAGTTTGGTTCATCCAGTTCAATGGAATGCAGTAGCGTACCCACCCCATAAGATACACAGAAACGAGAGACGAAGGTGAACCCCTACCTGATTGATCAATGATAAAAGCTTATCTTGATGTGCAAGGAGGTGCACAAATTGTAGGGGTGTGAACTCGGGAAGTCACATAAGATAAGACAAATCGATGGGAGGGTGATCGAGAAAAAGAAACCCCGGGAGAACGCTTAGTTTATAAGGATTGAGGACGGTTGAGATAAGAACTCAAAACCGCATAAGGAGTGGGGTCATGGTTTGATCACGTGTCCCCAATCGTCATAAAAGGGTCCTCGCCTTTAGGGGCGGTTTAAACCGACACACACTAGGGTATCTCACTTAATAAAACCACATTAATTGGCGTTAATGAGATCTAAAATAGCTTTAAAGGGTTCAAAAAAGGGTTTAAAACCCAATTTACGCAAAAATGAGGCACTACTGGAAATCCCGTGGGGGTAGGCAAGAGCCACCGGTAGCCGAGAGCTACTGGTGGATGATATCCATAGGTAGACAAGCTACCGATCAGGTGCAGCCACTAGTAGTCGAGGGATACTGGTGGCTAACAGCTACCGGTGGCCGAGATACCGGTAGAGTTTAGCAACGATAGTCGAGAGCTACCGGTAGGCGGTAGCCACCGGTAGATCGAGTTACCGGTACCTGAGCTACCAGTAGACCGAGCTACCGGTAGCCTGTGGCTAGAGGTAGACCGAGCTACTGGTAGGCCTGCTACCGGTATGCTATGGCTACCGGTAGGCCTTCCGTGGGTCAAACTTCACTGAGAAGTTAGGATGGCCTCCCAGACCACCCAGAACACCTCAAACATCAGATTTTTCCTTAGTAATGGATCTCTAACAACCCAGGCCATTACATCAGATACCTCTCAAACTATTCTCACCCTTGAGAATCAAAACCACCCCCAAGGAATATAGGTTCCGAACAACCACCTCAAAAGATAACTCTCAGGAGCGAACCCCATTGTTAACTAAAAACACCTTCCTCTTATGAACCAAGAAACACACCATGTCATACTACCCAGCCATGTGGGTTGGGGAGTATCTTCCCCCATGTCAAGATACTATCTACATTGGGCGGCACAGACTTTCCCGCACGGGTTTAATCGCATCCACATTAATGCGTCTTGATTAGGGGTCTGATCCTCCCCTCCCCAAAGCTAGGACTTTTCACACACATTCAAAGAGGAATGATGAACCACATATTTCATAGCCAACAATAAGAATAAACAATACAACACAAGACTCAAAAAAACTCTGGGGACTGGGCACACATATGTGCTTCCCTCTCCCACATACTCTCCTCAAGCCCACCATGTCTCCATAACACATGAACAAAGGGAATGGTTCTCCCACGAAGCACCACTTCCTCATGATCCTCGATCATCACTGGTCTTTCAACACAGGTCACGTCGTCCTCGATGTCTAGTTCTCCCTAGCTGAGGATATGTGAATTGTCATGCAGATACCGATGCGGCTGGGACACAAGGAATACGTCATGTATCCTTAGTAGCGGTGGTGGTTACAATAGCTGATAAGCCACTTTGCGGACCCTCCACAACACTTCGAAGGGTATGATGAACCTTTGAGAAAGCTTACTCCCCTTAACGAACCTCTTTTGTCCACACTGAGGGGAGACCTTCAATAACACGTGGTCTCTAACCTCAATCTCCAAGGGCCTTCTCCTGCTATCAGCATAAAACTTCTGTCGGTCCTAGGCCACCTTCATCCTTTCCTGTATAAGGCAGAACTTCTCTGTCGTGCTCTGCACCACTTCCGGGCCAAGGATGCCAACCTCTCCGACTTCGGTCCAACACACAGGTGAGAAGCATGTTCTCCCGTACAAGGCTTCAAACGATGCCATGCCAATGGTAGAGTGATAGCAATTGTTGTAGGAAAACTCTACCATAGGCAAATGTCGTACCCATGATCCTCAAGAGTCCAGAACACATGCCTGCAACATAGCCTCCAAGGTCATGATGGTGCACTTTGTCTGTCCATCTTTCTGGGGATGGAAAGCAGTGCTAAGATGTAGATGGGTACCAAAAGCATGCTGCAATCCTCTCCAGACTCGTGAGGTAAACCGTTCATCCCTTTTCAAGACTATGGACCTCAAAACTCCTTGCAACCGCACCACCTCATCCACATTCCTTCGTGCCAAAACAACCACCTCACTCGACTCCTTAATCACCAGAAAGTGAGCTGATTCATCAACCAGTCCACTACTACCTAGATGGCATCATATCCGCCTTGAACATTGGGTATTACCTTGACAAAATCCATCGAGATGTCCTCCCACTTCCACTCGGGGACTCCAGAGACTGCAGCAGGTCATCTGGAACACAGTGTTCATCCTTTACATGCTGACACACTAGGCACATGGCCACAAACTCTACCACTGCTCGCTTTACTCCAGGCCACCAGAACTGTCTCTTCAGACCCTGGTACATCATGGAAAATCCTGGGTGCACTGCTTGGGGTGAGTTGTGGAACCCACTAAGAACCTTTCTACGCATTGCCTCTAGAAAAAACCGTTTTCCTCGAAAATGCATCTAGTTCTGACCATCCTTTATCCACCCTTCCGGAGAATTTCCCTAGTCAACTTGGTCACGCATCACTTTTCACTCTGAGTCTTCCCACTGATACTCATCCACTTACTGCAATAGAGAAGACTTCAATTTCATCTTATACATGCAACCTCTACCACTATCCATCCTCACATCCAGGTGCAAGGCAGCCAAATACTCCATCGCCTTCTAAGAGTCTGCCCACTCGTGGACTGCATCCTTCTGCAACCTCCTGCTCAAGGCATCGGCCCCTACATTCCCTTTCACTGAAGTGTAGGAAATCTGGAAGTTATAATCCTGGAGGAACTCCATCCACCTTCACTGTCGTAAGATTAGGTCCCACTGGGAGAAGATATACCTCAAGCATTTGTGATCCGTGAAGACCACAAACCATTCTCATATGAGGTAATACCGCCACAACATTAGAGAGAACACGACCGCTATAAGATCTAAATCATGGGTGGCATAATTATGTTCATGAGGGAATAACGGCCTAGACCCATAACAGATAACCCCTTATTACTGTATCAACACACATCTGAGGCCTTTCCCTGAAGCATCACAGAACACCTCATACACCGCCCCTTATTCTGGTAGTCTTAGCACTGGGGCACTAACCAACTTCTCCTTCAAGTAGCTGAACGCTATCGCACACTGCTCACTCCACACAAAAACATGGTCCTTCTTGGTCAAGGATGTCAAAGGGGCTGAAAATCATGAGAAGTTGGGTACAAACCTTTGATAGTAACCCTCCATCCCAAGGAAGCTGCGGACCTCTGCCACATTCTTGGGTGCTTCCCAAGAAACAACTGCCTCAACCTTTGATGGGTCCACCGCTACCCCCTGTTCGGACACTACATACCCAAGGAAGTGCACTTCTCGCGTCTAGAACATGCATTTCAACAACTTCCCATAGAGATGGTGCTGTCGGTGGGCCTCCAAAACCATCCTCAGGTGTTCCGTGTGGTCCTCCTCTGATCTTGATTAGATTAGGATGTCGTCGATGAACACCACTATGAACTGATCCATGTACTCCCTAAAGATGGAGTTCATAAGCCCCATGAACACAGCTGGGGAGTTCATTACACCGAAGGGCATGACCACAAACTTGATGTTCCCATATCTACAACTGAAGGACATATTCGAGATGTCACCCTCCTTCACCCTCAACTAGTGATATTCATACCATAGTTCGATCATTGAGAACCATCCTTCCCCTTTCAGCTGGTCAAAGAGATCGTCTATCCTTTGAAGAGGGGAGCGATTCTTGATTGTAACCTGATTCAGCCTCATGTAGTCTATGCACAACCTGAAAACAACATTTGACTTCTTTATGAAAAAGACTGGAGCACCCCACGGTGACACACTTGGTTGAACATAACCCCCCTTCATCAGATCATAAATCTGAATTCGCAACTCCCGTAGCTCCGAAAGTGCCATCCGGTAAGGAGCCATCAAAATCAGAGGACCACCAGGCTGCAAGTCTATCCCAAACTCTATATCATGTCGAGGGGGTAGAGTCGTTACCTCCTTAGGAATGATGTCTATAAACTTTCTGACGATTCATATCACCTCCACTATCTCAGCATCTACTGGCTCTACTGAAAGCTTGACTAACAAGGAGAGGATGGGTTCCTCTCACCTACTGCCCTTATGAATGCTCTGATCGCCGGTGAAAGTAACACACAGGCCACCCATGTCTGAGAACACAAACCTTCCACGATAGCAGTCAATGACAGAACCCACAGAGAATAGCCAGTCGATGCCTAGAATGACATCATATGGTTGTATCTATAGTAGTAGTAAATCTTTGACCGGATGATGTGGCCATATCATCAGTCTTCATCCTCGGCAAACATATAACAAGTTGGTCTGACCTCCGACTGGTGTGCTCAGTACCAGGGGAACTGGAAGTCTCTTGGCATCTAGACCCAAAACACGAGCTAGACTAGGTGAAAAAAAGGAGTGAAAAACTCCGATATCGAACAAGGCATAAGCAAGGGTGCTAAAAAAACTGATCGTACCTCGAACGACCTCTGGTCCTACTGGGATTGCTGCCTCCACAGCGTGCAACGTCCCACACCCAGCTCCTCTACCTCTCGGCTGTCACCCACCTCCACAACAACGCCTTAGTTGAGGTCCCTGAGGAGCACCCTGTGGTTGGCCTCCTCCTGCAATGTCTTCCCTCAGAGGAGCGGGAGCTCGCTGCCCCTGCTACTGGAATGGCCTAGCTGGAAGCTGCTGCTAGAAGGGCCTAGCTCGAAGCTACTGCTAGGGCGGGTTCTGGGCTTGTCCGCCACTTCTGTACTATACTCAGTCCAGGAACTGACTCTAGAGATGTCCCAAAGACGAAGCACCTTGGTCCTGGGCCCGGAAGGAAGGGGAAAGGACAGGGGGACCGAAACTGGAACTGTTGCGGCCTGCTCCCTGCTGGTCGGAACTGAGAGGGTCCTGATGCTAGTCGTATGCTGCTGACAGCCTTCCCCTTCGATGATCACAGCTGTATCCCCTCTCATTACACACCTCATAGAGCATGCATCCTCTTAACCACTTCGGCCTTCTTCTGGACCTCCAAGTATGTCAGCAAGGTGATGGGGGGTAACAACGTATTGGAGGGAGGGTCGGAGTGCCTTCTATAAATGTCTAGCCCGAGACTCCTCATCTGGAAAGAGGTCTAGGGAGAAGAAGAAGAGGTCCTTGAACTTGATCCCCAACTCCCTTACCCACATACTCCCCCGCTGGAGGGAGAGTAGCTCCTGCCTCTTCTCTACCTTCATCGTAGAGGAGAGGAATTCCACCCGGAACTCCTTCTTGAAATCATCCCATGCCACCTCAGCCACTATCCTCTCCCCCAGGTAGAGAATCCACCACTAATGCACTACTCGCCGCATCTGGCTGATGTCCAGAGGAACCCAGTACTCAGTCGGGGCCTGAATCAAGCTGAAGGCTATGACCAGCTCTTCCAACAAACCCTCAATCTTCATGTCTGAGGTTCTTCCTTCGAACATCTCGAGGGTCTGTCGTTGGAAGGCTCGAAGTGTCCTCTACCACTGATCATCTTCCTCCTCTCGTTCAGCCCTCTGTTGATCATCTAGGTCGATCTCCTGGGCCTTGATCGCACGTACAGCTTGTAGTCATCTCTCAGGTTCCATAGCTACAAGGTAAACAATGAATGCCTAAGCAGAAGTAGTGAAGAATATTGTTCTTAAAACTTATTAAACATTTTATTTATTTCATTTTACAAAAACACCCTAGAAACACAAGAACACAAGTCATTATGATGCATGTACCTTCACTAGCGTCTCTACCCTACAATCAGCATGGCCTCACTCGATCGTTCGTTGGGTCCAGAGTCCTTGCATCGGATCATGGGGGGCCCTGAAATCCTGTATCCTAGCCGGTCTTCCCTGGCCTAATTAACACACCAAGGTCACCTAACACCGTTTCCCTACCACCCCATGCAATACTCACTGTGACTAACTCCAGACACCATCCTATCTCTCAAACCTCCTCTGATACCATCCTGTCATGACCCGGCTTCACCAAAAGGAGGGAATGGTCAGCAGATTTCCAGGCCCTTCCTTATTTAAGTTGAAGGAGAGATAATGACCCATGAAACCCACCTTCAATTGGTCCCAGAGTGGCAACCAAGACCAAGGGTATAAATCCACACACTAAATGGAAGGCATTACCTTTTTTACTTTTAATAGGATTTGGAGATAAGATAGTAAGTCCCACAACACCAAGTCTGAAAGCAAATAGTAAATCCAAGAACCGTTCCCAGTGCATGTTACAAATTTAAAATCCATAATGTATAAGGAGAATACAAGGAAATGTACCAAAATAATGAAGGACAACAACTGTGATGATCTGTCACAAGGTCTGAGCTAGTATGGTCCAACACAATCCATGAAGTCCTCCTGGAAACCTAAAAGCAATTTTATATACGTATAGTGAGCATACAAGTATACATAGTAGGGAAAACCAAAGACTCTCGTGCCCAAGTGGGGAGGCATACTAATGCCCTGTGGAAAAGAGAAAACCAAGAACCTAGAAAGAAAACTTACCACCCAAGCCTCACCAAGGAACACTCCCCAAATAATGAAAGTCAAGTAATGTATAGTAATAGCACATCGATGTTTGGGTACCCTGCGCCACTTTCCCACTGGTTATTGAAAACATGCTATGCATTGAACCAATCAAACCATTCTTATCGTAGTCCCATTGTCAAACCCCGCCCGCACACACCTGGGCCACAACTTCACCACAGTCCCACTGCCAAACCCCGCCCGCGGACACCTGGGCCACAACTGCCACATGTAACCACGCCATGAAACACCTAGGCCAGAACAACAACTGCCATGCCCGAAGACACCTGGGACTCATCCGGAAGATATTTGGAAGACCACCTGCCCGCACACACCTGGGAAAACAACCACACTACCCTGCCTAAAAATCCTTGGGCTAATAATGGACCTCAGGCCATCACAGCCTTCCCAAAGATACTTGGGCTATCTGGGAAAGGGATCAGAAAAGATCTAATAACCATCCACTAATAGTAGTGTTGGAAAAAACACCCTCCCCCATAAAAGAAGGTATTCGGCACTAAGTGCTCAACTTGGGTGGGGAGTGAATAAGAAACACAAAACCAACAAGTATATGTATCAGTAACAAGAACTCGCCCAAATCTTGGTTTTTCTTCAGCCAGCCTGGAGAACACAACAACAACCATGACCAAGTCACAACTCACACCAAACCAAAACCCATTTGTCTCATCCTTTTTTCTTGTTCAGTAATAATGTTTAGATTGGTTTATACACTACTAGGAAACTAACAACATAAGCACAAACCAAGGGAAAAAGTTACACCCAACAACAATTCAAGCCTTCACACCTAGTTCTCTTGCCAACCCACAACAACAAAGGGATAAGGGAGATCCCTCAAAGTACTGGAACCAAAGTAAATCCCATGGTACAGCCCCATCTTCCCAAAATCTTGGAGTCAATGGTTTCTCAACAATAGAGGATCCCACCCCAATTCGTGATATAAACAAAGTAATCACACGACCTCAAAATTTCACGACCAACAAAATCCTAACAACAGGGGATCCCATACCCTCCCACATCACCCAGCAATCGGACCGTGAATGAAAAACAACCAAACCACTACCATCAACACAACGTAGGCTTATGCCTCTATTTTCAGATTTAAAAGATTTAACACACACCATGATTCCAATTATGATGTGTACTTTAATGGGGGTGATCACAGAAAGGTTTTATCCTAGTGATTTCAATTTGCTTAGCTGAATATAATTAATTAACAAATTTCTTTTACATGACCAAAAAAAGACATAAGGGTTTATTAATGTACAGATAAAGACCACCAACGACCATTATTTTCAGTGGGCGTAAGCCCAGACAATTTAGAAATCATCAATCATGGATAAAAACAGAGCAACATCATCGATCACACCCCTAAACTTTATTTAGAGTCTGTTTATTATCTTTATTAATGTTTGGTTCATCCAGTTCAATGGAAAACAATAGCGTACCTACCCCTTAAGATACATAGTAATGAGAGACAAAGGTGAAACCCCTACCTGATTGATCAATGATCGAAGCTTCTATTGATGCACGAGGAGGTGCAAAAATTGTAGGGGTGTGACCTCAGGAACTCACATACGAGCAAAAGAATCGATGGGAGGGTGATCGAGAGAAAGAAACCCATGGAGAACCCTTTAGTTTATAAGGGCTGGGACAGTTGAGATAAGAACGTGAAACTGCGTAAGGAGTGGGGTCATGGGTTGACCGCGTGTCCCCACACGTCATTAAAGGGTCCCCACCTTTAGGGGTGGTTTAAACCGATTTACAATAGGGAATCTCACTTAATCAAACCCATTAATTGGAATTAATGGTATCTAAAACAGGATTAAAGGGGTCGAAATAGGGTTTAAACCACAATTTGTGCAAGAAGGAGGCGCTACTGGAAAACCCGTGGGGGTAGGCAAGAGTTACCGGTAGCCGAGAGCTACCGGTAGGCAAGAGCTGCCGGTATGCCGAGCTACCAATAGACTACGGCTACCGGTAGACCGAGCTACCGATAACCCTATTACCGGTAGTCTAAGGCTACCGGTAGGATTACCGTGGGTCAAACTTCATTGAGAAGTTGGGATGGCCTCCCAGACCACCCAGAACACCTCAAACATCATATTTTTCATAAGAAATGGACCTCTAACAAACCGGGCCATTACACTATTATTGATTAATTCATTTCTATATTAGGAAAGAAAATAATGTGGAATATGTTCTATGTATAAAGGTTCCATAATTTTTATCATTGATGATAATTGAGAAGGTTCAGTTCATTTTAGATTTAAAAAGGACGGAAATGTGAATCATAATGGAATTAAAATAAATAATACTTCAACAAATGAATGCTCATCCACCACTTCTGGATGATATAAATGAGTCTCAAATAGATTATATAAAAATTTAAAAAAAATGTGGTAGCTATAATAGAAGCAAAATTATTGGAATTTTATTTTAATGAATGAGTAGATTGATTTTGGTCATGGCTGTGAGTACCATAAAATTCAGAGTAAAAGAAGGGGATATTGATGATGTACATTGTTTGAATTTATCCATCCATACAGGAAGAACAAAGATAAATTTAGTTCTATGATATCTATATTGGCGAGACAACATGAAGTAAGAGATCAAATAATATAAATAAATATTTCTTTTTTGTTATCATATGAGTGATGAAAGGAAAACATACATGTGGATGATGGGACCATTACCACACCTATATAGAAATGGAATAACATCACAATAGACTTTTTCACCATTCATCTAAGGACATAAATAGTAAATAATTCTATCTTGGATGTGGTGGATCATCATTAAAATACCAGAAACATTATTACTATTCATGAAAACTTCTCAGTCGATCAACATCAAAAGATATAAATTATAATAGTTTTGTGGTTTTGGGGAACACCTATATCAATTATATCTTATCGAGAGCCATGATTTTACTATATCATCTGGAAGAGTCTCTATTATGACTTAATTAATGATTTCAACTTCAACGTGATTTATTACCCTCAAAATGATGGCCAATCATAGTGGAATATTTAAAGAAATGTGGATGTGTTGATAGGATTAAAAATTGACTTCCATGGAGGATAGGACCAAAAAAATCTTATGGTCATGTTCTCATTAAATAATAGTTTCCACTCAAGAAACCAAAGGGATCAACATGAATACATTTATGGGAAGAGATGAAGAACACCTATATGCTGGGACAAGTTTTTGGAATTAAAACTACTAGGTCCTAAAATGGTGATGGAAATGGTGAAAAAATTTACGTCCACTCAACATCACATCAAGGATTATCATTGTAGAAAAAGAGCTATGTCAAAAATCATTAGCGACACATATAGTTTGATGTGGAAACACGGAAGTCAACTATACATATTCATGTAATAAATTCATTATATTTTTATAGATGGTAATTCTTAATTCATGATACAAAATCCCCATTGGGATTGGTGATCAAATTAGAGTTGTTTATTATTGACTAACTCTCTCACCTAACCTCTCTCGATTACATGATGTATTCCATGTATCTCTCTTGAATAAGAACATACAAGAGAAATAAAATGTACTCAATATAGAAGTGGTACCATTGGAGAATGATCTCTCATATGGGGAGTTTCAAGTGAAGATCATAGATTGTTGATACAAAGTTATATGAAATAAGGAAATGACCTTTTCAAAATTTCTTGGAGAGATCACAAGTTTTAGAAAGTTATCTGGGAACTAGAAGAAGTGATGAAACAAAATTACAGGAATCTCATTTTGTGTGGGGGCAAGAAAAATTAAAGGGGGTGATTTTTGACGGGGCTACGATTATAACGACCTAAACATTTATAAAAAAATTCCTAATGTATATTATCGAGTAACTCTCCCACCTAACCTCTCTCGATTACATAATGTATTCAATGTATCTCTCTAGAATTAGAACATACATGGGAAATCACATGTACTCAATCTAGAGGTGGTACCATTAGAGAATGATCACTCATATAAGGAGTTTCCAGTAAAGATCATTGATTTTTGAGAAAAAGTTATATGAAATATGGAAATGACCTGTGTCAAAATTTCTCAGAGATATAACAAGTTTTAGAAAGTGATGTGGGAACTAGAGGAAGTGATGAAACAAAATTAAAGGAATCTCATTTTGTGTGGGGACAAGAAAAATTAAAGGGGGTGATTTTTGATGGGGCTACGATTATAACGACCTAAACATTTATAATCAAAATTCATAATGTAATTTAATAAAATTTATTATCATATATTATGGATATATAAAAAATTAACTGATTTAGTTTTCTTATATCCTCTAAAATCTGAAATATTTTTAATCAAATTTACCATTGGTGATATAGTCATTCTAAATTAATCGTATGATTAAAATATGTATAGGGTTTTGATAAATCCAATTGTCAAGACCAAAGGATGCGATGACCACAAATAGTTGGATCATATTAAATGAATCCCTTTTATTAGTGATATTGTGGGAGATAACATATCCTGAGTTTTCCCTTTGACATGCCCATAATGAGATCCAACGACATTATAAAGGCAAAAACGTTTTACGAGATAAGATCAATCCCATTTTGTTCATAACCCAACCCATGTATGAAAAACCAGCCCATTAAAGTATCACCATCAAACACCATACCCTTCATGCGTTTTTTGAGTATTAAATGTATATATATATATATATATATAATGTCCATAATGACATTAATAATAATATATATATATTGTATTTTCAAAGGAAAAAATTTCATATTTTCTTCTCATCTTTACCTATAAATGAATTTCATTTATATACTATAAGAAAAATTTAATGTTAATTAGTATATAATTCAAAAGAAGATGTTAATTTGTATAAAATAATGTATTTTTAAAATATTTAATAAAATATTTTTTTAATTTTTTTTATTAAATATCAATAATCATAAAATTTTTGTTAAGTCAAATTTAAATATTATAAAGCATAGAAAAATGTTATGGTCCAAAAAACCCAACATTTTTTTAATAAATGTTGAATTTATTTTAAAATATAAAATGAAAATATTTAAAAATTATTTTGATAAAATGAATATTATTTTTGGAATTTTAACATCAAAATTATCCAATGGGGAATTCTTCAAAAATTTCTAACGCAGTCAAATTTTCTGGTAAAAATTAAATATCGTATAAATATATGATGGGTATTATAACAAAAAAATGACCAAAAGTTATGTAATAAATAAAAAAATGATATCCAATACAAAATATATGTTCTTAATTTAATTTAATGTAATTTTATTTCTATTTTATTAATCATATAAAGCCATTACGAGTCCTCTAAAACTGTTAATATATTATAAAGTTCAAAAATCATTATTTTAAGATTATAACTGACTTCCACATCAGAAATGGTATTATTTCCTTATGTTAGGCTCTTGGAATTATAAAATAATAAAAAACACCACCTTTTGGAATAAACCATGGGAAGACTATGATATTTTTATTGGTTTTGATTAGTTTAATATATAGATTCCAAAACCTATGTTAAGGAAATAATAATGAATTCCCCACTCATTTTCAATATATACTCACCCATTCTCCCATTTCTATTCACTAATATAACTTGTATTACATAATTATTCTTATATACCCTCTTTATAGTCCTCCTAATGTTCCCTAATCTCTCAATAATCCCCTCCCTATAATTTAGTCTCAAACTTTCAAGGTAATGGATCTTTTGTTTATCCTCTTGATTCATGTATGTTCAATATATTAGGATTCTTAACAACTTTTAATAGAAACAAGATATTTTATTAAATACCCCCTTTCCAACATAATTAATTATAAATAATTATAGTCCCATTTAAATCTCATTAATCCCTTTCATTCACATTTATACAGCCCTTTCATGTTGCCGAAATTTCACTGTGTTTTTTCATGCCAAACAATTGTGCAGTGGATACCCACACCCATTTCCTATCAAGGGTGGTCATCTTTATGGACTTATACATATTTAATGAAGACATACAAGTATTTAATCTATACTTATTAATAATGTAATAAAATAATATGATTAATGAATCCATCTTTTCTGATATATGTGGCACACATAATAATGAGAATGAAATGAATGTGATAGGTGCGCTAGGAATTACATAGCACTTTAATGGATTGGGTAATGGTTAGTCTAATGAGACATCTTGTTGGGACAAGGAGTAAACATGATTCTTTTATTTGAATATTCCCATCATTATTTCATGGAATATATCCATGAACTTTGTTTATAATGCATTATTTTAAGTTGTTTTCATATTTCCCATGTTTCCTTTTTGATTATCATGATATATCATGTGTCATTATTCATGTAAATGATTACAATAACTTTAATGAAGCATTGATATTAATATTTAGTATAATATATTATAATATTTTTTTAAACCATATTCATTATCTTTCTAGGATTTATAGTTGACCCCTTTATTATGTATATACATAGGTTATACCATGCAGTTTTAAATACGATCCTGTTAATGATGTTTTCAACAAATGCGATGTATTCCTTATTTTGAGTTTTTATGAAATGTAAAAATTTCCCAAATATTGTATACTTATCAAACATCCAGGATGTATTATGTGAAATTTTATGTGATAAATCTATTATTTATTTGAAATAAAGAGCATTGATGTCATATCTATTTTGGTGATGAATCTTGAAACCCTAGAAAGATTTCCACATGTATCAAGACAATAGTGATATACTCTATGAAACTGAAGCAAAAAATTGACATCATATATTCAGAAATATTTCTTACATTCAAGAAAATCCATTTCTCTTAATCCTCACCCTCTGATGTCATTGACACCAACTTCTTTAAATAAAATACCATATTTTCAGAATGGATATTTAGGGTCTGATAAGAGACACGTGGCATAGAAAAGATAACATCTCCTTCATGAATGAAACACTCATTAAAATCATTCCCAATGTCTATAGACCCTCTATGGTATCCAATTTTAGGCATATAAGTCTCATTAATGTATACTATGAATATTCTAATATATTTAAGAGAACTTATTATGCCTATGTATCCCTTCCATTATCCCAAAAAACCAATGTTCGTTCGTCCCCAAAAAGTTTATTTTGCGAATTAAAAATATTTCTAGTGAAACATTTCATTCCATGAAAAGCTATAGTACATACAAAAGGGGTATCATAGTCGAGAAACTAGATAAGAAAATATAATTTGAATGAGGGGAATGGAAATTCCTTAGGTTCTTGCTTTCAAGATGAGCATATTCACTTAATGGATTTATGTGGTTATTCAATGGGATTGTTCAATCATTTTTAAAATCCACAAAAATAAATTAATCATGCATAATATCTATACTACCAGGGTCCTTTCCTAAGGAGATTACATTTCTCCTTCTCCTTAATTTTAATGAAATATGTGTTTTCTGTTATAATTTCAACTAAACTTATGGATAGTATAATTAATTGGGTGATGTCCTGTCTCCTGAGGCCTCCCATATCTCACCACTTTTCATTGATGATTGTTTACTATTATATAGATCCACATTAGAATAATCCAAGCTTTTCTATATTCTAATTCACTCTTATGAGAATGTTTTGGGGTTAGTTTTCAACCTCCCTTAGAAATAACATTTAACACTAGAATTCCCTCATGTTTGAAGAGAACCAACAACATGAGTTTGGTATTCAGATGGTAAAAATATATATCATAATTTTTTTTGAATGCTCAAAAAATCGGTATTTTATAAAATATATGAAATATTTAAAAGACAATATGAGATTTAAATTTCAAAATAGTTTTCAAATTTGTAAAACAAATTCTAAAAATGTTAGTTATAGAGTCCATCCAGTCATATTTTATTCCAGTCTCCATATTCACAAAATTAATCATTTAAAAAATCCATGCACGTCACTCTATCATCTGGGGGGTGGGGGAACAACAAAAATGAAACATATATCTACTATATATCAGGGGACATGATCTTGAATCCCAAAAATTATGGGGGAATGGGTTTCAAGTATCTTAATGTATTCAATAATTAAGCATGTCAGTTTCCATATGCCCCACCCTAGATTCTTCTAACACAACATGTGGGGTTCACATGGGATAATTTTGAAGGGATTTACTAGGTAATAGATGATGGATCATTTGTTATGATATTGAAAGATTCATTGGTCATTGATGAAAATGGAAATAATTCATCTTACCCAATGCCAAAGGGACTAAAAGATGAATGTTTCTTCTATTGATTCAGTGTGGACCATAGCAGTTGGTGAAATAAAAACATATTCTTCTAATTTAATGATATAGAGTGGAATATTATATAGAAATTCATGACTGAGAGAGATATATGGTTTTACTAACTTTGATGAATGGTGAATGAAAATTCAATTATATTGTAAAATATTGTAACCCTATAGAAGTTAGTGAATCAGTTTCGGTGGCCATTATTTTTTAATAAAACATTAGTAACCTCAGGATCCCACCAAAAGAATAGTATTTCTTATGGTAGGCCTGATTTGGATGCCCATTACTTATATAAAGTTCCTTTCATTTCACCATTCAGTGGAGAAGCTAATGTGTTCAATATGAATGTCCATGGTCAAATCCTATCTACATGAAATCCGTCAATGTCCTATAAATTGGGATATATGACACGCCTAATATCCAAACATTGATCACCTCTTAAAAATGGCCCCTAGATTCACCTCTCTTCTCACAAAATGGTTAAAAATTCCTCCCGTTGTGGGCCTGAGTGCCATTTTCTTAGTGGCATTTATTATTTGGGTTGTGATGAATGACATTTTTTTAACTAGTTTTATATCCCATGAAACTCATGGACCAATCTCACTACCTAACTGTAATCCATGTGGACCCATAATGATCATCCTCTTGAGGACCCTGTGGTCACGCTTGATCCATGATCCTTGAACCCTACCATATTAGGAATCCATGAAATTAATGTTGACACATCACACTCAAAAAACTATGTCACCAGTTTTAGTTTAGTTTTCCATGATTGTTCTAGAATGATCATTGTTGAAATCCAACATTCTTTTATGGATTACTTTTCATGAGTGGCGATGGAACCACAAGAAATCATAATTGTCATAGAATTATCTATTGAGCGTGCATTGGATATCATCAAACATGATTTATACTAACTCGAAATTATTAATTCCATCTCTTCTGTGGAGGCCCTACTCTAGTCATTTGTTATGTGAGTCTTGAATATTATTTTTCTATAGCATTAATTCTCATATTGCGACTTCTTTTCTACCAAATGGTGCAGTAATATATAGGCTCATCATTTGGCTAACATGATTCTTACATATGATCCTCATGTTTGGTTGGCTATTTCGCTAGTTATATGACATTACATGGTTTACATGTATTAGGATCTCTTGACATATGAGTCACCTTTTATCCTTAGAAAAATAATGGTTAAGGCTGTTGTTGAAAAATATGAATTCCTACATCATCCCTAGAATAGAACCATATTAGAAAATATCATATATTAAAATACAAATATTATAGAAAAGAAGAATAAAATACTATTACTATAATTAAATATCATTTCAATAATTTTTTTCATTGATGTGATATTTTCAATTTATTAAAAAAATCACTATCCAATACACAAAACACAGATAACATTATTTTTTCAACAATAAACCTATATTCAAAAGATTCACCCTAAAATAAAACAAATGGTTTTTATTAAAAATAAATAAAAAATAATTTTTTAACTTCCAAATATAGTAATGAATCTCTATAATTACCTGTGGGTGGTAAATAATGGGGGTGATGTAGGGTAGGTCATATAGTGAAGTCCTCGAGCATTCTTATTTACAATAATTTTTTTCCCTAAATTGTGTTCTGTACTGGGGAATGTAATCAACCTATTAATAAATATATTAATAATATTATGAGTTATTATATTAGTCATATTATAATAGATTATACTACTATTGTTTATATTAATTATTAATTAGTAATAATATTACTAATTATTAATTATATTATGAATTATTAAATACATTTTTACATAGTAATATATATAAATTATACAGTTTATAAATGATTATTTTAATGATTTTATCAGTTATTAATTATTTTATGCAATTAAATATTTTGTCAATAGTTATATAGTCTGATTTAATGACATTATCGTTTTAAGAATGATCACATTGAGTCATTCATATCACATAGTTTGTCAAATGGATATGAAGTAGATTCTGATCCATCAGAAATGATTTATGGGCCATTAACCAAAATATTAAAAATAGTATGATCTAGTTTACATCATTTTGATAATGTGACATGAATTTAAAACTAAAAGTACACTGTAATATTAAAAACATGATGCTAGAGTCATATCAACCACATAATTTATTAGATACATGTGTTGTCAGTTCCTACACTTCCCAAATGAATTATGGAAAATTTTACTTGATTTTAAAAATAAAATATGATCTTGTTTACTATATTATTATAATGTGTTTATCATTTTAAAATAAAATGACTACTTTAAATTGGAAACACAATCATTGAGTCGCACCGAAAAAATCATGTGTTAGATTGACGTGTAGTTGATTCCTATACATAAAAAAGGAATTATGTATAATTGTTATATTGTTTAAAAAAATTGGAATTTGTTTTCTTGTTTTTGCCTATGTGATACACATAATAAACAAAAATTACACTTTTATATTGAAAGAACAATATTTGGGTCAATATGAAAAATTCAACTGTTATATTAGCGTTAATTTGATTCTTACACATCAAAAATAAGTTATTGATCATTTTATGAATGATTTAATATATCCTAATCTCATTCTATCACTTTTGTCAATCTAATGCATATTTTAATATAAATCAACACTTTAAAATAGAAAACACGAACATAGAGTCATAACGACCACTTAATGTGCTACATTGAAATGTAGATAATTCTAATATGTTACAAATAATTTAGGGATCATTGTTCTAATGATTGAAAAAAACATAAGCTCAGTTTCTTGGTTTTTACATTCTGACATTTGTTTTAAACAATAAAACCACTTTTATTTGGAAAACACACATATTGATTCATATTTACCACATCATGAATCATATTATCAAGTGGTAGATTTATATAAATCAAAAATAACTTATGTATTATCATATTTAATTTTAAATCAATTAATTTTTTGTCTATATTTTGGCTATTTGATCCACATTTTAAACTAAATTTACACTATTATATTGAAAATACCCACATTGAGTTATACAGACCACATCATGTTTCTGATTGATGCGTGGTCGATTCCTATACCTTAAAAATTAAATATGGATAATTTTATAAAATTTCAATATTAATCTGTGTTCCTTTTATTTATTTTTTTATGTGACATACATTTTAAAACAATGTGAATCTTTAAAATTAAAAACACACAATATGAGTCATACTGACCACATCATGTGTCATATTAACATGTAGTCAATTCCTAGATGACAAAATTTAGATATGGAATAATTATATGAAGTTGTAAAATAATACAAATTCATTTTATATGTTATGGATATCTAACAAGCATTTTAAACTATAATAATAATTTTATATCGTAAACAGACACTTCAATTCATACATTCCACATGGTATTTCAGATTGATGTGATGTTATTTCCTCTACATAGAAAATTATTTATAGATTGTTCTTTTAATGTTTTGAAAAGAATATGTGGTTATTATATATAATATTCTTATATAAAAAGTGTTTGAAACTGAAATTACACTTTTATTTTGCAAACATGCACCTTGAGTCATATGGACCACATTGTGAGTTTTATTTTCACGTATTCAATTTCTGTAAAACTAAAAGGAATTATTGATATTTTTCGAAATTTTTAATGACAATATGATCATGGTTTATTGGTTTTGGACATGTGAATAATGTTTTAAACAAAATTTTCACTTTTATATTGAGAAAATACTTGAATTTACACATGCCATAGCACATGTATGATTAATGTGTGGCCGATTCCAACACATCAAAGATTAATTATGCATAATTTTAATAATGTCTGAATATAATTAGATTATTTTATTAGTTTGTGATTTTTGACATGTGTTTTAAACTAAAATTGGTGTTTATACCGAAAAATAATCTTTGCGTCTTACTAGCCAAATCATGTTTCAGATGTACCCATTCTCTATTACTATATGTAGAAAATAAAATTTAGATCAGTTCTATAATTTTTAAGAAAAATATGTTCTTGTTTTATTGGTATTTGTAGCATGACATGAACTTTAAACTAAAATTAAGCTTTTTATAATGAAAAACATTGTTTGAGTCATACCAACCAAATCATGTTTTAGATTGGCATGATGTTTATTATTATATATATAAATTAATTAGAACCATTTTCTTAATGATTGATGAAACTTTGATCTTTTTTTACCATTTTTCTCTTTTTGAAATGAATTTTAATAAAAAATTAATCTTTCATATTGACAATATCTATTTTGAGTCATAATAATCAAAATGTGTGTTATATTTATGTGAGGCCAATTCCTATACCTAAAAATAAATTACTAATAGTTTTCCTAATGTTTAAAAACATTATAATCTTATTTTCCTACATTTGGAATTGTGACACATATTTTTATCCAAAATAAAACTTTTTTAATAAAATAACAAACATAGAGTCATATCAGCCACATCGTCTGTTTTATTGATGTGTAGTTGAATATTATATTCCAAAAATTATTTATGAATCATTTTTCAAAAAATTCAAGATTATATTAGCACATTTACTATGTTTGGGGCATGTGACATTCTTGGTACACTAATTTGATAATTGAAAATACAAAATTTGATTCCGACCAGCCTCATCATGTGTTATATTTACATGAATTCAGTTACTATATTTCAATAATTATATTTCAATCATTTTCTAGAAGATTAATAATGATCAAGGACCATTTTATTTGTTTTGTCTATGTGACATGGGATTTAAACTAGAATGAAACTATTATATTTAGAAAATTATATTTTATTCATATTTTCCACATAATATGTAAGAATGAATTTTTGTTGATTACTACTTGTTACACATCAATTATTGATCATTTTCAAATTTTATGAAATTGAATCATGATTGTTTTTTTGGTTTTGGCTATGTGATATGAGTTTTAAAAGAAAATGATAATTTTATATTGAAAACACACACATTGTATCTAACTAACAACATTATGTCTCAAATTGAGGTGTAATAGATTCCTACATGTCACAAATGAAATTTGGAAAATTTTCATAAATTTTTAGAATGTTATGATCTCAGATTCTTGTTTTTGTCTATGTTAGCTATGCTTTAGACTAATACAACACTTACATGTTGAATCCTTAGACATCGTGTTATATAGACCACATTTTGTTATTGATTTACATGACTTCGATTACTATATGACTCAAATGAATTATAAACCATTTTATTACTGTATAAATCAATATGAAACTTTATTTATATTTTGGCTATGTGAAATGTGTTTTAATCTAAAATGATACTTATATAATGAATACATGAACATTGAGTCATACTGATTTAATTATATGGTAGATTGATGTGATGTCAATTACTATAGATAAAAAATAAATTATAGACTATTTTCTTTATGTTTGAAAAAAATATACCCTAATTTTATCTATTTTTGTGGGATAATATAAGTTTTAAAATAATATATTTTTTTTATGAAAAAACAAAATTGGGGTTATACCACCCAAATCATGTGTTAGATTCATGTGATGTCAATTATTACATTTAAAAAATAAATTATGGAATATCTTCTTAAATTTTTAATATTATATGAGCTCATTTATTCAAATTTAGCTATGTGACCCGTGTCTTAATCAAATTTGACAATTGAAAACACATACATTGAGTAATATCAGACACATCATGGGTTGGATTGATTTGTGTTCAATTAATACACACAAATAATGAATTATATCAAATTTTATTAAATTATGAAGACAATTAAAAATTATTAGCTTTTTTTGATATGCAATTATTTTTATAAACTAAAATGAAATGTTTAATATAAAACACACCCAAATTGTGTCATACATTCCATTTCATGCGTTATATTGATTCAGAATGAATTCATATATTTCAAAAATTAATTATGGATCGTTGTGATCATGTTTCAAAAAAACTAGAGTTTTTTAAAATATTTTTTAAAATGTGACTTGTATTTTAAAGTAAAATTACACATTTAAATTACCAACTTGAACTTTGAGTCATTCTAGTCAAATTGTGTTTTATCTTGACATGTGGTCGATTCCCAAAAATCAAAAAATAAATATCCATTATTATTTATATTTTTTCTGAAAATCTATGATGGTTTTCATATTTATGTATATGTGATGATTGTTTTTCAATAAAGTGATAATTTTAATTTCCAAACATGATTTTTGAGTCATATTAACTACATCATGTACAATTTTTTTTAAAATCAATTCCAATACATTTCGTAGAAATTATGGATCATTTTCTTAATGTTTGAAAATTAAATGAAAACATTTTCTTTATATTAATAATGTGATGAACATTTTAAACTAAAATAACAATTTTTTTTAAAAAACATGATCAGTGAGTCACAATGAACGCATCACGTTCTAGAATTGTGTGAACACATTTCTTAAGAATCCAAAATTAATTAGGATACTTTTAATGAGTCTTATTAATAGTTTGATATAATTTTCTCATTTTTAAAAATTTGAAGGGATTTTTGAACTAAAATGGTAGTTTTATATAAAAAATCTACTTTTAGTCATAATATCGAGATAATATATTGTATTGAATCATAGACTGTCCCTAAAGGTCTCAAATTATGTATGAAGTGATGTCCAAAATATTGAAAACAATATGATATCATTTGATATGTTTTGAAAATGCTATATGTTTTTTAAAATAAATTTCCATGTAATGATACACTGAACTCTCAAAATTTTCAACTTCCACCCCAAGTACAACAATTTTCACAACATATTCCTAACATATACATTTATCATTAAATTTAGATATCAGATATATATATTTATTATTATTTAGAGTATCAATCATTTCACATAATTTTTTGAATAAAACAAGAATGTATATAAATTAAAATTTCTTATTAATTGTGGGGGAGGAAGTGATTATAATAGAACCCAGAACATTTTTGAAGATTTTTCAATAGATTGAAAGATACAAAATGAAAAATTATTGTGTGGAATTAAATTCCAAAAATATTTTTAATATGTCTCTAAATTAGTCTGTACAATAATCCTTGAACTACTTAACTCTCACCCTTATCTCATTTGTATCCTCAAATTACAATATATCATGAGATTGAGTAACATTAGACATGTTACTCGCTATACCAGAATCTGTAGAGAATAACCCTTCATGATACTACTTCCTGAATTTTTTTTCAAATATTTCATTATTTATAGGTCATCATATATGAATTTTGTTGTTTATACCAACTAATATAAACCCTTAAAAGAAGGAAATTAGTGAAAATTTGAAAAGAAATTCATGAAAAAAGGGTGAATGAGAATATATAGTTCAAAATAATTTAAATATTATAGTAAAAATAGTTAAATTAGATTCATCATAGAAGATGGGGTTTTAGTAAATGTATTATACATGTTTAATAGAAAACCAACTACATTTATATATGTTTAAAGATTGAAATGTATATGAAATAATTTACCATCAATGTTGGGCATGTTATTGAGATGATTTTTCTATTTCTCCATTACACAACACCCTTAACATAATCTCTCATATTTTTCTCATTAAGTAGGGGAAACATGGGATTGTAGGATAAATAACTCTAAATACTTGCTCGAGAGGGGAAAAATTCTATGGTGACATTCAAATTTCAAAGGATTGATTTGTAGATCAAATTTATTTAATGATTTTATTATAAATAAAATTTTAATATTAGATTGAAAATATAAGTCAAATAATTTTAATAGTACATGAATTTAATTTTATGAAAAATAATATTTATCCACTGCTATGTTAATTATTCACATCCCATATGTATCTATAAGGACATAAACTCTACTAGATAAGAAAAATAATATGTAATCACTTCAACTTGATGTTAGTAAGAATTTTGACACCGTGTACACTAGCTATTCATATATAAAAAATTTTACTTCTTCTTTTGTGTACATTTGTATTTGGAAGTACTTGTAATTTATTGAAAATATAGTCAAAATCCAAACTTTCAAAAATATTTATTTTAAATATAAATTTTATTTAGGACATACTTTGTTGGGGATGCTAATTTTTTATGATATATAATATCGTTCATAAATCATATAATGGACATCATGTGTTGTCAATTTTGTTGAAATAAATTTCTTGGATCCCAAAAATTAATGTTTGGTGTATCCATGTAGTTTATGAATAACATCTAGTGCTTTTTAAATAACATATAAGTAATGTAAAAATATATATTTTTTTTTCATGATTATATTTTAATGATTTACACCGGTATTGTATCCACCAAGAGATGTCTTCCATCTATTTTTTTTCTTCTAAAATTCAATTCTTATTCTAATTTTATATTTTTTATATTTTTTTAATTCCAATGAAACATTAACTATAGAAATGATAGAGGTATTAATGATTCTAAATATATATTCGTAGAGTCCTTATTTAAAAATTAGTAATATAAACACCTGTATAAAATGAGAATATTTACTAATTATAATAAACATACTAGCTCAATTTTTCTGAATAATTATTTTTGATAATGTACCTTATATATTTATTCATTAATAATATTCCTATCCATTCAGAAAAATTAATTTAATTTAAAATCTTGAGACCAACCATATCAATAAAGTCCTATCAAAATATTTGTACTTTATATTCATTGTAGAACATAATTTCATTTTAAATTTTGTATCTGTATGATGTTGTAACATCGATAGATGGTGGAGTTGAACTGGTTGGTTAAATGTTCTATTAGAAGTTCTTTTTCATTTCTTGGGTAATTGACTACATTTTATTTACATAAACTTCTATATCTAATTTATTTTTCTAATCTGTAATACCACATCTATGTTTAATAAACTTTAAATAAAATTAAAATGTGTTTTTATCGGATTTTATTAAGGTCATTAATCATGTATCTTTATAATATTCAATGATTATAAAATAAAAGGTATAATAGAATCATCAAAAATGTTAACATATCAGACATCAATCCTAATAGCTAATATAGTGCTCAACTCGTAAGAAACATGAATCAACAATATCATGTGTTATTTTGGGATTTCATTATCTAGAACATATCTCCTATGATATTATGCAAATATACGTCCCAACAAAGCGATGTGTGTGTGTTGATAGATATAAATCACATAAAATTTGACCATATAAATTTTTAATAATATAATGTTGTTAGAAGTTGTATGATTTACATTTATGAGAATAAGTTATGGTAAAATCCGTTACCATAGTTAGGGGAAGAGGTTGAGGGATTGGAAATCCTAAAAACATCCGGGGTTATATAGCACTTCATGTACTATTCATTATTTTGTTATAGAGGTTTTTAGTCCTTTTATATATATTGATTCTCAAAACTGGATAAGATAACAATATATTTTTAGGTATAAATCATTTCCTACATGACTTTCATCATCTCATTATGTTTCTCCTAGAGGAAATATATTCTCAAAATATTTTTGAGGAGACACTATAAAGCCTGCACCTCTAATGAATCCATATTGTTCTCTCTGATTCAAGCATATTGAATGTAGGTTTTTTAGGTAAAATTGATACAAATCATGTTTCTAAATCACATAAGAAACATATGAAAATTAATATTTATTTTTATATAAAAATATTATAAATAAATAAAAAATTATTATTATTCCTAACATACTCGTGAATTATATAATACATATGTGCATTAAACTACTTGTTTTTCCTCTTAATTTATACGAGACTACTTCAATAATACATAATGTGGGATTAATGTTACTTCAAAGTCTAATTAATCCATTTATATATATATATATAAGTGAACCTATGTAATCTAACAACACATGAAAAATTTACTATATATTTATAATATATACTATTTTTTCAACTGAATAGTACCCCATTAATGTTTTACATTAGGGGGACATTGGTTTTGATACACACTGCATATTTTAAACACTACTTTATTATTACATAAATTAAAAATTTTAATATAAAATAGAAAAAATAAATATTTTTAAATAAAAAATTAATTGTAAAAAGTAACTGGAAATGATTCCCCAACATGAAGAGTAAATAATGATTCACATGTGATATTGTTTGTAATGTGTGGCAACATTCCTGGTGGGTAGAGGATTACATTCCCCCAAAAAATCTTTTATGGTTTTTTATAAGTGTTGGAACTCTATATGATCTTTCTGACTGAATATTAAGAAAAAATATATTATTGAAATAATCTAAAATTAAAAAAATCTATAAGGTAAAATTAAAATAATAAATTATTCATTTTATATTTTTTATTTAAAAAAGAATGTATATCATAACATTACTCAAATATCTTCCCAAATAGTTTTCTTCATGATAAGAGTGACATTGTGACATGTATCTATATCAATTTGGATAAGAATTACCATTTTGACACTAATGTTAGTAATGACCATTAACATGATGAGGTAAATATGTTGTCCTCAATGATTCTATCCAACCAAAAGCTTTATTCCTTATATTATTTCCTTGAAAACTTTAGTTAATACAATGGTGCTACAGTACTACAGTTTTCTTCATCCACATGGTGTTGATCCCGTAATAATTCCATATTTTCATCTTTGATCATGTGTTATTACTAGATATTGATAACATATGCATTTGAAGTCATTATCTTAATTAGTAGTTAATGATTTAATTTTGATTATGTAACAGTAGTAGATAAAAAATACTATTATGAGGGAAAAATTAGTATATGGACAAAACATTAAATAATTCATTGAACTCCCTTTAATATCCATATAGTTTGAAAGGATTGGTCTCCTCAACAATGTATAAAAATCACAACCTTGTATTCCAATATAATTTACAATTAAATGTGAACATTTTCAACATTGACCAATGATTTTTATCTAACAATGAAAGTGACACCATAAATTGATTTTTATTATGAACCTATAGTTAATTTTATCTAAAAGATCAATTGAATAATTCTTTTTTGTGGGATATGGGATATAAAATACTCTCACTACATTTAATTCCATTATGAAAAATTGTCATTATTCCTACTCACATTGAAATTCACCTTCATGGAGACCAATTCATCAAATTTAACTAATCTTATATTATCAAGCCGTATAAAACTAAATATCAAAGTATGAAATGTTTTATAACCTAATACATATTTTTTTGAAGATGATAAAGTTTTATATATTTGGATAAATTTATTTTCTATCCCTGGAACTAGATACATGCATCACTTATTTTTTATTCCTAACTCCACTACTTTCATATACTATTTCATTTCGATCCTTCCAATAGAATTTATTAACATAAAATAAAAATATAGTGTAATGGATAACATTTATATTTATCCCCCTTGATAGAAATTTAAGGCATTCAATAATTGAAGTCAAATTTTCCAATAACTCCTTTTAAATATAATATCAGAACCATCTTCGAAACTATTTATTATTGTTTGTGGTATCCATCAAGTAACAACCTAATGTTTTATCAATAAAAATCCCATAATCAAATTTTTTTCTACTATATTTATCATAAAATATTATTTATGAAACAAAACACAATCCATATAAATGAGTAGTGGTTAAAATAAAATGTATCTCTCTAAGATAAGGATGTCATACTAATAAAATAGTAACTTGACATCAACAATAGTATTATGACCCATATGAATAGTAAATTGGCCAATTGAATAGTAACCTTGCTAATTAATGTATAATTAAAATTTATCCATCTTATAAGTGACAATATTATATAATTATACAATATTATAAGTATGTAAATATTTTGAAAATTATTAATTAATTGTTGTTATTTTTCTATGTCATGTATATTTATTTACAATTTTCTAATTAATTTAATATTAAAAATGAAAATTTATTTTCATAATATAAATTCATAAGTTATTATTTTTATGTCCTATGATTATATAATAATTTCATGATTCCTTAATTAAATTTTCAAAGTGTTAGAAATTGATATTTAATTATACAATTTTTATTTTTCAATAAATTATGATTTTAATTAAAAAAAAAATTCCCATGTTTGGAAGATTACTTTTATAAAATGGAATTAATTTTTTTATTCAACACATTCAAAAATATTTTTGATGAATTTGTGGGATTTTTCTAAATTACTTGAATTTTTTATGAATAATACAATACGAAAATGTATGATAAATTCAAAATCCTGGATTTTTTCATCATTCTTGACTCATGGGTGGTGTAAATGGAAATTTTTTCAAATTCAAATTCTCTATTTACTTTTTTTCAAAATAATCATGACTACTCATAGTCATGAAATAATATTAAACTAATGATTAAATTAATTGAAAACCCCTCCCCTCTCCACTATAAATACCACATCTCTATTCATCTTCTATTAAATCCTATCAAGCCTTGTGCTTAGTCAAAATTCTACTCAAATATATATCTAATACCATCTCCCACATTTAGTAGCCCTTTGTCCATTCAAAATACCAAATTCTATCGCTAAAGAGGTTCTCAAGGGAGATATATTCAAGAGGTAAATTCCTCTTTTAATATATTTTATTTTCTTTTAAGTTCCATTATTTTATTTTAATTTCCTCACCTCCTTTCATAAAAATGTTATTTTTACTCCATTAAAATACATTACTAAAATTTAGTTATGATAATGGAATAATTCTTCATCATCTCTCATTTCCCTTCATTTAATACTAGGAATGAAACACCATCTGAGATGTCTCAATTTCTAACATTCAAGGACGATGAGTTTTCAATTTCTTTTACCATCTTTAATTCTGGTCATGAAACCGTTTTTATTGACGAATTAGACTATCATATATTTATTTTGTATAATTTTATGTTATGTAATCTTTTTTAAATATGATATAAATTTATTAATCTAAGTTTTCTCGATGAGATCGAAAAACCACCAATTAACCACCAGTGTTTCCATTAATGTTTTATATAATGATCCATCTTTACTAAAAATAACGAAATGAATTTTATAACAATGTAATATTATATATGTTAACTAATAACATAAATCATCAATTCTATACTACCACTGTCATTTTACATGTTTTTACTTACATGTATATACGTAAACTAATCATCAATCCCTTGGAAGTAAACGCTCATAACCAATGAAATTGAACCTCTTTACCCATCAAGAAGGGTAAAAATGAAATTAATAATGTTATAATAAATCAATTATATAATTAAAAGGTTATGGAAATATTAAATAACGAAGTTTATTTGGTTATTCAGTACATTATGGTCATGGGAAGAACACCTTCATAGTAAGGGTAAGGGATTCTTCCCGAACTTCCATTATTCCTTCGAGTTGTTATATCTTTATTTTTACCCTAATGATGTTACCTATAATTTTATGTAAATATTATAAATTATTATTAAATTATCAGAACTAATTTATCAATATACAATAATAATTCTCTTTTGGTTATATACTTGTTTTAATTTATGCCTCCGTAATACATTCCAATAAGAAAACTTGTTTTATGGGAACATCCAGAATTATAACCCAATTTCACGTTAAATCTATCCTCTATTTTAAGATAAAATTATTTTTATAAAATAAGACATTTAATTATCTAAACATTCCTATTTCACTTCTGGTTTAATATATAATATCATTCAATTTTTTATTTTATAAGATCTTTAATATTTTACTTATTGCCACACTAAAATGTTTTAATGATAAAATTTCCTGAATACTCTTATTACATCTTGTCACTTATGTTTTACATCACAGACCATGATATATTCCTATTTTAAATTATCAATTTCAATGTATATTTTAATTCGATACTTTGATGGACACTTGTATAATACACCCATCTATTATGATTTATGGCATGATTACGATACCCATTTCTTTCCATCAGCACTCGTATGTTTATGTATGATTAATTATGTATGATTATATATGTGGAAGGAAATTCATGATCATGTTGTGATGGTTTCACCCCTATAGTTCTCAAATGCATGGGGTGATATATAGTCTCATGATATATTATGTGCAATGGTCTCAGCAGTTAGCCTTGACACATGCTCCCATGTGCAATGGTCTTGGTGGTTAACCTTAACTTGTGATCCTATATGTGCAATGAGCCGAGACTCATGATAAAGTCATGTTTTATGTCACTTACACATTAATATGAATAAATATTTATATAATACCATGTTTATATGTTATGATTCTATATGTTCCATGCCTTTTATATCATTATGTCATCCTTCGATCACATATTATAAAGCAATATTCTTATGTTTATCCCTTATTGTGATTTCTAGATCATCGCTTTGATCATGTTATCTCTATGTTATCTTATGAATATGTGTGATAAAAATGGATGGAAGGATTCTTTATGAATATTAAATAAAGAAATTGTTTTTTACTAGCTTTTTTCAGTTTTATATACCTAGTCTTCCAAGAAACTAGACTTTATGATCCTTGGATTACATGATGATGATTGATTATGCAGAAAATCATACAATGATATGAGTAAAAGGATAAGATCTATATTGTTTGTATTCTAGAATGGTGTAATTATATTTGTAGATTATAAATAGGGATCTTTACTAAGAACTTTAATGATGCGAGTACGTATAAGAAAACATACCTAAATTTTGGTAATTATAGAGTATGTGGTTTATCTAGAAAGTATATATATGATTGGAAATGAACAAGTTGATGTGTTTGTGGCATATATCTATCTCAGGGGAAAATCTGAAAACACTACATTGAGATACACTTGAATAGGAACTTGTACAGAACAATGGGCCTTACTGCACTGGTAGTTTGACACTCCCATGTGATATGCTTTGGTAAATTCATTAACATAGTACAAACCATTATATGGGAATAAAAAATGAACCCATAAAAATATTAGTTAAGATATTGTTCAAGGATAAACTATCATTAAAGCTAGGTACTAACAAGTTAGTATATATTTCCCCTTTACAAGTTTATCCTTTTATGTTCAATGTTTCCATTATGATTATTTTTAAATTATTAAATCCCCTTAATTGTACGTTCATTATTAATTTTATAGAGGGAAATGCAAGAAGACGTACCAATGATCAATGTGATAAGGAATGTGAAGATTTTCCTAACAATATGACAAATATGATGCTAATGGGTTCTAAAAAATTAATGAAAATACTTTCTCAGCTGGCTCACTTATGAATAATAACATGAATCATGTGGAACAACCACCTTCTTTATGGAAGGAGAATTTCTTTGTTGAATTTTTCATACAAAAAATTATTCCCATGTTTAGTGGATATTATGATCCCCTCTTCAAGGAATAGTGGATTAACTCTATTGGAAAAGATATTACTTGTCCTATATTGCTCATAATTATAGTATGATGTACTTGCATTTTATCATTTAGATACGGAAGTTGATAAGTGGTGAAAACTAATCATGAATATGATGTCTCAATAGGTAATTGATTCCAGGGATATGGATGAATTCAAGACATTTTTTTCAATACATATTTTTTCTAAACCCTCCACATGATGATGAAGAAGAGAGTTTGTTTGACTCAAGGAGAAGGTAGATGAGTCAATCGAGATGTATAAAGAAACCTTCACAAATCATTAAACATACTCCACTATCATTTTATGATAACTAAAATAATGGAGTATCACTTCTTTTGATGACTAAAGATGAGTCTATGAAAAGTGATGGGGATTAGTTACATTGACAGTTATGAAGAGATTTTATATTGTGCCCTTATTGTTGAATTGTAGATTGGGGACTCCAAATGGTCTCATGGGTACAGAGAAGAAATCACAAAATGGAGTATAATATGGGTGGTTGATAAATTAAATCCTATGAAAAAAAAGTGGATCAATCATTCCACATGTAAAAATTATAGGAAGAATCATCCTGGGAATATTTTAAAGGGAACCATGAATCAGTTAAAATGTCCAAGATTTGGATATTTGGCTAAAAACAGCTGAAGGGTTAGGAAGAATACCACTAAAATAAAAGAATAAAGGAAGGTTCATATCGAAACTAAATATGTAGTGTAGTGTTAAAACTTCAAGGAACATGATAATTATGCGAAAAAATTCTTTATGCCGGGCGTTGTCAGAGTAAATCATCAACAAACACGAAGGAATCAAGGAAGGCTATATTCTATCACTACAGCTATGGTGGAGACAAATAATGATGTGGTGACAAGTTCTATAGTTATTCATTCATTACTAGAGAATGGACTATTTGTTAATGGTTCAACACATTCATTCATAACATGAATGTTTAGTAGAATTATTCAAACCCCACCAAAAAATTTAAATATGTAGTTATATGTGAGAAAAATAAATGGAAAAATTATTTCTTCCAAAGAATATATCTCCCCCCCAGTTAATGTTTGTGTACTAAACCTCCATGAAAATATCATCATACTTCCCTTAGTGGATTTGGATGTTATCTTGAGCATGGATTTTCTATATATATACAAATCCAACATCAATTGTTGGTAAATGAAGATTACTCTTCACATCAGAAATAATCCTCTAATTCCTTACATGTGGAGGAGGATGATGAATATCATTTAAAATAATTGTCTCATGTGTGGATATTACTAACTTATGAGAAAGAATATTTAGCTCAAAATATTGAGACAATGGATAGAATCATGCCCAAGTACAAGCCCATCATGAAAGATTACACAGATGTATTCCCAAAATAATTCTATGGTATTCTTCTTGGTCGATAGGATGAGATATTAATTTAAATTAATCTTTGATCCCTACCTATATCATTTAAACCTTATAGAATGACCACCGTTGAGATGGAAGAGCTAATTAAGAAGTTACCATAGAATATGGAGAAGGGTTTTATATGCCCATGTGCTTCACTGTGGGGTGCGCCAATGATCTTTGTTAGGAATAAGGATGAATCAATGCACCTATTCATTGATTATCATGATCTGAATAAAATCACAATAAAAACAACTATCACATACAACTAAAAGGTTAATTGTTCAATCTTCTTTATGGGGCCTATTATTTCTATAAGGTGGTCATTTGTTGAGGATATCTCCAATTATAGGAGATATAGGATGATATTTTGAAGGCTTCCTTTTGAATGAGGTATGGACACTATGAGTTAATATTGATTACCATCAGCCTCACTAATGTTTTGGAAATATTCATGGATTTAATAAAAAGAGTCTATATAGATTACCTCAAAAAATTTGTGGTAGACTTTGATATTCTAATATACTCCATGAAAAAGGGGGAATGCGAGGGGCATTTGAATATTATGATGATGACTTTGTGAAGAGATAAATTTTATGAAAAGTATAGAAAATGTGATTTTTGGATGGGGGATGTATCACTCTTGGGGAATGTTATCATTGAAAAAAGGATATCCTTGGACCCTTTTAAGAAAAATCTAATTGAATAGTGGACTAGACCACAATCTTTAATGGCGATCAGCATCTTTATAGGACTAGTTGGGTATTATCAACTGGCTATGATGAACTTATCAATATTTTTAAACCCAATGAACAAGATGAAACAGAAGGGGGTAATGTTTTTATGGACCTATGAATGTGAGGAAATCATTAAGGAGCTCCAAAAAGGCTTATCATGTGCCCATACTCGCACTCCCATAAAGTGGAGAACTCACTGTGGTGTACAGGGATGATTCAAATAAGGTATTAGTCCTGGTGTAGATGAATAGCGATAATGTGATGGACTATGCCTCATGGAATATTAAAATACATGGTCAATAGTATCCCATGCATTATATGGCGTTGGCGGGTGTGATCTTAGTGTTTTAAATCTGGTAGCATAATATCTATAGGTAAATGTGTGATATATATACTGACCAAAAGAGTCTCAAATATATATTCACATAGAAGGATCTTAATACGCGCAAATGAATATGGTTATTTCTCCTCAAGGATTATGAATACTCGATCCACTACCATTCGGTTATGGAAAATATAGTGACCAATTCTCTACGTAGAAAGTATCTTTCATCTTTATCAATGATGAAAATTCAAAATGATCCGATATTGATAGATTTTCAGAGATTAGACATGGTATTAACGAATGGTGGAACATCATCAGTACTTTCTCTAATGATTACTCAACCCTCCCTCGTGGAAAAATTAAATGATGCTCAAATAAATGATGTGGAATATCTGAAAATGGTGGAAGTTATTAGAAATGGGATTTCCCCCAAGTTCATGATTGATGAGGATGGTGTAGTATGATTTGGGTCCCGATTTTTTGTACCAGCTGATCAAAAGATAATGAAGGTGATTTTGAATGATGCACATATCTCAACCTCCGCAATTGACCAAGGGAGAACAAAGATATATCGAGATCTTTGAGGGATCTTTTTTTTTGTGACAAGATGACGAATACAATTTCTGAATATATATCATAATTCCTGGTATGTTAACAAGTGAAGGAAAAAATGAATAATTTTTTGGGGTAATTAAACCAATATCATTACCAATATGGAAGTGGTAGAATATCACTATGTACTTTCTCAATGTACTTCAAAGGAAATACTGCAGAAACAATTCTATATGGGTCATTGTGGATCATCATACAAAGAAATCTATATTTATGACAATTCGAGAGGTCTTATCATTGGGTGAACATGACGAAATATATATCAAATAGGTGGTAATGATACATGTAGTACCGTTATATATTGTATCAGATAATGATCTAAGACTCACCATATAGTTAAGAAAATGTCTCCAACATTATCTTAGCACGGATTTGATCATCAACATGACCTATCATCCTCAAACTAATGGCCAATATAAGTGAACTATTTAGTCATTATAACACATATTGAGAGAATGTTTTATGAAATTAATAGGAATATGGGGCCAACAATTTCCACTGGTTGAATTCTCTAACCACAATAGTTTTCAATCCAGCATCTGAATGACACCATATGAAGCCCTTTGTGAGAAAATTTTTAGAACACCGACATGTCGGGATGATGTTATAGAGAATAAGCTGATTTGACTTTAAATGATAGAATAAATGGTTGAGAAGGTAAAAACCATTCAATATAACATCAAGGTATCCCAAATTTGAAAAAATATCCTGGTAGAGAATCATCAAAGAGACATGATGTGGCAGTATTTTAACACTTTTTCCACATCCTTTGTGTATTTATATTGACTTTTTTATACCAAAATTATTATTTTTAGTAAATAATTGATAATTGTTGTGTTTTTGTACTTTTCTGTGTAAAATAATCAATTTTAGTTTAATACATGTGTATTAATGTGATTTAGTGTCATTTTAAATAATTATTAAATTAAATGAGTCATGCGAATTAGAATTTTATTTATTTATTCTTTTATTTTTATTCTAGTTAGTTTATTAATTAATTAATTTAATTGATTCATTCATTATTATTTAAATTGTAAATAAATTACTCTTTCTTGTTTTTAGTCTTTTAATAAGTTAATTAGTATTAAGAATTTAGTTTTATTCAATTAATATTTTTATTATTCAATTTAATTAATTCTTTAATTAATTTGTTAAATAATTTAAGCAAGTCACTGTAATTATTATAATTTGTTCTTTAATGAAGTTTGTTTATTTTTAAACCCAAATTAATTCAATTGTTTTAATAAAGTGTTATTAATTTTATTGTCTAACTTTGTTGTATGTAGTTATTAATTCCATTCCATTTAATTAATTTATTTATTTATTTATTTTTTTAGTTTCATTAATTTATTTTATTTATCTAATTTTCTTTGTTTTGTTTGTTCACAGGTGTTGTGGTCGCATGGTTCCGCCCTTATCGGAGAATTCTTCACCGGTAGAGGTGACCTTCCTCACCGATACAAAAAACATCACCGATGCACAAATCGTCACCGATACACATTTTCTCACTGATACCTTGCTGCTTTTCCTCACTGCTAGTCCCTTCACCACCACACCATTACAACATCAAACATCACTATTACCACTCCTACTATTAGCCCCCTAATACCTCACTGTTACCTTATTTTCCATCCTCATTGATACATCTCTCCCTATCCTCACCGATACATCAAACCTCACCAATATAGTTTATTTATCCTCACCGTTTCATTTATCCTCATCGATACAACACCCCTCCCCACTGTTATGTTTTATTTCCTCACCAATACAACACTTCTCCATTCCACTGTTATACCAATTCTCACAGGTAGCGGTGACCTCCGCCCCTCTAATCCTCACTCTTATACTTCCATAAATCCTCACTGATACATCACCCTCTCTAATCCCTCACTGATACACATCTCTCACTGATACCCCATCGTCGTTCCTCATCTCTCACCAGCCATTCACGCACCAAATCAACAGCAGCAAATTACAACAAGATCAATGCGACAGAGAATTCCAAAACCACATCAGCAACAGATTTAAATCCGCAACAAGAACACCCAACTGCAACTTGGAAAATTGAATTTAAGAAATCAATACATTAGAAACACTGTAAAAAATCAGAGCTAAAAATTTGATTTTAGAATGCCATGTGTGTTTGAATCTGAGCATCCCTGCAGCAGCCGTCCTCCTTCCTTCTACAAGCATGAATAACCCTACCCGAACCCTGATTCGCTGCTCCTCCATTCCAGCTGGCCACACACCCTCATTTCCCCTGCATTCTAGGTCACCACAAAATGAAATCTTGAATCAAACCTTTTCCTTAAAATCCACTGGTAGCCAGAATCCTTACACTGCCTCCGCGACCCCAAGACCATGCTATTGTACCTGCTTTGAACCATCACTACAAGCCTTCTCCCCTGCTCGGCCTCACGAACCGGCCTCCCACTTTCTCCCTTTCCCCTCGCACCGCTCACTGAAACCCTCTTCCCCTCTCATTCCACTACACACCCCTGGATCTTCTCTATTCCGCACCTCCCCACGATCCCTACTCACCGAAAAGTCACCCCACAAGCCCACACCAGCACTTGCTCCACCCTGTTTTTCCACCTCCCTTACCCTGAAGCCCGTCGCCCTCCTCTTCTCCCCATTATATGCCACAAAGACCACCCCTCTTGTCATTTTTATTTAATTTTTTTATTTTTTTATTTTATTTTACAATAACATATAATGTAAAATAATATATTATAAAATATATATATTTCATAGATTATATACCATCAATAACAGCTTTGATAATAATATAATATAGGCTTTATATATATCATAGTAATATATGTTTAAATTAAATAAAATGATTATGATAACATATATTAGTAATAATAGTATTATATAGTATAAATTATAAATATATGTGTTTTCACTAATTTTATGTTGAGATATAATATATGGCATATAATAGTTTTTTTAATTTTACTCACGTGTGGGTTTTGTGTTTTGTGCAGGGGGAGATACTCATAGAAGTGGGGATATTAAAAAAAGAGAAAAAGCATTTTGGAGAAAATGGTGCGAGAAGGTTTGTGAGTTCGCGGAAGGGGAATTTGGTGCACTCACTTGATGTTTACTAAGAGCTAGTGACAAGCATACTTAAAGTGCGCCACATGGATAGACACGACCTGTTTAGTTTAGTTTTCTTTTTTCATCTCTAAATAAGAGGATGAACAACTCCTCTCTACTCAAAAGGTGGAGGGCCAGATCAGAGTACCCAAGGGGGGGGGCATTCAGTAGTGATGTAGGAGACTCCACCACCGTTCGCACACCATTAAATACCATTTTCACCGGACTACAACTCGTCTTCAACCTGGAGATGGGTTCCCACTCCTCTATTTCATCCAACCTCCCACTGCTTTGTTTTTTGTGTTCTATGTTGAGTCTGTAAACACAGTCATAGTGTTGCATGTTTAGTTAATTGAATTGTGATGATAGTTATGTTTAATTGTTTGTGTCATTTCTTCTTTCCCTTCTTGAGATGTGATCTCAAATCTCCAAAAATGGAGATCTTACTTGCAGGGTTGGATCCAGTTTATGAAACTTGACACGATCTGGAGATCTGCATGTTAATGCAATCACGTTCTTTCTACTCGCCTTGGTAAATTGCGACTGTGGTTTAGATTTAGCGAGAGATAGATCTTTCATCGGATGATTTTCTACTATTTGATCTCAATTTATCTCCCATTTCTGTCTTGATTTCTGAAACTGAGAATCAAGATTAGTTGTGTAATGTTACGATCATGGTGGAATCATTCTGGATTGTTAGAAATCCTTTCCAGAATGACTTTGCTTAGTGAATTGCCTTGAATTTCGGAGGAACACTTGAGTATTGAAGAAATTATATGCTTGAGTGTTTAATTTCTAGGTGAGACTGATGTGTGATCTGAGACATCAATCATGCACTGTGCGAAATTGAGAATTGTTGATCAATTTCTTGGGTTAATCTAGGAAAGTGAATAGAGTGTGGATTAACCTGGGTTCAGCCTTGTTCTCACTGACTTTCTTCTTCTGTGTCTTGGTGTAATGTGTTTGTTCTATGTCTTGTGTTGTGCCTGCGCCTATTTTATTTTCATGGTTTTGTCATGTGTCTCTTTATTTTTGTACTTTTCCTCCTCTGTTCATTCACTGCTTCACATCCACTATGCTCTTCAACACTGATTAGTGTTACCTTAGGGATAGTGTTCTATTTTTTTAAAAATATTTTAAAAAACAAAAAATGATGTTCGGAACAAACCACTTAGGCTCTCGACACTTCTTCCTTGAGAGCGACCCCAAGGTTTGCTACTATGCTATATCTTGGGTCTTTATAAATTTAAACTTGGTTGTCCTCACGACAAGGATGACCATCAAGAAGCAATGTTTAATGTTGGAGACGTGGTATCATCCACATATCCCCATGGATTAAGGTCATTAGGTTTTGGAAGAATAGAAAGCTATGTCCAAGGTACATCATCCTTTTTAAAATCATTATCATGTTGGATCCAGGACCTATGGACTAGCACTTCCACCAACCATATCCGAATAACACCATATATTACATGTATTTATCTCAATAAAGTACATATAATACCCTTCACATGTACTCTGTTGAAAGGTGGTAGTGTTAGAGAATGATGTTTCTTATGAGGAGAATGCAGTGAAGATCTTGGATCATAGAGATAAGGTTTTACGCAACAAGACTGCTAACCTAGTCAGAGTACTATGGAAAACATTATGTACGAAGAGGAAATTTTCCAACTATAGGAGGCCATGAAGTAAATCTAACCAATCCTATTTACGGATTATAATGTGTAACAGAATTTCATGGGAGGAATTTCATTATGGTAAAATATATAACGGCCTACTGTTTTATCATTAAAAATTCCCTCACAATTATTTATAATATTATAATCATATAATATTACTTTTAGAACACAATATATACCTTATAAATAAATAATGAGTAAAATAAAATATATCTCTAGATGTTATGGAACCCATACCAATGAAATTGTAACTAGACCCTTATAAATAGTAAATCGACCAATTAAATAGTAGCATCACAAATGGAAGTATGAAAAAAAATTATACATATTATATGTAAAAATATAATAAAATTATATTTAACGCCCCGACCCCAGTTAGCCAGAGTTGGTTCATTATTACTTTATATTGGCATGATCACAAAAGATAATGTCTCAAAAGATCGATTAGTTTAGTAGCCTTGGAATCATTAGATACATTCATCAGTCTTACATTACATCATAAAATGAAAACTACAACAACATAGTCTCCATAGTCTACACTCATATCCCCTCATACTGTCCCTGCAGGTCATTCATAAATTACTTATTCACATCCTAGGAAAAATAAGGCATATAAAGGGTTGAGCTCAGATGCCCAGTAAGGATAACAATATAGCAGAAACTTTCATAAATAAGCATAAAAATTTAAGAAAAAGCATAACTAAAGAAAATACTTTTAAACTATAACTTCTGCATAATATGATAGAAATAAAATGAAATAATGCCATTTACTTATTCAGAAAGAAATTATACTAATCGAATAATCACTTGCAATATCAATAACCACTTTCATAGTGTTTGAATGCATAATTCCATAATATCATAACCACATAGCCAAGGCCTCATGCCAAGCCTACAAATAAGATTTTTTCAAGGCCTCATGAAAAGACACTAGTTTGTCTCATGAGACCTACCGATGCATCGAGGAGCTATAGCAGGCTCCACCCATCACTTACTAAGTCTAATTCATTCCTCATATGAATAGGTTTAAACATAACAAAATCATTCGTATTAAAACTAGCATACAAAATGTCAATATTTTCTCCAAAAACCATGAATGAAATAAAAATAACAAATCCATATTCAAATATATCACAAAACCCAAAATACAATATATATGTTTTGAATCATAATTAATCAACTTCAATTAAGCTTAAAATCCATCAATGGATGTTGACATAGATGAAATCAAAACTATTTGAGAGAAATATATCTTTTGTTTGAAATCTTTTAAAAGTCACATAATTATAAAATAAAACCTTTACATTGCAAATATTCTTATAAACTTTTAAGGGTAGATTCTATGATTTTATAATGGTGGAAAATAGCCGCACCCACCGTATAAGTTAAAAAAAGACATTCTGACTTTAATTTTGTCGAAAAGGATAAAAAAGTCCTTATTTGGAAAACGACGGAAAGATTCCTTTCAATTTTTTTTATAAAAAGTCAAAAAAGTGTAGAAATGACTTTAACCTATAGTCTATAAACAGTAAAAATGTTTTGGAATACATTTTAAAGAAACATGGATGTGGATGATAAAGAGATCCCGGTAGATAATTACGTATAAACAGCCACAAATAATAAAAAGATTGTGAAATTAACCCGTACCTTGTACATTTCCTTGGTTGAGGGTAAGTTAACCTCATGTATAAAGGTGAAATAATTGTTATTAAATTATACAAGAATCATATACATTAATATGATATCATATATGATCTTTCAAATTTGCATTGTTAATAATATTGTAGTATTATTTTCGTTTTGTGTGTTAACTTACTCATTTTCTTTTATATGATTTGTTATGTAAACTGTGTTTGTTATGGATAGGCTGTATATTATTAATATCCAGAATGATATTAAGTCTTTATCCATTTTATTTAACCATAAAATGAAAATGATTCGTGAATGGATATGATGGGGATTGAATCTCATCACGTTCATGGAGACGGTAGTCCGTACGTACACATGAGCGAGAATATCATTATTTTGATATTAAAATAATATATAATTGGATGGTATATCATATATACCAAATCATTAAAATTTTATATTTATTATTTACTTCAATTACTAACTAATATCATACACATCCAAATAATAATGTTTTGGATAACAATTACACCACGACGCGGAGACGGTAAGCCGTACATATGCACGTATGGTGACATGTCATTAAAAGGCTGGATAAGTTACTCAATATGGTTATACCAAATTTATAATAACATCACAATATATAGAATATAATGGAGTTATTATTTTATAATGGAAATATCAAGTAATAAGTGGAAGAAGAAAGGAACTTGAAAGAGGGTGGTGAAAACATTACCTCTTCTTCGGGTTCATCCTTTTGATATGATCAAAAGGAATCCTTAGGATTACTTTATGATCAAACTAAGTCCTCTAGGTTGATGTGAGGGAAGTATAGTGGATATTTTGTTAGGGTTTAGCCTAACCAAAAGGCTTTGATGGTTTGAAGAATTGGTTATAGGTGGTGTCCTCTTATATGGGGGAGGAGGGGCTATTTAAGAAAAACATAAAGTATTAATTTATAATAAATTCAAATTAGCTTTCTAATAGATCCTAAGTGGATTATTAAAAGTCTATGGTGGGGATGGGTAGAAATAATTTTATCCAATATATTTTAGACATGTTTGGGTCACTATTTTAACCTTATCATTTATTTTTTACTCTTAGTTAAATATGTTGACATTTACCATGTCGCATTGTATATTTATATTATATTGTTAATAAACTAACTATATACTACCAAGTAACCCAAAGTGGTTCATTAATGATACACCTATAATTATATATGTATTTTGGCCAATCCTTTTATTTTTAGGAATATAATATGAATTAATAATATAATACTTAATTTAAAAACTCTTTTATGTCTATTTTGACACAATTTAATAATTGATTTTTTAAAGTCTTAAAATCTTTATTAATTAAAACCAAATTCATTTAATCAATAATAACATGTCATATTAACAAATAAAATTCTTTTAATTCATTAAAAGTCTCATATTTTATTTATTGGGTATTTAAAATATCAATTATTTTAATATTTCACTAATAAGATAATTACTGCATCATCATTGTGTCATAAATAAATTAAATTATTTACCGTCCAAAAATTATAAATAAAATACCATTATTTAGGAAATCTATGTATATTTCTAATGAAAATTTATAATAATTTTTTATGTATATCCCTATATTAAAAATGTTTTTGTTACTAAACTTTTATTTTAACTCTTTTAACTCTTCTTTGAATTAAATAATAATAAATGTCCTAATCTAATTCAAGTGGACCAAAAAGGTTCATATTTTATTCCTAAGGTTGTTTTTTTGTCGAATTATACTTATATAATATAATTATTACATGTGATAGGGTAATAATATTATCATTTTTACCTTTAATTACCCTATTTACTTTTTACAGTGGTTAATTAAAGTAAAAAGTAACTATTCACCAAAAAATATTTTTTTCCTTATTGAACCAAATTTTACTCATTGATATTAACCATGTCTCCCGTATTTTTGAAATTACACTCACAGAAGCGGTAAAATTATGTTTTATATGAATTTTCAAATTCTCCTAGGAGGTGGGTAAAAGACGGTGAAAAGTTCAATAAACTTTATATATATCTAAAATTATTATAAACTGACTCCAATGAATTGAATTGAACTTATATAGGTATTATGTACCTATTTTGACATAAAATATATTTAAATAAAATAAATAATTATTTAAAAACAAATTCAGTTTTAAACTATAACTTAGTGTTTTTCACTATTCATCAAAAATTAAAAGCTTTCAGAAAAATACCAAAAAATTACACTAAGCTAATTTTGATATTATGAATTAAATAATTCAGTTTATTTTACCATATTAAAAACATAGAAGTTGCATTTATTAATTTAATATTAATTTCCTGCTGTCAAAACCAAAAGGCGTATTTTTAAGAAATAATAACTATCAAAAGTTTGACACTTGTGTATGTCGAATTTCAAAGAGAAATTACGTAAAATGACCATCATTGGATAAAATTGTAAACATATAATCTATTTATTTTTCCAAACCATTAAAATGTATAATTTAACAATATAAATTATTTTTATTTAAAAAGTTGTTTTCAGTTAAAATATTGTATTTTTCACAATTCACCCATATATGAAAGTTATCAGAAAAACACCAAAACATTATTGAAACTTAATTCTTATGTCCCGATTCAAAATAAGAAGTTTATTTTGTCAAATTTAATATATAATGGATTCAAATATTTGATTTAAAAAGGCTTCTCCGTTAAAAGGTGGTAAATTTTCATTTTTTAAAAAATACACCTTTTATCTGAAAAAATGTATTTATTCTTACTTTATGTCTAAGAAACTCATAATATAGATTATAAAATTATAAGGATTATATAATGTACAAAATTTAGTTAATAATATTCATAAACACTTTTGAACGACTTGTTTGGTAAGTGATGGTGCGCTAGAACTCGGTGTTGTGTGTAGTCCATGTTATTGAATTACTTTGAAAAAATAACGTACTATGAAATATTGGGGTGTTACATTCTTCCCTCCTTCAAAAAATTGCATCCTCACAATTTGAAAATAGTTTTTAAAAATAAAAGGTTGATAATAGAAAACACCTTTGGGAAAACCCACATCGAAAATTAGGTGAATAAAATTTAGTCTTAAGAAGAGGAAAAGTGAAATGAATGGGTAACCACCAACTTATGATCTCAATTAGGAGAAAATTGGTGGAAATTAGAGACATATAATTGGAGGAAAAACATAAATATTTATAGGTAGTTATTGAGGACATCAATCACAAACATGTGTAAAATTGAAGGCCGTAAATTCATCAATCTATGATGATTTAAAATACCATCGATGCAACAAAACATAAGGTATTAGGATAACACATTTTTTTGTTTTAAGATCTCTTAACTAAACTATAAGAATTAATTTCTTCATAGAATAAGAGAAGAAGAAAAATTTATACTTGACAAGTGGAGTCCCATCCTTTAACTAATTTCGACCACAAACTCATCATTAACTCTAAAAGATATTAGAACTTAAAAATTATATTCTTTTTATCCATTTCGTATAGGGTTAAAAAAAATGAATTAATAATTCATCTATTAGAATATTTTACAAAATACTACATTATAATTCATCCAACAATCACATTCATCCCCTTTCCATCATCCCCTGTGTCTTTCCTGGCACCCACATGCATAAAATAAGGCATCTTGCCAATCTAGGAGTCATCTACTACCAACAACTAAAAGGCATCTATGCCCCCACATATCACAACACCCCTCCAGGGTCACATCTCAACACAATCAGCAAGGAAAACAACCATAACCTCAATTGGGCTATGGCCCTGTAACAAAAAATAGGGTAACTAATAACCCTTCATGGAATTATCAAACAATCAAATTCTTTAATCCATCTTGAATAAACAGATTTATAAATCATTGCTTCCAACATTGGAAACCTAACGAGTAATCTATCACAAAAGATTAAAAATTCTTACTATGCCAATTTGATTAAAATAAAATTATATCAAGAACCAGATTCTTTTTCATACCTCTTTATCAACAGCCAAACAATTATTAATTAATCTCAGTTTTCATTCTTTACTAATTTTCATCAGGAAAAAGCATAGATGTCACACTATCTATCAAAAGAAGATGCAACAATATAAGATAGATATAAATTTATTTATCTGGTTCAAATATTTATTATGTCAATTACATTGTCATCCAGTGGAATTAAACATGCTAGCAATATAGTTGCACGTAAATGAAATAGAAGCAACGAATCCCCTACCTCAAAGGTTTTTGACAAAAATCACAACATACGAAGAATGCACAAGAAATCCAGGTTTATTCTACAAGAATCCTCTTCAGATCTCTTCTCCTAGCAAGATCAAGACCAAAACTCAATATATTTGGCATCCGCACACTTAGATATACCCATAATGGTCATAGATCTAAGGAACCAAGAGAAGAGGAGAAGTAGATCTGAGAAACCAAACACGAAAGATCACATACCTCATGAAACCGACTTTGATTCTCCAAGAGAAGCCTTTAGATCACCTCCAAAATTATTTAAAAAGGTTCTCATATCTTCAAGGGAGGGTAATCTCGAGTTATGGCCACTTATGAGCTTAAACTAACACTTTAGAGGAAAAATGTGTGAGATCCACAATTTTAGGATCTAGTTTAAGTGCCTTTATGGTTTTCTCGCACGGTTAGATAAACTGTGCGGTCGCTACTACCTCATCAAACACTTCTTTCACGGTTATGCCGCATAGTTAGACAAACCGTGTGCTAACCTACATTAGCCACTGCCTCCAGTATTAACTAAGCATGGTATGGCTGCACGGTTTAGAAAAATCGTGTGCAGCCCGTGCGAAAGCCACTGTCCTTTAGTTTTCCTTAATGATTCACCCAAACACCATCCCCCCCCTAAGTCACTACTCCAAAATAAGGGTAGTTAGAAACATAAAAAGTACCTAAAAATATAACTTGATTTTATAGTTCACAACTCTCTACTATTGAAACGGTTCATCAAAATGGAATATTTAGGAAAATCGTTTGAAATAAGTTACCTTGACCACCTGGAATAGCTCTAACACCAGATTTTCACGAAGTAATGGACCAGAGAGGTCTCGGGATTTACATATGGGATCATGAATCACTATAAGAAGACAAACACAATATTTAGATGAATTAGTAAGGATATGGTTTCCTTTTATGGTGATGTTATGAAGTAAAATATTCATATTGTTGTGTATATTATCTAAAGGAACAATTCAGAGTTAGTTCACTTTGGATTACTATAGGATGGGGAGTCGAATGGAACAAAACTAGATTCTTGTATCATATACATATGGATGATTCCGAAAATAATTGGAAATATTTTCACCATCCAAAAGGAGGCACAACTATTATTCCATAATTCCAGAGTAGTAGACATATATGGTAGATTGAGATGTGATTTTGAGGAAACTTTTAATACAAGTCCAATAAAAATTAAAATAAATGCATAAAAGGATTCATTCAATGAGGAGGTAGTGATAATTGGCGATGAAGCTAAGCATAAGGAGGTTTTATAGGCATTTCGTGCGGAATATACAATGATCTATATAACATGTGTAGGATTCAGGGATGGGTGAATGCGACAACCAGGGAGAGACCGAGAGGGAGTAACATGGCTATTAATATTAGTAATCACTTTGAGGATTCAGAAGATGAATGTTTTTTTGTGATAAGGGTGTGAAATATAAGAATTAATGGCCATAAAAACCCCAATACAAGTAGAGAACTTCTCTAACAGACAACAACATTATGTGAATGATTAGGAGGATGAGATATCTAGCCATGTTTTTTATGAGAATTTCAATGAAGGGCATATAAGAAACCTATACAACCCAAGGATAAGGAAGGTGTATAAATGTAAAAAGAGATTTATGGAGATTCATTGTGTTAAAGGGATAGAGTTCTAAAAGATGTTAGGACTACCCTTTGTTACCTATGTCGATGGAATCTGGTCAACCATAAAGAATAATGAGATGGATAATGAACCCATTTCGAATGGCTAGGATCGAGTGATAAGTTCGAATCTTCATAGTGAAAGTAAGATAATAGAATGTGCCGAGCCCATAGAAAAAGAACTGGGTGGTGGTATATTAGATGATATGACTTAGGAATAAGAGGTATCAAATAGCATGGTTAAGTAAGCAGATAAAGAGGATGGGTAAAAATCATAGGCATGTGAGCTTATTATTCATTTAAATGAATAAATGAAAGAGGATTCATCTGATATAAATGCTACATATGAGTACATACATAGGATGAATGATAGGATTAATCAAGTGGACACTAGTAAGGAATACTATGTGTGGATAAGTAATCAATATTGTATTTTAGTACGTGGCTTCATCATATTAATTAATTTTTATAAGATTATATCCAATCATCAGACAAGACGACAAATAGATTTGAAGACCTTATCGAGGATGAACTAGAAAGGGAGTTCACCACACATCATTTGAGGTTATACAATGTTAAATATTATAATATAATTAAACATGATTTCAAGGATTCATTGAATTTTTATGGTGTCTTTTGAATGCATGTTCCTATCATGAATGGTTTCCCACTTTTTGAATGAATGTTTTTTGCATAATAAAAAAATAATTTTCAGTTTGTTGATAATGACTATATAAAATAAATTATAAATTATAAAATGAGTATATATTAAAAATGATTAATTAATGAAAACTATAATAATTAATTACCATTATTAATGAATAACTATTGTTAAATATATTAATGTAATAAATTTTTGATGACCCATGTTTTTGTAGAATTAAAATTTTTCATATCTATCAATATTTACGAATACAATATTAATTTTTATATTAAATATGTGACTTGTTATAATATCTTACTCAACATGAAACATTGGGTTTTCATTGAAATCTTATGTAGGACAGAACATCGTGTTATACCGGAAAATAATATATTATTTTAAATAGTAATTAACGCATATCAATTTTATTTCATAGAATGAACATAACAAACTGCATTATGATTAAACATGTTTGTTAATTTCTTTTACATTTATCTAATATAATTTAGAGGCTTAAAATAAGAATGAATCTAATATTAATTATAAATACTGTAATATTTTTGAAAGTAAATTTTACCACCTTTTGATGGAGAACCCCATTCAAATAGAGTTTTTGTCACTTTTATAAGTTCCACTTGAAGAAATAATCATTTTCATTAGAAGTAGAAATCAAAATTTACATTAGGTAAATTTTTGGTGTTTTCTTGATAAAATTCATTTTTTAATTAATAGTGAAAAATACTGCATTTTAAGTCAAAAAAATATATTCATCGGATTTATTAATATGGTTAGACTATCTTTCTAATTAGTTTTAATGTGTAATTAGATTAATTTTTTACCATTTAATTCAATGTTGGTCATTGGATGTAATTTAACTTTTTAATTAGACATAAACACATGACCATCTTTTTATAGTTATTATTTCTTAAAAACACTATTTGGTTTTGACAACAAGAATTAATTTCAAATTAATTTATGCAACTTATTTGTTTTGAATATGAAAAAATTGATTCCATAACATCTATCTTGAGGTTCAAATTGTGAAAATAGGTAACATTTATTTTTATACATTATGAATATACAACTGATGTAAAAAAATTATTTACCATGGTTAATGGGTAAATTAAATAAATATGGGTACAAATATAATATTATAATAATATTTAATTACATAACAGATATCATAATCTTATTTAATGGGATATAGTTGAATCTAGGATTCCTTGGGTTGATTTTAGGACACAATGGATCTAATTGTGTGTGAAAATGACATTTAATTGCTTTTAATTTGATGTTAAGGAAAATATAACCTAAACATTTATCTATTTGTAAGACAATTTCTATATGTGGTTATATAAGTTATCGTTTTAACTATATATTTTCATTATAAAAATATAATTGTTTCTTAAATTATATTATTATTTTTAATAAATTTTAGAGATTAAATAAATAAGTTTCATTATGACCCAATGAAAATGTAGTGATTACTTCATTAATAAATGATTAAAATAACTGATATTATAAATGTTAAAATAATTGTTACATGGTTATTTTTATGTAATCCATGAATTTTTGGGATTAGTTTTACTTATAAATAATGTATTAATGATTAATTTTTTAAATGAATCAAGTTATTTATTTTTAAATAATTAATGATATGAATAGTGTCAAAATTGACATAATTCATATTATAAAATATAAAATATTTTAATAAATATTATATAACTTTAAAAAAATTATGAATCAAAAAAATTGTTATTATATGTCCAAAATGTTATTATTGACTCTTTAATTATATATTTTTCTTGTTTTCGAAATGTTTTTGATTATAAAAGTGCTAAATTCTTGATAAAATGTTATGTGTAAAAAAGGGTTAAATAAAAAACATAAAGATTAAAATAAAATCCAAAACCTGTCTAATTTTTATTATCTTATTTTATATCCACTTATGTTCATCTTACCATTAAAATAACACAATTTTCACTCAATTATAATATATATAGTTTTATAATAAAATAATAATTCATGATATTCGTAATGTTCCCCTTCTCCCTCTTATAAAAGAGACACCACCTCAATCCCTTACTCACACCTCTAAAGCCCTATTTTCACATCCAAAATTTATCAAAATATGCTCCCAAAATACCTTCCTTAGTCTTAGATTAATTATATTAGGAATAAGGAAATTCAATAGAGAAGTTTGGAACAAATCAAAAGAAGTCACTCGATTTGGGGTAACTTCTTCTCTCAATTTCCTTTCCATTATTTTTTATACTTCACTCCCTATGCTATTCTTTATATTATTTTACATAAAAACACTAGTATCCCCAATATATTACTTTGTTTTTATGATAATTATTTTTACTACATTTACAAACACCTCTATTTATTGGGTTTAGAACATACTGTTTCTGTGTAGGGTGAACTACAGCCTCACGAAACAACGATTGTTCAATTATCTACTACAATATCACATGGGGGCCATTGAGATGGATCTATTATTATATATGATATTTATGATATTTATTTTATCTCTATGATTCTATAATTATTATTTAGAACATAACTTTATTATTTTCATATTATATAAATACGATAATTTCATTTGAGGAAGTGCGGACTACCGCCCCTCAAAGTGATATGACTCATTCATGCTATACAAGGATCATATAAAGGATGGAATTAATGAAATTATGTATCATATTTAATAACTATATTATACATAAATTATTATATATCTATGTATCATTTTGTTTTATTCTTTTATATATGAATTAGAAATGAATGTAGCGTACATGTGTTTGTATGACTTACCGTCTCCATGAACGGTTCATTTCACTTCTTATATCCAAATGTGATGGACTATTAAAAATACGTATATACTGGATATATATGATATATATGATATCTAAATCATGAATATAATTATGGAGTGAATTGAAGTTTTACCACATGTACAATTTGTAATTATAAAAAGTATACTTTTTACTCAGGTACCTAATATCGACAAAATGTCCAATTTGAACCTAAATAATTATGTAACTTTTACAACATGATAATAAGTGATATAAAGGGAATAATATAATTGAAATAGGATCTGAAGGAATTATTAGTTAATTTAAGTTTATTATTCATGAAATTAATGAACGAACGAGAGAAGTCAGATTCGAGGTAAGGGAACCCTTCACCCTTCTCTTTTAGTCAATCACATCTTTTATGTTATGTATTTAAATATACATTTTTGTATGTTGGGATATGTTAATATATTTCCGTAAATTTTATTTCTATATGATGAGTGGCCCTTTTTTACTCATCAACTAATTTTGTATATTTTTAAGTGATGCCATTAGGCTGTAAAATCATCGTAAGGGAAAATCTAAACCCTTTTACCATTTTTTGGTTAATCTCATACTTCATGATTATGTTGTGATATGAATATGTGTGAATGACCTATGATTTTTTTACACTAAATATAAACTTATATTGGGTGTATTGAAGTTTTTCACACATAATTATGTCATTGATTTATCAGTAATCTAATTATTCAATCAACGTAAGGGAGTTCGTCTCCATCTCTTTTTCTTGATGCATATTTTTATTTAGACAAGACTTTATGTTTTATGGTGTATAAAATCCTTTTGACTTTTAATTCATTCAAAGGGAAAAACTTTCTATGTATTTTTTTACTAAATTTCATATTTAATGTTTTTTAATATACGTGGTTAGAACAACCATTCAACTACACCATGCATTATTTGATATTTTGAATCCTTAACAAGATGTGATGTTTTTAAATGGAAAATAAATACCATATACCCTTTTTACATATATTGGAATTGAAAATGTTTTTGAATGAGAATTTACTTTTTCAATACCTCGATAATATTTATTTTTATTAAAAATAAAATTATAGGTTTTAAATTTTGATATTTTTCAATCTTTTATGTGTGATGATTATGTAATAGTACTTGTACATTTGACGGATGGTTACCTGATAAACCAAATGTCAGGTGCTTCTGTGATAAACCATGGATTGTTGGTTACATTAAAACCTCCAATCCATTGGGTATGGAAGTCAGCCATATGGATATTCTATTTGTAATAATGATTTGTAGAAGTTGACCATATGGTTATTCCATTTATTTTTGATTATGTCAGGATTTTACCATTTATATGTTATTTGTGCTTTGTATGGGTTGTGTGGTACTCTTTTATTTAAAAAAGGGTATCCATTGATCTTATATTCAATGAAGTGTTTCTTCTACTTCTTTAAGGTAAAAATTATTATATAATGAATATGTATTCATCATTTACATGTTGTTATAGAAACTAACAGTTTCCCTTCATTGTTTCTCCGTTACTGAGATTTCTAGGCTCATCCCACGTTTTTAATTGTTTTTATTGGACATACGGTGGAATAGGGTCATGGATAGGGTCAAGGAAATGTAATTCTGTTTAAAAAATGCACATAAACATGTTTTTTTTATTTTAAGAATTTTTATTTTTTGAAAAAATTGGATACAGAGTAGAAGTGACTACGTGTAATATTCATTTTTTTTATAAGTTATGACCTAATTATCTAATGCTATAAACTTGGAAATATCCTTAATGTAAATTATAAACTTAATTCAAGATAATGTAATGTTTATGGCTGGGTCCTTATAGTTAGTATCCCATGTAGGTTTAGATAACATGTGTAGATAGGGTGTTATTTATGCATAAGTAACCTAAACCAAATGGTTATCATATTTGAAAGAGTCATAATTATGAGTTTATGATAACATGAATATTTGTGTATTAGTTTTTACCCTACTCATAAGATAACATATGTTTATTTTACTGATATACTCACACTTCCCTTTTCAGTTTTAGTAAATGGTTGGATCTTGGAGGAATGAAAGTAATAATGGATGTGACGGAAACTGTGGTGGTTTTATAAATTTGAAGTTGAGACAAATGAAACAAAAATGAGAATACTTGATGTTATTCTTAAAAAATTATATGCAGTCATGATTGACCACTTAAACCATTGTGAATTTTCTAAGGCATAATATAGGATAGAATTGAATCCCCATGGATATTCTGGTAATTATCACAATGGTAAGTATATTCAGAAACCTGCATGTAAAGGATTTGGAATGAAAAACCTAGGAATATACATCAAAGGGAAATGAAGATGAAATAGATGTGGCAATTAAGGTCGTAAATAAAGAACCTTCCATGGAAAAGGAAACATTCAGTTGGCTCCAGGAATGGGAAATAAGTTCATTCTGAGGGATTAAATGAATTTTTTATATTTGTTATGTATAGTCATCATCGAAATAGATATCATATGAATAAGATTTGGGAGTGAGATCAGTAGGATAGTAAAAATTTATGATTAATAGTTCTTAATTTTATTCCAATAGAAAATCAGGAAACTGAAAATGACCTATGAAAGGTATGGATTATTTCTCAGCTCATGTTTTGAGAATACTGCAATATTTGGACATTATTCATGATTTTGTTAGGAGGAAAGATGTATAAAAAAATAATATGTAAAAACACGTATAATGTACCATTAAGAATATTTGACTACTAAGATGTCTACATTTTAGGAATTGACGAGTTATGTTGGATCTATGGATAATGATATGTTTAAATGCATTAATAATCAGATTACATTTGAATAAATATTCTAGTAAGTGTAACCCTGAAGTTTTATATTTAAAAATGTTATGAAAGAATTATTTATCTATTCTTTTGTGGGAATAGTTATTAATAACCTTTTGGGTTTATATAATCCTTGAATTTGAGACAATTACATATTACTAATTTTTTTGATGATAATACGATGTATAAGATATCATTTTTGGTAAAAATATGTTATGGTTTTTTTGGAATTTATCTCATTTTTTCGAATGTCATAAAATCATATAGTATGGAAAAAGAACAACATGCATACCATGTGACAACCAATCGCGTCGGACAAAGCTGCAGGAAAGGAACCCACAACTAATGTGCGATTGAGATTTGTTACGTACCACTAGATTACATGAAGTTCTTGGTTAGTATGACTCATTCTTTTTAGTTAAATGATTATTTGGACCTAGAATATGTTGACTTGGGAACATATGTTTTATCAAATGTATATACTTAGTATAATAAAAATGATTTTGTGATTATGTGATAAATGTTATTTTGGAAGACGTTCTCCATTTGGGGGAACATTATATGCATAATGGAAATTTATTAATATTGGATTTCATTTATGGAGAAATAGTTGAAATTTTATTTTGGAAGAATCTATGTGTTTATTTTGGACATATAGTGATTAGGTTTATTTATAGAAATGATTAACCTATCATAGATAATATGTGATTAGGTAAATTACACATCAGTATGAGACTTTAAGAGTAGTAAGTGTTATTTAGAGATAAATGTTAATGTTTAATATTGAAGACTATGTGATTAAATTCTTTTATGTTTTGGGTTTCAATATTAATTTGTATTATATTGAACAATTTTAAGGACAATTTTGTATTGAATGGTCTTTTGTTGATCATTGGGTATTATTGGTTGAGTTTAAGAAATTAAGAGTAGTATTCCATTTTATAAAGGATTATCCTCGTTGGGGATTATCCAATCTCATGCTAACCATTTTTTATTTGGGATAATGTCTAAAGATAGGGGAAATATATAGTTCATCTTTTTTGGATTATATGATTTTCTAGATGTTGATTCTAGCGAATCAGGTGTGACCATGTCATCATGAATACTAATTGTTTGGTGAAAAGGTGAGTTTGTTGTATAAATTTAGTAAAGGATTAATATGTTAATAAAAATTGTGTATGATTCTTTATGTTCATTTTCATGATCATTAATAAATTAATCAAAATCATGAAAAGGAACTTAATAAATAAACATTTCCAGTTTATATTCCTAATGGGGAATCAAAGACTGTTTAACCCATCACACGTTTGTGATTATCTTGTCTTTAACATTCTCTAAATCATGTTTTCAATCACTCTCCATCAAAACTTGATTGTATGTTTCTCTTCCATATCCATGGATTATTACATGGAATCATATTATGGGTTATATCAGGTGACCTATGTAGTTACCATTATTCCTATTAAAGTGATAGATTTATTTACGCTTTTTCTGATGGGGGACATTCATTGAAATTTCAATCCCAAATTTTATAATTATGAGGACACAATTTTCAAAAGGGGGTAGGATGTAATGACCGAGATATTTATAGAATAATACCTATTCATATCTATTAATATTTATGTAAACTATATTAATTTTATGTTATAGAGGTAGTTTTTCTGATAGCGTACTCAACACCCAACATTGGGTTTCTTTGAAATCTAACATTGCACAAAACATTTATTTATAAGGAAAAATATTATTATTATTTTAAATGTTATATACCACATAAAAATTTTGTTTTCCAGAATTTAAATGGCTAAATAAATTATTATTAATATTTTTTGTTAAATGTTTTTTCATTTATCTATTAAAATTTATAGGCCTAAAATTATAATGAATCTAAATTTAATCATAAATACTCTAATATTTGTAAATGGTAGTTTTATATCCATATGATGGAGAACCCTTTTAAATATTATTTTTTCACTTTTATATGTAAAATATTAAAAAATATTATTCTTTTTTAAAGCAGGGAATCAAAATATACATTGGGTAATTTTTGGTTTATCCTGATAAAATTCATATTTTAATGAATAGTTGAAAATACTATGTTTTATGTCAAAATTGTCTATTAATCAGATTTATTTTTAAGGTTAGATTATCATTTATTTTGTGTTAATGTGTAATTAGATTATGTATTTACCATGTAATATAATTTTGGTAATTGGAAGGAATTTAACATTTTAATTATACAAAAACACATATTAATCATTTAATATTTATTATTTCTTAAAAACGGGTTTTTGGTTTTCACAACACGATTGAAGTTTAAATTAATTTTTGTAACTTATTTTTTTTTGAATTTTGATAAATGGATTCAATATTTGGAATCATAAAGTCCAGTTTTTTTATTAGGTAACATTTATTTTTAGACATTATGAATTGTAATTTCAGTAAATATTTTAATTACATTGAATAAAGGGTAAATCTATTAAATAAGGGTAAAAAATTAATATTATAAAAAAATAAAGTACACTAAAACCTATCATAATCCTACTAGATGAGATATATCCGACTATGGGAATCCGTGTATTGATTTTAGGACCCCATGGAGCCACTTGTGTGTGAAAATGACATTTAATTTTTTTTTAATTTAAACTTAATGAAAATATAACCTAAACATGCTTCTTTTGGTAAAAAAAATTTATATGGTGTTTTATATAGGTTATCCATTAGAATATAAATATACATTTGAAAGATAAAAATATTTCCATAAACATGGTATTTTATTTAAAATTTTCATAGATTTAATAAATATGTTTAATTATGACACAACGATGATGCAGTGATTGCTTCATTAATTAAGGATTCAAATAAATGAAATTATAAATGTTAAAGAAAATTTAATTTGGTTATTTTTATTTCATCAATGATTTTTTTTGAATACATGTACATGTTATACATGTGTTAATTATTATTTTTCAAATCAATCAAGTTGTTATGGAATATTAAAAGCATCATGATATGAATTGTGTCAAAATTGACATAATTCATATTTTAAAATATAAACTGTTTTTTAATATTGTAAAATTTAAAAAATATAAGATTAAACCAAATAGTTATAATTAGTCTAAAAGTTTATTATATTCTTGTTAATTGTATATTTGTCTTATTTTGGTAACTTTTTTGATTCTCAAAGTGTTAAATGCTTGATATAATGGTAAGAGTAAAAATGTGTTAAATAAAAAGGATAAAGATTAAAAAAAATCCAAAAATAGTTTAATTCTTATTAGAAGATATTAATTCAACATATGTTCATCTTATATTCAAAATAACTAAATGTGGACTCATTAATAATCGAAATAGAATTTATCATGAAATAATAATTAAAGATATTCCTAAAGTGCCCCTCATCCCTCTTATAAAAGGGACACAACCTCTATCCCTTACTCACACCTCTCAAGCCCCATTGTCTTAGACAAAAACAACCCAAATAATCTCTCAACATCCCAAAATTCCTCTTATATTCCATCCCCTATGAAGAAAACAATTCAAATGTTCCCTTGGGCTCAAATCAAAAGAAGTTACTCGATTTGAGGTAACGTCTTCCCTCAAGTTTCTTTTTATTATTTTATGTTTCTCCACTCCCTATGATCTTTTTATTATTTTTTTATATAATAAAAAGTATATTCAATATACTAGGTTGTTTTTATGATATTTATTTGAACTAAATATACACACGCCTTCATCAAATTTTTATAGTATATACTGTCTCTATGGATGGCTAACTGATGCCTCACAAAATGATGATTGTTCCATTATCTCCAACATCCACTCATGGTGGCCATTATGAAGTAACTATAATTAGAAATGATATAAATGCTATTTATTTTATCTTTATTCTTTGGAAATTTTCATTTAAAAGATACCTTTAAGCTTTTCATGTTGTATAAACACTATAATTTTATTTGAGGGAGTGCAGACTACCGCCCCCTCAAAGTGATATGACTAATTAATGCAATACATGGAACACATAAAATATGGAAGTAATGAAATTATGTAAAATATATATAAAGTTATTTTATAATGATATTATAATATATCTATGTATCATTTTGATTTCATTCTTTTGAATTTTAAATCGAAATGAAATTAGTGTTCATGCGTACGCACAGCGTACCGTCTCCATGAATGGTGCATTTCATTTCTTATCTCCAAATGTGATAGACTATTATAAATTAATATATACTAGAAAAATATGAAACATATGATATATAAATGATGAATATCATTATGGTGATAATGTATTTTTAACAACATGAACAATTTGTAATTACAACAAGTTCATTTTTGACTCAGGTACCGAATATCGACAAAACATCTGATATGAACATAAATAATTTTTTTATTTTTATAATGTGTTAATATGTGATATAAAAGAAATAATAATCTTGGAAATAGTTCCGATGAAACTATAAATTAATTTCATTTTATTATTCAAGAAATTATAGAACGAAAGAGACAAATCAGACTGAAGGTAAGGGAACCTTTCACCCTCCTCTTTTAGTCAATGATTTCATTTATGTTATGTCTTTTAATTTCCATTTTATTATATAGGGATATGTTCTTTAATTTTTGTATAATTTACGTCCAAGTAAATAGAGATAGTTTTTCCCTCATCTAGTCATTTTATGAAATTTTATGTAACATTATTAAGCTAATGAATTTTTGTAAGGGAACTACTTAACCCAATTAATAGTCTTTTGGTTAATCTTCTAATTATATATTAAGTCATGCAATGAATATGTGTGAGTGAACTCTGATTGATTTACATTTAATATCTTCTTATATTGGTTGTATTTATATTTTAAACACATAATTATCTCATTTATTTATCCTAAATTGAATGATACAATCCTGGTAAGGGACTTCGTCTCAATCTCCTTTTGTTGAGGAATATTTTGATTTATACACAACATGAATTTATACGGTGCATTGACCACTTTGAATTTTAATTTATTTTCAAAGGGAATATGTTTCTTCATAGTTCTTTAGTAAATTAAAAATGAAATATCTTTAATGTACATAGTGACAAAGACCTTTCTACTGCCACATGCATTATTTGATATTTTGATTCCTTAACAAGCCAAGATGTTTATAAAATGAAAATAAATACCATTTACCCTTTTTACTTATTTTATTATTGAAAATTATTTTGAAAGTGGATTTACTATTTCAATAACATGAAATTATTTCTTCTGATTTTAAATGAAATTTTATATTGGAAATGTTGATATTTTCAATCTTTTATTGTCATGATTATATAATGGTACTTGGATATTTGTTAGGCAGTTACGTGATAAACCAAATGAAGGGTGGTTCCGTGGTAAACCAAGGACGTGTGGTTATATAGAATACTCTAATGCATTGGGTATAGAGGTCAGACATATGGCTATTCTATTTGTATGAACGGTTTATGGAAGTTGACCGTATGGTTATTCCATTTGGGTACGATTATGTCCCATGTTTTGTTGGGGTGCCTCCTCATCTGGCCCTAATAAATATATTTTTTATATATCTGATATCTTTTAAAAAAATATTTTGATATCTTTGGAAAGATATATCTGATATCTTTGACAAGATATATATGATATATTTTAGAAGATATATTTTATATCTTTGATGGGATATATTTAATATCATTAATCAGATATGAGATATCTTTTAGGAGATACATGAGATTTCATCTTCAATTTATATGAGGTGTGTGGCTCCTCTCTCGGCAGTGGTTGGAGGCAGTGCAGTTTTGTTTTTCAAGGATCGATTTTCAGATATGCAACTGGTGGAACTACTCTAATTTGATCGGCTTTCATCTACGATGGTTTTTTGACCCAATCCCGGTGTTTTTAATCTGCACTTTTGTTCGGACATCAACCTTATGCTTTCACGGTTAGATCTATTTGGGTTTATTTAGAAGGTTGTTTTCTTCATTTCAGGATTCATCAATATTGCACCTATTCTCCGACATTGATCCACTATTTTTCTAAGCATTACTTTTGAGATCCCTTTAATTTTTTTGGAGTCTCTACCGTGTACTTATCTATTTTAGTGGATCCCTCTTTCTGGACTAGGTCCCGTGGTTTTTCACTTTTGGGTTTTCCACGTAAAAATTCTGGTGTTAATTTTAATTTCTACACCTGTTTTTTTCACTACGCATCCGCTGTTTGAGAGAAATATTTCTCCGCTGCGCATTCATGTTTTTTGTTGTTTTCTCGTTCATCACTTGCCATCGTTCCCAACATCTGGTATCAGAGGGTTTGGATTTTATTTCATATTCATTATGGAAGCTAATTACAGCCGGATGATTTTATTGAATGGCGCCAATTAACATATGTGGCGACTTAAAATGAAGGATCTGATTTTTGTCAAGAAAATTCATCATCCAGTGTTTAGTACCCAGAAGCCAGAAAGGATGTCAGATGAAGAATGGGCGTTTGAGCATGAGATGGTTTGTGGCTTCATTCGCCAATGGGTCTAAGACAACATGATGAATCACATTTTCAACATATCTCATGCCAAAACATTGTGGGAGAAGCTCGAGAGTACCTATGCTTCTATGAATGGAACCAATAAATTGTTTCTTCTCAAAAATTAATGAATCAGAGGTACAGAGAAGGTACATCTATTTCTGATTATTTAAGTGAATATCAGGGATGTCTTGATCAGTTGTCTGGCATGGTTATTAATTTTGAATATGAGGTTTTGGCACTTTTATTGCTTAACATGTTACCTGATTCTTGGGAGAATTTACGTGTTACTCTAAACGGTTCTGCTCCTAATGGTGCTGTGACATTCAGTTTTGTTAAGTATGTTATTTTGAATGAAGAAGTTAGGAGACATACTCAAGAGAAATCATCAGAGATTTTAGTCACAGAGAACAGGGGGAGAAGCCAGGAAAAAAATCAGGGATAGAGCAGTCGAGGAAAGGGTAAAAACAGAAGAAAATCCAGATCAAACCAGAGAGATTTTGAATGTCATCATTGTGGTAAGAAGGGGCATGTTAAGAAGTTTTGTTATCAGCTGAAAAAAGAAAACAGAATGAAGGAAATACAGCCAAAGATGAATGTTGATGGAGATGATCATGTCACTACCGCTACAAGGGGTGATCTTGTTATTGTTTATGACTCCATTAATATTTCTTCTGATCATTCTTCCTTGGTTGTTGACAGTGGTGCCTGTTTTCACGTGACATCAAAGAAGGAGTTCTTTACATCTTACAACCCAGGTAATTTTGGGATTTTGAAGATGGGAAATGATGGTCATGTTGATGTCGTTGGTATCAGGACTGTTTGTTTAGATACCAGTACTGGATGTAAGCTGATTTTGAAGAATGTTCGACATGCACAAGAGGTTCAGTTGAATCTTATTTCTACCAGCGTTCTTGATGATGAAGGGTTTATTAGCACATTTGTTGATTTCCAATGAAATCTTTCCATGGGCTCTTTGATTGTGGATCGAGGGAAGAAGAAGTAAGGTTTGTACTGTACTAGAGCATCTATTTCATGTGATACTGCATGCATTGTTGAGTGTAGTGGTTCGTCCAAGTTGAGGCATAAGAGGCTCAGTCACATCAGTGAGAAAGGGCATGGTTTTTTGGCCAAGAAAAATCTTCTTCCAGATTTGAAGAGTGTCAAATTGGACACATGTGATCATTTCATGGCTGGGAAACAGAGCAGAGTGAGTTTCAGCAGTCATCCTCCACACTGGAAGTCCCAGGTATTTGAATTAGTAAATTCAGAAATTTGTGGTCCTCTGAAATCTAAGACCTTTAGTGGCGGTCTTTATTTTGTGACATTTAATGATGACTACTCATAGAAGCTATGGGTTTATGTTTTGAATGCCAAAAATCAGGTGCTCAGTGTTTTTAAGCAATTTCATGTTTCTGTTGGGAGGGAAACAGGAAAGAAATTGAAATGTATTCGTACTGAAAATGGGGGAGAGTATTGTGGTCCATTTGATCAATATTGCAGTCAGGAAGGTATTCGGCATCAGAAGACACCTCCCAAGACACCTCAGCTAAATGGTGTAGCTGAGCCGATGAACAAGACTTTGTTGGAAAGAGTTCATTGTTTTCTTTCGGAAGAAAAGTTGCCTGGACAATTTTGGGGTGAGGCTTTACTTACTGCTGCTTATATTATAAATTTATCACCTTGAGTTGCTTTGTAGACATACACTCCTGATAAGTTTTGGTATGGAAAAAGGATCAGGTACGATCACTTGAATGTTTTTGGTTGCAAGGCTTTTGTTCATGTGACTCGAGATGAGAGATCCATGTTGGATAATAAGTCACAGTAGTGTATTTTTATTGGTTATGGACACGATGAGTTTTGGTACAGGTTTTATGATCCTACTTTGATGAAACTTTTCAGAAGCCGAGATGCAGTGTTTAAAGAGGACTAGACTATTGCAGATATTGATAAGGGAGAAAAGTACACTTCTCCATCTTCTGATTGATTTGTTAGTGTTGATCCAGGTTCTGATTCACATTTACCTCATATTGTTGATTCTGATGATCACATTGATGTGCATAATGATGCTCAGGGTGAATAGGTTGGAGTTGATATTTCTGATGCACCTTTTGTTTCTGATGATCCGGTTCCTGGGTTTATCAATGAACCCACAGTTTCACTCTGTAGGTTATCTCGTCATCGTACCATTTCTACTCGGTATTCACCTGATGAGAATGTGCACCTAGCTGAAGGGGGAGAACCAGAATCTTTTGATGAGGCGATGGAAAGTGAACAGAAGGACAGATGGGTTGCGGCAATGGATGACCAGATGACATCATTGCACGACAACCACACTTTTGAGCTGGTGAAGTTGCCGACAGGTAAGAGAGCTTTGCAAAATCGGTGGATTTATCAGATTAAGAATGAAGAATCCAGTTCTGTTCCCCGATACAAGGAAAGTTTATTTGTTAAAGGCTTCTGTCAAAAGAAAGGTATTGATTTTGATGGGATTTTCTCACCTGTTGTCAAAATGTCATCTATTCGGGTTGTTCTTGGTTTGGCTGCTAGTTTGGATATGCAGATTGAGCAGATGGATGTGAAGACAACTTTCCTCCATGGAGATTAAAAGGAGGGGATTTATATGGAGAAACTAGAGGGTTTTTTTTGAAACAGGTAAAGAGAATCATGTCTACAGATTGAAGAAGAGTTTGTATGGTTTGAAGCAAGCTCTAAGACAGTGGTATAAAAAGTTTGAATCTGTCATTTCTTATCAGGGTTTCAGGAAGACATCTTCTGATCATTGTGTGTTTGTTCAGAGATTTACTGATGATGATTTTATTATACTACTGCTTTATGTTGATGATATGCTCATTGTTGGCCATGATGCTTCTAGAATTGACAGATTAAAGAAGGATCTTTGTCAGTCTTTTGTGATGAATGACTTGGGGCCAGCACAACAGATTCTTGGCATGACGATCTCCCATGATAGGAAGGCCATGAAATTGTGGTTATCTCAGGAGACATACATTTAGAAGGTTCTTTAGATATTTTCTATGGATAGGGCTAAAGTGGTTAGTACTCCTCTTGCTATACATTTTATGCTCCGCACTAGTTAGACACCTTATACAGATGAAGAGAGAGAGGAGATGCAAAACATACCTTATTCATCTGTACTTGACTATTTGATGTATGTTATGGTATGTAATAAACCTGATATAGCTCATGCAGTTTGTGTGGTCATTCGTTTTCTATCGAATCCAGGAAGAGAGCATTGGAGGGCAGTGAAGTACATTTTTTGTTATCTTCGTGGTACTTCTGATCTGAGATTATGTTTTGGCAAAGGGGATCCTCTGCTTTGTGGCTTTACAGATTCAGATATGGCAAGAGATATCGATTTGAGGAAGTCTACTTCAGGCTGTTTGATCACTTTTGCAGGGGGGGCTATATCTTGGCACTCTAGGTTGCAGAGATGTGTTGCTTTATCTACCATAGAGTCAGAGTTTATTGTAGCTACAGAGGCGTGCAATGAATTGTTGTGGATGAAAACTTTTATTCAAGAGCTCAATTTTAATCAAGACAGATATATTTTATTTTGTGATAGTCAGAGTGATATTTGTTTAGGAAAGAATCCTACTTTTCATGGAAGGTGGAAACATATCGATGTTCGGTATCATTGGATCTGCAATGTCCTTGATTCGAGACAGTTAGAGCTTGATAAGATCCACACTGATGAAAATGGGTCAGACATGTTGCCCAAGTGTTTACCCAGAAGAAAATTTGAGACTTGCCGACTGATTGCAGGGTTGGCGATGATCCCCAATTGAGTCAGAGGGGGAGTCTGTGGGGGCGCCTCCTCATCTAGCCCTGATAAATATTTTTTATATATATATGATATCTTTAAAAAAATGTTTTGATATCTTTGAAAAGATATATCTAATATCTTTGACAAGATATATATGATATCTTTGAGAAGATATATTTTATATCTTTGATGAGATATATTTAATATCTTTAATCAGATATGAGATATCTTTTAGGAGATACATGAGATTTCATATTCTATTTATATGAGGTGTGTGGATCCTCTCTCGGCAGTGGTTGGAGGTAGTGTAGTTGTGTTTTTCAAGGAGCGATTTTCAAATATGCAACCGGTGGAACTACTCTGATTTGATCGGCTTTCATCTGCGGTGTTTTTTGATCTGATCCCGGTGTTTTTCATCTGCACTTTTGTTTGGACATCAACCTTATGCTTTCACGGTCAGATCTATTTGGGTTTCTTTAGCAGGCTGTTTACTTCATTTTAGGCTTCATCAAGATTGCATCTATTCGTCGACTTTGATCCACTATTTTTCTAAGTATTACTTTTGAGATCCCTTTCATTTTTGGGGAGTCTCTACCGTGTACTTGTCTATTTTAGTGGATCCCTCTTTCTAGTCTAGGTCCCGTGGTTTTTTCCTTTTGGGTTTTCCATGTAAAAATTCTGGTGTCAATTTTATTTTCTAGACCTATTTTTGTCTCTACTCATCTGTTGTTTGAGGGAACGATTTCTCCACTGTACGTTCGTGTTTTTTGTTGTTTTCTCGTTCATTGATTTCCATCTTTCCCAACAAGTTTACGTTTTTTATGTTATGTGTTATTTCTTTGGGTTTTAAGGTATTATTTTGGTTAAAAATAGTAATTAATGATCTTATATTTAGTGAAGTGATTTTGATATTTCTTTACGGTGAAAAGTATTACATTATGATTAAATATTCAATGTTTACATGTTGTTTTGAAAACTAACAGCTTTTCTTCATTGTGTATCCCATATTGAGCTTTTTATGCTCATCCAATGTTTTTAAATGATTTTCACAGGACAAATGGTGGAATAGGGTCAAAGATGGGATCAATGTGATATCATGCAGCTTCTAACATGGAACTAAACACGTTTCTTTACTTTTAAGAGTTTATATTATGATTAAATTGGATTCTGAGTAGAAGTTTCTATTTTTAATATTCAAGATGATCTGTATAAGTTATGAACTTATTTACTAAAGCTCTATAATTAAAAATATAATCAATGGGAAATTTTTACTTAATTAAATATTATTTAATGTTTCTAGCTAGGGCCTTATAAAATGTGTAAAATTAAAAAAAAAAGTAATCGAATTGAAAATTATTTTAAAAAAAAAGGTTTATTAACTATATAAATTACTAAAAATTAAAAATGAAAATTTATTTAAACTAAATGAATACATATTAAATATGTACATTACAACAATATTATAAACCATAAATGATGAATATAAAATAAGTATAAATAAATATTAAAAATAAATAAATTAAATATTATTAAATGAAAAAATATTAAAACGGGATAAATATTAATGACATGTTAAAAATAAGTAACATTAGTTGTGGATAAAAAATATTAAATAATGATAATTGAATGAATGTTAAGATTGAGTGAAATTAAATAATAAAAAACTCTATAGATTGAATAAATATTAAAAAATGATTAAGTATTATTTAATATATAAATTATTTAGAAAATTAAAAATAAATATATGATAAAATAAAAAAGAATAAATATTAATTATTTAGTTTACAACAATATTAAAATTATTATATATTAATGAATAAATATATATAAATAAATATAAAAATGGTAAATTATAAAAAATAAAAAAAAACTTTGAAAATGAATAATTTTTAAAAAATAAAAAAAAATAAGATTATTATTATCATGATAATATTTAAAATGAATAAATACAAGAAGTATATTTATATATCAGAAATAATATATTTTTAATAATAATATAAAAATTAATAATATTTAATGACTAAAAAATAATATATCTATATATCTATATATAAAACATAGTATATTATTAAATATATTTATAAAATAATTAATGAAAATAGAATAAATTAAATAAATATTATCTGCGTGTAATTTTTATAGAAAAATAAATAAATTATATATATATGGTTAAAATTATTGTAACACACATTTGATACACATTAAATTGAAAACAAAATCACATTTAGTTAAATTTCTATTACATGATATATTTAGTTTATATTTTTTTATCAATATTAATTGTTAATTATAAACTATTTTTCACAAAGTACACCGATTATTTAATGTAAATATACATATTTTGTATTACATAAAGAATATATAATGAAATATAAAATGTATATATATGAATATATTTCAATATTAAAATGATTAAATATATTAATGAAAAATTATTTATTATGAAATTAATCATTAATAAATTACAAAAATATAAACTAAATAATATTTAAAATCAATAAATTGTAATATAATAAAAAAAATTCTTGTTAATAAAATCTACAACCCTTATTTATGAATAATAATATAGAAATCACATTAATTAATGACATATGAGTGTTTTTAATTCATAAAAAGAATTTAACCTTTATTATCACAGAAAAAGGCACCCTTTATCTACAATAATAAAGGACACCTTTATTGGTGCTTTTGTTAGTTTTGGTAAAGGAAATGGAAGCTTCTAAAAAATATACTGTCATGCACCATCCTGGTAACATAACTATAATAAAAAAATAAAATCATATTAAATTATAAATATTATAGAAAACCTGAATGAAAACTAAATACTACATTGCACTATCATTGCAATTAAAAATATACATTGAGGATATATTCATTGATGTTATATTTACAATTAATTAAAAAATATTAACATCAAATATAAAAAATCAAAAAATTTACTTCTTGGTTTTTTCAATAATCAACTTCTATAAAAATATTTTCTCTATAATAAAACCAATGTTTTTTTGGTAACTGTACATAAAAAAATAAAATAATAAGATTTTAATATAATTAATATATTTAAAATTATATTTTTAATTACTATGTATGTCAATTATATCATCATTTATCATATTATTTGAATTCAATTTTTTTTCATTTTTAATTTTATACTAGTTAATATTTATTAAATATAATATTAATTAAAAAATATGTTATGAATTATTAATTAATAATTAAATGTATAATATAAATATATTATATTATTAATTACATAATATTTTAATAATACTATGGGTTAATAAAATTTTCAAATACCTCATTTTTTGTTAAAAACAATATCGTTAAATAAATTAACATTTTTAAATTTGAAACACGCACATAGACAATACCGGGAACATAGTGCATCAGATATATGCACATTCAATTCTTACATGTGATCAATTATTTTTGGATCATTTTCCAAATGTTTGAAAATAATATGTGCTCATTTAATCTATTTTGAAAATGGGACATGTGTTTTAAACATAAAAGAATATTTTATATTGAAAACACTCATTTGGATTCATACCAACCATATCATATGTCATATTGACATACTGTTGATTCCTACTTCTCAAAAATGAATTATGGAACATCTTCTTAAAATTTTAAAATAATTGGAGCTCATTTACATGATTTTTTTAATATGACAGTAATTTTAAACTAAAATAAAATATTTCTGTTCCAAATGAACACAATGGGTCATACCAATGACAACTTGTTTCAAATTGACATGAGGTGGATTCCAATATATAATGAATGAGTTGTGGTTAATCATCCATAATTTTGCAAACAGTCTGAGTTTGTTTTCTCAGATTTGTCTATGTGATGTATTTTTTAAACTAAAATTACAATTTTAAATTGAAATAGAAAATATTTCATCTTACAGACCACCTTTTAGTTTCATATTAACATGTGGTCATTTATTATAATCACAAATGAATTATGGTTCATTTTACTAGTGTTAAAAAATATGCATTGGGGTTCTCCATTATTTTGGCTATGTGACACACATTTTAATCTAAAACTACACTTTAATATTAAAATAACTATATTATAGTGTTGATGGAAACATATTTTGTTAAATTGATATGTGTTTGATTCCAAAGATTCAAGTATGATTTATGGATTTTTCTTAAATTTTTAAAAAATAATCAACCATCATTTGCACAGTTTTGTCCATGTGATGTGTGTTTTATAAAAAAATTACACATTTATATAGAAAAAATGAATGCTTAGTCATAAAGACCATATCACAAGTTTGATGCACATGCAGTCCATTACTATATATATTAATTTTATTATGGGTTTTCACTAATGTTAGAAAACAATGCGAAATTGTTTTCTATGTTTCAGATATTTGACACGTGTAATAAATTAAATGACACTTTCATTTTAAAAAAATATTTATAATATCAAGAACATCATTTTATAGATTGAATTTGGTTGATCCCAACTCATAAATAATAAATGATGGGTTGATTTATTAATTTTGTTTTAAAACAATCCAATCTCATTTTATTGGTTTTGAAAATGTGACACGTTTTGTGCTTAAATGGATCTTTTATATTGAATACATTCCCCCGGAGTTATATTTTACAAATCTTGTGTCAGAATGATTAATAATCTATTCTACTAATAAAAAATTAATTACGGGTCATTTTACTATTTTTTTATGAAAATCATAGATCATTTGTTAATAGTTTCTATGTTACATGTGTTTTAAACCAAAATGATACTTTTATATTGAAAAAATGAACATTTAGTCATATCAGCAATATCATTCATTAGATTAACATCTAATTGATTCATAAATGTCATAAATGTGTTTTAAACTAAATTACACTATTATATTAAAAACAAACACAATGTGTTATTCCAACCACATCGTGTGTCGGTTTGACATGAAGTAAATTTCTATATTTCTCAAAAGAATTATAGATACTTTTTATAATGTTATAAAAAAAATCTTGTTTTGTCTATTTTGGATAAGTGACCCATGTTCTGTAACTAAAATAACAATTTTATATTGAAAAGACACACATTGAGTAATTCCAACTACATCATGTGTTGGATTGATGTGAGGTCAATTCCTACCCAACAAAAATGAGATATTTATCATTTTACTAATGTTTGAAAAAATATTGATATTTCATTCTCAGATTTCATGGTCTTGTGAATGTTTTAACCAAAAATGATACATTTCTATTGAAATCACACACTTGGAGTTATACTAGAGACATTATGTACTATATTAATATGTGATCCTCTATTACATGACAAAAATGGGTCATGGATCATTTTCTTAAGCATTCGATAAAATATGAACTTGTTTATATATATTTTTATATGTGATGTGTCTATTAATCTAAAATGGAACATAAAAACATAAACAACATGTCATACCAAACACATCATGTGTACTATTTATGTGTAGTCGATTCTTACATATCACAAGTGAAATATGGATAATTTCAATAATTGTTTAAAATAATAAATGGTCTTATTCTTAGTTTTGTCTATGTGATGTATGATCTAATCTAAAACAATAATTTTATATTTAAAATACTTATATTCAGTCATACTAGGAACATCATGTCTTATCTTCATAGGTAGAAAATTTTTTATATGTCACACATGAAATATATATTGTAATCATATGCTTTGAAAACAATACTAGATTTTCCATGGTTTTTGATAATTATCACACATTTGAAACTTAAATTTCACTATTATATTGAATACACGCACATTAGGTCATATATGACACATAATACATTGTATTGAAATTTAGTAGATTTATACTCACCAAAAATTCATTATATATCATTTTCATCACAACACACACATTGATTCATACCAACCAAATTGTGTGTGATAGTGTTGTTCATTAAATGATGACTTTTAACAAGTGAATTATGTATTTTTCAAATATTTTGAAATCAATGTAATATCATTTTTCCAATTTTAACAATGTGAAGAGAAATTAAAAATATCACTAATAATTTATTTTGAAAACATGATATTTGAATCATTTTGTCCATATCTGACGTATTATTGATAATTTTTTTGAATTGAAAATATAACCTTTTTATTTATGGAATTGGAATACAAAACATACAATAAAAAGATAATAGGGGAATAAAGTGATGATGCTCATGGGAATCCACACTAACAATAAAAGAAATATCAATCAGAAGAGAACTAGTAGACAAAACAACATTAAACAGTTATCCTAGTTACCTATGGATTCATGAAGATCTTCAAACAAGTTACCCTCACTCCATGTATGTAGAACCAGTATAATTAGAAAAATTAGATCCCTACAAGCACATATGAGCTATATAATATTCCAAGGAAAATTGACTTGAAATTTAATATAATTAATTACAATAGAAGAATGTAATTCAATAAAAGTGATTTTTGTATCTATTTATTTATATAATTTGAGTACATAAAGCATCATTGATTCCTATTCAACCACTGAATTACCCTTCCCATAGAATATAGATAAATCCACAAAATATAAGGCTCTACCAACACAAAAAACACCAACTCCATGCATGATCCATTGAATGAAATAACCATCCACATTTAATATAAACTCATATTAAAGAGTATACCATATCATTCAAACACTAGGAGACCTCTGCCCATAAAAATCACCCTCAATCAAACTACTTGGTGACACAAAATAATATAGAACCAATGAGATGTTATCATTATCACAATGATTCACAAACGAAGCAAGATTATCTAGAAACATTCATCTAATATAATAAAAATTATCCCAAAAACAGTGATGGAATGTTGTGTCACCCATCTTTAATAAAATCTAGCATTCATTGATGATGAAAAAGAACCTTCCCATTGATTGTTATCCATACCTTTCCTATGAATCCCAACATAGATGAAAAAAAATCCTCCATAGAAGTTATGCATCCATTGTAATATCAAAATAAAACAACATGAAACCAAAAATAAATATCCCAATTATAACTTCAATTATTTATGTTCATTTTCTACATTTTTACAATGTAAAATATGTTTTTAACTATGTTAAAATATAGGGATCAATCATCTACATATTGGTTTCAAATTCTAACCCTCATTCAACTTCAATCACATATAATTCCATGATTTTACTTTGATCATTGGATCGGAATATCAGATATGAGGTTCTATTTGTATTTACAATATATTTCATTGTTAGGTATTAGGGTGAATAAAATATAAATGTGACTGAATTCATAATTCATTTTCATCATGGATGTGGTAGTGATTATAATAGAGTCGAGACCCTTTTTACAAACTCATAAAAAGTCAATAAGACAAAAAAAAGAAGATAATTCTATGATCTTGAATGTACCTTACATAGAATTTGGTAATATGACTTCAGATTTGTGGGTAAAATAATTCTTTACCCATTTCCCCCGCACCATTATCTATAATATAACATGATTGTAAAATCTCTCATGAGAAAAAAAGATTCATTCATGTTACTATCTCAAAAAAAATTTTATACTGTAACCCTCCATGTTACATCTCTTTGAGAAGACATTTGAATAATTATTTCATTGTCGATTTATCAGTAAATAATTTTTCATTTTCAAAAAACACAATATAACACCTAATGGACAAAAATTAGAGAATATAAGAAAATAAATGCATGGATATTTGGGTAATTATAATATACCATTTATAATATGATAAGAAGTATATTTAAAATTGAATAATTGAATTTATGAGATGTAATTTTAGTAAATATGGCATACATGTTGAATTGATGTGTGAATAAATCTATATATTCAATTCAATTTAAATGTATCTAAAATTATTTTCCATCAAGTTGTGTCCCATTACAAAACTATTTTTTTCAATTTCTCATAGATGCAACACCCAAAATAACAAATTCATTCTATTTGGATCGGGCATAGGAACCACATGTTTGGGGGGATCATCAACTCCATAACATTATTCAAGAGTGAAAAATATATATGGGGGGTTACAAATTTATTTGGAATAAAGGGAGGGTAAAATCATAAAAATATGTTTGTATGGAAATAAAAAATATGCATTTAGAATAAATATATAACTAAAATATTTCCAATAGTATATAAAATTTATTTTAGGGAATGCAATTTCTTTGTAATATGATGTTAATGATTCAAATAATAAATGTTTCTTAAATGTCATATCATGTACAAGATCACATACATAATAAGTAATAACCTCAACCTAACAACACAAATAATTCCAACACCATGTACTCTTCCAACTAACCTATAATTTTTTTTTTATGTTCAGTATATAGTTTTTTGTATTCTTGGAATTGAGAAAATAATGACAAAAACATATAAAAAATATTTTAAGTTAAATTGTAATGACCTAACAAAATTAAATATTTTGCGATGATAGTTTGTTGATGGTATATAAACCCTCATATTATTCGCCTCCACAAAATCTATTTATTATCTTTAACTATAGATATGGTATCAAAAAAATTTCAATTATTCATATTCACATGAAATGTGAAATTATCTATCTTGTATATTTTTTCATTTACATAGTAGTAAAATGTATTCATATAAATTAGATTTCTATCAATGAAACTGAATATGTGATTCACTGCCACCTTAAACCTAACTCAACTATTTATCATCATACTATGTTCCATCTATTTCTTAATATAGAATGTATAACCATTAACATAAAAACCATTGTTAAAGATAAAATTTAATTTTGGTCACCAATATAGCCAATGATGTTTTTGGAAAATAGAATTTTGATTTGTAGATAACTTATTATAAACATGATCTTATAACCATCTTATAATCTATTGATTATTAGTAACTAATATCCATCTTTCAAAACCTAATGGATTCAAATGTCTAATAATTACTCTATGGGATTCATCATATAGTGAATACTCAAACCATTATTTAACATGTAAAGGTTAGTCTACTCATGTTATATAATGGTAATTATAAAAACACCTCTTCCGGAAATTTTATCAGCCATAAGACTTCCACTATGATGATATTTTGGGAGACCAATTGTATCAACATCTGAAAGGTAATGAGTACATAATTCAACAAAATAAAAAACTATAAATCAATCTTCAATATAAATATCTTACTAAATACAATACATGATATTCCAATTTAATGTACTCAAATGTCATTCAGTGTTGCACATCCATCAACAATGTTCTTGAACACTTAGTTTAATATATCTATCCTAGTTTACCATCATGTGGAAAATTATATCAATGAATTATTTTTGGATGAACAACTCCAATTATCATTATATGATATCAATTTCATTATTCATGATTGGATAATTTGTATGGTCTATTACATTAATGAATATTTATTTTAAAAGGAAGAAATGTTTGGTTAATATATGTTTTACATTTTTATGAATAATGAATCAGAATTCAATATGAATTAAATCTACATCAAAACATGACTATTAGTATATTATATTCAAAGTAATATCAAATTATTCATTTGAATTCTATTATTGATATTTTATGGATACACCACTGAAATGTTTCATCATTAAAGAAGTATCATAATTGAAATTATTCTTCTCAAGAGAGAGATTAAGCTTTGGATGAATAATAAATTTCTTTTCACCTGACACTGGATCTAAGACATGCCTTATCCCCACATTAACAATGTCCAAAATTTCATTAATTTTTTATTTTATTATCTCTAGTATATTTTTTAATTTGAAAATTACAATAAAACTTATATATTCTTCTATATTCATGACATTATATAAATATCTGAGATATCAATAATTTCAGTATGGTAATTCAAAGAAAATCTATCTATCTTCTCCAAACATATTTTGTATGGTTGTTCAAATATGGTTTTCCAAAATTAGTGCAATTATCTATTAATTTCACAACAATTTGACCACAAGTTAATTGGGATGGTGTTGTAAACGTTTTTCATTTCCATGGAATGATATCATCTGAGATCATTCTTTATTTTTTCAGAATAAAAATTTACAATGTATTAAAAACATAGTATTTAAGAAATGTTTCAACCGTACTGAGTGTGTACCATATACAAAAATGGGAAACCCAAACATTATTTTAATGTTATATACTAAACAATTTCTATATGAAGGCATGTCAATTATCAGCTAATTAACATGGTCCTAAATCTAAAATCTTCAATTATACGAGCCTCATACAATGTAACACTTGAATCCCATGTCAAATTTATATCATAAATCAATGAATCTATTTTGATATCAACATCATTACCTTGTATTTTATGCCTAGAAATTAATATAGAAAATATATTGTATTTCTGCTTCTTGCATGACCATGGGGGGATGATATAAATTACCTACATAACATTTCATGTAATGTGAGTAGTAATTTTCAAACAAATAGTACTTATATCGTATGTTGATAAAAAAATTAAAAGGTTTCATGGACAGTTTCCAAATTCTGTATACTCATAATAAATTTTCATCAACTATAGTGAGATTGTTGGGGGTCGTATTTTATCATCTTAAATTACTTTTTCTTCATGTCGTGCAAATGTTTTAGCAATTTCCTAACATACATATTTATGTATAAACACTGGTATGATAGGAAAATAACATACACATTTTGATGTAGTTGATTTATTTTTCTTTTATTGATCTATGAAAAACTTAATAGATGTTATGAATGATTTATGGACCTGGAAAAAAATAAAAAATCATTTAGATATTCAGGTGTTTTTATAGAGATCATACACATTGAACATATAAATCTCTAAGTTCCATATTTGTTACATGGAATGTCATTTTTTATGAGTAACATGTCAATAAGGTGTCTATGTAAAACTGTAAAGCTTGTTTCATTCATTCCATTTTCTATAGTATAAATATATAACATTAATACTATTGGCAATGTGGTATATTTAGTACATTTGGTATGCTATGGTTTCTTGTCATAAATATTCAACTTCTAAAACAACATTGTAAAATCATGAATGTCATCATGAGTTTGTATTTTCATTTCTTCAATTCAACCCCCATCATCATTTACATTATAATTCATATCAACTGATCAATAAATCACAATATCATACTAGTCCATATGTATATTTTATTATTTACAGATATTTAGTTCAAGATTTAATGTTTTGATCTATTGTGAAACCAATCAAATATTCTTTCATCACTAATGAGTGAATTAATCTTCAATAAAAACAATGTAAAAATGGATAATGATTTTAGAACTGTAATATGCATTCTCTATTTAATTACTGATGATCATTTTGATGACATCCTAAAACTCCATTTTCATATTATTAACATCCATCAATTTTTTATTCATATCCATCCAATTTTGTTCAATAATATACATTTTCTGCAAAAATAATTTAATACACATAATTTTTTAATAATAAAAAGAGAAATTTTAATAATTTTCAATAAAATTTGATAATTTTCAGAAGAAAAAAATTGTATACTATCATTGGAAACTCAATGAAGAAATGAATAAATGTTGTAATGGTAATATAGTATAATTCATTGACATTGTAATTTTATACTCCTTATAAGAATGTTTCTAATTTATAAACTATAATTAAAACAAGAATTTTGACTTTATATGATAATTTATGATTGTGTGTCTAGTATTAATGTAGTCAATTGATGATGGATGAACGGTTTGAAGCATAGATCTCAAGATTGATGATAAATTCTAATAAGGGGAACCCACATGGAATGATTTCCTGTATGATTTCATGTCCTCCTTTGGTAGATTATAATAACCACTATATAATAATTATCACACTTGAATACTAAATTTTAATGAGTCTTAACATGAAAATGTTATGGGTGATGATTCCTAAAATGTTATATTTTTACAAAATAGAAACATAAAAATTAACATAAAATGGTTTTTGATGGGATATAATTTCCCCAATAGAGGGAATAATTATTATAACACATTTAGAGAACAATTTAATCAAAATGGAGTCATTGTCATAAGATAATAATAGTTGAATTATATGTACTTATACTGATTTGTAGTGGTGTAAATCATATATTGAATAAAATTTTTATATCAATAATGTTATCTATAGAATACTAAAATTTTCATCCAATGAAATAGACATAAATTAATAATTTAAACTAAAAAATTCATTAATTATTAATTGTTATTGTAAAATAATGATGGATAATGATTATTTCAGGGAGGAACCATAAAACATTATATGTGATAAAAAGAAGGTTTATTTCTATATAATTAATTAGAGTTGACTATAAAATATCCTTTTGGAAAATTAAAAATACCCACCTAATAACCAAAAGTGTTGAAATAATTAAATATCTTGAATGGAAGATCACATGTAAAAAATCATGGGGTTTTAAAGTATTGATTTTTATAGGGAGATCAACAGAGTACAGAAACAATGTTTTAGTTCCACCAGAGATTGAGTGACATGAGCGATGGTGTAACGACCCACACTTTACATACATTGTTAATACTTCAAAATTGAATCACACTTATTACAACATATGACAAAACCACAAAGGACCGTATAGGTATAGTGTCTTTAGAAACTGGGAAACATAAACAACTGGTTCATAAATCTTCTACAGTGTCTCCCATTTATTTCATCATATCTAGGGTCCCTTTTAGCATATTCTACTTAATATCCATCTTCCTGGCCTGGGGAAAAGAAAACATAAAAGGGTGAGCTCAAATGCTCAGCAAGGGCAAATAAAGGAAATAAAAATCATATCATATCTTTTTGAAAATTTAAAACCTGCAAAAGAGATCATAATATCTTAACATGGAATAAATCATAGAAGTGAAAATGAGATCCCCATAATCATAACATAAAACTTGAATTTTTGTGGCATGCACACATAATCATGGAAAATCATTTCTTGTTAGTCATGACTCATTGCCAAGACTATCTTAGTGGACAAAGTCCCTTTCTGAACCGAGTTCACTCCTCGTTTCAGTCCTGTATCACTAAACCGAAATAACCTTCCGTTCCAGCCATGTCTATCTCATGAGATATAAAATCATTACCCAATGCATTGGAGGGAGATATAGGTCCCACCCATCTTATAATGAATCCTTTCTTATGTGTGCCACATAATCATAAAACATACATCATTGCATAACACATATAACAAAAATGGGATTCTTGAAACATCATGACATCATAAATCAATTCATATATGATAAAGGAATTCATAAACATAATTCCATCACAACATAGTCAAACCAATGTAAAAATAGGGATAGAAACAGAACCCTTTATTATCTTAGATGGAAAATAATTTTGATAAAACACTTGAATTGAATTCTTGAGGAAAATATCCTTTCTTCTTCAAAAACATTTTTCCTTTCATAACATGTCATAAAACATTAAAATAAAAGAAGTTGATTAAAAATAAACTTGAAAACTTTTAAAGGAAGCTTCTTTGAAGTAATGTTTTAAAAATCCATTCATGCCGTATAAGTTAAAAAAACATTCTTCGTACTTTTGTCGGAAAAGTCAAAAAGTACCTCGTACGGAAAAACGACAAAAGATTCCTTTCATATTCTTTACTAAAAACTCACCTAAGTTTAAAATTGGATTTAAACTATTTAAAGTGGATGGAAACAATATTACATATTGAGGGAACATGGATGTGGATGATAAAATACACCCCAGTAAATACTTACGAATAAACAATCTCGGATAAAAATGAGATTGTGATATTTCCCTTACCTTAGGTCCGATTTGCTTTGTTCGTGTCCGAAGCTCCTGTATAATGGTTTAAATAATGTTATTGACTTATTCCAGAATCATACATATTGATATGAGATCATATATGGTCATATTATTAGCTTCTTGTTAGTAATATTTCATTGTTACTTGTTACTCGGGTCTTTATAACTTTTTGTTCTTATGCGTGTTTTGTCGAATAAATTCTTATTCTTATCTTTAGGTTATAGATAATTCATTTCCAGAATGGTATTAGTGTAGTATATACCATATTCATTCATTCAATTCATTTATATAATCATTATGAAATGAAGATCATGTAGAACGAGTCGCATCACATCGTGGAGACGGTATTCCGTACGTACGCACGAGTGATGATATCATTCCTATGATCGTGGAATTGTATTGGAGTATATATATATATTATTTCAGTATCAATATTACTTAATAATAATCATATATAGTTACTGATTACACCATTATACCCATCCTTGTAAGGTGATGGTGGAAAATAGATTACACCACGGCGTGGAGACGGTATTCCGTACGTACGCACGCGCGGTGATTTCATTTTTCCGTAGGATGGATAGAAGGTGAATTAGGGTTGTTTCATATTTATAATAACATATCAGTATGTAAGTAATACTGATGTTATTACTTTATCATGAAACAACTAAAGAAGAAGAAGTTGAAGAAAAAGAAATTGAAAAGATCGGTAATGGATATTACCTCTTCTTTGGAACGCCTTTTTGAATCCTCCACTTAAGGAACTAAGATTGGTCTTTGGAGAAGACCAGGACCTCTATAATTATTCTAGGGAAGTGGAGAAGGGAAAATGGCAGGGGTTGGCCGAGCTTGAGTGCTCAAATTGGTGTGAGGAGGAGGGGGAGGAGGTGCCCTTTTATAAGGGAGGAGAGGGGCACCTTAGGAATATCTCAAAATATTATTTTATATTAAAGTCAAAATCGGTTTATAATGGTTCCAAAGGGTCTTATTTCGAAGCTAAAGTGGGGATGGGTCGAAATCCTATCAACCAATAGGATTTAGACAAGTTTAGGGTATTATTTTAACCTTATCAATTAGATTTAACTCTAAGTTAATTAATTTAACTTTTACCGTGTCTTTTTGTTTTCTTTCACTATATGGTTAATACACTTACTATAACATGCCAAACGAACCCCAAATTGTTTATTATTAATATATATATCCTTATCTAAGTCATTTGGCCGAACCTTAGATTTTTAGGAATAAAATAACAATTAATAATATAATATTTGATTTAAAAACTATTTTGTGTCAATTTTGACACTATTTGATATATGATTTTTGTCAAAGTCATAACAGAATTATATGTTCGAACCAAGTTGATTAAATCAATACTAATATATCATAGTAACCTAGAAAATTAGTGGAATTCATAAAAAGTCTCAAATTACATTTATTTTGGTATTTATATTATCAATTTTGTCAATATTTCATTAATAAGATAATTACTGCATCATCTTTGTGTCATAAATAAATTAAATTATTTGATGTCTAAAAATTACAAATAAAATACCATCATGTAGGAAATCTTTTTAGATTTCTAATGAATATTTACAATCGAATTTATCTTATGTATAACCCTATATTAAAAATGATTTACTTATTAAACTTTGATTTTAACTATTTTAACCCTTCTTTAAATAAATTAATAATAAATGTCCTAATCTAATCCAAGTGGGCCTAAATGGTCATATTTTATTCCTAAGTTTGTTTTTGGTCGAATTACACTTGTACAATAGAGTTAGGACATGTGTTAGGGTAATATTAATATCATATTTACCCTTAGTTACCCTATTTACTATTAACCGAGGTAAAAATAGTAAAAAGTTACTATTCACCAAAAAATTATTTTCATCTCATTGAACCACATTTTAGTCCTTGATATTAACCGGGTCTCTCGGATTTTTGAAATTCCATTCACAGAAGCGGTAAAATTAAGTTTTATGCAAAATTCAGTTTTTAACCTACCACTTAGTGGTTTCACTATTCATCAAAAATTGAAAGTTTTCAGAAAAATACCAAAATTTCACCCTAGGCTAATTTCGATATTTTGAGTCCAAAAATGAAGTCCATTTTGAAAAATAAAATTTATAAAATTTCAAAAAGTGGTTATTACTATTCATAACGGCTAGTTTTAATAGCATATTGTTGTTTAGTGAAACTCGGTATTGCGTACGACGCAAGCTATCGAGGAAGGTCGCGATTGCGTGTAAAGCAAGCCAAGCAAGTGTTGTGTAGAAAAAGATTCCTTTGATGATTTATATAACATAAAAGTCTCGGGTGTTACATTCTACCCCCCTTAAAAAGAATTTCGCCCTCGAAATTCGTCACTTTGCAACAAACAAATGAGGATACTTCTCCCTCATCATATCCTCAAGCTCCCATGTAGCTTCTTCAAGTTGGTGGTTTCTCCATAAAACTTTCACCAAGCGAGTGGTCTTGTTTCGTAGGACTTTTTCGCTACGATCCAGAATCTCTATCGGCTGTTCTTCATAAGAAAGATCTTGCTCCAGCGGTACAACTTCTGAGCTGAGTACATGTGAAGGATCTGGTATGTACTTTCTCAGGAGAGATACATGGAACACATCGTGAACTTGAGAGAGATTCGGTGGAAGCGCCAATCGGTAAGCTACCTTCCCAACACGATCCAGTATTTCAAAAGGACCGATATATCTAGGGCTCAACTTCCCCTTCTTTCCAAATCTCATAACCCTCTTCCAGGGAGATATTCGTAAGAACACTTTATCACCCACTTCAAACTCTAGGTCTTTTCTTCGGTTGTCGGCATAACTTTTCTGTCGACTCTGAGCTGCTCTTATGTGTTGTTGAATAGATCTGACCTTTTCTGCCATTTCATCAACAAGATCAGGTCCTAATAGCTTTCTTTCCCCAACTTCATCCCAGCAAGTTGGAGTCCTGCATTTCTTTCCATAGAGAGCTTCATAAGGAGCCATCTGAATACTGGAGTGAAAGCTATTATTATAAGAAAATTCTACCAAAGGTAGGTGTTGATCCCAACCTCCTTTGAAATCCATAGAGCAAGCTCTCAACATATCTTCTAGGGTTTGAATTGTTCTCTCAGACTGACCGTCTGTCTGGGGATGATAAGCAGTGTTGAAACTCAACTCTGTATCCAGAGTATGCTGAAGACTTCTCCAGAACTTCGAGGTAAATCTCGGATCCCGATCAGATATAATAGAAAGTGGTACTCCATGCAATCTTACCACTTCCTTTACATATATCCTGGCAAGCTGATCTAGAGAGAAATCCTCTCTAATAGCAATGAAGTGTGCAGACTTTGTAAGACGATCAACTATGACCCAGATAGCATTATTGCCTTTGGATGTTTTAGGAAGTCCTGTGACAAAGTCCATAGTGATGTTTTCCCATTTCCATTCGGGTATGGGTAATGGTTGTAACATCCCCTTAGACTTCTGTCTCTCAGCTTTAACTTGTTGACAAACCAAGCATCGAGAGACATATTCAGCAACATCTCTTTTCATGCCATCCCACCAGAAGTACTCTTTCAGGTCCCTATACATCTTCGTGCTTCCAGGATGAATAGAGAATGAAGAACTATGGGCCTCATCCAGCAGCTCTTTCTTTAATTCGGGGATGGGAGGAACACAAACCCGATTCCTGAACTTTATTATCCCATCACAATCAAGGTTGAATTCAGGAACATTTCTCACCTTCTTTTGTAACTCGACATCTTCTTTCTGTGCCTCTTTAATCTTCACATGTATAGATGGTTGAACATTCATTTGAGAAAGATAAGATTTTTCCCCTTCCATTATAATTCCAAGATCCATCCTTTGTAAATCCATAAATATTGGATCTTTTGTGATCCTCATCATGGATAAACTAGCATGGTCTTGTCGACTTAATGCATCTGCCACCTTGTTTGCTTTCCCAGGGTGGTAATGGATTGAGCAGTCATAATCCTTAATCAGCTCCAACCATCTTCTTTGGCGCATATTCAGCTCCTTTTGTGTGAAAATATACTTTAAACTTTTATGATCAGTATAAATATCACACCTTTCACCATAAAGGTAATGCCTCCAAATCTTTAATGCAAAGATTACCGCAGCCAACTCCAAATCATGTGTTGGGTAATTTTGCTCATGGATTTTCAACTGTCGTGAGGCATAAGCTATCACCATATCATTTTGCATAAGAACACACCCCAATCCCTTCTTGGATGCATCACTATAGATCACAAACCTTTCTCCACTACAAGGCAGTGTGAGCACAGGTGCACTGGATAACCTTCTTTTCAACTCCTTGAAATTCTCTTCACATTCCTCTGTCCAGACAAACTTAACTCCTTTCCGAGTCAACTTGGTGAGTGGATTAGATAATCGTGAAAAATCTTTTACAAAACGTCGATAATATCCAGCCAAACCAAGAAAACTTCGGATCTCAGTTACTGTTGTTGGTCTTGACCATCTTTCGATAACCTCTGTTTTTGCTGGATCCACAGATATCCCCTCTTTTGAGATTATATGACCCAAAAATGCAACTTTTTGAAGCCAAAATTCACACTTGGTAAATTTGGCATAAAGCTTCTCTTTTCTCAGGGTCTTCAATATAATTCTCAAGTGATCTTCATGCTCTTCCTGGCTCTTTGAATAGACAAGAATATCGTCTATAAAGACTACCACAAATTGATCAAGATATTCTCTAAAGACTCTATTCATTAGATCCATGAAGATAGCAGGGGCATTAGTAAGACCAAATGGCATCACTATAAATTCATAGTGTCCATACCTTGTACGGAAAGCCGTCTTTAGTATATCCTCCCTTTTGACCCTTAATTGATGATACCCTGAACGAGGATCAATCTTAGAAAAGTATTGAGCTCCGCGTAGTTGGTCAAATAAGTCATCAATGCGTGGGAGAGGATATTTGTTCTTGATAGTGATCTTGTTAAGTTCTCGATAATCAATGCAGAGTCTCATTGATCCATCTTTCTTCTTAACAAATAGAACAGGTGCTCCCCAAGGTGACGCACTAGGGCGTATGAATCCCTTATCAAGATTCTCTTGGAGTTGCTTCTTCAATTCCTGCAACTCAATTGGGGCCATTCTATAAGGTGTCTTTGAAATAGGCAAAGCACCCGGTACGAGTTCTATTGAAAACTCAACTTCACGATTTGGTGGAAGACCCGGTAATTCCTCCGGAAAGACATCATAAAACTCCCGTACAATGGGCATATTCTTAATCGTGAGTTTCTCACCAACTATTTGAGATAAATAACCTTCATTTAGTGGAATCAATACCCATAAGATGGAAGAAATTTCCACTGGAAGGTTATGTTCATCCTTGCATTGATAGACGATCGTAGGTTGATCTGGAATATGAAATGTGACTTCCCTTCTTTGGCAATTGATATGAGCTCCATGTAGAGAAAGCCAATCCATGCCAAGAATCACATCAAATTCCACTAAAGGAAGGATCACAAGATTTGCAGGAAGCACTTTCCCACAAACTTCGATCGGAGAAGAATTATAAACTTCTGATGCGATTGATGTGCCATTAGGTGTTGTCACTGCTAACTCAACATCTAATTGTTGAGGTAATACGGTGATACCCTTAGAAAATTTTTCAGAAATAAAAGAGTGGGTGGATCCAGAATCAAATAAAACATTTGCTACTTTAGAGTGGATGGTAAGTGTACCTTTCACCACATCGTTATCGTACTCCACATTGCTGATAGAAATTGCATGTGACTTTCCTTTGTCTTTAGCCTTAAGAGTTTGTTGACGTCGACCATCATCATCAACCCTTGGATTTGGGCATTGATTGGCATAATGCCCCATCTCCTTGCACTTGAAACATTGAAGTGTAGCAGGTTCATTCTGTGTATCCCTTCCTTTTTTTTCATCATTAGACATCTTCTTCCCATTATCACGGAATTCAAATGCCCGATGACCTTCCTTTCCACATTTAAAACATTTACTTGTCCCTTTAAGACAACTCCCTCCATGTTTCTTTCCACACTTTGAGCATAAGGGAAAGTTCATCTTCTTTTCCGTGTGCTCTTTAGATTTTTCTTTGAATTCCATCTTCCTCTTCTTATCAAACCCATGTGACTGATGGGTTACTCCAATCTCCATCTCGACTTTGAGAGCACATCGAACGATTTCCTCGTAGCTATTGAAGTCCCTTATGGCTAACGCCCTTCGAAGACTTGGTTTTAAGCCACTAAAGAATCGATCGATCTTACTCTCAGGTTGGATAATAATACCAGAAGCGTACCTTGCAAGTCTGGTAAAATTTGCTTCATAGGTACCAACAGATTCATCATCCCTTTTCTTCAGTTCAAGGAACTCTTTCTCCATCTTTGTTCGGAGAATACGAGGGAAGTACTTATTGAAAAATAAGTTCTTGAACTCGTCCCATTCCATAGACTCAATTTCATCCCTTTGCCTCGTATTCTTAACAAGATTCCACCATTGATCCGCATCTCCTTCCAAACGATACACTGCTAGGATGACTTTATCATGCTCAGAACATTGAAGAACTGAAAATATATTTTCAGTAGTACTAATCCATTGTTCAGCAACTAATGGATCAGTAGACCCGCTGAAAGATGGTGGACGCTGCCTCATGAAGGATTCAACAGAATGTTGCTCCCTCCTTTGTTCGTTTGGAAATCCTGCATGATTCATAGCTTGAGAAAGTTGTGTGAGCATGGCTACAAGATTTTGCATTCCAGCTCCCATATCGTTTGGTTGCTCAGGGGGACAATCATTGCATTGCCCATCGCATTCCGCATTAACACGGTTCCTTCGGGTTCCAGCCATTGACTAAAACCAAGAAGAATAGTGTGAGCAACACTAATTATAATAGGAAACCACATAATTCAAGAATAAAATTTTCATGTTTAAGGTCTTATCCTAGGTTATTCAAGGCCATTTCTAAAACACTAAGATTTTGTTCTATGCTTAGACTTATCCTTAGGGTTCTTACTAAGGCTTTCACATCCTAGTTTCCAAAGGTTGACTATACCTTTCCTCTGATACCAACTATAACGACCCACACTTTACATACATTGTTAATACTTCAAAATTGAATCACACTTATTACAACATATGACAATACCACAAAGGACCGTATAGGTATAGTGTCTTTAGAAACTGGGAAGCATAAACAACTGGTTCATAAATCTTCTACAGTGTCTCCCATTTATTTCATCATATCTAGGGTCCCTTTTAGCATATTCTACTTAATATCCATCTTCCTGGCCTAGGGAAAAGAAAACATAAAAGGGTGAGCTCAAATGCTCAGCAAGGGAAAATAAAGGAAATAAAAATCATATCATATCTTTTTGAAAATTTAAAACCTGCAAAAGAGATCATAATATCTTAACATGGAATAAATCATAGAAGTAAAAATGAGATCCCCATAATCATAACATAAAACTTGAATTTTTGTGGCATGCACACATAATCATGGAAAATCATTTCTTGTTAGTCCTGACTCATTGCCAAGACTATCTTAGTGGACAAAGTCCCTTTCTGAACCGAGTTCACTCCTCGTTTCAGTCCTGTATCACTGAACCGAAATAACCTTCCGTTCCAGCCATGTCTATCTCATGAGATATAAAATCATTACCCAATTCATTGGAGGGAGATATAGGTCCCACCCATCTTATAATGAATCCTTTCTTATGTGTGCCACATAATCATAAAACATACATCATCGCATAACACATATAACAAAAATGGGATTCTTGAAACATCATGACATCATAAATCAATTCATATATGATAAAGGAATTCATAAACATAATTCCATCACAACATAGTCAAACCAATGTAAAAATAGGGATAGAAACAGAACCCTTTATTATCTTAGATGGAAAATAATTTTGATAAAACACTTGAATTGAATTCTTGAGGAAAATATCCTTTCTTCTTCAAAAACATTTTTCCTTTCATAACATGTCATACAACTTTAAAATAAAAGAAGTTGATTAAAAATAAACTTGAAAACTTGTAAAGGAAGCTTCTTTGAAGTAATGTTTTAAAAATCCATTCATGCTGTATAAGTTAAAAAAACATTCTTCGTACTTTTGTCAGAAAAGTCAAAAAGTACCTCGTACGGAAAAACGACAAAAGATTCCTTTCATATTCTTTACTAAAAACTCACCTAAGGGTAAAATTGGATTTAAACTATTTCAAGTGGATGGAAACAATATTACATATTGAGGGAACATGGATGTGGATGATAAAATACACCCCAGTAAATACTTACGAATAAACAATCTCGGATAAAAATGAGATTGTGATATTTCCCTTACCTTAGGTCCGATTTGCTTTGTTCGTGTCCGAAGCTCCTGTATAATGGTTTAAATAATGTTATTGACTTATTCCAGAATCATACATATTGATATGAGATCATATATGGTCATATTATTAGCTTCTTGTTAGTAATATTTCATTGTTACTTGTTACTCGGGTCTTTATAACTTTTTGTTCTTATGCGTGTTTTGTCGAATAAATTCTTATTCTTATCTTTAGGTTATAGATAATTCATTTCCATAATGGTATTAGTGTAGTATATACCATATTCATTCATTCAATTCATTTATATAATCATTATGAAATGAAGATCATGTAGAACGAGTCGCATCACATCGTGGAGACGATATTCCGTACGTACGCACGAGTGATGATATCATTCCTATGATCGTGGAATTGTATTGGAGTATATATATATATTATTTCAGTATCAATATTACTTAATAATAATCATATATAGTTACTGATTACACCATTATACCCATCCTTGTAAGGTGATGGTGGAAAATAGATTACACCACGGCGTGGAGACGGTATTCCGTACGTACGCACGCGCGGTGATTTCATTTTTCCGTAGGATGGATAGAAGGTGAATTAGGGTTGTTTCATATTTATAATAACATATCAGTATGTAAGTAATACTGATGTTATTACTTTATCATGAAACAACTAAAGAAGAAGAAGTTGAAGAAGAAAGAAATTGAAAAGATCGGTAATGGATATTACCTCTTCTTTGGAACGCCTTTTTGAATCCTCCACTTAAGGAACTAAGATTGGTCTTTGGAGAAGACCAGGACCTCTAGCATTATTCTAGGGAAGTGGAGAAGGGAAAATGGCAGGGGTTGGCCGAGCTTGAGTGCTCAAATTGGGGTGTGGAGGAGGGGGAGGAGGTGCCATTTTATAAGGGAGGAGAGGGGCACCTTAGGAATATCTCAAAATATTATTTTATATTAAAGTCAAAATCGGTTTATAATGGTTCCAAAGGGTCTTATTTCGAAGCTAAAGTGGGGATGGGTCGAAATCCTATCAACCAATAGGATTTAGACAAGTTTAGGGTATTATTTTAACCTTATCAATTAGATTTAACTCTAAGTTAATTAATTTAACTTTTACCGTGTCTTTTTGTTTTCTTTCACTATATGGTTAATACACTTAATATAACATGCCAAACGAACCCCAAATTGTTTATTATTAATATATATATCCTTATCTAAGTCATTTGGCCGAACCTTAGATTTTTAGGAATAAAATAACAATTAATAATATAATATTTGATTTAAAAACTATTTTGTGTCAATTTTGACACTATTTGATATATGATTTTTGTCAAAGTCATAACAGAATTATATGTTCGAACCAAGTTGATTAAATCAATACTAATATATCATAGTAACCTAGAAATTTAGTGGAATTCATAAAAAGTCTCAAATTACATTTATTTTGGTATTTATATTATCAATTTTGTCAATATTTCATTAATAAGATAATTACTGCATCATCTTTGTGTCATAAATAAATTAAATTATTTGATGTCTAAAAATTACAAATAAAATACCATCATGTAGGAAATCTTTTTAGCTTTCTAATGAATATTTACAATTGAATTGATCTTATGTATAACCCTATATTAAAAATGATTTACTTATTAAACTTTGATTTTAACTATTTTAACCCTTCTTTAAATAAATTAATAATAAATGTCCTAATCTAATCCAAGTGGGCCTAAATGGTCATATTTTATTCCTAAGTTTGTTTTTGGTCGAATTACACTTGTCCAATAGAGTTAGGACATGTGTTAGGGTAATATTAATATCATATTTACCCTTAGTTACCCTATTTACTATTAACCGCGGTAAAAATAGTAAAAAGTTACTATTCACCAAAAAATTATTTTCATCTCATTGAACCACATTTTAGTCCTTGATATTAACCGTGTCTCTCGGATTTTTGAAATTCCATTCACAGAAGCGGTAAAATTAAGTTTTATGCAAAATTCAGTTTTTAACCTACCACTTAGTGGTTTCACTATTCATCAAAAATTGAAAGTTTTCAGAAAAATACCAAAATTTCACCGTAGGCTAATTTCGATATTTTGAGTCCAAAAATGAAGTCCATTTTGAAAAATAAAATTTATAAAATTTCAAAAAGTGGTTATTACTATTCATAACGGCTAGTTTTAATAGCATATTGTTGTTTAGTGAAACTCGGTATTGCGTACGACACAAGCTATCGAGGAAGGTCGCGATTGCGTGTAAAGCAAGCCAAGCAAGTGTTGTGTAGAAAAAGATTCCTTTGATGATTTATATAACATAAAAGTCTCGGGTGTTACAGATGGGGTCCTCTACTAGGGTACAATTTAAGTATCTTGAAAGTTATATCAATTAAATTAAAACACCTTGATAATGACCCATGATTATCAGCAACAAAATAAAAATTTATAATAAAACCACTATTTATGTGTTTTAACTCTTTATGTGGATAAATATGGGATTTTATCATAACATTCTAGAAATTTTTTTTCAAATATATGGTATATATGTACTTTATACTTTATCACTTAAAAAACATTATTTATTAGAATAAATAGTTGTCAAAGACCCACAATACATGACCTAGGATGTGATGGCCACTGAGTCCTTCCCTCCATCTATGGTGTGAGAGAGACCTCTATCATCCTTTGACGAAACTCATCCTCTCTATTTCTCTCCCTTTTCTATTATCAATTTTCAACCATGATTACTTCATATAATACTTATCCCCAATGTTTCACATTTTTTACCACTTAGTGAATCTTTCTCTCCCATTCATGGAGTTCACTGAGGCCTTATTGCTTCTGAATCAGATGTTGATATAATTTTTCAAGAAGACATCATCTAACAGTGGATTCATTTGGGTAGTTTGTTTTTAGATAATAGGGATTATTGAAATTATTTACTATGGGTATTATCAAAAATAGGCACACCATGATTTGGTTCTCTTCAGAGAACAATTTGGTCCAGCATTGGTCAACATTCCTTGACATCTGCAATGGATCATGTCATCTTTATTTTGGTGGACATATGACTTCTGCATGAAACAAGATACCCACACTATAGATATTTAGGTTAGTTTATTCAGAGCAACCAATTATTTTTAAAATACTCATATTATTAAAATGATAGATAATTTTTTAGGTCAATTTTTAAGTTCTAATAGTATAACAACAACTAATTTCATTCTATTTCTCCACAAAATTGTGTTGATGTTGATATTTTACAAATTTATGCATAGAAAGTTTGGACTATTGTCTAAGAAGAGTCATAGTACTTGGAACATACTTATTTTGATTTGTCGATTGAATTTTTATATTAATTCAAGAAAACTTTTCACAAGTTTATAGTGCGTAAGCAAAGGGGGCGTAAATCACATCGAGAAGATGAATTCATGATTAGGACGCAGTGGTAAGGTTATGTTGTCTATTTTTTGTTTAGTATTGAAGGAATAGGTTAAACATGGTGTTTTCATTGACTAATGTAGTAATTCAGTTGTCATGCACATTGGATAACTTGAGGGTGGGGAGTCAAATGTGATTGAAATATATGTTTGATCACAACTAAATAGTTGAGTTTGAGTATAATAGAAAACATTTTCGGCATCGAGAAGGATTCAAGAATATTAAAACTTTATATGAGAGTAGTATACATATATCTTAGATCAATATGCAATTTTGATTGGGTGTGTGAAACATGGACTATGGAAATAAAAATAATTACCGATAAGGAAGAATCAAATGAAGAGGTAGTGAGAATTAGAGATGAAGCTAATCACAAGGAGGTGTCATATGTGTAAGGTGCGTACGATGCAATGGTCTTTACAGCAGTTAGAGGGAGTTGGGGTTGGTGAATGAAACAATTAGGGTCATGTTGAGAGAGACAAGATAGACTATTAATATTAGTAATCACTTTGATTATTTTGAAGTTGAATGTTCGGTTCATGGGAATAGGGATGAAATACAAGAAGGAATGGGTATACAATCCCTAATACCGGTAGAAAAATTTACTAACTATCAAATCAATTAGAATATTGATTAGAATGATGATATATCTATCCATGTTTTGGTGGATAATGTTGATGGAGTGCATCTAAAAATCCTATACAGCCAATGGAGGAGGAAGAGGGGAAAAGGAAAAAAAGGGATTTGGTTAGATTTATTATGTCAATTTAAATATGTCTAAAGGGATAAATGAATAATACCAATTAAAAAAGATGATGTAAAAAAGTTCATCCAAAAATAAAAAGGTGGTCGATTTTGAACCTATGTCTCATGGCCATAAAGGCAATATGAGTTTTAATTTTCATTGTAAAAAAAGATATTGGATTGTGGTTAAGATAATTAACAAGAATAATTTTGTGGAAAAATTGAATATCTAATTTATGAACAAGATGTTTTTAATAGTAAGGTCATGGAATTTGATATAGAGGATGGAAAAAATGGGTGGTATGGGAGAATATTATTCATTTCAATGATGAAATTTTAGAGGAGGCATCTTAGATCAATGCTACATTGGATGAGGTCCATGTGATGATTGCGAGGATGATTCAAATGGAAACCAATAAAAAAGTGTGTATGGATCAATAATCGAGATTGTATTTTGATACATGGTTTTAGAAAAAGTAATAATTCTGAAAAAAATATTTAAAAGGAATAAATAGTATATTTTTAATAATATTATAAAAAAGAAAAATATTTACTGATTAAAAACAATATATATATTATATTATATTATAATCTATATAATTATAACATAAATGTTAAAAAATAAAAAAAACTAAATAAATATTATGTGTGTCTATGTTCTATATAAAAATTAATTAATTACATATATGTATGCGTTAAATTATTTCAACTGACATTTAATATATGTTAAATTGATGAAAATAAAATTTAATTCAATGTCACATACTCGATACAATTAGTTTATATTTTTAAATAATATTAACTGTTAATTATTGACCATTTTTCACTAATAATATCACTTATTTATTGTAAATATTAATTTATATTTATTATATAAATCGTATATACGTAAAAGTTATATATATTGATATATATATATATATACATATATGAATATATTTCAATATTAAATAGATTAAATATATTAATGAACAATTATGTAAATGAATGTAGAGATTAATAAATTAAAAATTATTAAAAGAAAACTATTTAAAATCAATAAATTATAAAAAAGAAAAAAAACAATATTAATAAAAATGAACAAAACATATATTTATGAACACTAATATATAAATCAAATTTATTAAAGATAAATGGTCTTTTATTTTATAAAATAGAATGAATCTTTTATCATCATTAATAAATGAAAACGTTATCATTACTGATAATAGACCATATTATTGACGGTTTTATTAGAATTAGAAACATCCATGAGAGCTAGTGAAAAATATTTAGTCCTTCACCATCCCTAAAACATAACAATATTAGAAAAATAAAATAAAATAAAAATATTAATATTACATAAAACCAAAATGAAATATAAATATTAAATTGCACTATAATTGAAATTAATAATTTACATACAATATATTTTAATTTATGTGATATATAATATTAATTACATAAAATTAAAATCCAATATACAAAATAAGAACTATAATATAATTATTGTGTCAACTATTATCCCCAATAAAAACCATGTCTCTACAATGAAACAATGATATCTAGAAACCACATATAATATAATACACAAATTATTATTTTAATATAATCCATATATGATAAATTATTTTTTTAATTACTATGTAATTCAATAATATTATGAGTTATAATATTAATTTTATTATTAATTTTTTTATTGTTAATTTATATGATATAATAATTATAATATATACCATTAATTAATAATTATATTATGTATTATTAATTGAATTTTATGTTAATAATCTAAATAAATTATTATTTTAATTACATAATATTTCATTGATATTATAAGTTATTGAATATTTTATGTACCTAAATAGTTGTCAGAAATTATATCATTAAACAAAAATAACAGTTTTCAATTAAAAACATGCACAAAGATAATATCAGGCACATTGTGTGTCAGATTGATGCAAGATCAATTATTATAGTTTATTTATTATTTATGGATCATTGTCTTAATGTTTGAAATCACTAGGAGATAATTTACAATATTTTGACAGTGTGACACATATTTTAATTATAAAGGAATCTTTTATATTCAACAAAATAGTTAGAGTCATACTGACCACATCATATCTTAGATTGATGTGTCATTGACTCTTAGATGTCATAAATGAAATATGGACCATCTTGCATAATTATTTAAATAATCATAGCACATATACTCAATTATGATAACATGATTCTCATTTAAAACTGAAATCAAATATTTATATTTTAAACACTAAGTTCGAATCATTCCGACATCAACATTTGTTAGATTAATATGAGGTTGATTCATATACATTAATTTTGAATTATTAAACATCATCCTAATGTTTCAAATCAATATATATTTGTTTTCTTAGTTTTGGACAGGTTATGTTTGTTTTATACTAAAATTAAACTTTTATATTGAAAAAAAATCATTGTGACATATGGAAATCATTATATGTTTGATAAAAATGTGAACATTTACTATAATAAAAAATAAATTATCGATCATTTTACTAATGTTAATAAAATAATAATTGATTTTTTTTCTTTATATTGTATTTGTGTCACATATTTTAAACTGAAAGGATTATTTTTTATAGAAAGAACTAAATTAGAGTCATGCTAGACATATCTTTTATCATATAGACCTATGGCTGATCCCAACATGTAATTTGTGGTTTAAATATCATTTCCCTAGTGATTAAAAATAATAAAAGTTTATTTTCGCAATTTTGGCTATGTCATACATGTTATAAACTACAATTAAAAATTAATATTGAAAACATACATGTTTAGTCATAAAACTATATTATGAGTCTGATTGATATACATTCCATTTCTAAAAATCTAAAATTAATTCTGGATTTCATTTAGAAAGGTTTGAATAAAATTCATGTTTTTTCTTGGTTTTAGCTCGGTGACACTCGTTTTAAACTAAAATGATGTTTTTTAGATTTAAGACATACAATTTGAATCATATATATCCTATAACGTTTCATATAGACGTGTTTTCAATTCCAACTCATCACAAATGAATTATAGATAATTTTAAAAAATTTTGACAAGGATCCACTATCATTTTCATGGTTTTGATAAAGTGGCTCACATTTTAGTCTTAAATAAACATTTTTTATTGAAAAAATTCCCTTAAAGTTATACTGAAAAAATCGCATGTCAAAAAGACTCATAGTGAATTTCAGCACATCAAAATTAAATTATGGATCATTGTTCTAATGATTCTATAAAATCATAGATCATTTTTATACCTTTTCTATTTCACATGTGTTATAAACTAAAATAAAACTTGTATATAGAAAAAACTCACTTTGAGTCATATCAGCCACATCACATGCCAGATTAACATGTGATTCATTCATAAAGGTCTCAAATGAAATTTGTATCTTTTTCATATTGTTTGAAAAAAATATCAAGACATTGTCATATATTTTGGTATGTGAGATGCATTTAAAAATTAAATTACACTTGTATATTTAAAACAAATACTACAAGTCATACCAACCACATCATGTATCAGGTTGATGTTAAGTAACATTCAATCTTTCATAAGTGAATTCTTGATCATTTTAAAAATGTTATAAAACTATTATAGATTATTTTTCTTATTTTGGATATTTGATGAATGTTTTTAACTAAAAATATATATATTGAAAATGTGATGTTTTAATCATAACAACAACATCATTTGTTAGATTGATGCGTGGTCAATTAATATGAAAAAACTAAATTATTTAAAATTTCCATAACGTTGAAGAACAATTTGACCTTTTTTTCTTAGTTATCATATTGTGGTGTATATTTTAAGGAAAAATGAAACAATTAGATTGAAAACGCACAAATAGATTCATACAAAAGAAATAGTGTATTATATTAATTAATCATACATTATAACTTGAAAAAAGGAATCGTGGATAATTTTTCTAAAGTTTCTAGACAATATGAGCGTGTTTATATAGTTTTTTTCTATGTGATGCATTCATTACACATAAATGACACTTAAAAACACGCACATTGTGTACTACAAGACACATCAGGTTTCATTTTTATATTAATTTAATTATTACATGTCAAAAGTGAATTAATGTTGATTTTAATAATGTTTGAAAATAAGTAGATAATTTTTTATTAGTTTTTTCTATATAGAGTGTAATATATACTAGAATGAAAATTTTATATTGAAAACACGTACGTTCAATCATACTGGCCAAATCATGTGTTAGAATGACATATAGTCAATTACTATATGACAATTATTGAAATATTTATTGAAATCATAAGGTTAGAAATGAATTCATGTTTTTTTCATTTTATTGGATAAATTATGCATGTTATAAATTAAAATGACAATTTTATAATGAAATGTCTCACAATAAGTCATACATAGCACAATATGTGTTGGATTGAAATTTTATCTATTCATACACAACTAATAATGATTTATAGATCATTTTAATGAATTTCCAAGATAATCCAAGACCATCATCACATTTTTGGCTGTGATATCAGTTTTTTAAACCAAAATGAAACTTTTAATGAGATAATGATTCACATTGAGCAATACCATCCAAATCGTGTGTCACGTTGATTCACGATCAACTTATATATGTCCAAAATATATTATGGATCATTTTACTAAATTTGTAAAACAATATGAGACCAATTTATCAATATTAACAATATGATGTGTGTTTTAATATAAAATGACACCTATATTGAAAAAAACACACAGAGCCATTTAGGTCACATCATGTTTCAAACTGACCTTTGGTCAATTCATAAAACATAAAAAATTAATTATTGATTAATTTCCTAGTTCTTATTGATAGTTTGATCTCATTTACATAGTTTTGGATATGTGATATATTTTAGAGTAAAATTATACATTTAATGTAAAATATTAAATTTTATTCACAATGGTGACATTGTGTGTTAGGTTGATTTTCAGTTGATTATTACACATCACACATGTTATATTGATCATTATAATAATGTTTGAAAATAATATAGTCTCGTTCTCTTAGTATTGATAATGTGATTTTCATTTTAAACAAAAATGACAAAGTGATATTGAAAACACACACTTTCAGTGATACTAACTACATTGTGTGTCAAATTCATGTGTATTAAATTACTACTTTTCAAAATGAATTTTTGGCTGTTTTATAGAACTTTGAAAACAATAGAAACACATCTATTCATTTTTGATAATGTGACATTCTTTTTAAACCAAAAAGACACTTTTATATTGAAAACATGATCATTAAATCATTCTTAACACATCATATGTAAGATTGATAAGTGATCAATTCCTACACATCATAAAATAAATAAGGATCATTTCCCTAAATTTTGAAAAAAATACAAGTTCAGTTTCTATGTTTTAACAATGTGAGATGTATTTTGAACTAAATTTCCCCATAGAGAACAATCATCGTTTTTTTGTCAAATTCTAAACCTCAGACAACTACCATATTTTATAGTTTAGTGATTCTACATTAATCACTGAATCAGAATATAAAATAGGTTTACCTATTAGTATTTTAAGTAACATTTATTATCTTTTCATTGGATGAATACAATATGAATGTGAAGGATTTCATCATGCATTTTCAATAGGGATTTTTAAGTGTTTATAATATATATGAGCCCGTTTTATATACTCATAAAAAGAAAAAAATGAAAAAAATGATACCTCTTTGGTGATAGAAGTACCTTCACTATAATTTTTTAATATGTCTTCATATTTTTTGGTAAAAGGATACTTTACCTATTTACCTCATTCCATTTTCATTACTAAGACCTCGATGTATAGTCGATCATGAGTTAATGTACCTTCATGCATGTTACTAGCAAAAAATTAATTATTGTAGTGTAAACATCTATGAAACCTATCCTTGAGGACTCACTGAAATCATTATTTATTTTTAGCTTAGCCACTGATTCGTTTTGTAGTTTCAACCAACTCAAACTAAAAACTAGTGGAATGAAACTGTTAAATTTTTTAAAAGAAATTCATGGACAATTGGGGAATGTTAATATACATTTTAGAGTCATTGTATAATTATTATAACAATAAAATAATTAAATCCATCACATGAGATGAATTTATAGTATATATATCATACATGATGAATTGAAGATGGGATGCATCTATATATTGACATGGATTTTATTATATATGAAATTATTTACCATAATGTTGGGCGTATTATAAAGATTAATTTTCTATTTCTCCCAGATTCAACAACCAAAATCAAAACAATCATACTTTTTTCATCAGGAAGAGGAACCATTTTTGGGGGAGGATCATCAAATCTGTAGCCTCACTCAAGAGTTAAAATATTACTGTGGTAAGGTTTAAATTTATTTGGAATTTTGGGAGCGTGAAATCATAAAAAATGTAGGTATAGTCATTACCAATTTATGATTACAATAACTATATAAATAAAATATTTATAATAATGTATGAAATTTATTTTCGGGAATATAATTTAAATATATTTTGTTGATGATGCCTCGAATCTTGAATGTATCCCTAGTGTCATAGAATGTATGATATCACATACCTAATCATAAAACCTCTTATGTTGACGTATAAAATTATTCTAACATGATTTACTCTTCCCACTCACCTCTAAAAAAATATTTATTTGTTTCAGTATTTGAACATTAGGTTACCCTAGTAGCACTATGAAATTATAGAAAAAACTATAAAAAAATATTTTTATTTTAAATTATAATTACCTTGGAAAATTACATGTTTGGGGATGCAAGTATAATGATGGTATATAATATCTTTTATATATTTTCAAAAATAATATAAAAAACAAAATTTAAATTTTTTTTAAATGCAATTGAATCAATGAAAAAAATAATTAAATAGTTTTCAAATATGTTTTGATAGATACATATTACTATATAAACTTTAATCTATTTCTATTTGCATAAATCCTTAGGATTCTTATGTTTACATCATTACCACATACCCAAATTTAGCTAATTTATAGGTCACCATATCAAAAAACATTTTTTAATAAAAAAATTAAAACAAATCCTTATAATTCAATTTTTAAAATGTTGATTTTAGTGCATATAAAATTATCAATTGAAATCATGTGTAGTTGTTTTGATGTAAATACATTAAATAGATCTAAAAAATGATCATTCTGTGTATCCAATTTGATTAGATTATCATCCGATGCTTCTTAAAAAATTATATAATTAATTAAAAATATGTGTATATATATTATGATTATATTATAGAGTTTTACCCTTGAATTTTATCCATCAAGAGATGTTCATCATCTATTATTTTCTTTTCCAACACTGTTATTTGTTCATCATTGTTGTTATAAGATTATTCTTATTAGAAAAGAAATTCTATAGAAATGATAGAGGTATTAATTATTTGAACTCTTACATAGTTGAGTTTTCATTTTATATAATAGTAATATGTACAACAATGGAAAATATGAATCATTATTAACTTTAATGATCATAGTATATCATTTATGGGAAAAGAAAATATGAAAATGTACCCCATTTACATTAGGGATTGTGCCCTAGGACCAACTACTTGTACTTTTTTACATGTATATTTAATGTATTGAATACTAATTAAACGTAATTTTATATATTTTTTAATATTATTCCTGACTTTAATGTAATAATGTCCAACAATATTTTTTTCATTGATAAGGTCATAGTAGCTCCCCTTTGTTATGAGAACCTGGACGTGAAATGATAGTATTCTTAATAAGGTTCTATGGTTTGATAACATACTATTATGGGTCAAATTTTATTTATACCATCAAGGGAGATTACTCATAAAAATATGAGAATTCTGCTTATAATGATTGCACATGGCAATCACCCAGATGAGAGACTATGAAATCAAAAACACCAATTAGAATTTTTTATATTTTAGTGTCATCAAATATTTCTATTTTTAGGGTCTTGAATGGTTCTAAACATTAATTTTATCATTATTCCATGTCATGAATAGAGCACATATATTTTATTATGAAAATAGTGGCTATATATGTTTGCATTGAGGTACGGTATTCCAGGTGCATCAAGATTGACACATCATTAATGGATAAGTCATGTATGTGTTTTTACCATAAATATTTAGGGATGTTGATATATCAGAACTTTGATTAGAATATAATTGCTTTCCAAAAATATATAGAAATGGTTGAACAACATTCTTATTCCAAATAGACATAGAATTAAATGTCGATCATATAGTTTGGTGACAAATATGTACAACCTTATTGATGAGATATTATGACATGGGGATTTAATTACACAATGACCATTCATTTGTTTTTTTCATCATTATGAAATTATGTTATTTCTATTAGGTTCCTTCACCTATTGGTAGGCCAAATTTTTTGACTTTAAGAATCCCATCCTAATTCCCATTAAAAATAATTCTTCTGGGAAACATACTATGTTTTTTGATTAATCAAGAATAAATTATATTATAATTTAATAAATGGAATATATATTATCCTCGTGGTTGTGGAATAATTTTTATTCACATTTATTGATTGCATAAATAAAATAATTATTTAATTACTAGATTGTGAAAATAATATCATTATATATTTTTAATAATTATTAAATGATTAATTACTAGTATTTTAATAATATATTTATATAAGAGAATAAAATATTTTATTTGGACTTTCAATATACTCTTCTAGAGGTTAAACCAGCTGATACTGCGTTCAATGACAAATATTAATTGGCATTATTGTTAAATAATACTTATTATTTATCAAGATAGAAAGCTCCACAAACTAATAAAAATTATATTTATTTCAATGTAATTGTTTTTGTTAAAGCTTATTATATCATTTTATGCCTGAAAAGAATTAAATAATTATTTCAATCTAATTCCTCTCTTTTTAAAAATATGATTATGACAATTGTGTATAATATTATTGGTGTAATCAAAAAAGATAATTGTTGCACAAAAATTATAATATCTCAACTTCTCCTTATACCATTATATCAGGAACAAGAAATAAAAGATACATTTTCATCAATACTAAATATGAGTTGTCTAGAATGATATACACAAGTCATTTTATTCTCTATACTAGCATTCATAGATAATATGGATATTCACGGAGATCATAACAGCACATGTGGATTATCAAAAAAGTATCCTCATACCTATAGAGCACATAAAAAAATATATAGATGGATATTTTTATAAGTTCATCATTAATCAATGATGAAAAACCTAAACCTATGTATTAATTTCTTCAAATATTATATAAAAAAATTCAACTTAATGTTAATGATCCCCACTCATAGTTTCTTTAAATAAAAATTAAAATAAATTTAAATTTAGAATCCACTACTACAAACTTATACTACGTATGGAACAACAATTTATATCAGATTGGTCACATTTAAAATTATAAATAATTATTTTATTTTTTATCTATGTATAATTGTGGTGATATTTTAATTTAAAATTATTCATTATTTAATTTTTTTTTAAATTAACATGCTTAAAATTATTTAACACGATTAACTATGTGTTTTATTTTCATAATTTCTTATGAAATTTTGACAGTTGAAAAACATTCCATTGGGAAATAGATAATTTTTTCTGGTGAGATGTATTTATAGTATGTGTACTCCAAATTATAGGTCTTGTACCCTAGTAAGCTACATGAGGATGTGGTAAGTGATTATTTGTGTGAAATACAATAATTACTTGTGGAGTATTCCACATTTTTATTGGATAACCTGGACAAGGTTTATATGTTACATGACATGTATTGGTGTACACACATTATAGTATTCATAGGTTAGCCATATAAATCATTCAATTTTTCTGGTCATTATACACAGTCAAACCATGTTAGACTAATAACCAAGATAATTTATGTTATACATGTAATGTATGTGGTGTACATAGTGTTTAGATCACAAATTCCCACATCTGAAACATACACCAATGATCCAGGTGTGCATCCCAGACACATAAAAAGTGGAACACACAATGTATATGTGAACTGTACTTGCCATGTTTTTTATTCAGGGTACAAACTGCTGAGTCGGGCATGTACCCTAGATACAAAGAAACCAGGATACATATCGTGTGGACAATATATACAAGTCGGGTAGTCTACCATTATAAAAATAAAATAAATATTAAATAAAACTGATAAATGTAACAATTAATTTTTTTTACTAATTGACACGCCAATGTGTGTTTCAAAATTTAATAATGGTTTTAAAAAATCATTTATGATCAATACGTTTATTATAATTAATACATTTTTTTATTTCTGCTATTTATTTTCCATGATTTTCATAAACAACGTGTATCTTTAATTATGTTCCGGTGATCATTAAGATGAAAGGGTTATTTTTAGTTATTTCACTAATTAGTTAATGGAATTTTAATTAACCTTAATAATAATTATAGGATAATAGATTCAATGATGGTAATTTTATTTTGTGTATTTCTTTCATGCATAAATGTTCCAAACCCTCAAAAGACCTCTGTATGTGTATGTGTTGTATGTTTTAAAATTATTTATTTCATGGGTTTGAATATATTTATTATTAAATTAAATATGATGGCCTATTAGTCATACTATAACATCCCAAGTAGGTAATGAATAATATATATTCTTATCTATTTCTATTTATAAATTAGATAATGTTTTAGAGGCTTAAAATGAGAATAAATCCAATCTTAAGCATGAAATACACTAATATGTTTAAAAGATTTTTTTACTACCTTTTGATGGAATTATTTTTTTTAAATAAAACATTTGACATTTTTATAGAATCTATTTTTCAAAATAAACTTATTATTTATTATTGGGACATTGTAATTTACATTAGATGATTTTTTGGTATTTTTCTGACAATGTTCATTTTTTAATGAATAGTGTAAAATACTGCATTTTACATCAAAACGGTTTTTTCATGTAATTTAATTATATGGCTAGATTATCTTTTGAATAGGTCTTAATGTGTAATTAGAATATATTTTTACCATATAATCCAATGTTGGTCATTATAGTTAATTTCACTTTGGAATTGGGCATAGACAAGTGCCAAACTTTTCATAGATATTTTTTCTAAAAAACCCGCTGTTTTTTTTTGACAACGGGAATTATTTTTAAATTAATTATTTCAATTTCTGTGTTTGGAATTTGGTAAAATGGATTACATATTAGGAATCAGAAGGTACATATTATGTAATCAAGACTCTTTTGTTTTTGAACATTGTGAATAGTAACGACGGAAATTATCGTTAATTATCTTGATTAATTAGTAATCAGGTAGTTAAGGATAATAAAATAATATCATAATAATAAAAAATTACCCAAACATGTGTATTAATGATACTGGTTGTGTTATGGCCGACCATTGGATTCCTTGTGCCAAACTTGGGGACCCCATGGAATAACTTTTGTGTGATAATGACTTTTTATCTTTTTATTTTTAAAGAATGTAAATATAACAAAGAATTTATCACCTGAGTAAATTTTTTTTAATTGTTTCTACATAAATGATATCTTGGAATATAAATAGTCATTCGAAATATAAAAATATTTCTTACATCATATTATTTTTTAAAATTTTTAGACATTAAATAAATTAAATTATTTATAACATCATGGTGATGCACTGATTACCTCATTAATAAAGGATTTTAATAAAATGAAAAGATAATGTAAAATATAATACTTACACTTGTAAAATACCAATTGGTTGTGTATATTTAGAACCCATATCACCTTATCCTCGAAATACATCAATGTGGGACCTTTAAAATCCAAAACTCATTTTAAAATAAAGTATCATTTTATACCTTTTCAAGAGTGCCCCTCCTCTCCTCTTATAAAAGGCCCCCCTCTACCTCCTTACCCACACTTATCAAGCAATTGGCTCAGCCAAAATCTACTCATTTTGTCTCTCCACATCCATAAACTCAACCTATAAGCATTACATTAGGCAGATATCTCTTCAAGAAACCCTTTTCATTCAAACCAAAGGGAGTTACCCGATTTAAAGGTAATGTCTTCACTTGTGTTCTTTTGTTTAATTTTGCTTCTCCAACCCCCTGAACTCTTTTTACTCATTTATTTTGTAACAAAACTAGTATCTTAAATATAATAGGATGTCTTTATTAGAATTATTCGAGCTACACTTACACACACCTACATCTAATGGTTAAAGAACATACTGTTTTTATGGATGCTGAATTTCTGCATCACGAAACGATGATTGTTCAATATTCATTAACACCTTCAAAGGTGGCCATTAAGATGTCACTATATTTATATATGATATATAATATGTTTATGATTTAATTTAGCTTCTGTATTTTTCATTTTTGGCATACATTTAGGGTTTTCATTATGGGTAATTGCGATATCTTCATTTTTGGAAGTGCGGACTACCGCCCCCTCAAAGTGATTTGATTCGTTAATTCTATATGTGGAACATATAAAGAATGGAGTTAATGATATTATAAATGATATTATACTGGAATTATAAAATACCTTTATATCATTATTATTTCATTCCATTAAATATGAAATAGAAATGAAAGTAGCGTTCATGCGTATGTACGACTTACCGTCTCCATGAACGATGCATTTCATTTCATACCTCTAAATGTTATGTAATATTGTAAATTCATGTATATACTGGATATATATGAAATATTTGATATATAAATCATGAATATAATTCTGGATATAATGGATATTTTACCACATGTACAACTTGTAATTATAAAGAGTTTATTTTTGACTCAAGTACCAATGATTGACAAAACAACCATTGTTAACATAAATAATTACATAGTGTTCATAACATGGTAATAAGTGATATAAAAGGAATAATGAACATGAATAAGGTTCTTAATCATGTAGAAATTAACTCAAGTTTATTATTCTGGACGTTAAAGAATGATCGAGTCAAGTGGGACCTGAGGTATGGGACTTCGTCTCAATCTCCTTTAATTGAGGTATATTTTGTTTTATACACAAATTTCTTTTATACGGTGTATAAACCCCTTTAACTTTTAAGTTTATTCAAAAGGAATCTTTTTTATACGAAGCATTTACTAAACAACAAAAGGGAATGTTTTTTTTGTCGTACGTATGCAGCGACAATGACATCTGCACTACACTGACCATTATTTGAGCTTCGGCTTCCTCTACAAGCCATAACCTTTTTTTAAATGAAAAATAAATACCATGTTTTACTTTTATTTTATTTTTGTATTGAAAATTGTTTTCATAATTTTTTTATATTAATGTATTGTATTGATATCTTGTGATTGAAAAGTGGAAATGTTATGTTTCCTTTATGCATGTTTTATGTGATACGATTATGTTATGATTCATGGGAATTGTTATGAAGATGGCTGGTTCCGTGATAAACTAAGGGCAGGTGAGCCCGATATAGGTCTCCAATGCATTGGGTAACACGAAGGGGTTAAACATTAATGTTTCTCCTAAAAGATTTATGGAATATACTATGATGGGTATTCCCAACGTAACCATGAGGGTTACTCCCTACGTAAGAATGTTATGAGTTCCTCAAGTTACCATTATGTCTTATGATTTCTATTATTTATTCTTGATTTGACGAGGAATGTTAAAATTCTTATGTATTATGAGTAAAGTATGATTTCATACAGGGACTAATGTATTCATTTCGTACTTTTATATCCCTTACTGAGCTTTTTATGCTCATCACATGTTTTTGAAATGTTTTTCACAGGTCAATGGAAAGGTACATGATGTGAGATAGGGTCAAGGAAGTGTCATGAAAGAATCCATGTTTTTTTAAATATGTTTTCATTGATGGAAAAAAATGAATATTATCTTTTATGTAACCACTTTGTTTAAATGTGGAATGTAATGCATGATTTATGATTTAATTCTCTAAAACTCTAAACCTGAAAAGATCCTCAATGTGTAATCTTATAATAACTCATTTTTAAGCAATGTTTGAGGCTGGGGCCTTATAGTTGGTATCAAAGGAAGGTTTAGATTACTTTAGGAGTTATAATTCTATTAAATGATTATCCAAAAATATTTCTTTATCGTCAAATTGAAATGATATAGTATTTGAAGATTACCATGTTGCTTCATCTAAGACAGGTGTGTTCAGAATGGTTTTCTGCAGAGGAAACAGGGAAGCAGTGCTAGGAAGGCATACAAAAGGAAATAACCTTCCGAATCAGCATCCTGAGATGGTCGGAATTGGAACTGAACAGTTTTTTGCAGTAATGGCATAGTTGACTCAAGCTATAAATTGTTGTGGTATCCATGCACAAGATCATCCAGATCAACCACATAGGAACATGTCAGTGGTGGAACATTTCATGAGGAAACATCCCCATCATTCAGAGGATCATCTGACCCTGTGCTAGCTGAAGGGTAGATTAAAGAACTGAAGAATATTTTCTATGTCATGGGGTGTTCAGAAAATCAAAAGGTTTTTCTTGTTATTTACTGTTTAGAGGGTGAAGCAGATCAGTGGTGGGCGATGGTTAAAAATATCAGGGACACTGATGAGATGGATGCTCTCGACTGGGATGAATTCAATGTTATGTTTCTTAAGAAGTATTTTCCTAAGGTTGTTCGACTTAGGATGGAAAAAAAATTCCTGGAATTGAGGCAAGAGGATGACTCAGTGGATGCTTATGAAGAAAGGTTCAGTCATTTGGCAAGGTATGCTCCAAATTTTATCAGAGACCTTCATAGTAAAATCAATAGTTTTTTACTCAGGATTAAAGCCAAAATATCGAATGGAATTGGATTCTCATGAGTTCAAATGTTATGAAAATCTTGTTCGATTTGCTGAGAAGGTGGAAATGGAGTTTTCCCATGATCAAGTGTTCTATAACAACTAGCAGAAGAAGAGACCGATGTGGAAGGGGAAAGGGAAGAATTCTTCAAAAAGGTCTGACGGTAAGAAAACTATGTTTCCAGTTTCTGATAAATGTGGAAAAAGGCATGCTGGGGAATGTCTTCTGAATTCTGGATAGTGCTACCGATGTGGTAAGATGGGAAATAAGGCTCGTAATTGCACTGAAAAATATCAGGGTGATTGTAAGACCAAATTTGATTTACAGTTAGTGAAATGTTTTATGTGCAACGAAATGGGTCACTATGAAAACGAGTGTCCGAAAAAGAGCTCGAGTGATGGGAAGCAGTTAGACTACAATCAGAAAGGGGTGGTGAAATCCTTTGCAACTACTTCAGCAGATGTTGGGCCATCAAATAAAGTGGTATTAGGTACTTTGTTTTTTCAAATTATGCCAGTGTGTTGTTTGATTCAAGGTTTACACATTCTTTCATCTCTGAAAAATGTTCTAGTAAAATCAGAATACCATATCGAGAAATCACTCCTGAACTTTTGGTAAAAACACCTGGATGAAATTTTGAGGAAAAAATATGTTTTAAGAATCTTATTATCCTTATCTGTGGAAAGAACCTACTTTCAAACATTATTGTTTTAACTCTAGTAGAGTTTGATGTTATCCTGGGTATGGATAGGCTCTCTATTTACCATGCTAAGATTGACTGTAGAGCTAAAGATGTTTCTTTTCAGAAATACTTTCCGTTTTTGTACAAGAATGAACCCTTACTGTTGATAACATATCAAGAGGCCGAGATACTAGTAAAATATAGAAATGAATGTTACCTTGCACCTATGGTTGAAAACAAGGGAACTGTTCAGATTCATGATGTGCCAATGGTAAATGAGTATCCTGATGTTTTTCCTGATGAGTTTCCTGTAATAATACAAGATCAGGAAGTTGAATTTACCATTGACTTAGCTCGTGATGCTAAGCCAATTTCGAAACGCCCTTATTGAATGTCTCAAATTCAACTTTTAGAGTTGAAAGAGAAATTGCAAGATTTATTAGAGAAAGGTTTCATTCGACTAAGCACATCACCATGGGGTGATCCTGTTTTATATGTTAAAAAGAAAGATGGTTCAATGAGACATTGCATTGATTATAGAGCCTTGAATAACATCACTGTTAAGAACAAATATCCTTTGCCTCATATAAATGATTTGTTTGATCAGCTCCAGGGAGCTCAGTTTTTTTCAAAGATTGACCTGAGATCGGGGTACCATCAGTTGAAGGTAAAGGAAGCAGAAATTCCTAAGATTGCATTTCGTACAAGATATTCCCATTATGAATTTTTAGTAATGCATTTTGGGATAACAAATGAACCTTTGTATTCATGGACCTTATGAATAGGATTTTCCATGAGTTCTTGGATAAGTTTGTGGTTGTTTTCATTGATGATATTTTGGTTTTTTCTAAAAGTAAAGAGTAGCATGTAAGACATTTAAGGGTTATTTTGAAAACCTTAAAAGAAAATAAATTGTATGGGGAATTCCGCAAGTGTGAGTTTTGGTTGAAATAAGTTTTTTTCCTTTGTAACATTTTTTCTAAAGATTGAATATCTGTGGATCCTGCAAAAACAATGGTTGTTGATGAATGTACAAGACCCACAAATGTAACCGATATTCGTAGTTTTCTTGGTTTGGCAGGCTATTACCGAAGGTTTGTTTGAAATTTTTAATGGTTATCTAGTCCAATGACTAAGATAACTCGGAAGGGTGTTATGTTTATCTGGACAAAATAATGTGATGATTGTTTTCAAGAATTGAAAAGAAGATTGGTGAATGATCCAGTTTTGGCACTACCTTCTATGAATGGGGAGTTTGTTATCTACAGTGATGCTTATTTGAAAAGACTTGGTTGCATCCTAATGCCGAATGATCAGGTAATTGCTTATGCTTCATGTCAGTTGAAAACTCATGAGGTAAATTACCCTATACATGATTTGGAATTAGCTGCTGTTGTTTTCGCTTTAATGATTTGGAGGCATCATTTTTATGGAGTAAAGTGTGAAATATATACTAATCACAAAAGTTTAAAGTATATAATCACTCATAAATAATTGAACATGAGATAGAGGATATGGCTAGAATTAATCAAGGATTATTATTGTACAATTCATTACCATCCGGGAAAAGAAAATAAAGTGGATGATCCTTTTAGTCGAAAATGTAATGCTTCATTAACAATGTTAGATTTAGAACGTGATCCTTTGGTTAAGTATTTGATGAACTTTGGCATAGAAGTTGTCGGTACAGGATGACCTTCTTTTTTTGTTTCAGGTATTAGTGAAATATTCTATATCCGACAGAATTAAGCAAGAACAGAAGCAAGATAGTGAGTTGCATAAAAAGGTAGAGCTGGTTCAAAAGGGTAAGTTCCTGAATTCAAAATTGATAATGGTTGTTTTTTGAGATTTGGGAAGAGATTTTGTATGCCTTGTGATTCACAGTTGAAGAGAGATTTGTTATGTGACGATCATAGTTCTTTGTTTTCAATTAATCCAGGTAGTACTAAGATGTATAGAGATCTTCAGGAGTATTACATGTGGGACAGAATGAAAAGGGATATTGCTGATTTTACTGTGTAGTGTTTGACTTTTCTACAGGTAAAAGCAGAGAAGCAGTTACCGAAAGGGATGCTTCAGCCTTTACCAGTACAAGAGTGGAAATGGGAGAATATATCCATGGACTTCATTGTAGGATTTCCGAAGACACCTCGAGGTAATAATGCAATCTCGGTTATTGTTGATCGCTTGACTAAATCTACTTATTTCCTTGCTATACGATATACTTTTTCCCTAGATCAACATTCCCATTTTAATCTTAAAGAGGTAGTTAGGTTACATGGAGGTCATCTCTCTATTTTATCTGATCATGATCCCAGGTTTACATATAACTTTTGGAAAGGCCATCAGAAGTCGTTGTGTACTTAATTAAATTTTAGTACATATTTTCATCCTCAATCATATGGGCAGTCAAAACGAACAATTCAGAATTTGGAGGATATGCTACGTGATTTTTTCTATGGATTATCAGGGAAGTTGGGACCAACATATTTCTTTGTTTGTGTTTTCTTATAATAACAGTTTTCATTCCATTATACATATGGCACCATTTGACGCATTATATGAGAAGCGGTGTCGAACTCCAGCTTTCTAGGATAAAGTTGGTGAAAGAAAGTTGATGGGACTAGAATTTTTAGAGGAGTTGGTAGAAAAAGATTAGCTGATACAGAAACACATGAGAATAACTTAGAGAGGGAAGAAGAGTTATGTAGACAACAGAAGGAAGGATCTCTCTTTTTAGGTTGGTGATCATGTTTTTCTCAAAGTATCACCATGGAAAAGTGTGATGCGGTTTGGTAAGAAGAGAAAGCTAAGTCCAAGGTTCATTGGAACATATGAAATTCTAGAGAGAGTTGGTTCAGTTGCATATCGAGTGACTTTACCTCCATGTTTATCTCATGTACACAATGTTTATCATGTTTCAATGCTAAGGAAGTACATGCCATACCCATCTTATATTTTGAGTCTAGAGGTAGTTCAGATGGAAGAGAATCTATCTTATGAGGAACAACCAGTCCATATTCATGACCACAGATATCAAGTGTTGCGGAATAAAATGATTAATCAAGTAAAGGTTTTGTGGAAAAACCACATGAGTGAAGAGGCAACATGGGAATCTGAAAATTCAATGAGGGAAAAATACCCCCACTTATTCGATAAGTAAATAAATTGCGGGGACACATTTTTCTAAAGGGGGGAATGATGTAACATCCCAAGTAATTAATGAATAATATATATTCTTATCTATGTCTATTTATGAATTAGATAGTGTTTTAGAGGCTTAAAACGAGAATAAATCCTATCTTAAGCACGGAATACACTAATATTTTTAAAAGATTGTTTTACTGCATTTTGATGGCAAACCATTTTTTTAAATAAAAATTTTGACAATTTTATAGAATCTATTTGTCAAAATAATCTTATTATTTATGATTGGGACATTAAAATTAACATTTGATAATTTTTTGGTATTTTTCTGACAATGTTCAATTTTTAATGAATAGTGAAAAATACTACATTTTACATCAAAACTACTTTTTCATCTAATTTAATTATATGGATAGATTATCTTTTTAATTTGTATTAAAGTATAAATAGAATATTTTTTTACCATCTAATCCAATGGTGGTCATTATAATTAATTTCACTTTGGAATTGGGTATAGACTAGTGCCAACCTTTTCATAGATATTGTTTCTAAAAAACCCACTATTTGTTTAGACAACAAGAATTATTTTTAAATTAATTACTGAAATTTATGTATTTGAAATTTGATAAAATGGAATACATATTTGTAATCAGACGTTCCAAATTATGTAATCAAGACTCTTTTGTTTTTGGACATTATGAATAGTAACGACTTTAATTATCTTTATTTATCTTGATTAATTAGTAATCAAGTAGTTAAGGATAATAAAATAATATCATAATAATAAAAAATGACCCCAACATGTGTCCTAATGCTACTGGTTGTGTCATGGCCGACCCTGATATGCCTTGTGTCAAAATTGGGAACCCCATGGAATCACTTTTGTCTGATAATGACTTTTTATGTTTTTATTTTTAAAGAAAGTAAATATAACAAAGAATGTATCACCTGAGTAAAACATTTTTAATTTTGTCTAAATAAATGATCTCTTGGTTTATAAATATTAATTTTAAGGCTAAAAATATTTCCTACATAATTGTATTTTTTTATAATTTTTAGACATTAAATAAATTAAATTATTTATAACATCATGGTGACGCAGCAATTACCTCATTAATAATGGATTTAAATAAAATGAAATGATAATGTAAAATATAAGACATACAAATGTCAAATACCTATTGGGTGAGTATATTTCTAACCCTTATCACCTTATCCTTTAAATACTTAAATTTGGGACCTTTAAAATCCGAAACTCATTTGAAAATAAAGTAACATTTTATACCTTTCCATGAGTGCCCCTCCTCTCCTCTTATAAAAGTCCCCCACCCCTACCTCCTTACCCACACTTCTAAAGCCATTAGCTCAGACAAGGTCGACTCATTTTATCTCTCCACATCCCTCTCCTTATCCTAGAATCCTTACATTAGGCATGAATCTCTTCAAGAAACCCTTTTGGTTCAAACCAAAGGGAGTTACCCAATTTAAAGGTAATGTCTTCACTTGTTTTCCTTTGTTTTATTTTTTTTCTCCAACCCCCTAAACTCTTTTTATTCATTTCATTTGTTACAACACAAGTATCCTAAATATACTAGGATGTTTTTATAAAAAGGATTCTAGCTACACTTACACACACCTACATCTAATGGTTAAAGAACATACTATTTCTGTGGATGGAGAATTTCTGCCTCATGAAACGATGATTGTTCAATATTCTTTTAACACCATCAAAGGTGGCCATTAATATGACACTATATTTATATATGATATATAATATTTTTATGTTTTACATAAGATTCATTATTTTTCATTTTTAGCATACCGTTATTGTTTCCATTATGGGTAACCATGATATCTTCATTTTTGGAAGTGTGGACTACTGCCCCCTCAATGTGATTTGATTCGTTAATGCCATATGTGGAATGTATAAAGGATGGAGATAATGATATTATATATGATATTATACTGGAATTATAATATACCTTTATATCATTATGATTTTATTCCATTAAATAAGAAATATAAATGAAAGTAGCGTTCATGAGTATGTACGGCTTACCGTCTCCAAGAACGGTGCATTTCATTTCTTACCTCTAAATATTATGTAATATTCTAAATTCATGTATATACTGGATATATATTACATATATGATATCTAAATCATGAATAGAATTCTGGATATAATGTATATTTGACCACATGAACAACTTTTAATTATAAAGAGCTTATTTTTTACTCAAGTACCAATAATCGACAAAACGACCGTTGTTAACTTAAATAATTAAATACTGTTCATAACATGGTAATAAGTTATATAAAAGGAATAATGAACTTGAAAATGGGTTTTAAGAAAGTAGAAATTAACTCAAGTTTATTTTTTAGGACGTTAAAGAACGATCGAGTCAAGTCGGATCCGAGGTATGGGACTTCGTCTCAATATTCTTTAATTGAGAAATATTTTGTTTTATACACATATTTCTTTTATATAGTGTATATACCCCTTTTACTTTTACGTTTATTCAAATGGAATATTTTTTATATGAATCGTTTACTAAATGACAAAAGGGAATGTTTTTTTGTCGTACGTATGCGGCGACAACGACGTCTCCACCACAGTGACCATTATTTGAGCTTCATCTTCCTCTAAAAGGCATAACATTTTTTTAAAAAATGAAAAATAAATACCATGTTTTACTTTTCATTTATTTTTTTATTGAAAATGGTTTTCATAATGTTTTTATATTAATGTGTTGTATTAATATCTTGTTATTGAAAATTTGAAATGTTATGTTTCCTTTATGCATGTTTTATGTGATACGATTATGTTATGGTCCGTGGGAATTGTTATGAAGACGGGTGGTTCCGTGATAAAATAAGGGTGGGTGAGCCCGATATAGGTCTCCAATGCATTGGGTAACGTGAAGGGGTTAACCATTAAGGTTTCTCCGAAGAGATTTAGGGAATATACTGTGATGGGTATTCCAAATGTAACTACGAGGGTTACTCCCTACGTAAAAATGTTATGAATGCCTCAATTTACCTATATGTCTTATGATTTCTATTATTTATTCATGATTTTATGAGGTATGTTAAAATGATTATGTTTTATGAGTAATGTATCATTTAATACATAGACTAATGTTTTCATTTCGTACTTTTATATCCCTTACTGAGCTTTTTATTCTCATCCCATGTTTTTGAAATGTTTTTCACAGGTCAAGGGAAAGGTACATGATGTGATGATAGGGTCAAAGAAGTGTAATGAAAGAATACATGTGTTTTTAAATATGTTTCCGTTGATGGGAAAAAATGAATACTATTGTTTATGTAACCACTTTTTTTAAATATGGAATGTAATGCATGATTTATGATCCAATTCTCTAAAACTCTAAAACTGAAAAGATCCTCAATGTGTAATGTTTTAATAAATCAAGGTTAAGTAATGTTTAAGGCTGTGGCCTTATACATACCTCCCTCCATTATCTTGTAGGACTTGTATGTCCAAGGATATTTATGTAATCCCATGAAAACATATCCTTTGGTTCCCACCACATACATGTGATTCATAAATACATGTAATATATGGAGTATACAATGTAATATTGAGGTTGTTAAAGAAAAAAAATCAATATTTTAATAACTATGGTGATACATAGATGGACATGTGTTGTGTAGTTATTGTTTCAATGACGGAAAATAAAATTTATTTTCCCTATGTCAATGGATTATTTAATGTCTTCTCATTAAATAAACCACTAGATAATTTTAATGAACTGGTCATTTACATATTATTTTATTTATTTCTATATAACTAATTATTTTATGGATTAAATGTAATGATCACATAAATAAATTAATTAATGTAAAGAGATGGAAATTCAATAAATGAATTAAATGAAAATTTTTATTCCATCTTTATTAATTAATTATGTAACATCCATTTAATACTGACATAAAATATAAAGGACAAAAAAAGAAAAAAAAAATATTCATAATTAATATAATTTGTTAAAATAAATATAATGTCAGATAGAATGTAAACAGAAAGCTCTCAGCATTTTCATCATTGGCTATGTCATGTAAACAGAAAGCACTTGACAAAAGTAAGTCAATAAGTACATTTAGATTATTTTGAACTAAAATCTCTTGTTGTATATCACTCATTTTTATTAGGTAAAGTGAACAAATACATATTTAATGGGGAAAGTGAAAGAGCTAAATATATTCACAAATATGTTCTTACCGATGTGTGTCAATAAATTCCAATTGAAGAATGGTTTAATTTATCATACGTCAAAAGTTTTACTGATGATTTTATCCAATATTGACATGTCTATAGAATGAGTTAGGTGTTGAATTCTATTGGTATATTGATGGAATACGAGAATCCCATTGAGAAAAATCATGGTAAGATGATTAAAAAACACCACTCATACAAGGGGGATAATATTTTAACCAATACTTCATTGATCATTTATGGGAGTTTGGGAGACTATCTCAAGTCACTCCTCTTTATATGCCTAATTTGAATATTGTATGATAAAATACGAACTGAAACATTTAAAAAATTGTGAGATCAAGGAAGATCCACATGATTCATCCATTATTCTGTTGGGGATACACATTAGTAATAGAAATAAAAATACAAAAAACGAGTTCCAATTAATGTGGAATATTATATACCATAAAATTAATGTAATGGAATGAAACCCATGTTTTCTAACATGCATGTGTAGGGTTGTGATGAATTATTTATGGGAGCTTTAGTTAAAAAAAAGACTGTATGGCACAATGTATTCATTTATAAGATATATTGAAGACCTAAGTTATATTACCTATATGATCCCTCCTATAGAAATGTTATAGTGAAAAGCCACAAATTATTCCATGAGAGGTACAACAGAACTAGAAGATATAGTATGAGTGATATAGAATTATATGATGTTTAGGCCGAAGGTACACAATAGATGGTACAATAATAGATTCAACAAAGCCTGGTGCAAGAATAAATTATTCCAGATACTCGTGTACTATGTAGGAGTACAACAAAGGTTATAGAACATAAACATTGCGTATTTCTATTCCTTGGGTATGGTGACTCATTATTAGTCAATAGTAATGATCCTCTAATGTACAATGAACCAGTTAATGGATAAAATTTTTCCATGATTCGTGAATCCATGAATCCTATAATATATTCTATGTACCAAAACCAAATATAGATTTTGGTAGATCCTCTAGTGGATGTATGGAAAATTTTGGTGTAAATGCGTATTCAAGAATAATCTGGGCATGTAAGGACATGTTCGATTCAATAAGGAACTACTTGTTGAAAAAGGTTTTAAATAGTGTCAAAAAAATTAATACGAAGAAACTTTTTCACTAGTTTCAATGAAAAAATACATTATAATTCTACATGACAATGTTTCTTACCAATACTTTGAGTGTTAGAAAATAAATGTTAAAATTTCCTTATTTAAGGGGATCCTTCATAAAGATGTTTATATGAAAAATAAAAAAGGGTTTTCATTCTAAATTATACAAGTATGATAAGAAAATTGAAAAAAATAAATTTATGTATTAAAGAAAGAATATCGGTCATGGAACATTCATTTTGATGAAGCCAGAATAGAATTTGGTTTTATAATGAATGAGTCAGATTATTGTATCTAAAAATGGTTTCGTTGGTGTGAAGTCATTTTCTGAATAGTACATGTAGATAACATACTAATAAATGGAATAAAAATACCATTTAAATAGTCTGTTAAAGAATGGTTCAATAAATTATTCTCTATGATGGTCTTGGGGAGGTAAACTATATACATGGGAGAAGGATCCATCATGATATATCTGAGAGGATTCTTATCCAAATTAAAAATGTAAACATTGATAATATAATAAAAAGATTTATTATAGAACAATACATGTGGAGATTGTAACCATAATCAATTGGAATTAATTTTTCTTGGAAATGTGTCCTCAAACACTTTTGTAAGGAATTATAATAGAATGGATCCAATATGCATAAGTCATAGAGTCATTCATGTATTCTATTTTATGTACTATGATAGATGTTTCCTACACATTATGTGTGGTAAGAAGAGATCATGTTAATCCAGGTTACCCCCATTGGATGACTATCAAGACTATAATTAAGTGTCTTTGGCATATTAAGGATATGTTCCTAGTTTATAGATGGGATATGGTGGTAAACATTATAGGATTTGAAGATTCTAGTTTCCAAAGTGATCAAGGTGACGTGATGTCGTTATCATGATAACTCAAAATACCTTTTTTATTTTATACAAAAACCTCTATATGGATGAGTGGGAAACATACCGTAAAAGATACTGATTACCAAATTTTAAACACCACAAACATAAATGGAAGAAGAGATTTAAAATGCACCAAAAATAAAAAAATTCACCTTCGGATTTCAGATTCAATCACACATTATGAAAAAATTCATGTCAACACCTCATGCCCCATCTTATGTGTGACACACTTCTTTAATCATCACCATGATTATCAATCATACCATCATAGAAATTTTTTTTAATAGAAATCAGAATCCATAAAAAAATATCCTAATAATTAATATAAAAAAATTGATACCTTTGAGATATGCATGGGGACATCTCTCCTGAACCAACAAATAGAACATCTGATAACCAGCAACAAACAAAATCAACATCACATAGAATTGAGACAGTGAGTAATTCTATCAACAATTCCAACTCACCTTATAGGAATCCTTTAACAACCCCACTCAAATTCTAATTGTAAGAGTGTGAAAAAATCCGAGTACATGATGAAATTAGGAACATATGTTGTTTAGAAGAAACAACATCACCGATTTTTTTTCCACTGAGGTTTAAATCCATGAAAAAATCTATAACATTAGGATTCCAAAAATAAATTAAAACTGACTAAAAAACACTAATTCAAATATCTCAAAATAATATAATGGTCCAAAATAAAATCAATTAAGGGGACTACAACCCTATGTTAGGATAGAACCCACAAGAATCATGGCTCCTAGAAAACAGACGAATCTGAACCAAAAAAATCCAAAACCCTATATGAGAAACACTACATCAGGACAAAATGTAGTCTAGTGTATTAGATTTGGGTGTAAGATATGAGATTAAGAAGAAAAAGGAAACGATATTGGGCCATGACTATAGTGGGATAGAAATTCTCCAATGAGATGGATGGAAAGAGAGAATGAGAGAGTATTGAAAGAAATCGGAAGAGAGAACCCCTAGAGAAATACAAGGTCCCTGAATCAGAGAAAACCATCTAAAAAATTGAATCAATAATGAATGGTGAAACATATAGATGAAAAAATATTTAGGGAACTAGACAAAGGGAAAAAGAAACATATGAATATGGAATAGGATAGACCATATCTAGTGGAAGAAACCCTATATGAACGAGAGGTGTAGAAAACTTAAGAAGAGTAAAAAACTGTATGTAGACATTGATTATAGAGTAGATTCCCTATATATTGCTGATTATATGTATTATAATAAATTAATATTGATATAAATCTTTATCCAAGAGAATGATGAGTTAAATAGAATTAAATATCCTATCATACTCTATTGTGATAATAATTTAGTGGTGGATTCTCCAAAAGAGCCAAGGACACATCATCAGAGGAAGCACATTCATTGTAAGTATCATCTCTTGATGGATTTTTAAAAAAGAGGTTTAGTTTTAGTGAGATATATTTCCATGGAATAAAATGTGGTGGACCCCTTGAATAAAGTCTTAACATAGTGGAAACATGAGTATCATGTGAGGTATATAGAACTGAAATTTCCAGGCACGGGGATCTAGTTAATGTGGTGTTTTGTTGGAGTTAGTGTCCTATTACCAACTATTTTTACATTTATTACATTTATATTTAATGTGTTTAATATTAATTAAACATATTATTAATTTTTTTTCTATGTTTGATATCTATTTAATGTAATAATTCCCAAATGTATTCATCACCTTGATACATTCATATAAGTTCTCAACTGTGATGAGAAAAAGGGAGTCTTATGAGAATATTTTTAAAATTTTTCTATGGTTGGATAAAGTAATTTGATGAGAAATATAGTAATTATTATATCAATTATGGATACTCATAAGTAGATGTGGATTTTTTTCATGAAGTTCTTCAATGGTATAATCCAATAAAATATAGTATGAAAACACAAGCACCAGTTGGAATTCCTCTTATTTTGGTGTCATAAGGTATTATATAATTCAGAATGTGTAATGGTAAATAGAATTTTATATTATAATTAATTCATGTCAGGACTCAAGCACATATATTTTCTGATGAAAAAAATGAGGACATATGTTCACAGTGAGGGAGGGTGCGTTTTGTGGATCATGATTGACATGTTCTAAATAGATACAACGAGGAAGGATTTGTAACATCCATAATTATTGAATGTGATACCTGAAAGAATTTATTTCCATATAAAAATATCCCTATGTTTCATGTTTATGGTGTAACATCATGTTTATTCCATATAGTCAAGGAAAATATTATCACGAATATAGGTTGGAGAGAAGGATGTGGAACCTTCTTGATGATATATTTGGAAAAATTGATTATATTACATAGTGATTTTTTATGTGGTTTTCATCATTGTGAAATTAAATTCATTCTCTAGGGGGACTTGACCCATTACTATAGAATAATTGTAGACATTAAACAAGCCTTCCAAATTTGAATAGTAAATAATCATAGAGGGTCACACACAATGTGTTTTCATTTATATCTATTATATTAAATTAAAATTTAATACATGGAATTAATATTATTCACAAGACTAAGGAATAAATTTTAATCATGTTTTATTGATCTAATAAATTAAATTAACATTTTTCACCATCTTATGAATAAAATATATCCATATATTTTAATGATAATTTTATAAATAGTTATTTACGAGTTTATTAATAAAAAATTTATTAATGTAAAAAAATATTTTAGTTGGGTATTTAATAAATTTTAAAGGATTTGGAATAAACCAAGACTAAATCTAGTGAAAAATATTAATTAAGATGTCAATTAAATAATAATAGTTATTTCCCATGTTAGCCTGCAGCAAAAAAATAATATCATTATTGTTTTATTATGATGATGGGGGTTTATTAGGGGTTTTATGTTATTTTATAGATGGAATGTATTAAATATTTATTTTATCCCAAACCCTAGGTCTATAAATTTTATTTTATGTTAATTATACAGAGTGTATATTAGTTTAACAAAATTTTAGAATTTTCACACTAAAGGAATTATCCCTCAAATTCTTCTCCCCCAATCAAGAATGAAAAAATTAATTGGTAATTTATCAAGACAATAGAATGAGAGATCAATAGTGAACAATTCAACACATTCAATTCACCATTCTAGAACAAGGAGATCGTGTGGAAGTGATAGGAGATCATATGTGAACATGTGGATCACCACTAAAAGCTTTTGATCCTCAGATCCTCACAGTGTAATGAAGGAAATCATGAAGGATCATTTTTGAAAATCTACATTAATCAAGGAAATAATATCATAATAATTGGAACTAATTTTTAAAATATGAAATCAATAAAATATATGTCTGTTGTAGAAGATCATCACTCGTGGTTTTAGGGAACAATTATAAAATGTATTTTTAATTTATCTCCCACAACCACATTCATCTAGTGCACCCACAACCAAAAAAGTATTTATCCATAATTGATACTCCTAGCCATTCAAACATTATAATTTCATTTATAATCTTGAGACCATCCACACTTTAAATGGAATATATGAATATTTAATATTCATATTAAATGTAAGAAATAATTTAACCCTTTAATTTAGTATCTTAAGGAACTTGAAATGTTAATATATGTCGACGTTCATCTAGTAGGGTGAATGTACTATAAGATGGTTTTTTTTTTGTTGATTTAAAATATTTTCTTGGTATGAACATTAATTTCCCCTACGTCTTTCATATCGTTAATAACATAATACATTTTATACATTTTTCAAAAACTTTAAAAATTTAATCATTTCAAATACCTTTTCAAAAAACTAATCATGTATAATTATAAGATAACATGCCCATGCTATGGATGTTCAAATGATATTATCCAATATTTTAACATCTATATCCTTAAGAGGAACAAGGAACTCAATTATAAAATCATGTGAAAATTGAAACCACACTATCATGTGATAATTAATGAATTATATTTCATATCTTTGAGGATATATTACACCATACCCCAAGAAAAAAGGTGATGTGTGGGGGGTTGATAGATATTAATCTCTTAAAATATATCCATATGGAATTTTTTAAATATAATTTCATCCCATGTTTTTCATCAAATTTTAGAAGAATAGGAATAATATAATTAATTGTCTATGTTTCAGATTGTATTTGATTGGAATTTCTACCCTTAATACCAGTGGGGTCATATGACTATTCCTGAAATGATCATTGTTCTACTAATTTTTAAGATTGCTCATTTTTCATATACTAGTATATAAAAATATTATACTATAATATCTTTTAATTTTTCTATTTCTTCCTACATTCCATTCATCATCTCATATAAATCTCTTAAAGTATTTATATTCTCGAAATATGTAAGAGGTGACACTACAAAACACAAACTATGAATATGGCAATATTTTTCTAGCTTATTTGAACCAACTAATAGTTTTTTTCTTTAGGTATAATCAATTTAAACTCTGATATATAAATTATATAAAAATCATATTGTCATAAATATATATTTATATGGAGTACTATTATAATGTAGAGAAATTACTATTAATGCATACTGAAAAATTATTATCATTATTCTTTCTAGTTATCATCTACTAATATTCCCAATATTTATACAAACAACCTTATATTGTATAAAATGTGGGATAGAAGTATTTTTGAATTAAGATTCATCAATCACCATGTAAAAAATGGCTACTTTTTTATATCACATAAATGTTTTCAGATGATTTAAAATACATACCATATTATTTTTGAGTGAAGTGTGCCCATTCCTTATTTTACAGCAGTGGTACATTGGTTTTGATAAACAATACTCATTTTATGAACTCCCTTTTTGATTAATAAACTGCCATTTTTTATTCAATGTGGATAAAATAATATTTTCAAATAAAATAATCCTGATTTCAATCCACAAAATATGATTCCTCATCATGGTGACTAATTAACGATTTCAATGTTTCATGGTTAATAATGTGTGCATACATATCAAGTGGGTCGGGTTCACTTTACACTTAACAACCATTTGATTATGTTTTGTTAGATGTGTCAAGACGTCTCTATAATCATTTCTACTGATAATTATGACAACATTCTTTCGAAATCCTCTAAAATAAATGAAATTTACACGGGATAATGATAATTAATTCAGTGATCAATTATATTGATTTTTTGTTAAATATATAATGTTTTTGATAACATTACCCTAACATATTTTCACGTGTGTTGATGTTTTTTGGTATAGTTGGAAATAATTTATAGAAGGGAACATGTTATATAATTAAAGTTACAAAGTGTACAATTATGTTTTCATCTATTGAAAAACATAGAGATCAAAAATGTTTTCTCAACAAATTATTAATTGATATTAGTTTGTGTGAATTTTTGAACGATACTGGTGTTTGTGGTGAGAAACAATAAAATATTATATATCCTAAAAAGTAATTTTATGTTAACATAATCGATTCGAGGTGACTATAAATGTAAAAATCATGTATTAAGGTGAATAATGAATTAAAATTACTTATACACACTACATGATATCATCTTAGTCAACTATGAAACACCTATTGTATCTAATAAAATATTATGTAATTCATTTGTAATTCATTATGCATCAAAATACTATAAATATTAGATAATGATTTGGTGGAGGAAATCATAATTTTTAGATTGACCATTAAATTATATATAATGCAGGTAATTGGGAATTATGTATAGAAATAAAAAATAAATAAGTTATTCATGGATTGTTTAAATTATTAGAATACTATAGGAAAAAAAAGAATTTACTGATTTTTTTTTTTGAAAAAAAACAATATACACCAACTTAAATATGAAGATGAAAAACATCACCCAATAAGAAAATTTATTTGGGTAGTATACTGTAATATTATACGGTAACACTATTCACATAAAATAATTTTATAAAAAAATTCAATTAGATTATGAAATGATCAAAAAATAATTTTTTGAATGTTGTTACCTAATACTATTGCACCAATATCAAGAATATCAAGATAGTGAATATATGTTTTTATGAATGGATAATAATTAAAATTTATAGACTAAAGCCATTTATTTTTCACAATTTGATTTTTTTAATGATGTATTAAATTTGTTTTTCATTGAATATCTCAAAATTTTAATCATTTCATTATTTCACCACATTAATCTATTGTTTACCCTATATAATAACTACTAATGAAATGTATAATTTATGAATAAGATTAATTATGAAAATAAATAAAATAGCAAGAGGTGTATTTATGGTTGGTGTTGGTCCATGTAGGTCTAAAAGACATTAAATACTAAGGTTCCTTCTTTTAGTTTCATAGTGAATGTGAATAGTGATATTCTAATTAACATTAAATTGTGTTTTTGTAATCATGTAAAATTTATCTCTGGAAATTTTAATGATTGTTATAAGTAGGTGGCTCCTTTGTTCACACCCTTGCATGTTTATCCACAAGTAATTATGTGTTTTCTCATCCTACCATTTGACTATTTGTATTCATGTATTTTTTTTTATTTTTATTTTACATTCATGTTTTTTTGAAATTTCAATGTATATATATAATTTAATAAGTTGACTATTATTATATATTATATATTACATTTTAAATAAAATCTGTAATAAATCATATTTACTTATTAAATAGAATGAGTAAATTAAATATAAAATCAATAGTATTTCAAAATTTAAATTAATTCATTATAAAAAATTAAAAAAATATTATATTTAATATTAACATTATTATGAATCTGATTTAATTGAGTTTCGTACCCTTTAAACATATACCCATTGTTAGTGTCAAATTTTATTAATGAATGCATTTTTAGTTGATATATTTTTTTGGTTTTTTAATATTACAATACCTCACATTATTTATTTAATTTAAATTTCAATAATTAATAATTGAAATCTTTCAATGATTTATCTATGAACACTAAACCAAAAAGAACTATTATTAAGGAAATATTTTGATTTTCTAACACTAAATTTTGTTCAGCCTTTATCCGAAGAAAAACATCTCTTTTATGTTAGAAATAATAAAGGATAAATAATAATTTCAGAGTCCCTCAATAGGTGAGAGGGTGTTTATAGGGTTTATTGGGTTTGGTAAATCATATATTTTCCTAGTCTTGGTGTTTTTTTGCAATATTGTGGTGTTTCATCTTCCCTTCCCATCATCCCCTATTAGTCTTTGCAGTCCACATTTCCACCTATGTTTTAATGGAAAAATCACTGATTGACACCAAAATAGATGATGAACCCATATTTATTCATAGGATATCAATTTTAATGGTGGGTATACTCATAGACAACTGACCATTTGACCAGACTATGTAACAAAATAGGCTAAAATATGTTTTTTCACATAGAATAAGGTGTGGTCATAATAAAAATATAATCGATCCATCTTATCATTAAATTATTCTATGAAAAATATAATAATATTGTTCTACTTTATATTCCTTTGTCATTTTAATATCACATAATCGTAATGGAGGACCCAAAAATGAAGTCGATTTAAAGAGTATCACCTTAAAAATGTAGTCTTAAGGGTCCTCCATAAACACATCCCCATCAACAAAAGATCAAAGAAAACATTTTAGAATATTAGTTGCCATGTCAAAATTCTTAATAATTAGAATCAAACTGATCCAATACTTTAGTGGTGATTCTTGTGGATCAAAGTAATTCTCTATGTGACAAAACCACTTATGGGGGGATTTTTTTTCAATGAAGGGTCATCATCTATGGATCCCATTTTAATAAGGAAAACAATATATCTTATGCTTTTTTATAGATCAGACATGTGGAAAATGAGTGTGTCCCTATAGAATCAGATTCTGATAATTACATCATCCTCTTATATAGATCACTAATTTATATGAATAACGAAATGATTCCATTTGTTCCTAAATAATAATGACAATAGGGTAGGGATATATTATTTATAAGGATGATAGTTTGAAATCAGTCCCATTTCCAGTGAATTGGATGTTGAAGGTTACAACGTCCTCTAGTATGGGCCATGTCTCTTTGTGAATAAAGAAAGTATTACCTTCATTAAATAATCATTATGAAAATTGGATCGAGAAAAATGCCTTTAGTTTTCAATTAGCCTAAAATCCCTCAAATGATTTCATTTATAGGTACACTACTTACTCACATTGATCAAAGCTACCTTGATCACCTAAAAATACCTATATCAAAACAGTAGACCATATTCCTAAAATACCATTTAGACCACATAATCACATTGAAAACCTAAATCAATGATTAACACCCCTCTTACCTACTCCTCTAACAATAAAATATAACCATATTCCCCACCTAGCCAAAAACAAATTAATCATTAACCCTTAGAACCTCTAAATCATCCCCAATAATACATACACATATTCTAACCACATTTCAATGAAAATCCCATTCAAATAGACAAAAAATTTCCCTAAATGTAACTAACCATGGTGGATGAAATTTAATGGTTAATATGACATAAGCCTCCCTGTGAAGGAATCGGGTCAATTTAAAGGAACCATTGAGACTTTATTTTCATTTAAAAAATACTAAATAGATGGAAGGTGATGTTGGATGGATATTTTATCAAATAGAAATAGGAAGATGGAGACTCTATCTGACCTCACATTTCATGATGGAAATATTGTGTTGTAATTTTCGTGGGCCTTTTGACTGACATATATTTAGAATGGTTCATCATTGATGAAGTAAAATTTCCTTATCATGGTTTTTCAATCATAATAGTTGCTAAAAAATAATTAAATTTGTGAATTTCATTACAAAGGTATTTCAAGGATATTTATTAGTCTCTCACAAAGGCCACACTGATATCCTCTTACTCATATGGAAGGAGGTAGATATTAATATTACATGCTTCACTTTAAAAAATATTGCTACCTCTATCCACTAGCCAGGCACACACACCTAGGATTTTTTTTAGTTTCCATTGATTTTCTTAAAAAAGAATATTTAATGTCCATAGATCTCCAATGGTTGATTTTGAGTGTTCTTTTTAGAATCTTTTAACCGTTGGGGACATCAATGAAATTATTCTTCATAGAGAAAAGGAAGGGGGTTCCAACAGATCCACTTCTTGTATTAGTGGATTTCGGAAGGAGGTTCAAGTCATGGGTCTCTATAATATGGGACATGATTATCTCCCTTTCTCATGGTTCTCTGGATTCTTGATGAAAACCCACATTATATAGTGTTTGGTTATATTCATTGCTTCTTGTAATTGGCTAACAATCATTATTCTCTTCCATGATTCTTATATTACCTTAGCCATGTGGAACAATGACCAATTATCATCAACCATAATAATAACCATTGTAATATTATATAAGAGAGTTCATTTAGATATGATATCTAAATGACGATGTAAGGAGACTTTGATGATACGATTAAATCAAGTCAGAATATGGAAGACCATTGTTTTCACAATAAAATTTACTAGTATACTTCAAACATATTTATTGTATTTGTAGTCAGTTTCGCTAACTATATCATCCAGACATTACAATCAATAAAAGGATCAAGAATTTTCACTCACATTCTTACTCATGTGCACCCTATCTAGAATACATGTGTTGTAAAATTGTCTTAATAATGATCTCAATGTTATTGTCTAATGTGTGCGTGTAAATCCATATTGATGAGGGAGACCTAAATATACATTATTTACATTAAAAATAATCTTGGAGGAAATGTTATAAAATCAATTATTGTATAACCTCTTCAAAAGAGAATTTCGTCTCCAAGGGGTATGACATCCTGGGCTTTATCTTGCACTTTTTCCCGAATTTCTACTCTAACGACCCAAACATTTACAAATAAAATTACCATTTCATTTTAATCAACTGTCTTACAATATATCATGGATATAGAAAAGAAAAGAAATTAATTGGTTTTATTTTATCTCTTTAGATTTAAATTATAATTAACATTTTTTCTATTGATAATATAGTTATTTAATAGTGATCATATGATTAGTATAAATATAGGGTTTTGATCAATCTCAATTGACATAAAAAAAGGATGTGATGGCCTTGAATAGTAGGATGATTCTCTATGAAGACAAATTATTGGAGATTTTGAGGGAGATATAATCTCTATTTGATTTCATTGACCACACCCATGATGACATCAAACAACTTATTCATGATAAAAAACATTTAGAGGTGATTTTCAAGCTCACTAAGATCACGACTGAAACCATTTATGTTGAACCACCCCATAAAGGCTCATCATCTCACACCTTACACTTTGGTTGTTTTCTAATATTTTAAATGATTATGTATAAAGATCATAATAATATAAATAGATATATTTTATTTATAATAGAATAATGTTCATGTTTTATATTATCATTACATTATAAATGATTTTTATTTTTATATAATAAAAAAATTATATTGTTAATTAGACTTCAAATTCAATTAATGATTTGTTTTAATTAATTAATTTATATATTAAATTAGTAATAAAATATTATTTTTTATTATTTTTTATTAAATATAAATAATCAAATTATTTTTATGATGCAAAAAAATTTTTTGTGTATGGGTTCGAAAACTGTTATTGTCGAAAAAAACCATCATTTTCCAAAAAAAGATGATTTAATTTTAAAAGTGAAAATTAAAATATTTATAATATTATTTTATATAAATAGATTTAATTTTTGGAATCTAAACATTTTAATTTTCTCATGTTGAATTTTTCTTAATTTTACTAGATAATTAAATGTTTTGGTAAAAATTAAATACCATCTAAATATACGGTGTGTATTATAAAATCATAATGAACCACATGTGAAGTAATAAGTACTATAAAACGTATCCATGACCAAATATATTTATTAACTTTAAAAATGTGATTTTATTTTTATTTGATTAATTTTATAATTCCTTTATAAATCCTCTATAATCATTAATATATTTTATGGTTTTAGAATAATTTATTCAAGAATATGAGTCACTTTCACATAAAGAATTATTATTATTATACTAATATAGGAAATTTTCCATATAATATAATGAAAAAACATGTTATTCAGCATAAAACATAGAAAAATATCATTATAGTGTTTGTGGCATTGTTAATTTTTTACATAGAATCCAAAACATATTTTAGAGAAATAGTAAAGAATTTCCCACTCATGTCCAACATAGAACCATAAATATCATATTTTTCATCACACATAATCCATGGAGAACATCCATAACATTAACTACCCTTTATATAGTCCTACCAAGGTTCACTAATATATCAAGAAACCCATTCCAAGCATTCAGAGTTACACTATCAAGGTAAGGGTTCTTTTTCTTCCCTTTATTCAAATATATTCATTATCTAATGTATCTTATCTCAATTTTATATCATTTTGAAGTGCTATTTCATATTACCATTACATCCATTGTGATTTATAAATATTTATACACCCCTTTGTCTTTAATTAATCCCTCTTTGAACAATTTTACACCCCTATTATGTTGCTGAAATTTCACCATGATTTTTCTTGCCAAACAATAGTGTAATGAATAACCATACCCATTAACTATCAAGTGTGTTCACCTTTATGATATTTTGTGTATATATTAGGAACTTATTTGTATATATTATATAATCATTCACCTTTTAATAAAATATGATGAGGAATGAATCCATTTTATATGATCTATGTGGCATACAATTATCTGATAATGAAATAAAAGTGACATGTGCTCCTGGAATTATGTTTCTATCCAATGAAATAGGTAATTTTAATTCTCATGAGACATCATGTAGGGATATGGAGTAGACCTAATTATTTTATGGTTCATTTTATCTCATTATTCTTTTCCCGTTATCCTTGACCTATGTTTATGATGTTGTATTTAAAATTGAGTACACAATCACCATGTAGCCTTTATGATTATCATACTATATTACGTATCATTGTCCATGTTTATGATTTCTATTATTTTATTATGAAATGATATTCTTATGTTTCAATATATATTATTCACATCATTTTAATACATTTTTATCCCTTTTATGGCTTTTAAAGATCACGCCCTTATTATGTATGTCTCTAGGATATCCCATGTAGTTTTATGTACTATCATGGTAAAGAAGTTATCAATTAAGATGTTATATTCCTTGGTTTAAGTTGTTATATAATGTAATTAATTACAAAATACAATATGGTTCCCAATAAGATGGGTTTTATTTTCTTTCTTTTTTTAATTAATAATATATCAATGTGAACAAAATATATGGGTTTCTATAGTTGGAATCAATGTAAATATGTTGTTATTTTTGGGATTAAGATTAGAAAACTCTATCCAAATCCGTTGGTAGAAGACTAAGAGTGAGAAAATATCCTTAATTTTTTATAATCATATAGTAAGTGGTTTATCGATAATATTTTTGAATACTATAAGTAGGTGTGGCTCTGTCATAGATGTATATAGCTGTAAAACCAAAAAACACCACATAAAGATAAACTCTATAGAGAAATGGTGCACAATTAGAGGATTTTCTACAAAACTTTTATGACACACTCATTGGGTATTATATTGTTAATTAATATGTTTATTAAAATCCATTATTATGTGTAAAAATACTCATATGATAATATAATATAAAATAGATAATGGATAACAGAGATTAAATCCGTGAAATTTATAATTCAAGAAAATAAATGCAATTTATAAGAAATCTCTTTAATGTTATTAGATTCTAGTTTATCTGATTAATAGATTAAAAAATAATATTTAATTTTACATTTATTATATATAATGGCATAAAATAGGAAGAATTATGTAATCAATCAATAGGGCTGACAATGTGATGACTACCCCCGTGAGATTCCCAACTCAATGGGAGAGGGAATCAGATATTTTTTGATGATACATTATTAGCTAAATCCTGTTATGAATAGAAAACATGAATATAAGGGCCACCCAAACACTATTAATAAATTAAAATCATCAATTTAGTGATTTATGTGACAAATAACTGTGACATTCAATGGATAACCGTATCCATTAATCATTGAACAATGGTTCAACTCCATTTAGAAGTCCTTCTGCATTCATAAATGATTTGAAAAATAGAATTTTTAATAGATGATTATCAATTGGGGGAATAATTTGATTAGTCATAGATAATAGTTAAGAATAAATTGCACGAATAATAGATTGAAGCGGTGGGGATGATGGAATTAAGAAAGATGTTTTTTTATAAATAATTTCCTCACACTATATAACTTAAAATGGAAGTTGATTTCCATTCCCTCAAGAAAAAAATGACTAAACTATCAGGTCATATGCGGAAAACATCGCAATACATTCACAATATTACTATGGTTTTTTTGTCTCCATGGAATAAAAGTTTGACAACTTCTTTAGTGGGTTAAAAACTATTCTAAAAAATCCCGAGTTATATGAGACTTTGATATCAATGAAAAAATCTTACAATGATTCCTTAATTTTGAAATAGATATATGTAAATATCAAGGGTATCATGGTGAAAGAAGTATAATGTTGAGTATAATTCTTATTGTCTAATGGAGAGACCGAATGGTTCCATTAAATTTTAACATCCTACATTCTAAATCTGTTCAAAGAAGCGCATCAAAAATTTCCTTTGTGGGACGAAGAAATAATTTAGGTGTGGTACGGTACGGAATATATCTAGTGATTTGTGATAAGTGAACCCCAATAATGTGATGGTTAAAAGGAATTCCCTGGTCAAACCTTATTTAATTTTTCATTACATAAACTACAAGAAACAATAAAACATTTAAAATCAGTGCACTAAGCCTAGGGTATTCGAGGACAACAAAAATCCTCCATATTAGAAAGTGAGACATTTTCTATCACAACCACTAAGGTGGATCCCGGTAATGAATTGGCGATAAGTACACTAGTTATTCATTCAATAATAGTGAACATAATTTTTTATTCTAGCTCTACGAATTCCTTTATATCCAATAATATTATTAGAACAATTCAAATAGCACCTCAAAGAATTTTTGTAGAGTTTTTGGTGAGAACAAAAAATGGTGAAATTATTGAATCCTATGTATATAAATGCTCCTTTGTTAATATTTTTTGGGATGGAACTCCCAAAAAAACATCATCATAATCCCTTTGGTGGAATTTTTTTGAATTTTGGGTATGGATTTGTTTTCAATACATAGATACATCCTAAATTACATGAAGAAGAAAATCGCTCCCTGTATCACCAATCATCTTATCATTCAATAAAAGTGAAAGGAAGAGGATGAATATAAATTAGATACCACATATAAATAATTGATATTATTTCCCTATGAAAAATCATATATATCCCAATTGAGTGAGTCTAAGGAAGGTATCTTCCTTGAATACATTCCCATTATGAGAAAATATGTTGATGTGTTTCCAGTAGAATTTTCTGGTCTTCCACTTAGCTAGGAGGTTTAATTTTTAATCATGATTATACATGGGGGTTACCATTATCGTTGAATATATATATAATTTCTATTAAGGAAAATAAAGAGATGAGAAAAAAATATAGAAGATTCTGGATAAATGGTTCATACACCCAAGTTCTTAACTATGGGGTGCACCACCCCTCTTCATGAAAAAGAAGAATAAATCAAAGTGGCTTCGTATAGAGTATCATGATTTCAAAAAAATCAAACTAATGGAAAAGTATCCACAACCATTGATTTATTACTTATTTTATGAGCTATTTATAGCACAATACTTTTCCATGTTTGATCTATGGTCAGGGTATTACCCATTTTGGGTGAAAAATGTGGATATCCCCAAGACTGTATTTTTTATTAGGTACTAAAACTAAGAGGTCATAATAATTCAATTTGGAATCAATAATTTTGTAGATAGTGTAATGTAATTTTTTAATATTTTAATTAGGTATTATCAAAAAAAATTATTGTATTCTTTATAGATGATATTAAAATATACATCAAAATCTAGAAAGAGCATGATGAGTATCTAGGAACTATGCAAAATCCCATGAAAAGAATTAATAAATTTGAAGATAATATGAGTTAATGTTGAATAAAGTATCATTATTAGTGTGGATCATAAAAATAAATTTTATATATACGTACCCTTAAAAGAAAAATCAATTGAAGGATGGACAAGTCCAACAATTTTATTAGATATACAAGGTTTCCATGTATTATCTTGGTACTATCATTGATTTGTGATAAGATGTTATTGATTATAAAACAATATAACTTGGAGATTTGTAAGGGATTCATGTTTTTGTTGAATTATTAATATGAATAAAACATAAAAGAGTTAGAAATGAGGCTTATCATAGCACCTATACTCACACTGCACAAATGTGGAGAAATATTTCTAGAATTTAGCGGTTTTGGGATGAAGGGATTAGGCTGTGGGTTAATGAAATATGAAAAGGTGATATCATATGCTTCATGGGAGTTAAAATTTCATGAATATAACTACCCAATGCATGATTTTGAGTTAGGTATAGAGATATTGACATTAAAAATACTATGGAATTATCACATTAGAGAGAATTGTGAAATATAGAAGGATATGAAAATATATAAGTATATATTCTCATAGAAATAGATGAATATTGGACAAAATAATGGTTTATTCTGATCAATGAATATGAATGCTCAATTCAATACCATTCTTAGAATGTGAATAAAGTGTAATATTTTCTATGTATAATGGATCTATCAATTCTATTATTGATAAAAATTGAGAAGGATCATATCTTCATAGGTACAAAAAGGATGGGTATGAGAATCACAAAGGATGGAAAATCATAAACCCATTCAAAAATTATTTCCCAACAGCCCCTTATGGAGAACTAATGTAAGGCTCAATGAGATTATCTGGGAATTTAGAAAAGGTAGATGCGATAAGAAAATTGAAATTATTTGACATGAGTATTAATGATAAAGGAGTTGTAATATTTGGGTTGTGGCTATGTGTACCATTGAATCCCAAGTTAAAGAAGGATATATTGGATTATTTTCAATGTTTACCATTCTCCATCCATAGAGGAATTACAATAATTTATTCAGATATCTAAGATATCTATTGGTGGGACAACATGAAGAAGGAGATCACAAAATATTCATCAGGATTTCATATATGTCAGAATGTTAAGGATGAGTGAAAAAAATAAATTATGATGATGAAACCATTACCCATAACTATATATAAATTAAAAAAATCACCATATACATTGTCCTTGGTGTTTCAAAGACATCATGATAAAATAATTCTATATTGGTTGTAGTGGATCTACTTTAATATACTTCACACTTTATTAATATTAATGAATATATATTATTCAATCAATATGAATTGATAAAAATTAGAGAATTGATGATGATATATTGAATATCAATATCAATTATATCTAACTGAGACCCATGATTTACCACATTATTCTAGAAGAATCTCTTACATGCTCTAAATACAGTGTTGACATTTAGCACCAATTATCTCCCTCAAACTGATGGCCAATCTGAGCGAACTATCGAGACACTTGTTGACATATTGAGAGTATCGTCAATTGACTTCAAATGAGGTTGGCACCAACATATTACTCTTCTCATGTTCACAAACAACAATGGTTTCCTATCAAGCATCCAAATGGATCCCTATGAATCCTATTATTGGAAGACCTTCCTAACACCAATATGTTGGGATGAAGTTGGGGAATGGAAAATTAATGGTCTTGAAATGGTCAAGGAAATGGTTAAAAATGTTAAGACCATTCAACAGAACATCATGGATGCTCAGAGTAAAAAATGTTCTATTATTGAATTCATTAACGATACCTATATTCTGATGAGGTAAACATTGTATTCCATTGCATATATCAATGAATAAAAATCATGAGATTTTATAAGAAGGTAGGGTTTAGTTCAATATGCCTAATTACCATTGAGATCCTTGACTACATTGGATTAGTGTCTTAAGAACTAGAAATCCCACCTAACATATCTCAAGTTCATGATATATTCTATGTGTCCATATTCAATAATTACGTACCAGACCCATTAGATGTAATCAATCCAAAGGATGTAAAATTAGGGAAGGATCACTCATATGAGTATAAATATCTAAAGATCTTAGATTATAGAGACAAAATTATAAGAATAAGATAAGGAACATTTTCAACGTATTTTTTAGAGAACAAAAGTTTGAAGATGTTTTGTGGGAACCATAGGAAATGTTGATACAAAATTAGCCTAATCTATTTAACATGGGGAAAATAAAATTTCTAGGCGAAAATTTCTGAAGGGGGAGATTGTAACGACCTAAACTATTATAAATAAAATTGCACTAAAATATTAATAGAATGTCTTATTATATATTATGGATATAGAAAAAACATTCACTTGTTTAGTTTATTTTATTATATTATATTTTAAAACCCATTAATAATCATTACTGATGATAATACAGTTTTGAACAACGATATTATGATTTGTATATATATATTATTTTGATTAATCTAATTTTCATAGAAAACAGATGTGGTGGACTCAACTAGTAGGGTCATAGCCTAAAAATCCCACTTATCAGAGATTACAAGGGGGATAATAGTGATTTCCCTTAAACAATCCCAAGCTATGTTTTGACAACATAAGAATGAGAGAATATTTTTATAAGTGAATTTCATTCTCATTGAGATCAAGAACCAAAACATGTATGCCAAACCACCCCATGAATGTATCACCATCATGAACCATACACTAAGAGATACTTCTTGTGTATTAAATGGATACATATCAAGACCAAAATAATATGAATATGTATAATGCATTTTCAATAGATTAATGTTTTTATTTTCATAGAATCATTAAATTATAAATGAAATTCCTTTATATATGTTAAAACAGAATTTGTATTTTGAATTATTTTTCAATTTCAAATATGATGTTCATTTTGATGAAATTATGGAATTTTGAAATAAATAATACCATATTATTTTAAAATTATTTTTGTTTAATATAAATGATAAAATAATTTTTATAATGTCTAATGTAAATTTTATAATTGTTCGAAAACATTTATTATCAAAAAAACCTCAACATTTCCCAATAAATGTAAATATTATTTAAAAAAACACATATTTATATAAATATTTTGTTAATACCAAATTTATTTTTGGAGTTTGAATGCCAAAAATATCCAATGGTGAATTTTTATAAATTTTCAAATATAGTCAAATTTTCAAGTAAAATTTAAATACTGTATAAATATACGGTGGGTATTATGACATCATAATGAACCAAAATCGTTTTAATAAAGAAAATAACGGGTGTAAAATGACTAATATATGTTTTTAATTAAAAATATTGTTATTTTATGTTTATTTTTTTAATTTTATAAATCATTTATGAATCCTCTAAACCCCTTTATATATTTTCTGGGTTTGAAATATTTTCTTTAAAAATATAACTCACTATCGCATTACAAATGGAATTATTTTATTATTTTCGACCAAATAATCAGAAAATAATTAAAACCACTCCCCTTTGGTTGGAATCATGGAATACAACCATGGGATTGTTTGTGGTTTTGTATACAATAATACATAGAGTCCAAAACAGATCTTGAAAAAATAATAAATAATTCCCCACACATTTACTATATATAACCATCGATGCTTTAATTATTCATCACTAAACATCCTTGTATCATATCCTTTATCTACTTACCCCTCCCAAAAGTCCTCCCAAGGTGCATCAATCCCTCAACAATCACCTCCAAATAATTTAGATTCAAAATAAGAAGATAAGTGTTCTTTTCATTATTTTATTTATTCAAGTACCATCATTATCTTGTGTTTATTATATTCATTTTAAAAAATTTGGATATGTTATTAAATATCCTCTTTACATACCATATGATTTATAAAAAATGAGAAACTAATTTATCTTTTATTAATCCCTCTTGTGAAAATTTATCTTCCCCCTCTATGTGGCTAAAATTTCTCTTTGATTTTCCTTTCCAGTCAATTGGGTAGTGAATACCCATACTCATTTACTATAAAAGGTACTCACATTTATAAAAATATACATAGTTAATGAGTATATACCTAACGTTATTTCTATCTCCTATATCAAGGAATATAATTTTATATTGAATTAATCTATGTTTTCTGATCTATGTGTCACACATATGAAATAGAATAAAATGAAACTAATGGGTTCACCTAGATTTATATAATGAAAATTGGATTGGGTAATGTTTTTTATTATTAGAAATCAAGTTGAGAAATAAATTATACCTAATTCAATTATGGGAATTTTGAAATCATGATTCCATTCTAGTTAGATACGAACCATGTTTATTATGTAGTGTTTTAAATTTTTGGCACATTTCACATGTTTATTTTATAATTTTCAAGTTGTATCATGACTAATTGTTCAGGTTTTTGATTCCAACAAATTTTATTCCCAATTGATATCCCTATTTTATAACATGTATTAATATTCAATTTTTACATAATGTTTTTTCCTTTAATAGAATTTATATCTCACACAATTCTTATGTATATTCTCATGTTATCCCATGTAGTTTTAAATATGATCATGTTAATTATTATTTTAATTAATATGACGAAATCCTTATTTTATATTGTTATGAAATGTAACTAATTAAAAAATACAATATACGTTTCCATATACCAGGTCTTATTAAGAGTAATGTAATGTTTTAAATAATTCATTGATGATAAATAAATAGGAGAGTTGTAAAATATAATTGGCTGGTGAATCTTGAATCCCCAGTGATATTTACTCATGTAACAAGACAGCAGTGACGAAAATTATGAACAAAAATCCCACCTTGAAATAAAATATTCTAAAATCCATATTACATTCAGGGAAATACATTCCACCCAATCATCAACCATAGATTGATTGAACCCCACCTTCTTTAGAAAATTATAGCATCTTGTAGGACCATGTATTTTGGTCTTGATAAGAATAAAATGTAATAGAAAACCTAATCACTCCTCCGTCAATGAAACACTCATTAAAATAATTCCAAAATAATAGAAACCTTCTATATTATCCAATTTTAGGCCAATAAGTATTTTTAATTTTACCTAAAAAATATTCTCAAATATTTTAGTAATTTTCTTGTGCCTATGGTTCTATTGAATTATCTTATAAAACTAATTCAATTTTTTCCCCAAGAAGAGTTTCTTGAGAATTAAAATTATTTCTAACCAACCCACTAATTCCAAATAAACAAACACTATATCTAAAAGGTTATCATAGTACTTAAAGTAGTTACCAAACAAATTACTTGACAATGTGGAATAGACCTTCCTCAGGTTTGTGATGATCAAGATGGGAATCTTATCTAGATGGTTTTATATGGTTATTAAAATTTCCTCTTTAATATAATTAAAAATACACATCAATGGTAAAATAATGTTATTCCTCTCTCCCACCAGGGGCCTTCCCCAGAGAGGCTCCATTTCCCTTTCCCTCTTCATTTTATTGGATGATGTGTTTTACAATATATTTTCAATAGGAATTAAGGAAAATATCATTCATGCGGTGAAGGCATTTCTCTGGGGGCCACCCCTCTCTCCCCTTATCATGTTTGATTTTTGCCTACTCTTTTCCATATCCATATTAGAATTATTCAAGTATATCTATATTTAAATTCAACATCCTAATAAATCATTAGGGTATCTAGTCAATAGCTCTATTAAAATTACCATTATCACTATAATTCCATCTTCTATATAGATATCCATCAACATGAGTTCGGTATTCAGATGGTCAAAAAAACACCAAATATCTCTTAGTTATCCTATGATCATGATTATTCAAAAAAAAAGAAGGTATTAACAAGAATCCATGAATGATTGAAATAAATTACAATGATGTAATTTCAAAAGGCTTTCAAAAGAAGGGGAAAATATTCTAATAAAGTGAGTCACATAGTCCATCCCCTCTGATTTTATGACCATCCTCATATTCCCCAAAATAATCATCAAATAACCCATGTACATCTCAAAAAAATCTGGAGTGGTGGGTGCTCGTAAAAAAGGTAAAATATTTATTGGATTGTGGTAGAAAAGTTCTAAAAACCTAAACATTATGAGGGAATGGGGTTCAAATATCTGTATCTCTTCAATTATGTAGCATATTGAGTTATATACCACCCCACCCTAGAATAATCTTGTGTAAAAAGTTTGGTTTTCATGAGCTTTTTATGATTAGGATTTTCTAGAGTAAATGATATGTAGAATTTTTTATGTTTTTGAAAGAACTATGGCTAGTAAATGATATTGGAAACAATGAATCATACCATACACCTAATGGCATAGAAGATAAAATTTCCATATATTAACTCAATGTGTCTAATAATAGTTTCTTAACTAACTAAATATTCTCCTAGTTTAATAATATTGGGGATAATATTATCTAGAGATTCATGACTATGAGTGATATAGGCCTGGATCACCTCATTGTAGTTGGGAAATAACATGTTAATATATTGTAAATCTTGCAATTATCTAGAAAGTAGTTCCTCAGTTTCGGAGGCTAGTGTTCTTTGGAAAACCATCTAGATCCTCAAAATCCCACCCAAAGCAAAATATTTTTAGTGGAAGGATTACATCCAAATTTACTACCTTGTATTTATTTACTTTCATTTTCCAAGAAATGGAGAATAAAATGTGATCAATATGCATGAATATGAATAAATCCTACATTAATGATGTCTCTAACAATAATATAACTAGGGACATTTGGCATGACCAATATCCTAACAGTGATCACCTCCTAGAAATGTCCCCTAGATTCACTTATCTTCTCAAAAAATGGTTATAACTTCTCCCCATTGAAGTTCTGAGTTCTATTTTCACTATGGTGTGTATTTTTTTAGATAATAGGAATGACATTTTGTGTAAATTTTATTTTAAAACCAAGAACATATTGGTTCGATCATGTTACCCATTGGTTTTTTTGTGTGAAGAGACAATGATAATTATCATGATGACATAATGTTCATGGATGACCCATTAACCTAGAACCATACCATAATAGGAATACTAAAATATAAGGATCACATGTCACCATCATAAAATGGAATCACATCTTTTAGTGTAGTTTTCCATTAATCTTCTGGAATGATCACTGTTGCAATCCAATATTATTTTTTGGGTTTACATGTCACCAGTGGTGATAGAAGCACAAGAAATCATAATTATATTGGAATTAGCTATTGACCCGGGGTTGGATTCCATCGAACATGTGTCATACTGCCTCATAATTATTAATTTTATTTCTTCATTTTAGGTCAGACTCCATCTGATTGGTCTGTTAGCCTTGATGATTGTCTCCCTATAGCATATTTTCTCATCATGCATCATGTGTTTTTACCAATATCCGAGGTAATAAAGAGGCTCATCATTTGGATACAATGATTCTTCAAGATGATCCTCATATGTGGTTGTAATTGTTTTAGTTGGATTACATACCATGGTTTACATGAACTATGATCAATTAATATATGATCCATGTTCTCTCCTAAAAAATAAATGTTAAGGTAGAAATTGAAAATTATGAAATACTACATCATCCTTAGAGAATAACCATATTATAAGGAAAAAAACAAGTTGGAATACATATATTATATAAAAGTAGAATGAAATACTAATATTATATTGAAATACCATTTCAATTAAAAATATCATTTAAAATATTTTGATTGAAGTGATATTTACAATTAATTAAAAAATTAAAATCTAATATAAATGTTACAAATAAAATTAATTTTTCAACACTCATCCTATATAAAAACCCAAGTCCATATAATCAAGCAAATATTTTTTAGTAACAATACATAAAAAATAAAAATATTTAAAATATTAATTTTATTTACATATGATAAATTGTATTGTTAATTACCAAAATACTAATTATTCCAAACCATTACTGGTGGGTGGTAAGGATTGGTGGGATGATGGGTGTGTAACACCCTGAGATTCCACGATACGCTTCTCTTTCAATAATGCAATAGCTTGCATTGTATGCATGTTTGAGATTATAACACACCGCGACTAATCAAAATAGCCATTATGAATAGTAATACCCACTTCTTAAAATTATATATATTTTATATTTCAAAATGGACTTCATTTTTGGATTCGGAATATCGAAATTATCCTATGTTGAGTTTTTGGTATTTTTCTGTGAACTTCCAATTTTATATGAATAGTTGAAAATACTTAAAAACAACTTTTTTAATAAAAATAACTTATATTGATAAATTATACTATTGAGTGGTTTTAAAGTATAATTAGAATATATTTTTACCATTTTATCCAATGGTGGTCATTAGAATTAATTTCACTTTGAAATTCGACATAAACAATTGTCAATCTTTTGATATATATTGTTTATTAAAAACACGCTATTTGTTGTGACAACGTGAATTAATTATAAAATTAATTAATGATACTTATAAGTTTGGAATTTTGTAAAATATTCATCATTTTTTAATTTGGAATATCAATTATTACTTAGGGTGAAAATTTTTCATTGTTCTGAAAAACTTCAATTTTTGATTAATAGTGAAACCACTAAGTGGTAGTTAAAAAACTAATTTTTCATTTAAATGAAACATTACCACTTCTGTGATATGATTTTCCAAAATTCTACATACATTTTTGTCATTAGGAAGTAAAATGTTGTTCAATGGGATTAAAATAATTTTTTGGTGAATAGTAACTTTTCAGTTTAATTAATCGCGATTAAAGGTAATTAGTGAAATTTATGGTAAAAATGAATTATAAAAATATGAAAATACCCTTACACATATCCTACCCTTATTGGATGAGTCATGATCGACCAAGAAAATCAATGGGTTAACATGGGGACCCCATGGAGCCACTTGGTTAAGAAAAGGACATTAATGACCTTTTATTTAAAGTAAAAAAAATTGTCACAAACATGTGTTGTTTTGCTAAAACAATTATTACATAGGGTTATATAAGTTAAAATTTTGACTATAAATATTCATTTTTAAGCTAAAAAGATTTCATACATCTTGATATTTTTTTATAATTTTTAAACGTTAAATAAATTAAATTTTCTCTGACACCATGATGATGCAGCGATTACCTCATTAACTAATGATTTAAATAAAATGAAAAGATAATGTAAAATATAAAACATAAACTTGTCAAAAACCTATTGGATGAGTGTATTTCAAACCCTTATCACCTTATCCTCTAAATATTTAATTTTGGGACCTTTAAAATCCCAAACTCATTACATAATAAAGTAACATTTCATGACTTTTCAAGAGTGCCCCTCCTCTCCTCTTATAAAAGGACCCCACCACTACCACCTTATTCACATCATCAAGACATTTGGATTGGCCAAACTCTGCCCAAATACTCTCTCAACTTCCCTCACTTACTCTTAGAAGCCTCTCATTGGGCAGAAGTCTTCCCAAGGAAGCCTTTAGCTCAAATCAAAAAGAGTTACCCGATTTAATGGCAATGTCTTCACTTATTCTCTTTTGTTCTATTTTGATTCTCCAACCCCTTAAACTCTTTTTATTCCTTTCTTTTGTAAAAACATAAGTATCTTAAATATACTTGGATTTTGTTATGATAAGTATTTTATTTACACTTACACACACCTTCGTCTGATGGTTAAAGAACATACTATTTCTGTGGGTGGCGAATTACTGCCACATGAAATGATTATTATTAAATCTTCATTTAACAAATTTAATGGTGGCCATTAAGATGTCACTATATTTATATATGATATATATTATGTTAATTTTATCCTTATGCTTCTGTATTTTTCTTTTATGGCATACCTTTATGATTTCCTTTATGGGTAAATGCGATAATTTTATTTTAGGATGTGCGGACTACCGCCCCCTCAAAGTGACTTGAATCGTCAATGCAATATGTGGGATGTATAAAGGATGGAGTAAATGATATTATATATGATATTATATGGAATTATATTATACCTTTATTTCATTATAATTTCATTCCATTTAATATGAAATAGAAATGAAGGTATTGTTCATGCGTACGTACGGCTTACCATCTCCATGAACGATGCATTTAATTTCATACCTATAAATTTTATATTATAAATGCATGTATATACTTGATATATATGATAAATATAATATCTACATCATGAATATAATTCTGGATATAATGGATATTTCACCACATGAACAACTTGTAATTATAAGAAGTTTATTTTTTACTCAAGTACCAAAGATCGACAAAATGAATGTTATTAACCTTAATAATTACATAATGTTCATAACATGGTAATAGGTGATATAAAAGGAATAATGAACATGAAAAGGGTTCTTAAAAATATATGAATTAACTCTAGTTAATTATTCAGGAGATTAAAGAATGATCATGTCAAGTCGGACACGAGGTAAGGGAAATTCTTAACCCAATTTCTGTTCTCTGGGTTAATCTCATACTTTCAAATTATGTCATGATATTATTATGTTATATCTTGTATTTTTAGTTTATTTATGTGTACTTATATTGAATATACATAATAGATCTATTTTATTTAAAACAATGATCTTTGTAAGGGACTTCGTCTCAATCACCTTTCATTGAGACATATTTTATTTTTTTTATATACACAACTTTCTTTTATACGGTTTATAAACCCTTTTGACATTTACGTTTATTCAAAAAGAATATTTTTTATACGAATCATTTTAATAAATGACAAAAGGGACTTTTTTTTCGTACGTATGCGGCGACAACGACTTCTCCGCCACTGTGACCATTATTTGGTTTTTGTCTTCCTCTACAAGCCATAATGTTTTTTAAATGAAAAGTAAATACAATGTTTTAATTTTCATAAATTTTGGTATTGAAAATGGTTTTGAAAGTTTTTTTATTATATAAATGTGTTGTATTGATATCTTGTGATTGAAATTTGGAAATTTTATGTTTCCTTTATGCATGTTTTATGTGGTATGAGTATGTTATGGTTTATTATATGTTTAAACCTATTCATATGAGGAATCAATTAGACATAATAAGTGACGGGTGGAGCCCGATATAGCTCCTCGATGCATCGGTAGGTTTCATGAGACAAACAAGTATCTTGGCACGAGGCCTTGACAAAATCTTATTTGTAGTCTTGGCATGAGGCTTTGGCTACGTGGTTATGATAGTCTGGCATTATCCATTACATCATTATAAATGTGGTTTTTGATATTTCATGTGATTATTCGACCAGTAGAATATGCATGTGAATAAGTAAATGACATTATTTCATTTTATTTTTGCCATATTATGCTGATGTTCAAGTTTAAAAGGCTTTTGTTTTAGTTATACATTGCCTTAAATGTTAATGTTTAATTATGAAAGCTTCTGCTATATTATTATCCTTACTGAGCATCTGATCTCACCCCTTCCAATGTTTTAATTTTTCCAGGATGTGAATTAGTATATTAAGAATGACCTGAAGAGATAATATGAGGGTATTTGAAGACACGATGTTGTAGTTTTGTTTTACTTTATGATGTAATGTATGACTTATGAATGTATCTAGTGTTTCCAAGGCTACTAAACTAATCGGCCTTTCGAGACATGATCTTTTCTGATCATGCCAATGTTACGCAATAATGCCCCAACTCTAGGTAACTGGGGTCGGGGCGTTACAGTTGGTATCAGAGGCAGTTTAGTACTAACCTTGGATGCTAGATTTAGATAATATTTTATTAGAGCACATAGCCCAAAGATAGACTTTGAGGATTAGTATAGAAAATCTTCCAAAATGTTGGTATTATAGAGATTTTGTGAGTTTTCCGAGCAATACATCCATGTCTGGATACGAGCAGGTAGAGGCGGCTCTGGCATAGATGTACCTCGGGGTAAAACCCGAAAATACCACTTTGATCTAGACTGGAACTGGAACTGGTGCACGATAATGGGCATTGCTTCACTCTTGGTTACGACACTCCTAGGGGATATGCTTAGGATAATTCTCATTTTTTTACAAACCATTATGAAGGGATTATGAGTATATACTTCCTTAAAGAAAACATTTTTATTATTATGGATTATATCCATAAACCATTCAATTTACATTAAGTATTTTACAAGTATGGAGTTATTAATTGCAATTCATAAACTAACCTAGTTTATGCCATTGTATAGAAATGGCGCCTAGTAGAAGGAATGTGAACTCCATCAATATGTATGATCCAAAGAGTAATAAGGATCATATCTTTCACTATATTAAGCCAACATTTAGAAGGGAAAAAGTCTCCCATGTGTTCTCAACTTATGAAGAAATATTATCATGTGTTAATTAGATAAGTAACGAATTCTCTGAGTCTTATGGAATTGAAGGGAAGAAAGAGAAGAAAAGGATGAAAGAGATAATTATGGATAAATGGATGAAGGAAAAGAAGAATTTTCCAATATGTGATAACTGTGGGAAGAATCACCTTGGAACTTGCCTGAAGAAAATAGGAGTTTGTTATAATTTTGGAGAAAAAGGACACCATGTGAGTGACTGAAAGGGTAAGAAAAAGGTTCCAAATGTACAATGCTTCATCTACAAGGTGTGGGGAAACTACACAAACCAATGTACAAATCATCAGAGTATGCCTCAAATGATGTTATTGGATAACAACCATGTTATGATACTGCCACAGATGAGGAGGAATGATTACAGTTATTATGTTGTTATTAAAGAATTTTGTCATTTGAGTGTTGTATCAATGATATAATGGTTATAATAATTATGTAGTATATAAGGATTGTACTACAATACTTTTTCATCAAGGACTTGAGATTGTGTGGAACCAAGAAAAGTGACTCCACACATGGATAAATTTTTGGAAAATATATGGTCGAGAGAATGACAAACCATAATATGGTTATGATATCGAGATAGTGATTTTGGAATAATACATCATTGGTTTGGATAAATTATATTGGATATTCAAAACTTCCTTGAAACTGATTAATGATTTGTATACAGTTTTTGGATAGAAGGAGTATATCTAGTATTCTATGAGGAATAAGGGATCATAAATGTAAACAATAAGGATTTATGGTAATTCAGGATGTTTTAGTGTTTTAAAAAATACCTGATGAAGGTGATCACATGTTGTTACATGGAAAAAATGAATCTTCATTATGTTTACCTTCCTTATAAAATATGGACTATAAGTTGGACAGAAGTATTTTGGATAACTATAAAGGTTGGAATGGATTACGTTGAACCTTGGATAGTATTGTTTAATTTTAAAACATTTCTGAATATTATTTTTGGAATATTATAGCACTATAGTTGTAGGAAAAGGACAACATGTAGGTTGGTGGATAACTCGTCGCGTCGGACAAAGCTGTAGGAATCGAACCTACAACCATAGTGCGAAGAGCCTTTATTACCTACCACTAGCCTACAGGAAGTCCCTGGTTGTTAAAAAATAGTTTTCCTAATCTAAAGGGTATGTGTTAATATTTTGAACTTTGTACGATTAAGATAAATATAATATTTTTGAGTGAAAGATGAGTTTTTGTTAGAAATTAGTTGAAGGATGAAACTCTACTTATCCTGCACAAATATATATATACCTATCTCTTATTATGTGAATAAATTAATTCTTAATCTTTAGTAAAGGGATATTAAAACAAAAAAAATATGTTATCCTAATACCTTATGACTTGTTGAACTGATAATATTTTAAATCAACATAGATTGAAGTCTTTGAGGCCCTCAATTTTACACTTGTTTGTGATTGATGACCTCAATCACTCCCTATAAATATTTACTTTTTTCCTCCAATTATAAGTCTCTAATTTCCACCAATGTTCTCCTTATCGAGATCATAATTTGTTGGTGAGTTTTTCATTTCCCTTTCCCTCTCATTAAGGCTAAATTTTATTCACCTTATTTCTGATATAGGTTTTCCAAAAAGGTATTTTCTATTTTCAACCTTTTATTTTCAAAGAAAAATTTCAAATTTCGAGGATGAAATTTATTGAAGGAGGGGAGAATGTAACACCTTGAGCTTCCACGATACGCTTCTCTTTCAATAATGCAATAGCTTGCATTGTACCCAAGTTCGAGATTCTAACACACCGCGACTAATCAAAATAGCCATTATGAATAGTAATACCCACTTTTTGAAATTATATATATTTTATATTTCAAAATGTACTTTATTTTTGGATTTGGAATAACGAAATTAGCATATGTTTAATTTTTGGTATTTTTCTGAAAACTTCAAATTTTTTATGAATAGTGGAAAATATTTAAAATTTTTTTTAATAAAAACAATTTATAGTGATAAATTATAATATTGAGTGGTTTTAAAGTGTAATTAGAATATATTTTTACCATTTTATCTAATGGTGGTCATTAGAATTAATTTCAATTTGAAATTGGACATAAATAATTGTTAATCTTTTGATATATATTGTTTCTTAAAAACACGCTATTTGTTGTGAAAATAGGAATTAATTATAAAATTAATTAATGATACATATATTTTTGGAATTTTGTAAAATAGACATCATTTTTGAATTTTGAATATAAATTATATCTTAGGGGGGAAATTTTGGCATTGTTCTGAAAAACATCAATTTTTGATGAATAGTGAAACCACTAACTGGTAGTTAAAAAACTGATTTTTCATTTAAATAAAACATTACCACTTATGGGATTTGATTTTGAAAAATCATAAATACATTGTTGTCATTATGAAGTAAAATGTGGTTCAATGGGATTAAAATGTTTTTTTGGTGAATATTAACTTTTAAGTTTAATTAATCACGATTAAAGGTAATTAGTGAAATTTAAGGTAAAAATGATATTATTAAAATATGAAAATACCCTTACACATGTCCTACCCTTATTGGATGAGTCATTGTCGACCAAGAAAATCCATCAGTCAGCATGGGGACCCCATGAAGCCACTTGGGTAAGAAAATGACATTAATAACTTTTTATTTTATGTAAAAATAAAATTGTCACAAACATGTGTTGTTTTACTAAAACAATTATTACATGGGGTTATATAAGTTAACTTTTTTACTATAAATATTCATTAGAAATCTAATAATATTTCCTACATCATGATATATTTTTTATAATTTTTAGACATTAAATAAATTAAATTCATTATGACACCATGATGATACAGTGATTACCTCATTAACTAACGATTTTAATAAAATGAAAAGATAATGTAAAATATAAGACTTAAACTTGTCAAAAACCTATTGGATGAGTAGATTTAGAATTCGTATCACCTTAGACTCGAAATATATAAGTGTGGGATCTTTAAAATCCGAAACTCATTATATAATAAAGTAACATTTCATGACTTTCCAAGAGTGCCCCTCCTCTCCTCTTATAAAAGGCCCAGAATACTACCAATTTATTCACACCATCAAGAAATTTGGCTCAGCCAAACTCTACCAAAATAATCTATAAACTTCCCTCTATTACTCCTAGAAGCCTCACATTGGGCAGAAGTCTTCCTAAGGAAGCCTTTGGCTCAAATCAAAAATATTTACCCGATTTAAATGTTGTGTATTCACTTATTTTAATTTGTTTTATTTTGCTTCTCCAACCCCTTAAACTCTTTTTATTCATTTATTTTGTAAAAACATCAGTATATTAAATATACTTCGATTTTTTTATGATAAATATTTTATTTACACTTACACACACCTTCATCTAATGGTTAAAGAACATATTGTTATGTGGGTGGTGAAGTACTACCTCACGAAACGATGATTGTTCAATATTATTTTAACACCTTTAATGGTGGACATTAAGATGTCACTATATTTATATATGATATATATTATGTTTATTTTTTCCTTATCCTTAGTTATTTTTCATTTATGACATACCTTTATGATTTCAATTATGGGTAAATGCGATAATTTCATTTTAGGAAGTGCGGACTACCGCCCCCTCAAAGTGATTTGAATCGTTAATGCCATATATGGGATGAATAAAGGATGGATTAACGATATTATACTGTAATTACAATATACCATTATATCATTATAATTTCATTCCATTAAATACGAAATAGAAATGAAAGTAGCGTTCATGTGTACGTACGGCTTACCGTCTCCATGAACGGTGCATTTCAATTATTACTATAAATATTATATTATAAATGCATGTATATATTGGATATATATGATATATATGATATATACATCATGAATATAATTCTGGATATAATGGATATTTCACAACATGAACAAATTGTAATTATAAGAAGTTTATTTTTGACTCAAGTACCAAAGATCGACAAAATGACTGTTATTAACTTCAATAATTACATAATGTTCATAACATGGTAATAAGTGATATAAAAGGAATAATGAACAAGAAAAATGTTCTTAAGAAAATAGAAATTAAATCTAGTTTATTATTCAGGAGATTAAAGAACGATCGTGTCAAGTTGGAAATGAGGAAAGAGAACTTCTTAACCCAATTTCCGTTCTTTGGGGTAATCTCTTACTTTCAAATTATGTCATGATATTATTATGTTCTATCTTGTATTTTTACTTTTTTTATGTGTACTTATAGTGAATATACATAATAGATCTATTTTATTTAAAAAAATGATCTTTGTAAGGGACTTCATCTCAATCACCTTTCATTGAGACATATTTTATTTTTTATACACAACTTTCTTTTATATGGTGTATAAACCCCTTTCACTTTTACGTTTATTCAAAGGAATCTTTTTTATATGAAGAATTTTACTAAACGACAAAAGGGAATGTTTTTTTGTCATACGTATGTGGCGACAACGTCTTCTCTGCCGCCATGACCATTATTTGTGTTTTGGCTTCCACTACTAGCCATAAATTATTTTAAATTAAAAGTAAATACAATGTTTTTATTTTCATTCATTTTGGTATTGAAAATGGTTTTGAAAGTGTTTTTATTATATCAATGTGTTTTATTGATATCTTGTGATTGAAATTTGGAAATGTTATGTTTCCTTTATGCATGTTTTATGTGATACGATTATGTTATGGTATATGATATGTTTAAACCTATTCATATGAGGAATGCATTGGAATTAATGAGTGATGGGTGGAGCCCGCTATAGCTCCTCGATGCATCGGTAGATCTAATGAGACAAACTAGTGTCTTAGCATGAGGCCTTGACAAAATATTATTTGTAGTCTTGGAACGAGGCCTTGGCTACATGGTTATGATAGTCTGACATTATGCATTCCATCATTATGAAAGTGGTTATTTATATTGAATGTGATTATTCGTCTAGTAGAATATCCATGTGAATAAGTAAATGGAATTATTTAATATTATTTGTGCCATATTATGCGGAAGATCAAGTTTAGAAGGCTTTTGTTTTAGTTATACATTGCCTTAAATGTTAATGTTTATTTCTGAAAGCATCCGTTATATTGTTATCCTTACTGAGCATCTGAGCCCACCCCTTCTAATGTTTAAATTTTTCCAGGATGTGAAGAAGTATATTAAGAATGACCTTCAAGGATATTATGAGGGGATATAAAGACAAGATGTTGTTGTAGTTTTGTTTTAGTTTAATATGTAATGTAAGACTTATGAATGTATCTAGTGTTTCCAAGGATACTAATCTAATCGGTATTTCAAGACATGACCTTTTGTGATCATGGAAATGGTATGCAATAATGCACCGACTCTGGGTAACTGGGGTCGGGGCGTTACAGGGCGAGTCACCACGTGAAGTCCATGGGCTTGCAAATTTACAGTGATTTTCTACCATTCCTTGTGTTCTGTGGTGGGTGTTGTAATTAACCTATTGCTAAATATCTTCATTACAATATCAATAATTATAATAATAATAATATTATTGATTATTTTGTTTATTTTATGTTAATTATTAATTATTAGTTATTCTCTCTATTATTTTATATATTATTAATTATGAACTATTATATATATTTTAGGTTAATAACATAAATAAACTATATATAGTTTTTAAATGATTATGTTAATTGTATTATCTATTATTATTTATTTTATGTACTTAAATTGTTTTTAATAATTACATAATTAAACTAAAATGGCATTTTTATACTGGGAACATGCACTTTGATTCATACTGGAACCATTATTTATTGGATTGATGATTGGTAGAATCTAACCCATCATAAATTAATTATGGATCGTTAACCTAAAATGTAAAAATATTATGGGATTATTTAATTGGGTTGTATAATATGAAATTCATTTTATACTAAAATGACTCTATAATATAGAAAAAACATTGTCTGATTCTCACTATCCATATCATTTATTGGATTGATGTGTTTTTTATTCCTATAATTCAAAAATGAAATATGGATTGTTTTCCTAAATTCTAATATCAACTGGATCTTGTTTACTATATTTTGATAGTGTGATGGTCATTTTAATCTAAAATGATAATTTTATATATAAAGAACACAATTTGAGTCCTACCCACTATATCATGCATTATATTGACACATGGATGATTACTATACTTAAAATTGATTTATAGATCATTTTACTAATGTTAGAAAAAGTTAAAATTTCATTTCTCATTTCTTGGCCATGTGATGAACAGTTCAAACCCTAATTACTCTTTTGTATTGAAATCACACTAATTTTGTCGTACTTAAAACATCATGGGTTGAATAGGAGTGAAGTTGATTCCTACAAATCAAAATTGAATAATGAATCATTTTAACAAAGTTTTAAAATATAATAATCTTGTTATCCGAAATTTTTTCTATGATATGCATGTTTTAATATAAAATGACAATTTAAAATTGAAAACATTGACTTAGTGTCATAACGAACACATCATGTTCTGCATTAAAATGATAGAAATTTCAATATGTCACAAATGTATTACTGGATACTGACCTGAATTTTTAAAAAATGAACCTCAGTTACTTGGGTTTTACAATGTGAAATCCATTTTAAATTAAATACCACTTTTATACTCAAAACACACTCTTTGAGTCATATTGTCCACATCATGCATCAAATGATCATTTTGTAGATTCATATACATTAAAATTGAATTATGGATCATCAACCTCATGTCTCAAAAATTGTGTTTTTTCATGATTTTATCAGTGTGATAAACTTTTTAAACTAAAATTATACTTTTATATTGAAAATACCCAATTTGATTCATACCAAACACATTATTTTTCAAATTGAAATGTGATAAATTCATAGACATCAAAAAATGAAATATGGATCATTTTCGTAAAGTTCAATATTAATCTGAGTGTTTTTTATTTGTTTTTTGTATGTGATGTATGTTTTAAAACAAAATGAATCTTTTAAATTGGAAACACACTTTAGGCGTAATACCAACCACATCTTTTGTTAGATTAACAAATGTTCAATTATTAGATCCCGCAAATGAGTTATGTAATGTTTCCTTTATTTTTAAGAAAATCAAACTTCATTTTATATTTTATTACATGTTATGCACATTTTAAACAAAAATTAAACTTTTATATTAAAAACACACACTTCGATCCATACATGACATATCATGGGATAGATCGAAGTGTGGTCAATTACTATATAAATAAAATGAATTATGGATTTTCATCATGATGTTGTTAAATTAATACGAGGTTGTTTTCTAGATTTTTTATATATAACAAGTGTTTTAAACAAAAATGGTAGTTTGATTTTTTAAACATGAACCTTGGGTCCTATTTTCAACATTGTGAGTTTTATTTTCATGCATTCAATTTTTGTAAAACTCAAATGAATTCTGGATCCCATTGTTAATGTTTGAAAATAATATGAACTTTTTTTCATGTTTTTGTCTATGTGAAACATGTTTTCGACAAAAATAAAACGTTAATATCAATAACACACACTTTAAATCATAACGGCCATATCATGTGTTTTATTAACATGTGATTGATTTCATCCCATTAAAAATGAATCATCGAACTTTTTAAAAATGTATAAATAAATTATATTTATTTTATTGTTTTGAGATATGTGAACCACATTTTAAAGTAAAATAAGACATTACATTAAAAACATGTTCTTTGAGTCTTATCATCTGCATCATGTTTCAAATTGATCTATAATCTATTCTAACATGTCACAAATGAAATTTGGATTAGTTCATTATTGTTTGAGAAAAATAAGATCTCATATTATTGGTTATTGTAGTGTGAATTGTTATTTTAACTAAGACAATACTTTTATATTGAAAACAAACACATTGTGTCATACCAACCACATCATGTGTCAGATTGAAATTTTCTCAATTATTATATATCTCAAATTAATTAGATACATTTTCCAAATTTTTGATTATAGTCAATGATATTTTCTCTATTTCTCCTCATGATGTTAATTATAAACCAAAATGACAAATTCATATTGGATACATGCAGTTTGAGTCATACTAAAAATATGTGGTTTATATTTATGTCAGATCAATTCCTCTAGATAAAAAATTGAATTTAAAATCATATTATTAGTGTCTGGAAACAAGGAAATATTTTTTTTATACTTTTGGTAGTGTGATGTGTGTTTTGAAATAACATGGGACTTTTATTCTAAAAATACATGCTTAGTGCCATATTTTCATGACCCGCCTTCACCATGATGAGGGAAGTTAATGTGGATTCCCATACCCTTAGTTCGTCATGTTTAAGGGGAGATATTCACCCCAGAAACCCACCTTCAATAGGTCCTAGAGTAGAGACTATCACCAAGGGTATAGAATCACACACAAAATGGAATGAATTACCATTTTTATTTAGTAGGATAAGGAGATAAGATAGTAAATCCTAAAGAACACCAAAACTGGATGTAAAAGTAAATCCAAAACAAAATCTTCCAATATGCATGTTCCAAAAGTAAGTGCTACAAAGTACAAGATAACTATAAAGGATAGTACCAAAAAAAGATAAACAACAACAAAAACTATCCGAAATCCCAAAAACTAGTATGGTCTGACACAATCCTCTATGTCCACCTGAAAACCTGAAGGTAGTTTTATATATGTAGGGTGAGTATATATGTCTACTGAGTAATGAAAACAAAAATCTCTTGTGCACATGTGGGGAGGAATTTTAATGCCCCATTGGAAAATGAGATAACTAAAGAACCTAGAAGGAAACTATCCACCCAATCTCCAGAAGGCACACTCCATAAATAATTCAAGTCAAGTAAAGTAATAGTAATAGCACATCGATATTTGGGTACCCCACACCACTTTCCCAATGGTTATTGAAGACATACTACGCATCAAACCTCTCCCACCATTCTCACCAAATTCCACTACCATCCCCCACCTACAAAAACATGGGTTACCACAATCACACATCCCGCCCGAAAATGTCACGACCCGTCCTCGGGGCCCATTCCGTGACTACCCCAAGCCCGCCTTACATAGGCCAGGGGATGGCGACTAGCACCAAAGGCGTAAATCCTGATAACTGGAAATACATTGCCTTTATAAAAGTAAACAAAACACCACATAGTACAAGCGGAAGTAAAACACTAAGTACAAAAGAAAGTGCTGAAAAGTAAATGGGTCGGAATAAAAACCCAACTGAAAGTATAGCTACAATTCAATGAAATTACAACAAAAAAAGACAACAGCTGGAAGAACGGAAGTGGCTCCTAGGACGTCCTCCTCGGATCCTACCTGAAGGGTAGGTACAGATGCCGCAGCACCTGGAACGTCTACCACAGATCCTACCTGAAGGGTAGGTACAAATAGCCTCCACAACGCTCTCACCCGTCAACCTCCTCCGAGTGTCATCTCACCGTGAAGTCCACCTCCGGATACTGACTCGTCATGTAGTCCACCTCCGGGTACCGTCCAGTCCTCAAACACTCTGCCTCTGTCATCATTGTCTGTCGTCTGCATCCAACAAAACGAGGTGCGGGCATAGCCCATGCAAGGCTGAGTATAACGATACTCAGTAGGGACCCCGATACCCTCAAGGTCTCTCTAAAACCAACAAGGATAACCATAATGATGATCTCAACAGATAACCTCTACTTGGGTATATGCCCATACATATACCTAAGTTATCAAGTAAGCCATTTCAATCATGAGGAAACACAAGGATTATGAAATCAATGGATAACCACTACCCAGGTATATGCCCATACATATACCTAAGTTATCATGTAACACATCTCAATCATGAGGAAACACAAAGGTCATAGACTCTGCTTAAACCAGGATTTTTTTATTATCGAAACCATAACTGCTGAAGAGGTCTGTCTATGGAGTGTACAGTGGTCCTGTCATGACTCCGAGATACTTCTCACTAACCTAAGACTGCTGAGGTACTCTTCCTATCGAGTACCGCGGGCCAGCCACCCAAAAACAGTAGTGCTTCCTTTCGGGTTATGCCACCTAAACACAGTAGTGTACACCCCCTAGTAGCCTGCAGAGGTACTCTCCGGACGAGTACCGCGGGTCTGCACTATCACACAGGTAGTGCTTCATCCGCCAGGGGTCTGCACCTCACCATGTAGTGCTCCGTCCACTGGGCTAGTCGACTCACTCCAAGTCTAGTCGGTCAAGCAGTCATCAGGTCTCAGTCGGCTACACGATCTCCGTACTCCGCACGCTCGTCTCTAGGAGGGTCCGCTCCACGAGCTACATGTCGATACTCCAAGTATCTCAAAGTCCCACAAAGAAGTATCTCAATGGACTACCTCGTCACAGGGGTATCAATACAACAGACAGCACGTCAATCGGACGCCAGGTCAGTACGTTATTAGACTTTTCGTTCTAGGGGCCCAATTGGTCTCGTGTGCGAACCAACCTGGCCGTATCTCAACTGTACCCTGAACTCTCATAGGGTAAACTCAAAGGGACCATTTCTCAACATGATCACCAAATCCACTAACGGTTTGTCAAACGGACTTCCGGTCTGAAAGATATCATCTTTTCCGTTCCAGGGGGACCGGTTGGATTTTGGGTAAAATCCAACCTGGCCACTATCCAACAGCAACCAAAACTCAGGCGAAGTATTCCAAATGTTCCGTCTCATCAAGAGGAAATCAACATGACATACGGCGTGCCAATCGGACGCCCGGTCTGTGAGTTATTGGCTTTTCTGTTCCAAGGGTCCGGTTGGTTTTGTGAGCGAACCAACCCGACCGCACTCTGATAGCATCCAAACCTCAAGAAGAGTAATCCAAAAGTTCGGTCTCATCAAGCGGAATTCAACGAAGTCGATGGCACGTCAATCGGATGTCCGGAGCTCAAGATATAAGCGTTTCCGCTCCGAGAGCCCGGTTGATTTCGTCACCGAACCAACCCGGCCGAACCCAAAGGTCTTTGACACCTTGAGAATAATATACCGAAACGACCGTCTCGATCCAAGGGTCACATCGCAACTGACGGTGCGTCGATTGGAGGTCTACAGCTCATGATATGGGTGGAATACCAAAAAAGATCCGAAAGCGGGGGGTCTGGGCCCGTGTCGACCCGGCCCAACCCTGCTGGGTCGGCCCAAACCGGGTCTACCCGACCCGGGTCTGGTTCTGACCTGGCTGGGTGCGACCCAGGGCGGCTCGGCTCTGGCCGAGTGGTCCGGCTCAGCGCGGGCCGAGTGGCCGCGCAAAAAGTGGGGCGCTGCCCCCTAGACGAAACCACGGTTTCGTTCGGCCCCAACGGCGCGGCGCGACGGCGCCGCACTTCTTCGCCTCGTTCGTTCTTCTCGTTTCTATGCGGTGCAACGGCACCACTCTGCCTTTCACGTGCCACAACAAACTCAAACAACAAGGGGTGAAGGAGGGTCGGCCGTGTTCGTACTGTCCGACCTTCCCCCATTAGTATGATAACAGGCGACCCAAAATGAAACCAAGAAAGGCGACAGATGAGATCACGATCAATAATAAAAATAATCCCCCGCAATAGATTATTCCCAACCCACAAGGAAAAACTTCACAGTTCAACTAGGTAATATGTTGATCCATGTTTTATGATTTCTATAGAAAGACGGAAACAAGGGAATAAAATCATTCTTAAAACATTAATTCCTACCTCAAGCGTTGTCATCGAACGCGAGTTCATCGCGGAAGAAGTGGATCATTGGGGAAGAGAAGGATCATCGCGGAAGAAGCGTCGTTGACGTCGCGGTACATGGCGTTGCGTCATAGATCTCAGAGGGTTTGGCGTTCTTCGTCGGAGGTCGGAGCATTCTTTGCGTTCTTCGCGTTCTTCGCGTTCTTCGTCGAAGAAGAAAGCTTTCCTCCAAATCCTCTCCATGCCACAAGTTCCAATAGAAATAAAATAAGAGTTATCTTATTTTATAAACGCACATGACACGTTTGAATTTCAAAAGAAAAGAAACGAACAATTAATTCAATGAATTAATTGTAACGATTTAACCGCCCAATTTAATGAGGCATTTCGTAACCAGAAAAACACACAGTTGACTTTCATTAAAGAGGGTTTTTGCGTGTGCGTTACTTAGAAGGAAAGAAACTGTGGGGCCCTTGCGGGCCCCACCTCACAAATATCCTACCAAGTGGGTAGGATATTTGAGGTTCCACCCTATCCTCTTAACTTAGCTTAAGCGGCTTTTATGTGGCTTTAAGTGAAATAAAATAAAGTTGTCGCAACACTTTATTTATTTCTTAACTTAACCCCAAAAATTAAAAACTACACCCGAGCAAATGCTACTCCGGAAAAGGCATTTCTAAGCAAATACCGGTGCTGAAATTCCATCGGTGCCCTTAGATTTATATTCCGAGCACCGGTTCAAAATTTAGAAAAACCCGCTCGTTCGTTCACTGAACGTACCTGAGCTAAACTTCGGAAAATGATTCCGGGCACACCGGGCCTCAGAATCAGGCTCCGTCAGAAACTAAGTTCTTGTAAAATCCAAAATAAAATTTGGAAAAAAATTTCCTTGAAATTTCCAGGTCTTTTCATTACTCACACCTCAGGGATTTACGTCCTCGAAAAGATTTAACACAAACTATGGTCACAAAAGCGGTACAGAGCACGCATCTGAGCCTCTTGCTTTCATGTGCTCACCTAGAGGTTCTCGTACTGCCAGTGAAAACACACCCGAGGAATAGACCGTTCTCCTAGGATCCACCCCGGTCGATCCTCAATCCCCACTGGAACCACTGTGAATGTCACCCCATCGCCATCGTCCAGCTCTCCATGGTCGATGATATGCGAAGGGTCGAGCACGTATCTCCTCTGTTGAGATACGTGGAAGTCGTCGTGCGCCTGGTGCAACTGAGGTGGATGGGTCAAGCGGTAAACCACCCCGCCTACCTAGATGAGGACCTAAGAAGGTCCACTGAACCTCAGAGATAACTTGCCGCCTTGGTCACATCTCCGTAAACCTCGTCGAGGTGAGACCCATATAAGGACATGATCGTCATCCTCGTACTCCAGAGGTCTCCAACTCCTATTTAGAACTGGAACTCAAAACGACTGCTGCCACGAGGGTAAGGTTGACCGACTCAAGAGTGATCGGTCACAACCTCCTGTGCATGACTTACCCTGTGCTACCTGGGGTTTCCTTTTTTTTTTCTCCGACCAAGGAAAACCCAAGCCGACGTCGTAGATAAACCACAAACTTTTTTCCTAATTCCGTCAATTTTTGTATGAACTGTGTTTGCCCAGTCCATAGTCAATCCAACGTCGTAAGGCCTAGACGCTTCCACCAAGAGATTCCAACCGAAACTCTTGCCTCGAGGGTCTGATCACACTGTCGGTGAAAGTGTGATTATCGAGTCTTCTCCCAAGGTATCCCCAGACATGAGGGTCAAGCCCACGGCTTACCGGAAACTCTAGGTCTGGAACAAGATTTGTGAAAGTAAGGAATGATTCATATCGACATCTGTTACTATAGCAGCTAGTAGTGGACACAGACTGTCCCTCGAATCATTCTTAGAGCCATCGGGTCACTCTACCTGACAGCACACAGCTACCCTCTTCCCCTGCCCCCCCAGCTACCTGAGCCTGGCGGGGACATCTAAGGCGGGCGGTTGTAGCATGTTAAGATGTACACCACCTGATGATACACTCCTAGCTCTGCCTCCACGTCTGCTACTTCGCAGACTCATCTCTCCTTAATTCTTCCTCTTCTTGAAACATTTAACACGCTTGAGTATCTAATACTGGTGCTGGTTTCCTGTTTCTTACCACACTGTGCAATCTTCATCCGCTCCTGGATGATCTACACCTTCTTTGCCTACGATCTGAAAGAGCAGCTAAAAAATTCTCCTATGTCGAAAAGAGAAACTCGGTCTCATCCCCTTGATGAACCACGCTCATTACCTAATACAGTCAATCCTGACATGAATGACGCATTCATGCCATGGATGACGTCGTAAGGCCTCGACATAACTACCAAGAAATCCAACTGTCACTCTTGCCTCCAAGGGTCATGTCACACAGTCGGCATCAGTGTGAGATCACTGGGTCTCCTCCAGTAGAAATATCTAATGTCAGGGTCAAGTCAACAGTCTTAACCAGGACTACTCAGTATGAACCAAACAAAAAGGACAGGAAAGTAATCATCACAAAGATAAGTGTCTTTTTATTATTGCAGCTCATAGTACAAAGACACAAATACAACAGAAACATGGAACTAGAAGTACAAGGGACGTATCCACTAGTTCCTCTCCTGTCCACCTGCTGCCGGAGCTCTATTGCCTTGTCCACTGCTCGGCTGTTGCTCAAGCACCCGCCACTGCTTCTGCCTCGGTGGCTCATCCAAAGCCTGCAGATCAACTGTACAAGGAGTCGGACAGTCACGTGCCAGGTGACCCTTTCCGCTGCATTCATAGCACTTACTTCTCCTCGTACGGCTGCCTCTATCCCTCTTGGACCTCTGCATCATCTATCTACTTCCCACAGATTACTCGGCTACTGATCGAAAAAAATGCGGCAAAGGCAGCATCTCCTGAACATGCTCGAGGTGTAGAGCTACTAGCACAATCTCCATCCTGAAGAATGTCTCGAAGTCTTCCCATGTGAAGATCATACCGTCGCAAAACTGGAACAAGTGGCTCCACCACCTGCTTGTTGCTGCCTGAAAAAGGCTGGCATCAAAGATTACCATGAAGTCTGCCGGCGTCCCTACTAGCCTGAAGACTTTCACCACTGCCTCCAGCCAATCCTCAACCGCCTGCAGGTCCGTCTCTCCCTAGAACCTGGGTAGCCTCTGGTGCTAGAACTCGTGCAGCGCGCTCAAGTGGCATGCAACTTCTACTGCAAGGGCTGGTGGCATCGGTGGCCCAAGGTATGGTAGTACCACTGGTGCCTCCGCTGGTGCCTCAACTACAAGAGGGCTTTGTACCGAAGCCTTGTCGCTCGGCAGGCTATCAGTACGCACATCCCTCTGGGCTCTAGCTGGTCATCCGTGAAAAGGCATCCTGGAAGAAACAATGTGACACGGTCAAACGATTATACCTAGTGAGCTGACCGGGTTTGAGATGACATTCAAAAACTTCTGGAAACACACACGCAATCAGTGATTTTCGTGCACAAAGTCGGAAATCCGTTGTGTGGGTCCTAGTGTATGGATACTTCGGCCGCCCACACCAACAGTAGACTCCCTGAACTGAAGACCACACTCGGTACTCTTAACACTATTGCTTCACAGAAAGAAAATATCAGAGTTATAAGTTCTACGGTAGAACTGAATCCTCTGATACCAATTTGTCACGACCCGTCCTCGGGGCCCGTGTCGTGACTACCACAAGCCCGCCTTCCATAGGCCAGGGGCTGACGACTAGCACCAAATTCGTAAATCCTGATAACTGGGAAGGCATTTCCTTTATAAAAGTAAACAAAACAGCACAGAGTACAAGCAGAAGTAAAACACTAAGTACAAAAGAAAGTGCTGAAAAGTAAATGGGATAGAATACAAACCCAACTGAAAGTATAGCTACCACTGAATGAAAGTACAACAGAAAAAGACAACAGCTGGAAGAACGGATGTGGCTCCTGGGATGTCCTCCTTGGATCCTACATGAAGGGTAGGTACAAATGGTGCAACTCCTGGATCGTCCACCATAGATCCTACCTGAAGGGTAGGTACATATAGCCTCCACAACGCTCTCGCCCGTCAACCACCTGCGAGTGCCGTCTCACCATGAATTACATCTCCGGATACTGACTCGTCGTGTTGTCCACCTCCGGGTACCATCCTATCCTCGAACAATCGGTCTCCGTCAGCATTGTCCGTCGTTTGCAACCAACAGAACGAGGTGTGGGCATAGCCCGTGTAGGGGTGAGTATAACGATACTCAGTAGGGACCCAGAGACCCTCAAGGTATCACTAAAACCAACAAGGATAACCACAAAGAAGATCTAAATAGATAACCTCTACATAGGTATATGCCCATACATATACCTAAGTTATCAAGTAACCGATCTCAATCATGAGGAAACACATGGATTATGAAATCAACGGAAAACCACTACCTAGGTATATTCCCATACATATACCTAAGTTATCAAGTAACTCATCTCAATCATGTGGAAACACAAAGGTCTTAGACTCAGCTCAAACCGGGATTTTTTTTATTATCGAAACCGTAACTGCTGAAGAGCTCCGTCTCTGGAGTGTAGAGTGGTCCTGTCAGGACTCTGAGGTACTGCTCACTAACCTAAGACTGCTGAGGTACTCCTCCTGTCGAGTACCGCGGGCTAGCCATCCAAACACAATAGTGCTTCCCTCCGGGGAATGCCACCCAAACACAGTAGTGCACACCCCTAATTGCTTGTAGAGGTACTCTCCGGAAGAGTACCGTGGGTCTGCACATTCACACAGGTAGTGCCCTATCTTCCATGGGTCTACACCTCAAAAAGTAGTGCTCCGTCCACTGGGCTAGTCGACTCACTCCAAGTCGAGTCGGTCAAGCAGTCGTCCAGTCTCAGTTGGCTACACAGTCTCTGTACTCCGCACACTCGTCTCTAGGAGGGTCCGCTCCATGAGCTATAGGTCTATACTCCATGTATCTCAAAGTACCATGAAGAAGTATCTTAAAGGACCGCCTCATCATAGGGGTCTCAACGCAACAGACGGCGCGTCAATCAGATGCTCGATCTGTGAGTTATTAGCCTTTTCATCCCTGGGGCCCGGTTGGTCTTGTGTGCGAACCAACCCGGTCGTATCTCAACTGTACCCCGAACTCTCACAGGGTAAAATCAAAGGGACCATTTCTCAACGTGATCACCAACACCGTTGACGGTTCGTCAAATGGACGTCCGGTCTGAAAGATATCAACTTTTCTATTCCAGGGGCCCGGTTGGATTTCGGGTACAATCCAACCCGACCACTATCCAAAAGCAACCAAAACTCAGGCGAAGTATGCCAAATGTTCCGTCTCATCAAGAGGAAATCAACAAGACAGACGTCACGTCAATCGGACGCCCGGTCTGTGAGTTATTGCCTTTTCCATTCTAGGGGCCCGGTTAGTTTCGTGAGCGAACCAACCCGACCGCACTCTGATGGAGTCCAAACCTCGAGTGGAGTAAGAAAAAATTTTGGCCTCATCAAGAGGAATTCAACAAAGTCAACGTCATGTCAATTGGACGTCCATAGCTCAATATATAAGCGTTTCCGCTCAGAGGGACCGGTTGGTTTCATAACCGAACCAACCCAGCCGAACCCAAAGCTCTCCTAAACCTTGAGTGTAATATACCAAAATGGATGTCTCGATCCAAGGGTCGCATCGCCGCTGACAGTGCATCGATTGGAGTTCTAAAGCTCAAGATATGGGCGAAAACCAAAAAAGGTCCAAAAGCGGGGGGTCTGGGCCCGGACTGACCCGGCCCAACCCCCCCTGGGTGGGCCCGAACCGGGTCGACCCGACCCGGGTCCGGGTCCGACCCGGCTGGGCGTGACCCGGCCCGGCCTGGCGCGACCGGTCCGGCCTGGGGCGGCTCGGCTCTGGCCGAGCGGTCCGGCTTTGCGCGGGCCGAGTGGCCATGCAAAAAGGGGTGCGTTGCCCCCTTGGACGAAACCACAGTTTCGATTGGCCCCAACGGCGCGGTGCGACGGCGCCGTGCTTCTTTGCCACATTCGTCCTTCTCGTTTCCATGCGGTGCAATGGCACCGCGCTGCCTTTCATGTGCTGCAACAAACTCAAACAACAAGGGGGGAAGGAGGGTCGGCCGTGTTCATGCGGTCCGACCTTCCCTTGTTAGTATGATAATAGGCGGCCCAAAATGAAACCAAGAAAGGCGACAGATGAGATCACAATCAATAATAAAAATATTCCCCCGCAACAGATTATTCCCAACCCACAAAGAAAACGTTCGTGGATCAACTAGGTAATAAGTTGATCCGTGTTCTTTGTTTTGTTTAGAAAGAAAGAAACAAGGGAATAAAATCATTCTTAAAACATAAATCCCTACCTCAAGCTTTGTCATCGAATGCGAGTTTGTTGTGAAATTAACCGTCGCAGAAGAAGTGGATCATTGCAGAAGATAAGGATCATTTCGGAAGAAGTGTCGTTGACGTCGCGGTACACGACATCGCGTCGTCGATCTTAGGGGGTTTGGCGTTCTTCGTCGGAGGTCGCAACGTTCTTCACGTATTTCACATTCTGCGTCGAAGAAGAATGCTTTCCTCCAAATCCTCTCCACGACACAAGTTCCAACAGAAATAAAATAAGTGTTATCTTATTTTATTAACGGACATGACACATTTTAGTTTCAAAATAAAAGAAACGAACAATTAATTAATTAAATTAATTGTAACGATTTAACCGCCCAATTTAATGAGGTGTTTTCTTAACTAGAAAAACGCACGGTTGACATTCCTTAAAGAGGGTCTTCGCGGGTGCGTTACTTAGAAGGAAAGAAATGGTGGGGCCCGTGCGGGCCCCACCTCAAAAATATCCTACCAAGTGGGTAGGATATTTTGGGTTCCACCCTATCCGCTTAACATAGCTTAAGCAGCTTTTAGGTGGCTTTAAGTGAAATAAAATAAAGTTGTCGCACAACTTTATTTTATTTCTTTACTTAACCCCAAAAATTAAAAACTACACCCGAGCAAAGGCAACTCCGGAAAAGGCGTTTCTATGAAAATATCGGCGCTGCCATTCAATCGGTACCCTCTGATTTCAATTCCGAGCACCGGTTCAAAAGTTAGAAAAACCCCTTCATTCGTTCACTAAACGTACCCGAGCTAAACTTCAGAAAATGATTACAGGCACACCAGGCCTCAGAATCAGGCGCCGTCAGAAACTACGTTCTTGTAAAATCCCAATGAAAACATAGAAAAAATTTCCATTGAAATTTCCGGGTCTTTACAGAAAACACCTGGCCCACAATAACCACACATTACCATGCCTGCAGATGCCTGGGCCAAAACAACTAAAACCATGCCATACGACACATGTGCCTCATCCCGAAGTCACTTGGGAAACCACCTGCCATCACACATCTGGGCCAACCACCACAACATAACCCACCCAAAGAATATATGGATATAATGGACTTCAATCCATCATAGCATTCCCAAAAAATCATGGGATACTCGAGAAAGGGAGCAGAAAAGGAGTTAAAAAATAGCGACTCACAAGAGTGTTGGAAAAAACACCCACCCCCATGAAATAGGGGTTTTCGGCATGAAGTTCTCAACATTGATGTGGTGCGAATAGGAAACATAAAAACTAAATTATACATATAGATAAAAAGCACTCAGCCCAGTCTAGGGGTTTAAAATCCAGCCTATATAAAACACCCTCGTTATAATTCATTCATAAGAAGCACCACAACCACCACCATGTCATAACTAATCCATAGGAACCAATTTCTCATTGATCCCATTGTTTTTTTCATAATAAGGTGATTCTATTTAGATAATTCTTCACTAATAGGAAACTAACTGGCATAGCCATAATCCAAGGAAGAAAAAACTTCCAAGAAGGAATTTAAGCATTCACACCCAGTTCTATTGTATAGTCAGAATGACATAAATGGTCCATGAGATCCCTCAATGTATTAGAACCAAACCAATCCCCATCATATGGCCCCACATGGCCTTAGGTCCACAATCCCCTGACTACATAATAGGGGATCCCATCCTCATCCACATCACCTCACAAGCATCAACCGTAAACATCACTAGAACAGAGAAAGGGAGTTTTCAATTTTAAATATTCCATTTATTTTATTCTGTCTTCATGTTTGGTTAACCATGGTGACTACGCAAGTATTATTATTCATCGAGCATCCATTTAATCAATCGCGTTTATGTGATTTACTAGTTTCCATATTACAACTATTCAATTACATAAATATCCAGAAAACATAGGTTCATTAGTGTTCAAGAAGGGACCACCAACAACCATGATTTTCAATGGATAAGCCCATACAATTTAGAACAAGTTAGTAAAAGTAAAATAGTACTGAATCATCATCAAACACACACATTAATTTTTTAAAACCAATTATTATACATCGTTATGGATTGGTTTAGTCCATCCACGTATGAACATTATCAAACCCAACCCGCTTGATGCATAGTTAAGAGAGATGAAGGAAAAACCTTACTTTGATGATCAAAGACTGCAGTTTTTCTTTGGGTTCCAACAAATGGGATGCGTGACTTGTAGGGGAGTAAATCTATGGACTCCAAGGATGAGCATGAATGGTTCCAGCACATGCACAACAATAACCTTGGAAAAGGGAACTCCAAACACATCATGGAAAGAAAGAAACCATCCAAGAATAATAAAGAATGAATTCTCATGCAATAAAAAGGTGAGTTCTTGGAGTTTTAGGGTATGATTTTAGAATTGAATTAAAGGCGGATTGGTGTTTTACCAGGTGGTTTTATAGATACACACAATGGAATTAATTGTTAATTAATAATTCGCATCGGAGGGGAGGCCATAATAGCTATGCACTAATGTATTTCATTTAAAGAGGGAAAAATATATATGTTGAGGGTCTCCCCACTCCTAGGGTATTTAAAATGTTATTTATAGCTCTAAAAACGGATTTTAAACATTTAAAAAGTTAAAAAGACTTAAAAGTTGCATTATAGGGAAAAAGGGGAAGGAAACTCTAACACCCCACTCTGGTTGATTAGTGAGACTGAAAGGTGAAACTGATCGGAGGAGCTAATCCAGTGAAGGTGATCCTATGAATATGATCCCGTGAAGTGGATCCCAGGAAGCAGATCACTGAAGAAAATTGGGTGGAGATGATTCGGGGAATCTTATTCTGTGAAGATAATCCCGTGAAACCGATCGGTGGAAGCGATCTGTGAAACTGATTTGTGAATTCGATTGGGTGAAACAAATATGTGAATCCTATTGGGTGAAACTGATTTGTGAAACAAATTGGGTGAACCGATCTGTGAAACAGATTGGGTGAAACCGATCTGTGAAACTGATTGGGTGAAACCGATCTGTGAAACCTATTGGGTGAAATCGATCTGTGAAATCGATTTGGTCAAACAGATCTGTGAAACTGATTGGGTGAAACCAATTGGGTGAAACCGATATGTGAATATTATTGGATGAAACTGATCTGTGAAACCGATTAATTGAAATCGATCTGTGAAACAGATTGGGTGAAACTAATCTGTGAATCCTATTGGGTGAAACTGATCTGTGAAACCGATTCGGTGAAACTGATTTGTGAATACAATTTGGTGAAACTGATTGGGTAAATCCGATTGGGTGAAACTGATTTGTGAAACTAATCATGTGAAACTGATCTGTGAAGCTGGTATGTGAAGCTGATCTGTGAAGCTAATCAGAAATGATACTCAATGAAGTTGATCTATAAAGCTGATCTGTGAAGATGATCCATGATGCTTCTAAGTGAAGATGATCTGTGAATCTGATCAGTGAAGCTAATCAGTGGAGCTGATATGTGACGATGATATGTGAAGATGATATTTGAATCTTATCAGTGATATTGATCAGTGAAGTTGATTAGTGTAGCATATATGTACAACCGATGGGTGGAACGAATTGGTGAGTCCAGGACACCCCAACAAATAGAATTTGGAAATGTAATGGACCAGGAAGGACTAGGCCATTGCATCAGATACCTCTGAAAGTTTTTCTTTCCCTTGAGAATACACTAGTATCTCAAACAACCACTCTAGAAGACACCTATTAGGGGCAAACCACCCCAGACAGCCATACGAAACCAAAGGATTAAATTGGACCAACACATGGATCAGGGAGTCCCTTCCTACATGTCATGATACTATTTGTTCTGTGCGGTACTCACTCACCCAGACAGCTTTTATCGCATCTGCGCTGATGCGTCTTTACAAGGAATTAGGTTCTTCTTTCCCAACATATCTAGGAATTTCAAAAAAAAATTACAAGGTATTGAAGAAAGTCATCTCAAAAACCAACAACGTCATCTTTACATCATAGAACATAACAAAAACAAGAACAACAAGGAAGGTTCGGAACATCAACTAAAATATCTTTGGTTACAAGGTGCACATTTGAGATTCTCTCTCCCAAGAACTCTCATTGATGCCACCATGCCTCCACAATACACGAACCAATGAGATGGTTCATCCTCAAAGAACATTTTCCTTTAGATGATCAATCCTCACTAGTCACTCCATGAACATAGAATCATCCCCTTTATGAAAATCTCCCCAGTCAATGAAATGGGAGTCATCATTTAGATAACAATGAAGCTGAGAGATGTGGTAAAAATCGTGGATACTTTCTAACTAAGGTGGAAATGCCATCTAATATTCCACCTCCCCGACTCGATCCAACACATCGAAATGCCCGATGATCCTAGGAGAGAGCTTGATACCTTTTCCAATCCTTCGCTACCCACATAGAGGGAAAACCTTCAACAACACATGGTCTCTAACCTCGAATCCCAAGGGCCTCCTTTTATGATCGACATATGAATTTTTACGGTGCTGGACTGCCTTCATCCTCTCATTCAGAAGCTGAATATTCTTCATTGTGCTTTGCAATACCTCTGATCCAAGAACACATACCTCCCCAACCTCAATCCAACACACAGGTGAACGACACGACTTCCTTTATAAGGCTTCAACCTGTGAATTGCCAATTGTAGAATGATATCTGTTATTGTAGGAAAACACTAAAAAAGGAAACTTTTGTTCCCATGATCCCCTGAAGACCAAAGCACATGGCTGTAGCATATCATCCAATGTTTGGATGGTTGGATTTGCCTTCCCATCTGTCTAGGGGTGGAAAGCAGTGTTATGACATACCTGGGTGCCAAAAGCATGTTGCAATCCCCTCCAGACTTGTGAGGTAAGCTATGCATCCCTATAGGAGAATATGTACCTCAGAACTCCATGCAACCACACCACCTTATCCATGAATTTCCATGCTATGGTATCCACCACACTCGACTCCTAGATCACCACAAAGTGTCTGATTTCGTCAACCGGTCTACCACTACCCAAAGAGCATCACAACCACCTTGAACCCTCAGTTGTCTTATGATGAAATCCATCGTGATGTCATCCCACATTCTCTCAAGGACATCTAAAGGCAATAATAAACCTCCCGGGACCTGGTGATTATCCTTCTCATACTGACACACAAGTCACCTTTCCACGAACTCTTCCATTACCCGTTTTACCTTGGGCCACCAATACTTTTCCCTCAGGCCTCGGTACATCTTGGAAAATCCAAGTTGTACTTTTACATGTGTGTTATGTAACTAACAGAGAAATTCCTCATGAATAACCTTTGTAAAAAACTACATCCATTGTTTAATAATCTAATTTTGACCATCCTCCGACCACCATTCTAGAGCATTGACTTGGTTAACCCGATCAAGAATAACTTCACTATCTATGTATCCCCAATGAGACTCTTCCACTGGCCTTAATCGAGAGGACTGCATTGTCTTCTAAAAAATATAGCCTCTACCACCATCAACCCTTGCATCCAGGTGTTGGGAAACCAACTCATCCATTTCCTTCCAAGCATCAACTTATTTTTGAACAACTTCCCTCCGCGACATCCTTCTCAAACAATTAGCCACAACATTCCCCTTACCTTTAGTGTAGGAGATCTCAAAGTTGTTGTCATGAAGAAACTCTACCCACCATTGTTATCACGTGTTCATGTCCCACTGGGTAAAGATATGCCTCAAACTCTTATGATCCGTGAAGACCAAAAAGTACTCTCCAATTAGGTAATGCTGGCACAACATCAACGCGGACAATACTGGTGAAAGATCCTGGTCATGGGTGGAACAGTTACGCTCATGAGGACGTAACTGCCTCGACCCATAAGATATCACTCCCCACTGCTGTATCAGCAAACACCCCAGGCCATGTCGAGAAGCATCAAAAAATACATCATACAAGACCCCTACCTCTAGAAACTTTAGCACCGGAGTACTGACCAACCATTCATTTAGATAGCATAAATTCTCCAACATTATACACTTCATGCAAAGGCCTAATCCTTTTTGGTCAAATCTATAAAAGGAACTTCAACTCAGGAGAAGTCATATTGAATCCGACTATAATATCCCTCCAAACCCATAAAATTATGATTCTGTGTCACATTCTAGATTGCTTCCCAAGAAACAACTACTTCAACCTTTGACAAATCAACTGCTACCCCTTGTTGAGACACCACATGTCCATGAAAAATCACTTATCATGTCATGAACTTGAACTTGGACAATTTCCCATATAGATGGTGATGTCATAGGATCTACTGGACTACCTAAGGTGCTTAGTATGTTCCTCCTCTAATCTTGAGTAGATAAAGATGTCATTAATGAACACAATGATGAACCAGTCCAAAAAATCACAAAAATAGTCTTCATGAGCCCTATGAACACAATAGTTTTGTTCTCAACACCGAATGGCATGACTACAAACTCAAAATTCCCATACATGAACCTGAAAGCTGTCTTCAGGATATCACTGTCCACACCATTAACTGGTGATACCCTGACTATAGATCGATCATAAATAACCAACAAGCTCCCCTCAGTTGGAAAAAGAGACCATCCATCATTAGGATATGGTAATAATTCTTGACCGTTACATGATTCAGTCTACAGTAGCCTTTGCATAACATGAGACCACTATCTAACATTTTTGTGAACAAGACCAGAGTACCCCATGGAGGCACACTTGGTTGAAGAAAAACCTTTTTCATCATCTTGAAAATCTGAATCTGCTACTCCCATAACTCAAAAGGTGACATCTAATATGGAGCCATCAAAATCGGATGGGCATCGGGATGTAAGTATATCCCAAACTCAATATCACATCAAGGTGGTAGAGTCACAACCTCTTCGAAAAAAACATCTAGGAACACACTGAAAACAACCAGAACATCTGTTATCTCAACATCTACAAAATCTACTGAAAGCTCTACCAACATAGAAAAAAGAGGCCCCACACGCCATCTCCCCACCTAACAACTCCATTGGAGAATAAAAACCACACGCCGACTATCCTCATCGGAGAACAAGACTCTTATTTAGAAGCAGTCGACAACTGCATGCACCAAAAAGAGGCAGTCGATGCCTAGAATGACATAGTATGGCTGAATTTTCAATATATGGAGATCCCCACAAGACTGATGCGGCCAAGACATTAGTCTACATTCTTAACAAACTTCAAACCGAATAGTATGACCCCTACTTGTGTACTCAGCAACAGCGCATTGGAGATTCTCTCTATTTATAGTCTTAAGGGATTGTCTAGACCAGGTGTCAAAAAAAGTGTGCAAAGATCATGAATAAATCAAGGTGCATGTAAGTGTTCTAGACAAGATGATCACATCTTGAACGACATCTGGCCATGCTAGAGCTACTGCCTCAATGGTATGCAACTGCCCACGCCTAGCTCCTCTACCCCTGGGATATCATCCGCCTCCAATACCATGCTCTGGTCCAGGTCCTTAAGGAGAATCCTGGGGTCATCCTCCTCTTGTATTGTCTGCTCTTAGAGGAGAGGGAGATCACTGTCGTTGTAGCGGCTATTGAAAGAGCCTTGTTGGAAACTGCAACTACTGAGGTGGGCGCTGAACCTGTCCACTTCCACTATACCTCACTATGTCCAGGAACTGATTCTGATGGTAACCAAGGCTGCCACAAATGAAGTACCTCGGTTCTGGGCCTAAATGGAAAGGGTGGGGACTAAGAGGTCAAAACTGGAATGGATGGGGCCTACTCCCCACTGGACGAAACCTAGAAGGCCCTGATGACAGAGGTCTACTACTGATGGAATTCCCCGTTAACGATCCCAACTGGCTCCCCTCTTAGAGCACAACTCCCAGTGTGTGTATCCACTCCACCACTTCAGCCTTCTTTTGGACCTCCATGTACATTGATAGGGAGAAGGGAGTAACAACATTATAAAAAGATGGTCACAGTGCCCTCTCTGAACGTCTCTCCCAATACTCCTCATCCGGAAAAAGGATCGGAGAAAAATGAAGGACATCCTTGAACATAACTTCCAGCTCCATCACTAACATTCTCCTCTTCTGAAGGGAGAGTATCTCTTACCTCTTCCCCACCTTCATTGTAGAAGAGAAGAATTCCTCCCAAAATTCCCTCTGGAATTTAGTCCACGATACTTTAGCCTCCATCTTCTCCCAATGATCGATATTCCACCACAGACGCGCTGCTCCACGCATATGGCTTACAGCCAAAGGAACCCAATACTTCATCGGAACCTGGATCAAGCTGACAATTATCACCAGCACCTTAATCTAGCTCTCTTTTTTCCTTGTCCATGATTTTTCCCTCATACTTCTCGATGGTCTGCTGCGGAAAGGCATGAAGGATCTTCTACCACTGGTCATCCTCCTTCTCTCAATCATCCCTCTACTGATCTTCCTATTCATCCTCATGGGCCTTGATTGACCTGACTACCCATGGTCTCCGTCCGGGTGCCATAACTACAAGGTAAACATGGAATGCCTAATCCCTCTTAGTGTAGACGATTGATTTAAAATTTTCCTTAATATTTTTATTTATTTAAATTCTCATAACACCCTGAACCCAAAAGAACAAAAGTCCTGATGATTCATTTACCATTCCTTGGTTCTCTACCCTGCAATTAGCGTAGCCTCACATGGTCGTTCGGTAGGTCTTGAGTCCTTCCATTGGAGTACAGATGGCCCAAAAATCTCATGTCCAAGATGGCCTTCCCTAATCTGTTTCACACACTAAGATTGCCTAAAATTGTTTCTCTACGATCCCACGTGATCCTCACTATGCCTAATCATGAGCTCTATACTATCACTCAACCACTCCTTTGATACCATTCTGTCACGACCTACCTTCTCCCAGACGAGGGAAGGGCATCAAGTTGCAAGACCCTTCTTTCCTTAAGTTAAAGGATAGATAATGACCCCTAAAACCCACATTCAATAGGTCCTAGAGTGGTGACTATCACCAAGGGTATATAATCCCCAAAAAAATGGAAGGCATTACCTTTTTATTTAGTAATATCGTGAAATAAGAGAGTAAATCCCCAAAAACACCAAAAATGGAGGAAAAAGTAATGCAATAACAAACCGTTCCCATATGCATGTTTCAAATGTAAGTGCAACAAAGTCTGGAAAACTCCAATGGAAAATACCAAAGAAAATAAAAATAACAATTGTAATTATCCCAATGCCCAAACTAGAATGGTCCTGCAAGATCCCTTAATTCCTCCTAAAAACCTGAACGAAATTTTATATAAGTATGGTGAGTCTACAGGTATACTCGGTAGGGAAAACCAAAAGAACTTGTGTTCATGTGGAGAGGAATTCAAATGCCATGTGTAAAAAGAATAAAACCAAAGAACCTAACAAGGAAACAATACACCCATCATTACCACAGAACACTCCCCAAATAATGAAAGTCATGTAAAGTAATAGTAATTGCACTTTAGTATTTGGGTACCCCAAACAACTTTCTCACTGGTTATTGAATACATCTTACACATCAAACCTATACCGCTATTCTCACCTCAATACCATTTTAATCCCCCGCCTTCACACAACAGTCTATCACAACCACATGTCCCAGCCACAAAAACCTGGGCCACAACAACCACACGTCACCACGCCTGCAGACACATGGGCCAGAACAACTACCATTACACCCGAAGACACATGGCCCTCATCCCAAAGGCACATGGGAGACCACCTCCCGCACAGACCGGTGCCAACCATCAAATATACCCTACCTAAAGAATTCTGGTATATAATGGCTTCAGGCCGTCACAACCTACCAGAAGAATCATGAGATACTTGGGAAAGGGGGCTAAAAATGAGTTAATAACCATCCACTCACAAGAGTGTTGGAAAATGCACAATCCCCCATGAAATTGGGGTGTTTGTCACAATGTTCTCGACATGGATGATGCGTGAAAAAGAAACCCAAAAACTAAATTATACATATAGGTAAAAATCATTTATCATATCCTTGGTTTTGAATACCAACCCATGTAAAAACACCCTCATTACTATTCATTGATAAGAAGCACTACAACCACAACCATATCACAACTCGTTCCCTGGAACCAATTTTCCACTGAATCTGTTACATTTTTATTAATCATGTGATTCTATTTAGATAATTCTTTACTACCGAACAACTAACAGGAAATGCCACAAGAAAAGGAAGGAAAAACAACCATGCAGTTATTTAAGCATTCACACCAAGTTCTCTTGTAATGTCACAATGACCAAAGTTATTCCTGAGAAACCTCAATGTACTGGAACCAAAACAAGCCCTAAAATATGGCCACAAACGATATTAGTTCCACAAACCATCAACTACATAATCGGGGATCCCATCCCCATCAATGTCACCTCACAAGAAACAACTGTAAACATAACCAGAACAATGCAGTAGAGCATTAAAATATAAATTTGAAATTTATTTAGTTCTGTCTACTTGTTGGGTTAACCGGGGTGACAAAACAAGGATTCTTATTCCTTGGGATTCCATTTAATCAGTTTATTTTACATGATATACCAGTTTCCATGTTAAATCTATTCATTAACATAAATATTCCAAAAAAATAGGGTCAGTAGTGCGCAATAAGGGACCACCAATGACCATATTTTTCAGTGGAAATAAGCCCAAAAAATTCAAAACATATAAGTAAAGGTAAAAGAGTTCCAAGTAATCATCAAAAACATCCTGACATTCTTTAAAACCATTTATTATCTTCGTTATGTTTTGGATTCTTTTATCCATGTAGGAACATTATCATATCCACCCCGCATGATGTACAGTTAAGAGAGGTGAAGAAAAAACCTACATGGATGATCAATGATTGATGTTGTTCTCCTAGCACCAACAAATGGGATGCCCGACATGTAGGGGAAGAAATCTGAGGACTCCAATGAAAAGCAGCTATGGTTCTGGCAAAGGCACACTAATATCCTCAGAAAAAGGGTACTCCAAACAAACCACAGAAAGAAAGAAACCATCCAAGAAGAAAAAATAAAGAATTGTCATGCGATAAAGTAATGATATCCTAAAGTTACAGGACATTAATTTTGAATGGATTTAAATGAGTATCATGGTTTCACCACGTGGTTGTATGGTTACACATGATTGAATTAATTTTAATTTAATAATTCACATCAGAGGGGTGGCCATAATAGCTATGCACAAAAGGATTTCATTTAATGAGAAGAAAATGGGTATGTTGATGGTCTCCCCAATAGTAGGGGATTTAAAACATTGTTTATGGTGCTAAAAATGTCTTTGAACAAATTTAACAAGGTTTAAAGTATTAAAAGTGGTGTTATGGGAAAAATGGGAAAGGAAACCAAGAAACCTTCTTTGGCCGATTGGTGAGAGTGATAGGTGAAACCAATAGGTGTAGATGATCAGGTGATGTTTATCCTATGAAGCTGATCTTGTGAAGTTGATCCCATTAAGATGATCAATAAAGCTGATTGGGGGGAGCTGATCCTATGAAGCTGACCCTATGACGTTGATCCCATGAAACTGATCAGTGGAGTGATGTGTAAAATTGATATGTAAAACCAATTGGGTGAAACGATCTATAAAACTGATTCGGTGAAACCGATATGTGAAACGGATTAGGTGAAACCGATCTGTGAAACTGATTGGGTGAAACCGATTTGTCAAATCGATTGGGTGAGACCGATATATGAAACTAATTGGGTGACACTAATCTGTGAAACCGACTGGGTGAAACCAATCTGTGATACCAATTGGGTGATACTGATATATGAATCCTATTGGGTGAAGTATATCTTTGAAAACGAATGGTTGAAATTGATCTGTGAAACCGATCATGTGAAAATTATTTGTGAAGCCGATCTGGGGGAAACAGACCTATGCAACTCATTGGGTGAAACTGATATCTGAAACCAATTTGGTGAAACTGATTTGTGAAACCAATTGTGTAAAAGCAATATCTGTAACTGATAGGGTGAAACCAATCTGTCACACTGATTGGTTGAAACCAATATGTGAATCAAATTGGGTGAAATAGATCTGTGAAACCAATTGGGTGAACCAATCTATGAAATCGATTAGTTAAAATCGATCTGTGAAACCGATTGGTTGGAACCGATCTGTGAAAACAATTGGGTGAAAACAAGCTGTGAAACCGAATGGGTGAAACTTACAAGTGAAACCGATTCATTGAAACCAATTGGGTCAAACTGATTGGGTGAAACCAATTGGGTGATACCAATTGGGAGGAACCGATATGTGAAACAGATCACTTGAAGATGATATGTGATGATGATTTGTGAAGCTGATATCTGAAGATGACCAGTGAAGATAATATATTAAGTTGATCAGTGAAGAATATCTGTGATGCTGATTAGTAAAGATGATCTGTGAAGCTGTTCTGGGAAGCTGATCTGTAAAGCTAATCTGTGAAGCTGATCTGTGAAACAGATGGGTGGAACTGATTAGTGAGTCCAGGACACCCCAACACTTAGAATTTGGAAATGTAATAGACTATGAGGGTATGTACCATTACACGTATCGGCCACATCATGTGTGGGATTGATTTTTTGTAAATTATTAGAGTCTAAAAATGAATTATGTATCATTTTATCAAATATTTAAGGAAATCAACACTCATTTACTATGTTTTTCCATGTGAAATTATTTCTACTGATGTTCCCAGTCAGGATCCAAGTATCCCTGAGAGGGGGAAGGGGTGGATCGGTGATGTAATTTTCTTTTTATGTTTCAAAATTTTTGAAACGACTTTCACCTCCAGTTAAAGAGATTCTTCCCTGCTAAACAAACACAACCAAAGGAACACAATATTTACAAGGTTCACTACTCAACAAGAGTAGCTAAGTCATTAGTATGGTACAGAAACAATCCAGTCCCACACAATACACAAGAAAACAATCCTTTTATGTGGAATATAATGAGTATTATATTTACATACACTCGTGTAGCACTTCTAAAACAATCCAATAGTGGATGTGCTCCCTCTTAGGACAAATGTGATCATGTAATGATTCTATGCTTCTTAATGAACATTAAGAAAATAAATCTTTCAAAACAATTCTTCACTTTCCATCCAGAAGCTGGTAAGAACCTCTTGGTGCAAAGATCTTGCATTCCACTCCATGCTTGTGTGCCTCCTTACTTGTGTGCCACCTATTTGTGTTCCACTCAGCTTGTGCACCACAAAATTTCACGCTACTCAGCTTGCGTACCACCCAACTTCTGCACCACTCAGATTGCGTGCCACTTGTTTGTGTTCCACTTACTACTTGCGCACCACTATTGTGCCAATCCCACAACTTTCACACCAATTTTGGCTTATACACAACACACATCTTGAAGACACCTCCATGCTTGCATGCCTCTGACAACATGTGAGTCACTTCTTCTTGCACGCCACCCTACTTGCGCACCTTATAAATAACCCTCAACTTGTGCGCCACTGACAACTTGCGTTCTACATTTATATGCGAGCCACATTCTACTACCTGCGTGATCAGAGTTCAAATTTTTTATTAAGTTTTGAGAATTAATATATGAGAAGGATAGTCATCTATTTATAGTCATTTTGGTGACTTACGCACCACCAACACTAGCACGCTTCTCCAGCACTTGCGCGCTCCTCCAAAACATTCACGTCATTCCATCACTTGCGCGCCATTCCATCACTAGCACGACAGATTCATTCCTTTGTCATATTTTGATATAATGATGATGAAATACAACTTGTACACAACATACACTTGTGCGCCACATATACTTTCACATCACACTTTCATGTTGCTTATACTTGCACGCCAATCTTTTACTGGCGTGACACTTTATTTTGTTTGTCATATATTGATGTGATAATCTTGAAATATGACTTGTGTGCAACATACACTTGTGTTCCACACATGCGCGCCACTTTCTTCATTTTTCCAAAAAACACTTCCTTACTCTCTATATCCTTCATAAGGCTTGGGTCATAAGTTCCCAAAACTTATGATATCTGTGAAATAAAATTCAACAAAGAATCATCATGTTTTCAAGTACTTTACAAAGTGAATTGATTTATCTTATTTGACAAAAAAACAACACTCTATAATAGTAAACTCGTATTACTTCCTTATCCATCCAACTTGGTCCCAACAATCTCCCCCTTTAGATTTTGTTGTCAACCAAGCATCATAAATCACTGAAATTTGTAACCTTATGAAATGGATTAATTATCAACAATTATAAGCCTATGTGAGCTGACTTGTTGTAGAAAACAAGAATTATTGACTTCCAAAACCATGTTGTCCAAATGAAGTGACTATCAAATCTAATGATTGTATCTCCTCAGCCTTTTTCAGAACATCTTTCAAGCTTCTAATTCAGCATTCTTCACTTATTCAACTTTCATGGAAAACAACATTGTTTCCTAAAACCAGTCCATAAAATAGTTATAATTGTTCACACACATACATGCTGGATTCACAGCTTACCCACAACTCCCCCTGTATGCATTCATATATAAGGAGAGATTTATGAAACAATTCTCCCCCTTGATAGCACTATTAAAAGGCCAGATGAGAGTGGGGATAGAAACATGTACCTTAACCTTGATGAGGAGGTTGGATATCCAAGTTCAACCTAAATTTTTCAAATGGTTCTTTCAGTAAAGGCTTGGTGAATATATCAGAAACTTGTTTAGATATAAGAACATACTCCAGCCGTAATTCATTCTTATCCTCTTGCACTTTGATGAAGTGGTACTTAATATCAATGTGTTTTTAATGAGAATGTTATACTAGATTTTTTGTATGATTGATTTCACTATAATTGTCACAACCCAAGAGAAATGGTAGCTTTACATTAACAATTAGATCTTCTAACTGAGTCTTCATTCACATTAGTTGAGTTGCAGCTTGAGTAAAAGAAACAAACTCCTCTTCAACTGTGCTATGAGTTTATAATTTTTTTTCTTAGTATGCCAACAAACACAAACTTCCCCCTAAATGAAAACTCCACTAGATGTGGATCTTCGATCATTCACATTTCATGCCTAATCAGCATCAGAATACCCGAATATATCAATATTTCCTATGCCATAATATATTATTAAAAAAAATTATGTCTTTGTTATAACTGAGAATTATTTTTATAGAAATCAAATGGGATTATTTAAGAGTACTTTGAAATCTTGCACATAAAGTGACAACATAGACGATGTCGAGTCTTGAGGCAGTCAAATACAAAAGACTTCGAATCAGCTTTCGAAACTCTTTCTGATCAAATTCCTCGCCATTTCAATCTTCAGACAACATGGTTTCCACTGAGATAGGTGTGGAAACTAGTTTCAAATTTTCCATTCCAAAACTATTCAGATGTTCCTTAGCATACTTTTCTTGAGACAGAAAGACATTATTTCTTTTTCGTGGGATTTTTAGCCCAAGAATGTATTTCATTTTACCCTACGTGGAAATCTCAAATATCATCATCATCTCCTAGGAAAATCGTTCACATGATTTTTCATCATTTCCATCAACGATATAGTTATTGACACAAACAATAATGATCTGTGAAAACTCCACACACTCCTTGATTTAATGATTGCTATAAAATCTACCTTTCTTAAAATTCATCTTCTTCAAGAAAGTATCAAATTTAGAATACCATGCCCTCAGAGAATGTTTTAGCCCATACAAAGCCTTAGTCAACCTGCACACCTAGCTTTTGTCATTTCCAATAATAAATCCACATGGTTGATCAATGTAAACTTCCTCATCAAGGTCACCATTCAAGAATATGGATTTTTCATCCATTTGAATGATTTTGTAACCACATTGTGCAACAATTGTAAGAAAGATTCTGATTGTTTCTAATCATTCCACCAGAGAAAAAGTTTCACCAAAATCAATGACTTCAATTTGTGAATACCCTTTTCAATCCAATCTTTCTTTGTTTCTTATTACATTACCTTCTTCATTCAGCTTGTTCCAGAATACCAACTTTTTACCAATAATTTTCTTTTGTCTGGCTTGGGTACAAGCTCCCATGTATTATTCTTCTCTATATTATTGAGCTCTTCATTCATAGCATGAACCCATTATAGATGCTCAAATCATTTATTTACATCATTCGTTTAATCTTTTGAATAAAGATAAGTACGTGATATAACATTCGTTGTTCTTCTTGTTTGATCCCTATGATTTTTATCTCAAACAATGTTCTGAGCCTCCACCTGTTTCCACCACCTAGGATGAGTTGTTTGAACTCCATCCTCAAAACTCGAGATCTATGAGTTAGATTCCTCTTCTTGAGTAGGAGTAACACAGTCTGCAGCATTAACATAATTGTTATCAAAATCATCTCCATCCGGCTCGACATCCACATCAATATATGTCTGCTTTTCATTATCATTATTTTCAAAAACTTTGACATATAAATAATCAATAATTATTCCTATTTTATTATTTAGGAATCTATATCCTCTTCCTTATGGAGCATAGGATGGAAAAATTCCATCATCTCCTCTTTGCTCAAACTTTCCAAGTTATCATCCTTTCTTCTTTATAATACATCGACACCCAAAGACTCTCATGTGTTTCAAACTTGGATTTTTTCCATAGAACATTTCATATGGAGTCATATCAGAGTTTTGACTATAGAAACATCAGTTCTAAATATACACACCAGTGCTCATGGCTTGCCTCCAATAATAATGAGACAGACTATGTTCAAGTAACATAGTTATCCCCATTTCCACCAGACATTGATTCTTTCTTTAAGAAACCCCATTGTGTTGAGGTGCGTATTTTGAGCTGAACTCATGCTAAATTCCATGTTTCTCGAGGTAACATACAAACTCTTCATTCTTATACTCTCTACTATTCTCAGTTCTCAACTTCTTCACCGAATACTCACATTCCTTCTCTCCTTTCCTCCTGAAACTCTTAATCATTTTCCGAGAATATGACTTAGGTATCATATACATAACACATGTAATGCGAGTAAAGTCCTCATTGAATGTAATGAATTTTTAATCTCCATTTGTGTATTTATTTATCATTGGTGCACAAATATCTGTGTGTATGAGTTCCAATAATCTTTTTGAGCGAATTTCAACTCTCTTATGAATAGAGTTTGTAATCTTCCCTTTCTCACAAATAGTGTAACACCAATCTCTTCTTCTTGATAAATCACGAATATCTCAGACACTATATCTCTTTGATAACTTGGATATATTTATCAGACACATATGACCCATTATTTTATTCCATAACTGATTTTCATCTACTACACCCATTTAGATAGAGTTCTGTAGTTCACCAACTTGGAAGAAATTTCCTCTTGTATGTTGGCCTCTTGTAACTATATTCCCATCATTTTCACTTTTAACAAAAAATCCATCTTTTCTGATGATATCTTTGTTTCCCTTCTCACCGAGTTGTGACACACTAAGTAGGTTATGTTTCATCCAATCAACATAATGTGTTTTCCTAGATTTCATCTTTTCTTTTCCAATGATGGATGATCCAACACCATTGATCCATAGAGATTCATCATTTCCAAATGTCATTGTTCCTTATTTGAAGTTGTTCACATTATTTAGAAGCTTTATGTATCCTATCATATCAGAGGAACATAGACATTCAAGAATCCATGGATGTTCTTATTTTGTTTCTTTCAAAGCTATTTTGACAACATGAGATTTTTGTTCTTCCTTTTCCCCCACTTTCTGTTGTACTTCCTCCAATTTCCAAGCCAAGTCAATGTGTTCTGGATAGACAACCATGCACTCTTTCTTTTTAGACTTATCAGACCTATCCCTTTTAGACATTAAAAACACAATTTTTTTGAGAATTATTAAGAATATTTTGTTTCTATTGTAACACACTAAAGCAGCCCTTGGAAAGTTGTCCAGGTCAATCCCAAATTTCACAAATAGTTTCCAATGGTTGGAACCTATTCTCAAATTTCAAACCCTTCCTCTCAAATATCATCTAAAATTTATTTGGAGACTTTCTATTTTGAAACAATTGACTCCCCCTTAATCCTTGTTTTTCAATACTTGTAGAATAGTTTAATACTGTTGGTTTAACCAACAAATATATTTTATGTGTCTGAATCCAGAACAATACCGGCTGTAACCATAAAAAGAATATTTTCCTCTGAATGTTCTATACTTACCAGATTTATGAACATGATTTTCAACAATATTTCAAATAGAACTATGTTGACCATAAATTTTGATGTTTTCATTTGTAACTGTCTTCCTCATTTTAGATTTATCAGTAACAGAATAATTAGATGTCTTTCTTGACTCATGATTTTTATTCACTTCTGATTTTTCTGCATTGCTGACATTTTCCATATACGTGGTCATTCCAGACTTGTTCTTATCAGAACCAGTTCTTTCATTCATTTGAACATTTGAAGGTATATTTTTTGGATCCATATTTGGTTCATTATTAATGGAATATTCACCAACATCTGAGATAGAATTTTTGAAACAGATATTCATTTCTTCAGCTTTATTAAGTTTTTGTTAGACATGTTCAAACTCTTCTTCATTTTCCTTCAAAATTACTTCAAGATGATCATTGCGATTCATTGAATTTTTGAGAGAATTATTATGATCATCAATCTCTTTTTCCATATTTATTTTTTCATTAGTTAGACCTTCTTGATTCTTTAATGCCAAATTTTCATTTTTCAACTTCGTGTTTTCCTTATGAAGCTTTCAGATCTTTCTCAAACATTCCTTCAACTATTTTCTAGATACTATTCAAGTTGAGTTTCTTCTTCTTCAGTACAACTGATCTCATAATCATCGTTATTCATGGTTTCAAAAAAGGTACTCTCTCTAGATTTCACAGTAATAGAATTTCCAGATCCAGTCTCACAATCATCATATTTTTCAATTATCAAAAACAAGATTCTTCTTTTTGATTTGAAGAACATTTTTTCCTTACCTCTTCTAGAATATTTATCCTTTCCACCCTGTTTCTTCCAAGAACTTCTTGGTCTTCTATATTCTTTCTCATTGTCTTCATATTTCCCTTTTTAGGTCAATTAGCTTCAAAGTGGCCAACACCTCCACATTCAAAACATTTCTAAGGGAGTTTTACTTTGTATTTACTTTTTCCTATTTTAACATTTTTAGAAAACAAGGATAAACTTTCATCAAAATTTTGACATACTTCATTTTCATATTTGGATTCACCAACTTCTTTATCAAAATGATTTTATTCGATTTCTATTACTTTTTTTCCTTGAAAGACATTTCTCTATCGGCTTTTGTTTTGGTCTTCATGGTCATCTCCCTTATCATCCTATAAGTGATAAGAGTACAATGAAAATAATCAAGAGATAATGTTTCAGGTTCTCTATCTTTTAATAAAGACACTTTTTCATAAAACTTTTTAGGAATAATTCTCCCAAAAAAATTTACAGCTATAAAATCCTCTAACGTTTCAACATAAAATCTGATTGTACTGATAATATCATTTATCTTGGTAAATAAATCCCTAATAGATTCAGATTCTCCCATTTTCAAGTCTTCACAATTCAGTCTCTAGATTTGTATTTTTGTCTTCTTCACTTTGGTATTTCCTTTATTGTTGTTCTTCAGTTTTTCCTAGATTCCATTGGCTGTAGCATCAACGATCACTCTTAAAAATTCCTTGTAAAATAGAGATGAGCGTAACAATTTTTTAGCTCTTCCATAATTCTATAGAATCTTCTTATCGACAAGAGTAAGAGGAACCTTGTCATCAATAGTAGGAAATCAATCTGTTATTGTTTCAAGAACTTCATATCCAAGAGACATAAGAAAAGGAATCATTCTTTCCTTCTAGATGTGATAGTTATTTCCACAACAAATTATAATCCCTTTGTTTTTCATGATATTTATATTTTCTATCATAACTTCTATTCAACCACTTTAGCAAAGAATAAACGAAGGTAACATCTCCCTCTGATACCAATTGAAGTTCCGAGTCAGGATCCAAGTATCACTGAGGGAGGGAGGGGAAAAATTAGTTATATCTTTTTCTTTTTATGTATCTTTCTTTTTGAAACAACCTTATCCTCCTGTTAAAGAGTTTTTTCCCTAATGAATACACACAACCACATGAGCACAAGATTTAAAAGGTTCACTACTCAACAAGAGTATCTACGTCCTTGGTATGGTATAAAAACAATCCAATACCACACAATCTACTAGAAAACAATACTTTAATGTGGAATACAATGATTAGGGTATACACTTACACTCTTGTAGTAGTTTGAAAAAAATCCAATAGTGTGTGTCCTCACTCTTAGCACAAATAGGGTAATGTAATGATTCCTTGATTCTTAATAAAAATTCACAAATAAAATCATTCAAAATAATTCTTCACTTTCCTACCTAGAAGCTAGTAAGAACCTCCTGGTGAAAACAGCTTGCGCGCCACCTATTTTTTAACCACTCAGCTTCAACGCTACCTACTTGCATGCTACTCAGCTTGTCTGCCTCCCTGCTTGCGTGCCAGTCAGCTTGCGTGCCACCTATTTGCGCTCCACTTACTACTTGTGTGACACTATTGTGCCCATCTCAAAACTTTCACGCCACTTTTGGCTTATTCACAACACACTTATTGAAGAAACCTCCATTCTTGAATGCCTCTGAAAAATTGCGCGCCACTTCTGGTTGCACACCACCCTACATGTGAGCCTTATAAATAACCCTCAGCTTCCGCACCACTGAAAACTTGCGCGCCACTTCTGAATGTGATCCACTTCCTACTACATGCACGATCAGATCTAAAATTTTTTATTAAGTGTTAAGCATTAAAAAATGAGGATGATAGTCATCTATTTATAGTAATTTTGGTTACTTACATGCCACCTACACTTGTTCTCTCCTCCAACACATGTGCGCCGCTCCAACACTTGCGCACCATTCTAGCACTTTCACTCCATTCCATCACTAGCACGGTACTTTCATTCATTTGTCATATTTTGATATGATGATGTTGAAATCTGACTTGCCCGCAACATACACTTGTGCGCCACATAAACATATGTGTTACACTTGCGTGTTGCTTATACTAGCATGCCACTTTTTGACCTGCACACTAATTTTTAACATGCGCGCCACTTTATTTCCGTTGTCATATTTTGATGTGATGATCTTGAAATATGACTTGCACACAACATACACTTGTGTGCCACACTCGCGCAACACTTTATTTGTTTTGAAAAATACACTTCTTTACTCTATATATCCTTTATAAGGCTTGCATCAATAGTTCTCCAAACTTATGATATTTTTGAAATACAAATCAGCAAAGCATCATCTGGTTTTCATGTCCATTACAATGGGAATTTATTTAACTTTTTTGACAACAAAAAACAACACTTTGTAATAGAAAAATCTTCTTAATTCCTTATCTATCCAACTTGGTCCCAACATCTACACTAATTTGACAATCGGTAATACACACATTGAGTAATACTAACAACATCATGTGTCATATTTACATGTATTCAATTCATATAACTCAAAAAATGGTTCATTCTCAAGAGGATTTAATACAATAAAATATAGAAATATTAGTTTTGTATACATAAATCATTTTTTAAACTAAAATAACATTATTATATTTTAAACAATCACTTTTATTCATATTATCCACATCATCTGTATGAATGAATTTATTTTTATTCCTACATGTTACACTAGAATTGTCGATTATTTTCTTTTGTATTGAAAATAATTCATGTTTTTTGTCTTGGGTTTGGATATGTGATGTGAGTTTTAAAAAAATGACACTTTTATATTGAAATCATTTACTTTTTATCTTACCGAAAACATTATGTATCAAATTTATGTGAGGTCAATTTCTACATGTCACAACTGAAATTTGGATAATTTTCTTAAATTTTTAGAACATTATGATATCACATTCTTGTTTTTGGGTATGTGAAGTGTGATTTAAACTAACACAACACTTTTATATTGTAAAATAACACTTTGAGTCATACTGACCACATTGTGTTTCATATTGAAGTAAATTTGAATACTACATGTCCTAAATGAGTTATGAGTTATTTTATTAATGATTAAAAACAATATTATCTTTTTTTACTCGTTTTGGCTATGTGAAATTGGTTTTAAACTAAAATTAATCTTTTATAATGAAAACATCCACATTAGGTCATACTGATGAAATTCTTTGGTAGATTGACGTGATCTCAATTCCAATACATTAATAATGATTTATGGATCATTTTTTTATTATTTGGAACCATGATAAGGTTGTTTTTAACGTTTTTTTGTGTCATAAATGTTTTAATATAAAATGAAACATTTATAATAAAACACAATACTTGGATTCATACCATCCAGATCATGTATTTGAGTTATGTGAATTCTATTTTTACATGAGAAAAATAAATTATGGATCATTTTCTTAAATATTCATGATAATATGAGATCTTTTACTCAATTTTGAAAATATTACATTCATCTTAAACAAATTGGACAATAGAAAACGTGACAATGAGTAATATGAAACAAATTATGTGTTTAATTTATATGCATTCAATTCATTAGAGAAAAATAATTTTGGATCATTTAACTCATAATTGAAAACAATGAGAGGTCATTTTCATGGTTTTTCCTACATGATACCTATTTTAAACAATACCAGCACTTTTATATTTAAAAGATGCAATTTCAAACATTTTTCCCCAAATAGTTGGTCATATAGTTGTGTAGTCTATTCATAAAAGTTTCATATTAATTTTGGATCAATATTATTGTTTGAAAAACAATTGGAGTTCATTTTCTTGGTTTTGGATAAGTGACACAGGTTGTAAAATAAAATAATATTTTTATATCGGTAATACACACATTAAGTCATTTATGCTACATCATTTGTTGGATTGATGTGTGTTGAATTTATAAACACCAATAAGGAATTATAGATCATTCTTTGAAATTATTAGGATAATCAAATAATGTTTTGTTTACTTTGATCTATGACACAGTTTTAAACTAAAATGAATATTTAAATATAAAAACACACAATTTGTGTAATATTATTCAAGTCATGTGTTAGATATTTTAACGATCAATTCTTTTATGTCAAAAATGAATTATGAATCATTATGACATTGATTGAAATCAATCTATGCTTGTTTACATAATTTTTATGTTGTGGTATGTGTTTTGAACTAAAATTACATATTTATATTAAGAACATGAACTTGGATTCATTCTAATAAAATAGTGTGTCATATTGATATTAATAGGATTCCTACACATAAAAAATGATGTATTGATTATTTTATATAATTTTTAGGAAAATACATTTTAGGTTTCCCAGTTTTGGATATGTGATGTCAGATTTAGAGTAAAAGGATACTTTTAATGCGAATACAAGAACATTGAGTCTTATTAAACACATAATGTTTTAGATTGATGTGAAATAAGTTCCAATAATCCTCCCAAAAAATATGCATCATTATCATAATTTTTGAAAATTATATGAGGTAATTTTTCTATTGTTGATAATGTGATAGACATTTTAAAATAAAATTTATCATTTTTTTTTGAAAACATGAACATTGATTCATAATGACCATATCATGTTTCAGATTTATGGGAGGACATTTTTTACACATACAAAGTTATTTAAGGATTTGTTTCTTCAATATTGTAATATAATGGAACTCATTTCTCATATTTTTAAAATCAAATGTACCTTTATGCTAAAGGGGATGTTTAAAATTAAAAACATGCACTTTTAGACATACTAGACACATAACATGATATATTGATATTTTGAAAATCCCAATCTTTCAAAAATGAATTATATTTTATTATCATAAATTTTAAATAAAAATGTGATAATTTTATGATTTTTAAAAATGGGATACATTTTTATACAAAATTGGCTTGTAAAGATCAACCAGCCTCTCAACATTTTAATCTTCCACCCTTGGTAAAAATTCCTTCACAACAATTTCAACACTTTTATGTTTATCATTATATTAGTATATCTAGAATGAATATTGATGAATATTTATAAAATAAATGGTTTCATGTACTTTCTTGAATCAAAGATTAATTTAATGAAATTCAACTTTCTTCTTCATCATGGAGGTGGATGTGATTATGATATTACCCATGCAATTTTTAAAATCTACTCAATCAATAGAAATAAAAAAAATGAAAATTATGAGGCTTTGTGTATGGAATTAATGTTGACGAATGTTCGTAATATGTATACAAATTTGTGTGTTTAAGGATCCTAAAAATATTTCCCTCTCAATATTTTATCATTTGTAGCTTACTTTCCTAAATCTCATGAGCTCGAGCAGCATCAAAAATGATACAATATGTACTAGAATTTGTAGAGTATAAAAATCCATGATAAATTTCAGTGATAAATTTCTCAAATATATCTTTATTTATAGGTCATAACCAACAAATTTTTCAGTATTTACGAAATCATTATAAACCATAAAAGAAAGAAATTAAAGAAACATGGAAAATAAATTCATATTTAATTGTGGAATAAGAATATACACATTAAAAGAATTTAAATACTATTTTAAAAACACTAAAATTAATATACAGAGAAAATATAGAGATTTAGTAAATGTATATGACATTTTGAATTGAACATGGACTACATAAGTATATATATGTGGATTGTAATGTATCTAAAATAATTTACCATCAATTTGTTTCCTGTTATTGATATTATTTTTCTATTTCTTCTATATATAACATCCTTAATCAAATATTTCATAGTATTGTCATCAGGTAGAGGAAACACCACTATAAATATTAAAAACACTTTATTGTTGCTCGAGAGGGGAAAATATATGGTGGTTTTTAAATTTCTATAGATTTATCGGTGAAGTAAATCTAAAAAATTATTTATATTTTTATTAAAAATTTAACAATAGATAAAAAATAAACAAAATATATTCAATAATACATGAAATTTATTTTATGAAAAATATTATATAGACATTGAAATGTAAATGATTGAAATTTCAAAAGTACATAAGAGTACATACACTCTTCTAGATCACAAACATAATAGGTAATATCATAAATTTATTTCAAAAAACATTATGACACCATGTACTCTTCCCGTTCATCTCTATACAATTTACTTCTTCTTCAGGGTAAATTGGTATTTGGATGTCGTGGTATCACATTGAAAATATATAAAAATAGAATATTAAAAATATTATTATTTAAATTGTAAGAATCATTAAGAATTACTTGTTTGGGGATGCTAATTTATCTATGCTGTATAATATAATTTATAATTTTGGAAATGTAATATCTACAGTCATTATAATTATTTTTTTAAAATTTAGAAGATACATTGACCAAAATAAGTAAATATTTTTGAAATATGATTTGATGGTTAAATTTTACAAAATACAGCATAATCTATTTTGTTTTGAATAAATCCTTAGTGTTAATATCTTTAGTCATCAACCCCAAACTATAGTATAGATAATATATATAGAGTACAAAATCATAATAAAAATATTTCTGAAAACATAAACAAAAATAAATAATATGAATTTTATAAAAACATATTGATTAATAGAAATTTAAATTCTCAATGGACATCATGTGTGGTCAATTTTATTAGAATACAATCTTTTTATCCATTATTTTTATCCCTAATGTTTGAGATTTTCTTTTAGTTCTTTCTTAAAAACAAATAACTAATGTAAAAAAGAAAATATATGTTTTTATAGATTTATTTTATAGATTTACATATTCATTGTATCCATCTAGAGAAGTGTCCAATCTATTATTTTATTTTCAAATTCCATGTACAGTTCATATATTATATCTTTATGATTTTTGAATTCCAAAAAACCTTTTACAATAGAAATGATATAGGTCATAATTATTAAAAATCATTATTCATAGGGTTTTCCTTTTATATATTACTAATATATAAACTTATAGAATATGTAAATAGTTATTAACTATAATGAACATAATAAATCAATATTTCATAAAAAAACACATTTTGAAAATGTACCTCATGTATTTACGGACAACTAAGACATATACCAAGTCAAACATGACAATTTTATTTAAACTCTTGAGAAAAAAATGTATACAGAGGCCAATAAAAATATTTCCTATTCATATTCAATGTAATAAAAAATTTCAATGTTAAAATGTGTATCTATATGAGTTTTTAAATTGAATACATGATGTTGTAGAATTGGTGGGATGAATGTTCTATCAAATGTTCCTTTTGATTTTTTGGTTTATTCAATAAATTATATATATCTAAACATTCATTTATCAAACATTTTTACCATATATAATTCCATAAATCATTACGAATATTTTTATATCAAATTTACAAAAGTTTTTTATTTTAATTTTTTTCAGTAGATACATGATGTACATTTATAGGTTGGATTGAACATTAAAAGAAAAATAAAATAGAAATATCAACCATGTTAACATATAATACATCAAGAGGAATAGAAAACTATGTTAACATGCTTTGAGCAACATGAGTCAAAAATAAGTTTTTTCTTTTGGGAATTTTTTATCATGTAACATTATCCTTTATATTATACACTACCAACCTCACAATAAGGAAATGTGTCTGCTGATTTATATAAATCACAAACAATTTCACTGTATAATTTTTTTATTATATAAATCTATTTAATGTTATTTGATTCACATTTTTGAGAATGAGTTGTGCTAAAAATTTCACCTTTGTTAATTCCGGATGATGAGGGGATTGTAAATCCCCACGGATTTTGGAGTTATGTGGCTCTTTATGTACTGGCCATTTTTCTAGTATTGGTTCATATTGATCCTTTCATATATATTGTCCCACAAAACTATATTGGATATTAATATCTTTTTAATATCATATATTTTCATACATTCTATTGTAATTCTCATACATATCTCATATAGGTATTATATTCTCCCAATATATTAGAGGAGACACTACAAAGCCATTACATCTAATGAACCTTATTTTTTATGTCTAATTCAAAGCTATTAAAAATTGATTCAATTATGATAAAGAAATAATGATCATGTGCATAAATAAAATAAACATAATATGAAAACGAATATATATTTTTAAATAATAATATAATAAATAATTACAAGTTGTATTATTCTATTCTTACACATGATCCTTATTCTACATGTGTGTTTTCATTTACAATATTTCCTATTAAATTTATACGACCCTCCTGGAATAATACATAATACGGGATGGAAGTGACTATTAATAATGATTCACCAATATATATATAAATAAATTAACCTATGTTGCTTCAAATCACATTAAAATTTAAATATATATTTAAATTTTTTACTATTTTTTTCATTTTTAGAAAACCCCATCATTATTTTATAGTAGGGACACATTGATTTTTATGCATGATGATTATTTTCAACATTTTTTTTCCATTTCATAAATTCAAAATTTTAAATAAGAGTTGATAAAATAAATATATCGAAATGAAAAATTATCCATGAATTTTTACTATAAATTATTATTAAATATTAAGATTAATGATTGATTTACAAGTGTCATAGTTTAAAATGTGATGAAACAATGCTGGTGGTTGGTGGTTGACATTCCCCCAAAATATCTATTATGATTCATTGTCACATGTGATAAAAAATCCCTGTGAGCTTTTACAGTGACCATTACAAAGAATTTCTTATTGAAATAATTTAAAATCAACAAAATCTATATGGTAAAAGTAATATTGAATAAATGATTCATTATATCATTTTTAGTTAAGTAAATAAATTATGTTGAAACATTACAATAATATCTTCCCACGGGTTTTTCTTCAATATATGAATTCCATTTTTTCATGTATCTTAATCAATTTAAACAATAATTCTCATTGTGACACTAATGTTTTTAATGATCATTATCAATATGGGGTGTGTAGGTTTTCTTAATTGATTTCATATAACCTACAATTTTACTTGATTTATTATTTCTATTAGTAAAATAGTTAATGCAATGATTCTACACTACTATTTTTTGAATCTATAATACTCTTTTTTTGTTCATTCACATGTTTTTGATCCCCAAATAATTCCATAGTTTCATTATTGATCATTTGTTATTCCTATATATTTGTAACATCAGCATATTGAAAATTCATTATCTACATGATATGTGAAAAAGTAAATTTAGATTATGTAACGGTACTAGATAACACATAATAATATTTAGAAAAATATAGTATATCAAAAAAAAAGTTGAACATATTCATTTACCTCCATTTATTTTCATTAAAGGTTGAGGGAATTTGTCTCTTTGATTGAGTATAAAAATAAACTCATTATGTTCCTCTCTAATGCACAAGTAAATGTACACGTTGGATCAACATCTAAATAATTGTGATCTAACATTGAAAGGAAAATCCTAAATTGATATTTTTTGTGAACCTATATTTATTTTAGTCTTCAATGGAATAATTTACCAATTTATTTTGGTGGAATATGGGACATAAAATACAAGAAATACTTGTAAATATATTATGAATAGTTATTCATTATACCCTTCCACACTAAAATTCAACTTTAAAGAGACCAATTCATCAAATATAACTGTACTTGAATTATCAAACCTAGTGAAATTGATAATAAAAACATGAAATTATATATTATATAACCCATATTTTTTTAGTATGCTGATGTTTTATATTTTTGTATAAAATATATTTCTATTCAATGAACCCGATATGTGAATCTCTTATTTCATAACCCTAAATCCGCTATTTTTATCATACATTGTTCGTTTTGTTCCTTGTAATATAATGTATTACAATTATTTAAAAAAATAGTGTTAGAGATAACATTTATATTTGATCCCCAAGATAGCCATTGAAATCATTAAGTAATTCAAATCAAATTTCCAATAACTAAATATAAATATGATATCAGGACCATCTTATAAACTATTTTTTATGGTATTTGGTATACGTCATTTATCCATTGATGGATTAAAATTCCATTGAATTAATTTGTTGACATAAAAATAAGGACAATCCTTGAAAATATTATGTAAAACATAAAGGTTATCCAGATCCTTCTTAGTAATAGTAATTGTAACAACATCTCTTCTTGAAATCCTTTGTTCTTATATGGAATCCACTATGATGAGATTTTGGAATACCAATTCTATCAACATCAAATAGTTAATAGGTATATAATTTAATATCATATATGAAGTTCCCAGATCAGTGCGAATCACTGAGAGGGGGAGGGGGTGAATCAGTGATCCCTTAAAACTTTTTACTAATTGATTCCTTATCAATTAAACCTCTATGGCTGGTTAAAGCCTCGATCCACTCTTTTTGTATCTCTCACCTTTCCTCGAATTATGCAGTAAACGTAAAGGCACAGGACACAAGGATTTACAAGGTTCGGCACCAAAGGCCTACGTCCTTGCCATGTTGGTTATACGCCCCAACATGGTTTCTCCCATTATAATCTGTTAGTATTACAATGGTCGATACAGAGTCCCATTGTATCTCTCCTGAGTCCCACAGGAGGGTCTTTATATTGCGTCCCACAGTGTTACCAGAGTCCCACTGGCCTGCTCCAGAATCCCACTGAAGACTTGTTCTCCCTGAGTCCCACAGGGTCTTCTCTTGGCTCCTCGATTCGCACGAGTAGCTCTTCTTATGTTCAAGCTCTTCAAGTATCCTCAGCAGCCTGGGATAAAGGCTGTTGGCCTTGCTCTGTACCTCTGATCACTTGAGTTGATCAGGTCTTCTCGTCTTGCTCAGGATTTATCTCCTTCTTCTAAGGATGACCTGGACTCTCTCCAACTACTGAATACTCAGACAACTGATATCTTTAACTTCAGTCTGGTCCAGTCTCACAGGAATTCAACTTCATGCACTGAATGCATGGAAACTCTGATTCTTCAAGATCTTCTGGTATTGGACAACTCAATTGCACACAAGCAGATTTGACTTGTTTACGTGTGCATGTGCATGCATGCATGCATGCACTCTCCTCTTTCTCCTCTTGGTGCAATAAACCCTCAAAGGGTGTAGTCACTTTAAGCACACACCTTCTTTGAACCTCACACAATTAATTCCTTTTTATTACACACATAAATGTGTGTTATACGTTGTGTGAGTATCCTCTTCTTCTTCTTCTAAGTGTGTACACACTTCACTTAGTGCACACACATAGGTTCGGCCTTCACTTGTTTTGCACACACAATTTATTCATCATTTTGCACACACATGAGTTGGCCTCCTCCTCTTCTTGTTGCACACACTCACTTTTGTGTTCTTTTAGTTTGTTCTTCAAAGTGTGCACACACAAGGTTTAAGTCTGCTCTCTCACTTCCACACACAACCAAGCCTCGTGTTCTTCCTCTTCAATTTGCACACACACACTAAGTGTATTTGTCTCAATATACCCGAACTCAAACTAGGCGCACAAGGGGGTGTGGCCCTCTTCTTGTCTTCAAATGATGCGCAGGCTCAAGTGTGCAAGGGTGCAACACTGTCGCGGGTGCTTCTGTCACGCAAGCCTCAATGAACCATGAAGGCACGCAGGTGATGCGGCCTCGGGTTCCGTAAGTGCAAGGTACCGCGGGCTTCAACGTGGGGGCGCAAGTTAGCACAGCCCAGCCTCTTCTTCTTGTCACGCAAGGAGTTAGCGCGCAAGGGACTTCAGCCGCCAAGTTACTTGCGCGGTGGCTCTTTCTTCGCGAGGCAGAGGGATCTCGCGGATCACAAATTTTCAGCAACCAAAAACTGCGTCTCGGGTGCTCCTTTTATAGGCAGGGAGTGCCTCGGCTCATCCGCGTGATACAAAACCGAACACCCGAAGATTTCGGTTCTTTAAAAACTTCAAACGCATTAAAAATCTTCCGCGTATCTTGATTTTATCTTCTGTCAATCGCGGGTTCATTTTTTATTTTCCTCCTTCAGGTGCATGCGTTTTAGAACGCATGCATGGCCTCTTTAATACATGTCCATGCAGATCAACAACCCAAATGGCCTTCAGCTGCTTTTCTTGCCTTGGCCTCGACCAAAATCATTGAAACATTGCATGCATGCCAATTTCTTTACATGGATCAGTTCTTTACGCTCTTACGAGCTCCAGGGTACCTTCGGCTTCATCAAAGGTGGCCGGATGCTCGACATACGGTGGTCGGAGACCCTCTGGTTCAGCGGGAGACGTCGGGTGGCCTCGGCATGGGCTCGAGGTTGAAGATGGTCTCGTAGCCGTTGTATGAGGCAATTAATGAAGGCAGATGGCTGGATTAGATCGAGGGTGCGACAGATGAGATGTGCGGCCGCGATTACATGCGGATCACTCGGACGGCTAGGATCAGATCGCGAATGGCGCGATTAGATGAGTGGCTCGGATCGCACGCGCGATCAATCTTGCGGCTGGGATTCGCTCTGCGGAAAAATTCCACATCCCACATCGAATCGGAGGCCGGTTTTTCCACGGTTTATCAAACATTCTCTCCCCCCTTCACCGCAATTGAACTCCTCCCTCCACGGTGCCGCCCCGCACCGTGTTCTCTCTGCCGGGCGCGCTTTGCTCCCACTCCTGCCACTCGGGCGCGCTCCAGCACCCATTATGCACACACAAGCACGCTCATGGCGCTCACGCTGCGCGGGCTTCACCACCGCGCGGCCTCGGGGCTTATAACAAGTGCCTTTGGGTAGAACCCTTAAGGCTGTCCCTTGGTGGCTTATTTTTTGCTTGAATATACACTAAGTATACAAAGTACTCAAGTGTAAAATGCCAAATGCCACATCTTCTTCTTCTAATCCACATCTTCTTCCACAAACTTCATCAACTCCTTTCAACATGTATTCTAGACTTAGGAGACATTTGTAGAAGGTTCTTCATCAACTGAAGCTCTTGAATCACATAATTATTCAATGTTTCTTCATTGATCCAATCAGAGATCAAGTTGGATCTTCTTCTAATTCACATGCACTAAGAGGATTGTGCATGGACTTCATTAGAACCACTTAATCCACTTAAGAGTTTTGGATGGTTCTCCTCATCTCCTCATGCATTGTGAAGACAATGCATGGTCTTCTAACATTGTTGTGACTTTGTATCATCAGGATACAAGTTCTTCAAACTTAAAGACCAGTTCAACAATCGTCAGATATGCATAGAGAATGTTTCAACCACAACATCCTATGTCACTTATTGAATCTCCTATGTGACAAGCATCTTAGTACCATGGCCATTCTCCATTCATCACCAACACCATCACATCCTTTGTCATTCACATATTGACTCTCCTTGACATCCATTCATTCTTTGTCATCTTCTGATCAACAACATACCTTATTGACAACAAATGCAACACAGTGCACTTCAATCTCCCCCTTTGTCACTTATTGAATCTCCTATGTGACAAGCATCTTAGTACCATGGCCATTCTCCATTCATCACCAACACCATCACATCCTTTGTCATTCACATATTGACTCTCCTTGACATCCATTCATTCTTTGACATCTTCTGATCAACAACATACCTTATTGACAACAAATGCAACATAGTGCACTTCAATATCCCCCTTTGTATTTGTTGTCAATACACTTCTTCAGCAAATATGAATGGGTAAATATGTGTGCAAATATTTCTCCCCCTTATTGGCAATCAAATGGAAAGGTGTGGTGTGGTTCTCTTTCAAAAATCTCTTCCTCCCTTTGAAAAGTATTTTCTTGAAAACCACTGAGAGAGGGATGATGTCACATGTTCTCTTTTGCAAAGAACCTTTAGTAAATCAACTCTAAGTCTACTTGGGCTAACCCGGTGTAGAAAAAAAGAGTGATGTAACCAAGATTATCAATGCTGTCCAACATTCACTGTACATGTGAGATCATGCTTCAGGGGTTTGAAATTTTTCAGATATATCAATGAATTGCTAAATCCTGCACAACTTCACAAAACTCATTAGAAAGTTCAGTGCAATGATAAATCTCCCCCTTTCATCCTTTTTTCTTCAATCAAACACTCCCCCTTAATTGTCATGATGAATACAATTAAGAAACAAGGGATGAAAGTATGATTGGAATACCTTCACTTTTCTCAAGATGGTATTAATATAAGAATACCATCTTCTTCAGATTGGCTCCCCCTTAAGGGGTGCACTCCATTCTGTCCAAACCACTCTCCAGATGAGAATGATCATCATCTTCAATTCCCTGCAATGTTAGCACATGTAAATACAAGTGGTTAGGGAATAAGATATAACCTCCTTGGTTCATCAATGTGAACAACAAGGTTGAGAAGATTCTCTCAACCGAGATGTCCCATTTTCACCAGTCTTCACACTTGCACATTTGATCTTCATTGATGATTGTGCTGGTGTGGTTCTCAAAACATCTTCATGTGAAACCTTCCTCTTCCCTTTTGCTTCAGTAATTGCCAGAGCTTCATCTTCAGCTTTTTGCAGTTCTCTGGCATGTTGCAACTGATGTGGCCATATGACTAGTAAGTCACTTGGAAGTGTGGCCTCAGTTTTGGAAGTTCCACATGGTTCCTTTGATGCTTTCAAGCTACCTTTCTTAGGAAACTTGTTTTCAACCAATCCCTTCTGCTTCATCTGGATTGATTGTCTGTTTGATTCCAGTCTGCCTCTATTAAATTTCATGGCTTGTTTACAAAGATCCATGATATGTCCTTTCTTTCCACAGTAGAAGCATTTCTTCTTGGTGGTCCTTCTGGATGCATCACCCTTCTTGGATTTAGACTCCAAGGTCTTATCTTCCTTTTTCATAATCTTCTTGGGAGCATCTTCCAATTTCTTATTCTTGCTTCCCAAGGATTCTTTCTGAGCCAGGTTCTGTGATCTTTTCTTCTTTCCAGCTTTGGATATAGTTGGAGATTCACATGTATCATTCTTTTGACCACTTTTTCAACCATCCCAGATGTTGTCAAGAAATCCAAATCTGTTAGCAGTAAACAGATGTCTCTGGACCTGTGGATGTTGCTTATTTACTTCTGGCTTGCTCCCCCTTGGCATGGGCTTCCTTTGTGCTTTGACATTTAGTGGATTGTACCAACAATCCTTTGCACAGTGCCCATACTTATTACAACACCAACATTGACCCACAAATCTTGACTTCTTCATTCCTTCTGATTTTAGGGTACTTTTCTGGAGCTGCTGTGTTGTTTCAGGAGAGCTCTGCTTCTTCATTTTCTTCATCCATACTTGTTTGGAATTATTTTTCCATCCTGCACTTTTTGTGGAAACACAATTAGAAGCATCAGTACAAGATGGTATGGATGGTACCTTCTTTCTAGAAGATGTTTCCCTTTTATTAGAGGATGTCTTTCCTTTAGAATCATCCTTCTCAAAGCTCACTTGAGTGGCAACATTTCTTCTTTTAGATGACTGGGAGGATTCAGCTTTGGGTGATTGCAGATTTTTCAATATCACCTCTAGTTCTAAGTAATTCATGTTGAGGGAGTTCTTCTCATCCTCAACAGTTCTTAGCTTTCCTTCCCAATTCTCCACCAGTTGTTTCATCTGGTCTTCATGCACCTTCTTCAATTCTTGCAATAAATTGTCTAGCTCCTTCACCAATTTGACCTTTTCTTCGAGTTGAGCATCTTTGACATTCATTGACACTTTTTGCCTCTTTTCCAGTGCATGGAAAACATCTCTGAACATTATTTTAAAGAAATATTTCTCAGAAAGGCTTCTTTGCAATTCTTCAGTAGTGTCTTCATATCTTTCATTGCAAAGCGATACTGTTTCATCTTTAGCCTTCACCAGCTTTCTGAGAGTGTTGGTTATGCCAACCCATTTTGCCAGTTGATCTTCCATTGCATTGGATTCTTCTTCTAACTGTGATTTTTCTTCTTAAAGATCAAGGATGCCTGTAGTTATACACATTGCCACTTCCTTGGGGACTGTCTTCTGAAGATATTCGATTGCATTTAGAAGATCATTGTTCCTTCCATCTTCATCACAACTAGAGCAGGCTTCATCAGAAGAATGATAAAAGGAATTGCCATCTGATGCGACTTTCACATTTCTTTCCATAGAAGGAGTTTCTCTGATTGCAACAAACTTCTTCCTCATCTTCTTTTCCTGTTTCTTCATTCTGTTTTTCAGAGTCTTGGCAGATATCTCCATTTGAGGCTGTTCTTTCATTTCCTCAAATCTGCACTCCATATAGACTCTCTTGGATCTTTTAGAGGTAACCTTCCCTCTGATACCAATTGAAGTGCCCAGATCAGTGTGAATCACTGATAGGGGGAGGGGGTGAATCAGTGATCCCTTAAAACTTTTTACTAATTGATTCCTTATCAATTAAACCTCTTTGGCTGGTTAAAGCCTCGATCCACTCTTCTTGTATCTCTCACCTTTCCTCGAATGATGCATTAAACGTAAAGGCACAGGACACAAGGATTTACAAGGTTCGGCACCAAAGGCCTACGTCCTTGCCATGTTGGTTATACGCCCCAACATGGTTTCTCCAATTATAATCTGTTAGTATTACAATGGTTGATACAGAGTCCCACTGTATCTCTCCTGAGTCCCACAAGAGGGTCTTTATACTGCGTCCAACAGTGTTACCAGAGTCCCACTGGCCTGCTCCAGAATCCCACTGAAGACTTCTTCTCCCTGAGTCCCAAAGGGTCTTCTCTTGGCTCCTCGAGTCGCACGAGTAGCTCTTATTATGTTCAAGCTCTTCACGTATCCTCAGCAGCCTGGGATAAAGGCTGCTGGCCTTGCTCTGTACCTCTGATCACTTGAGTTGATCAGGTCTTCTCGTCTTGCTCAGGATTTATCTCCTTCTTCTAAGGATGACCTGGCCTCTCTCCAACTACTGAATACTCAGACAACTGATATCTTTAACTTCAGTCTGGTGCAGTCTCACAAGAATTAAACTTCATGCACTGAATGCATGGAGACTCTGATTCTTCAAGATCTTCTGGTCTTGGACAACTCAATTTCACACAAGCAGATTTGACTTGTTTACGTGTGCATGTGCATGCATGCATGCATGCACTCTCCTCTTTCTCCTCTTGGTGCAATAAACCCTCAAAGGGTGTATTCACTTTAAGCACACACCTTCTTTGAACTTCACACAATTAATTCCTTTTGATTACACACATAAATGTGTGTTATACATTGTGTGAGTATCCTCTTCTTCTTCTTCTAAGTGTGTACACACTTCACTTAGTGCACACACATAGGTTCGGCCTTCACTTGTTTTTCACACAAAATTTATTCATCATTTTGCACACACATGAGTTGGCCTCCTCCTCTTCTTGTTTCACACAGTCACTTTAGTGTTATTTTAGTTTGTTCTTCAAAGTGTGCACACACAAGGTTTAAGTCTGCTCTCTCACTTCCACACAAAACCAAGCCTTGGGTTCTTCCTCTTCAATTTGCACACACACACTAAGTGTATTTGTCTCAATATACCCGAACTAAAACTAGGCTCGCAAGGGGGTGTGGCCCTCTTCTTGTATTCAAATGCCGCGCAGGCTCAAGTGTGCAGGGGTGCAACACTGCCGCGGGTGCTTCTGTCGCGCAAGCCTCAATGAACCACGAAGGCGCGCAGGTGATGCGGCCTCGGGTTCCGTAAGTGCAAGGTACCGCGGGCTTCAACGTGGGGGCGCAAGTTGGCATAGCCCAGCCTCTTCTTCTGGTCACGCAAGGAGTTAGCGCGCAAGGGACTTCAGCTGCGCAAGTTACTTGCGCGGTGGCTCTTTCTTCGCGAGGCAGAGGGCTCTCGCGGATCACAAATTTTCAGCAACCAAAAACTGCATCTCCGGTGCTCCTTTTATAGGCAAGGAGTGCCTCGGCTCATCCGCGTGATACAACACCGAACACCCGAAGATTTGAGTTCTTTAAAAACTTCAAACGCGTTAAAAATCTTCCGCGTATCTTGATTTTATCTTCTGTAAATCGCGGGTTCATTTTTTATTTTCCTCCTTCACGTGCATTCGTTTTAGAACGCATGCATGGCCTCTTTAATACCTGTCCATGCAGATCAACAACCCAAATGGCCTTTGGCAGCTTTTCTTGCCTCGGCCTCGACCAAAATCATTGAAACATTGTATGCATGCCCATTTCTTTACATGGATCAGTTCTTTACGCTCTTACGAGCTCCATGGTGCCTTCGTCTTCATCAAAGGTGGCCGGATGCTCGACATACGGTGGTCGGAGACCCTCTGGTTCAGCGGGAGACGTCAGGTGGCCTCGGCATGGGCTTGAGGTTGAAGATGGTCTCGTATCCGTTGTATGAGGCAATTAATGAAGGCGGATGGCTGGATTAGATCGGGGGTGCGGCAGATGAGATGTGCGGCTGCGATTACACGCGGATCACTCGGACGGCCAGGTTCAGATCGCGAATGGCGCGATTAGATGAGCGTCTCGGATCGCACGCGTGATCAATCTTGCGGCTGGGATTCGCTCCGCGGAAAAATTCCGCATCCCACATCGAATCGAAGGCCAGTTTTTCCGCGGTTTATCAAACATTCGCTCCCCCCTTCACCGAAGTTTGAACTCCTCCCTCCACGGTGCCGCCCCGCACCATGTTCTCTCAGCCGGGTGCGCTTTGCGCCCACTCCTGCCACTCGGGCGCACTCCAGCGCCCATTATGCACACACGGGCGCGCTCATGGCGCTCACGCTGCGCGGGCTTCACCACCGTGCGGCCTCTGGGCTTATAACAAGTGCCTTGGGGTTGAACCCTTAAGGCTGGCCCTTGGTGGCTTATTTTTTGCTTGAATATACACTATGTATACAAAGTACTCAAGTGTAAAATGCCAAATGCCACATCTTCTTCTTCTAAGCCACTTCTTCTTCCACAAACTTCATCAACTCCTTTCAACATGTATTCAAGACTTAGGAGACATTTGTAGAAGGTTCTTCATCAACCAAAGCTCCTGAATCACATAATTATTCAATGTTTCTTCATTGATCCAATCAGAGATCAAGTTGGATCTTCTTCTAATTCACATGCACTAAGAGGATAGTGCATGGACTTCATTAGCACCACTTCATCCACTTAGGAGTTGGGGATGGTTCTCCTCATCTCCTCATGCATTGAGAAGACAATGCATGGTCTTCTAACATTGTTGTGACTTTGTATCATCCGGATACAAGTTCTTTGAACTTAATGACCAGTTCAACAATCGTCAGATAGGCATAGAGAATGTTTCAACCACAACATCCTATGTCACTTATTGAATCTCCTATGTGACAAGAATCTTAGTACCATGGCCATTCTCCATTCATCACCAACACCATCACATCCTTTGTCATTCACATATTGACTCTCCTTGACATCCATTCATTCTTTGACATCTTCTGATCAACAACATACCTTATTGACAACAAATGCAACACAGTGCACTTCAATATATATTAATATGTAACTATAGATTGCAACAATTTGGATGAATTAAAATCTATATGTATGATTTCAAAATATTTATATATGTTCTTTAGAGTACAACTATTTTTAATGGACAAGGCCACATAGTTGAATCATTATAATAGGGTGATCCTTTAGGTTGTATATATTGTAAAATAATTATGGTTGGAGAAATATCCCTAATTAAAATAAAATCACTAAAATTTCATTATTCATGATTGAAATCATTCTGTTGATTATAAAATTACTACAAAATAAAATTCAATAAATCGTTAATGTATGGTTAATGTATGTCATGAATTTTTAGTTAGAGTGAACCATAATTCTCTAAGAATATAATCCTACCTCAAGACATGATTACCATGAAAATTTAGACCTTGTATATTCATATTAGTCATTGATATATTCTTCTTTCTATTTTATTAATACCCCTCTTGATGTTCTATTGAATTAAGTATTTTGTATAATTGAATATTTTCTTTAATGGATATACTGTACGCTACATGGGTAATATATGTACATCAAACACCATTCCCTGGGTTCAACTCTTCCCATATCTACATGTCAATCATGTCCAGCATTTCTTTAATTCTATTTTTTTCTTTGTTAAATTTTTTAATCTTTTAATAATAGTATCACATATTTTTTTACATGTTCAGTACATGAATAATAATCTGATGTACAAACAATTCTAATATGGTAATTAAAATTAAAATAATATCTTTTTACAAATAAATTTCAAAATGTTTTTTCACAAACATTTTTCAAAATCATTGTTAATATGATTTAAAATATTGAATAGTTGATCAACCATTTAATTGATGTGGTACATATCATATTATTTAATTCCATAAAATAATTTTACTCATGGATGATATTTATTTTGTTGGAGTAAAAATTTTGGACGACCAAAAAACAATATCATCAATGAACATTTCAACAATAATGAGTGTGTATCATCTTCACAAATTGGGAACACCAACATTCCAATAATTTTATTACTATAAAAAGTTCAACAGTTAAGAAACTTATATATCATTATATAAAACATTGCATTCATTGTGAACTCATCACTTTTTGAGCCTCATATAATGCAACAATTAAAACCCACCCAAATTTCAGATCTAAAATGAATGGGTCCAAATAGAAATCAGTGTCATTATCAGGTTGTTTTTTATAAATAAGTAGAGAAAACATAATTTATATTCACTTCATGTAAATCCAAGATTGAATGTCATAAATAACCACCCCAACTGGCCACATATTTTTTGTATTACCTTATACAACAAAATTATTTATTTAATCTCTAGATAATGAAATATGATGGTTTCTTGGAATGTTATAAAATTCATGATACCCAAAATAAATATATTCCATGGAAGATAGTCTATTGGTTGATGTAGTTTCCCATATTTTATAAATATATATGTGTTACACCATTTTTTCAATTTTTTATTTGAATACATATAATCATATATACATTTCAATGATACGAAATTACAATACATAATTTGAAGGACATGATTCATCTGTCTGGTATTAATCTATACAAACATAGGGAATTTTCTTAGTGAATCATATCTTTTTATATATAAGTCATAGAATCGAATTATTCAGTATGTAAATCCTATTTTTAACCTTCATTTACTCCAAAAATATATATTAATTCGATCTATTATGTAAAAATTATTAATTTTATCACCACAATTTTAGATGAATTCAACTTTCATAACCACAATTTATAAAGAGAAAGATGATTTGAGAAGGTTCATATGCATTTTCTATTGAAAACTAGATAAAATTATTATCTCCATCATCATACTAAAATTTTATATGATTAACATCCATCCATTTTTTATTTGTATCCATCATATTTGGTTAAATAATTTTAATCTACCTAATAAATAAATAAATATTGATAAGTTATTAATTATCAATCTAGAATATTATAGATACCTTGAATAAATTTAATTATTTTTCAAATAAAAAATCCGTATGCACATTGGACACTCAAATAAGAAATAAACAAAAAATCTATAATAATCACAAGCATAGATGTTATTGTTATTTTAATACTATACTCATTATGAGAAGTTTTCACATTGTTAAAAATCACATCGAAAATTAATTATTAGTGTCTGAGATAAATTAGGATGTTGTTTGGTTTCATTAAAGTAAGTAATTGATTATAGATAAAATCATTAAATTTGAGAGATCAATATTGAGGGTAAATTTTTATAAGGGTAACCCGCATGGGATGATACACACCAAGTTTCTTTTTTCTTCTCTATAACATTGTAATATTAATTGAATACAAATCATCATCTTGAAATAATATAGTTTAATGAATGTAAACATATGAATGTTATTGGTAATGATTCTTAAAATTTTAACATTTTACACAAGGGGTACATGTAAACAAACAACTGATAGTGGTTAAAGTTTTATATGATCATCAAAATAGAGAATACTTATTATAACATATTAAAAGAATAATTTAACCAAAATAAATACAATTTTCTATGGTTATATATTCTTAATGATGATTATTGATATTGTTTTATTGTGGTGAGAAAACTTTAAAGAAGGGAATGTGCGATATAGTAGTGGGAATAATTAATGCTTATTAGTTAGGATAGAATTTTATAGAGTAATGATTTTTTTGGTGAGAAACATTAAAACATTATATATGTTAAAATGTTGTTTTATTTATATATAATTGATTGTTGATGAATATAAAAAATGAAAATAAATGTTTGTGAAGTGTAGTGAATTAAATTTTATACTATGTACTAGATGATGTCATTTTAGTCATGATTAAAACACCTTTTAGATATGATAATGATTTGTGTACCTCATTCAAGATTCATGATACATTGAAAATTTAAACAATTTGATTAAAAAATATTCATACAACATCATAATTTTTAGAATAAAAAAATCCATTATATATAATGAAAGGAAGTAAAAATTATTTGGATATGCTTAAAATCAATATGTTATTCATATATATGTATTATTATTAGATAACTATGGGAAGCATAATATAATAATTGATGTTTTGTCTGACATAAAATAATTTACATTGATTAAAATAATGGAAAAAAATGTAACCAATAATAAAATTTATTGTTGTAGTAGAGTTAAATATGTAATGATATTATCATTAAAATAAAATTATTTTATAAAAAAATTTATTTAGCAAATAACATGATCTGATAATAGTTTTTAAGATCTGTCTCCTACAAATTCTTCACCAATATCAATATTTTCAATATAGTCCAAATAATATGTTATGAAAGTATTTTATTTGACATAAGGAGACTAAAATATTCATTATGTTAGAAATTGAAAATTTTAATAATTTTTTAACATGTTATTTTTTTGGTGATTATTAAACTTTTATATATTCCGTTAGGCCACTAATTTAATTTTTCAAATACCATGTTCGAAAACTATAAAAAATAATGTATCTCTGATAAATAAGATTTATTATGCCAATATTTACTAAACTCTTGTGTGTGTTTTAGTATATCTATAGATGATTTTAGGTACTTATATTAGATACTATAAATGAATTTTTTTTTTATTTCATAGTTTTTTATATAATACTGAAAAGAATGATTTATGATGTTGGTGTTTTTTTTGGTTTTTCCCAGAATACAAAGAGGTGGATTTCTTTTAGTGGGTATGATCACTATTTGATTGCTCAATGAGGATTGTTTCTTCAGATAGATTATGTGGTCCTTTACTTCTATTGATTTTCTTATATTCTTGCTATTTTATTTTTTATAATAATGAAAAGAAGAGGTGGTGTTATTATAATTATTTTAGGTCCATGTCTGACTAATGGATATTAAATAATTCCATTCTTAATTTTAATTTTCTATATCTTGTGAATGTTGATATTATATTCAAATTTTCACTATGTTTTTGTTATAAATTATGATTTATCTTTAAAAATTGTAATTTTATTATAATTTGGTGGCTCATTAGAGAACACCCATTCAATGTTATCCACAAAAAAATAAATCAAAATCATTATTCATGTTTCTATTTTCCAAAATTGGTTGGTATTTTTGATGACATTAATATTTGAGAGAATGATCCCACAAATCATGGTTTATTTAATTTTTTCACTAAATTATTGACACCATGAATAATTTAGTCATAATATATGAAATAAAAATAATAAACTATAGATTTTCTATAACTTCCCAATAAATAATCAAAAATGGGGGTGCCATACGACATACGGATAAAGGTTATAACTTCCTATATAATCCACCATAACCTGCTGAGGTTTAGCAGCATAGTCACCCATTCATTAGTTTTTCTAGTCCTTAATTCAGTTAATGATGTACAGTGGAAGAGTTTCCATGGACATGCTACTCACGATGGCCCTCCTCGACACAACCATCTTCTAAACCTATCTAACAGAAGCATCCACCATTGCCTCTTTACATGATTCTCAACTATGAGATATGGATCCTTATAACTCACCAGTAGGGGGGCCACAAATGACGATGACATGAAATTATTATTTTCCCACCCCACTCTAGAAATTTAACCATGACCTTATAATGGATCGACAGTTTCCCATGTCTCTCCTTTCTAATCAACCAATTTTTTTAAGTATTGTGTTGATAGTTCGATGTTTTAAATGAATTAATTATTTTGGGTTTTCTTGTTTTACTACGTCATATTTTTCTTTCTTTTTTACCCCTACACTAAAATCTTAAAAGTGGAATACTTTTTCTCTAGTTTCTTGTTTTTCGTTGTGTTTAAAAATATTCTTCTTTCACTAATAGTACTACTGCTCAAGTCTTTAGTAGTATTTTAAAATTTATTTTTCAAAAAAAAATTAATGAAAATATAATGGAATATAGAATCATCTAGACTTTTTAGCATTAGGAATAGCATTGACAAAGGCCCGATCTATAAGTAAAAAAATAAAGTGATGATCAAGATCCCATTTCTTAGTAAAAAAATTATACTGTGATAAATGGTTAATTTTTCAATGTTTTATTTTAGTGATAATAATGGAATTTTTTATCAGTGATTTATTTTAGAATTGATAAAGGTTTCTTTTTCAGTTATTTTCTGTGACTAATAAATGATAACATTATCAGTAGTTTTGGTAGCGCAGATAAAGATTGTGCATCTGCTGTAAATATATAATAGCCATACATAATCCTTATAACATCAAAACCAATCAGAATCTAAATATATAGAATTAAAAATATAAAAAAATATTATTGACATAAAAATATAACATTTCACTACCATATCTATTTAAAATGGACATAACGAATATTTAAATTTATCTGTTGTATACAATTAATCAAAAAAATAGAAATAATATAAAAAATAGTAACCCTATAAAAGGATTTCTACAATGATCAACCTTCATGTATAATTTTCCCCCTTTAATTAAATCATAGTTGATTTATGTAATAGTAAATTAAAATGATTTTATTTATAGTTTATAATCCAAATATAATAAATTATATTTTCAATTAATACATATATATTAACAATATACCATTTAATCATTCATGAGATAGATGTGTATTAAATTCCTACCCATCACAAATGAATTATCTATCACTTTAGTAGTGTTTGACAATAATACAAGCTTGTTCTCGTTGATTTGGATGTGTGATAGTTGTTTTAAAAATAAATGAAACATTTATACTGAAATATTGATTATATTCCTAAATTTTGAAATTTGGTATATTAATACACATCAAAATATGAAATATTGATTATATTCCTAAATTTTGAAAACAATTTGAGCTTGTCTAATTTTTTTTGTCTATGCGGCTCACAGTTAAATCTAAAATGGAATGTATAATGAAAACATACACATTGAGTCATACCGACAACATCATGTGTTGGATTTTTGTCTTTTGAAGTCTTAAATTTTGAAAATCAATTACGGATAATTGTATTAATGATTGAAAAAAATCTGGGATTGGTTTATCATTTTTCCCATGATTCTAATTTTAAACTAGAATGATACTATTATATTGATAACATGTACATCGAGTAACGATGACCCCATAATGCATTATATTGGCATGATCCCAATTCCTATACATCAAAATCAAATTATAAATAAATTTCACAATTTTTAAAAACATTATTAGCTCATTTTCATAGTTTTTTATTTGTGATCCATGGATTAAAATAAACTATAACATAGATACAGACTCCATTAACATCAAGTCATTCTGAACTCATCTTGTTTCATATTAATGTTAGGTCAATTTCAGTATCCGACAAATGAATTATGGTGAATTTAATTGATGTTTTAAAATAATTTTATGTGAATTTCAATTTTATTTCTAGTGAGGTGTGTTTGAAATTAAAATGAATCATTTATATTAAATATATGAACATCATGTTATAAAAGTGGAATCATGTAACATATTGACGTTTGATGAATTCATACAGATGAAAAGTAATTTTTGGATAGTTTTTCTTATTTTTAAATATATTCAAAGATTTTTTTCTTTGTTTGGAATTATAATGAATTTTTTAATCTAAAATGGATGTTTAATATTGAAAAAACAAAATTTGAGTCATACCAACTACAAAACGTTTTGTACTAATGTGTGGTTAATTTATAAATTTCCAAATTAAATTATAGATCCTTTTTAAAATGTTTGAAAATAATCCATGTTTACTATGTTTTTGCCTATTTGATGGGTATCTCAAAAAATAATGTCTCTTTTATATTGAAAACATGAACAACGATTCATACAAACTACATCATGTTCCATAATGATTTGTGCTCAATTATATTATGTAAAAATGTATTATTGTTCAATTTATTAATGTTCTATAGAAATCTATGATATTTTTCTTGGGGTTTCCAATGCGATTCTTTTTTAGAACCAAAATTGAATATTATTATTTAAAATAGGAACTTCAAGTTAGACCTATCACATTATCTTTCATATTGAAATATTCTCAGTTCCAATATGTATGAAATGAATTATGGATCAATTTCCTAATTTTTATAAGAATATTATCTCTTTTTATAATTTTTATCAATGTAAGACATTTTAAACTAAAATTAAAATTTTATAATTAAAACATGTAAATTATGTCATTCAAACCACATCATGTGTTTGTCTGGTTTGGAAATGATTACTGTACAACGAAAATGAAATATTGATTTTTTTCCTATTGGTTGAAAAAAATACAAGTTGGCTTTCACTGTTTTTATATATGACATGTTTTTTAAAATAAAATGGAAGTTCTACTTGGAAATAAGTAACATAATGTCATACCAGACACATTGTTTTTTGGATTTATGGGAGGAAAATTCAAACATGTCATAAATGACTTATGAATTGTTTAACAAAATAATGAAAACAATATGAATGTGTTTTATGGGATTTAGGTATGTCTATTTTATTTTATAGTTAATTTTCAATTATAAATTTAAAAACCACATTTCATTTCATTTTAGTCAAACCATGTATCAAATTGTTGTGCAATAAACTCATAAAAATTAGAAATGATATATGTATACTCTTATAAATGTTTCAAAAAATAATTATATCATTTTCATGGTTATGGATATGTGACATGTTTTTTAAACATAAATAAACCAATATCATGAAATCACAAACATTAATTTTTTTACCAGGACCATAATGCGCCAAATTGAAATGTGAAGGCCACAACTCTTCAATGAAAGTTATAAAAAGGTATTGTTTCCCAGAGAATTAGGCTTTAATTTATTGATTCAAATATTTCTTATGGTGTATTTTGATTTAATGATCATAAAATCAAATGTTCTCCACCTTTTTCATAAAAGTGTTTCGAATAATAAAAAATTAATTTTCAATTAGATGATATGTACTATATAAAATAAATTATAAAATTTTAAATAAATATTAATTATAAATTAAAAATTAATAAAAAACATAAAAATTAATTAAAATTATTAATGAAAAGAAAATATTAAATTAATTTATGTTATAAATGAGTGAACTTTTCTAATAAAATGAATAGACATCATAATTATTTAAAAAATGAATGAGTTTTATGAATTATATCAATTATTAAAAAATGAAAATAAATATATATTTATAGGAAATGAATACATATAAAATATATACATTACAACTATATTAGAAACCTTAAATGATAAAGAATAAATATGAATGAATAATTCTTTTTAAAAACATACAACAACATTAGAAGAATAAATATTAATACCAAATAAATTATAATGAAAATTTTAAAAAAATGACATTTTTAGTGAAAAAATAATTCTAAATAATATTAACTAAATGAATGCAATGAAAGAGTGAAATTTAGTTTTTAAAAATTATGTAGATTGCAAAAATATTGAAAAACGAGCAAATAATATGAATTACTTAAATTATTGAGAAAAGTAAAAATTGAAAATATGGTAAAATGAAAATGAATAAATATTAATTATATAAATTAATACCATATTAAAATCATTAAATATTAATGAATAGACATATATAAATAAATAATAAAATATATAAAATTACAATAAAATAAGAATGAAACTTTGAAAATGTGTAAATAAAAAATTAAAAAATTTAAGATTATTATTGATTATATAAAATATATAAATATTAAATTTAAAATAAATATTCCATTGAAATAAAGAGAATATTTTTAATAATATTTTAAAAATTAATAACATTTACTTATAATATATATATATATATAATATAGTATGTTAATAAACTTAAATCTAGAAAAATTATTAAAAATTAAATATATGAAAGAAATTTATTTATGTGCAAATTTTATGTAAGAATGAATGAATTACATATATGTATGATTCAAACTAAAGTAACACATGTTTGATATATGTTAAATTGAAAAAAAATCTCATTGAATTAAATAACCATTACTTGATATGTTAGTTAATAATTTTTTTAATATTAATTTTAAATTATAAACCATTTTTCACTAAGTATATGACATATTTAAAGTAAATATACGTGTTATTTATAATATAAATCATATATAAGAAAATATTAAATAAATATATGTAAATATATATATTTATATATAGAAATTTATATATTAAATATATTAAATATATTAATGAATAATTAATTACATTGAATGTAAAGATTAAAAAATTAAAATAATATTAAATAAAATTGATTTAAAATAAATAAATTATTAAAAAGTAAAAACAATTATTACTAAAAAATAATGCATCCTCTATTTAGTTATACTAATATAGAAATCCCATACATTAGTTAAAAAATTAGCGAATTTTTTTTCTAAAAAATCATGAAACTGTTATCATCACATATATAGGATCCCAATATCAATGCTGAAAAAAACCCTATTTATTTGTGCATTGGTAAGAATAGGTAGAGGCCATGGAAGCTGGTGAAAAATATACAGTCCGACATTATCCCTATAACATATCCATAAGTAGATCATAAAAATTATTAGAATATAATCATTATAGAAAAATTTAATGAAATATAAATATTATATTTCAATATCATTTCAACTAAAAATTAATATTTAAGATATTTTTTTTGATATGATATTTAAAATTAATTCTCTTAAACTACAATCCAATAATCAAAATCAAAAAAATTATAACACGATTTTTTCAAAAATCATCCTCTATAAAAAACCCTATACATGTAATGAAAACAATATTTTTTTTGTAACCGTAGATAAAAAGAATAAAAACATTATATTTTTAATATAATCTGTATATGATAAATTATATTTTTAGTTACTATTAATGGTTATGATATCATAAATTATCCTAATAATTGTATAATTAATTACTATTTTATTAATTATATGTTACCCAATATTTATTAAATATACTATTACAAAATAATTATATTATTATTCTATTCACAAAGGTTTAACTAGATTTTCTGGTGGCTCTCAGAACAGTTTTTCGGTTTTGAGTGTTGACGATCCTCCTACATTTGAAGAAGTGACTCTCGAGGAGGATGGGTGTGTAGAGATACATCTTCTACAAGGTAGGTCAGATGTTATAGCTGAAGATAATGCTTCTTCCTCAGAACACGGGTCCCTAGAGCCCAAGGAAGTGGAAATTGTGGAAGAGTACATTCGGTCCACTTCAAAGAATGGGACGAACACCATTGTGGATTTAGATGGGATTATCCAGCACATCCGGAGGCTAAAGAGATTAATGGACTACTCAAACATACCAAGACCTCTTATTAGAAGGTCTTCTATTAGAGGAATACTCCCTCAAAAGAGTTGGGATGTTGCTACTAACATCCCAAAGACTAAAGAGGATGTTGAATCACACATCATCGAGTAGATTCTCATGCACTCTAATAAATAAATGCTAGAGGAATTTTTATTGATCAAGAATTAAGAGGAGGATGCACATAGAATGTTAGAAATATGGTTTCATGTTGACTTGAGTGAAGACCAATCATCTTGGATTGATAAACAGAATAGGATTTTGATACGTGGTTCTAATGAGGGGAAAACAAGTCTAGAGGATCATTTGAAAACCTAGGACAGGATGGAATCCCACTTTGAGGATCTCCATAAACAAAACCCAGATATGGAGGCCACCTCCATCAAATGGCATCTAGTCATGGTAAAGGATTATAACCGCTTTAATTTTTTCTAGAGTGACCAGACTATTTCGTATGAGGTTTGAATTTTCTTGTATTCTGAACCTGTTGGTTTCCTACTTTTTCCTTAAAAGAGTTTACTGAAATAATAAAAAAAGTTAACATATTTGTTATATTATATATTATTAATTAAATTTTAATTTATAATCTAAATAAATTATATTTTTAATTACATAATATATTAATGATATTATCAGTCAATATATATTTTAGTTACCTATATTTTTGTAAAAATAATATCATTTGAAGAAATTAACATTTTAACATAAAAAAATGTACTCGGATAATACCAGGTACTTTTGTTTCAGATTGGTGAATGATCAATTATTTCACATCATTAATTAGTTACAGATCATTGTAAAAATTCTTGAAAATAATATTTTCTCATTTACTATATTATGAAAATGTGACACTTGTTTCAAACATAAATAAATATTTTATATAGAACACAAAAAGATAAAGTCACACTGGACACATCATATGTCAGATTCATGGTTAGTTGATTCCTAAATGTCATAAGTGAAATATGGACCATCTTGAATTTTTTTTAAAACAATTGAAGATCATTTACACTTTTGTAATAACATGATACTCATTATGAACTAAAATAAAACATTTATATTTACAACACACACTTTGAGTTCTACTGACTATAAAATCTGTCAGATTAACATGTGTTTTATTCGCTTACATCAACAATGAATTATGGATCATCTTCCTAATGTTTGAATATAATATAATTTTGTTTTCAGGGTTTTTAATTTGTGATATATGATTCGCACTAAAATTAAATAATTACATTGAAAACAAACACATTGAGTTATACTGACCACATTATGTGTCAAATTAATGTTCAATCATTTAATATAATCAGAAATGAGTAATGGATCATTTTACTAATGTAAAAAATATATCCAGTGATTTTTTATTGATTTAGGCTAGGAGGAGTGTATTTTAATCTAAACTTCCCCATTTATATTGAAAGCACTCAATTGGAGTCATGTGGTAAAGATCGTGTGTCATTTTTACATGAAATTGATTCCAATGTGTTATGTATGAATTATTCATTGAATTCCTAATGTTTAAAAGTAATAAATGTCAATTTTCTCAATTATTTATATGTGATAGAAATTTTAATCTAAAATGTAATTTTATATGGAAAGCATGTATGTTTTTTTATAAATACAATTTCACAAGTCTGTTTAACATGTAGTCCATTACTGTACATCTAAATTTTATTATGGTGTTTTAAAAATGTTTTAACACAATCTGATATTTATTCAAGGTTTTGGCTATGCGACACATTTTTTAATAAAAAAATACACTTTTAATTTTAAAAAACTGAATTTTAATTATATCGATCTCATCATGTTTTGGATTGATATGTGGTAAATTTCCACTCATCAATAATGAATTATGGACAGTTTTCTAAAATTTTGAAAACAATACATTCACTTTTTATGAGTTTTGACAGTATAACACATGTTTTCATCTAAAATTTCTATTTTATATTAAATACAGTCCCTTAGAGTCATGCTAGTAAAATAATTTTTTAGAATGATGTGTAGTCAATTTCTACAGATCGAAAATTAATTATAGATCATTGTACTAATGTTTTAATAAAATCAGTGCTCACCTGTAAATATTTTTTTTATGAAATGTGTTTTAAAATAAAATTAAATGTTTCTTTTAAGTATTGAACATTGAGTCATATCACCCATATAGTAATTAGGATTAACATGAGATTGATTCCTTAATTTTAAAATGAAATATGGATTTATTTGTATGTATGATAACCGTAAAGTCAATTTACTGATTTTTGGCTAGGTGACATGAGTTTGGAAGTAAATTACACTTTTATATTGAAAACACACACTATGAGTCATATTTACCACTTTATGTTTCGGGTTGAAATGGAGTCAATTGGTATATTTCTCATATGAATCGTAGATTTGTTTTTTAATTTCATAAAAAAATAATATCTTGTTTTCTCTATTTTGGATATGTGACAAATGTTTTTCAAATAAATTATAAATTTTATTTTTAGAAACAACACATTGAGTCATACTAACTACATAATGTGTCAGATTTTTGTGTCGTCAGTTAATAGACATAAAAAAGAATTATTTTTCATTTTCCTAATTTTCTAATACAATTTACTATTTTTATCCTTTTTTACAAAGTGATGATCTTTTTGAACAAAAAATACACATTTATATTGAAATTACACACTTTGAGGCATACTTGATGCAACATGTTTTATATAATTATGTGATCCATTATTACATGAAATAATGCGTCAAGGAACTTTTTCCAAAATATTCAAGACAATATTAACCTGTTTATATAGTTTTGTCTATGTGATGTGTGTGTTACACTAAAATAACACTTAAAAACATGCACATTGTGTAATATCAGAGACATCATGTGTCAGATATATATTTAATCAATTTTTATATATCACAAATGAATTAGAGATCATTTCCATAAGATTTTAAAATAATCCTAGATTTATTTCATAGTTTTGTCAATGTAACTTGTGATCTAAACTAAAAAGAAACTTTTATATTGAGAACACATACTTTCAAAAGTAATAATGACATTGTGTATTGTTATGACATGCAGTAAATTCATACATGTCACACATGAAATATGAATTGTGATCATAATTATTGAAAACAATTCATTATTATTCCATGTTTTTGGACATGTGATGCATGTTTTAAACTAAGATGACACTTTTATATTGAAAACTCTCACATTAGATCATAAAAGATACATTATGTATTGGATTTAAATATAATTGATTCATACACAACGAAAATGTGTTATAGATCATTTTCCGGAATTATCCCAAAAATCTATTTTAATATTCTCATTTTTGGTTATGATATGAATTTTTAAAACTAAATTTACATTTTTTATGGGAGAATGATGCACTTTGAGTCATACCATCACCATCATGTTCTTAATTAATGTGTGATCAATTATTATACATAAAAAATAAATTATAGTTCATTTATCAAAATTTTAAAAGTATTCGGAGATTGTTTACTAAATTTTTACAATACAATGTCTGTTTTAATGTAAAATATGAAATTTATTTTAAAAACATGCACATGGAATCATTTGGATAATTTTTGTGGTTGATGTACCTTTGGTAAATTCCCAGACATCAAAAATTAATTATGGTTTATTTTCCAATGTTTTTCTGATAGTTTGATCTCATTTAATTGGTTTCGTCTCAATGATGTTCATTAGCGTAAAATAATACATTCAATGTGAATATGAAAAATTTGATTCATAATGTCCACATAGTGTGTAATGTTGATTGTCAATTGATTTCTACACAAACCATATTAATTATCGATCATTTTCCCAATGTTTGAAAATAATATATTCTTTTTTTCATTGTATTGATAATGTGATTATCATTTTTACCTAAAATGAAAGTGTTATCATGGAAACACACACATTAATTCAAACCAAACTCACCATTTATTTGATTTATTTTTATTAAATTCAAATTATTAAAAAAAGAATGATGGATTGTTTTCCTAAATTTTGAAAACAACATGATCGCATTTATTTAGTTTTTAAAATGTGATAATCATTTTAAAATAAAATGTAATCTTTATTTTGAAAACATTATCTATGAATCATTTTAGACACATGGTATATAAGATCTATGGGTGATTTTCTTGATAATAATAACATTTTTATTAATGAAAGTGAAAACACAACAAATAACAATAAGTTCACGGGGGAAGAAATTGATAAAGCTCAATGGTATCCCATAAAAATCAAGGAAAAATCAATTAGATGAGAACATTTAGAATAAAAAATTATTATATGTTATCATGGTTACCTTTGGATGCAAGAAGTTACACCATCATTTTACCATCACTCAATGTATGTAGAACAAATATAATATGAAAAATAATAACAATCCAACCATGTATGAGGTAAATAATATTCCATGGGTAGTTTATCTGACCTTTCAAGGCATTAACAACAATAGAATAATCTAATTCAATTGAGACATGCTGAATATTTATTTATTTAAATAATATTATTCCTGGAAGCATTAATAATTCCTCTACCAACACTAAAGTACCCTGCCAAAAAAAGATGAAAAAGCCACAACAACTGAGCCCCTTTCATCTGGAAAAAACCGCATCTGCACATGATACCATTCATGAAATAACCATCCATATTTAATTTATTTCCTTTTGCAGTTGGATGCCATCTATCCCGAACACCAAGAGTCCTACACCCATAAACATCCACCTTGATCAAAATACAAGGTGACACAAATGAATGTCGAACGAAGGTGATGTTAACTTTTTTATAGTGCTTCAAAAATTAAGAGATATGATCAAGAAACAGTCACATAATATAATAAATATTTGGGAGGAAACCCTAATGACATGTAGTGTTATACATCTCCCAAAAAATCAAACACCCATTGGTGATAAAAATGGACCATCACTAGTCTTGTTCTCCATTCCTAGACTACAAATCAAAAAAATAAATACAAAAAAATCCATAGTTGTAACAGATCCGTTGAATTCCAAAAATAAAACAACATAAAACCCAAGTACATAGCCCGATCACTTTTACAAAATAAATGAATAGAAAATTCATATTTAGAGTCAACAAAACAAATTAATTTTAATTAAATAGTAATATTACATTGTTGTATATTATCAACATTATGAATACAAAAATTTATAATTCCCTAAATAAGAAAAATTAATCATAGAGAAAAATATTTACACCATATCAAATGCTCATATTATCCTAGTTATATCACCGATTAATAATGGACCAAAAATAAGAGAAAGTAAATTAAAAACATATCAATATGTGATCGGTTCCTACACATCATCAATGAGTTTTTGTCCATTAACCATATTTTTTTAAAAAAATCAATGATCTATTTCTATGTTTCAAAAATTTGACATTTGTATTATACTAAAATTCCTTATAGGGATCAATCCTTCACAAAAATGTTTCAATATCCAACCACCATTAAAATTCTTTCACATATAATTCCATGATTTATATTAGAGCATTATATCAAAATATCAGATAGAAATCACTATCAATATTTATAGTATCTTTCATTTACATTTATTTGGGTAAATAAAATTCAAGGTGAAGTAATCCATCTTAAATTTTAATCATTGTTTTGGAGGTGATTATAACATTGTTGAGACCCATTTTACATACTCAAAATAAGAAAATAATATATGAAAATAAAAAGGATAATTCTAGGAGAATTGAAGTAAATTACCTATAATTTATAAATATGAAATTTTATTTGACGGTAAATGGATCTTTTACACATTACCATATAACCATTATATTTACAAAAACCTAATTCTACAATCTCTAATGATAATAACTATCTTCATACATGTTACTAGCTAAACTGACTTTTATTAGTGTAACCCCCCATGATACATCTCCTTGATAAATCACTAAAATCATCATTTATTTACATCCTAATCACTAAATAATTTTTTTGTTTTGTCCATCTCAAACTAACACATAATGGAATAAAATTTGTTAAAAGTTGAAAAGAAATTTCATTCCATTAGGGGAATGATAAAATACCCTTTTGAATCATATATGAATTAAATTAACAAAGGTATGATTAAATAAATGAGATGTAGGTTTTGTAAATATTTCATACATGTTGAATTGATGTTTGAATTAATATATAGATTCATGTGTATCTAAATGTATCTGAAATTATTTCCCATCATGTTGGTTCATATTATAACGATTATTTTTTTTGTCACAGATGAAACACCATCAATCAAAACATTCATTATAGATTCATTTGGTGGAGTAACCATATTTTAGGTATGATCATCAAATCTATTTCCTCACTCGAGAGTATAAAAATATATATGGTGGGGTTTAAATTTATTTTGAATGATGGGATGTCCAAATCATAAAAAATGTTATCTTAGTAATTAAAAATGTATATTTAAAATAAATATATAACTTAAATATTTTCAATAGTATATTAAATTTTTTTTAGGGAAAATAATTACAATGTTTTAAGAGCTCGATTTTTCAACTACCAAATGAATATCAAAGGTTAAAGAATATACATGATCACATACATAATTGTTAATCACCTCAACATAATGTTGAAATTCATTTTGAATGATTTTACTCTACTCACTCACCTATATAAAAATAATTATTCTTTTAATTATGTGTAATTTTATGTTATCCTGGTAATATAACCAAAATATAGACAAAAAACTTGTTAAAAAATTTTAACTTATAATTAAATTAAATTGTAAAATTATTTTTTTGGGAAGATCTTTTTTTGATGATATATAAACCATTAGAATTTTCACATTCACAATTCTCAATTTGTTGACAGTAACTAAATCTATATTAAAAAACCATTTACAATTAAAAGTATTCACTTAAAATATTGAATTATCTAAATCATACATTTGTTCAATTATCCTAAAGTTTGTCATGTTCATATAAATTGGATTTCTATCCTAGGAACTGAATACAAGGATCTCTTTCTCCATAAGCCTAACTAAAATATTTCACATCACACTATGGTCATTGTGTTCCATCTTATAGAATATATAACTAATAATTAAAAAATATGTGTATGAGATAAAATTTAAAATTTTTCCCCTAGCTGTCCAATGGAGTTGTTCGACAATAGAATTGGGATTTGAAGATAACTCTTTATAAATATGATCTTATAACCTTCTTATAAGGTATTGATTATGGGTAATTAATATCCATCTTTCAACCATTGATGGATTCAAATTTCTGAGAATTACTCTATGGGATCCATCATTTGGAAGATACTATAAAACATTATTGAAAATGTAATGGTTAGTATACTCAAGTTCAATAATAGTAATTATAACAAACCCATTTCTTGAAATTTTATATCCCATAATGGTTCCACGATGATGCGATTTTGGGAGACCAGTTCAATCAACATCTAGTAGGTAATCAGTATAGAATTCAATTAATTCAACATCAATAAATCATTATTCAATACAACAAACTAAAAAAATCATTTCAAGACATTCCCCTTAAAAATATTAATATATCATTTAGTGTGGTACATCAAACAGAAATGTTCAGGACCACATTGTTGAATCTATCTGAACTAGTTAACCATCAGGTGGAAATTTATATCGATGAGTTATGGATGCAAGATTAAATCCACCTATCATTATATGATATAAATTACTGTTGGTCGGAGTGGACACTCAAGAGGGGGGGTGAATTGAGTTCCAATTAAAATTTCTGTTAAAAACAATTTCTATTAAAATCCCCCAATTTCAAAAACAAATTAAACTGTAGTGAATTTATATAGATTATAAAGGTTCAATTAGTTTCTCAAAGATTGATTAATTCTCAGTTAACGTAATCTTATGATTAAATTAACTTTTGAAACTAACTTACTGATTTATAACAAATATAAACACTTTCGAATTTAATTATCAAAGTAGCTTTGAAGATAGATTATATTTCAAAGTAATAGCAGCGGAATATGAAATAAATATGTATAGTATGGATATAGAGTATAACTATAAACACAGAGAGTTAACCAAGAGGTTCAATCTCAAGCCGAGACTTAGTCCTCTCAAAAGTTTTTATAAAATGATCCACACCCTGGATCGGGGTTAACAACAGTGAACACACTGTCCAGGTCACAAGACCTCTACCACAGTTCTTCGTGAGAAAACAAACAACAGCAGCAAGCTGTCCAGGTCACAAGACCTCTACCACTATCCACAGTGGGAAATGGAGTGCAAAAAGATTTGCTGAGGATTTACAGATCCTCCAGTGAAAGTACAGGAGTCAGTGTGTGTGTTTAATACAGCAGATAACACATACTGCTCAAAATGTAGAATAAATCACAGAACAAGAGATGCAGAGTTTAGAAGTGGTTCTGGTGATCTCAGTGTAGCTCTTGTATTCGATCAGAAGAGATTTTGAGTCCTCGTTTCTGTTTGAGAAACAGAGTGTCGTATGCTCCAGGTTCATAGGTAGTGAGAATGTAGTCGATGAAGTTCTTCAGGGTTCTTCTTGTATGCACAGAACACTTCTCGAGTATACTTGATTGTCTATATGCTTCTCTGTGTTCTTGATGGAACTCGTTTTTATCTTCTTGTGTTTCTGGTATATTTCGTCCACCACGCACTTCTCTGGTTCGCATTATTTTTGGGCAGCGTAGTCTTCTCGTATTTATCTCCCGACAGGGGACAGAAATGATTTCTTTTCAGCAGGTACGAGGTACGGGTTCCTGAAATCCGACAACCTTTATCAGATATTTGACAAATCATCAAAATGTATGATATGACCGTTAGATAAATTAAATGTAGGAAATAAAGAAATTAAAACAGTGAGTCGAGAATGTATGTCACTTTTGACTTCAACTGTGGTCTTCCAACTGTGGACTTCCAACTGTGGACTTCCAACTGACTGCTGACTTCAACAAAAGGCTTGCTGTCTGTAGGCTTGCAATGGTAGCTTTTACTCCATGTAACTGTAGCCTCTCTAACTGTAGACTTGTAATATAAAATTTGTTAGAACTGTATCCTTTGTCAACTGTAGACCTCGATCATCAGTAGACTTAGTCGACAGAAGCTGTCTAACTGTAACCTTGACTGTAGGCTTATGACTGTAGGCTTGTTCGACTGTGAACTTGTTCCAACTGTAGACTGGTTCGACGGTGAACTTGAGCAGAGAAAACTTTGAGCAGAAGTCTTGTAACTGTAACCTTCGTCTGTGAGCTTTGACAATAGATAGCAGTAGACTCGTAACTGTAAGCTTGTATTAGTCTTCGACTGTAACCTTGTAACTGTGAACTTATTGCAACAGTAGCTTAAGGTGACAGTTAACTGTAACTGTGACTTTGAGAAGAAAACTCTGACCGTTAGCTAACAATACTAAACTTATGTAAATACTACTGTAAGCTGTTACAGTAAAGTTATGAGAGTAAGAATATGAACTGTTTAGAATAAAATACGTTTAAGCATAGAATAATAAGATTAATGCAAAGGTTTAATACATCATAATTAATGTTTAAGCATGATTTGGGATTATCAAAACAGGTGATTCCAACAATCTCCCCCTTTTTGATAATCACAAATTATGTCAGTATGAAATATAGAAGTATCAGAGAGAAGTGTGCAAAACACAGTATTAGCAATATGAGCACAAAAATTAGGTATAATCCGCAAGGATTTCTCCTCTTTGTATAGGTTCATTTCTCCCTTGAGTTTCCCTATTTCTCCCCATTTCTCCCCCTATCTATTTCTCTTTATTTCTCCCCCTTTGTGATTAACAAAAAGAAAGACAGAGAGAGAGAAAATAAACATTGTATTAATAAGGAGTACAATACATGACCCAAAACGTGAATACATGATCCCTATCAAAAAAAAATAAACAGACTCAATCCTCTTCATTTGGAGGTAAGGGATCGTTTCCTTTGGAGGAAGAAGATGGAGCAGGAGGTGAAGGATCAACAGGCTGAGGAATGGCAGCAGGAATGTCTGGAGGGGCAGCAACAAAGGCTCCTGAAGGCCGGTAGTGAGTAGCTTGCCGAGGGATCAGTGGTCTAAGGCTTCTGAGGGCATCATCAGGATACATTATGGAAGAACCACTGGGGTTGGAGACAGGTAGGGTAGGAGAAACTATAACAGGTGTGCAGTCCACATGAAGAAAAGGTAGGAGCAGATTCCTGAAATCCATTATGATGTTTCCTCCTCTGTCCATGGCAGATAAGAAGTCATCTTTGTTTTCCAAGAATTTATCCAAAGCTGGGGTCAACACTCGTAGCTTGCTAACTTGTTCTTTGAAAGCTTGAGTTACAGGAGGCAGCTTCATAGTTTCTAGCATGAGCTTGAAGTGATTGTTCAACTGATGCTTGGTGAAAATCTGATCAAAGTAATAATCCACTTTACTTTTGATGGCCTCCTGAGAAGCAGTAGCAGCCTGCAGGTGCTCACGAACAAAGCCACTGACTTCTCTTGTAGTAGCAAGGATCTGTAGGTCTGATGTGTCATTTGCACGGGCCTGAGTAAGCTCTTCTCTAAGCAGGCTTCTAAACTGCTCAAGGTCCACAGGAGAGCTAGATGAAGGAAGGGACTTGACTGAGAATGCCACTGTCTCCTTGAAAGACTGAGTCAGATTTCCAATCACTTTCTGAATGACAGCATCCTGATTGCTAAAGTGTTATTTTACTGATTTCTTGAAAGCCTCAAATACTTCCACAAACTGTTTGACCACTTCTTTGATGTATCGAATCTCACTAGCCACTAGTGTCTGAGAACTGCTCAGGGCAGTTAAAGAAGCAACTGATTTTATGAGGGCCACTACTGCTCCAGTCCAGCTTTCAATTTGGGTGTGGCACACTTTCATTTCATCCATCACTTATTTGATTGGACTTCCCACAACACATACTAGAGATAGTTCTAAGGATTGTTCTACATTTTTCAGCTCATCAAAAAGACTGGTTTTCAATTCAGCAACAGACTGTCTGATGGTCTCCTTCATTTCATTCTTTAAGGATTCAAGGTCTTCCTTGGTGGCCAATCATTCATTTTCTAACACTGGAGAGCTGTTAGGTAGGATGACTGGATTTCTTGGTGGTTGGTTTTCCTCATCTGAATCCTCATAATTGAGTCCTAACACCATGTATCCTGGATCTGAGGTCCATCCTTCTATATCATACAGTACAGAGACTGAACCAACACGCTCCCCCTCACTTGGAGGTCCTTCCTGAACACTTTCTACTATCTGCTCAACTCTGGGTAACTCTAAGTTCTCTTCTGTAGCTCTAGCAGGTTCCATACTTGCTTCCTCTGTAGGTTTAGCAGTGAGGTTAGCCTCCTTCTCTGTTGGGTCATCAACCACTTCCATGACAACAGTAGTAGAGACCACTCCTGCTTCCTAGTCAGACACTGACTTGTCTGTATACCCTATCAGAGGGCTCATACTGAGTTCTTTTGTTTCTTCACCACTGATCTCCTCGTTATCTTCTGCAATAGTTTCTTGATTTTCATTTAAAGCTCCAGCCTCTTCTGCTTCGATTGTATCACCCTCATCAGAGGTGTCCTTGACAAAATATTGAGATTCTTCTTCTTCTTCTGTAGTCTCAGTCTCACTGTCTCTTAAAACAGGTTCTCTACTAGGTAGTTCTTTTGGAGGGCTTGCTGCTCCAAACGTCACTGTCCTGACAGGACTGTGAGTAGTATCAGGATCACTCCCTTCATCAATTGGGGTGTTCTCTCTTGCAGAGTTACCAACTACTGCAGTCTGTTCATCATCTGAGTATACAGGTTCAGGCTCATCAGGCTTTAAGCCTGGATCTCTCCTATCTCTCGGTCTAGAGGGATGAGTAGAAGGGCTAAAATTCTCATAGATTCTCTCCTCATCATTCACCCATGATTTCTTCCAGGGATTCCAACTGATCTTCATGAATTTGCAGATTACATTCGAGATACATACACTGTTCTTTGCCACTATCAACTCTTCCTGACTTCCAGCTGCACCTTTCACTTTCAACATAACCGAAATGAGTTTAGCATGAAACAAGGCACTTGATTTTGAGCTTGCCTTTATCATGTCCTCCATCTGAGCCATCAGCAACCTACAATGGTTGACCTTCCTTCCATGTTTTAATAAGTACATCAAGTAAATATCCTGATGCTTCAGAGTTGCAAAATCTCCTCTTCTAGGACTCAGTACATGTTGAATAAATTTAAACAGAAGCCTGTCCTCTCCACACATTTCAGTAGCAATAATCTTCCTTACAGTGCCATTGCCTGTCAATTCTTCCAGAGCCGTCTCATGATCAAAGATTCTACTATTTGGAGGAGCCGCTCCAGAATAGTAGTTGTAAATACCCTCATGAGGAACTCTTAAACAGGCAGCCCATTCAACGGATGAAAAACTGACTTCATTGCCGTTTACTCTGGATACTAGTCTATGCAGATCATCCTCTTCCTCAAACTGTAGATATTCATAGAATTCTTTCACCAGCTTCGGGTAGTACGGTCCATTATTGTTTGCGAAGCATTCGGTCCATCCTTGATCATTAAGCACTGCCAGTACTAATGATCTGCTCGATAAAATCCACTCTTCACTTAGCTCCTTCTCAGCAACTATTTCTCTCTTAGTCAGATGTGGATTAACAGGTCTTATTGAGGCGTTCCCGGTGCCACTGGATTCGACTTGAGTCCTCTTTGGCATTGGTGCATCTTCGTTGACAGTCGGGGGTCGCTTTGTTCTGGCCATTGGAACTGAATGAGGTTTCGAGGTTCGGTTGAAGGTTTAGGGTTTAGGACTTGAGAGAGAAAGGGTCGAGATGAGTGGATTGAGATATGTTCGATGTTCTCAATTTTATCATTTAGGGATTTAGAAATAAAAGTATAAAGAAAAGAAACGGTTCGAATTCCCGCAAAAATAAAATAAGATTAAACAGCGAAACAGCCTACAGAGAGATGTAACAGTGAGGTACACCGGTGAGGTGTAACTGTGAGGTTTCAACTGTGAGGTCTAACTGTGAGGTTTCAACTGTGAGGTTTAACTGTGAGGTTTCAACTGTGAGGTTTCAACTGTGAGGTTCTAACTGTGAGGTTCTAACTGTGAGGTTTCAACTGTGAGGTTTCAACTGTGAGGTCTCAACTGTGAGGTTCTAACTGTGAGGTCTAACTGTGAGGTTTCAACTGTGAGGTTTAACTGTGAGGTTTAACTGTGAGGTTTCAACTGTGAGGTTTAACTGTGAGGTTTCAACTGTGAGGTTTAACTGTGAGGTTTCAACTGTGAGGTTTCAACTGTGAGGTTTAACTGTGAGGTTTCAACTGTGAGGTTTCAACTGTGAGGTTTCAACTGTGAGGTTTAACTGTGAGGTTTCAACTGTGCTATAATTAATCATACCTAACTCATGTTTGATGTAACTTAATCTCACAGAATTCAAAGGCTTTGTAAAAATATCAGCTAACTGATGTTCAGTGCCAATGAACTCAAGAGTGATATCACCTTTTTGATAATGATCCCTCAGAAAGTGATGTCTCACATCAATATGTTTTGTCCTAGCATGAGATACTGGATTTTTAGAAATGTTAATAGCACTTGTATTGTCACACCTTATAGAGACATGTTTGAATTGATATCCATAGTCTAGTAAAGTGTGTTTCATCCACAAGATTTGTGCACAACAGCTACCAGCAGCTATATACTCAGCTTCGGCAGTAGACAATGCAACATAATTCTGCTTCTTACTACACCAAGATACTAGTGACTTGTCTAAAATGTGACATGTTCCAGAGGTGCTCTTTCTATCTAACTTGCAGCCAGCAAAATCAGCATCAGAATAACATAATAAATCAAATGATTGTCCTTTTGGATAAAATAATCCCAAATTGGGAGTATGTTTTAGATATTTGAAAATCCTTTTAACAGCAGTCAAATGAGACTCTTTTGGATTGGCTTGAAATCGAGCACACATGCATACACTGAACATGATGTCAGGTCTACTGGCAGTAAGGTACAGTAGACTACCTATCATACCTCTGTAATTGGTTTGATCCACTGGTTCACCAGTTTCATCACTGTCCAACTTGCAAGTGGTGCTCATAGGTGTGTCACTGCCTTTGGTGCCATCCAAAGAAAAACGTTTTAGAAGATCTTTAATATATTTACTTTGGTTCAAAATAATACCATTTTTATTTTGAAAGATCTGAAATCCAAGGAAAAATTTGAGTTCTCCCATTAAACTCATTTCAAACTCATTTTGCATTATTTTTGAAAAATCAACACATAAAGAATTTTTAGAAGATCCAAAAATAATATCATCCACATAAATTTGTACTATTAAGACATCTTTAGAAATCCATTTAATAAAAAGAGTAGGATCAGCTATCCCTTTAGTAAATCCTTTTGAAATAAGAAAAGAGCTGAGCCTATCATACCAAGCTCTTGGAGCTTGCTTTAAACCATATAAAGCATTAGATAGTTTAAAAACATGATTAGAAAAATGGGGATTTGTAAAACCAGGAGGTTGTTCCACAAATACATCCTCAATTATATATCCATTTATAAAAGCACTTTTAACATCCATTTGATATAGTTTGAAATTCAGATGAGCAGCATAAGCAAGTAATATCCTAATGGCCTCTAGTCTAGCCACGGGTGCAAAGGTTTCCTCATAGTCTATTCCTTCTTCCTGACTATACCCTTGTGCAACTAGCCTAGATTTGTTTCTGATTATGTTACCAAGCTCATCAACTTTGTTTCTAAACACCCATTTAGTGCCTATGGTAAGAGTGTCTTTAGGTCTTTCCACTAATTCCCAAACTTTGTTTCTTTCAAACTGATTTAGTTCTTCTTGCATAGCCATTACCCAGAATTCATCACTAATAGCATCATTGACATTTTTGGGTTCAAGCTGTGAAAGAAAAATTGATGTTCAACCTGATTTCTTAGAGAAGCTCTAGTTTGTGTTCCTCTATCAAGATTACCAACAACAGCATCTAAAGGATGATTCTTTAGAATCCTAGTTGATTTGGTAAAGGTTGGACTAGAGATTTCAGGTTCATTTATAGGTTCGGGTTCCACAGAGGAAGATTCTAGAAAAAGTCTAGAACTGGATGTTTTAATTACAGGTTCTTTAGATTTGTCATTTAGTTCTAGAACAGATAAGTCTTCTTCAACATCTTCAAGAGAAGTTTTAGACTCATGTGGATCAGTCTCATCAAACTTGATGTGAACAGATTCTTCCACACATTTGGTTTTCTTATTGAACACTCTATAGGCTTTACTAGACATAGAGTAACCTAGGAAAATTCCTTCATCACTTTTTGGAGCAAATTTATCAAGATTATCTTTAGAATTCAGAATAAAGACTTTGCAACCAAAAACTCTAAAGTAATTAACCTTAGGCTTCCTATTATTCCACAACTCATAAGGGGTTTTCTTTAGAACAGGTCTGATCAAGACTCTATTAATGACATAACAAGCTGTATTAACAGCTTCAGCCCAAAAGTAAATTGGAAGGTCATATTCATTGAGCAAGGTTCTAGCAATTTCTTACAGGGTTCTGTTTCTTCTTTCTACTACACCATTCTGTTGGGGGTGTCCTAGGGGCAGAAAAGTTATGAGAATAGCCATTGAGTGAGCAGTAAGATTCTCACGACCATGATCACTTCTTAGGGTCTTAATCTTGAGTCCACTAAGATTTTCTACAGACTTGGAGTATTTAACAAAGTAAGAACAAGCTTCACTTTTGTGAGCTAGAAAATATACCCAAGTATATCTAGAAAAGTCATCTACAAGAACATAGACATAGTGCTTCCCATTTAGACTTGAAATTCTTGATGGTCCAAACAAATCCATGTGAACCAGTTCAAGTGGTTGAGAAGTTGAAACTTCTTTCTTTGGTTTAAAAGAAACTTTGTGTTGTTTTCCCTTTTGACAGGGATTACACACTTTGTCATTTGGGAATTCAAGCTTAGGTAGGTCTCTAACTAGGTGTTTCTTAGAGAGTTTTCTAAGTGAGTGAATGTTGCAGTGTCCTAATCTCCTATGCCACAGCCAAGACTCTTTATGAAAAGCATTTAAGCAAGTAACATTATGTGTAGCTAAAGTGTTTAAGTCAACAGCATAAACATTTTCATTTCTTAAGGCAGAAAATATTAAAGCATTTTTGGAATTATAAACATCACAAGAATTGTTTTCAAACTTGACATTAAACCCATCATCACACAATTGAGAAATGCTATGTAGGTTGTACTTAAGTCCATCAACAAATAAAACTTTGGAAATTAATACTGAGTCAGTGTTACCAATCTGGCCTAAGCCGATGATTTTTCCTTTTGAGTTATCACCAAAAGTGACATATCCTCCATCAACCTTTATTAAGCTTTTGAAGCACGAATAGTCCCCAGACATGTGTCTTGAACATCCACTGTCTAAGTACCATACCTTCTTGTAATTTCTTTTCAAACAGATTTCCTACAAAACAGATTAGACAAGAAATGACTTTGGTACCCAGATTTTCATGGGTCCAGATATGTTAGCAATCAAGGATTTAGGTACCCAGATTTGTCTTATGGGTCCCATACAATTAATAGATGCAACAGATTTAGAGAGATATACTTTATTTGATCTACAACTATTTAAATAACCAGTTGAGGCATACGAATTTCCAAAACTGGAACTAGCAGGATTTTTTTCAGACTTGGAAATAAATCGGGTTTTAGTAAACTGTCTTTGTCCAGGTTGGTATCCCAATCCAGTAGCATACTTAGGTGCAACTTGCTTTCCTAGCAGTTGGGTTAGAGTATCTTTTCCATTTGTGAATGTTTCTAAGTCCTTTCTAAGTTGTTCATTAGATAGTTTCAGTTCTGTATTCTCCTTTAATAATTGAACATTTTTCTCTTTTTCTACATCAAGTGCAGACTTGACACTTGCAGTAAGAGCATGCTGTTTCTTTAAAGACTTATATTTATCCTTTAGTTCATTACACGTTTCTTCCAGCATATTACAGTATTCAGTCAATTCATCTTTAGACATATTTTCAGAATCAGAACCAGATTCTGCTTCACCTTCAGAATAATAAGAGTTTAAAGTGGGAGTGTCTAAGGTTACCTCAGATGTGTTTGTCATGAAACACATATTAGCACGATTTCTTTCAGAATCGCTGGACTCTGATTCACTTGTGCTGTCTTCTGAAGCACTCCAGGTGGCCTTCATAGCTTTCCTATAATTCTTGTCCTTGTACTCATATTTCTTCTTGAATTTTAACTTAGGACAGTCAGCTTTGATGTGTCCTTTCCTTTTACATTCATAGCAACCTATGTCTTCTTCTTTATCAGTTTTCTTCCAATCTTTCTTCCACTTACCTTGTCTATCATACTTACCCTTGTAGTTTGGTTTTCTGTAGAACTTCTTCTTCCTATAGAACTTCTTGAATCTCCTTGCTATTTGTGCCATCTCGGCATCACTGTCAGAATCTAAGTCTTCACTAGATGAGCTTTCAGTTGGTATATGCACTTTCTCCTTGTCTTTGCTCTTTGATGCAGTAGACTTAAAAGCTACAGATTTTCGTTTTGGTTCCTCATCTTCCTCTTTATTCACCTTTAGCTCTTCTTCGTACATCATCAGCTTACCAATTAACTCCTTGACAGGCAAAGTTCCAATATCACAGGATTCTCTAATTGAAACGGATGTGCCTCTCCATCTGTCAGGCAGACATCTCAATAATCTCATGATTTGCTCCTTTGCTGGAACAATCTTTCCGAGTGAGCTCATTATGTTGACTATCTCATTAAACCTGAGATACATATCAGAAATAGGTTCATCAGCTTTCATCTTAAAGTTATCATATTTGATAGTATAAGTATTTAACCGCATTTCCTTGACATTAGTTGTTCCTTCATGAGAAACAGCTAAGGTGTCCCAGATTTCAAAAGCAGTTTTACATGCAGAAATTCTATTGAACTCCTCATCTCCTAGAGCACAGTAGAGAGCATTCACAGCCTTACAATTATTATTGTAAGCTACCTTAGTAGGTTCATCCCAAGTTATTCTTTCAGTTTCTGGAATCTTGTATTGAGACTCTATAGCAGTCCAAATATCAAAACCCATACTTTCCAAATGAATTTTCATTTTGAGCTTCCATTGGGCATAATTCACACCATTAAAGAAGGGTGGCCTGTTAGTAGCAGCACCTTCTAGTCTATTATCCATAAGGAAATTCTAGAAAATATTTTAAAGAGATAAAATTTAGAACTAACAGAAATTTAAGATCTTTTAGATAAAACCACAATCACAGTGTAAAAACAGAGAGTTAAAATAAAACTTTGAGCAAGTATAACAGAGCTAAACACAACCTTTGATACCAAATGTTGGTCGGAGTGGACACTCAAGAGGGGGGTGAATTGAGTTCCAATTAAAATTTCTGTTAAAAACAATTTCTATTAAAATCCCCCAATTTCAAAAACAAATTAAACTGTAGTGAATTTATATAGATTATAAAGGTTCAATTAGTTTCTCAAAGATTGATTAATTCTCAGTTAACGTAATCTTATGATTAAATTAACTTTTGAAACTAACTTACTGATTTATAACAAATATAAACACTTGCGAATTTAATTATCAAAGTAGCTTTGAAGATAGATTATATTTCAAAGTAATAGCATCGGAATATGAAATAAATATGTATAGTATGGATATAGAGTATAACTATAAACACAGAGAGTTAACCAAGAGGTTCAGTCTCAAGCCGAGACTTAGTCCTATCAAAAGTTTTTATAAAATGATCCACACCCTGGATCGGGGTTAACAACAGTGAACACACTGTCCAGGTCACAAGACCTCTACCACAGTTCTTCGTGGGAAAACAAACAGCAGCAGCAAGCTGTCCAGGTCACAAGACCTCTACCACTATCCACAGTGGGAAATGGAGTGCAAAAAGATTTGCTGAGGATTTACAGATCCTCCAGTGAAAGTACAGGAGTCAGTGTGTGTGTTTAATACAGCAGATAACACATACTGCTCAAAATGTAGAATAAATCACAGAACAAGAGATGTAGAGTTTAGAAGTGGTTCTGGTGATCTCAGTGTAGCTCTTGTATTCGATCAGAAGAGAGTTTGAGTCCTCGTTTCTGTTTGAGAAACAGAGTGTCGTATGCTCCAGGTTCACAGGTAGTGAGAATGTAGTCGATGAAGTTCTTCAGGGTTCTTCTTGTATGCACAGAACACTTCTCGAGTATACTTGATTGTCTATATGCTTCTCTGTGTTCTTGATGGAACTCATTTTTATCTTCTTGTGTTTCTGGTATATTTCGTCCACCACGCACTTCTCTGGTTCGTATTATTTTTGGGCAGCGTAGTCTTCTCGTATTTATCTCCCGACAGGGGACAGAAAAGATTTCTTTTCAGCAGGTACGAGGTACGGGTTCCTGAAATCCGACAACCTTTATCAGATATTTGACAAATCATCAAAATGTATGATATGACCGTTAGAAAAATTAAATGTAGGAAATAAAGAAATTAAAACAGTGAGTCGAGAATGTATGTCACTGTTGACTTCAACTGTGGTCTTCCAACTGTGGACTTCCAACTGTGGACTTCCAACTGACTGCTGACTTCAACAAAAGGCTTGCTGTCTGTAGGCTTGCAATGGTAGCTTTTACTCCATGTAACTGTAGCCTCTCTAACTGTAGACTTGTAATATCAAATTTGTTAGAACTGTATCCTTTGTCAACTGTAGACCTCGATCATCAGTAGACTTAGTCGACAGAAGCTGTCTAACTGTAACCTTGACTGTAGGCTTATGACTGTAGGCTTGTTCGACTGTGAACTTGTTCCAACTGTAGACTGGTTCGACGATGAACTTGAGCAGAGAAAACTTTGAGCAGAAGTCTTGTAACTGTAACCTTCGTCTGTGAGCTTTGACAATAGATAGCAGTAGACTCGTAACTGTAAGCTTGTATTAGTCTTCGACTGTAACCTTGTAACTGTGAACTTATTGCAACAATAGCTTAAGGTGACAGTTAACTGTAACTGTGACTTTGAGAAGAAAACTCTGACTGTTAGCTAACAATACTAAACTTATGTAAATACTACTGTAAGCTGTTACAGTAATGTTATGAGAGTAAGAATATGAACTGTTTAGAATAAAATACGTTTAAGCATAGAATAATAAGATTAATGCAAAGGTTTAATACATCATAATTAATGTTTAAGCATGATTTGGGATTATCAAAACAGGTGATTCCAACAATTACCTTATTCAATATTGGAAATTTTTTAGGGTATATTACATTACATCATATGGATTTAAAAAGTAAAAAAATCTTTAATATATTTTTATCATTTTTATGCAAGAATAAAACATAATTCTAAAAAATTTAAAACTTTTCAAAAACATGGCTACCATGGTTTTCATTCCTAGTAACATGCATGAATTTTCATATAAATAACACCCATTGAACATAGTATTCTCTATGTTCAATGTTTTTTTTCAACGAAGATAATTTTTTCTGGTAACATATCATTTATAAGACCAATTAAATCAGTAATGTTTGTGTCACTCCTTTTACTACCCACTTTAAATTTATATAACATTAATACAAATGGAAATGTTTTATATTTATTGAAAATGACATACACTACTATATTTTCATAGATTATTAATGACACAAAAAAATTTATTGTCATGAAGGTAATAATTAATTTTCATTATCATTTATTTCATACAATATACATCATCATTTACAATATCATTCATATCAATTGATCCATAAATCAGTGCATCAAACTAGTCAGTATGTACATTCTTTTTTTCTCAACATATAATCCAAAATATATTGATTCGATCTATTTCATGACAAGAAAATATTCTCAAAACTCATCTGAGTGAATTCATCTTGAATAAAAATAATTTAAACATAGATAAATGATTTTAGAAAGGTCAAATGCATTCTCTATTACAATCATGATGGTCATTTTGATGCTATACTCATAATACTTTTTCATACGACAAGAAGCCATCCTATTTTGATTGTTATCCATCCTATTTTTTTCCAATAATATTAAATTTTTTAAAAAATTTAATATGTAAACCAAATTATTTAATAATAAATGGAGTGTGTAATAGATACGTTAATGAAATTTGATAATTTTCAAAAAAAAATCTCACATTTCCCAGTCAGTGAAGAAATTAAAAAATGTTGTAATCATAAGATGATCGAATTTAATGAAATTGAAATATTAAACTCTTTATGAGAATGTTTCACATTAATATCATCCAATTAAAACAATTTTTTTTATTATACAAAACAAAGTACGATGGTGTGTGTATAATTAAAGTGGGAAATTTTAAAGGGATGGAAACACTGAACCAAAGAGGCCAAGGTTGAAGATAAATTACAATATGGTAAAACACGTGGGATGATTTCTAACATGATGAAATTCCCCCTTTGGTAGATTGTAATATTTATTGTATTGCAATTATTATACAATACTAGTAATGTTTAATGAATCAACATTCCAATGTTATTGGTGATGATTCCTACGACATTATTTTTTTAAAAATTGGTAACATGAAATGAAACAACCACAACTGGATAAAGAGTTATACATTCCAAAATGGGGGGAATAAGTATTAGAACACTATTAATGATTGATTTAAGCTTCATGATAATATTGTTCTATGATAATTAGAGTCTAATTATTAATGGTAGAAATAATTTATGGAATGGAATGTGTTATATCTAAAAAATGAAAAGAGTAAAATTTAATGTTCATCTATAGAAAAAGACATATATCAATGATTTTAATTCAAAAAGTAATTAATGGTTTATAGATAGTGTAAAAAAAGAAGGATAATGATGTTTGAGGTGAGAAACATTAAAAATTTATATGTGGAAAGATTAATTTTTTTGTATATAATAGATTGAAGGTGACTATGACCAAATACATTTATAAAAATCAAAAAAAAAGAAGAAATAAAAAGATGACATAACGATAGAGATGAAATTGAAGATCACTAGTAAAAAACAAGGTTTCAAGTGTTGATTTATTCAAGGAGTTTAAAGAAGAATGCTGGAAATGTTTCAGTTCAATGACAATTCGAAAGACATGAGGGATGGGGTCCTCTTCTAGGGTTTATTTAAATATCATAATGGTTTTATCAAGGATATTTTTAAAACATAGACAATGATCCATAATTATTTATACTAAAATATAAATTTATGAAAAAACCAATCTTTATGATTTCTAACTCAGTGCACAAAAAATGATTGGATTTTATAATCATAATCTTAAAAAGTTGACGATGATATGTTTTTATGTACATTCTATTTAAGAACTAGAAAAACCTATATTTATCATAATTATTAGTCAAGTGTTGATAAGGTTCTCGATTATATGACCTAAGAGGTGATAGAAACTGAGCATATCCCTCCCCCTAATCAAGTAGGATGGACCTTTATCATCCTTCGAGAGAACTAAACTTCTCTTATTCTCTACCATTTCTATCCTCCATTTTCTTCATTATTTCCCATAGATATATATTATCCCTAATGTCCCCCATTTTTTGATGGCCTCCTGAATCATTTTTTCTCATCATCAGAGTTCACTAATTCTTTATAGCTTCTGAACATAATGTTTATAACTTGATTCCAACAACATCATCCGTTTATGAATTCATTTGACCAGTTTGTTTTAAGATATTGGGGGGATGTGGGAAAAATTAACTATGGGTCTTATCAATAATAGGAACATCATGACCAGTTTGTTTTAATAATACTTCCATTATTAGAATGTCAGATAATTTTGTGGGTAGATATTTTTTTTTCTGATATTAGAACTAGAACTATTTTTCATTCTATTTAATCTCAAAATTGCGTTAAAGTAAATTTTTTATGAATATCAGTAGATAATGTTTTGATAGGAGTTGGGTAAGTGATATATTATAAAAAACATTTTTTCTCCTAATTCAAGAATGTATGTCACATGATGACATTGCATATGAATGGGTGCATAAATCAATTCTAGATAAAGGTTGTAAGATTGTGAGGTAGTCGTAAGGGTATAATTTCCATTTATTCTATATTAATAAAGAAAAATATTCAAATTAGTGTCTTTATTGAATTGAGTAGTAATTTAGAGCTAGTGCACAATAGATCACTTGAGGGTGGGGATTAAAATGGGATAAAACATCCACCAGGCCTCATAGCCAAACAGTTGACTCTAAACAGAATAGAAAAAGGTTATCACCATCCAAAAGTAGTGTAAAGACCCGTAATTTCCATGTAATTTGTTTTAAATATATTGTAATTTTACTTGTCTGTGGCAATTGATGGCGCATGATTCCTAGCCTTAGAGTTCCCGGAATGAATTTCTGATATTTTTTCAGGTACGTTCAGTAAACGTACGAGAAAGTTTTTGTATATTTTGAACCGGTGCTCGAAATTGAAATCTGAGGGAACCGTTGAAATCACAGCACTAGTATTCACGTAGGGAGACTTTCACCTCAACCGCAAAAGGTCGAGGGTGAACGTTAGATTTTGGGTTTTTCATGGAAGAATAAAAAAATAAAAAATTCTAACATTTTTATTTTGTTTAAACCTCCCATGTGGATGTTATAAAGGTGGGTAACACCTGAAATAATTCCTCCCAAATGGGTTATAGTTGTGGAGACCACCCAAGCCTAAACCCCCCCAACGTTGAATTAAAAGTTGGGGACCACTCAAACCTTGACCCTTCGACTTAAATGCAGGGAAGTCTCCTGAACTACCCCCACATTAATTGTGCCACACTGAATATTTATTATGCCAATTAAATGATGACAACTAAATAGTATTAATAATTAAAATGTTAAATAATATTTTAGGTTGGAACCTCATCCTTTGAGGGAGGATTTTTGGGTTGGAAAAGGGGAGAGGAGGACATGTGGAGAGATTCTCCAATGAAGAACGCCAACAAAGAACTCATCTCTTTTGACGAATCATTCATGAAACACCATCGACAGATCTCAAATGGTGAACGATCCGATTATTGAGGAAACACCGACATCACTGACGTCTGTCTATCCCCCAATGACTTGGTCTTTTTCCTTGTGACCTCCATCAACGAACAACCGAGGTAGGGGTGTGTTTTAATATGATCAATGTTAAATTCACTCTCACATTAAATGATCTTCCTTGAGCCGTATGATACCACCCTAACGTAGAGGGTACGGGCCAAACAAACAAGGCACGACCCCTCCACAAATCTTGTGGATATTTTCTGTGATCTTCACGATGGTGATGGTGACCGATGCCAGCGGTTGTCATTGGTATAACTTGAGAACCATGAAGAAGGTAATTAATGAAGGGTCTCCAGTCATGTGGGCTTCCGATGAAGCCACAACACTCTGCTAACCCACAGCTTCCGTGCCCCATGGGGATCCATGGCCCCGCAACCTCCGCTCCCTATGGCGCCCCGCTGCCCGCGACCTCCGCTCCCTGTGGCCTCCTTAGTACCACTGCCATTTCCGTCCCGTGACCTCCATGCCCCATGGTGCTCCATCGCCCCATGACCTCCATCACCTCACGACCCCCACAGATTCAACTATCCCGCAGCGCTCGCGGTCTCGCGCTGTCCCGCAGCGCCCGCAGCTTCCGCTGCCCCACGAATCTCATGCCCACCCATGTCCTTCGCGGCCCATGCATCCTCCGATCCACCCAGTATGGGCTACCTAGAGAGTTTCAGGTCAACCTAAACCGGGTTGACCTAGGCCGGGTTAGATCAGATCCAAACTAGTTTCGACCCTTTGCTCTGTTTTGACCCTAAATCATGCACGTGGCATTTGTTTGATGAACCATGAGTTGTGCAAGAAACCCTGGTGCAAGGTGTTCCCTTTGGTATACCCTACTTAATGTTCGAAAAAAGTTGAGACATGGTCGGGTTAGATCGAGCACAAATCCAACTGGGCCCTGAGGACTAAAAGACTAATAAATTACATACCAGGAATTTGATTCATGCACCATCTATTGAGTTGATACCCCTATGGCATGGTGGTCCTTTGGGATACTTCCTCATGGGACTTCATGTTAGTTAGAGTATCATTCAATGGATTGAGGAGCGGTCGCTCTCGGAGATGTGAAATCCTAGTGCGGAAACCCAGTAGCTGGATGTGACTTGATGAATGAACATCAATCTTATATGGGTCAGCACCGAGAGATACTGTGTGTGTCAGCACCGAGTGATCCTGTGTGGGTCAGCACCTAGCGATCCTATGGGGGTCAACACCGACCAATCCTATGTGGGTCAGGATGGAGCGATCATGTGTGGTTCATCACTGAGTGATCCTGTGTGGGTCAGCACCGACTAATCATGTGTGGGTCAGCAGCAGAACCTCTTAACAGAATAAGATGATCTAGCCATAGACTAATCATCTGTACTTTTGTACATAAGTTATTCTTGAAAGATCGGAGTGTATACTTAGTGGTACTTTCTATCATGGTAATACCTTGATTGTATTCTTCTATATGGCGTACCTATGTGGTACTTGCTTTCGTGGTATTCCTTCCTTTGTGGAACAGTTGAGATTTGGTCTTCGAGTTGGACTCTGTGTTTTTCCTCATCATTGAGATGAGTATATTTGATATCTTAGGTATATGTATAGGCATATACCAATGTAGTGGTGTCAGTTTATTTCATTCTTTGTGGTTTATCCATGGTGGATTTTGTGAGGCCTTTAGGGTCTTGATAACCCTACTGATTGTCATTATAATCACCCCTACATAGGCTATGCCCGCAACTTATTGTGTTTTGTGTAGATGATGGACAACATTTGTCAAGGATGAGGGTACCAGAGCTAGACGGGGCTCGGAGGTGGACCATACAGTGTGTTGGTACGCAGAGGAGATGGGAAGACATGGAGTGCTGAGGAGTCCATCTGTACCTACCGTTCTTGTAGGAACCTCAACGGATGACCCATTAGCTACCTTTATTTTTCTTCAGTTGTATTGTATTTCATTTTTACATGTACCAGTACTATTGGGCTTGTATTCCGGCCTCTTTTTACATTCCTTACTCTTTTTCTTATATATTAGACTTGTGATCGTATCTTTCTGTGTGCTTGGTTGTGTGTTTTTATAGTTTATAAAGGTAATTCATTCCCGTTTTTAGGGAATATGCCTTTCGGTGCTAGTCGCCAGCCCCAACCCTATGGATGGCAGGCTTGGGGTAGTCATGACACAGCCCCCGTGTGATGGTTCATGAAAATAATGCTAGAATTGTAATCCCATATTTGATAGGAGTAGACAAATATGGTATTTTGAGATGTGATTTTAAAAGATGTTTTATATAGTTAGTGTGGAAGTTAATATAAATGTAGCTAAAGAGGCATACAAATAGAAGACAATGAGAATCAGTGATTAAGAAAAACACAAAGGGGTCTTGTGAGGAATATGAAATGGTATATATAACCAATAGAAGAATACGGGGCTTTGTGAAAGCAAAAAGTAGGGTGAGGATGAGAGGGAATATCTAGAAATGTAATATTAGTAATTTATTTAAATATCTAGAGTTTTAATGTTTGGTTAAGGTAAAAGGGGATCAAGTACAACTAGGAAGGTGAATCTAAAACTCAATACCGATTGATAATATCTTTGATGACTAAATACATAATGTGACATATTATTAGAATAAAATATCTCGAAATATTTTGGTGGATAGTGTCGATGGATTGCATGTAGGAATCCTATATAACCCATAGAGGTGGGAGGGGAAGAATGGAAAAAGAGATTTGGGGAGATGTATTGACTTAAAGGGAAAGTTGTCGAAAGGAAGTATGTACTAATCTTAATTACCTATGATGATGGAAAAAAGGTCAACCAAAATGAATAAGTGAATGTATTGTGAACCCATGTCTCATGCCCATGAGGGCTAGAGGAGCTCGAATCATCATAGTGGAAATTAGACATTAGATTGCGGTGAGGCCAATGAACAATAATAGGTTGGTGGTATAGTTGATGATCTGATACTGGTACATGAGGTCTCTAATAGTAAGGTTACGACAATAGATAAGAATTATGGAAAAAATTAGAGACATGTGATATTATTATTCTTTTCAATAAAAAAATTATAGAGGAGGCATATGAGATCAGTGCAACATAAGAAGAGTTCCCCATGATGAATGAGAGGATGATTCAAGAAGACAATAAATGGAATAGTGTGTAAGGATCAATAATACATATTTTATTTTGATACAGGGATTAAAAAATGTAATATTTATGGGGGTGAGTATATATAAACATTGGACAAGATGAACAAATTTTTTGAAGAACTCATCAAGGATAACAAGGAAATTAAAGCCACTACTCTTCAATGGATGTTATTGAGAAGAATGGTTTCTGATAAACTCAAACTCGATTTTAATGATTCAGTGATTTATTTTGGTGTCTCTTGATTACTTGATCGAGACATTAATAGTTTTCCATTTTCCAATAAATGTTTTATTCATAATTAAAATATAATATTCAATCACCTATTAAAGAATATATAAAATAAATTATAGAATATTAAATTAATATATATACAAAATGATTTTATAATAAAATTGTAAAAATTAATATTCATTGTTAATGAATACATAAACAGAAATCCATGAATGTAAAAAATGAGTGAAAATAAATAAATAAAAAGGTATATATTTTCATTTAATTTAAAATATTCATGATAGTTATTAATTAAATAAATTATTAAAAATTGAAAATCAGTATATAATGAAGTGAAATTAATAAGCATTAAATATATACATTACAACCATATTAGTAACCTTAAATTATAATCAATAAATATATACAACTGAATATTAATAAAAAAAAATTACAATAATTTTAATACTAGATAAATTATAAAGAAAAGTGAAGAATATGCTACATTAATAGTGAATAAATGAATCTAAATAATATTAATTAAATGAATGTTAAACAAGAGTGAAAATAAATAATTAAAAATATATAGATTGAAAAAATATTTAAAAATAATCATGTATTATTAATTATTTAAATTATTAATATAAGTAAAAATTAATATATGATTAACTGAAAATGAATAAATATTAACTATATTAATTACATTCATATTAAAGTCATTTAATATTAATAAATAAAAATATATAAATAAATATTAAAAATGGAAAAAATTACACAATTATTTTAACACTGAAACATTCAAATTGAATAAATTAAATAAATTTAAAAATTACGATTATTATTGATTAGATTATGTATAAAATGAATAAATTCAAAAAAAATGTAAAATAATAAATAGAATATTTTTATTTATAATATAATGAATGAATAATATTAAATGATTAAAAAAAATTATATATAATATAGAATGTTAATAAATATATTTGTAAAATAAATATTAAAAATTTAATAAATTAAATAAATATTTTGTGTTTGTATGTTCTATATAAAAATGAGTAAATTGAAAATTATTAATTGTCAAATTATTATAACACGCGTATGATATATGTTAAATTGAATGAAACCACATTCTATTAATGTCCATTACTTGAAACAATTACTTTATTTTTTTAATTAATATTAATTTTTAATTATAAACCATTTTACATTAAGTAAATGACTTAATTAATGTAAATATACATATTCTATATTATATAAGTAATATATAAAAAATATTATATATATTAAAATATGTTCATATATGTGTGAATATATTGAAATATTAAATATATTAAATATATTAATGAAAAATTATGTATAAAGAATGTAATGATTAATAAATTACAAAAATATTAAATAATTTTTTAAAATCAATAAATTATAAAAAACTAGACAAAAAATGTTACTATAAAATAATGAAAACATTATTTCTGAACACTAATCTAAAAATGACATTTATTAGGGGTAAAATGGGTTTTTCATTTCTAAAAAATCATGCAAGCATTATCATCACTAATAAAGTACCCCTTTATGAGCACTAATAAAGGACACCTTTATTGTAACTTTTGTTAGAACTGGTAAAGGCCCTGATTGCTTATAAAAAATATGCAATCATTCATTATCACTATAATATAACCAAATTATAAAAATAAAATCAAAATAAATTATAAATATTATATAAAACTCAAATGATATATATATGTATTAAATTGGACTATCATTTTAGTTCAAAATTTACATAAAAAATTTTCCCCTTAATGGGATAATTAAATTTTTTTAAATAAAATTACAACCAAATATAAAAAATCAAAAGCATTATATATTTCCATTTTTCACAATCATCCCCTATAAAAATCTTATCCCTAAATTAATCCAAAATATTTTAGTAACCATACAGAAAACAATAAATAGATAATGATTTTAATATAATCTATATTTGATATATTATATTGTTTATTACCATGTATTTCAGTGATATTAACTATTATACTATTAATTTTAATATTAGTTCAATTATTATTATATTTATATTAGATAAAATTTTAAAAATATTCCATTAATTCATAATTATATAATCGATTATTAATTACTTTTTGAATTAAAAATATAAATAAATTATATTTGTCAATACATAAAATTTTAATGATATTCAAAGTTATTAAATATTTTAATTATCAAAATCGTTGTTATATATTATATCGCTAAAAAAAATTATCATTTTTAATTTGAAAACATTCACTTTAATAATATTGAACACATTGTGTGACAGATTAATTCATGGTCGATTATTATAAATCATTAATTACTTACGGATCATTGCCCTATTGTTTGAAAATAATATGTGCTCATTTATTATACTTTGACAATGTTCCACCTGTTTCAAACAAAAATGAATTATTTATATGGAAAATAATCAATTGATGTCATATTAGTGACATCACATGACATGTTGAAGTGCATTTGATTCGTACATGAACTAAATTAATTTTGGACCATCTTGCAAAAATTTTTAAAATAATTATAACTCATTTACTCAATTATAATAATACGTTGCTCATTCTAAACTGAATTCAAAAATTTATATTTAAAACACTCACTTTGATTCATACTAACCAAAACACTAGTATGACTGAAATGAGATCAATTCATATAAATCATTAATCATTTATGGATCCTCGCCCTAATGTTTAAAAATATTCTGAATTTTTTTCCCAGTTTTGGCTATGTGATGTATGTTTTAAACTAAAAATACACTTTTATATTGAATTTTTTTTATTTAGTTTGACATAAAACATTATATTCCAAATTAATATTTAATCATTTAATATAATCAAAAATGAATTAACGATCATTCTACTAATTATAAATCAAATTCAATGATTTTATTCATGATTTTGTCTATGTGATGCGCATTTTAAACAATGCTCCACTTTTATTTTGAAATCACTAAATTGGAGTCATGGTGTACACATCATGTATTATAATTACATGATGTTAATTCCAACAAATCATTTTTTATGGATTGTTTTTTCATAGTATAAAAATAATAAAACACCATTTTCTAAATCATGGTAGTGTGACATGTGTTTTAATCTAAAATGACACTTTTATAATGAAAATATGCATGTTGAGTCATAAAGACCATAACATGTGTCTAATAAACATGTTTTACATTACTTTTAAATGTATTAATGTTTTTAATAATTATGGAAAAAATATGAGATTTTTATTGGTTTTGGCCATGCGACACATGTTTTAAAAAAATTACACTTTTCGATTTAAAACACACAATTTGAATCATATCGGGCAAATGATTATTTATATTGATGTCTGGTAAATTCTAACTCATCCAAAAAGTGTTATGGATTGTTTTATAACATTTTTAAACCAATGAAATCTATTTTTTTTGTTCTGGATTTGTGACATAAGGTGTAAATAAAAATGAAGCATTTTTTTGAATACACAAACCTATAGTCATATCAGACACATCATGTATTGTATTAATATTTGATCTATTATTACATCAAAAAAATGAATAATGGAACAATTTACAAATTTATGAAGACAATATGAGCTTGTGTATATAGGGTTTTGTTTGTGATGAATGTGTTTCACAAAAATGTCATGTAAAACTTTCACTTTGAGTAATACTAGATACATTGTTTTTCAGATTTATATAGAGTAAATTATTTTTTTTCAAAAATGAGTTATGGATCATTTCCATCAGGATTGAATATAATCGATGATTATTTTTTTAGTTTCTTCTATGTAACGTGTGATATAAACTAAAAATACAATTTTATATTGAATACATGTACTTTCAATCATACTAGACACATCGTGTGTTATCTTGAAATGTAGTAATTTCGTTTATGTTACTATCAAAACCCTCTCCCTCAAACTATTCCCATACTGATATAAAAATGAAGGAAAATAGATAATGGCACATGAGTCCCACCTTTAGTGGGCCCCATGGTGGTGACTATCACACATGGTATACAAATCTTAAAAAATGTGAGGTATTACCATTTTTAAAGAAACATGATTGGGAGATAAGATGGTTTATAAAAAAACATATCCATGTAATATATATATATGTGTGTATTAATGAAATAAAAATCAATCTCAAATACAAGTTTAAAACAATTATATTACAAATACAATGAAAAATCCAATGTAAATACCAAAATAAAGCTATTCAAAGACAAGACATCTATCCTCAAGACTGTGCTAGTAAAATCCAGTATAATCCACATATCCCTCCTGGAAACCTGAAATTAGTTTATATATATAGGGTTCACAATAAAATTATTCTCCGTAGAAAACCCAATGTCTTTTATACACAAGTTATATAGGCATTCTAAAGATCATGTGTGAAAAAAATAGAACCATACAATACCTAACAAGATATACATTCCATCCCAACCTCACAAAGGCACAACCACTTTGTTACACAACTAATGTAAAGATATATAGTAAGAGCTTCGATGGTTTGGGTATATCTCACCACTTCCCACTTGTTTAGCCACACTTTCCCAATGGTAAACATACTCATGCTCTTCCCTATTCTGAAAGAACCACATCACTACATGACAGCAAAAAAACAGTCCTTACAACTAGTCTTATCACCTAGAAAAATAAAACACATCGAATCATGCATGTACGCACGTGGGACTCAAAGCTTGTCCCATCACCTGGGAAAATGAATTGCATCACATCCCGCTCACACACACCAGGGCCGCACAGATAGTACCATCGCCTGGGAAATGTTAGTACATCACATACTATCTGCACACACCTGGAGACAACACCACATCTCATCATTAATATACTGGGGAATGCACAACTTTCCCAAAAACACCAAGGCCTCTCAATCCACAACCTACCTAAATAGTCTTTGGCTATCACCACCAATAATAAGTAGTATGGAAGGGTGGGAGGCCATCCATACAACCTCCCACTAAGATGTTCGGGTAAGAGAACCCCCCCCATGAAAATGGGGGAGTTCAGAACATAGGTCTCAACTAGAGTGGGCTGTTCATTGAAATCACAATGGAAAATATATGTTTGAATAAATTTAATACTAGACACTCCATCCAACCCTATGGGTTCTCAATTAATCGACCAGATCACAATACTTTAAATTATGCTACTACCTATAAATGCGCCCTACTACAACAATCCACAAAATCAAACCATCTCCCCCATCCAATTTTTAAGCAATTATCATTATTTATTAATAAAATCATTTATTCCATCCATGTCTAACAAGGAAACTACTAGACACAACACAGAAGAAGCCAGACAACAAAAATCACACAGAGAAAGATGAACCCTGGTAAACAAACCCACTTCATGTTCCTATATAATTAATACCCATTCAAACTACGTCAATCATAATTATTCAAATTCATTCCTCTGAATCCAACATTCAATATAGATACCCTCCTTCACACAGCTGCACCAAGAAACACATCTCATGCCAACCATTATCGGAATCCTTACTACAACCCCCACCACACACTTCACATCAAGCAACATAATCATTGCACAACCTAGTGACAAACTTATTGAACAACACATCCCACCCATTCTATAATCAATCAATCTCATAACCTGAGACTCCATAATACAATCCAAACTATCCCCCAACACATAACAATTTTCACAATTGTACCACCACAAAAACCCAACAAAACATATTCAGATTTAACAAGACATTTATTCTATAATTCAACATGTTCACTTATGTGGTTATCATAGAAGAAAATATCTAGTGTAATCTATTTGTTATCCAGACCCATGTGGTTAACAAATTTCATATATAATTTTTCAGTGAAAGACAAACAAAAACAATTCTTTCTATAGACCATCCCATGTGTAGAAAAATATCTTGAATAGCCATGACTTTTATCGGTGCATTTAGACCAAATAATTCAAATATAAAACCAAAACAAATAACAAGAGGATCAAACATCAAATTTCACCACCCCTGCATATTGATCTTGAACCGATTCTGTTTACACTATTTAATTTGGATTTAACTATCTTAAAATTGGAAACATTCATACGCCCACCCAACATGATGCATAATTAAGAGATATGAAGGAAACCTTCTTAGAAGAATATAGAATCATTAATTCCTAGTTGCACCAATATAAGGGTCGCACATGCAGTGGGAAATAAATCTAGGGAATATTTCATAAAAAATTTAAAACAAAATGCATAACTTCTAGGAAAATTAATGTTCGGGGTGTCTCACACCATGATTAAGGGAAGCAACTAAGGAAGAGAATATCTCATGTTTATAATGCCTAGATCCTAAATAAATAAGAGAAATGGGGTTTAAAAGTCATTAAAGGTGGATCTTGAACAAAAAATATTCAGTTTAGAAGTTAAAGGAAGCTTCAGTTTTTTTTGAAGATAAATATGATATGAAAATAGTTGAGAGACCTAAATGATGTCATGGATCCTTTCAAACTGAGGTGGTAAAAACAACTCTTATTCCACATTGATAACTCTCCCCACCACCTCTAAGGGTCTGAATAAACTAGGAGGAATCATGCTACCTCTACCAATCCTACACTCCCCACATTGAGGGGAATCCTTAAAGAACATTTTTCCCCTAACCCTTAACTCTATGGGCCATATCATGAAATAATCATGGGGATTTTTCTAGTCATGGGATTCTTTCATCCTTCTGTGAACAAGATGAATCATCTCGTTCATGCTCTACACCACATTATTACAAGAATAACTGTCTCCCCTACCATCACCCAACAGAGCTGAGAACGACATGGTCTATCATAAAATAACACAAACCAAACCATTCTAATGAAATAGTGATAGATTTTATTACAAGAAAACTTTTCCCATGGAAGGTGTGATACCCAAGATCCACTAAAGTGAAAGATACTTGCTTGCAACATATCATCCAGTGTCTGGGATGTCTATATTATTTTTGCATTTCTCTATGGATGGAAGGATGTGTTGAGGTGTAACTGAGTTCTAAACACATGATGTAATCCCCTACAGGATTATGAAGTAAAAAATATATCTCAATCCAAGATAATGGATCTCATAACTCCATCTAGTCTTATCACCGCATCCATATACCACGTTTTCAAGGTATCCACTATTCCTGATGCCTTAGTTTTTAAGAAGAGAGCAAATTTAGTCAGATGATCTACTAATAACCTGGTATCATTGTAGCCTCTCAAATCTATGGGTAAACCTCTGATGAAAACCATTGAGATATCATCCATATTTTACTCAGGGATATCTATGTGCTATAAAAAACCACTAGGAACACGGTTCACAGTATTAACTTGTTGTCACAGAAAGAATTTATCCACAAATTCCAACATGAGGCATTTCATATTGATCCACAAAAAATACATCCTCATGCCATGGTACATCTTAGAAAATTTAGGTTGTACTGATTAGGGTGATAAGTTAAACTCACAGAGGAATCCCTCACACATCACCACTGGAACAAAATTCCTTCCATAAAAAAATCTGGTTCTGACCGTCCTCTAACCTACCCTCTAGAGAATCACCATGGTCAACATGATCACACATCGAATCTACCTCTGAGTCTCCCCACTATGATTCTGCCACCTGATTCATTAGTGAAGATTACACCATCATCTGAAAAAAGTATCCTCTAACATTGTCCACCCTTGCGTACTAGTGAAAGGCTTACAACTCCTCCAATTCATTCCACGTTTAACAGGATCTTGGAAAAACATTTGTCTAGGACTTTTTAATCAATGCATTGACCATGAAATTCTCTTTCCCTGGCGTGTAGGAGATATCGAAATCATATTCATGAATAATCTCTATCTACATCCACTGTCTCAAGTTCATATCTTTCTTGGTAATGATATACCCCAAAATCATGTGATGTTGGAAGACCCTAAAGTGCTCCCCACTAAGATCACATACCTTTTCCACATGAAGTCTCATCCAGTCCTAGATTGGATGCATCAAAAAATTCCTTAAACATCACCTCTTCCTCTAGAAACATGAATTCTAGAGAACTGACCCACATCCACTTCAGATAATCAAATTCCACATGCACTGCTTACACCACACAAAATAATTTTTTTTCTAGTTATAAATATCAATGGACGTGAAACTCATGATAAATGGGATACAGACCTATGACAATATCCTGCAAGACCAAGAACAAAATGAATCAATACCATATTCTTCAGTGCTAGCCAATAAACAACTACTTCAACATTTGAGGGGTCCACTACTACTCCTACTATGAAACCACATTCCAAAAGTAATTAACCACTTGTGTAGATAAATTTCAGTTGTACAACATTTTGTAGAGATGGTGGTATTGAAGAACCTACAATATGGTTCTAGGATGCATGAAATGTTCTACCTCTATCTTTCATTTATTTAATATCTCATCGATGAAGACAATATCGATCTAGTACAGGAACTCATGAATGAAATATTTCATAATATCCATGATCTTGGATGGTGAATTCGTAACATTGAATGACATGACTATGAAATCATGTTTCCTATAATGAAATCTGAAATTAGTATTTAGAATATCTCCCTTTATAACCCTCAATTGGTGATATCAATATCATAGATCTATGTTAAAAATCCAACTCTCCCCAATAAGTTGGTCAAAAATATCTCCTATCCTCATAAGGGTGTAACACTTCATGATTGTCACCTGATACAAACCCTAGTAGTTTATACACAATCTCATACCAACATCCTCCTTTTTAGAGAACAACACTGGACCACCACATGGTGATACACTAGGCTGGATAAATCCCTTATTCATCAAGTCATATATCTGAATCCTTAACACCCTCAACTTAATGGGTGTCATCCGATAAGTATCCAACAATATCAAAGAATCTCCTTGATTTTGGTCTATCCCAATTTCAAGATCACGTCTAGTGGGTAGCATCAAAAACACATTAGTTAAAACATCTAAGAACTCCCCAATGACTATAAGAACCTACACAATCCCAAAATCTAATTATTCCACTGGAAACTAATCCATCATATAAATAAGTTCCTCTACATTCCGAATTCCCTCATGATTTCTTTACTTAGCCACAAAACCCATAGGTTGATCATCCAAGTCTGAAAACATGACTCTTCTCCAGAATAATTTGATAACAACTCATATGGAATAAAACCATTTAATGTTGAGAATGAAATCATATGGTTTCATCTTTAGTAAGAATAGAACCCCAAGAGGATGATCTGACCCCATCATTTATCTACATCCCCAACACACATCAAACAAGCAAGTCTGACCTCCAAATTGCAAACTCAACTCCAGGGAAATAGAAGCCATTCTATGTCTAGTACCAGACTAGGGGATAGAATTATTGCAACAATGGAGTGTGAAGCTATTGAATAAGAAAATCAATATGAATTGGTAATACATAAAATGATCATACCTCTAACAATCACATAACATACGAGAACTGACACCTATAATACTTGAAAATAACCACGCCTAGCTCTTCCTCTCCTTTAAAGAAGACCACCTCTATAATCAATCCTGGGGCAAGGTCCCTATGAAAAACCCTGAGGTAAGCCTCTACATTCTCCATCTCCCCTTTGGGATGCATGATCCTACAATCCCTTTTGCTAAAATGGAATAGCTGGTAACAGCTATTGGGGATAGTGTTGAACCCTACTACCTCCATTATACTGAGCTCGAATGGATGTTGGTCACTGGTTCTGAAAATGGGTATGGACTCCACAGATGAAACACCTCAACCCCAAGTACACGACAAAGTCACGAGGACTAGATGTTCAAAACGAAAACTACTGAGGTAGACTACCTATCAATCGAAACCCGAAATGACCTAATGTATTAGAACTAATGTTGGTAACACTTCCTCTTACAGAACCATGATGGTTCCCCTATTGTGGTAGACATCATCATGAGTGTATCATCTCAATCACTTATACCTTCTTCTGATTCTCCATTTACGTAAGCAATGTAAAGGGGGTAACTGTGAACTATATTGAAGGAAGAATTGCCTCCTATTATCATATCACATGAGAGTCCTCATCCAGAATGGGGTCCAAGAAAAAACAAATGATGTATTATAACATAATCCACATCTCTCATACTTACACACTCCCCTACTCAAGGGATATTATCTCATACCTATCCTCATCAATCATGGTTGATGAAATAAATTATGATAATAATCCATGCAAAAAATCAACCCACAAAAGTTCACCTTACATCCTCTCCCATAGGAATAGAATCCACCACTTACACATTGCTCCCCGCATATGGATCATTGGAAAAGGATCCCAATACTCCATCAGAGCCTGGATCAAATAGAAGGTGATCTAAATCTCCTCGAGACATCTATATGTCATCATGTCAAAAAAAAAAGTACCATCGTACATTCACAAGGCCTAGTTTTGGATACTACATAATGTTCTCTTCCACTATTTTTCATCCTCCACTAGATCAACCCCCCAATAATCAATATGATCGGCCTGCTGAGCATCAACTTCTCAATACATAGACGAACAATGACCGAGTGACATAGATAAAAAGGTGAAAATGGCTTCCAAAGCCTAGGGTAGTATAGAATTTTATTTAATATTTATTTAAACTCATTTAACTCATGTTTTCATTAGTTTCAAATTCCCTAAAATAAACCAATTCAAATGGGAAAAGAAGTGGTTATGATTCATGTACCTTTCCATGGGTCTCTACCAAGTAAACGGTGTAGCTGAACATTGTTGTTTGGTAGGCTTGGAGTTCTTTCATTAGATCGGGTGGGGGGGATCCCATGTCATTGTAGGTCTTCCCTAGAATATGTAACACACCATGATAACCTAAAACTTTTTCCCTACCAACCCAGGAAATCATCACAATGCATAACTCCATACTCCATCCTATCAATCAAACATCAAATATGATAAAATTATTTAATGACCCACTACCTCCAAAGAAGCTCCACAAGATCTATAAATTAAGGACGACAGATAATGACCATATGAGTCCAGCCTCTAGGTGGCCCTAAGTTGGTGACTAGCACCAAGTGTATATAAATCTTAGAAAATGGAGGCATTAACCTTTTAAAAAAACAATATTGAGAAAAAAGATGGCTCATCCAACAAAAAAATCCATTATATATATATATATATAAGAAATATAAATCCTTCCAACATGCATGTTTAAAATATATTTGTTTCCAATATAATGAAAAATACAATGTAAATACCTAAATAAATTTAATGAGTGACATGACAACTATACCAATGTCCAAGCTAGTAACACCTATCACTCTCTATATAATCATCCAATAAAACTAAATGATGTTTATATATGTATGGTGAGAATACAAATATACTTATTAGGAAAACCATAGTCTATCATGCTCATGTGAGAGAAGCATACTAATTCTCCCGTGATAAAACAACAGAACCCAACAGTACCTTATAAGGTATACATGCCATCCCAAACTCAACATGGAATGCTCACCAAGTAACAGAATTAATGTAATGTAATATTGTAAGATATTATATTATTTGGGTACCACACACCACTTAACAATTTTTTATCCACTCTGGACCAACTAAAATTGTCCTCGTGCTTCAACCCCTTTGAAAAGAACTACATCAACCCATGTCTTCACATTCCTGGTCCTTAAAGCTAGTCCCATCACCTGGGAAAACCAATCATATTAGATCAGTAACACACACACCTAGGCATCAATGCAAGTATTTTTACCTAGGAAAAATAATCACATTTCCTACCACCCGGACTCACTTGGGCTTCACAGCTAGTATCGTCACTTCAAAAAACAAAGAAAACAACATCACATCTACACACACTTGGGCCTTACACCACATCTCATCCTGAAGACACGTGGAAAAGAAAAACATACCCATACACACCTGGGACTCAAAAATGAAAACCTATCTGATAGAATTTCCCTATTAACACCATGAAGAAGGAGTAGGGAAGAGTGAGTAACTAGCCATCCATCCTGCCACTAAGAGACTTGGGAAGGAAACCCCCTGTTGATGATGGGGGTGTTCAGCACATAGTTATCAACTAGGGTGGGGTAATTATATAAATCAAAAAGTAAAATACAAATATGTATTAAAATAATACTAAACACTCTATCCCTTAACATGGTTTCTCCCAAAAACAACCATCTCATAACACATCCAACTATGTTGCTACCTCTAAATTCCGAGCCACACAACAAGAAACAAACTCAAATCATATCCCTGGCCAATATAATTAACAAATTATCATTCATAATTAAAAAATTAATTTATTCATTACATCTCTTCCTAAGAAAATACTAGGCACAACAAACAACAAGACACAAAGAAAAAGTCACATTGTAGTAGATGAACCATGGTATGTTAATCCACATCAACTTATTCTCTATTTGATGCCCATGTTAAACAATTACCTTAACATTATTCAAAGTCATTTTGTTCAATCCATCATCTCAATAGAGAAAAACACCAACTCATAGTCGCACCCAAAAACACATATCATCACAACTATTATCAAAATCCCTACTTCATATCCACATCACACCCATAACATCCAACAATATAATCATAGAACATCCTGATCACAAAATTATTATAAAAAACTTCTCATGCATTCCACAATCAATCAAGCATTGATACTGTTATTCCATTATACCTTATAAACCACCCCACATCACATACCAGGGCTCACAACCATAACACAACACAAACAAATATAAAAATCAGATTTAATAAGTCATCCATTCATTAAATCAACTTGTTATCTTCTAGGATAATACTAGAAGGTAAAATCCCTGGTAATCCATTAATTATTCAAGTTTATGTGGTTAAAAAATTTCATTTTTAAATTTTAAATAAATTGAAAACAAATAATATTAATTCCATAGACCATCCCATGGGAAGAAAAATACCCCCATTGGCAATATTTTCAGTTGGTTGTTTTGCCTGTAAAATTAAAAATATTATCCCAAAACAAATAATAAGAAGATCATACATCACATTTCCCCACACCTCGATATTGACTTTATAAAAATTCAATTATCTAATTATAATTTGGTTCCAAAATTCTTCACAAGGGAAACACTCATATAGCCACCCAACATGATACAAAATTAAGAGGGATGATGGAAACCAACTTGGATGTAGAGACAATCGACACTTCAGGGTTACTCTAAAGCAGGGGGCATGCATGTAGTACAAAAAGTCTCTATGGAAAACGAGATCCAAAAGATATAGCACAAAACATGACTCCTCTGGGAAGAAATGTTCATGATGTCTCACAACAAGGGAAAGGGAAGCATAGAAGCAAGATAATATCTCACCTTAAAAAAGGGAGATCCTAAATCAATGAATGAAATGCTTTTTAAAAGGCATTAAGTGTGGATCTTGACCAAGACCACATGATTTGGATGTCAAAATAATCCTCAGGTTATTAAAAGATATAATGATTTAAAAAAGATCTAAAAATAATTAAATACGATATTAAGTTATTTTTATGTTAAAAAATGTTAACGGTGAAAAACTATAGAAAATTGAAAAAACTAGAATAATGGAAAACAATGGGAAATCAATCACCATTAGATGTGTCACCATTGTGAGTCACTGGTGCAAGTCACCATTCGGAGAGCAACTGGTTCAAGCCACCAATAGAAGAGCTACGATTGGACAACTCACCACTTGAAGACTCTCTATTGGATGGGCTACCATTCTTTGAGCTGCCGTATCAAGTCACCATCAGGACTCACTAATGCTATTCAACATTATGAGTCACCATTTCAAGTCACCATTGTGAGACACTGTTACTAATCACTATCATGAATAACTATATAAAATAACCATCATGAAAAACTGTTGTGACTCACTATCACAACCCACCATTATGACTCACCGTTGTAACTCACTATCTCAAGTCACCATCCTGAGTTACCATTATGACTCACCATAATGAGTAACCATTTTTATTCACTATAATGTATCATCGTCGCGACTCAATGTTGTGAATCCCCCAAAAGACCAACCTTTAAAGAACCTGAGAAACTATACATTTATAAAAATGTTGAAATAAGAAACATTGACCTCCTAGAACACTTCAACTAAAGAATTTTCACAATGTAATGGACCAGAGTGGTCCAGACCATTATAATCACCCATGAAATATGTGTTATAATCATATGTTTTGATAACATTTTAATCAATTTCAAATGGTTTTGGAGAATTGGAACATGGTTTAAACTAAAATGACACTATTATAAGGAAAACATGAACATAAATTCACACTGGACTCATAATGTGGTGAATTGATATCCAATCAATTTATACACACCAAAAATGAATAATAGATCACTTTATTGAATTATTAAGACAATATACTACCATATTATCATTATTTGATATGATATGTGTTTTTTAAACTAAAAGGAATGTCTTAATGAGACAAAGATGCACTTTGAGTCATACCATCCACATCACATGTCATATTTATTTGTGGTCAATTTCTATATGTAATAAATAAATTATAGATAATTTTCGTAATATTTTGAAAGCAATCTGATATCTTGTACTCACATATTACAATATGATGTGTGTGTTAATTTAAACTAACACTTTTATAGAGAAAACACACACATGGATTAATTTTGGGCACATTAGTTTTTAGAGAAACCTTTGGCCAACTCCAATACATAAAGAATTATAAATGGATTATTCTCCAAATGATTTAGGATAGTTTAATATCATTTACTTGGTTTTGGATGTGTGAAATTTTTTAAGTAAATTGATACTTTTAATATGAATATGTTCACTTCGAATCATAATGGAAACATCGTGTGTCAGGTTTATTTACAGTTTATTCCTTCAAATTCGACATGAATTATCGACATGTCTATTAATGATTAAATACTATATAACCTCATTTTCATGGTATTGATAATGCTATTTTCATTTTAAAATAAAAAGTAAAATTTATATTGAAAACACACTATTTGAGCGATACCGAGAACATTTTTAAATTAAAATTCATTAAATTACCACTTGTGAATAATTAATTATGGATGGTTCACTATAAATTTGAAATCAATACTAACTCATTTGTCAAATTTTGACAATGTGGAAGGCATTTGAAATAAAAATGACACATTTATATTTAAAACATGATCATTGAATAATTATAGCCACATCATATGTAATATTGATATGTGATCGATTCCTACACATCTTAAATAAATTATTGACCATTTACCTAAATTATGAAAAGAAACTAACTTCATTTTCAACGTTTTGACTATGTGACTTGTGTTTTAAACTATATTTCCTTGTTGAGATCAATCCCCCCAACCGAATTTTTGAATTCCGACCCTCATTGAACTATATTCACATATAATTCCATGATTCTTCTTTTAACATAGAATTATAATATTATAAAGGCATCTGTATTAGTATTTATAGTGGCATTCATTTACATGTATTTGGTTGAATAAAATGTGAATTTTAAGGAAATAATCTTACATTTTCACCGTGGATATGGTAGTGATTATAACAGTGTCGATACCCTTTATACATACTCATAAAAATATAAAAATAAAAAAATGTGAAAAAGATATATCTAAGAGAATTGATGTACCTTCCCTAGAGTCTAGTAATATGACTTCTTATTTTTGGGTAAAAGTATCATTTAGCTATTTCCCTCAAACAATTGTCTTTACCAAAACCTCAATGTATAATATATCATGAGAAAAATTATCTTCATTAATGTTAACAGATCAACTAGAATATGTATACCGTATCTCTCCTAGATACATATCCTTGAGAAATCACTCAAATCATTCATTCTTTTCAGCTTCATCACCAAAGTATTTTTTATTGACAGCCAATAAAAACTAACACCTAAATAAAAGAAATTATGTTAAAGTTTAAAATAAATGAATGGCCAACTGGGGAATGTTTATATAACTTTTTGAATCATTTTAGAATTATAGTAAAAATTGTATGATTGAATTTATCACAATACAGGAATACTATTTTCATCATGAAGAGGATCCATATTAGTGGGAGGACAATCAACTCTATATACTCACTCAAGAGTGAATAAATATCTGTTATGGGGTTGAAATATATCTAGAATTATGGGTTGGTAAAATCATAAAAAAATGTATGATAATTAAAAATTTATGTGTACAAAATATATATAAGTAAAATATTTCTAGTAGTATACGAAATTAATTTTTTAGAATGTCATTTATTGAATTAATATTATTATTATTTAATTTATAAATGTATTTTTAATGCCATATAAATATTAAGATCACATACATAATCAGAAATCACCTCAATATAATGTATAAAATCCTTTTAACACCATATACTCTGCCGACTCACCTCTAAAAAATGTATTTCTTCTTTTTTTTATGTATACATTAGGTTTTCTTGGAAGTACTGATAAAATATTCACAAAAATAACTATTAATAAAATTTTAATTTATATTTCAATTACCTTCGAAAATTACATGTTTGGGGATGATAGTTTTTTGATGTTATATAATATTATTTATAAAATTTTAAATTAATATAAAAAACATTGTTGATATTTTGTATTTAATGCTATATAAAAAAATCAAAAAATAATTAAATAGTATTCAAATATGTTTTAATTGATAAATATTACTATATAAACCATAATCAATTTCTAATTGATGAAATATATATTCTTCTTATATTTACATCGTGATCTCATACACTAATTTAGCTGATATTTATAAATCATGTGATCCTAAAAAAATTCATGTTGAGATGAAAATTAAAATGAGTAATTTTATTTTTATCTATTAAATATGTATTAGAGTGAATTAAAAATTCACAATTGAAATCATGAGTGGTTATTTTGACAGAAATCCATATTTTGTTTCTAAAAAAATAAACATTCGGTGTATCCATATTGATTTATATTTTCATCTAGTTATTCCTAAAAAAATATTTAATGAAATATATATACACATATATTTTATATGATTAATTTATGAGGATTTACCCATTAATTTTATAAATCAATAGAAGTTCATCATCTGTTATTTTCATTGAAAAAAATCTGATTTATTAATCATTTGTCAAATAAGATTCTTCTTATTAAAAAAAACATTTCCAATATAAATTATATAGGGATTAATTTTTTCAACCCTTACTTACCACAATATTTTCTTTATATAATAGTAATATATACACCAGTTGAAAATATGAATCATTATTAACTAAAATGACCAAAGTATATCATTGTTTTAAAAAAATATGAAAATTTTCCATGTTTATATTGGAGATGGTTTCCAAGGACCAACTATTTGTACTTTGATTACATGTATATTCAAAATAGTTAATATTAATTGACTATCTTGTTAAATATTGTTCAATATTTATCACATATTGAATGTAATAATGACAAAGAGTGTGTTTTCAATGATAAATCCATAGATGTTTCCCCCTATGATGAGAACATTTAAGTGATATTAAAGTATTATTAATATTTTAATGTGGTTGGATAACATACTATTATGCGATACAATGTATATAGAACATTTTTTCTGATTACTAGAAAGAAGATAACGATTCTTTATATAAAGTTCACACATCATAATCTCCAAAATGGGAGATTATGAAAACATAACCACAAATTTTAATTCCACATGTTTTGGTGTCATGTAATATTACTATTTTTGAGAATGTTTAATGGTCCTTATACATTAATTTTATAATTATTGCATATCATGGCTAGTTTACTTAGATTTGGTGATGGAAACCATGACAACATATGTTTGATGTGATGTAGGGTGTAACATCCCATTGTTTTTAATAATAAATTGAAAAAAATGAAACATTTTTTATGTAGATATTTCTAACTATCCTTTAAATAAAAGTTTTTCATTTCTATGTTGTGAATTTTGAAAACAGACTCATCTATAATGGTGAAAAGTAAGATATTTGGAGTTTGAAAGGACAACTGTGTATTTTTTTGGTGAATGGTAACATACCATTATTTATAATAATATGACCCTAAATAATATTATGTTGTATTATTATTTTATTTTATTTAGAATTTAAGATAATATCAAATTGAATAATTTTTCGATGTGTCAAAAAATATCTTATAGTTTTAAAATTTTATTTTTTATTAAATTATGATTTTATAGACAAATTAAATTAATAATATATAGAAATTAATTTTCAAAAAAAAGAGTTCATTTTTAAATTATACATGTAGAAAAATGGTTCAAGTTAATATTTGTGGTCTTTATGATTTTTTTTTAATTTTTGATGAATAGTGAAATAAGGTAAAATACAGTGTATTAAAATTATCAAATAAATATAGTACTTATGACATCATAAGTGATTTAATACCACTTGGTTATAACTAACATGATATTATTACTTTTTTGGGTCACATGAATTATTACTATTGATATTATTGACAAAAAATATTATAATAATGATTAAAATAATGTAAAATATCTTCTCTCCTCTACTATAAATACAACCTGCATTTTCCTCTTACTCCCACACCTCTCAAGACATAATACTGACCAATGCTCCGCCCAATACTCCTCCCAAGGCTCTTCCCCACTTCCTATAGATGTTGGTCTCAGAAAAAGGCCAAAACCAAAGGCCTTAAAAAGGATCTCAAGGATAAGAGATCAAGAGGTAACCATCCTCTTTTGTTATCTATCTTTTCTTTAATTTTCATTTCTGTTGTTATTATTTCCTAACCACCCATTATCCAAGAGGTATGAATGATACATTATCTTACATATTATGTATTTCATCATGTTTAGGGAAGAATTTACATTATACATCTTCTCCTCTCCAACTTATTCAAGAAATTAAAACATCATCCGTGATGTATGGATTAACCAACATCATGGATGATGTGATTTAAATTTATTTTACTTCCATCAAGACAAGAAAGGAACCAATTTTTTTAGTTAAGAATATTATAATTTATGTATTATATCATATATATGGTTTTTAAACCATTTTTTACAGAAGTTATTAATTTATGAAACAAAATGAGTTCATTACAGTCGAAGAATTGCTAAAATGACCTAAAAAATATCAATAATGTTTTATCATATGAATCATTATCATGGTAGAATTGAAAAACTATAAATGTAAGAATATATGGTCATAAAAATATGTAAATTCCAGTCCATTCTAGTTATATTGTTTCACATCCCAACGATAAGAATACCCATCATAAATTGATCATGGAAATCATATTAAGAACACCCCCAAAACAAGGCAAGGAACAAAATACTAACAATTAAATGGTGAAATGATGTAATTTAATGATCATATTAGGTATTATAAATATGAATATATTTCTTTAAAATATTAATAACACACTTTTAGCCATTAAACAATTGGTTTAATTAAGTTTTAATTAATACGAACCTGATCTATGTGAGTTTTTAACCCGATTTCTTTTCTTTGGGTAAACCTTCTACTTCATTATTTATATTGTATTAAAAAAAAAATTAATTAATTTTGTTTATATTGTGTTTAAATATGAGTATATATAGAGTATATACATATTTAATCCACTATATTAATCCTCACATCAATTATATGATTTTAAGGGGGTTTTCTTTTGAAAACCTCTTTTAAAATTCTGTTTTACAAAATAAAAAAGCAATGATTTTATGAAATTATTCATGTTTTATGATTATGTTTGGGTATTTTGGAATTTATAATGATGTAGTGTGGGACCTATATCTCGCACCAATTCATTGGGTGTGTGTAATTTGGAGGTTGTTCATATGGTTACTCCAAATGTAACTCTCATGGTTACACTAATTATAAGGTAGTCATGAGGGTTACATGATTATGTAAGTAATTCCCCAAGATATATTTATGGTTATATTTATGTTCTTTATGTTTTGTGGAAAACTCATGGAAATATAATTTTTTATAATGTATGTTTATATGGGTGACAATTATGTCTTTTCGAAAATGATTTCATACCTTACATGTATTCATGGACTAATGTGTTACATCATACTATTTATATAATGTATTGATGTTTTGGTGCTCATCATAAGTTTTATAATGAATTTAATGTGTTAAAAGTATTTTAATGGCATGAAAAAACTCAGGTTAAACATGTGAATAATTTTCTTGTAAAACTTGTTTTATTTGAATTGTTTTCTATTTTGGATTAAATGAATACTATTTTTATGGTATCCACTCTATATTAATGTTAAATATTATGAATTTATTATGTTAAAATTATCTAAATCTCTAAACTTGAAAATATCCTAAATGAGAAACAATGTTATTTCATGACTATATTAAAGATTACTTAATGTAATATGGTCGAGTCCTTATAGTTGGTATCAGAGGATGGGTTTCATAACATTAGTAGTTAGGATGATGTAATATAATAACATACATGATTTTTACTCTATTATTAAATTTAAATGTTGAAGAATTTAAAGATTACCATGTTACTTTGACTAAGATAATTTTGTTTAGGTTGGTTTTTCGATGAAGAAATAGGGAAGCTATATATGAGAAGTACCGACATAATGACATCATTCCAAATCTGCAGCCCAAAATTGTAGTGATTGGAACCGAACAATTTTTAATAGTAATGGATCATTTAACACCATAAATAAATCGTTGCGACATCCATGTAATAGAAAATCCATTGGTACCTCAATGGAACAAGATTATAGTGGAACATTTTATGAGACGATACCCTATTAATTTCAATGGATATTATGACCCAATAGTTGCTGATGGATGTATTAACAACCTTGAAATGATATTTAAAGTTATGGGTTATTAGGATAATCAAAAGGTAGGTCTCAAAATATATTGTTCGGATGGTGAAGTTGGCCAGTGGTTTTAAAGGGTAAAAAATATTAGTGATAGAGATGATATTTTTGCCATATAGTGATAAAACTTTTAAGATATTTTTATTGAAAAATACTTTCTAAAAGTGGTGTGACATAAGATTGATAATAAATTCCCTGAATTGAAGTAAAAACTGGGTGATTTAGTGGCTATGTATAAATAAAACATCACCCGACTGGTAAGGTATGCTCCAAATCTTATTTTGGATCTTGATAAAAAAGTCACGAGAATTTACTCAGGATTAAAACCAATGTATCTAAGGTAATTGGCCTCTCGTGAATTCAAATGGTTTTAGAAACTTGTCCGATGTGATGAGAAGTTAGAGATGGTGTTTTCTGATGTTTACATGCATTTTCAAAATAAGGAGAAGAATAGGTCTAGATGGAAAGAGATTGGTAAGAATCAACCAATGATATTTGATGGTAATAAAATATAATTTCTATTTGGTAAAAAGTGTGGAGATAATAAACCTAGGGAATTCCATTCAAAATATGGGTAGTTTTTTCAATGTGGTATGTTTGGACATATGACCCTAGATTTTAATAAAAATTTTCCTTACACAAATCTTGATAAGAAAACTGTAAAATGTTTTAAATGTGGTGAGATTGGTCATCATGAAAATGCCCACCAATTGGCAGATCCAAATTATACAAAGAATACAGAATATAAGAAGAATGGTGTAGTTTGATGCATAACTACTACATCAACAGAATCTGAGCCATCCAATGAATTAGTATCAGATACCTTGTATGTCTACTAATAATTTGATAATGTTTTATTTGACACGGGGTCTATACATTCTTTTATTTATGAGAAATATTCTAGTAAATTGAAACTTCACCCCATCAAATGAGACTAGAACATATTTTTAAAACACCAGGGGAAATATTCTAGCAATGTAGTTTTATGAGTATCATTCTATTATAGTCTTTCTAAATAATTTACCTGCAAACCTTGTTGTTTTTTTATTTAGTAGAGTTAGATGTAATTATCGTAATTGATTGGATTTCTATTTATCTTGATAATATTGACTATAGAACTAAGTAATTTTACTTTCGAAAATAATTTCAATTTATATACAATAAAAAACTGATTACATTGATATCATATCAGGATGTAGAGAAATTGTTGAAATATAAAAATTAATGTTTACGTTTCTTATCTTGTTGAAAATAGGGTAACTTTTCAGATTAATGATGTGCCAGTGGTAAATGAATACATTGATGTTTTATATAATGAGTTTTTTGTGTTCATACCTAATCAATAAGTCAAATTCATAATTTTCTTAGTTCCTAATGCTAAGATAATTTCAAAACCCCAATATCGAATGGATCAAATGGAACATCTTGAATTAAAAAATCAATTGTAGTATTTTCTTTGATAAGGGCTTCATTCTTCCAAGCACATCACCATGGGGTGCTCATATTTTTTTCTTTAAAAAAGATGGTTCTATAAGAAATTTCATAGATTATAGATCCTTGAATAACATCACTAATAAAAACAAGTATCATTTTTCTTCATATCAATGACTTGTTTGATTAGCTCATGGGAGATTAGTAATTTTTCAACATTGGCTTGATATCAGAAAACCATCAGCTGAAGGTGAAGAAGGATTACATCCCAAAAACCAATTTTAATACTAGATATTTGAATTATGAAATTGTTCTTATATCATTTGGGTTAACTCATTCAAATGTCATCTTCATTAATCTTATAAATAGAATATTTAATGAGTTCTTGGACAAGTTTTTGGTTGTGTTTATTGATGACATTATTGTATTTTATATGAGTAAAGCTGGTCATGAAAAACATCTATGGGTTTTTTTGAAAACAATAAATGAAAATAATCTGTACGTAAAATTTAGAAAGTGTGATTTATGGTTGAAATATTTTTTTTCTTTGGAAAATTGTAAATTATAACGGAATAATAGTTCATCCTTCAAAAAAAGTGGTTAATGAATGTCCAAGACCCACAAATGTTATAGAGATTTTTATATTTATTGGATAAGGGGGTTATTACTGACGATTTATTAAAAAATTTACATCGTTATGTAGAATGCAATATAAGTTAACAAAAAATGGGTTATATTTATTTGGATAGAAGAATGTGATTTCTTTTCAGAATTGTATATGAGATAGGTGAATGCTCCAGTTTCAGCCTTGCCTTACCGAAATGGTTACATAGTCATCTTCAATGATGCTTAATTGATGGGACGTAGTTGTGTTTTGATGTAGAATGATTAGAAAATTGATTACACTTCAAGAAAACTAAAACCTCATTAGTTAAATTATCCCACACATGATTTGGAGTTGGTAGCAGTGGTTTTTTCTTGAAAATTTGGAGGCATCATTTATACGGAGCCAAATGTCAAATATATACTAACCATTAAAGTCTAAAGTATATTTTCACTAAGAAGGAATTATACAGCAAGTATAGAAGAGGGATTCAACTGATAAATAATTATGATTGCACATTAAATTATCACCTGGGAAAATAAAACAAAGTGGAAGATTCCATGAGTCAAAAACAACTTACATCATTAACCCTATTAAATTTGGAAAATGATCCATTGATTAATTATTTGATTAATTTTGGCTTTGATGTTGTTGGTGCAGGAAATACCTTTATTTTGTTTCTGGACTTTGATTATTCATCATTATCAGATAAAATTAAACAAACATAGAAGGAATATTGTGAGATAGAGAAAAATGTAGAATATGTTAAAATGGGTAATTTTCCCAAATTTTGACATTGATAATGATTGTGTTTTAAGATTTGATAAAAGTTTATTTGTGCCTTTTTATTCCTAGTTGATGAAATAATTATTGAGTGAAGCTCACATTTCTCCAGTTTCAGTTCATCTTAGAAGTTCTACGATTGTTAGAGACCTTCAGGATTATTATTTTAGGGATGAAATGAAATGATATTTTGTTGATTTTACCATAAATTTTTTGACATGTCGAAAGGTTAAAGAATTTTGGTAGTTAATGAATAAAATTATTGATCCTTCACCTGTACCAGAGTTGAAATGGGATAATTTATTCATGGAATTTTTGATAGGACAACATAAGAATTCTTGAGGTAACAATGTGATTTGAGTTATTTTTTTTCGACTGTCTATATATGTCCACATTATCCCTATTCGAGATACAATGTATTTGAATCATCATTATCAATTATACCTAAAAGATATTTTTAGGTTACATGGAGTTCCTCTTTCCATTATATCTAACTAGAATCCGTTGTTTACATCTATATTTTGGAATGGTCTTCAAAAGTTGTGGGGACCAAAATTAAATTTTAGTACATATTTTCATCATCAATCAGAAGGGCAGTCAGAACAAAAAAAAATTAGAGATTGGAGGATATACTTTGGTCTTATTCAATGGACTACTAGGGGAGTTGGGATCGACATCTCTCATTAGTTGAGTTTTCTTATAATAACAATTTTCATTCAAGTATACATATGGCACGTTTTGAGGCATTGAATGGGATGAAGTTTCAAAATCTATCTTTTTGGAAATAAGTTGGGGAAAGTATGTTGATAGGACTATAATTAGTAGAGGATGTGGCTATGAAAGTGAAGATGATCCAACAAAACCAAAGCATAGCTCAGAGTAGGTAGAAATGTTATACATAAAACAAATGGAAAGACTTCTCTTTTGAAATAGGTGACCATGTTTTTATTAAAATATCATATAGGAAATGTGTGATGTGTTTTGTTAAGAAATAAATGATAAGTCCACAGTTCAACGGTCCTTTTGAAATCATATAGAAAGAGAGACTAGTCGCCTACAAATTATCTTTGCATCCTTTTGTATCTTAGTTACCCAATGTTTTTCTTTTTTGGATGTTGAGGAAGTATGTGCTAGATACAACTCATTTTTTGAGACTAGAAGTAATTCATCTTGAAGTTATCCTTTTTTATGAATAGATACCAATTCATATTCTTGATCGAGGAGAACATGTATGGAGAAATAGGGAAATTTCCTGTGAAATGGTGAGAAAACAATTTGTTGAAGTAGAAGAATGAGAATCTGAAATTTTTATGAGGGAATAGAACTATCACTACTTTAATAAGTAAATAAAATTATGATGATGAAATTTACAGAAGGTTGAGATAATGTAACACCACAAGTTTTATAATTATAAATTTAAATGAATGAAATTTTTTAATGTAGATATTTATAACTAGCCTTTAAACATAACGGTTCTAAATAAATGTTTCGAATTATGAAAAATGGTCATCTACAATTTTGACCAGTAAGATATTTGATGTCTGATAAGACCAACATTTATTTCTTTTGAATAGTAACATGCGGTTATGAAAAATAATATGAATAGTAATATGAGCCCAATAAATAGATATTATTATTATTATTATTATATTACGAATTTAAGATAATATCAACTTGATTAATTTTTCAAGGGGTTAAAAAATGAGTTTATATTAAAAATTATTATCGTTTAATAAATTAATATTTTTTTTAAAAAAATTAAATTAAAAATATTCAAAAAATTATTTTTAATAAATGTAGTTCATTTTTGAATTATACATGTCAAAAAATTTGTAGTATTAATTTTAAGGATTTTTCTAAAATTCTTGAGTTTTGATGAACAGTTAAATATAGTTAAATACTGTATATTCAAATCATCAGTTAAATAAACTATTTATGAAAACATAATTGATTTAATCCCACTTTGTTTGAACATACATGAACTTATAACTATTATTTTTTAAATTAAGGATGACTATTCATAGTCTTTAGAAAAATATCATATTAATGATTCAAATAATGTAAAATACATCCCCACCTCCACTATAAATACCACCCTCATTTCCATCTTACTCCCACGCCACTCAACCAATGATTCATACCTATATTTTACCCAATACTACTCAAAAGGATCTTAACCACGCCTTAAATATTTTGTTCTCACCATAACGCCAAAACCAAAGGCCTTAGGATGCATCTCAAGGAGAAGAGATCAAGAGGAAAACATCCAATTTTGTTTTATTTATTTTCTTTTCATTATATTTTCTATTATTCTTCATTCCTCACCACCCATTATCCTTGAGGAATGAATGATCATGTATCTTAAATATTCTATATTTCAACTTTTTTATGTCAGAATCACCATTATACTTCTTCTCCTCTCCCATTTATTCATGAATTTAAAACATCTCCCGTGAGGTGTTTATTTACCAACGTCGAGGATGATGAGATTTCAATTTTATTAATTTACATCATGACATGTCATGAAGTATTTTTTATTATAGAACGAAATTTTAATTTATGTATTATGTCTTATAAAATGTTTTGGAATCATTTTGTACACATGTTATTAATTTATGAAACAAAATGAGTTCATTACGATCGAAGAATCGCCAAAATAATCTAAAAATATCAATAATGTTTTTACTTATGAATCGTCCTCATGTGAGAATTCAAAATGATAAATGGTGGAATACATGGTTATATAAATATTTATATACCATTCCATTCCAATTATATAGTTTAACTTCTAATTGTCATGAATATCCATCATGAACTGATCTTGTAAATCATGTTAATAACACATCTAAAATAATGCAAGTAACGTATTACTAACAATTAAATTGTTAAATTATGTAATTAAATGATAATATAAGGTATTATAAAGATTTATATGTATTTTAAGATATTAATAAAACTATTTTAACCATTATACATAAGGTGTAAATGATTTTTATGTAATTCAAACTCGAGGTGAGGGAATTATTACCCTGATTTCCATTCTTTGGGTTGACTTTATACTTCATTATTTATATGGTATTAAAATTGTATTTGTGATGATCTTTTTATAATATGTTTAATTACATTTATTTTCTATGTATATACATATTCCATAAACTCTATTTATTATCACTTCAATTATATGATTTTTGTAAGGGGTTTCTCATTTAAATTTCACTTTTAAAAAACCTTTTTAAAAAAATGAAAAGAAATGTTTTTATGATATTATTAATGTTGTATTATTATGTTTTTGTTCTTTATAATTTTATTATGATGTAGTGTGAGTCTTATATATCCCTCTAATTCATTGGTCGTGTGTTATTTTTTAGGTCAGTTGTATGGTTACTCCATGTGTAACAGCAATGGTTACAGAAGTTGTAAGGTAGGTGTGGGGGCTACAAATTATAAGGAAGCTGGGAGGGTAACAAGATTATGTACGTAATCCCCCCAATACATTTATGGTTATATATATGTTGTATATTTTTTGGGGAAATATAATGGAAATATCACGTGTCAAAATGTATTCTTATACAGGTGACAAGTATGTATTTTTGAAAAATATTTCATACGTTATAGGTATTCATTGACTACTGTGTCCGTTCCTTAAATTTATATCTCGTATTGAGATTTTTTTGTCGTCCCATGTTTTTAAATGATTTATACTGGTTATAAGGATTTTTATGACAGTAAAGAATCCTACATAAATGTTTAATGAATTTCCTAAGAAAAAATTTTTAAATTGATATTTTAAATATTTTGGGAGAAATGAATAGTGTTTTTATGGTATCGACTGTGTATTAATGTGTAATGATATGAATTTATTATGTACCAATTATCTAAATCTATAAACATAAAATAATCCTATATAAAAAAATAAATTTATTTATTGAATAAATTAAAGATTATGCAATGTAAATATTTTGGGTCCTTATATATGGTACGATGGGTGTATCGAGATTGAGAATTCATTAATGGATATATAAAGGAACTATTTTTACCTTCCATATTTATGAAAGTTGAAATATGGGACCTTTGATTTGAATATAAAAAATTTCCTAAATTCGTTGGAAATGGTGTAATGATGTATTCATTAAACATGAAAAAATAATTTCATATCGAGGAAATTGTTTGTTGACATGGATTTTTTACATACATAGTTTTTAAAAGAAGAAAATATGTTCGACGTCATACAAAATATTCCACATCAAGAATAAGCATTATTATGGTACCTAATAAACCTGATGTTAAAATTTTGGTAATGAAAACATTAATTGATTGAGGAAAACAAATTTACATATGCATTAAATTAATTATTTTGTGTAAAATTATTTATAAATGAAAATAAAACCCCTTTTAATAAAAAAATATTTGTTTTCATAAAAACTAATGAAATAAAAATAAGTGAGTTTATAAAATTAAAAAAATTACACTTAATAATTTTTTTTATGATATATATTTTTAAAATATGTAATTTAAATTTAAAATTTATCTTACATGCTTTCGGGATATGATATAAGAACAAATTAAATTTTACGAATATTTTGAACATTTTTTTCTAAAAATTATGTTTTACTACATTTTTATGGAGAACACAATTTAAATATATCTTTCCAAACATTTATATGATATTAATGACCAAATAAATTTTTCTATGGAATAATGACATCAAACTTTACATTGTTTGAAATATTGGTATTTTTTTTATGAAATTCATATTTTCATTAAAAGTGAAAAATACTGCATTTTTATTCATAACTACATTTTTAATCTTATTTATTTATATAGTTTTGTAATCCTTTCAATTTGTTTTAATGTGTAATTGGATTAAAATTTCATCATTTTTTCAAATTATTTTTATTTTTAGTAATTTCATATTTAAATTTGACCTATACACATGTCAATCATTTGATTGTTTTTATTTATTAAAAACCCACTTTCTTGTTTTGAAAACGAGAATTAATTTAAAATTAATTACTAAAAATTATGTGTTTTGAATTTGTAAAAATGGCTTATATATTTTTTCGGGTGGTTAAATTATTAAAATAATTCCCTTTTTATTTTTGGCCATTTTGAATAATGACATGAGTAATTATTTTTTATTTAACATGGTTAAAGGGTAAATCAGGTAAATATGGGTACAAATAATATTATAACAATATAAAACTACCCTAACACATGTAAAAATACTATTGTATGAGTCAGGGGAAATTAAAACAATCCATATGCTGAACTATAAGCATTTGGGAGGCACATGGGTGTGAACATGACATGTTATAATATTTAATTTCAAGTTAAGGGAAATAAAAGATAAACATGCATCTTTTTAATAAAAAAATTTTAAGGTGCAGTTATATAATTGATATATTTTACTATGAACATTAATTAAAATATATACATATTTAATACATGATGATATTTTTTTTAATTTCTATACATTATATAAATAAATTTATTTATGACACAATGATGAAGTAATGACTAAATTATTAATGCTATATTAAAATAAATAATATTATAAATATTAAAATAAATGTAATTTTAAGATTTTGACAGCATTCATGAAATTTATAGATTGTTTGGACTTGTTATATTTTATTTAATTTAATTTATTCTAATATATCATGTTGTAATTACTTTAACAAATGTCATTTACTAAATAGTGTCAAAATTGACATAAATGAGTTTTTAAAACCAATAAAATTTTATTAAATGTTATAATAATCATAAAAATTTATGATTCATACATATGAATTATATAGTGTTAAAATTTTTATTAAAGATACTATTTATTTTCTATGGTAATTTAATATTAATTATATTATCCGTATTGTCTAAAAATACAAGAAGACATGGTAAGAGTTAATTTATATAACTAAGAGTGATATCCAAAAGATAAGGTTACATTTGTGACCAAAACTTGTATAAAACCTTTTGTATGAAATAATTTAGACCCATACTTACATTATCCTATAAATATATCAGTTTTGAGATATTAAAATATAAAAATAAATTTATTATAAAATAATATTTCAACACATTCTTAAAGTGAATATTGTGCATCTTATAAAGGCCACTATCTCTACCCACATTAAACACATCTTAAGCCCCTTGAATCTCCAAAATTCCATAAAATGACTTCCCAACATCTATTAATCCCTCATTTATTATTTAACATTAGAATAGGAAAATTCAAGAATTCCTTTTGGCTAAAATCAAAAGTATTTACCCGCTTTATAGCTAACGTCTTTTCTTAAGCTCCTATCATTTATTTTCCTTCTCAAACCACATAACCTCTATTTATTCCAACATTTTATAACAAAAACCATATCCTTAATATAATATGATGTTTTTATGATAATATTTATTCCTAAACAATATATAAACCTCCATTTATTGGATATAGAACATAATTTTTATGTGTACGAAAAAATATTGCCTCACGAAATGATGATTGTTCAATTTTCTCTTACCACCTATCATAGTGGCCATTATGATGGAACATTATTTATATATTATATATATTATATTTTCATTTTTTCTATTATTTTATAATTTTTATTTAACACATACCTTTATGCTTTCCATAATATGTAAATACGAACATTTCATTTGAGGAAATGTGTACTACAACACACTAAAATTCATATGACTCGTTCATCCAACACATAGAACACATATAGGATGTTTTTAATGAACTTATATAACATATATAACATTTATATAATTCTGAAATCCTAATATATATATTTATCATTTATGTTTCATTTTGTGAATATTAAAAAGAAATGAAAGTAGAGTTCATACGTACATACGACCTACATTTTCCATGAATGTTACATTTAATTTCATATCTAAAAATATTATGGAATATTGTAAATACATATTTACTTAATATATATGAAATATAAATCATGAATAAAATTATAGATATAATGCACATGTAACAACATGGATAATTTCCATCAAAGCAACTTTATAACTAACTCAAGTACCAAACATAAAAAATTGTCTGATATGAAATCAAACAATAAACTAATTGTTATAACATGGATATAAGTGATATAAATTGCATTATAAACTTAAAAAATGTTCAAAATCAATTATATATTAAAATAATATTATTTTTCAAGAATTTAATGAACAAATGAGACAAGTCGGACTCAAAGTAAGTGAATTCTAAACTCAATCTCATTTCATTTAGTTAAATATCCATGTCATTGGTTTTGGTTTCCCACATATATGTGTGAATGATATATGATTTTTTTAAACTTAATATCCAAATATATTCAGTGTATTTATATTTTTCACACAAAATTATGTCATTGATATATCCTTAATCTAAGGGTACAATATTTTTAAAGGACTTCATCTCAATATCCTTTGATTGAGACATTTCATAATGATATGCACATTTATTTATTTATAAATTGTATATAACTCCAATTTTAAATTACATATACATATAATATCTATAAATTTTTTATTTAATGTCTTTTAAAAAGTTCTACTTTCAAGTGGTGTATAATTTAAACGTTCAAAAATGTAAAGTACTCGTTATCTAAAACATAGTTTAAAATGATTTAATAATTTAACATTATAAGTTATTATATTTCATTTTTGAGAATTAAAAATGAATTTAAGGACATTTTTATATGGACATGAATGTTTTTATTTGTAAATTCCTTTCAAAATTTTCAATGTGGAATGTGACAATTCGATTCAAAAGGCTTCTTTTAAAATGTTTTAATTGTCTTTTAGAAAGAGAATAAATATTTCAATAACATTGAATGTTTTTTATATATACATAATGAATAATTTTTTTATTTTATGTATTTATTATGTATTGATGTTTACATTACATGTTTACAATTTCATTTTAAAATAATGTGTTTTCATTTATGAGTTCATGAATTGTAATGATGAAATGTGGTTTAAAAGTGGAAATTTTATTTTTCCATTATGATTGGTTTATGTATTTTGATTATGTTATGGTTCATGATAATTGATTAAGTATACATGTGGATCTATGATAAACTATGTAAAGGTGATCCTATTATAGTGATCTAATGCATTGGGTAATGTGAAAAAGGTAGGCGTTAAATCATCTCATAAGAGATTTAGGGAATATACTGTGATGGGTATTCCAAACATAACCATGAAGGCTACTTCCAATGTAGGTGAGAAAACTAAAATATAAGTAGGATATGGATTCCAAAATTTACCTTTATGTTTTATAATTTATATGATGTTATAATGGAATCTAATTATTATATTATGTAAGGTATGTTGTTTATGTTTTATGGGAGAAAATTTTGATTTTGTGAAAATGTTTTCACCGGTTTTAAATATTCATGGACTAATGGCTTTATTCCATATATTATATTATTTACAAAGATTTTATGCTCGCCCCATTTTTTTAAATTTTTTTTATAGGGTATTATAAAAGAATAAGTGAAGAATATTTTTATCAAGAAAATGAAATCATGATTTATTTAAAGGTGTTTTTTGGTTTAAAAAGTGGATATTGAGTGTCAATGTCAACATGTGATGTCTTGGAAAATAACTAAATAACAATGGGATAATTCTATAAAACAATAAACATGAAATGTTACTCATTTTATATTATCAACTTAACTCGTGATTATGTAATGTTTATGGTTGGGGACATATATTTGGTATCGTAGGTTGGTTTAGAAAACTTTGGAGATTAGGATGTTTTCTTACGGGTTAGATATATCGTCATAGGTTTATAACATTAAGGTTGATCTTAAGTTCAATTTTGATGAAATGTATTTCTAGTTTTATGTTATGAAATTTAATGCAAATTAACTGTATTTTTAGAGAAATTCATTTTTGTGGTAGTTATGGGTTATTACTTTTGCAGATGAATATGGAAAGGTATATAATAACCTTTGAGGCTAAAACATGTGATGGTTATTTTTTAGGTATTTATAATATTTTTTGAATACAATAATAATGTATAGTTTCCTTAAAATGATAACACTCAGACCATGTGGAAGCCCATCATGTTGGACAAGGATGTGAGAATCGAACCCACAACAGGTGTGCGGTAGGCCTTTATCGCCTACCACTAGCCTACATGAATTCCCTGGTAAGTATGACATTATCTTTTTATTTAAACAATTTAATGAAATAAAAAAAATTATTTTTTGAACTTCTATTTTATCAAAAGGATATTCTTGGTTTTGGAAAATGAATTGGGTATTGATTGATAAATGTTATTTTAGAAGATTTTCATGAATTTTGGATCCCTATATACCTCTATAAAATAGAATACTAAGGGAATTTATATTATTAGTAATGGTTTAACTATGTTTTTTAAGAATCCATGTTTTTATTGAGGACTTATGGTGATTCGGGTAATTAGGGATGTGGATAACATATTTTGGAGATTTTGGGATTTGGTTAATTACATTTCAGTATGGACATTATTAGTAGTTGAGTTTATTTGGAGAAAAATGTAATGATTTATCCTGGAAAACTATGATAAAATTATTCTATGTTTTGGGTTTCAATATTAGTGTGGATTATTTTGAGGAAATTTAATAATTTTATTTGTTCAATGGTCTATGTAGAACAAGGGTATTATTATTGAATTTTGGAGATTAAAAGTATTCCTTACCCTTATAATAGATTATTATTTTTGGTAGATTATCTGATCATGTACTAAATTTTTTGATATTCATTAATGTTTAATGATAAGAGATATAGATAGATAACCTTTTATGGATGATATCATTTTTGTAAGTTGATTATAGTGACTCAGGCATGAAAAAATCATCTTGAATACACACTCTTTGATGAAAAAGATGGGGGTGTAGTGAAAATTGATTAAACAATAATACCCAAACATTTAAGTTTATTTATTCTTGTTATTATACTAAGTAGAAAAATAATTCCTCAACTTTATGTAAATGGATCTTTAATCAAAAATGTTTTCTGTTTACATTTTCCTACTATGAAATCAATGACTATTTAACCCTTAACATATTTGTGGTTTTCTAATTGTTAACATTCTATTGATCTTGTCTTTTATCCCACTCCATCAGAATAATTTGGTTAGTTTTTCTTCCATATTCATGTTTTCTTATATGGAATCGTAATATTTATTATCACGGGTGACCATAGTACTTCTATTTATTCGATTTAATGTAGTTGTTTTATTAATACTTTTTTCTTATGTGGTATTGAAATATAGGGATTTTTATGATTCATACCTCATTTACTGATCCCAAATTAAAATTTATAGGACATCATTTATACTGGGACAACGTGACATTCTGATTTTTTAAAATGAGACAATATGTTTGATAGCGTACATTATATTCCACATGATACATCTACATTATTATGTTACCTTATAAACTAAATATTAAAATAGCGGTAATTAATAGTATTAATTGATTTTATTAAAATATTTTTTACACATACATTTAATTAATTATACTGGGAATTATTATGTATAAATTAAATTAAAACCCTTTTTAATTAAAATGAAATGTTTTTATTATGATCTAATTAAATGAAAATAAATGTGTTTATAAAATAATTAAATCATTATTTATTGATTTTATTAATAAAATTAAAATTTAATATATCCAATTTAATTTTTAAATTCATCTTATATGTTTTATAAATAATATATTAGAACAAATTCAATTTTACTGATAAAATGAGTATTTTTTCTAAAAATAAAATTTTACCACCCTTTGATGAAGAAGAAATTTTCAAACTATTTTTCTAAACTATTATATTTTATATTTTATAAAATAAACATTATAATTAGAATTGGGAAATCAAAATTTACCTTGGTTGAAATTTTCTTATTTTTTTATAAATTTCATATTTTAATGAACAATGAAAAATACTACATTTCAATTCAAAACTATGTTTTTATCCAATTTATTTATATATGTATGTTATCCATTTAATTGGATTTAAGTTTTAATTGGAATAATTTATTATTATTCAATCAAATAAGGTCATTATGTGCAATTTAACATTGACAATTTACAAAAAACACATGTCAATCTTTTGATTTGTTTTACTTCTTAAAGACCCGCATTCTGTTTTTGACAAAATGAATTAATTATAAATTAATTACTAAAACTTCTGTGTTTTGAATCTCTAAAAATGGATTCAATATTTTTAATCATAAGGTATAAATTATTTAAATATGTACCTTTTAGTTTTGTACATTATGAATGTTAATTTCAGCAATTATTTTTATTTACCATGGTTAAAGGGTAAATCAAGTAAATAAGGGTACAAAATAATATTATAAAAATATAAAACTCTCATAACAAATATATGGATCATTTTTTATTTTCCATGTGAAAACAAAAAAACCTATGGCCGAACATTTTGGCATTTGGGTGCCACATGGGTGTGAAAATGACATGTTATAGTAATTAATTTAAAGTAAAAGGAAAGTATAACATTAACATGTATCATTTTACTAAAAAAATTAAGGAGGCGTTATATAATTTATCTATGTGACTATAAATTATCATTATGAATATAAATATATTTCCCACAACATGGTATTTTATTTATAATATTTATACATTAAATAAAAAAATAAATTTATGACACAATAATGATGTAGTGATTACCTTATTAATGAATTATTTAAATGAATGATATTACAAAAAATAAAATAAATCTAATTTTAAAATTTCATATTTGATATAAAAATTATATGGACTATTATGACATGTTATGTTTCATTTAATTTAGCTTTTTTTAATTAATCACATTTCTATGACTTTATCAAAAAATCAATTACTAAATAGTGTTAAAATTGGCATAAATGTGTTTTTAAAACAAATACCATTTTATTAAATGATATAACAGTAATAAAAATCTTATATTTAGAAAACTGAATTATATAATGTTTCAAATGTCATTAATGATAAACTTTAGGTTCTCTTTGAATTTTATAGTTACTATATTATCCATACATTTAAAAAATATGATAAGACGTTGTAAGAGTTAATTTATTTAACTAAGAGTTAATGAAAACAGATAATGTTACATTTGGGACCTAAAAATTTCAGAAAACTATTTTTTAGAGTATATAGACCCATCCTCATATTATGTTAGAAATATATCTCTTTGGGTCTATTATAATTCTAAAATCAATTTATAATAAAATAATATTTCAAGACTTTATTATAGTACCCCTCCTCCCACTTACAAAAGGCCACCACCTCTACCAACATACTCACACCTGTCAAGCCCCTTGGCTCCCCCAACACCATATCAAATAATCTCCCAACATCCCTCAATTATTCTTATAAGCCTTACCTTGGGCATTAACCAATTCATGAATTCCTTTTGTCTCAAATCCGAATAAAATACACAATTTTGAGGAAACATATTCTCTCAAGCTCTATTCATTTATTTTCCATGTCCAAACAACTATTCTCTTGGTAATGGATTAATTAATATCAAAAAAGAATCATCAATATAATAGTGTGTTTTTATGATAGGGTTTCTTCATAATCTTACAAACACCTCCATCTAATTGATATAGAACATACTATTTCTATGTACGGAGAACAACTACCACATGAAAAGATGATTGTTCAATTTTCTCTTTCCACTAATAATGGTAGAAATTATGATGGAAATTAATTTTTATAGGATATATATTATATTTAAATTGTTACTATATATCTATAATTTTTATTTAAAACATACCTTTAAGATTTCCATAATGTGTGAATATGAAAATTTCATATGAGAAATTGTGAACTACATCCCTCTCAATGTGATATGAATCGCTCATCCCTTTCATGGAATGTATAAAGGATGGTTTTAATGAATATATGTAACATATATAACATAGATATTATACAGAAATTATAATATTCATATGTATCATTTATATTTCATTATTTTAATAGGATAATGAAATGAAACTAGTGTTAATGTCTACGTACGACCTACCATATCCATGAACTATCCATTTCATTTATTATCTCAAAATATTATGGAATTTATAAGTACATATATATTGGATATATATGATATTTAAAACAGTAATTTTATTCTGTAGATGACATACATATGACAGCATGGACAATTTTCATTAAACCAATTTCATTTTGGACTCCAGTACCAAACACCGCCAAAACATCTCATATAAAGTAAAAAATTAAATAATTGTTATAACATTATAATAAATGATATAAAATGAATAATAAACGTTAAAAAGGTTATTAGGAATGTATAATTTAAAAAAATGTTATTATTTAGGAAATTAAATAACGAATGATACAAATCAGACTCAAGGTAAGGGAAATAATAACTCAATCTCAATTCATTGAGTTTAATATCCATTTCATTGGTTTTGTTGGTCCTTGAATACGTGTAAATGAAATATGATTTTTTTTAAAGTGAATATCTACTTATATTTAGTGTATTTATATATTCCACACATTATAATGACATTTTTTTATTTTTAATATAAAGATATTATATTTGAATGGGGATTTATATCAATCCCCTTTCATTGAGACATCTCTTGATGATATGCACATTTATTTCATTATAACGTATATATACATCACCTTTTACATTATATATCCATATTATATCTATACTCATGATATTTAATGTCTTGTAAAATTTTATCCTTTCATATTGTGTATAATTTAAATGTTCAAAATTATGAATTAATCTTTATCTAACACATCCTTTTAAATGTTTTAATGATTTTATATTCTAAATATCTCCCTTTTATATCCATGTGTTTAAAAGGATTTAAAAAAGTTATTAATATAAACATGAATGTTTTTAACTATAAATTATGTTCAAATTTTCTAATGTAGTATGCGAAACTTTGATTCAAATATCTTCTTTTATAATGTTTTAATTTTTTTATAAATGGGATTGATTATATTAATAACATTGAATTTTTTAATATATATTTCATGATTGGAATTTCAAGCCTTTATGTATCTATTATTTATTTTAATTTACTTTACTAGGTTAATATTTTATTTCAAAATATTTTTTTTCATTTATGAGTGTCTGGCTTGTAAAAATTAAATTTTATTTGAAAGTGGAAATTTTATTTTTCTTTTATGATTGGTTTATATTTTATTATTATGTTATTGTTCTTGGGAATTTCATAAGTATACGGGTGGTTCTGTGATAAACCAAGGGTGGTTTTGCCTATAATATCTCTCCAATGTAATGGGTAACTTGAGAGAGATAAACATTAAGGTTTCTCCAATGAGATTTAGGGAATATACTGTGATGGGTATTCCAAAGTAAGCATTAAAGTTACTCCCTGTGTAGCTGTCAAAGCTATGATGTATTAATGATATGGATTCCACAAGTTACCATTATTTTTTATGACTTGTATGATGTTTTGATGAAATTTTATTATTACACGATGTAAGGTATATACTTTATATTTTATCCGTGAAATTTATTGTTTACTGAAAATGTTTTCATGGGTTATAAATATATAGGGACTAACGGTTTTGTTCCTTATTTTAAATTCCACACTAATCTTTTTGTTTTAATCACTAGTTTTTGAAATTATTTCCATAGGGTATGTTTATGGGTAAGGTAACAGAAGATGTTAAAAAATTTGACTAGTAAAAGAAAAGATGTTTTTAAGGGTTTTCTTTGGTAGAAAAAGTGGATACTGAGTAATATTGTCCACATGTGATATATGAGACTATTAAGTAGTTGTAATAGGCTAATTATCCAAAACTATAATCTTGAAAAGATCATTAACATAAATTATAGAGTTAACTCTAGATTATGTAATGTCTAATGCAGGGTTATTATATGGATGTGAAATATTATTGATGAGATGTGATAACAAGGGGATTATATTACATAGTGATCATTAATATGTGGTATCAATAATTGAAAAAGTAAGATATTTTTCACGGGTTCCTTGACCATTTTCTAGAAATTAAATTTCGACTTTAGTTAAGACCACCTAATTCCAATGAGAAATACTCTTTTATGGTCACATTCTTTGATATTTTATTGATCTTAATTAAATTAGGTTTTAATTTATATAATAGAATAAATATTATTATCATGGTTTTGGAAAATTTTTTATTTCCATTTTACTAATCGCAGAAATTAAATAAATATTTATTGACCATAATTTGAAGAAATATCATTATTTATATTATTTAATGTTCAATTAAATTTTATTTACTAGTTTTTGAATAAAATATTTATCTAATAGAATAAAATATCATATTTTGGAATTCAATAAATGATATAGGAGTTTAAACCAGCCATGACCGTGTTAGATTAAAAATTTTACTTAATAAACCCGTTAAATAATAATTTTTATTGAACTTGTTTGTGTGCACCACAAAATATTATTATTATTATTTTATTTGTGGATTTCTATTTGTTAATTATTATTGTATAATTTAATGTCTGATGATCAATAGATAAATATTTTAACCCAAACCCTTGCATTATAAAAATGCGATTATGCCAATAATGTACAGTAGCAATTAGATTAATTGAAATAGTTAATTTTTTCCCCTGAATAATTTCATATAATATCCTCCTTCTTGATCCCTCCCAAGAATGAGATGTAAAATACCTATTTTTTTAATACTAATGAATGTATGGTAAAAAATGTACAACACAAGACATATTATTCGCCGTAATAACACCCACATATCATGTGACATTGCCAGGAGACTATAAGAGAACTTGTTGATCACTATTAGAGCATCCTTAGATCCACAAAGCACAATGAATGAAATTTATAAGGTTATTTTAAAATGGACAAAATTAATCAATGAATAATGAACCTAATCCTATGTATTCATTTATTCAGATATTTGTTAAAAATTAATAAATTGGATGCGAGAGATCCTCACTCATAGTTTCATGAAATGATAATTAAAATAAATTTCAATTTTCCCACACCGTTATACACCTCTACTACATCCGGAGAATAAAAATCTTTTCATAGTGGTGAAATTTAAATTTATAATTATTTATTTGACTGTTGATGTATGTAGATGTGTGGTTAGATTTTAATTTCATATTATTCATTATTTTATATGCTTTATATTATAACTCATAAAAGTATTTATCATGATTATTTCAATGTTCCATTATTAAAATTCTTTTATAATTGACATATAATGGAAAAATCATACATCAAGAAACTGAAATTTTTTCAGATAAGATAGAGTTTCATGGCATGTACTAAAAATTAAAAACTATGTACCCCAGTGAGTTGCATCAGGATGCATCAATGGATTCATAGATTTCCATGCATCGATTACTTATTGTGCATGTCGGATGTTTACTAGCCAAACTAGGACATAGTTGTCAGATTCCACAACATGTATTGGTGTACACATGTGTAGTATACACAGGTTTGTAGTGTAAATCATAAAAATTGTGCGGCCATTATACATGGTAAAAACCACATGAGACTAAAAAGTAAGAGCATTAAAAATATATATGACATGTATGTGGTTTACTTGATGTTTATTTAATGAATTCCCTCATATAAAACACACACCAATGAGCAAGGTGTGCATCCCAGACACATGTAAAGTAGAACACTTGATGTATAGCTAGTCTATACTGAACGTGTTATTTAGTTGAGGTACACATTATAGACCCTGAAATGTACCTCGGAGACACAAAAACAGAGATAGACATTTTGTGAATGGAAAATGCATGACATATAGTCTACCATTAATGGAAACATTTAAATATTTCCTAATATTGATAATTACATCATTAAATACCTGTTTTATTTATTGTCACCCTAATGTTTGTTTGAAAATTTAATAATGGATTTAAAAAATATTAAATGATAGATTGATTTATTGAAATTAATATGTAATTTTTAGTTGTACCATTTATTTTCCCTGAGGTCCATAAATTATGGGTCTCTATAATTATGTTCAGATGAACATTTTGATGGAATGAGACATATTAATTATTTCTTTAATTAATTAATACTATTCTGTTAATCATAATAAAAAAATGTGAATAATAAAATGAATGCCATCCATTTATTTTTTGTATTAATTACATGTATGACCATTAATGATCTTGACCAAGATTTGTGTATATGATATATGTTTTAATTTAATTTATTTAATAGGTTCTCAATTGTTTATTATTATGTTAAATAAGATATCATATGATTCATCCCCCCTAATTATTATATAGGACATATGTGACCAAGGATATTTATGTAAACGCATATTATCTTATCATTTTTCCCTCACATACATGTGAGACATAAATATATGTAATTGATAAAGTATCTAATGAAGTGTGGAAGTTATTCAAGATATAATTGTTATGTTTCTAACTCTAGTGATACATATAGGGACATGTAGAATGTAGTTACTCATGCCATTATAGGGAACAAATGTAATTTTCCATTGTTCAATTGTTGATTTATTGTCCAATTATTCAATAAAATCATGAATAAATATCATGAATGGTTTATTAATTTTTTATTTCTTTCTATCTAAATAATAATTTTTTGTAATCAATGTCATGATCACATAAATAAATGGATTTATTAGAAAAGAATGAAATTAAATAAATGAATTATTCATAAATTTTTTATCTATTATGGTTAATTAATTAAATAAAATCCACTTAAAAATAACAAGACGTGTAAAGGATAATAAAAAATGAAAACATATTCATAGTTAATTAAAATCCATAAATTAAATATTATGTTAGACTTGGACTTCTATTAAATGATTATTATTTAAATCCTGGAAAGTATTTATTTTACCAACCCTCGATAAGACACTTACTTTTATTATAGATTTATTATGATGTTCACGGGTTGAATTAACTATATGTCACCAAGAGAAGTTTCCCTCATTATATTTGAGGTAACATGGAGGAATGTGTTGAGTAAATACAATTCAATATTTCATGATAGGGGAGTCTAATCAATGGATCAAAGAGCTAAAATCCCATATATAGAAATTATATGGCAACCGAAAAACAATTATGTAGCTTGACCATCATGCATTGGGGTTATCTAAAGGGGAATATAGAACCTTTCTACTAGAATTTCAATGAAACTAAACATTTAAAGTTCAATGGTTATGGATATTTGTCCATTTTAAAATATTTTATGAATTAATAAAATGTAATAAAAAAAATTATTTTACCTTTATAGATATATTTTTTTATATTGAGAAGTTCTAATAATATTATCATTAAATTATAGAATAAAATGGACTTCTCATCATCCACATTATCCCTATAATAAATATTTGATAAATATAACCACCTAACTTATAGTGAAATCTTGGAGTTGTTTAGAAATAATCAGATTATACCACCCCATGAATAGAAATCATTCATTCTATAATCCTCATTGTCTAATCATCCTGCAAAAGAGTTTTTTGATGAAGAGTTATTAGTCTTTATAAAAATTTTAGAAATGTGAATGATGTAATATGTATTATTCATTCTATATGTCTTGTGAACCTATAATGTCTCATAAAAACATGTATGAATATAAAATTCATGAGAACCTATAAATATTTTACAATGAGATAGATAGAAAGAAACTATTTGATATATCAAAGGCACTCATTCATTGTAAAATTGTAGTGGGATTTCCATCTGGGCCTCGCATATTCAATATCATTGGCAACATTGATCACATTGAGCAAATAGGTTTTAAACTCTCTAATGAACTAGGCATTCATATAATTACAGAATCACTCCCTCAGTGCATATATATATATATTGTAAATTTTAATATGAACTACATTGAGAAGTCTCTTCCAGATCTACTAAATCTCATTCACCATGATGATAAGGATACAAAAAAAATGAAAATATGTATGTCCTTATGGTGAAAAAACACATTATCTAATGGGAGATCATTACTCTAAAATCATTTTAATACTATTATGAAAATATTAAAATCTAGGGAAAAGACATGGAACAAGACGTTTCTCTCTTTCTTATGTGGTATGAAGGCCCACTTGAAGAAAAATGGATCCCAATAAAGTAAGCAATGGGAAACATTAGTTGTGGTTTTTATCGAGTAAAATTTTTATATTTCTAACAATAAGATATTAGATACATATTATGGTGACCAAATGTGTATTAAAATATAAAAATATGCATATTTAAGATGATATATTATGGGGAGGATGATATATGAGACACCAACAGAGCTACGCATGATGTTATAGCTCTCAAGGGCCATCTCCTCAAACTACCAAATGGTTTGATCTAGGTATGAACCATTATTAATTATGTTACTTCAGTTACCAAAAAAATTATATGTGTATCCAAACTAAATGAATAGTGTTTTCTTTTCAAATTATGAAATAAATGTTTAATATTTTATAAAAATAAATTTTTTATGGTAAGTAACAATTAAATAATAGTATATATTTTCTGAAATACACATAACAAGTAATTTATAAGGTTAAAAAATAACTCACATGACTCAGACCACACCCAACATTGGAATCACTGGTAAAGCCATGTAAATGAAAATCTTTTGAATAACCTATATCAATACGGATATTTAGATTCTTTTAACCTAATAATAGTTTTTGTATATCACACATGTCTATAAGGTAATATGATAAAATCTATATTTATTGGTAATAGTGAGTGCGCTAATGAAATTCATGAATTATTTCACACCGACGTGTGAGGAAAATTTATTTCAAAAGAAATGGGTAATTTCTTATATATAATATATTTTACTAATGATCTTAGTATATATGGATATGTCGGTATAATAATTTATAAGTCCCAATATATTTATAAATTTATGGAATACAAGAATTATGTTGAGAACCATCATGGTAAGAAGATTAAAAATCTCCACTCAGAACATGGTAGATAATATATTAATAAAATATACATTGATCATTTATTAGTTTTCCAAATACAAACTCAACTCACTCCTTCTTAAATTCATTACTGGAATGGTTTCTGATTAAAGGGGAATTGGACCATATTTGAAATGTTGAGATCAAGTAAGGGTCATGAAACTCTTCCACAATAATTTTGGGGATACACATTAAAAATAGTAGTAAAAACACAAAAAAAATGTTCCAACTAATGAGGAAGATGGTATTCCATACCAATTATAGAATGTAATGAAACCTATGTTGTAATAAATTCATGTGTGTGGTTGTGAATAATTCTTTATAACTTCTTTGGGCAACAAACATGGATTGTATGGCACAATGTTTACCTTTATTGGATATCCTAAAGATATAAGAGGACATAACGTAAACAAACCCTCAAAAAACAATGTTATAGTGACAATAGACATTTTTTTCCCTGAAAAGAAGCACATCTCAAGATGTTAAAGTTGGAGTGAAATATAATTAGTTGAAAATGAAGATAAAGGTATAGAATAGTTTGAACAATAGTAGATCCTGCAAATCTGAGTGGATAAAGAAATTGTTTCAAATAAATATGTAATATATAAGAGTACAATAGAAGTTATATAATTATAATGTTAAATATATCAAGTCATTGGGGATGGTGAATCATTTTTAGATGATAATAATGATCCTATAACCTACAACGAATCATTAAGCATCACAGATGTTTCCATGTTGAATGAATCCTTGAATTCTATAATATATTCCATGTAACAAAACCAAATATTTATTTTTTGTAGGTCCTTTTGTGGATTTAAAGAACATTGGTGGACCGTGTGTATTCCTAAATAAACTCAACATGGATGTAATGTTCTGTACCTATATGTTGTGACATGTTACAAAAGGGTTTAAATTTTTTCATATCAACTAATACGATGAAATCATTCCACTAGTTTCAATGAAAAATTCTATTACAATCCCACTTGAAATTACGACATACCATGACAATGAGATTTTTAAAATAGTTTTTGAAATAGCCGTCCCTAAGGGGATCCTTTAGGATGATTTTTATATAAAAAAATCCAAACCGTTTTGTAACTCCAAAGTATTTATATAAGAAATGAAAATTTAAAAACTCATTTATGGGTTAAATAAAACATCTCGATCATGGAACATTCATTTTGATGAATCCATAAAAAAAATTCATAATTAATGAGTGCGAGTGTAGTATCTACAACGGTTTAGTTGGAGTGAAATAATTTTAAAAAAAAAATATGTTGATAACATATTAGAGATTGGAATCAAAATTCCAGTTATATAGTCTGTTAGGGCATCATTAAATAAATTCTTCTCTATGATGGAAATGGGAGATGTGGAATATATACTTGGGATCCAGATCCATCATGATATATCTGAGAGGTTTATCTGTACAATTCAATGTATACACGATGACATGACACTAAATAGATTAAATATTGAATAATCAAAGAAGCGATTTTTTCCAACATAAAATGGAATTCACCTTTCTAGGAAATGTTTCAATAGAACCATGTGGAATGAAATAGATTGGAATGGACTCCATATGAATTAGTGAATGGGTCATTCAAGTGAGCTATGTATTTTATTATGCTTGATGTTTCCTACACATTATGTACAATGTGAAGGTGTCATGTTAATATAGGTTACCTCAATAGGATGGTCGTCAAGTCTATCATTAAGTGTTTAGAGAATATTAGGGATATGTTCATGGATTATTTATCAGATGGGAAATAAGTCATTATAGGATATGAATATTCTAGTTTCCAAACATATCAAGATGACATGAGGTTACAAACAAGATAACTCGAAATTCATTTTTTTTCATTTTTGGTAAAATCCAATTTTCAGATAAGTGGGAACCATACTATAAAATATACCTAATATGATTTTTTTCGAAATCATAAACATCATAAAATAATAAAAATCCTATAAAAACATTAAAATTCATCTTTAGATTTCAAATACAAATAATCCCAAAAAAACAAACATCCATTCCTTAGGACGCATCCTCCATGAGCGACGCTCCCTGAATCATCACCTGAATTCTAAATTAAACCATCATTGAAATATAAAATAGTGGAAATTAGAATCCATAAAAAATGATCATTGTATACATTATATAAATAATGAAGACCAGAAAGATATGCTGGTGGAAATATCCGCAAAACTATAAAATAGAACATTTGATAAAAAATCAACACCACATGGGATTGTGACCTCATGGAATTCTTTATATCATTAAAACACACCTCCCAAAAAACTGTGGAAACCACCAAATAATATCCAACTAGTAGGGGATTGGAGGAATCTTGGGGCATGAGAAAAGTAGGAACAGACACTGTCGACCAGAACCACCAAAAATTAAAAAATATATTTTCCCTAAAGATGAATTCCATGAGAAAAATTTTGAAATACGTGAGTATAATCATTAATTGTGACTAAAAAACACCACCCTGATCTAAATACCTCCATATAGAAGAATATGCTAAAATTAAACAAACAAACGTGGCTAAAATATTATAGGGGATAGAACCAACATGAATCACAACTCTTGGAAATCATTGAATCTCCACCATCTCATCCCAAACCCCATATGAGTTCCACTACATCAGACCAAAAATAGAGTATAGTGAAATTGATTTGGGAGTCATCGTAAATATTATGATAAACGAGGACTCAATAATCAGCTACAATCATGGAATACTAGTACACTCAAATGAGATGGATGGGAAGAGAGCGTATGTGAGAAGTGAAGAAAATATGAAAATAAAAACCCAAGAGAAAAACTAGGCCCTAAAAGATATAAATACATCTATGAAACTGAATCCAAAATGAAATGAAAAACCTTGAATTAAAGAAATATTAATAAACCTATACTAAGGAAAATGTAGCATATGAAGAGGGTAGAGGATGGACCATCGTGAAGGGAAGAAAACATAGATAAAATAGAGGTGTTGTCTTCTTGGAAGAGATCAATATAGTATGTAGTTGTAGAATCTATATAATATTCAATTTTTATTGTGGATTTTATGTTTCCTAAAGAAGTGGTATTGATTTAAAAATGTATCAAAGAGCATAAGGTGGTTCTAAGAAGTAAATAACCATTAGAATTATATTGTGATAATAATGTAGTGGTGGATCTTGAAAGAGATCCAAGATCACATAATCATGTGAAGCACTTACATTGGAAGTATCATCTCTTAATGGTTATTTCTTGATAGGTCGAGTTTTTGTATAATTACATCCATAGAAGACAATTGGAAAGTCCCCTTGAAAAAAGTCATGAATTAGCTGGAACATGGTTATCTTGTGAGGTCTAGTGAACTGAAATTTATAGGTAGTTGGCTCTATTCAATAGAGATATTTATTAGAGTTTGTGTCCTAGGAAAAATAATTTGTTCATTTATTGCATTTATATTTTATTTATTTAATATTAACAAAACAAATTATTACTTATTGTTCTATGTTTGACATCTATTTAATGTAATAATGTCCAATAGTGTTTTTCACAATGATACGGTCCTAGATGTTCCTTGATATGATGAGAAACATGGATTTATATGAAAAATATTATTAATATAGTTCTATAGTCAGTTTAAATAATTTTATATGAAAAATAATACTTATAATATCATGTATGGGTACACATTATTTTAAATTTACATTCATTCTCTAGGGTGCCTTGACACATTGCTAGACAATAATCCTTGACATTAATAAAGCCTGGAAAATTCCAATAGGAAATAATCTTATAGGGTGACACATTATTTGTTTTTATTGATCTAAGTTATATTATATTGAAATATAATTAATGGAATAAATATTATTCTCCCTACTATGGGATTCTTTTTACTCATGTTTTACTATTCGAATAAATTAAATAAATTTTTAGTCACCCGATTGTGAATAAAATATATTCATTTATTTTAATTAATATGTAATAAATATTTATTTACTATTTTTCTAAAAATAATTATTTATGTAAATAAAATATTTTATACGGGTATTCTATAAATTATAGAGGAGTTTGAATGTATAAAGACCATGTCGACTGCCAAATTTTAATTATTAAGTAAATTAAATATTACTTGTTATTTATCAAGTTAGCTTGCACAAAAAAATATTAATATTATTTTATTATGTGACATGGTGTTAATTTAAGGTTGTTATTTTATTTAATGGTTGAAATTCATTAAAAAGTTATTTTTTCCTAAACCATAGATCTATAAATAAATGGTTATATCTACTGTGTAGAGTATCGATAAGTGCAATAAAAATAGAGAATTTTTTCACACAATGAATTCTTTCTTGACTCCTTATTCTTTCTCCATATAAAGATTGATAAATTTTATTGAGAAACTTTAAATACCATATAATGAACGATTAATATAAAACAATGCAACCCATATGATTCACTATGCTATCAATAGGAGATCAGGGGGAATTACTCAGAGATCATAGGAGCATGTGAAGATCACCACATAATAGATTTTACCCATGGATCCTCATAGTGTAATGATGGAAATATGGAAAAGTCCATTTAGACAATGAACATTCATCCATAAATAAATATCAAAGAGATATTTATTCATTTGTTTAGATATTTAATCGATAAAATATATGTTTTATTTACAAGACCCTCTCTCATGGTTTCAGGAAACAAAAGTTGAAATGAATTTTAATTTATAACCCACCACCACATACATCATCTATACCAAGAACAAACAATGTATGTATCCATAACTAAGACTCATAGACATTAAAACATAATAATTTCAATTATAATCTTGAGACCATCCAAATTCATAATTGCCTCTCCAAATATCTCTTCTTCAAATTAAATTAAATATATAATTTCACCATTTAATATTGAATCTTCATGGACATGTAATGTTAATATATATTGAAGTTGAACAAGTGGGGTGAATGTACTCTCAACAGGTCTTTTTTATTTCTTGGTTGATTTACCCGGTTTTCTTGAATTGAACATTTTTTCCCCACTGGTTTGTCTTTCTGTTATACCACAAATCATTTCATTCATATTTTTTTTTATCAATTTTAATTTTTTTCCATTTAAATAAACTATTAATTTCATTAATCATGTATCATTATAAGATTACCTGACCATGTTATAGAAGTCTAACAATATTATCGATCATTGTAACCTCTAGATCCTAAATAGGAACTTCAAACTCAATACTTGGCTCATGTGATACTTAAATCCACTCTCTTATATTATATTTTTGGAGTTATTATTATTTTTTATGTCTCATAGTTTATTTTACACCATACCCCACACAAGAAGGTTATGTGATAGTGTTGATAGATATAAATCTCATAAAATTTTACCTTATGAAATTTTAGTAATATAATTTTATCACATGTGGTTTCATTTCCATTTATGTTAAAGATGTATGATAAAATTAATTATCTTGTATGGGGAATATAGTTGATGGGAATGGATATCCATACAGCTATTGGGGTCATGTGGCTCTTCATGAATTTATCCTTGTTATACAATTTTTTCACATTAATCCATTTTCATATATTATTCTGTAAACCCAAATAGAAATATAATATCTTTTCATGTATCTATCTATTCCAATGTTCCTTTCATTATCTCATACGTACATCCTTTTGTAATTATATTCATGAAACATGTAAGAGGTGAATCTCCAAAACCCAAACCATTAATGTGACTATATTGTTATAGATGATTCAAAGCTACTAAATGTAGTTTTTTGTTAGGAATAATAAATTTCATCTTTTTTGTATAAATATTATAATAAACATATGATTGTAAATGTGAATTATTATGTTGTACTATTATAAAGCACAATTAATTACTATTATTTCATACATACACATGATTCTCATTTTTCTTGTGTGTTTTTATCAACTAGTATTCCCTCAATTTATACAAGAATCGTACTATTATACACAAAATAGGATTTATGTTTTTTCGATGTCAAATTCCCCAATCTTCATATAAAAAAGTAACCTATTTTGTTTTATATCACATAAATATTTTTCTTAAAAATACATACAATTTTATTTTTTATTAATGTTTAAACCTTTCTTATTTTACACTCAGGTTACGTTGGTTTTTAAGTATAATACATATTTTTATAACTCCGTTATGGTTTAAAAATTGAATTTTTTATTCAAAATAGATAAAATAAATATTTTCAAAAAAAATATTCCCAATTAAAATGAAGAAAACATGATTCCTCATCATATTGACTAATAAATTATTTCAATGTTATAGGGTTTATAATTAAGGCATACATATCTTGTGAATTGGGTTGACATTTCCATCAGCATCCATATGATATTGTTTTTAGATGTTTCAGACATGATCTATAATCATTTACAGAGCCTAATATGAAAAATCTCTTATAAAATATGATAAAATAATTTAAATCTACATGGTATTATGTTGATTAATTCAATGTTTTCTTGTATATATTTTTCATAAAATTGATACAACATATCATAAAATTTCCCTAATATCTTCTCTCATGGTTAACATCAATGTATCTATTAAATTACTTCAAATATCTATGACAATTAGAACATACATTCCTATGGTGGCCCTAAATATTCCCGTAAAAATAAAAATTTTGGGTTCAAAAGGTATTCCATGTTGGTTCTATCCAACCTAATATTTAAAATTATTTATTATTTCTTTATGAAATTTAGTTTACATGGTGATTCTATGATCATCTTTTTTTCATCCAAAAGATGTTGATCCCCTAATACTTCCACAGTTTTACATGAAGGGTGTGTTCTTCCTAAGGATTGGATACATCTGTATGTGGAGGATTCATTATCGATGTGGTTAGTTAAAAATTTAATTTAGATTTCGTAAATTTATTATATAAATATAATATTATAACGATTATCATCATATATTAAAAAAACGTTAACATGCTAATTGAACACCCTTTTTAATGACTGAAGGGATTTGGTTCTTTTATTGAGTATTCAAATCCAATCATTTATGTCCCCTTTTATGGCTAATACAATATATATATTGGGACCTTTATGAATGGATTTTGATGTCCCAATAAGTGGGTCATATTCAATTAAATTTCAAATGGATCCTAGGGTTTTTTAGTCACTAAAAATTGATTACTTCCCTTTTACTATATTTAAGACATATATTACTTACACTACTTGTGAGATCATTATGAATGGTTATTTTATATTCCATCCCATAATAAAATTCACCTTCATAAAGATCAATTTGTTGAATTTAACTATAGTTCTGTTATCAACCCATTTTCAATTAAAAATATTCACTTGAAATGTTATACTATCTAACTGTTATATCAATTCAAATATGTTGATGTATAGAATATTCACATATATTGTATTACTATATATGGAAATATATATGTTCATAACATCATCTATAATACTAACTCTAATATTTCACATCATATTGTGTTCATTGGGTTACTTTATTTAGAATGTATAACCATTTCATAAAAAACAAATGTAACAGATAAATTTTACATTTGGTCAATTGGATATCCTATAACGTCGTTTGGAAATATTATTGGGATATAAAGATTACTCATTGAAGAAATTATATTATAACTATCATTTAAAATTTTTATTATGTGTTATTTGTATCCATTTTTTCCCATGATGAATTCAAATGTCTAAGAATTACTCTGTGGCATTCATCATATGGAGATAAAAATAAAATATTTTTAAAAGTTAATGTAAATACTACTAATTTAAATTATTTTTAATTATAACAACACTTCACCGACAAAATTAATCTCCCATATTATTTCATCTATGATGATATTTTCAGAGACTAATGCTATCAACATCTGTGTGGTAATCGGAATAAATTTCAATAGATTCATCAACAATAAACCACTATTCAATACAACCTCATAAATAACATATATTCATGTTGGATCCCTTAAAAATATTCTAATATAATTTAGTTGTGTACATCCATCAATAGTTATAAGGACCACATAGATTAATCTATCTAACCTAGCGAACCATTAGGTGGACAATTATGACAATGAATTACGGTTGAAACAATTACACCACATATCATAATATGACCTCAATTTATTTCATCCTGATTTGTAACATCATAGGTTATATTACAACATATGGATTTGAATAGGAATAAATCATTGGTTTATATAAGTTGTAATTTTTTAGTAAGAAGGCAACATAATGCTATAACAATTAAATATTCATCGAAACATGAATATCATGTTATTGTAGTCCAAATATTATAACATTTTTTATTTAAGTGATATTATTTCTATTTGATGGATAATACTATGAAAAGTAAACAACATTAAGTATGTTTCATAATTGAAATAATTCTTTTAAAGATAGAGTTTAAAATGGTGGAGGAATAATATTTTTCTTTTCATCCACTAGTGCCAACACAAACCTTATCCCTACATTAGTCATGCCCACCATTTACTTAGTTCCATATTTTATTATCTATAGTACATTTTTAACAAGAAAATATCAATACCAGTTATATATTTTTCAATTATTTTGACATCAAAAAAATATTTGACATATAAAAAATTTAGTTATGGTAATTCAGAGAAAATTAATCAATTTTTCAGCCATATTTTGAAAGGTTTTTCAAAAAGGAATTTTCAAAATTATTTTCATTATCATATATTATCATGAGAAGTTTATCACACATTAATTTGGATGGTGTTGTTCGTTTTTAGGTATTTACATTGAATTAAATCATCCATGATTGGTATTAATGTCATCAGGGTAAAAATTTATAATTTCCTAAAAACATAGTCTTCACGAAATGTTTTATCCTAACTGAATGTGTACTATATATAGAAATGGAAAACAAATACATTAAATTAATTTTATTTCATAAAAAAATCCCTATGAAAGAATTTCAATTATCAACCTATAAAACATGGCTCTCAATCTGAAATCTTTAATTTTATGACCAGCATATAATGTAACACTTGTGCCCTAAATCAATTTCACAACATCAATCGATGATGGCTAATAGATATCAATATCCATACCTAGTTTTATTCACATTTGAATAATGAAAACAAAATGTATTTTTTCTTCATGCATGAACGTGGTAAAAAGTTATAAATTTCCAAAAAAATATCCAAGTATTGTGAGTTCTATATTGCACAAAAATAATACTTCTTACAACTGAATATAATGGAGGTCAATGTATTTTTGTCTTTTTTCCAATTTTAGAATATTCATAATCAATTTTTATCCATTGAGGATAGTTCATTTGGTTTCGAATTTTATCATCCTCAATTATTGTACTTACTTTCCATGAAAATTTTCTAACGGTTTTCTCACATCCATAGATATGTTTGAACATTTAAATTATAGGACAGTACCATAAAAATTTTAAATTACTTAATTTATTTTTCTCATATCGATTTACGACATTCCCAACATATGTTATGAGTGATTCAAGTTCCTTTTAAAAAATATAAAATCATTTGGAAATGCACTTATTTTTTCATAGATAATTCCCATAAAACATAGAATTATCAAAGCGCCATTTATTCTACAAGGAATATCATTTTTCATGGGTTACATATAAATCCTAAGACAAAGTATATCATTAATTCTACTATAACTCCTTATTCTTCTAACTTTGAAATTAAATAACACTAATACATCTAACAATGTTTTATATTTAGTACAACTAGTATAGAATTATGACTTTTCATTGATAATTAACTTATCAAAAAACATTGTATAATCATGTAGGTCATTTTGAATTGTCATTTTTATTTATTATATACAATTATCGTCATCATTTACACTACCATTCATATCAACTGATCCATAAATCAAAATATCATACGAGTCAATATGTAAATTCTTTTTGCATGAAATTTAGACCATAATATATATATTAAATATATTTCATGAAATATTAAATATTATTTCAACATTTTTGAGTGAGTTAATATTGAATGACAATATTTTAAATATGGATAAATTATTTAGAAATGTCAAATTATTGTTCTATTTCATTATTGCTCTTTTTTATGCCATCATAATTCACCCTTTTCTTCTCATTAGCATCCATAGAGTTTTTCTTCAAATCCATCATATTATGTTCAATAATATTAATATTTTAGAAAAATAAATAAATACACAAAAGATATTAATAATCAATGGATAAATATATAAATATATTGAATAAATTTCATAATATTCCTATGAAATAGATTATACTCACTTTGGACACCCAATGATGTAATTAAAAAATGTTTTAATGATAAAATGATAGACTTCATTGAAATTGTAATATTGGACTCCTTATGTAAATGTTTCACATTGATACTCTCCAATTAAATAATGAATTCTGATTTTCTAAACAAAGTATGATGGTGTGTGTAGCGTTACTGTTGTCAATTGATGATGGATGGAAGCATTGAAGTAATGTGGTCATGGTTAATCCTAATTCAAAAAAGAGGAACAATTATGGAATGATATCTACCATCACACAGTTTCCCCATTTGGAAAATTATAATTTTGATTTTATAAAAATGATTATACTATAATACTAAAGTTGAATGAATCACAACATGATAATGATATTCATGATGATTCTTAACAAGTTATATTTTTACCCAATGGTAACATAAAAATAAACATCTAATGGTTGTTGAAGGGTTATACATTCCCAAATAAAGGGCATAATTCATAGAGAAATCTTGAAGAATCAGTTTTTCTATATTAAGTTATTGTTCTATGATAATAATAGTCAAATTATTTGAATTGATATTGTTTTGTGGAAGTCATTTTTTGTCAGGAATGTGTCATATCTATAAAATTAATAATACTATAATTATGTTTTCATCTACAGAAAAATATATAAATCAACAATGTTCACTCACCAAAATATTAATGGTTATTAGTTTCTGTAAAATTGTAAAGGATAGTGATGTTTGGGGTGAGAAACATTAAAAAAAATTATTGAATAAAAAGTGGTTTTATTTCTATGTAATCGAGTCAAGGTGACCATAAAAATCAAAATAATATTTTGAGGATTATAATGAAATTAAATTGCTACAACACACTACATGATGTCTTATCAGTAATGTATGAAACTCCTATTATCTCTATAAAATATTTATGTATTTCATTTGAGATGCATTATGCAAAGAAAATTTACAAATATTTGTTACATCATTGGTAGAGGACATCATAATTGTTTGTTGGATGATTGAATTATAAGTAATGCGGGAGAAGTGACAATTATTTGGATCTATAAAAACTAAAGGGCGTGTTAATGTGGCTTTGTGGGAGTGGCGATGAACCAACATAGAGTGCAAAGAGATAGAAAAATACGAGGTAGAGTGAAAATCATAGAATACATTTTTCTACCAACTATGTTTGCATAATATATTTTAGAGATAAATTCAATATCATCTGTATTAGTATGTTATTAATTCTAAGATAGTTTAATTTTTTTTCAAGTGGGATATTAATATTTTTTAGGGTTTCCATGATATACCAATTTAAAACAATTAAAACATAACATGTCTTGGAAAGATAAAGTAATATTTTTTCCTCTATATATTATGATTTTAATGGCTACTATATGATTCGTTGCCCCAAAATCGGTCATTTCAACATATCTTTTCAATTGGGATTTAATAGATGACATATGATTTATATCATTAATTATTATTAGCATGTGATAGACCCAAAATAGCATATAAATGATGATGGACATAGTGGAATTAAAATAAACTCAATCATCATACTAGATCATTATGAACTTGTTACTTAGAAAGAATGAATCAATCATAATGTACAACTACCTTGAGGATTTCATAATGCCAAAAAAGTATTATTCATACAGAAGAAATAATTTGGTTTTAATTCATTGGGATAACCATTTTGAGGATTTATATATGTAGTTTATTAAAATCACCATGTACAAAAGATGTTTTAAAATTTTACTACTCTATATGCAAGACATTATATGGAGAATAGGAAAACAAATGACAAATAGTATAACACACCCAAAGCAGGATGGACTGTTCACAAAACCATGAAACCCAGACGGAAATAAAACCATGAAATACAATGCATGAGGAAAAAAAATAACAGTCTCAGAAAAACCGAATCCTAGAACTATTGAAGGATATATAACATTGATAGGGGTGATAATATTTGAAGCATATGTTTTCCATACAGATATCATGTGTACAAATCTATCCACGAGAGAGCATCATTGGAACATGGGATGTATGATGATGTAGAAGAAAAAAAATCTTCTCGCTAGAATGAAGTCGAAGGAACCACGATGAACAATGGGAAAAAAGTCTATGTCTCAACAAATGAAGAGATGAAGTGAAATAATGGAATGCAAGCTGCAGGGTGACATCTATACATGCATAGTAGGAAAGGAAGACATGTGAATGAAGGATATAACATGGAATGATTGAGAATATCAGGTTGATACAACAGATCACATGGAACACATGCCACACAATAGCATTGGAATGGATGGTATGAAACGACACATATCCTTGGGGAATCAAAAAAACTCAAATTAGAAGATTTGTAGCCATGAGATATACATAGATCAATGGTTGGGAGAGAAAACGAGATTAATCCATCATAACAGGCCACACCCACAAGCCTAAATAAAAAACATATTTATAAAAAGAAATCCCAAGAGGAGGCCCTTGGACAATGACTCTAGGGAAAAGCCTGAACAAATGAAGATGCATTAGAATAATAATGAATAATAATTTTTCATGGCATCATAAATAGGAATTTTTAATTTTTAAACTTAATTTATCATCGTTATTTGAAATGCAGGAAAGTGACAATAACTTGGAGACTAAAAAACACAATATGGTAGTCATTTGTTGTTTTTATTACAAGAAGTCTCTCAAAATCAAGAAAAAATCATCAAATTTTCTATAGACCAAAACAATGTACACATATTTATAGATGAAAAATAAGAAACTCCATCCAATAGATAACTTTATTTTGGTATTAGACATCCATATTTGATGGCCACATTATTCATAAAAATCCTTATATAAATAATAATCTACTATAAAATAACATGATCACAAAATAATTTTTAGTATTTTTTCCCACAAATACTATACCAATATCAATAATATCCAGACGACACAATAAAGAAATTAAAAATGAATATTATTCAAAATTCGGTGACTAAAGTCATTTATGTGTAACAATTTGATTATGTTAATATTTTATAAAAGTGGTATCTATTTGAACATCTCAAAAATTTAAGCATTTTTTTATGTCATCACTTTAAACAATCAGTTACCCTATTAGGTAAAAGTTATTCTTATGTAGACTTTATAATGAAAATTCCTTATGAGAGTAAATAACATATGAGTTTGTGTTTTATGGTTTGTTTCAATCCAAATTGGGCTAATGGACACTAAAAAAATCTGTTCCTTCTTTTAGTTTTCTTGAGCATGAGAATAATGATATTCCAATTGACATTTTTTTGTGTTTCTATAATAAGATAGAATTTCTATCAACTGACTATAATGATGGTTATAAGTAAGAGGATCCTTTTTTCACATGCATGAAAATATTTCTAGAATATATACCATGGAATATTTATTTATTTATTTATTTATTTTTCTTATTTGGTTGGATCTATTGGTGAATAGAAAATTGGAAGGAATGGTCCCACAAATTAATAATTCGTAAATGAAAAATAATTATTGAGCTTTTAGCCCATGTAGTCTTGGTCATTGGAAGGGAAATAATGTAAAATTAATAGTCATGAAAAAATTCCTATAACTTTATAGAAATTAGGGGTTCCATGAAGCATTCTACTATAGGTGATAGATGCACATATAAGACTATCACACATCACTGGGGATAGGAATCACACACAACCACTCCCTAGTTTTTGTTAGGATCGTAAATGAATGGCCCACTGGTGCACTGATAATCACAAGATAAATATAAAGAAAAAAATATTGAAAAATAAATGACACTTGATGTAACGTGGAAAAATCCCCGAGAGAGAAGGGGTAAAAACTAACGGGCAAATAGATGGATCACTATGGGTTTAATGTGGGTACACCCTCTCTCAGTATTATAAAGAGAAAATAATCAGAATATATATCTGTAGAAAAAATGGTAAAATGCCTCACTAAATACTGCATAAATGAATGAACCTGTGTACTTTTGGTGAAATGATGAGAGATATGTGATGCTAGAACCATTGGGAGAGATCCTAGTTTATAGGTTGAATCTCCCCCCTCCTACTGCATTCTTCCACTAGAGGCTTGGTGGAGTTTGGCCACCCACCACTTATTCCCACCAACCCCCTTTAACTTATCAGGGGGGTAGTGCCCTCCAGGCAAAAAACTGCCGACTCATCTCACACTTAGATATCTGATTGTGAACCAATCATATCTCTACAACATTTCAATCTGCTAAACATGCTTCTCAAGTATCTAAAAGGCCACTCAAGAATCTACATCATCTAAACTAATCATAGATAATTTCCTTCATCATGAAATCTTCCAGATTTTCTATAGTATGATTTTTTTTGTATCTACACTTCCTTCCTCCAACACATCTTGTACAATGTGATATATTAACCTAATGTGCTTTTCCATGGAATGAAAATCTGGATTCCTTGTAATGTGCAGGGCACTCCAACGGTCACCAAACAATAGAATATTTTCCTATATATGCCTGAGATCCTCTAACAACTTTCTCAACCAAATTTTCATAATTTCAAGGCTATTCTTCTTCCATGTACTCTTCCTCTATCATGGATAAAGCCTCAATAAACTGTAACTTCGAAAACTAGATCAGATCTCCTCCTGAAATATTAAGCACATAACCATTAGTGGATTTTCGCCGGTCAGAATCACCAGAAAAATCTAAATCAATATATCCTCTGACAGTTAAATCTGATTCTCCATAACATAATGCAACATTTGAGGTCTTCTTGATATATCTTAGGATCCCTTTTACATTGATACAATGCTCCCATATTAGATTATCTATGTACCGACTAAGGGATCCCACAGAATGTGCAATGTCTGGTTTAGTACAAATCATAGTGAACATCAGACATACCACAACTGATGCATACGGTACTCAAGACATCATATTACTCTCTACTTCATAGTTAGGAAGAATCGTTGAGGATAACATGAACTTAATGGATATTGGGGTCTATATTGTCTCACAGTCTGGCATGTTGAAGCGTTTCAAGACTCTTTGTAAGTAACTCTTATATGATAGCCAAATCAAACCATTATTTCTATCTCTATAAATTTGCATCCCATGAATCATTTTTGTGGTGTCAAATTCTTCTTATCAAACTCCAAATCCAACAGTGCCTTCGTCTCTTGGATCTGATCTTTATTGGGTCCTACAACAAAAAATTAATCAAATTATAATAGAATACTTATGAAATCATTAACATCCAAACCCTAGAAATATGCACAAGGATCTGAATTAATTATTCGTTATCCAAGGATCATGATATAAATATCAAATATCTTGTACCAACATCTCAGAACCTATTTTAGACTATTCAAGTTTTTTTTCAACCTGTAAACCATATTCTCGTTTTCTTCTTCTGAAAAATCATCTGGTTGGAGCATATATATATCACTATCAAGGTCACCATGGAGAAGTGATGTCCTCACATACAGCTACTCTAGATTTAAGATGTATGTAGCAAACATTTCTAGAATAATCCGAATAGTCATCAATCTAACAAAATGAGAATATATTTCATTGAAATCCTTACCTTCCTTCATAGAAAATACTTTGACCACCAATATCACATGATATCATTCCACCGGGTCATTTCTACCCTACATGATCATAATGAACCATTTGTTTCTGATATCCTTCTTTCTAGGAGGTAATGGAACTAGAACCCAAGTCATTTTCTGGTGTAGGGATTTGAGTTCCTCTTTCATCCCCACCATCCATGAGGATACATCCGGACTGTGGGTTGCCTCCACAAAATAAGATGGTTCCCCATCCTCTATCAATAAGGAGTATTTTCTCTCAGGGACACATTTTTAGGTCCATACTAATGCTCTTTTCTCCTGATTTGACTGTCATGGTCAAGACTCAATTGGTACATGATCATCATTCTCTGGTAATATCTAATAGGAAACTAGTTCTTCCTTGGATTTTTACTCTACATTGACAATTGTAGATTCAGTTTTTTCTTTATCTGTGTCTTGATCTACTTTCATAGACATCTTATCTTATACAAAAATTTCATCTCTGATGATGATACATTTTTGGGCTGTGCGATCCGAAAAGCGATACCCATTCAAACCATCAGCGTACCCATAAAAGATACGTTTCTTAGATCTTGAATGCAACTTATATCATTATTATTCATTAAACAATTCATATATTAGAATTTCAAAAGCATGTAACTAAGAATAGTCAGCGTGTTTACCAGTACACATATCCTTTAGTATCATTCGATCAATAACTATTGGAGGATATCAATTGATCACATAACTGGTGGTATTCACTTTTTCTACCAAAAATGTTTTGGCAATTCTTGTAGTCTTCAATTGAGGATCTTTTTAGGTTTAGAGTTTTAGAGAATTAGGACATAACTATTACATCTCAAAGGTTACAAAGTAGACACATCTACCCAGCTTCCATTTTTTTTACACACAAAAAACCTTGAACAAAAGAGTTATGTCTTGTTCCTTGTTTTAGACAGCCTGACATTTCCTTGATCCCATCCTTGATAATATTCAACTTTATGTCCTGTGAAAATAATTTCAAAAAAAACATGGGATGAGAATAAAAAAGATCAGTAAGGGTTATAACAATACGGAAAGAAAACATTAGTCCCTGTATACATAAGAATCAATGAAATCATACTTTACTCATAAAGCATAAGAAATTTAAAATACCTCATGAAATTATAAGATTTACGAATAACTCATAGAAATCATAAGACATAAAGGTAACTTGAGGAATTCATAACATTCTTATATAGGGAGTAACCCTCATGGTTACTCTTGGAATACCCATCATAGTATATTCCCTAAATCTCTTCAGAGAAACATTATGGTTTAACCCCTTCACGTTACCCAATGCAGTGGAGAGCTATATCGGGATCACCTGCCCTTAGTTTATCACGGGACCACTCGTCTTCATAACAATACCCAAGAAACATAACATAATCATAGCACATAACTTAAGCATAAAGGAAAGATAAGATTTACAGATTGAAATAACAATATAACATTTTAAGATATTGAAATAATGAATCCATTCAAAAAACCATTTTCAAAACCATTTAAAACATTTAATAAAGATATTTATGGATCAAAGTGTCCCATACCACCTTGAGTCTTTTATCGTTTTAAAAAATTAATATACATGTAAATAAATCCTTAAAACCATTTTGAAAACATGTATATTAATGATAAATATTTATAAGAATAAAACATTAAAACATTTAAAACGAAATTTTAGTTAAAGGGGTTTTAACAAAATGAGAGACACTTGAATACAAAAATTGAGGAATAAAATTTAATCAGAACATTATAATATCATGAGAATAAATGGATTCATGATATAATATTCCAAATTATAGTATATAGACAATAGAAAAGTGAATTTGTGCATAACAACAGTGATGTCTAAATAGAAATTTAAAATGAGATGAAATCCCTTATAAAGAAGGTATCCTTAAATTAAGGATAAGTAAATCTCAAAATTATGTGTGAAAAATATAAATAAACCCAATATAAGTGGATATTAAGTGTAAAAAAATCAAAGGTCATTCACACATATTAAAAGGATGACATATTCAATAACTACACGTTGAACCCAAATAAATCGAAATTGGGTTAAAGAGTTCCCTTGGTAAAATTCGACAGCCTAACAACGTCACATTAAAATTCATAAAATTAGTTGATGAGAGAAAAAATGGTATCTAATCACTTGGACATAAAATTTACATAAAAAAGGATATATAAGAACATATCCCAACATTAAAAGATGTAAATTAAATGACATAACAAAATAAGTCTTTTTAAAAGAGGAGTGTGAAAGGTTCCCTTACCGATTTGGGAAACATTTCGAAACGTACACCCTATGAAAGAAGGGTCATAAAATGAAGATGTAACTACCCATAAATGAGATTATATTATAAAAATAGTAAAATAATGGGCATTAAATACACCACACAAAAGGAAATAGTGTCAAATGTAGCATCAATCTCACGGGAATAAAAAGAGAGATGAAAATCCCCATATAAAAATTTGGCAGCCTAACGGCGCCACATAAAACATCCAAAAATGGATTTATGAGATAAAATAGGGTCTATCATCAAATTAACATAAAATTTATATCAAGAGTAATATAAAATAATATCCCCCAACATAAGAAAGAGGAGATTAATGTTGGTTGCATAAAAAAATTACTTAAAAAGAAATATAGAGGTAGGATCCCTTACCTCAAGTCCAACTTGTCTTGTTCTTTTCTTTATATTCATGAATAATAAAATTTGGTCAATTTCAAATTTATTAAGTTCCTCCTTGAAATACTATTATTCATTTCATATCAAATATTATAAATTTATAATAATTTGTTATGTGAGTTCATATTAGACGTTTTTGTCGATGGTTGGTACATGATTCAAAAATGAACTTGTTTGAAAATGATTGTCCATGTAGTTAGAAGTAAATCATCTCCAGAATAATATTAATGATTTAAATATCATATATATCCAGTACATATTCATTTTATACTATTCCATAACATTTGGAGAAAAAAGAAATGAAATTCACCGTTCATGGAGAGGGTAGGTCGTACGTACGCATGAACGCTACTTTCATTTCTCTGACATATTAATGGAATTAAAAATAATTGAGAGATATATATATATTAATTACAGTATAATATATATATTTTATAGGTCACATAAGTTCATTAATTTAATTTTTTATACATTCCATGTATTGCATGAATGAGTCACATCACTTGAGGGTGCGGTAGTCCACACTTCCTCGTATAAAATTATTGCATTTGCACAACATGCAAAACAGAAAGGTATGTTTTAAATATAAATTACAGAAAAATATTGAAAACATAAATACCATATATATCATATATAAAATACTGTGACATCATAATGGCCACCATGAAAGGTGTTAAGATAAGATTGAACAATAATCGTTTCGTGAGGCAGTAATTCACCATCCACAAAAACAATATGTTCTTTAACCGTTAAACGGAGGTGTGTGTAAGTGTAGCTCGAATATTTCACATAAAAACATCCTAGTATATTGAAGATACTAGTGTTGTTACAAAATAAAGTAATAAAATTATTTTAGGGGTTTGGAGAAGCAAAATAAAACAAAATAACACAATTGAAGACATTACCATTAAATCATGTAACTCCTCTTGGTTTGAACCAAAAGGGTTTCTTGAAGAGCATTATGTCAAAGGTGAGGCTTCAATAATTAAGAGAGGGATGTGGAGAGATGAAATGGGTAGGGTTTGGCCGAGACAAAGGCTTGAGAGGTGTGAGTGTGACAACTGGGCCCCAGTGACAGCACAGCCACCCCGCCTTAACATGGCCATCGGGTCCTGGCCCACCAGGTACCACCAGTTGCCCCGCATACACGTGGGGCCCACCCCAGGGTCCACCCACGTGCCCGAACGGGTCATCTGACTAATGATAGTCCCCATAGGCCAACACATATCCTTTCCAGTGTTCTTTTTCCTCACTCACACACATCCTAGGAAACTTCCCAATAGATCACCCATCCTGATCACTACTCCAGGCCAGACACGCTTAACTATAGAGTTCTAATCAGACAGGCTCCCGAAAAGGAAGGTGCACTTTGTTGACATGAGTCATATCATTTAGTCATTTAACCTTTTATAATTTGGGGATGTTATAATCACACCCCTTTAGAGCACAACGCCCTCGTTGTGGGTCTTACATCTCAGCCCATGCAGTGCACTGCACTTAAGGCTGGGTACCACCTCTAATACCAAATGTGACAACTGGGCCCCAACCAGGTCCCAGTGACAGCACAGACACCCCGCCATAACAAGGTCGTCGGGTCCTGGCCTACCAGGTACCACCAGTTGCCCCCACAGACATGTGGGGCCCACCCCAGGGTCCACCCACATGCCTGAACGGGTCATCTGACTAATGATAGTCCCCACAGGCCAACACATGTCCTTTCCAGTGTGCATTGGCCTCACTCACACACATCCTGGGAAACTTCCCAGTAGATCACCCATACTGATCACTACTCCAGGTCAAGCACGCTTAACTGTGGAGTTCTAATCAGACAGTCTCCCGAAAAGGAAGGTGCACCTTGTTGACATCAGTCATATCATTTAGTCAATTAACCTTTTATCATTTGGGGATGTTACAGTGGGTAAGGTGGTAGAGGCGGGGGCCTTTTATAAGTGAAGAGGAGGGGCACTCTTGGAAAGTTATACAATATTACTTTATTATAAAATGATTTTTGGATTTTAAAGGTCCCAAAAGTATATATTTTGAGGATAAGGTGATAAGGTTTCAAAAGCCACCCATCCAATAGGTTTTGGACAAGTGTAGGACTTATATTTCACCCTATCTTCTCATTTTATTAAAATCGTTCATTTATGATGTAGTCAATGCATCATCACGATGTTATAAATAAAATAATTTATTTAATGTCTAAAAATTATTAAAAAAACTATCATGATGTAGGAAATATTTTTATCTTTCTAATGAATAATTTTAGTAAAAAAATGACTTTTATAACCCCATGTAAAAATTGTTTTAGTAAAACAATATATGTTTGTGACATTTTAATTTTAACATTAAAAACAAACTTACTAATGTAATTTTCCAACCAAAGTGGCTCCATGGGGTCCCCAAGTTGACCCATGGATTGTTTTGGTCGCCCATGACTCATACAATAATGGTAGGACATGTGTCAAGGTCATTTCATATTATTATAACATTATATTTACCATAAAATACACTAATTACCTCTAATCATGATTAATAAAACTTAACAGTTACTATTCACCAAAAAATTATTGTAATCTAATTGAACCACATTTTACTTTCTAATGAAAACCATGTATGTCTGATTTTTAAAAATTAAATCAGAGAAGTGGTAAAGTTTCATTTAAACGAAATATCAATTTCTTTAAATACCACTTGATGGTTTCACTATTCATAAAAAATTGATGTTTTTCAGAAAAATACCAAAAATTCACCCTAAGCTATATTTGATATTCCGAATTAAAAAATGATGTCTATTTTAAAAAATTCAAAATATATAAGTTTCACTAATTAATTTAATAATTCATTCCTGCTGTCAAAACAAATAGTGTGTTTTTAAGAAACAATATCTATTAAAAGATTGACAGTAGTTTAAGTCCAATTTCAAAGTGAAATTAACTACAATGACCACCATTGGATTAAATTGTAAAAATATATTCTAATTAAAATTTACTCTCAATTAAAAATATAATCTATCCATATAAATAAATCAGATTAAAAAGAGTTTTTTAATTAAAATGTAACATTTTCACTAAAAATGATCTTTATCGAAAAAAAACAAAAATTTAGACATAGTAAATTTTGATGTTCAGATTCTAAAGAAGGATTTTACTTTGTCAAATACAACATATAAAATTGTCAAAAGTATATTTAAAAAGGGTTCTCAATCAAAAGGTGGTTAATCGAACTTTTAAAGAATATTAGAAGATTTATGCTTAAAATTGGGTTCATTTACATTTTAAGCCTCTAACATTTATTGGCTAAATGTAAAAATATTTAACAAACATATGAAATCATTTTGTAGTAATTTCTAATCATTACCACCATTACAACGGCTAGGCGTTAACTATTATAATAGTATTATATTATTAGTGTGAAACGTAAGATTTCAAAGAAACTCGTTGTTGCGTATTGGGTACGCCATCGGGAATAACATTCCATTTAAAGTAGTATTAACATTTTATTCACAAATATTGATAAACATTAGAATGTAATATTATTTATTTACCTGGGATGTTACATATGGATCATGTTCAAATATAAAAAAACATTGAACTTATTGTTTTTTAGATGTATTAGAAAAATGGAAAAAAGTGTGTCTCCAAGGAAGAGAAGTTGAAGGTAAAATCCTCTAGTATGGATCGTTGTTCCGTGAAAATAAAGAAAGGATAACCTTCATTCGAAAAGCAGAAATGTAGTTGGATAGAGAAATATTTTCCAAGGGTCGTAGTTTGCAATCGCAGACAAATCTCTAAAATAATTTCCTCCACAGTACTCTTACTGCTATCACATCTCAAAGCTATCATTCATTGAAAATTATGTGTATAAAAAAGACCAAACCCATTCATAAAATACAAGAGATAACTCATAATCACATTGAAAAACCTTCATCAAAAACTACAGCCCACATTACATGCTCCTATCAACTGAAAATGTCACCCCATTCCCCCACCCAACACAAAACCCATTCACCAAGACCCATCAGAACCCCCCATAACTTCCCCAATAATACTTCCTCATTTTACCCCCATTATTCATAAAAATATTCCACTTAAACTAACTACCAATGGACCTAAAATGCACATACCAAAGTGGAGGAAATTAAAAGGTGATTATGACATGAACATGCCTATTCTAGAACCCACTAAATCCAAATAAACCCATGTGAGACATCACTTGAAAGGTGTGGGGGTCACCCCAAATTTAGTTGATAAGAGATGTGTTTCATGGGATTTTTTAGAAACAACTACTTTAAGAAACTGGTCCTTTGGAGAGAATCCAATCTATTATCATCAGCAGAAACTAATGGAATTTTCAAGGGAAGATGAAGAACCATAACCATTAGAAAAATTCATTTGTTCTTAATCAATAAAATTGGATGTAATCCCATGATTTGTTTTGTGAAACATTAGTGTGATCCTCTGTGATTATCTGCAGAGACTGATAATATAGAAGTTCTTCATTTCTACTGTGGACATAGGTCGTATAACTGAACCATGTAAAATATGTGTTTCTCCATTTTTCATCTCTGTTTGTGTGATTTTTGTTACAACACACCTCTATTGTGCCATTATGACTTGTGTCAGAGGGGAGCCAGAGTGATCAGAGTCAAAATTGATTTTTCTTACCACGTTTAGGTTTATTTTTCCATGAATATTCTAAAATGAGCACGGATGCAATTGCACATTCCTTTAGTGCGTACTTCTCCACAGTTATGAGGAAAATACGAGATATTATAATTGGAATGGAATTATATATTAATTTTGGGTGGGATTATATTAACCTTGAGTTAGGGATACCCATATTTATTATTTCTATATATTCTTTAGAAAACAGACTACATCTATTTAGTCTGTTAGTCTTGAATATCAATTCGCTGCAGTATTTCTTCTCAGCTTTCTTTATATTCTTTACTAAATGGAATGGTAAAATGAGGATCATCATTTGTATACAATGATTCTTATAGTTGATCCTCATGTCTGGATGTATTTTTCTCTAGTTTTATGGAAAATAATGGTTTACATGAACCATAATCTTTTAACATATGATTCCTCTATTCTCATAAAAAATAAATGATATTGTATTTGTAGAAAATATATGAAATCTATAGTTATCCCTAGAATAGAATGATATTACAAAAAAATAAAATTGGAATAACATATTATAGAAATGAAGAATGACATACTAATATTATATTGATATATCATTTTGATTCAAAATTTCAATATTTTTTTTCATTTATTTGATATTTACAATTAATTTAAAAAATGAAATCCAAATACAAAACACATATAAAATTCTTCTTTCAACAATAAACCAACATAAAAAAGATTGTCCCTAAAAAACTAATTGTTGTTTAGTAAGTATACAAAAAAAAATATTTTCAATTACCAAATATTTTAATTATTCCCCATTATTATCAGTAGGTGGAATGGGTTTAGGGGAGGCATGGCAGGTCATGGGGTAAAGTCCTCATGCATTCATTTTTACAGTGATTTTATTCATTGCATTGTGTTATATAGTGGGAAATGTAATAATATTATTACATAATATATTAATGATGTTATACGTTATTATATAAAAAATTATAGGATTTATTATATTGTTAATTTTATATTAATTATTAATTAATAATTAACTATTTATTATATTGTGAATTATTAAATACATTTTTAATTAATAATATATATAAATTATATAGTTTATACATGATTATGTTAATGATATTAATAGTTTTTTTATTTTGGGTACTTAAATAGTTGGTGATAATTACATAATTAAACTCTAATGTAATGTTTTATTGAAAACACACACATTGAGTCATACGGAAAATATTGTTAGTCATATTGATCTATGGTAGATTCTGACCAATCACAAATTAATTCTTGATCACTAACCTAATGTTTATAAAAAATATGAAATCGTTTAATTGGTTTTGAAAATTTGAAATTCATTTTATATTAAAATGACGCTATAAAATAGAAAACACCCAATTGGAGTCATACTGGACACGTAATTTGTCAGATTTATATGAGGTGGATTCCTACACTTCATGAATGAATTATGGATAATTTTCATAAATTAAAAAATATCCTTTTTTTATATTTTGACAATGCGATGATCAATTTAAACTAAAATGAATCATTTATATTGACAACACACATTTTGGGTCCAACCAAAAATATCATGTGTCAAACTAACATGTTGTTGATTCATATAAATCCAAAATGAATTTTGGAACATTTTAGTAATTTTTTTTAAAAAATGGAATTTTTGTTCTTATATTTGACTATATGATGAACATTTTTCTAAAAAAATTAAACTTTCATATTGAAAGCACAATCATTGTAAAAACTGAAATCATCATGTGTTAAAATTTCATGATGTTGATCCCAACACATCACAAATGAATAATGTATCATTTTCCTATGGTTTAAAAAAAATCATGAGCTCATTCTCTCAATTTTGTCTATATGATATATGGTTTAATAAAAAATTACACTTTTTAATTGAATAAACACACATAGAGACTTAACGACCACTTTGTGTTCTAGAATGAAACGTGAATGATTACTATATGTCAAAAAAATTAGAGAGAATTGTCCAGACTATATAAATAAAGGAATCTCACTAATTTAGTTTTGACAAGGTGATATATCTTTTACACTAAAATCCCACATTTATATTGAAAACACACACATTGAGTCATATTGACAACATCATGCATCATATCTTCGTGTTCTAGATTCCTATATATCAAAATGAATTATGGATTATCATCCTAATGTTTTCCAAAAATTATTGTTTATTTGATTATTTTGTGTTTGTTAGCCATGTTTTAATCTAAAAGTACACTTTTATATTGAAAACAATCACTTTGAGGCATAGCTATCATAACACGTATCAAATGATCATGTATTCAATTTATATAAATCCAAAAATTAAATTTAGATAATTTTCTTGAAGTTCAATATTAATATGATCTATTTTTATTTTTATTTTTGTCTATGTGATGTATTATTTAGAACAAAATGACACTTTTAAATTTAAAACACACACTAGGAGTCATACCGACCACATCGTGTGCTAGATTTAAATATGATCAATTCTAGAATGTCATAAAAATGTTATGGAATGTTTTGATGATGATTATAAATAACACAAATTTATTTTATAGGTTTTGGCTATGAAACACACATATTAATGTAAATAAATCCTTTATATTGAAAACACACACATCGATTCATATAGAACACAACCAGTATTAAATTGTAGTGTGGTCGATTCCAATACAACAAAAATGAATTATGGATTCTTTTAATAATGTTTCTAAAATAATATGAGGTTATTTTCTAGAATTTTCATATAAAAATTTTGTTAAACTAAAATTACACTTTTATTTTTTAAACATGAACCTTGAGTCATATCGACCATGTAATGGGTTGGAAATTCATGTTGTCTATTTCAGTAATACTCAAATGAATTATTATTCCCTTTGATGATTTTTGAAAAAAATGATCCTGTATTGTTGTTATTTTCCATGTGAAATATGTATTAAACTAAAATAAAACATTTATATTGAAAGTAGAAACATTCATTAATATTGTTCACATCATGTGTTTGATTAATTTTTGGTTGATTCCAACACATCATTCATGAATTAAAGATTATTTTACTAAAATTTTAAAATAATTATAGTATTATTTTTATTTTGGGATATGTGAAATGTGTTTTTAACTAATAGGAAAATTTATATTAAAAACAATCATTTTTGTAATACCATCCACATTAGGTTCCAACATGATCTGTGGTGTATTCCAACAAGTAGAAAATTTATTTAATCCTTTCCATAATGATTTGAGAAAAATTCTATCTGATTTTTTTGTTTGGGCAAAGAGATGTGTGATTTAAACTAAAACAAAACTTATATTTTAAAACACACACAATGAGTTATACAGACCAAAATTCGTGTCAGATAGACATGATGTTGATTATTATATATCTCAAATGAATTGGAACCATTTTAATAATGTTTGAGAACAATCTAAGATTTTTTTTGATATTTTCTCTTTATGACATGAATTTCAAAAAATTGACACATTCATGTTGAAAATGTGAAGTTTGAGTCATACTAATCGCAACATGTGTTAGATTGATATAGGGTAAATTCCTACACATAAAAAAATTATTACCAATCATTTTCATAATTTTTGAAATAATTATAGTAATTTTTCATACTTTTGGAAGTGTGAAATATGTTTTGATCTAAAATGGCACTTTTATGATAAAAACATACACTTAGAGTAATATCAGCCACATCATGTGTTGGATTTATGTGTGGATGATTATTATATTCAAACAAATAATTAGGAATAAATTTAATAATGATTCAAGACAATATGATTTAATTTCCATAGTTTTTCCCTTGTGAAATTCTTTTTACCCAAATTTGATAATAGAAAATACATTCATTTTGTCATTTCGATCACATTATTTATCTGATTTACAAGAATATACTTCCTATATCTCATAAATGTTTTTTGGATCATTTTTTTGAGGATTGGAAATAATCAAACATGTTTTTATTAGTTATTTCTCTGTGATGTACGTGTTAAACTAAAATGACCCTATTATATTTAAATCATTCACTTTAATTAAAACAATACATATTGTGTGTATGAATGAATTTCTATTAATTCCTACATATTATAAAATAATTATGGATCATTTTCATATGTTTTGAAAATAATTAATGTTTAAAATTGGTTTTGGATATGTGATGTTTGTTTTGAACTAAAATGGAACTTTCATATTTAAAACATGAACTTCGCTTCTCACCAACAACATCATGTGTAAAATTGACATGTTTGAAACAATATAATATTGCTTTAAAATAACAGGAAACATTCATATTTAAAGCTCACACATTGAGCCATACAGATTGTATTTTGATTCAGATTAACATGATATCAATTAATATATCTCCCAAATGAATTATGAATTATTTTCCAAATGTTTTAAAAAAAATATGACATTTTTTCTCTATTTTTGCTATGTGACATGCAGTTTAAAAAAATTAAAAGAAAACATTAAATATGATTTATACTGATCACATTGTGTTGTTTATTGATTTTAGATAAATCCTTATACATCAAAAATGAATTATGGATTATTTAAAAAAATTTAAAACAATATAATATTGTTTTATCTATTTTTGTAGTGATTCATATGTCTTAATTTAAAATTAATATTTTATAATATTATACAGACTTTCCTTAATAGAATCTATATCATTTGTTGGACTGATGTGAGGTTAATTATTAGGTTCTGAAAATGAATAATTGATCATTTTCATAAATATTTATGATAATATGAGATCATTTGGTAAATTTTGGAAAGATGAAATGTGTCTAAAAATATTTTGAAAAATTAAAATACCCACATTGATATATATCATACACTTCATGTGTTGAATTTACTTGCATTAAATTCTTACACATCAAAAATGTTTTTTGGATCATTATACTAATAGTAGAAAAAATCAGGTTCCATATTTATGTTTATGTATATGCAATGTTGGTTTTGAACTATAAAATGATTTTATATTTAAAACATATAATTTAAATAATATTTTAAAATTATTCTATTTTAATGATGTGAACTCTATTACTAAAAGTCCCATATTAAATATAGATCATTTTTAATATTTGAAAAACTTTCGAGTTCATTTTCACGGGTATGGGTGCATGAAACATATAGTAAACTAAAATGATAATTTTATATTTAAAACACACACATTGAATCATATAGACTACATCAGGGGGTTTTATTGATTTGTGTTTAATTTAAACATAATAATAATAAATTATATATCATTTTCTTAAATTAAGAAGAAAATACGATCTATTTTTATTTTTTAGGGATATATTATTCATTTTTATAATTAAATGAAAATTTTAAAATAAAAACACACACTTTAAGTCACATGATCCTTTTCATGTTTGATATTGTTTTTTGACCAATTTTTATATGTCAAAAATGAATTATAGATCATTGTGATAATATTTGAAAACAATCTGTGTTTTTTACATCGATTTAAAAATGTGACATGAGTATTAAATTGGAATTAAATATTTATATTAAAGACATCAACATGGAGTAATTATGGTCAAATTGTGAGTGATATTTACATTTAGTTGATTCATATGCATAAAAAATAAATTATTGATTATTTAATAAATTCCTTAGGATTATCTATGTTAGTTCTCTCAATTATGGCTATGTGGTGTTTCTTTTAGAGTAAAGTGATACTTATAATGTGAAGACATGATCATTGAGTTATACTTACCACATCTTGTGATATATTGATGTGAAATGAATTCTAATAAATCACACAATAATTAAAAATCATTGTACTAATGTTTTCAAATAATATGGTATCATTTTATTGATATTGATAATGTGATGCACATATTTTAATAAAATGACACATTTATATTCAAAAAACATTAACATTGAGTCATAATGACCGCATAATTTTCTAGATATATATGGATACATTTCTTACACATCCAAAATGAGTTACATATCATTTTTGTGAATATTTTAAACAAACTGAACTCATTTTCACATCTTTGAAAATGTAACGTGTGTTTCAAACTAAAATTATTTTTTATATTGAAAAAATGAAAATTTATTCATATTATCCACATAATATGTTGCATTCATGTATGAACGATGACTACATTTCAAAAATAAATTACATATCATTTTCCTAAATTTTGAAAACAATATGATCTCATTTGATTGATTTTAAAAATGTGATTGATTTTTAAACTATATTTCCATATAAAGATCAATTGAACTGTCAACATTATCAATTAACACCTCTATAAGATCTTCCTTTGAAACTAATCCCTCACTTATTCTAATACCATTATATTAGGATATTATTAATGGATCATTACTAGTATTTATAGTATTAATAATTTAATGTATATTGTTGAATCAAACATGAATTTAAAGAAATCCAACATTCTTCTTCATTGTGGGGGTAGTAGTGATTTTAAAAGGAACCTTTCTATGTTTAAAAACTCATGAAAATATATATATACACTAATTGAAAATTAAGATTCTTTGTTTAAGGAAGTAATATCCAAAAAAGTTAGTAATATTTCATCAGATTTGTGGGTAGAAGGATCCTAGAACTATTTCCCAATTATAATTATCTCAATTTTATCCTAAAAGTCATATATTTCATGAGCTCAAGAAGATGAAAAGATGTTAAAAAAACCATTATCATTAATTCATTACCCTCCAGGATACTTCTACTTGGTAAATCGATCAAATATTTATTTATTTATAGGTCACCAATAATGAATTTCCTATTTTCTTCCAACTCATCTGAACACACAATGGAGTGAAATTTGTGAATAGTTAAAATGAAATACATGGGTAATTGGGTTATTAGAATATATGCTTGAAAATAAATTAAATATTACAGTAAAAAGGGTAATATTTATTTCATCCAACATGATGGAGTTTTAGTAAATGTAATAGACATGATTAATTGATCATGGAATACTTCCATATATATATGTGGATTAGAATGTATTTTAAATAATTTACCAACATGTTTGGGCCTATTTTTGAGATTCTTTTGTTGTTTCTCATAGATAGAACAACCTTAATAAAATAATTCAAAATATTTTCATAAATTATATGAACAATAGGCTGGGAGGATCATCATGTTATTATACAAGCATGAGATGGGGACAAATATGGTGGTATTCCAATTTCTTTGAATTTATGGTAGGGTAAAATATCAAAAAAATGATAGATTTTATTTTAAAATTTAAGATTAGAATTTAAATACGACTAAAATATATTCAATTGTACATGATATTTATTTAATGAAAAATAATATCTATGTAGTATGGTGTTAATGCTTCACCTCCCAGATGTATCTCTAAGGAAATAGACTATACAATAACAAAATCATAGTAGGTAATCACTTAATCTTGATCTTAGCAAACATACTTAAATCGTATACTCTACCATTCATCTCTAAAAACATTTACATCATCTTTTGAGTAGAAAGGAATTTAATTATCCTGGTAGTACATAGAACATATAGACAAACATACTATAAAAAATATTATAATTGTAATTGTAATTACCATCATGAATTACTTGTTTGGAGATTATAGTTTTTTGATAGCATATAATATCACTCAATAATTTGGAAATCTAATATCCATAATCATTATAATTTTTTTTTCAAATGATGATGAAACATTGACTAAAATTAGTATCTTTTTTGATATATGTTTTGATAGTTAAATCGTACTTTATATACCAAAATGTATTTAATTTTTGAAGAAATCTATATGATTCATATGTTTATTCATCGACCCCGAACATTAATTTTGATAATATTTATCGACCATCCTATCATAAATCAATTATTATTATCACACAAAAAATTAAATTATATGATTTTTATTAAAAAAATATCGATTTTATGGAATTAAAAATTCACAATGGATATCATGTGTGGTATATTTTATTGAAATATATAATTTGGATCCAAAAAATAAAAATTTGGTGTATCCATGTATTCTTATTAACATCCAATGATTGAGAAAAAACAAATAAGTAATCTAAAAATATATATAATTTTTTATGATTATATTGTAGATATTTAAAAATTCATTGTATCCACCAAGAGAAATATTCCATATATTAATTTATGTTCAAATTCCATACATAGTTTATATTTTATATTTTTTTGTTTTTATAATTCCAAAAAGAATTTACTATATAAATTATAGAGGGATTAATGAGTCAAAATATTTCCTCATAGGTTTTTTATTTATATATTAGAAATATATAAATCTATATAAAATGAGAATATTTATTAATTATAATAAACATACTATATTAATTTTTTAGAAAACATATTTTTAATATGTACCTCATGCTTATATTCACAATTAAGACTCCAAGACATTCAAACATGAAAATTTAATTTATACTCTTGAGACCAACCATGTCTATAATGTAATATCCAAATATTTCTTCTTTATATTCAATGTAGTATGTAATTACATTTTTAAAAGATGTATCTTTATAATGAGGTAATGTCAATTCATGATGTACTGGAACTAGTGGGTTAAATGTTCTCTCAGAAATTCATTTTGATTTCATGGTCGATTCACTACATTTTCTTGATCTAGACATCCATTTATCATTAATTTTCTAATTTTTAATACCATATATCATTACATAAATTTATATAAAAATTTATAACGGTTTTTATTTGATATTTTTTAAGTACATACATCATGTATATATATAAGATTAATTGAACATTTAATAAAAAACAATATTATTATTAACTATTTTAACATAGAAGACATCAAATGGAATATGAAACTCGGTTCTCGGTGTGTGAACTACTTGAATCCACAATATCATATGTTCTTTTTGGATTTTGTTTATCATGTAATATTTCTCTTAGGATATTATACACTATATTACTCACTACAAGGAAATGTGTGTGTGTCTATAGATAATACTCAAATACTATTTCACCATATGGATTTTTAGTAATATAATGATACTAGAATTTGTCAAAATCACATTTATGAGAAAGAGTTATGATAAAACTGTTTAGGTTAGGCAAGGTAGGAAGTTGAGGGGATTTGAATGCCTCAAATTTTCTAGGTCATGAGGATCTTCATGTACTGATAATTTTTCAGGTATTGGTTTATACTAATCCTTTAATATATACTTTTCCACAAAACTAGACTAGATACTAATATCTTAAAATCATTTGTATTTTACTTCATTCAATTAATCATATCTTGTGTATGTCCTAGAGGCATTATATTCTCAAAATATTTTTGAGGTGGCACTAAAAAGAATTCACCTCTAATGAAACCATATTATTCTATTTGATTTAAATGTATTGAATGTATTTTTTATTAATCTAAAATCGATATTGATCATGTGTGTAAGTAAAATAAAAACATTTGAAAATTAATATATATTTTTATATAATACAATAATAAAGAAATATAAATTATTATTATTCCATTATTACACATGATTCTAATTCTATATTTTTGTTTTCATCTTTTACTTTTCCCACTTAATTTATACGTTTCTTCATCAATAATATATGGTGTGGGATGGAAGATACTTTGATGTCCAATTGATAAATATATATGTAAATAATGTAACTTATGTAGTTTCATATCACATAAAGAAGTTAATATATATTTAAAAAACATATTATTTTTAATGTAAATAATACCCCATCATTGCTTTATAGTAGGGGCACATTGGTTTTGATTCACATTGCTTATTTTCAATATTCATTTATTGTTTCACAAATTGATAAAACTTCAATGAAAATAGATAAAATAAATTATTTTAAATAAAATTTTATCAATACAAATTCATGGGAAATTATTCCTCAAAATGAAGAGTAATTAATGATTTATTTATGTCCATGTTTATAATGTGTAAAATAATTTTTGGCGGTTGGAGGTTCACAATATCCCAAATATATCTATTATGATACTTGTTTAAACGTGTTTGGAAATCTCTATGAGGTTTTCCAGTAACCATTCAGAAATATTTTGTATTCAAATAATATAAAATTAACAAAATATTTAAGTGAAAAGGAAAATTTAATCAAACTTTTTTTATATAAGTTTTTGGTAATGTAAGGAAAGTATATAATAATATTTTATAATTTCTTCCCACATGGATGTATGAAATATAGGCATGACATTATGCCATGTATCTATACAAATTTGAACAAGAATTATCATTTTGACACTAATGTTACTAATGATAATTAATATGATGGGGTAAATAGGTTTCCCTTAAGGGTGTAATTTTGGTCTGGCAGTCCGAAACCCCGACAGACCCGGCCCGAAAGCCCGAACAGCCCGACTCGGCAAAGCCCGCATCAGGCCAGGCCGGGCTCGGGCCGCAGGTTCAACGGGTCAGGGCTGGGCCTTTCCAGGCAGGCCCGCGGGCCAGGCCGGCTGGCTCGAAAAAGCCTAGCCCGCGGGCCCGAAAACGCCCAGCCCACGAGCATGCGCGAAGTCCGGCTTGCTTGCCCTCCTGCTGTAAAAAATATAATAGGGGAACTGTAGGTAGGGGGATCTGATCCCCCTACCTCATGCTCCCAAGGCTACGCCTGGACCAACTGGTTTAGGCGCTGCGCCTCTAAATTAATCACCGGTCTATATATATATATATATATATATATATATATATATATATGGGTATATCTATCTCTATATACATATATTTATATACACATATATCTATATATACGTATATCTATACGTACATATATCTATATCTATATATATCTATATTTATATATAGATCTATTTATATATATATATATCTATAAGTATGTATCTATCTATCTATACATATATCTATGTATATATACATATATATCAATATATATCTATCTATATATATCTATACTTATATATATATATATTAATATATATATATATATATATATATATATCTCTATCTCTATAGACATATATCTCTCTTTATATCTGTATACATACATACATATATACATACATCTATATATATATCTACCTATATATCTATATATACATGTATCTTTACACATTTATATTTATCTATATATGTATCTATATATATAGATCTGTGTGTGTGTATCTATTTTTATCTATATGTGCATATATCATTATATACTAACAAAAAATGATATTATATATATACATATATTTATTATTATATATAATTATAATGTGTGTATAAATATATATATACAACGATATATAATTATATATATAACAGTTTATATATGTAAACAAATCCATTAATAATATATATCAATTAAGTGTGGTTTTTAAAAATCAAATAATAATATATATATATACATATGTGTATATATATATGTATATGATTTAATATAATATATATATATATAAACAAAGCAATTAATATATATATATATATATCAATGATTTAATTATATATATATTTAATAACTTGTTGTATATTAATAAAAAAATATGTATGGTTTTTAAAAATCCATTAATAATATATATATGTATGTATATGTATATGTATATGATATAATATATATATATATATGTATATATAAACGATTTAATATAATAGTGTATATATATAAACAAAGCCATTAATAATATATATCAATAAAGTGTGGTTTTTGAAAATCCATTAATAATATATACATATATATATATATATATATATGTATATGTATATGTATATGTATATGTATATGTATATATATATGTATATGTATATGTATATGATTTAATATAATATAATATATATATATAAACAAAGATATTAATATATATATATATATCAATGATTTAATATTATATATATATAATAACTTGTTGTATATTAATAAAAAAATATGTATGGTTTTTAAAAATCCATTGATAGTATATATATATATATATATGTATATGTATATGTATATGTATATGTATATGATATAATATTATATATATGTATATAAACAAAGCTATATATATATATATATATCGATGATTTAATATAATAGTGTATATATATAAACAAAGCCATTAATAATATACATCAATTAAGTGTGGTTTTTAAAAATCCATTAATAATATATATATATATATATGTATGTGTATGTGTATTTGTATATGATTTAATAATATATATATATATATACTAACAAAGCAATATATATATATCAATGATTTAATATTATATACATATAATAATTTATTGTATATTAATAAAAATATAACACACTCGCCTAAAGATGTTCGTGCAAGTCTCTCAACTTCATTAATTTTTTTAAGTACGTTCCATCATGCATAAATTATATATACTATACATATATAAATCTATTTAGAGAAAAAATTAACTCACCCAATGATGTTCACGCACACCGCCAATATATGTATAAACAAAGCCATTAACTCATCCCATAATGTTCGCGCACACCCCCTACTTAATGTTTTACAATTTTCTCTTATTATATATATATATATAATAACATATTATATATTAACAAAAAATAACTACTCACTAAATGATATTCACACACCCCCAACCACATTATTTTTTTAAAATATTATAAAACTTTCATATATTATATATACTATATATACATATATAAATCTATTTAGAAAAAAAATAACTCACCCACTACTTTGCACCCGCTAATGTTGTAATTTCAGTCTAGACAGGGCCAGGTTAGGCCTGCCCTGCAAAAAAAATTGAAAACTTTTAAAAAAATGTTTTAAATAAAAAAATGCTAAAAATAATTTTAATAGATAAGTTAAAAAAATAAATTAAAAAAATGTTTTAAATAAATGAAAAAAACATTTAAATAACAACACTTTAAACTCACTACTCACTGTTGCGCACCCCCCAATAACTCATTAATTTTTTTTAATTTGTACATAAAATATATAAATTCAGAGACATGTATAAATCTATTTAGAAAAAAATAACATATTCACTCACTGTAAAATGTTTTTTCAAAAAACATGTAAAATGTTTCAAAAAATACATGTAAAAAATATGCGTTCAAAAATACTTTTTAAAATAAACATCTTAAAATAAATGTACAAAAACGTTTTAAACAAGTGTTAAAAAATTGTTTAAATAAAAAGTTTTAAAATGTTTTTAAAAAAAACATTTAAAATATTTTTTTAAAAACAAACACTTAAAAAATACTTTTTACATTAAAATGTGAAAAAAGTTAAATGTTTTACAAAATACTTATAAAAAGAATGCGTTTAAAAATATTCAATAATTTTTTAAATAAATCATTTAAAAATAAATGTAAAAAAACTTTTTTAACAGAAGTTAAAAAAACGGTTTAAATAGAAATGTTTAAATAAAAAATACTAACAAAAGATTACAAATTATAAATAAGTTAAAAAAAATAAATGTAAATTTTCTTAAATAAATGTTAGAAAAACATTTAAATAATAAGGCTTTAAACTCACCCACGGCAGCTGTGCACCCCTCATTTTTTTTACAATTTTCAAATAATATATATATATATATAGACAAAAAACATATCCACCCACTGTAAAATGTTAATAAAAAATTAAATAAACGTATTTACAAAAAACATGCATTTAAAAATAAATTTAAAGAAACGTTTTAAATAAATGTTATAAAAATGTGTAAATAAAAAAATTAAGAGACAATTATTTTGAAAATAATAAAAGCCCACCACGAACCGACTTGAAAAAGCCCAGACCGACCCGATAAATTCAGGCCCGTCCCAATGGTTTGGGCCGGCCTGATGCCAGGCTCAGGCTGCCTCATGGGGTAGTTCGGGCCGGCCCGGCCTGGCCAGAATAGTGGTCAGCAGCCCGACACTTTGCATAACAGTCCAAGCCCGGCCCGACCCTGTCTCGGCTGGGCTGGGCTGAAATTACACCCCTAGTTTCCCTCATTGAATCAATCCATCCTCAAACATTATTTCTTTTCTTCATTCCTTAATAAATTTAGTAAAAATTATGAAACTACTCTAATCTGGGTTTTTTCATCCAATTGTTGTTTATCACCTAAAAATTCCATTGTTTCAAAATTAATCATCTGTTAATCCTTGATATTAGTAACATCCGCATGTGGAGAAGTCATTATCTTAATGAGTAGATAAAATTTTAATTTAGATTATATAACGGATGTAGATAATACATAATATTATAATAAAAACATAGTAAATTAAATAACCCTTTTCAAACTCATTAATACAGCTTTAGTTTCTTTTAAAGATGAAGTGATGTGGCTCAATAATTAAGTATGAAAATCCCCATTTTATGTTCCAATATGATGTACATGTTAATTTCTACATTGGATCCTCTTTCAAATGATTAATATATCACCATGAAAGGGCCATCCTAAATTGAATTATATTTTTAACTTATATTTTTTTTAGTCTCCAACACAACAATTGACCAATTCATATTTGCACGATATGTGACAAAAAATACTATCACAACTTCTAATGCAATTATGAATTGTTTTTTCTTATACCCTTCCACACTAAAATTCAACATTATAGAGAAAAATTATTAAACAATTTCTCCACTTATAGTATCAAACCATATGCGATTGAAAATAAAAACATGGATTTTTTTATAATATAACCCATATATTTGTTCTACGATATAGTTGTTTTATATATTTGGATAAATATGAATCTATCCCTGAAACAAGATAAATGCATCACCTATTTTTTAATCCTAACTCCACTATTTTTATAATGAAATGTTTTTTGTTTTCCTTATAATAGAATGTAATACCATTAATTTAGATACTATCGTAAAAGATCACATTTATATTTTTTCGCATAAATAAGAAATGAACCCATCATGTATTTGAAATAAAATTTACAGATAACTCATTAAAAAAATGATCTCAAAACATCCTTATGAATTAATCATTATGGTATTTGGTATCCCTCATTCATACAATAATATATTATAATAACTATGAATTACATTCTGGGCTTAAAAATATGGAGAAACCATTATACTGTTATGAAAAATGTAATGTAGATCTTATACATACTCAGTAATGATAATTATAAAAAAAACACATCTAGAAATACATTTTTCTTTTTGGATTCCACTATGACGAGATTTTGAGAAACAATTTCTATCAATATTCATTAGGTAACCAGAATTTATTTTAGTATATTATTCAAGAAAATATCATTCAAAAATACAATTTTTTTGATGAATTTGATTCTAGATGTACTCTTTCAAATTATTCATATATATTTCATTGGGGAATATCTATATTTAATGGACATGACAAAATATTTGAGTCAATATAAAAGATTTAACCTTTAGATTTGGGTGTTTTATAAAATAATTAGGATTGGAATAATATCTCTATTCAACATAATATTACCAAAATTTCTCTATTCATGATTGAAAGCATTATGTGGCATATAACATAACTACGTAATACTTTGAAAAAAATTCAATGTATGGTTAATGTACATCGTTCATTTTTACGAAGAGTGTAACACAATTCTATAAAAATAAAATCCTTGCTATAGACATGGATATCTTGTTATATTAGAACCTATATCTTCAAATTTTTCTTTCACGTGATATTAATTATTTTTTATGAATACCCCACTAAATTTTTTAAACCATGAACAAATCATTATAACTGAAATTTTTCTTCTCTAGATAGAGTGTATACTACTCGAAGAATAAATGTTCATATTTCACTATTCACCAAGGTAAACTCTTCCCTTATATACATTTCAATCATGCCCAAAATTTCCTTAATTAGAGTGTTTCACTATCTTTAGAAAATTTATTTACCAACTAATATCACAATCAAAATTATTTTTTTCTGTGGGCATGGTATGAAGATAACATTATAGGTAGAAAAATTTATAATATTTATATTGAAAAAATATGTATTTTTTCAAAAAAAATTCTTACGGTTTATTGATAATATTTTTCCCAAATCAGTGTCAATATCTTTTAAATTTCTTGAATAGTTGATCAACTATTAAATGTGGTTTCACATTACATTATATTGTATTTTTATTGAATGTTGTTATCTATTTTCGATATTTATTTCATCAATGTAAAAATTTTATATTACCTAATATAAAATTATTTAATGAATGTTTCTATGTAAATGAGTGTATACCATCTTCTCCAATGGGACACACTAACATTCCATAAATGATATTTCCAAAAAAAATTTAGTCAGAAAAAAATCATTTACCATATTGTAAAACAAATATTTAAATGTTAAATCATCCCTTCTATGATCCTTAAATAATGTATCAATTATAACATACATCAAATTCATATCTTAAATTAATGGGGGAGTATGGAAATCAATATCATTATTGGGGTTTTCTATTTATATATTAGAAGAGAATACATAATTTATTTTCACATCATGTACGAACATGATGGAATTTTATAAATTGCCACCAAAACTATCCATGTTATGTGCGTAAAAGGATTTACACCAAAAATATTTTTCCATCAATTGATAACACATGATGATGGTTTTTTAGATTTCTTTAAAATTCAGGATACCCAAAGTAAAATTTTACCACTAAGGCAAGTCTATTTGATTACATAGTTTCTCAAATTATATTTTTATATCAATTCTCCATGAAATTATTTTGATATTTTATTGGAATAAATATAGTAATATTTAAATTTTAATGATTGGAATGTACCATACCTATTTCTAAAGAAATTATTAAACTTTCTAGTATCCATAAATTCAAAAAATATGAAATTTTTTGGCTGATTTATATCACATTATACTGAAATCAAAGTATCAACCTAGTTAGTATGAATATCTTATTTTTTAAATAATTTCATCCTAAATTTTACAATTTGATTTATTCTATGAAATGTCAACATTTTGTTACAACTATTTTGGATGAATTCTTCTTGAATAACAACAATTTATACAGATAAGAAAGAATTGAGAAGGGTCATATTCATAACCTATTACAAAATAGATAAACTATTTATCTCTTTTATCATAGTCTATTGTCATAGAGATAAAATCCATCCATTTTCAATTAATATCCATCCAATTATTTTTAATAGTTTTCATTTCAAAAAAATATATAAGTAACAACAAGGTATTAATTATTGATGTAGAAACATATAGATAATTTGAATAAATATGATTATTTTTCTAATAAAAATGACATACCTACTTTGGACACTCAAAGAAGAAATATGATCAAAAGTTATAATAAAAAAGGTGGTGAGTTATTGAAAATGAAATAATAGGATTATTAAGAGAAGGATTAACATTTATAACATCCTCTTATAAAAATAATTTTGAGTGCTGAATAATGTTGGAAGGTGTTTGGTAGCAATAAATTAGGAATTTAATTATGGATGAAATCATTAATATTGAGAGATCAAGATTGAGGCTGAATTTATATAAAGGGAAACCACATGGGATGATATCCACCGTGATTCCTTTTTCCCCTATAGTATATTGGAATATTAATTTAATAATAATTATCATCTTAGAATAAAATAGTTGAATGAATTTAGAACAATAAATTTTGTTGGTTATTATTATAGTAAACATTTAACACGAGATTAACATGAAAATAATCAAGTGATAGTGGTTGAAAATTTATAATCACCCCAAAGGAGTGAATACATATTACATCATTTCATATGAATAATATAGCCTATGTAGATTAATTTTTCTGGGATAAATACTTCATATAGATGTGTATTAATATAATTCTATAGTGGTAGTAATCATTTAAGTTAGTTAATGTGTTGTACATAAAAAGTAATAAAGATTATAATTAAAATTCATCTATTGATATACATAGATATCAATAATGACCAGTAAACAAATTATTAATGGATATCATTGAGCATAAATTTGTAATGGATATTAATGTTTTTTCTAAGAAACCATCAGTCATTATATGTGTTAAAATGTTCTTTTATTTATATATAATCAATTACTAATTACTATAAAATAAAAATCAATTGTTTTGGAGTATAATAAATTAAAATTTATAGTAAAAAATTAATGATGTATTTTTATTCATGATTACAACACCTATTGGTTCTATGAAACTATTATGTACATCATTATAGATGCATTATACATTGAAAATTTATACAAATTGGTTTCTAGATTGGTGGGTAACATCATCATTTTTAGAATAATAATTTCATTACTTGAAATGCAAGGATTTTATCATTATTTGGAGATGTTAAAACTCAATATCTTATACTTGGATTTATATTATTATTTGAGGTCATTGGAAAAAATGAAGCAGTCATTGCGGTTTTTCAGAAAAAATATTGTACCTTAATTAATATATGTCGAGGAAGAAAATTGAACCAATAATAAAATTTGTTAGGGTAGTAGAAAACATATTTAATAATTTATTTATTCAAATAATGACCTTTTATAAAAAAAAATTACTTAGAAAATAACATGATATAAAAATATTTTTAATGATTTTTTTCCTTTAAATAATGTGTTGTGATCAATATTATATAAATTTTCCCAAAAGCATGTCTAGAATGTATTTTATTTGAAATAGTGAGACTAAATTCATGTATGTGTTAAAATGTGATTATTTTATAATTTATTAACATTGTATTTTTTGGGGAGTCATAATAATTAACACATTGCATTATGTCACAAATTCAATCATTCCCTTTCCTTAATTGAAAACTATTATATAGAATGTAGCCCTTATGAATAAGGATATTTATGAAAATATTGTCGACACTCTTTTGTGTGTTTTATTTTTTTTATAAATGAGTGTTGTTATTGATAACTGGTATTTTATGTGAGTCTATTTTATTATTTGTTGTTCAGTATGTTAAAATATTATGTACGATTTATGATTTGATTGAAAGTTTTTGGTTTTTCCCAGAAGGTAGGGAGGTCTATGTATTATAGTTGGTTTGATCACCATGAACTAGCATAGTGAGGGTTGCTTCTTTGGATGGATTATGTGATCTTTTACATATATTGAGTTTCTTATATTCTGGTTATTTTCATTTCCACAATAATTAATATAAGAGGTTTTGTTATTATAATTGGTGTAGGCCCATGTTAGACTAATTGATGTTAAATACATTCGTTTTATAATTAATTTTTATGAATCATTTGAATCATGATAAATTGGTCATCATTTCATTATGTTTTTTATTAAATTTTATTTTCTTTAAAACACTAAATTGGTCCTAGATGTATGTGTCTCATTTGAGAACACCCATGCAAGGCTATCCACCAAAAATAAAATGAAATCATTATTTATGTTTCCATTTTCAAATTTGGTAAGAATGATTTTATGAATATAAAATTTGGGAGAATGATCCAACAAATTTAGATATATTAACTTTTCAAAAAATATTTATTGACCTCATGAATTATGTAGTCTTGGTATATAGAAAAAAAACATTAATTTTTTCTATAACTTCTATATATCTATTTAAAAATGGGGGTTCCACGTGACATATTACTATTTGTTATAGATTCCTATATAAGCCAGTAGACCCCACTGGGGTTTAGAAACACACTCTCCCAATCCGTAGTTGTTTCAGTCCTTGATTCATTCCATGATGAACACCAGTATAGTTTCCATGGACTTACTACTCAAAATTTTCTTCCTTTCTAAAACCCCCATCCAAACCACTCTTGTTGAGGAATCTACCACTAATGCTCTCCATGATGCTCCACCATTAGCTATAGAACATTAGTACTCAGCACTACGGAATTTAAAAATAGGGATAACCATTCATTACTATTTTACCATCCCACACCAATACGTTGAGGATGTACATATAAAGAATTGATAGTTTCCCATGTATATTCTGACTAATCTAGTGAATTTATAACAGCTATGCTGGCTGTTATTTGTTTTCTGTGTATTACTTTTTTTGGTTTTTCATGTATTTATACCATATATAAAATTTTTCATCCCTAATAAATAATCAAATCATAAATTTAGAATAAGTTTTCTCTAGTTTAATGTTTTTATTTGTGCTTAAAAATATTTTTCTTTCATTAATCACAATTATTGTTGTTGTGTTTAACATCATAATAAAATGTATTTTTTAATAAAAAATGTGCTGACATTCTAAGGGATGAAAAAATCATGGATCCTTTTTAGTGATAAGAAAATCATTGATATAGTCCCACATTATACAAAAAAATGAATTGTGATAATCAAATCCCCCTTTATCAGTATAAAATTAATGTGACAATATATGGGTCCTTTATCAGTGTTTTTATTTTAGTGCTAATAATGGGGGATATTATCACTAATTTATTTAATAATTGATAAATTATTCCTTTTCAATTGTTTTATATTACTAATTATGTTGAACTTTATTATTTATTTTGTTAATTATGATAAACATCCTGAAACTGATGTAAGGATCGAATAAAATTGTATCCTCTCAAAGACAACAAACCTTATCAGAAACTAAATAGATAGAAGTATAAATATAATGAAAAGATGATTGAAATGAAAATATATTATCTCACGATCATTTCAATTAAATAATTTCATAGAGAATATTTATATTCAATTGTGGTATAAAAGTAATAAAAATAATTACATCCATTAAAAAAACATTTCTAACAAGCTTTCCAAAATAATCAAACACTATATAGAAGCTTTTCCCGTCAAAAAAATCAATATAAATTTTAGTAAGAGTATAGACAAAAATACTAAATATTTTTAATTGTTATAATCCACATATTATATATTATATTATTATTTACTATATATATATTAATAATAATATCAATTAATCATCTGTCAAATTAATGTATAATAAATTCCTACAAATCAAAAATGAATTACAAACCATTTAGCTAAATTTTGACAACAATATGAGCTTGTTTTTTTGGATTTGGATTTATTATACTTGTTTCAAAATAAAATGAATCTTTTATATTGAAAATTCTCTATTTATTTTCATTCCAACCGCATCATGTGTTGGATTGAAATGTGGTCAATTCATAGTCATCACAATGGATGTACTGATCATAGTACATAAGTTTGACGACACTCTAAGCTTGTTTTATTTCTTTATTATATGACACACAACTTAATATTAAACGGGTTTTCTATTGAAAAAATAAACATTGAGTAATTAAGACCACATCATATGTTGGAATTATTTATGGCCAATTCCTAAATTTAAAAATTTAATTTATTATAATTTTATTAATATTTGAATAAATTTGACATTGTTTTCTAATTTTTGTACCATGATGCTCATTTTATACTAAAATGATATTTTTATATTGAAAAAATGTACATCATGTCTTCTTGATCACATCATGAATCATATTGCAATGATCCCCATTCATATACATCTCAAACAAATTATTGATAATTTTCATAATGTATAAAACCATTCTAAGATTACTTTATTTGTTTTTTGATTTGTGATTCATGTTTTAAAAAAAACTGTAACTTATATATATAAACCATTCACATCAAGTTATATTGACCACATCATGTGTCATATAGATGATAAGTAAATTCTTATATTTCATAAATGAATTATAAAGCATTTTACTTATGATTGGTAACAATATGAGATTGTTTTCTAAAATTTGTCTATTAAGGTGTGTTTTATACTAAAATAAAACTTATATATTAAGTACATACACTTCATTTTATATTAACGACGTCGACATTGTGAATCATATTAATGTGTGGTTAATTCAAACAAATCAATAATGAAATTTTGATGTTTTCATTAATATTGAAAATATTCTGAGCTTGTTCTCTTGGTTTTGGTATTGTGAAAATTGTTTTAATATAAAATGGAACTATTATATTGAAAACACACACTTTGAGTCATACCAAGGGAATCGTGTATTTTTTTGACATGTGATTGATTCCTATATATCATAATTAAATTATAGATCATTTTCCTATGTATTGAAAAAAATATAAAATTGTTTTCATGGTTTTGTCTAATTGATGTGCATCTCAATCAATAATTTCCCTTTTATATTGAATCCATTCACATAGATTCATACCAATGGAATCTTGTGCCATAATTACATGTGGTCAATTACAATATTTCAAAAATGATTTATCTATCAATTTCTTAATGTTTGATAACAATCAAAGATCTTTCTCGTAGGTTTTCCTATGTCATGTTAGTTTTAGACAAAAATACAAAATTTATATTGAAAATAGACACATTAATTAATACATGTCCTATCATCTTTTAAATATAAATATGGTCGGTTCCAATATATCATAAATTAGTTATGGATCGATTTTCTATTTTTTGAAAAAAATATTACCTCCTTTGATCTGTTTCGGTTATGTGACATGTTTTAAACTAAAATGAATATGTATATTTGAAACATGTGTTTCAAGTAATAAGGACCACATTGTGTATCAGTTTGATGTGTGGAAGTTTCATATATATCAAAAATGAAATATGGAGTGTTTTCATAAATGTTGAAAATAATCCTAGCTGGTTTTCCTATTTTTGACTATGAGATGATAATTTTAAACTAAAATGGAAGTTTAATATTGAAAACATGAACTTCATGTCATTCTAGAAACATCTATTATAGGATTAATGGGAGAAAATTCTTACATATCAAAACTTAAATGTGAATTATTTTACCAATGTATCAAAACAATATGAATGTATCTTCTTGGATTAGAGTATGTCTTGTATGTTTTTCAATGAAATGTCAATTTTAAATTGAAATCACACATATAAAGTCATATTTTTTAAACCATGTATTAAATAGTTGTGTTATCAACTGCTACATGTAATAAATTAAATATGTATCATTTTAACTAATGTTTGAAAAAATAATGAACTAGTTTTTAGGTATTTTGTGATGTGACATGTGTTTTAAACATTCATTTAACATATATATTGAAAACATGAACATTATTTTTATACCAACCATATCATGTGCCAAATTCACATGAGACCAATTCCTACACATAAATGAATTATGGATTATTTTTCTAATTTTTTATATTAATAGTTTCTTGTATTCTTACTTTTTAAATTGAATCTCATTCAAATATAAAATTAAGAATATATATTGAAAACAAACTCATATATTCCTACCAAAAAAATCATGTGCTATATCAAAATGTAATCAATTCCAAAACATTATAAATAAATTATGAATCATTTCCATAAATATTGAAAATAATCTAAGATCATACACTCAGTTTCTTCTAGTGACATGTTTTTTAAACTAAAATTACACTTTTGTATTGGAAACATGCTCTTGGAGCAGTACCAGGAACATTAATTGTTAGATATATGTGAGGTCAATTATTAAATGAAAAAAATGAATCATGTATAATTTCCCTAAAATTTCATACAATGATGAGCTTATAAACATAGTTTTGGATATATATACATAACATGTGATAAAAGTGAATGACAGTTAAAAAAAATCAATTTGTGTCATACTGGGCACATCATATGTTATATTTTTCTGATATCATTTCTTGCACATAAAAAAGGAATTATTGGTCATTTTACTAATGGTTGAATAAAATAAGAGATAGATTATCTTTGTTTTTTCTATGAAATGTTTGTTTTAAAATAAAATTATAAACCTTATATTGAAAAGAATATGTTTTAGTAATTTGAAAAACATCATTTTTTACAGTGACATGAGGTACATTCCCACAAGTCACACATGTAATATGAATCATTCTCATTTGTTTTTAAAATAATGGATATTTTTCCTATTCATGGATATGAGGTGCATATTTTAAACTAAAATTACTCTTTCATATTTAAAGCATGCACTTTAAGTCATTACAACCACATCATGTGTCATATTAGTGTTCAGAAGATTTATACACACAAGAAATTAATTATAGATCATTTTTTGGAATTTTCATTACAATATGAGCTCATTTAATTAGTTTTATTACTGATACCAAATTTTTGAACTAAAATTTCAATTTTAATGTGGAAAACATAAACATTGAGTCATACAGGATGAATGTTTTCTCAAATTAACAAATGGTTGATTCTTAAATGTCTAAAATGAATTATGGATCATTTTCCTAAATTTGGAATCCAATATGATCTTTTTTACATAGTTTTGAAATTGTTTTTGCTAGTTTAATCCAAAATAACCCATTTATATTGAAAAAGCACTAGGAATTATTATAGAAACCTCATGTATCATATTGAGGTTCATTCAATTCCTAAACATAAAAAATGAATTATGGCTTATGTTTCTTTTTTTAGGATTACTTGATATTGTTTACTCTATTTTGTCTATGTGATGTTTGTTTTAGAGTAAAATGTTACTTTTAATTTGAATTTCAACATGTTGATTCCTAATTTCCATATCTTGTGTCTTTTTTATTTTTAGTTGATTCCAACCATTTACATAGTAATTATGGATCATACTCATAATGTTTGAAAATAATATGATCCTATTTTAAGTATTTATAATTTGATTCATTATTTAAACTAAAATAATACATTTATATTGAAAATTAATACATTAATTTATACATAAAATATTATGCTTCATATTAATTTTCAATTAATTAATACACATCAAAAATAAATTACATATATAATTATAGAATTTTTAAAATAATCTAAAATTATTTGATCATATTTGACAATAATATATATGTTTTTAACAAAAATTGTAGTTTAATATTGAAAACATGACCATAAAGTCATACCAGCAGTAATATATATCATATTTATAACTCTTCGAATGATACACATCATAAGTAATATCACTCACACCATTAAAATCCTTTTGGAAAATTAAAAACACCCAAATAAGAACTTAAAACGTTGAAATAATGAAAGATCAATAATTGAAGAGAACAAGTAATATTTTTTGGGTATTATGTTTTTGATTTCTCCAAGGATTTCAACAGATATGGGCCTCAAAGATTCAATTACATTAGAGTATAAATGAAATAAGGGATGGGGTCCTCAAATGGCGTTCAATTTAAGGGATCGTATAGGTTATGTCAGTGGTATTTAAAAAACAATAATGAAGACCCATATTTATTATCTCTAAAATAGAAATTGATGATAAAAGAACTCTTTATTATTTTTAACTCAATTTGTTGATAAATATTTCATTTTATTATTACTTTATAGAAAATGTAGGAAAAAATAGGTTTTTGTAAGTACATTATATTTTATCTCTAAAAAAACTATATTCATCAGAAATATTTGGAAAGAGAAGATAAAGTTCCATATTTCTCGAACTAGAAGATGATGGTAATTTTGCCTATCCCTTACCCCTATGTATTGGTAGGGACTTCTATCATACTTCATGGGAACTCTGTCTCTTTATTTATCTCCATATTCAATCCTTGATTTTATTCCTTATATCCATTAGATCTCGCTATCTTTGAAGATTAATATTTGTTTGATGGATTCCCAAAACATTCACTCTCATAATCAGAGTTCTTTGATTCCTCCGTCCTTATAAACATGATGTTCATATCCTATTTCAAACAACTAAGTCCATTGGTGGATTCATTTGACTGGTTTGTTTTCATATATTTGGGAATATCAGAATGGTTAACTATGGGTCTTCTCAACAATATGCATATCATGATTTAGTTATCTTCAAAGAATTAATTAGTCCAGCCATGGCCCAATGCCCCCTGTATATGAAATTGGCCCTTTTTATCAATATTCAGGTGGACTTATGTTTTCAATATTAATGACATACCCGCACATTGTTTATTTGGGTTAGTTTTCTATACCACCCTCTTTCCTTTGTAGAATTCATCCATTATTCAAAATATAGTTAATTTTTTTGTTAGATATTTATGTTTTGATAGTATAAGTATAACTCTTTTCCATTATATTTATTTGTATAATTTCATCGAAGTAAATATTTTTAGGAACTCCATAAGAGAATGTTTGGATATCAATTGGAGAATATTTGCAAAAAAATAAACTTGTTTCCCTTGAGCTGTGGATTAATTTTTTCTCTTCATTCGTAAAAAAGTTACACTTGTTGGAATCATATATAAATGGGTTTATGAATCACTAATTGAAGACAGATGAATGATTTGGATTAATTAGATAGGGTATTGTGGCCATTTATTGTGAAAATCTAAAGAAGAATGATCATATTGGTGTTTTTATTGACCGAATTAGTAATTCATAGGTTGTAAAATTTGGATCACTTAAGGGATCTGTGTTGAATGGTACATAACAGCCTACTGGTCTAATTGACAAACAACTGATTCAAAATAGAACAAATAATGTTTTCACCATCAAAAAGGATGAACGAATTTTAAAACCTGATTTCAGTCTGGTAAACATATATGGTAGATTGAGATGTGATTTTGAGGTAGTGTGCGCAACATGTCCCATGGAAAATAAAATAAAAGCATCAAAGGAGGAATCCTATGAGGAGGTAGTGAGAATTTGTAAAAAATATGAACACAAGGCGGTGTTATAGGTGGTAGTTGAAGAATATACAATTATTTGTATAACTAGTTTAGGCTACTAGGAATATTTGAATGCAATGAGAAGGGATAAGCCAAGTGGGATTATCCTGACTATTAATATTAGTAATCACTTCAATGATATATAGGTCGAATGTTCACTTCGTGGGGATGAGGGATACAATACATGAAGGAATGGGATTACGCACCCTAATACTAGTTGAGAACTTTTCTAATGCCCAATGCCTTTGGGAGGATGGGATTTATAGCCATGATTCAGTGGTTAGTGTCAATGGAGTTCATTTAAGAAGCTTATACAGGCCAAGGAGGTAAAAGGTATGGAAAAGAAATAATAGATTTAGAGAGACCCATTTGGTTAAATGGAAAGGGGCCTAAAAGAATTATGGACTAGTCACAGTTAACTAAAGTAGTGGATAAAAGGATAGCCAAAATAAATAAGAAGATGGATAGTGAGCCCATGTATCATGTCTAGGAAGGGAAGAAGAGTTAGAATCTTCATAGTGAAAATCAGATAATTGAATGCGGTGAGGCCAATGAACTAGAACTGGGTGGTGGAATAATGGAAGATCTGATTTAGGAAAATTAGGTTTCTAATAGTGAGGTACATGAGGTAGATAAATAGGGTAGAGAAAGGGGGGAATATGATATTACTATTCATTTCAATGAATAAATGTTAAAGAAGGCATCTGAGATCAATGCTACAAAATATGAAGTCGACATGATGAATTAGTGTATCATTCACATGGAAACTAATAAGGAACAATGTGTATGGATCAATAATCAAGATTTTATTTTGATATATGGCTTCATAGAAAGGAATTTTAGTGGAGAATAGTATATCTAGACATTGGACAACATGGCCTACATTTTTGAAGACCATGTTAAGGATGAATCGTGCTTTAAGACCACTACTTCTCAATGGAGGTTATTTAAATGTAAGGTTACTAATACGCTGAAACTTGATTTGAATGATTCTATGATTTCTTTTGGTTTATTTTGATATCATTTTAAAAACATGAATGGTTTCCCACTATTTCCATAAATGTTATTCAAATAATATAAAGTTAATTTTCTGTTAGCTAAGAAGAACTATATAAAATAAATTATAAAATATGAAATGAGTATATATTAAAAATAAATAAATAAACAAAAATTAAAAAAAATATGACATAATTATTGAGCAGATAATGTTAAATGATTATTTTAATAAATGAGGGATAATTAATAAAAAATTAATAAACATAAAAAATATTAAAAAAATCAATGGGTTTTATTTATTATATACATTTTTAAAAAATGAAAATGAATATATATTAAAATGAAATAAATATGTCTTAGATATATAAATTACAACCATATTAGAAATATTAAATGCTAAAGAATAAAAATGAATAGATGAATAATAAAAATAACGAATTTAAAATAATATTAAAACAATATATAATTAAACTGAATAAATTTTAATTAAAAATTATATATATGAAACATCAGTAGTGAATAAATATTAATAAACAATAATAATTTAATTAATGTTAAAAAATATTGAAATTAAATAATTAAAAAATCTATATATTTCAAAAATATTAAAAAAAATTACATGTATTTTTAAATATTTAATTTATTTAGAAAAGTGAAAATGAATATCTGATAAAATATAAATGATTAAATATAAATTCTACAAATTACAATAATACTAAAATTATTAATTATTAATGAATATATATAAATAAATTAAAGATTAAAAAATTACAAAAAATAATAAATAAAAAATATTTACAATCAATAAATTTAAAACAAAATGTTGCTAAATAAGCACTCAACCGTTAATTATGAATAATAATTTAGAAATCAGATTCATTAGTGCTATGATGGGCCTTTTCATTTAAAAAAACATGAAACCATTATCATAATAGATAAATGACCCCTTTATTGGTGATTTATTTAGCACTACTAATGGAAATTGAAACTAAAAAATATAGTCCTACACAATCCCAAAAAGATAACCAAATTAGAAACATTAAATCAAATTGGAATATAAATATCACAGAAAACCAGAATGAATTATAAATATTACATTGTAGTATCATTTCAATTCAAAATTTACATTCAAGATATTTTCATTGATGTGATATTTATAATTAATTAAATAAGATTACAATCCTATATTCAAAATGAATAAAATTTTTCATTCTTTTTTCAACATTACACCTCCATAAAATCTTTGTCCCTGGAATAAATCCAATTTTTATGGTAACTGTGCAAAAAAAATATATTATAATATAACCAATATATGATAAATTATAATGTAACTTACTGTGTATGTCAATGATATCATAAGTTATCCTATTAATTGTGTAATTACTAATTGTATTGTTAATTTTATATTAGCTAAGATTTAATAATCATACCATTAATTAATATTAATATTATGAATTATGAATTACATTGTTAATTGATAATAAAAATAAATTAAATTTTCAATTACATAATACATTATTTATATTAGTAGTTAGTAAATAATTTAATTTTCAATTTTTTTGTTAAAAATTATATGATTAAACAAAATTATCATTTTTAAATTGTATACATGCACTTTGATATACAGAGCTCATTCTTTTTCAGATTGATGTGCATCTAATTCATACTCATCATTAATTATATAGGGATTATTGTACTAATGTTTGAAACTAATATGAATTCATTTAATTTAGTTTTAAAATATGAATAATGTTTTATTCCTGAATGAATCTTTTATATTAAAAACTCACAGGTAGAGTCATACAGACAACATCATATGTCAGACTAACGTGCAATTGATTCCTATAAGTCATAAATGAAGTATAGATCACCCTGCTAAATGTTTAATATAATTGGAGCTCATTTACTTGATTGTGTCTATCTGATTCTCATTTTAAATTAAAATAAAACATTTATATTTGAAACCCACACTCGAGTAACATCTAAATGAGCATGTTTCAGACTGACATGAGGTTGATTACTATACAGAAAGAATTAAATATGGGCCATCATACAAAAATTTGAAATAAATATGAGTTTTTTTCTCAGTTTTGAATGTGTGATGAATGTCTAAATCTAAAATTAAAATTTTATATTGAAAACTAGAAAAATGAGTTATACGGGCCATATTGTGTGTCAGATTAACATGAGATCATTTTCTGTAAAAAAAATTATGTATCAGTCATTTAACTAATGTTAAAAAGTATTTAGTAACTTTTTTCATAATTTCGGCGATGTGACACACATTTTAAATTAAAATTACACATTTATATTTAATTCACTTAATTAGATTCATGTGGGACACATCGTGTATTAGATTGTCTTGTGGTTGATTACAACATGTCATGTATCAATTATGGATTGTTTTAATAATGAATAAAACTAGTCAAGGGATATTTGCTCATGTTTGGCTATATAGATCATGTTTTAACCAAAATGACACTTTTATATTGAAAACATGCATATTTAGTCATAAAGACTGTATCATTGGTCTTATTGACAAGAAGTCAATTACTATACATCTTAAATGTATTATGGATTTTTTACAAATGTTTGAAAACAATATGATATTTCTCCTAAGTAATATCTATGAAACACATGTTTTAAACTAAAATTAAACTTTTATATTTAAAACACACAATTTGAATCTAATTGAGAACACAATTTTTCAAATTGACATGTGGTCGATTACAACTCCTCAAAAATGAATTATGCATAATTTTATAAAATATTGATAAAAATACAATCTCATTTTCTATGTTTTAACAATGTGACACAATTTTTTGTATAAAATGAAACTATTATATTTAATATATTCCCTTTTAGTCATAATAGCCAAATCTTATGTCAGAATGTTGAGTAGTAAATTTCTACAATTCAAAAATGAATTGTCGATCATTTTACTAACATTTTAATATAATCATAGATAAATTGTCTCTTTTCACATTGTGATATGTGTTTTAAACTAAAATTAAACTTTTATCTTCAAACAATGGACCTCAAATGTTTTATGCCACATTGTACATTGAATTAACATGTGATGGATTCATAAATGTAACAAATAAAATATGTATATTTTTCCAATTGTTTGAAAACAACTTGATTTCATTTTATCTTTTTTGGATATGTGACGTAAGTTTAAAACATACATTTAACATTTATATTGAAAAAACACACTATGAGTTATTACAACCAAATTAGGTGTTAGGTTGACATGACATAAATTTCTATGTATATCACATGAAATTGGCAACATTTTCAAAATGACATAAAACTGAATTAGATTGTTTATTCTATTTTTGATATGGGACACATGTTTTTTTAACTAAAACAAAAATCTTATATTGAAAATGTGCAATTTCTGTCATACCAACTACATCATGCGTTTGACAGATTTTTGGTCAATTCCTACCCCCGAAAAATGAATTATTTTTCATTTTATTTATATTTTAAAATAATTTAAGCTTGTTTTTTTATATTTTTTCACTGTGATTAGTGTTAAAATAAATTGACACATTATTATTTAAAACAAAATCCTAGAGTTAGACAGACACATCATTTATTATCTAAATATGTGATCCACTGTTACATGAAAAAAACGATTCATGTGCAATTTCTCTAATCTTGAAAGACAATATGAACATTATTATATGGTTTTTTATGTGATGCATGTGTACCACTAAATTGACACATAAAAACATGCACCTTATGTAATAACATTCCCATCGTGTGTTATATTACTATGCATCCAATTCTTACATATAAAAAATGAATTATGGATCATTTCCATTATGTTTAAAAAATAATAAAATATTTCATCCATTTATTTGTCTATGTGACATTTGATATAAACTAAAACTATACTCTTATATTGAAAACATGTACTCTTGTTCATACCACCACAACATGTGTTATTCTAACATGTAGTCAATTTATATATTTCCCACTTGAAATAAGTATTGTAATCAAAAGGGTTGAAAAAAATCAAGATTATTTCCATAGTTTTTGTTATTTGAGGCTTGTTTCAAAATAAAATAACTCTTTTATATTGCAAACTCACATATTATGTTATACTAGACACATCATATGTTGGAATAAAATTTAGTTTATTCATACACAAAAAAAATAAGTTATATACCACTTTCTTAAATTATAAGGGAAATCAATGTTAATATTCTTATTTTTGTCTATGATATGTTTTTATTATACTAAAATAACAATTTTGATGCAAAAAGATGAAATATGAATCATTCCATCCACATCGTGTGTCAAATTGATGTGTGGTCAATTCCTATATGTTAAAAATTAATTATAGATCATTTTCCCAATGATTGAAAATTATTTGAGGTCATTTTCTCGATTTTTACAATATGATGCATGTTTTAATCTAGAATGAAACTTTAATATTGAAAAAATTCCCATAGAATCATTTAGGTGACATTGTGTTTTAGATTGACTTCGGTCAGTTCCTATACATCAAAAATTAATTCTGGATTATTTTCCTTATGTTTTTTGACAGGTTTATAAAGATTACATGGTATTTTATATTTGATCATTATTAGGGTAAAATGTTACATTTAATATGATGATGTGTATCTTGATTCAAAATTTTCACCTTGTATTTTAGGTTGATTGGAAATTGATTCCTACACATACCACATGTATTATCAACCATTTTCCTAATGTTTAAAGATATTATAATCTTGTTTTATTGTTATTAATAATGTTATTTTCAATTTTGATCTTAAATGAAAAAGTTATATTGAAAACACACACTGGGATTCATACCATTCACATCATGGGTCAGATTGACTTGAATTAAATTCCATCTTTAAAAATGAATTATGGATTGTTTACTAGATTTTTGAAAACAATATGTTCTCATTTGTTCTGTTTTGACAATGTGACTGTAATTTTAAACTAAACTGAATCTTTTATATTTAAAACATGATCTTTGAATCATTATGTACACATCCTATGTATGATTGATACTTCATTTAATAGAAAATTATAAACATTATATTAATTATAGTAAAAAACACTACATATGACAAAAAGATAAGGAGGGAAAAAGTTGTGAAGCTCAAGGGAATCCCCATGAAAAATCCTCGAACTATCAATTTGAAGAGAACCAATAGAATAAATTAACATTAATCTATTATCTTTGTTTCCATTGGATTCAAGAAGATTTTCCAACATGTTACCCTCTTTCCATGTATGCAGAACTGATATACTAGGAAAATAATATCACTATAAGAACGTATGAGGAATATACTATTTTAATGTAAATTCATCTAAACTATCAAGGAATTAATAGCAATTACAGAATTTGATTCAATAAATGTCATTTGAATATTTATATCTTTACAAAATTTGATTTATATAAGCAACACTGATGCATCTTCATCTAAAGAAGTACCCCTCCCATATAGATCATAAAAAGCCACCATTACTAAGCGACTTCCCTAAAGAACAACACCACCTCAGTGCATGACCCCTTTAATTTAAGAACAATCCAAATATAATTTAATACCATTTTACGAGGCTACCATCTTACTCAAGCTCCATGAGACCTCCGCCAAAAAATATCAGCCTCGATTGAACTACCTGGTGACACAAATGAATGATTATATAAGGAAATATTATCATTTTTATAGTGATTTACTAATGAAGAATTAGTATCCAAAAACATGAAGCTAATATAGTAAAGTATTTGCTAAAATCTATGGTAAAATGTAGAACTATTATTAGTAGAAATACCCTCAAGGTAATATTGATGTTGTTTTTGGTTTGGTTGTTTATGTTGACAATGCGGGTTTCTATGGTGAAATTTTGAGATCCAAATGTATTTTTGACAACCCATTAAGAAAATGAACCATGAAAAAGAAATTTAATATCTATAGGCATTAAAAAAAGAACAAATACAAGATGGAACTTTTTTATAGTGTATGACAAATTTTTGGGGTCCAAAAAATGGAGTTGGGATAGAATTATAAAATATGGATTTTCATCCAGATCTCATCAAAATGTGGAAAAATAATGACTTTTTCATAGATGGGATTCATGAAGATTTTATCACGATGGGTCAATGAATGTTGATGGTGATCTAGAAAATTACGACGAGCTTTATAAATGGTAGAGGTGAAGATCATTGAATAAAAATAATGAATTTGATGTAATTATATGTGATTACTATGATCATTGTGATCTGGAAAATATCCAATGAGATTCACAAAAAAGAGAAAATTTTAGTGGAAATTTATATCTCTAAAGAATGGTATTACATGTTGCTGACACAATGTGGATTGTTCTTCCTGAGACTGAATGTCCCTAAGGACTTCATTTTTATTGATTTTTGATAACCCCCCTTGCATGGGATGAGGGGGAACCCATAAAAGCCCTATAGGCTCATAGATTACATGGCATGTAGGCTTAGGAGATTGCATAACCCTAAGGTCTTAGGAAATTCAACTAGACTATCTACAAGGAACTGCCCCTCCCCCAACATCTGCATCATGATAGTAGCTCTTCACATTCACATGGTTGTATGGATAGGCTTCCCGTGCAAGCACAGGCTGGTCCAAATGGCATGTACATACCCTCTCATTTTGAAAAATCCATTTGGCTCTGCTCTGGTGAGTCCACCTACTCTGAATCCTCTTTTGGGGCTGCTCCTTCTTTTGTAGTGTGTTTTGGGAAACTGCATTTGGCCCAAAGGCCTTGAGGTTGCCTGAAGGCCTTAAATATAGCCCAAAAGCCCTACTAACCCAAAGGCCTATGTGGCCCAAAATCCTTAAGGACTCCAAGCCCAAACCGGTGGCCGAAGGTGAATAGTTCTAGCTCCTACAGTATAGATCAGTACCTGCTACAGTAACTACTACAGTGCCTACACGAATACCCGCATAGTGTAAAGTTCTACTATAGTACTTATGCAATTTACAGTCTACGACATTACCCGCACAGTGTACAGTGCCTTCATAGTACCTATAAATTAGCCTCTACCCCCTTGAGAATAGTATAGAGACTATAAAAAATTCATAGTGTTTTTGAATTGCAAAGGAGGTTCATGAAGTTATTATGATTCTCGAATGTAATTGAAATCGAAGAGGCTAGTTCAGCACTGTGCATGGAGGGTGATTCGAAGTGGCTAATTGTTCTTTGTAAAACTGGTGTTTTTTGTGAAGGCTTTTCCTTGATTTTCAAAAGTATTGTACATTACGAATTCTAATGTGTGCTTCAAGATAGGAACAGAACTAGGAAACTGATAGTTTTTTCATTGCGAAATAGGAATCTTCATGAAGGCAATGTGATTTGTGAAAGTATTTTAAAAGGTATTTCCCAGTGTACAATGGAAAAGTGTTATTCAACAGTGGATGAAATTAATACATCAATAAATCATCAAAATATAGTTGTGGATATATTAATTATAAATAATAAATGGACCTACAAGTCTACAAATTGTGAGTGGATCTTCTAAATAAGTAGTGAGAAAACTTAAGTTGAGAGAGCAGTGAGCTTTCATATTACGATTGGTTGTAAACATGGAGGGATAGTGAGTCCGCTTCAGTAGCTGTAAATAGTTGTGTGCTTATAGTGGATTTTGTACATCGGCATATCACTGGTGTATTCTCCTTGACATATCCCAGTGAGGGTGAACCATGTAAAATTAATGTGTCTTTTGCATGAAATAAGATTTGTTTGTACATTGTACTAGGAATAAGAGAGAATAGAGTTTTTGACAACAAAACAATAGAAAAAATGGGTTTTGGTTTTGAACTATAACACATTTATTCAACCACCATTTAGGGTATTTGACCTAGTGGAGCTAATCGTTATTCATTTCCCAAAAAATCCAACATGAATCAATGATGACAAAAGACCATCCCATGGCTTCTGCGCCATCCCTTTCATATGAATCCCATAATAGCATCCAAAAATAATCCACTAATGTTACACATCCATTAAAAGATGGAAATCCAACAACATTAACACACAAACACACAACTGAGTCACATTTTCAAAATATATGAACAACAGATTCAGATTTAGATTTAAGACAACACTTGAAATTTGATAAAAGATAAATAACAATTCATTACTGATTCTCATTAATAAGAATAGAAAAATGTCAAATTATTTAAAGAAGAAAACATAATTTTTTATAAAATACTTAAACCATTTTCTACTTTTCATTGTTTCCATGTTAGAACCCTGATGAATCATGAAACAAAATTTTGAGCAAGATAATTATATATATATATATATATATATCTGTGTGTGTGTGTGATTAATTACAACAAATAAAAAATACATTTTTGACCATTTCCATATATTTTTAAAATAAATACATGTTATTTTATTATGTATTGAAAATATTCCATATGATTTAAACTAAACTGCCTTATTGGGATCAACATTCCATAAAATATATAAAACACCATGCACTTGTTTAAGTTCAATCACATAAAATTCCATGGTTATAATTTGATAATTGGATTATAAGAAGAGTTAAAAATCTTTATTATTATTACCATATCTTTCATTGGCATGTATATGGGTGAAAACATTTGAATGTGAACGAATTCATATTAAATTTTGATCATGGTTGTGAAGGTGATTATAATTGATTTAGGTGCCTTTTTACGTAATCATAAAAAGAAAAAAAGTCACAACATAAAAATTATAATTCATGGAGAATTAAAGGAAATTCAATATAATTTGGTAATATAACTTTATATTTTTTGGAAAAATGATCCATTACCCATTTCACTATCACTATTGTCATTATTAAATCCTCATTATAAAATATCTCATAATAAAAGATATCTTTATCCTTGTCACTAGAACAAAAAAAAATTTATAGTGTAACCCTCCACGATTGATATCAATGAGAAATAACTCAAATCATACATTCCTTGCAGCTTCATAAATAATGTATTTTTTAGTTTCAAATAACTCTAACTAACACCTAAAGTAAGGATATTAGTGAAATTTTAAAAACATCCATGGCCATTTTGGTAGTGATAATATACTCCTTATAATCATTTGTGAATTATATTAACATTTGAATGATAGAATTTCTGATATGTAGGTTTAGTAAATATATCATACATGTTTAAATGATGTTGTAATGTATATATAGGTGAAAATGGATTTGAATGTATGTAAATTTATTTACCATCATGTTAGGGAGTATTATAAATATTCTTTTTATATTTCTATTAGATTGAGAACCCTCAATCAAAACATTCTTAGGACATCCCTTAGGTGGAGTAACCATATGTTGGGGATGATCATTATCTCTATTTCCACCCTAAAGAGCGTAAAAATATATATGGATGAGTTAAAATTTATTTTGAATGAATGGAGAGTTAAATAATAAAAAAATTTAGTATAGTAATTACTCATGTATATTATGAGTAGATATATGACATTAATATTTCTAACAGAATATGAAATTTATTATAGGGGAAAACATTTCTATGTATTATGATGCTAATGATTCAAATCCCAAATGTATCCCAAGGTCATATGATGTACATGATCACATATTTAATGTATTAAATTTTTTCATGTATTATTATCCAATATTATATGGATTAATTTAATGACTAGGAACTGAGATGACAAGTGATTCTGAGGACTAGTGTTCTTAGAAAAAATGATTGAATAATATATAAATATTAAATAGCATGGGCACATGGTTAACCTGAAAATGTGGAATAACTTCTAAGAAGGTACCCAGATAAGAAATTTGAGGGAACCATTGTATCTATAACATCCACATTTCCATAGGAGCAACCTATCATTGGTAGGTTTAGTTTGGTTTTGGAATGTCTCTTCAGTTCATAAATTAACAAAATAAATTAAGAAAATTTATTTAATTTTGTTAATACAGTGAATTAACAAGATTCTCTTTAGAAGTATTCCTATGTCCGAGATCCTAGGATAGCCTCATAACCCAATAATCATTTGGAGTCATTAGAGAGAGAGATCTAGATAATTCTCTCGATAAGGCTATGAAAGAACCTAGGATTGGTGATCTATTAACACTGATCCTGATGTATCTTCCCAACGACAAAAACACGTTGACCTTTCTTCATCGTTGAGTCATTAGAATAGAATTTAGGATTTGGATTTAATCTACATTCCCTGGATTGAGATTCCTATCATAATGGAGGACTTATCAACAAATATATTATCCCACAGATCGATCATATTTGTGTGATGAGAATTAAATATTCAGGTTTTTCTAGATGAACAAATCATTAGGATTTGAACTATTGATTGATTTGTTTACAATTCTAATGGTGATGAATCATGATAAAAATGGCTGTCAATGGATGTTTTAACCTATCAATTTTATTTTTCTTTTATCCCATAACTCACTATTCTTCATGTGTTATTTTCTCTTTCCCGTGTTTGGAAACAATTTGTGAACAATCAATTTTTTAACCTTTGATTGTTGGTAGAATGATCTGAAACCGTAGAACCAATATCTAGAAAAAATTATGGAGTTGAAATTGTGGGTATGGTAGTGGATCGAATAATTGTGGGTGTTGAATCATAATTCCACAATGATATTGAAGAATTTCCAGGATTATGTTTTCCACGCTAATTGAAGGCCGAAATTTGGTTGATTCGGTGTTAGTGTGCAAAAAAAAGCATGGATTATTAGTTTTGTGGTGAAACAAACACCGAAATAGAATCTGAGAGATTGATGTCATGAAATGGATGTAGAAGATGAGTTTCTGGAAGACCTGATACACAAAGAGTGTAGTCTCTGACTACACAGTGTGTAGTCCCCCATGAGTGACTCGACGTGTACATGAGAAGTATGTGAAAAAGTTATGGAGTACACTGGTTGACTACCCACCGTGTAGTCCCCAACACGACAAGGAATGGACCAAGTAGACAGGCTATCCTAGGTACTTGTACATGGGCGGGATACACGGGTTGACACTCTGTACCGACACACGACTGAAGTACACAGGAAGATGCTAGATGGATGGGCACGGTGGGCAACCCTTAAAAAATGTTGTGTAAACCTATTTTATAAGAAAATTCTTGAATGAAACATACTTGTATACATGAGAAGTACCAAGTGTCAAGGGACATGGTGTCTGACCCTAATAAGTGATTTTTAATCCTATCTACATGGAATTATTTCATTTTTTTCTATATAATGGACATGATTTGTTAGGGTTCGTTAAATTTATTATTTACTAAAAGGTTGGTATGAATTGTTTTCTTCTCCTTGGACTACAATACCTTCAGTATAACGTCATAGATAGTGTTGTTGAAATACACTTGAGAGGTCATGAGTGGGATCCATTACTCATCTTCATTCCATAAGTGGGGTTCTTGGTATCGTTGTGACCAACACAACATAGGCGCCAATCCTATAGTTAGTGGGTTTATTCACATTGGTTTGTTGGTATCACCCCATGAACCAAGATGTGATCCTCAATTTTGTATCAAATTATCTTCAGATCTATCAATATATACCTCTCATGATGGGACATGATTAGAATAACCTCTCAAACAAACGACATCAATGTTATCAGCCTCATGAGTGTGTTCTCCCGCATTAGAGATTTATGGAATCTGTGAGCTAAATTTTATAGTGATGGTATATAGTTGTCTTATCAAAAATATAGATAGTGTTTATTGGATTGAGTATACTTGGATATTTTTGTTATATACGATGTAGAAATATAACTATGTTTAACTGACTGTATTTCCATTGTTGTACCGCATTGTGGTTTTGTGGTGTCTGATTGATTGTTTTTGTACTCTCATCTGCATGGGCTTTTCATAACATGTCATGTCTTGTGCAGACAGTTATCCTTTTGATTGAGTCTTATGTAGAACATGAGAAGATGGTGCTTACTAAGACTGAATAGACTGAGGTGTGATATTGTGGCTTCAAATAGTAGTCCCAATACATTTTACATACATGTTGGACTCATGTTACATAATTGTTATCATGGGAATATATTTGACCATGTTTACTTTATATTACTTCCATTTTACTCTGCATTCGGGATACAGTTGTATGAATGCATTTGATACAAAGTGGTTTTTAGATTTCAGAATTTTTCAGCTAGGAAGTGTGTTCTAGTGTATAAGTACAAAAGAAGTTCATCCCATGTCAGTGATATGTATAATAAGTACTATTCACCAACCATAGAACTATTGGAGGTGGGCTTGGGGAGTCGTAGAATGCAACCCACTAGGCCAGGTCATGAAAATGTGGAATCAGAGGTAGGTCATTTTTTCAACATTATGAATGGGAGACATTGAGATTGGATTTTGGAAACAATATTATGTGCCTCAATTTCATCTTTCCAGATAATGACTGCAATGTTTGTTCTATGAAAAAAGTATCCATACACTAGGACATTATTAACCTTATTTTCACCTTGTAACATAAGAACACTAGTTTCTAAGAATGAAATGATACATGAATCATGTAAGAATGGGTTTTGGTTCCATGTCCTTCTTTGGTCAACTCTCTAGATATACTCATTGACCGTAGTACATCTTGATTGTTTCAGGATGAGTCTACGACCTATACCAACTTGGATTCAGTATATTGATCATGAGGATGACCCACATAGCGGAGAGGATTCAATATTTGTACAAATTCTTAAATGTTTTCTATCAGTGGTGTAACATCCCAAGTATGTAATGAATAATAGATATTTTTATCTATGTATATTAATGATTAAGATAGTGTTATAGAGGCTTAAAATGATAATAAATACAATCTTATGCATGGAATACACTAATATTCTTAAAAGATTGTTTTACTGCCTTTTGATGGCAAACCATTTTTGAATCTATATTTTTACAATTTTATAAACTATTTTTGTCAAAATAAACTTATTCTTTATTATTGGGACAACAAAATTTATTTTGTGTGAATTTTTGGTATTTTTCTGACAATGTTCATTTTTTAATGAATAGTGAAAAATACTGCATTTTACATCAAAGCTGTTTTTTTAATCTAATTTATTTATATGATTATATTATCTTTTGAATTGTTCTTAACGTGTAATATGAATATATTTTTACCATTTTATCCAATGGTGGTCATTGGAATCAATTTCACTTTGAAATTAGACTTAAACTGGTGTCAATCTTTTGATACTTATTGTTTTGTAAAGACACGCTATTTGCTCTGGCAGTGGGAATTAATTATTAAATTAATTAATTTGACTTATATGTATCGAATTTTGTAAAATAGACTTCATTTTTGAATTCGGATTATCAAATATAGCTTAGGGTGAATTTTTGGTAATTTTCTGAAAAACTCCAATTTTTGATGAATAGTGAAACCACTAAGTGGTAATCAAGCAAACTGATTTTTCAGTTAAATGAAAGTTTACCACTAATGTGTATTGAATTTTTAAAATCTGACATATATGGTTGTCATTAAGAAGTAAAATGTGGTTCAATGAGATTATAATAATTTTTTGGTGAATAGTAACTTATTAAGTTCTTAATCACGATTAGTGGTAATTAGGGTAGTTTAAGTTATAAATAATGCTTTAATAATATGAAATGAAATAGACACATGTCCCAACCTTATTGGTTGTGTCAAGGCCGACCAAGACAAGCCATGGGTCAACTTGGGGACCCCATGGATCCACTTTTGTTGGGAAATGTCAAAAATAACTTTTTATTTAATGTAAAAGTAAAAATGACACAAACATAATATGTTTTACAAAGACAATTTTTACATGGGCTTATAAAGATCAGATTTTTTATTATAAATAGTAATTGGAAAGATAAAAAGATTTCCTACATCATAGTATTTTTTTTATAATTTTTAGACATTAAATAAATTAAATTATTTATGACAATATAATGATGCAGCGATGACATCATTATTTGACGATTTAAATAAAATGGAAAGATAATGTAAACTCTATGAACTACACATGTCCAAAACCAATTGGATGAGTGGATGGAGAACCCTTATCACCTTATCCACGAATTATATCAATGTGGGACCTTTTAAAACCGAAAAACATTTTCAAATAAAGTAATATTTCTTTACTTTCCAAAAGTGCCCCTCCTCTCCTCTTATAAAAGGCCCCCACCTCTACCTCATTTCACACACTCCTCAATCATTTTTCTCGGCCAAGCCCAACCCATTTACTCTCTCCACATCCCTCTCCTCATCCTAGAGGATTCCCTTTGGGCATAATCCTTTCAAAGGAAGCCTTTAGACTCAAATCATAAGGAGTTACACTTTTAAAGGTAATTCATTCTCTCATGTTCATTTGTTTTATTTTGTTTCTCCAACCCCCTAAACTCTTTTTATATGATTATTTTGTAACAAAATCAGTATCTTAAATATACTATGATGTTGTTATAATATTTATTTGAGCTACACTCTCACACAACTACATCAAATGGTTAAAGAACATACGGTTTCCGTGGATGGTGAAATTCTGCCTCCCGAAACGATGATTGTTCAATACTCATTTAACACCTTCAAAGGGGGCCATTATGATGTCACTATTTTTATATATGATATATAATATGTTTATGTTTTCCTTAAGCTTCTGTTTTTTTTTTCATTTTGGGCATAACTTTATGGTTTCTATTATGGGTAAACACGATATCTTTATTTTAGGAAGTGCGGACTACCGCCCCCTGAAAGTGATTTGATTCGTTAATACCATATGTGGGATGTGTAAAGGATAAAGTTAATGATATTATATATGTTATTATACTGGAATTATAATATACTATTATATAATTATGATTCCATTCCAGAAAATATGAAATAGAAATGGAAGTAGCGTTCATGCGTACGTATGGCTTACCGTCTCAATGAACGGTGCATTTCATTTCTTACCTCTAAATGTGATGTAATATTATAAATACATGTATATGATGAATATATATGATATATATGTTATCCAAATCATTAATAACATTCTGGATATAACGAACCTATGACCAAATTAACAACATGTATGTGTAAGAAGTCTATTTTTGACTTAAGAACCAAATACCGACAAAAGGAACATTATTAACTTAAATGATTACATGATGTTCATAACATTGTATAAAAGGAATAGTGAACATGAAAAAGGTTCTTAAGCAATTAGATATTAACTCAATTTTATTATTTATGAGATTAAAGAACGGTCGGGTCAAGTCAGATACGAGGAATGGGACTTCGTCTCAGTCTCCTTTCATTGATGCATATTTTGTTTTATACACAACCTTTTTTTTATACGGTGTATAAACCCCTTTGAGTTTTACGTTTATTCAAAAGGAATCTTTTTTATACGAAGCATTTACTAAACAACAAAAGGGAATTTTTTTGTCGTACGTATGCGGCGACAACGACTTCTCCGCCGTCGTGACCATTATTTGAGTTTCGGCTTCCTCTACAAGCCATACCTTCTTTTTAAAAGAAAAATAAATACCATGTTTTAATTTTCTTTTATTTTGGTATTGAAATGGTTTTCACAATGTTTTTTGTGTTGTATTGATATCTTGTGATTGAAATGTGGAAATGTTATGTTTCCTTTATGCATGTTTTATGTGATACGATTATGTTATGGTTCTTGGGAATTATTATGAAGACGGGTGGTTCCGTGATAAACTAAGGGCAGGTGAGCCCGATATAGCTCTCCAATGCATTGGGTAATGCGAAGGAGTGAAATGTTAAGGTTTCTCCGAAGAGATTTTAGTGAATATACTGTGATGGGTATTCCAAACCTAACCAAGAGGGTTACTCCCTACGTAAGAATGTTATGAATGCCTCAAGTTACCTTTATGTCTTATTATTTCTATGATTTATTCATGATTTTATGAGGTATGTTAAAGTGCCCATGTTTTATGGGTAAATTATGATTTCATTATTATTTATATATGAACTCATGTTTCCTTTCCATGTTTTTTTATAACCCATACTGAATTTTTATGCTCATCCCAAGTTTTTGAAATGTTTTTCACAGGTCAAGGGAAAGGTACATGATAAGATGATAGAGTCATGGATGTGTCAAGAAATAATCAATGTTTTATTTTAAATGTGTTTCCATTGATGGGAATGAAGAATACTATCTTTATGTAACCACTTTGTTTATATGTGGAATGTAATGCAAGTTTTATGATCTAATTCTCTAAAACTCTAAACCCAAAAAGATCCTCAATGTGTAATCTTGTAATAACTCAAGATTAAGTAAGGGTTGAGGCTGGGGCCTTATAGTTGGTATCAGAGGTCGGTTTAGATAACTTTAGGAGTTATAATTCTATTAAATGATTATCCAAATTTATTTATTTATTTTTGAAATGATATAGCATTTAAAGATTACCGTGTTGCTTCATCTAAGACAAGTTTGTTCAGAATGGTTTTCCGCAGAGGAAACAGGGAAGCAGTACTAGGAAGGCATACAGAAGGAAATAACATTCCGAATCAGCATCCAGAAATGGTCGGAATTGGAACTGAACAGTTTTTTGCAGTAATGGCGCAGTTGACCCAAGCGATAAATGGTGGTGGTATCCATGCACGAGATCAGCCAGATCTACCGTAGAGGAACATGTCAGTGGTGGAACATTTCATGAGGCAACATCCACCATCATTCAGAGGATCATCTGACCTTGTGCTAGCTGAAGGGTGGATTAAAGCACTGGAGAAGATTTTTGATGTCATGGGGTGTTCAGACAATTAAAAGGTTAGTCTTGCTATTTACCGTTTGGAGGGTGAGGCAGATTAGCGGTGGTCTATGGTTAAAAATATCAGGGACACCGATGAGATTGATGCTCTTGACTGGGATGAATTCAAAGGTATGTTTCATGAGAAGTATTTTCGTAAGGCTGTTCGACTTAGGATGGAAAAACAATTTTTGGAATTGAGGCAAGAGGAAGACTCAGTGGCTGCCTATGAAGAAAGGTTCACTCGATTGGCAAGGTATGCTCCAAATTTTATTTGAGACCATGATAGTAAAATCAATCATTTTTACTCGGGATTAAAGACAAAATATCGAAGGGCATTAACTTCTCGTGAGTTTAAAAGTTATGAAAACCTTGTTCGATGTGCTGAGAAGGTGGAAATGGAGTTTGCCGATGACCAAGTGTTCTATAACAACCAGCAGAAGAAGAGACTGAGGTGGTAGGAGAAAGGTAATAATTCTTCAAAAAAGTCTGATGGTAAGAGAACTAAGTTTCCAGTTTGTGATAAATGTGGCAAAAGGCATGCTGGGGAATGTCTTCTGAATTCTGGAAAGTGCTACCGATGTGATAAGATGGTACATAAGGCTTGTGATTGCACTGAAAAGGATCAAGGTGAAGGTAAGAACAAATTTGATTTACAGTTAGTGAAATGTTATAAGTGCAATAAGATGGGTCACTATGAAAACGAGTGTCCGACAAAGAGCTTGAGTGATGGGAATCAGTTAGACTACAAGCAGAAAGGGGTGGTGAAATCCTTTGCAGCTACTTCAGGAGATGTCGGGCCATCAAATAAAGTTGTATCAGGTACTTTGTTTGTTTTTTCAGATTATGCCAGTGTGTTGTTTGATTCGGGGTCTACACATTCTTTCATCTCTGAAACCTTTTCTAGTAAAATGGGAATACCATCTCAAGAAATGACTCCTGAACTTTTGGTAAAAACACCTGGGGGAAATGTTGAGGAAAAAAGAATATATAAGAATCTTCCTATCCTTATCTGTGGAAAGAACCTACTTGAAAACCTTATTGTTCTACCTCTAGTAGAGTTTGATGTTATCCTGGGTATGGATTGGATCTCTATTTACCATGCTAAGATTGAATGTATAGCTAAAGAAGTTTTTTTTCAGAAAGAATTTCAGTTTGTTTACAGGAATGAACCCTTACTTTTGATAACATATCAAGAGGCTGAGAAACTTGTAAAATATGGAAATGAATGTTACCTTGCACACGTCGTTGAAAATAAAGGAACTGTTCAGATTAATGATGTGCCAGTGGTAAATGAGTATCCTGATGTTTTTCCTGATGAGTTGCCTGGATTAATACCAGATCGGGAAGTTGAGTTTACTGTTGACTTAGTTCCTGATGCTAAGCCAATTTCAAAACCCCCTTATCGAATGGTACAAATTGTTCTTTTAGAGTTGAAGGAGCAATTGAAAGATTTATTAGAGAAAGGTTTCATTAGACCTAGCACATCACCATGGGGTGCTCCTGTTTTATTTGTTAAAAAGAAAGATGGTTCAATGAGACTTTTCATTGATTATAGAGCCATGAATAATATCACTGTTAAGAACAAATATCCTTTGCCTCATATCGATGATTTGTTTGATCAGCTCCAGGGGGCTCAGTTTTTTTCAAAGATTGACTTGAGATCGGGGTACCATCAGCTGAAGGTAAAGGAGGCAGATATTCCGAAGATCGCGTTCCGTACGAGATATGGCCATTATGAATTTGTATTAATGCCTTTTGGGCTAACCAATACACCTGCTGTATTCATGGATTTAATGAATAGAATTTTCCATGAGTTCTTGGATAAGTTTGTGGTGGTTTTCATTGATGATATTTTGGTGTTTTCTAAAAGTAAAGATGAACATGAATGCCATTTAAGGGTTATCTTGCAAACCTTAAAAGAAAAGAAACTCTATGGGAAATTCAGCAAGTGTGAGTTTTGGTTGCAACAAATTTCTTTCCTTGGTCACATTGTTTCTAAAGATGGAATAACTGTTGATCCTGCAAAAACAAAAGTTGTGGAAGAATGGCCAAGACCCACAAATGTAACCAAGATTTGTAGCTTCTTTGGTTTGGCGGGCTATTACCGAAGGTTTGTTAGAAATTTTTCACGGTTATCTAGTCCAATGACTAAGCTAACTCGGAAGGGTGTTAAGATTATCTGGACAAAAGAATGTGATGATTGTTTTCTGGAATTGAAAAGAAGATTGGTGAATGATCCAGTTTTGGCACTACCTTCCAGGAATGGTGAGTTTGTTATATACAGTGATGCTTCATTGAAAAGACTTGGTTGCGTCCTATTGCAGAATGATCAGGTAATTGCTTATTCTTCACGACAGTTGAAAATTCATGAGGTAAATTACCCTACACATGATTTGGAATTAGCTGCTGTTGTTTTTGCTTTAAAAATTTGGAGGCATCATTTGTATGGAATAAAGTGTGAAATATATTCCAATCACAAAAGTTTAAAGTATATATTCACTCAGAAAGAGTTAAACATGATATATAGGCGATGGCTAGAATTAATCAAGCATTATGATTGTACAATTCATTACCATCCGGGAAAAGCAAATAAAGTGGCTGATGCTTTGAGTCGAAAAAGTAATGCTTCATTAACAATGTTGCATTTGGAACGTGATCCTTTGTTTAAGGATTTGATGAACTTTGGCGTAGAAGTTGTTGGTGCAGGAAGTCCTTCTGTTTTGTTTCAGGTATCAGTGAGATCATCTCTATCAGATAGAATCAAGCAAGCCCAGAAGCAAGATTGTGAGTTGTAGAAAAAGGTAAAGCTGGTTCAGAAAGGTAAGTTTCCTGAATTCAACATTGATAATGATTGTGTTTTGAGATTTGGGAAGAGATTGTGTGTGCCTTGTGATTCACAGTTGAATAGAAATTTGTTATGAGAAGCTAATAGTTCTCTGTTTTCAGTTCATCCGGGCAGTACTAAGATGTATAGAGATCTGCAGGAGTATTACTGGTGGGATGGAATGAAAAGAGACATTGTTGATTTTACTGTAAAGTGATTGACATGTCAACAGGTTAAAGCAGAGCGGTAGTTTCCGAAAGGGATGCTTCAGCCTTTACCAGTGCCATAGTGGAAATGGGAGAATATATCCATGGTCTTTGTTGTTGGATTACCGAAGACATTTCGAGGTAATAATGAAATCTGGGTTATTAATGATCGCTTGACCAAATCTTCTCATTTCCTTGCTATACGAGATACTTTCTCTCTTGATCAAAATTCCCGTTTGTATCTTAAAGAAATAGTCAGGTTACATGGAGTTCCTCTCTCCATTGTATCGGATCGTGATCCCAGGTTTACTTCTAACTTTTGGAAAGGCCTTCAGAAGTCGTTGGGTACTGAATAAAATTTTAGTACAGCTTTTCATCCTCAATCAGATGGGTAGTCAGAACGAACAATTCAGACATTGGAGGATATGCTACGAGCTTGTTCTATGGATTATCAGGGAAGTTGGGACCAACATCTTTCTTTGGTTGAGTTTTCTTATAATAACAGCTTTCATTCCAGTATACAGATGGCACCATTTCAGGCATTATATTGGAAGCGGTGTCGAACTCCATCTTTCTGGGATGAAGTGGGTGAAAGGAAGTTGATGGGACCAGAATTGGTAGAAGAGATGGCAGAAAAGTTCAGCTGATTCAGAAACACATGAGAACAGCTCAGAGAAGGCTGAAGAGTTATGCGGATAACCGGAGGAAGGATCTATCTTTCGAGGTAGGTGATCATGTTTTTGTCAATGTTTCTCCTTGGAAAAGTGTGATGAGATTTGGTAAGAAATGAAAGTTGAGTCCAAGGTTCATTGGACCGTACGAAATTCTGGAGAGAGTTGGATCAGTTGCATACCGAGTGGCTTTACCTCCGAGTTTATCTCAAGTACACAATTTTTTTAACGTTTCGATGTTGAGAAAGTATATGCCAGATCCATCTCATGTTTTGAGTCCAGAGGTAGTTCAACTGGAAGAGAACCTATCTTATGAGGAACAACCGGTCCAGATTTTTGACCATAGGGAGCATGTGTTACGGAATAAGGCGATTCACCAGGTAAACGTTTTGTAAAAAAACCACATGATTGAGGAGGCAACATGGGAATCTGAAAATGCAATGAGGGATAAGTACCCCCATTTATTCGATAAGTAAATAAATTGCAGGGACGCAATTTTCTAAAGGGGGGAAGGATGTAACATCCCAAGTAAGTAATGAATAATAGATATTTTTATCTATGTCTATTAATGATTAAGATAGTGTTATAGAGGCTTAAAATGAAAATAAATACAATCTTATGCATGGAATACACTAATATTCTTATAAGATTGTTTTACTGCCTTTTGATGGCAAACCATTTTTGAATCTATATTTTGACAATTTTATAAACTATGTTTGTCAAAATAAACTTATTCTTTATGATTGGGACAACAAAATTTATTTTCTGTGAATTTTTGGTATTTTTCTGACAATGTTCATTTTTTAATGAATAGTGAAAAATACTGCATTTTACAGCAAAACTGCTTTTAAATCAAATTTATTTATATGATTAGATTATCTTTTGAATTGTTCTTAACGTGTAATATGAATATATTTTTACCATTTTATCCAATGGTGGTCATTGGAATCAATTTCACTTTGAAATTAGACTTAAACTGGTGTCAATCTTTTGATACTTATTGTTTTGTAAAAACACGCTATTTGCTCTGGCAGCAGGAATTAATTATTAAATTAATTAATTTGACTTATATGTATTGAATTTTGTAAAATAGACTTCATTTTTGAATTCGGAATATCAAATATAGCTTAGGGTGAATTTTTGGTAATTTTCTGAAAAACTCCAATTTTTGATGAATAGTGAAACCACTAAGTGGTAATCAAGCAAACTGATTTTTCAGTTAAATGAATGTTTACTACTAATGTGTATTAAATTTTGAAAATCCGACATATATGGTTGTCATTAAGAAGTAAAATGTGGTTCAATGAGATTATAATAATTTTTTGGTGAATAGTAACTTATTAAGTTCTTAATCACGATTAGTGGTAATTAGGGTAGTTTAAGGTATAAATAATGTTTTAATAATATGAAATGACCTAGACACATGTCCCAACCTTATTGGTTGTGTAATGGCCAACCAAGACAATCCATAGGTCAACTTGGGGACCCCATGGATTCACTTTTCTTGGGAAATGACAAAAATAACTTTTTATTTAATGTAAAAGTAAAAATGACACAAATATAATATGTTTTACGCAAACAATTTTTACATGGGCTTATAAAGATCAGATTCTTTATTATAAATAGTAATTGGAAAGCTAAAAAGATTTCCTACATCATAGTATTTGTTTTATAATTTTTAGACATTAAATAAATTAAATTATTTATGACATGATAATGATGCAGCGATGACATCATTATTTGACGATTTAAATAAAATGGAAAGATAATGTAACATCTATGAACTACACATGTCCAAAACCAATTGGATGAGTGGATGTAGAACCCTTATCACCTTATCCACGAATTATATCAATGTGGGACCTTTTAAAACCGAAAAACATTTTCAAATAAAGTAATATTTCTTTACTTTCCAAAAGTGTCCCTCCTCTCCTCTTATAAAAGGCCCCCACCTCTACCTCATTTCACACACTCCTCAAGCCTTTGGCTCGGCCAACCCCTGCCCATTTACTCTCTCCACATCCCTCTAGTCATCCTAGAGGATTCCCTTTGGGCATAATCATTTCAAAGGAAGCCTTTAGGCTCAAATCAAAAGGAGTTACACTTTTAAAGGTAATTCATTCTCTCATGTTCATTTGTTTTATTTTGTTTCTCCAACCCCCTAAACTTTTTTTATTTACTTATTTTGTAACAAAACCAGTATCTTAAATATAGTATGATGTTTTTATAATATTTATTTGAGCTACACTCTCACACAACTACATCAAATGGTTAAATAACATACAGTTTCCGTGGATGGCGAAATTCTGCCTCCCGAAACGATGATTGTTCAATACTCATTTAACACCTTCAAAGGTGGACATTATGATGTCACTATTTTTATATATGATATATAATATGTTTATGTTTTCCTTAAGCTTATGTTTTTTACATTTTGGGCATACCTTTATGGTTTCCATTATGGGTAAACACGATATCTTCATTTTAGGAAGTGCGGACTACCGCCCCCTGAAAGTGATTTTATTCGTTAATACCATATGTGGGATGTGTAAAGGATAATGTTAATGATATTATATATGTTATTATACTGGAATTATAATATACTCTTATATCATTATGATTCCATTCCAGAAAATATGAAATAGAATTGGAAGTAGCGTTCATGCGTACGTACGGCTTACCGTCTCCATGAACGGTGCATTTCATTTCTTACCTCTAAATGTGATGTAATATTATAAATACATGTATATGATGAATATATATGATATATATGTTATCCAAATCATTAATAACATTCTCGACATAACGAACCTATGACCAAACTAACAACATGTAAGTGTAAGAAGACTACTTTTGACATAAGAACCAAATACCGAAAAAATTAACATTATTAACTTAAATGATTACATGATGTTCATAACATGGAATAAAAGGAATAGTGAACTTGAAAAAGGTTCTTAAGCATGTAGAGATTAACTCAAGTTTATTATTGAGGAGATTAAAGAATGGTCGGGTCATGTCAGATACGAGGTATGGGACTTCATCTCAATCTCCTTTCATTGAGGCATATTTTGTTTTATACACAACCTTTTATTTATACGGTGTATAAACCCCTTTGACTTTTACATTTATTCAAAAGGAATATTTTTCATACGAAGCGTTTACTAAACGACAAAAGGGAATGTTTTTGTCGTACGTATGCGGCGACAACGACTTCTCCGCCGTCGTGACCATTATTTGAGTTTAGGCTTCCTCTACAAGACATACCTTCTATTTAAAAGAAAAATAAATACCATGTTTTACTTTTCTTTTATTTTGGTATTGAAATGGTTTTCACAATGTTTTTTGTGTTGTATTGATATCTTGTGATTGAAATGTGGAAATGGTATGTTTCCTTTATGCATGTTTTATGTGATACGATTATGTTATGGTTCTTGCGAATTCTTATGAAGACGGGTGGTTCCGTGATAAACTAATGGCGGGTGAGCCCGATATAGCTCTCCAATGCATTCGGTAATGCGAAGGAGTGCAATGTTAAGGTTTCTCCGAAGAGAGTTTAGGGAATATACTGTGATGGGTATTCCAAACGTAACCAAGAGGGTTACTCCCTACATAAGAATGTTATGAATGCCTCAAGTTACCTTTATGTCTTATGATTTCTATGATTTATTCATGATTTTATGAGGTATGTTAAAGTGCCCATGTTTTATGGGTAAAGTATGATTTCATTCTTATGTATATATGAACTCATGTTTCCTTTCCATGTTTTTTTAACCCATACTGAGTTTTTATGCTCATCCCAAGTTTTTGAAATGTTTTTCACAGGTCAAGGGAAAGGTACATGATAAGATGATAAAGTCAAGGATGTGTAAAGAAATAATCCATGTTTTATTTTAAATGTGTTTCCATTGATGGGAATGAAGAATACTATCTTTATGTAACCACTTTGTTTATATGTGGAATGTAATGCGAGTTTTATGATCTAATTATCTAAAACTCTAAACCCGAAAAGATCCTCAATGTGTAATCTTGTAATACCTCAAGATTAAGTAAGGTTTAAGGCTGGGTCCTTATAAGTGGGGCAGGATCCATACATCGACCTGTAGAGAATCACATGGTACCTATAGTACCAAAAGGCGAGGATCCCTTGCTGATCATTCATCGTGAGTTTTAGTGATAGAGACTCATCTGGTTTCAAGGTGACCCCATCCCATAGGCCATTGAGTACTGTCTTGAGGTAGTGACTTGATTTTTCACTATATTCAAGACACCAATAGAGTAAATGTTAGTAATTCCGATGAGACATCTATATGACTCATCCTGACGATGAAGGAGTTGGCTACCAAGACTCATGATGGGGGGAATCATTCATGGATTGTTTTCTCCAAAATCAACATTATAAGGCCCCAGCCTTAAACCATACTTAAAATTGAATTAAATGAATAATTCACATAAAGGATCTTTTTAGGTTTAGAGATTTAGAGAATTAGGACATAACTATTAAATCTCAAAAGATTACAAAGTAGAAACATTTATTAAGTTTCCATAAAATAAAAAAATCTTAAAACCAAACATGTCTAGTTCCATGTTTTTTGTAGCATGAATTTCCCTTGATCCCATCCTTGACCATATTGCATGTTAAGTCCTGTGAAAAAACATTTCAAAAACTTGGGATGAGCATAAAAAGCTCAGTAAGGGATACACAAAAAATGAAAACTGTTAGTTTTTTCAGAACAACAAGTAAACCATGTATACTTTAACAAAGTAATACTTTTCACCTGTTCGAAGTAGTAAAATCTCTTCACTGAATAAAAGTTCAATACTTACCCTTATGTAACCAAAAGATTACCATAAAACCCATATAAAGATCACATAACATATAATGGTATCTTTGGACATAAACATACTGAAGTGGAATAACCAAAAGGTTGACTTCCACACATATCACTTAATAGAATAGCCATTCGGCCAACTTCCATACATACTTAATGGAATAGCCATACGGCCGACTTCCATACCCAATGCATTGGAGGTTATAACGTAACCACCCGTCCTGGTATTCACGGCACCACCCGCCATATGGTTTATCACGTAACCACCCGTAAAATGTCCAAGTACCAATATGAAATCATAAAACATAAAACCAATATAAAGGAATGATAACATTTCCACATTTCAATCACAATATATCATTTAAATATATATACATAATAGAATCCTTTATCAAAACCATTTTCAATACCAAAATACATAAAAGAGTATATGGTATTTATTTTATTTTAAAAACATTACGGCTTGTTGAGGAAGCCAAAGACCAAATAATACTCGCGGCGACAGAAAAGGTCGTCATCACCGCGTACATTAAAAGAAACATTCCTTTCTGTTGTTTTGTAAAACGCTTCATAGAAAAAGATTCCTTTTGTATAAAAGTAAAATTCAAAGGGGTTTATACACAGTATAAAAGATAGTTGTGTATAAAACGAAATATTCCTCAATGAAAGGAGATTGAGATGAAGTCCCTTACAAAGATGACATCCTTAGTTTAAGAATAAATCAATTATATAATTATGTGTGACAAACAAATACACCAAATATAAGTGGATATTAAGTGTAAAACAATCAGAGGTTATTCAAAAACATTCATAGAACGACATATTCACGGAGTACAAGTTTATCCCAAAGAATCAAATTTGGGTTAAAAAGTTCCCTTGAAAAAATTTGACAACCTAAGGACGTCACATCAAAGTTTAGAAAAATAGTTGATGAGAGATAAAAAACGGTATCTCATCACTTGTACATAAAATTTACATCAATAAGGATATATGAGAACATATCTCAACATAAAAATATGTGAATTAAAAGACCTAACAAAAGAAGTCTTTTAAAAAGAGGAGGGTGAAAGGTTCCCTTACCGACTTGGGTATCTTTCGAAACATACACCCCATGAAAGAAGGACAATACATCATTGATGTAAATACTCATAAATGAAATAATATTATAGAAAGATTAGAATAATTGGATGAACATACACCACTCAATGGAAATTGTTGTAAATGTAGCATAAATCTATTGGGAATAAAAGTGAGATGAAAAATCCCTTACGAAAACTCGGCAGCCTAACAGCGCCACTTAAAACATCCAAAATGGATTGATGAGAGATAATAGGGTCTCTCATCATATTAACATAAAGTTTACAGAAAGAGGAAAATAAAATCCTCCAACATAACAAAGAGGAGCTTAAAAGAAGTGACATAAAGAAGAGTACTTAAAAAGAAGGAGAGAGGTTAGATCTCTTACGAAAATTCGGCAGCCTAACGGCGCCACCCAAAACTTCCAAAATGGATTGATGAGAGAGAATAGGGTCTCTCTTCATATGAACAAAAGAAAATACAGTAATAGTAATACAAAAGAACATCCCAATTCCAAAAAAGATGAGATTTAAAAGGAATGACATAAAAGAGCGTACTTAAAAAGAAAGAGAGGAGTAGGATCCTTTACCTCGGGTCCGACTTGACTCCATCGTTATTTAACATCCTGAATAATAAAAATGAGTTAATTTATATTTTCATAAGAACCTTTTTCAAGTTCATTATTCCTTTTATATCACTTATTTACATTTTATAAACATTATGTAATCATTTAAGTTAATAATGTTTGTTTTTTTTGATATTTGGTTCTTAAGTCGAAAGTGAACTTCTTACAATTACATGTTGTTCCTGTGGTCAATGGTTCATTATATCCAGAATTATATTCATGATTTGGTTATCATATATATCATATATATCCAGCATATACATGTATTTATAATATTACATAATCATTTAGAGGTAAGAAATGAAATGCACCGTTCATGGAGATGGTAAGTTGTACGTACACATGAACACTACTATCATTTCTTTGTCATATTAATGGAATTAAAAATAAATGAGAGATATGTATATTTTAATTCCAGAATTATATTTATCATTTAGATGTATCATTCATCATATATATCCTTAATATACATGTACTTATAATAGTACATTACATTTGGGGATAAGAAATAAAATGCACCGTTCATGGAGACGGTAAGCCATACGTATGCATGAACGCTACTTTCATTTATATCTCATACTTTATTCAAAATAAATAATCATGATATATAGGTATATTATAATAATAGTATATCATATTATATAATAACTTTAAATCCATCCTTTATACGTCCCACATATGGCATTAACGAATCAAATCATTTTGAGGGGGTGGTAGTCCGCACTTCCTAAAATGAAATTATCGTGTTTACCGATAATGGAAGCCATAAAGGTATGCTCAAAATGAATAATACAGAAGCTTAAGGAAAACATAAACATATGATATATCATATATAAATATAGTGACATCTTAATGGCCACCATTGAAGGTTTTATATGAGTGTTGAACAATCATCGTTTCGTGAGGCAGAAATTCGCCATCCACAGAAACAGTATGTTCATTAACCATTAGATGCTGGTGTGTGTAATTTTAGCTTTAATACTTATTATAACAACATCTTAGTATATTTAAGATACTGGAGTTGTTACAAAAGAAATTAATAAAAAGAGTTTAGGGGGTTGGAGAGGCAAAATAAAACAAAAGGACTCAAGTGAAAACATTACCTTAAAATCAGGTAACTCCCTTTGTTTTGAGCTAAAAGGCTTCCTTGGGAAGACTTCTACCCCAACTGAGGCATCAAGGAGTTATAGAGGGATGTGTAGAGACAAAATGGTCAGGATTTGGCCGAGAAAAAGGCTTCGGGAGTGTGGGTAAGGAGGTAGAGGTGGGGGCCTTTTATAAGAGGAGAGGAGAGGCACTCTTGTAATGTTACAAAATGTTACTTTATTTTCAAAAGCATTTCGGATTTTAAAGGACCCACATTGATGTATTTATAGGATAAGGTGACAAGGGTTCTAAATCCACTCATACAGTAGGTTTTGGACATGTGTAGGTCTTAGATATTATATTAGATTTCCATTTTATTTAAATCGTTAAATAATGAGGTCATCGCTGCATCATCATGATGTCATAAATAATTTAATTTATTTAATTTCTAAAAATTATATAAAAACTACTATGGTGTAGGAAATCGTTTTAGCTTTCCAATGACTATTTATACTGAAAAAGATGACTTTTATAACCCCATGTAAAAATTGTTTTAGGAAAATATCTCATGTGTGTATCTTTTTTACTTTAACATTAAAAAAGGTATTTATGTCATTTTCCAACTAAAGTGGCTCCATGGGGTCCCCAAGTTGACCCATGGATTTTCTGGGTCGGCCATGACACATATAATGATGATAGGACATGTTTCTAGGTAATTTCATTTTATTAAAATATTATTCTTACCTTAAACTACACTAATTACCTCTAATCGCGATTAAAAACTTAATAAGTTACTATTCACTAAAAAAATTATTTTAATCCCTTTGAACCACATTTTACTTCTTAATGACAACCATGTATGTCAGATTTTTGAAATTCAACACACAATGATGGAAAAGTTTCATTTAAACGAAAAATCAGTTTTTATAAGTACAACTTAGTGGTTTCACTATTCATCAAAAATTAAAGTTTTTAAGAAAAATACCAAAATTTCACCCTAAGCTATATTTGATATTCTGAATTCAAAAATTATTTCTATTTTAAAAAATTCATAACATATTAGTTGTATTAATTAATTTAATAATTAATTCCCGCTGTCAGAGCAAATAGCATGTTTTTATGAAACAATAAGTATCAAAAGATTGACACTAGTTTATGTCCATTTTCAAAGTGAAATTAATTCCAACGACCACTATTGTATTAAATGGTAAAAATATATTATAATTTCAATTTAAAACCAATTCAAAATATAATCTAATCATATAAATAAATCAGATTAAAAGGAGGTTTTGAATTAAAATACATCATTTTTCACTATTCATTAAAAATTGAACTTTTTCAGGAAAATACAAAAAAATTACACAAAGTAAATTTTGATTTCTCCATTCTAAAAAAGAATTTTATTTTGTCAAATATAAGACATAAAATTTTCAAAAAGTGTATTAACAAGAGGTTCGCCATCAAAAGGAGGTTAATTGACTTTTTAAAGAATATTGGAATGCTTACGCTTAAAATTGGATTCATTCGCATTTTTAATCCTATATCATTTATTGTAAAGAGTAAAAATATCTGACAAACATATATAATCATTTTTTAGTTAGTTCTATTCATTCCCGCCATTACAACGTCTAGGCGTTAACTACCATAATATTATTTTATTATTAGAGTGCAATGCAGGATTCCCAAGAAACTCATTGTTGCGTATTGGGTACGACATCGTGCATAGCGTCCCCTTTAATGTAATATTAATATTTTATTCAAAAATATGGATAAATATGAAAGTGTCATATTCTTTATTTACCTGGGGTGTTACATACTTCCCCCCTTTTGGGAATTACGTCCTCGGAATTTTAAAATTGAGCTTGGAAACATCCTTGAAAGTCCCACATCGGAACAAGAGTCGGTAAAACAATCACCTTAAAATATAGAACGATAAGTACAGAGGTTACCCGAGTTAACCCATACTAGGATTCCATGTAGGAAAACATGGACATGGATGAAAAAGAAAAGGGTCATGTTCTCGAGGGAGAGTGATAGTAAACATGTCTAGGAGAAAGTTAACCATAAGAAAATCACAAACATGTGATGGGTTAAACGGCAATCGATTACCCAGTAGGAAAAGTTAATAGACAACATTTTTGTTTTAAGTTACTTTTCATTGAGGAATTTATTCATAAGGAAACATAATCACTCATCATGTTGACATTCAACTTTTATTAGATTCATTACACAAACTCATATTTTCTCCAAAAGACGAGTATTTAGGAAGAATTGTTCATATTAAAAGTATTATAATCAACTTATAGAGAATCACCTAATCCACCAAAGAGAACTATATACTTCCCATGTCTTTAGGCTTTAACCAAAACCAAAACAAAAAATTTTAGTACAAGATCAGATAATCTAGAAAAGGACAACCCTTTAAAAAGAAAATCTATGCTTAATCATTAAAATTTGTCCAACAAAACCCAAGGTTCAACGAGGACCATCCGATAAACAATTTGTCCACAAAATTTTTCAATGTAAACCAAACTATTGTTGAAACCCAAATATTTGAAGGATTTAGTCACATAGTCTTCCAACTTTAATCGTAACATTTATCTCCAAACAACATCAGTTGCTCCTAAAGTCCCCTATTGAAAAGTAATTATCCTAATCACATATCGCCCATGATAAGTTAATAATTTTCATTAATAACACTAAATCAACTTAATCTTAATTCATAAAATCATATAAATAAAAAGAATCAGTCAAACTAACTAGGGACTTCACATAGTCCAGTGGTAGGCGATAAATACCAGTCGCACTTTGGTTGTGGGTTCGATTCCTGCAGCTTTGTCCGATGCGACGGGTAGTCACACGGTCCGCGTGTTTTCCTTTTTACAAAAATATATAATTCTCAAAACATTCCCCAAAATGGGATTAAATCATCAAAAATAACCATAACATAATTTAACCTCAATTTTATCTCATGCCTTTCACTTCAATCATAACATATAGTAACCCATAATTACCTCAAAAGTAAGGATCATATAAACCCAAATGGTTCTTTATAACTATGTCCACAAAAGAAAAGATAATTATTCCTTGAATAAAATTTTCATATATTAAACATTGGGGTTACACATAATATAAAAAGTCTTCTAATGTAACCCCATCATCAAAGGAGACTTAATACTCTTAATAATTTCACCATAACTCTTGAATCCTTTATATGTTGACATATTACTCATTCAACATTATTCATGATCCATTAACCATTCCTTTCCAACTTTTTCGGAAATACTTCTTTCCTACAAACAAAATCATGAATCATATCCTAAGATTCCAAAATCGGAAAACAATAGTCATGAAATAATCCATACCTTTGATTGGTCATTTTCAGTTTCTTCATCCTCAATCGGAATGGCATTAGGTATTGGTAAATGAACATTTGTACAATCTTGGTGATCCCATTCACGAAACTTCTTCATAGGACATGTGTTTTCATAATGACCATGCACACCACATTTAAAACATTCAATTGATCCCTCAGAAAGAAGTTCTTTCCCTTTCCTTGAGTCAACTGGATGCTTCCTTTTTCCATTGCAGGTTCTTGCTTTATGACATTCATTTCCACATATATAGCATATTTCTGTCCCTTTGAAACATTTTCCTAGGTGTTTCTTTCCACATCTTTTACACATAGGTTTTTGAACACACTAACCTTTATGATTATTACATGTAGTTCCGTAGGGGTTTTATTCTCGCATATATGATGCCTTATATAAATCAACAAGGTTTAGGTGGTCAATCATGACTCCAGATAGTTGGTTGACGATAAACACAAGAGTTCTCATTGTATCTCCCATATCATTCAGCAGCTCGCTCAGAAAACTGTCACAGTTTCCTTCACATCCACTGTTACTTTTGTGCCCGCTAGATCCAGCCATTTACTAAAACCAATAAGGGTCAGTGTGAGTATATGAACAAAACCATCATGTACTAATGAGGAAGATATACTTACTCATTCACATTATCTAAAAACAATGACTCTTTATGAAATCCTAACCATTATGGTAATGTCACTTATGCTTAAAGAATACCCTAACCTCTAAAGTTTTCTAAACCGAACTTTGATACCAACTATAAGGCCCCGACCTTAAACCATACTTAAAATTGAATTAAATGAATAATTCACATTGAGGATCTTTTCAGGTTTAGTGTTTTAGAGAATTAAGACATAACTATTACATCATAAAGGATTACAAAGAAGAAACTTCTTCTAAGTTTCCATAAACTAAAAAACTCTTAAAAGGAAACATGTCTAGTTCCATGTTTTTGGTAGCATGACTTTCCCTTGATCCCATCCTTGACCCTATTCCACATTAAGTCCTGTGAAAAACATTTCAAAAACTTGGGATGAGCATAAAAAGCTATGTAAGGGATACACAAAGAATGAAAACTGTTAGTTTTTTCAAAACAACATGTAATCCATGTATACTTTAACAAAGTAATACTTTTCACCTTTTCGAAGTAGTAAAAACTCTTCACTGAATAAAAGTTCATTAATTAACATTCTGTAACCAAAAGATTACCATAAAACTCATATAAAGATCACATAACATATAAAGGTAACTTGGGACATAAACATACTGAAGTGGAATAATCATAAGGTCGACTTCCACACATATCACTTAATGGAATAGCCATTCGGCCAACTTCCATACATACTTAATGGAATAGCCAGACGGCCGACTTCCATACCCAATGCGTTGGAGGGTATAACGTAACAACCCATCCTGGTATTCACAGCACCACCCATCATATGGTTTATCACGTAATCACCCGTAAAATGTCCAAGTACCAATATAAAATAATAAAACATAAAACCAATATAAAAGAATGATAACATTTCCACATTTCAATCACAATATATCATTTAAATATATTGACATAATAGAATCCTTTATCAAAAACATTTTCAATTCCAAAATACATAAAAGAGTATATGGTATTTATTTTATTTTAAAATCATTACAGGTTGTTGAGGAAGCCAAAGACCAAATAATACTCGTGGCGGCAGAAAAGGTCGTTGTCAACGCGTACGTTAAAAGAAACATTCCTTTCTATCGTTTTGTAAAACGCTTCATAGAAAAAGATTCATTTTGTATAAAAGTAAAAGTAAAAGGGGTTTATACACCGTATAAAATATAGTTGTGTATAAAACGATATATGCCTCAATGAAAGGAGATTGAGACGAAGTCACTTACAAAGACGGTATCCATAGTTTAAGGATAAATCAATTGCATAATTATGTGTGACAAACGAATACACAAAATATAAGTGGATATTAAGTGTAAAACAATAAGAGGTTATTCTCACATATTCATAGAACGACATATTCAATGAGTACAAGTTTATCCCAAAGAATCAAATTTGGGTTAAAAAGTTCCCTTGCAAAAATTTGACAGCCTAACGGTGTCACATCAAAGTTCAGAAAAAGAGTTGATGAGACATAAAAAAAGGGTATCTCATCACTTGGACATAAAATTTATATCAATAAGGATATATGAGAACATATCCCAACATAACATTATGTGAATTAAAATACCCAACAAAAGAAGTCTTTTAAAAAGAGGATGGTGAAAGGTTCTCTTACCGACTTGGGTATCATTCGAAACAAACACCCCATGAAAGAAGGAAAATAAATCATTGATGTAAATACTCATAAAAGAATGTATATTACACAAATAGTATAATAATTGGAAGTACATACACCACTCAAAGGAAATTGTGGTAAATGTAGCATAAATCTCATGGGAATAAAAGTGAGATGAAAAATACCTTACGAAAACTCGGTAGCCTAACGACGCCACTAAAAACTCCCAAAATGGATTGATTAGAGAAAATAGGGTCACTAATGATATTAAAATAAAGTTTACAGAAAGAGGAAAATAAAATCCCCCAACATAACAAAGAGGAGCTTAAAAGAAGTGACATAAAGAAGAGTACTTAAACAGAAGGAGAGAGGTTAGATCTCTTACGAAAATTCAGCAGCCTAACGACGCCACCCAAAACTTCCAAAATGGATTGATGAGAGAGAATAGGGTCTCTCATCATATGAAAAATAAATAAAATACAGTAATATTAATACAAAAGAACATCCCAATAACAAGAAAGGTGATCTTTAAAAGGAATGACATAAAAGAGCATACTTAAAAAGAAAGAGAGGAGTAGGATCCCTTACCTCAGGTTTGACTTGACTCGATCGTTCTTTAACGTCCTAAATAATAAACATGAGTTAATTTCTATTTGCTTAAGAACATTTTTCAAGTTCATTATTCCTTTTAAGTCACTTGTTTACATTTTATAAACATTATGTAATCATTTAAGTTAATAATGTTTGTTTTGTCGATATTTGTTTCTTAAGTCGAAAGTGAACTTCTTACAATTACATGTTGTTTGTGTGGTCAATGGTTCATTATATCCAGAATGATATTCATGATTTGGATATCATATATATCATATATATCCATTATATACATGTACTTATAATAGTACATTACATTTGGGGATAAGAAATGAAATGCACCGTTCATGGAGACGGTAAGCCGTACGTACGCATGAACACTACTTTCATTTCTATCTCATAATTTAATGGAAAGAAATAATAATGATATATAGTTATATTATAATTCCAGTATATCATCATATATAACAAATTTAAATCCATCCTTTATACGTCCCACATATGGCATTAATGAATCAAATCACTTTGAGGGTGCGGTAGTCCGCACTTCCTAAAATGAAATTATCGTGTTTACCCATAATAGAAGCCATAATGGTATGCTCAAAATGAATAATACAGAATCTTAAGTAAAACATAAACATATTATATATCATATATACATATAGTGACATCTTAATGGCCACCTTTTAAGGTGTTATATGAGTGTTGAACAATCATCGTTTCGTGATGCATAAATTCTCCATCCACGGAAACAGTATGTTCATTAACCATTAGATGTTGGTGTGTGTAATTGTAGCTAGAATCCTTATTATAACAACATCCTAGTATATTTAAGATACTGGATTTGTTACAAAAGAAATGAATAAAAAGAGTTTAGGGGGTTGGAGAGGCAAAATAAAACAAAATGACTCAAGTGAAGACATTACCTTAAAATCGGGTAACTCCCTTTGGTTTGAGCTAAAAGGCTTCCTTGAGAAGACTTATTCCCAAATTAAGGCATCAAGGAGTTATAGAGGGATGTGGAGAGACAAAATGGGCAGGGTTTGGCCGAGAAAAAGGCTTTGGTAGTGTGGGTATGGAGGTAGAGGTGGGTGCCTTTTATAAGAGGAGAGGAGGGGCACTCTTGTAAAGTTACAAAATGTTACATTATTTTCAAACGATTTTCGGATTTTAAAGGACCCACATTAATTTATTTCTAGGATAATGTGATAATGGTTCGAACTCCACTCATAAAATCGGTTTTGGACATGTTTAGGTCTTAGATATTACATTATATTTTCATTTTATTTAAATTGTTAAATAATTAGGTCATCGCTGCATCATCCTGATGTCATAAATAATCTAATTTATTTAATTTCTCAAAATTATAAAAAAAATAAAATGGTGTAGGAAATATTTTTAGCTTTCCAATGACTATTTACAGTAAAAAATCTGACATTTATAACCCCTGGTAAAAATTGTATTAGTAAAACATCTCATGTGTGTGTCTTTTTTACTTTAACATTAAATAAAAAGGTATTTATGTCATTTTCCAACCAAAGTGGCTCCATTGGGTCCCCAAGTTGACCCATGGATTTTCTTGGTCTTCCATGACAAATCCAATGAGGGTAGGACATGTTTATAGGTCATTTCAGTTTATTAAAACATTATTCTTATCTTAAACTACACTACTTACCTCTAATCGCGATTAAAAACTTAATAAGTTACTATTCACCAAAAAATTATTGTAATCCCAATGAACCAAATTTTACTTCTTAATGACAACCATGTATGTCGTATTTTTGAAATTAAACACACAATGATGGCAAAATTTCATTTAAACGATAAATCGGTTTTTATATGTACCACTTAGTGGTTTCAGTATTCATCAAAAATTGAAGTTTTTCAGAAAAATACCAAAATTTCACCCTAAGTTATATTTGATCTTCCGAATTCAAAAATTATTTCTATTTTAAAAAATTCAAAACATTTTAGTTGTATTAATTAATTTAATAATTAATTCCCGCTGTCAGAGAAAATAGCGTGTTTCTATGAAACTATAAGTATCAAAAGATTGACACTAGTTTAAGTCCATTTTCAAAGTGACAAAAATTCCAACGACCACTATTTTATTAAATGGTAACAATATATTCTAACATCACTTTAAAAACAATTCAAAATATAATATAATCATATAAATAAATCAGATTAAAAAAAGGTTTTGAATTAAAATACAACAGTTTTCACTATTCATTAAAAATTGAACTTTTTCAGAAAAATACCAAGAATTTACACAAAGAAAATTTTGATGTCTCGATTCTAAAAAATAATTTCATTTTGTCAAATATAACACATAAAATTGTCAAAAAGTGGATTTACAAGAGGTTCTCCATCAAAAGGCGGTTAATCGACTTTTTAAAGAATATTGGAATGTTTACGCTTAAAATTGGATTCACTCGCATTTTTAATCCTATAAAATTTATTGTAAAGAGTAAAAATATCTGACAAACATATATAATCATTTTTTTGTTAGTTCTGTTCATTCCCGCCATTACAATGGCTAAGCGTTAACTACCATAATATTATTTTATTATTAGTGTGCAATGCAGGATTCCCAAGAAACTCATTGTTGCGTATTGGGTACGCCATCGGGCATAACGTCCCCTGTAAAGTAATATTAATATTTTATTCAAAAATATGGATAAATATGAAAATGTTATATTCTTTATTTACCTGGGGTGCTACATCCTTCCCCCCTTTTGGGAATTACATCCTCGCAATTTTAAAATTGAGCTTGGAAAAATCCTTGAAAGTCCCACATCGGAACAAGAGTTGGTAAAACAATCACATTAAAATAAAGAACGATAAGTACAGAGGTTACCCGAGTTAACCCATACTAGGATTCCATGTAGGAAATCATGGAAAAGGAAGAAAAAGAAAAGGGTCATGTTCTCGAGGGAGATAGATAGTAAACATGTATTGGAGAATGTTAATCATAAGAAAATCACAAACTTGTGATGGGTTAAACGGTATTCGATTCCCCAGTAGGAAACATTAATAGACAAAATTTTTGTTTTAAGTTACTTTTCATTGAGGAATTTATTCATAAGGAAACATAATCACTCATCATGTTGACTTTCTACTTTTATTAGATTCATTACTCAAACTCATATTTTCTCCAAAAAATGAGTATTTAGGAAGACTTGTTCATATTAAGAGTATTATAATCAACTTCTAGAGAATCACGTAATCCACCAAAGAGAACTATATACTTCCCATGTCTTTAGGCTTTAACCAAAACCAAAACAAAAAATGTTTGTACAAGATCAGGCAATCTAGAAAAGGACAACCCTTTAAAAAGTAAATCTATGCTTAATCTCCAAAATTTGTCCAACAAAACCCAAGGTTCAACGAGGACCATCTGATAAACAATTTGTCTACAAAATTCTTCAAAGTAAACCAAACTAAGGTTGAAACCCAGATATTTGAAGGATTTAGTCACATAGTCTTCCAAGTTAATTCGTAACATTTATCTCCAAACAACATCAGTTGCTCCTAAAATCTCGTATTGAAAAGTAATTAACCTAATCACATATCCTCCATGATAGGTTAATCATTTTAATAAATAACCCATAATCAACTTACTCTTAATTCATAAAATAATATAACTAAAAAGAATCAGTCAAACTAACCAGGGACTTCACGTAGTGCAGTGGAAGGCGATAAATACCAGTCGCACTTTGGTTGTGGGTTCGATTCTCGCAGCTTTGTCCGACGCGACGGGTAGTCACACGGTCTGCGTGTTGTCCTTTTTCCAAAACTATATAATTCTCAAAACATTCCCCAAAAAGGGATTAAATCATCAAAAATAACCATAACATAATTTATCCTCAATTTTATCTCATGACTTTCACTTCAATCATAACATATAGTAACCCATAATTACCTCAAAAGTAAGGATCATATAAACCCAAATGGTTGTTTATAACTATGTCCCCAAAAGAAAAGATAACTATTCCTTGAATAAAATTTTCATATATTAAACATCAAGGTTACACATAATATAAAAAGTCTTCTAATGTAACCCCATCATCAAAAGAGACGTAATATTCTTAATAATTTCACCATAACTCTTGTAGCCCTTATATGTTGACATCTTACTCATTCAACATTCTTCATGATCCATTAACCATTACTTTCCAACTTATTCTTAAATACTTCTTTCCTTCAAACAAAATCATGAATCATATCCTAAGATTCCAAAATCGGAAAACAATAGTCATGAAATAATCCATACCTTTGATTGGTCATTTTCAGTTTCTTCATCCTCAATCGGAATGGCATTAGGTATTGGTAAATGAACATTTGTACGATCTTGGTGATCCCATTCATGAAACTTCTTCATAGGAAATGTGTTTGCATAATGACCATGCACACCACATTTAAAACATTCAATTGATCCCTCAGAAAGAACTTCTTTCCCTTTCCTCGAGTCAACTGGATTCTTCCTTTTTCCATGGCAGGTTCTTGCTTTATGACCTTCATTTCCACATCTATAGCATATTTCTGTCCCATTGAAACATTTTCCTAGGTGTTTCTTTCCACATCTTTGACACATAGGTTTTTGAACACACTTACCTTTATGATTATTACCTGTAGTTCCGTAGGGATTTTTTTCTCGCATATATGATTCCTTATAGAAATCACCAAGGTTTAGGTGGTAAATCATGACTCCAGATAGTTGGTTGAGGATAAATACAAGAGTTCTCATTGCAGCTCCCATATCATTCAGCTGCTCGCTCAGAAAACTGTCACAGTTTCCTTCACATACACTGTTACTTTGGTGCCTGCTAGATACAACCATTTACTAAAACCAAAAAGGGTCAGTGTGAGTATATGAACAAAACCATCATGTACTAATGAGTATGATATACTTACTCATTCACTTTATCTAAAAACTATGACTCTTTCTAAAATCCTTACCATTATGGTAATGTCACTTATGCTTAAAGAATACCCTAACCTCTAAAGTTATCTAAACCGACCTTTGATACCATCTATAAGGCCCCGACCTTAAAAATACTTAAAATTTAATTAAATGAATAATTTACATTGAGGATCTTTTCTGGTTTAGAGTTTTAGAGAATTAGGACATAACTATTAGATCTCAAAAGATTACAAAGTAGAAACTTCTTCTAAGTTTCCATAAAATAAAAAACTCTTAAAATGAAACATGTCTAGTTCCATGTTTTTGGTAGCATGACTTTCCCTTGATCCCATCCTTGACCCTATTCCACATTAAGTCCTGTGAAAAACATTTCAAAAACTTGGGATGAGCATAAAAAGCTCAGTAAGGGATACACAAAGAATGAAAACTGTTAGTTTTTTCAAAACAACAAGTAAACCATGTATACTTTAACAAAGTAATACTTTTCACCTTTTTGAAGTTGTAAAAACTCTTCACTAAATAAAAGTTCACTAATTACTATTATGTAACCAAAATATTACCTTAAAACCCATATAAAGATCACATAACATATAAAGGTAACTTGGGACATAAACATACTGAAGTAGAATATCCATAAGGTCGACTTCCACACATATCACTTAATGGAATAGCCATTCGGTCGACTTCCATACATACTTAATGGAATAGCCATACGGACGACTTCCATACCCAATGCATTGGATGTTATAACGTAACCACCGGTCCTGGTATTCACGGCACCACCCATCATATGGTTTATCACGTATCGACCCGTAAAATGTCCAAGTACCAATATAAAATCATAAAACATAAAACCAATATAAAATAATGATAACATTTCCACATTTCAATCACAATATATCATTTAAATATATTGACATAATAGAATCCTTTATCGAAACCATTTTCAATACCAAAATACATAAAAGAGTATATGGTATTTATTTTATTTTAAAAACATTACGGCTTGTTGAGGAAGCCAAATACAAAATAATACTTGCGGTGGCAGAAATGGTCATTGTCACCGCGTACGTTAAAAGAAACATTCCTTTCTGTCATTTTGTAAAATTCTTCATAGAAAAAGATTCCTTTTGTATAAAAGTAAAAGTCAACGGGGTTTATACACCGTATAAAAGGTAGTTGTGTATAAAATGAAATATGCCTCAATGAAAGGAGATTGAGACGAAGCCCCTTACAAAGACGATATCATTAGTTTAAGGATAAAGCAATTGCATAATTATGTGTGACAAACGAATACACCAAATATAAGTGGATATTAAGTGTAAAACAATCAGAGGTTATTCCCACACATTCATATAATGACATATTCAAGGAGTACAAGTTTATCCCTAAGAATCAAATTTGGGTTAAAAAGTTCCCTTGCAAAAATTTGACAGCCTAACGGCGTCACATCAAAGTACAGAAAAATAGTTGATGAGAGATAAAAAAAGGGTATCTCATCCCTTGGACATAAAATTTACATCAATAAGGATATATGAGAACATATCCCAACATAACAATATGTGAATTAAAAGACCCAACAAAAGAAGTATTGTAAAAAGAGGAGGGTGAAAGGTTCCCTTACCGACTTGGGTATCTTTCGAAACATACACCCCATGAAAGAAGGACAATACATCATTGATGTAAACAATCATAAACGAAATTATATTACAGAAAGTGTATAATAATGGGAAGTACATACACCACTCAAAGGAAATTGTGGGAAAATGTAGCATAAATCTCCTGGGAATAAAAGTGAGATGAAAAATCACTTACGAAAACTCAGCAGCCTAACGGCGCCACATAAAACTTTAAAAATGGATTGATGAGAGAAAATAGGGTCTATAATCATATTAAAATAATGTTTACAGAAAGAGGAAAATAAAATCCCAAACACAACAAAGAGGAGCTCAAAATAAGTGACATAAAGAAGAGTACTTTCAAAGAAGGAGAGAGGTTAGATCTCTTACGAAAATTTGACAGCCTAACGGCGCCACCCAAAACATCCAAAATGGATTGACGAGAGAGAATAGGGTCTCTCACCATATGAACAATAAAAAAATAAAGTATGAGTAATACAAAAGAACATCCCAATAACAAGAAAGACAAGCTTTAAAAGGAATGACATAAAAGTGCGTACTTAAAATGAAAGAGATGAGTAGGATCCCTTACCTCGGGTCCGACTTGACTCGATCGTTCATTAAAGTCCTGAATAATAAACTTGAGTTAATTTATATTTTCATAAGAACATTTTTCAAGTTCCTTATTACTTATATATAACTTATTTACATTTTATAAAAATTATGTAATCATTTAAGTTAATAATGTTTGTTTCGTCGATATTTGGTTCTTAAGTCGAAAGTGAACTTCTTACAATTACATGTTGTTCGTGAGGTCAATGGTTCATTATATCCAGAATGATATTAATGATTTGGATATAATATATATCATATATATCCAGCATATACATGTATTTATAATATTACATAATAATTTAGAGGTAAGAAATGAAATGTACCGTTCATGGAGACGGTATGCCGTACGTACGTATGAACGCTACTTTCATTTCTTTGTCATATTAATGGAATTAAAACTAAATAAGAGGTATGTATATTTTAATTCCAAAATTATATTCATCATTTATATGTATCATTCATCATATATATCCATTATATACATGTACATATAATAGTACATTACATTTGGGGATAAGAAATGAAATGCACCGTTCATGGAGACGTTAAGCCGTACATACGCATGAACACTACTTTCATTTCTATCTCATAATTTAATGGAAATAAATAATAATGATATATAGTTATATTATAATTCCAGTATAACATCATATATAATAACTTTAAATCCATCCTTTATACGTCCCACATATGGCATTAACGAATCAAATCACTTTGAGGGTGCGGTAGTCCGCACATCCTAAAATGAAATTATCGTGTTTACCCATAATGGAAGCCATAATGGTATGCTCAAAATGAATAGTAAATAAGCTTAAGGAAAACATAAAAATATTATATATCATATATAAATATAGTGACATCTTAATAGCCACCTTTGAAGGTGTTATATGAGTGTTGAATAATCATCGTTTCATGAGGCAGAAATTCCCCATCCACAGAAATAGTATGTTTTTTAACCATTAGATAAGGGTGTGTGTAAGTGTAGCTCTAATCCTTCTTATAACAACATCCTAGTATATTGGAGATACTATTTTTGTTAGAAAAGAAATGAATAAAAATAGTTTAGGGGGTTGGAGATGCAAAATAAAACAAAAGGACTCAAGTGAAGACATTACCTTAAAATCGGGTAACTCCCTTTAGTTTGAGATAAAAGGCATCCATGGGAAGTATTCTGCCCAAAGTGAGGCCTCAAGGAGTTATAGAGGGATGTGTAGAGACAAAATGGGAAGGGGTTGGCCGAGAAAAGGCTTTGGGAGTGTGGTTAAGGAGGTATAGGTGGGGGCCTTTTATAAGAGGAGAGGAGGGGCACTCTTGTAAAGTTACAAAATGTTACATTATTTTCAAGAGTTTCGGTTTTTAAAGTTCCCAAATTGATGTATTTCGAGGATAAGGTGATATGGGTTCGAAATACACTCATCCAATTGGTTTTGGACATGTGTTGGTCTTAGATATTACATTATCATTGCATTTTATTTAAATCGTTAAATAATGAGGTCATCACTGCATCATCATGATGTCATAAATAATTTAATTTATTTAATGTCTAAAAATTATAAAAAAACTACTATGGTGTAGGAAATCGTTTTAGCTTTCCAATGACTATTTATAGTGAAAAAACTGACTTTTATAACCCCATGTAAAAATTGTTTTAGTAAAAAATCTCATGTGTGTGTCTTTTTTACTTTAACATTAAATAAAAAGGTATTTATGTCATTTTCCAACCAAAGTGGCTACATGGGGTCCCCAATTTGACTCATGGATTGACTTGGTCGGCCATGACACATACAGGGAGGGTAGGAAATGTTTCTAGGTTATTTCATTTTATTAAAACATTATTCTTACCTTAAACTACACTAATTACCTCTAATCGCGATTAAAAACTTAATAAGTTACTATTCACCAAAAAATTATTTTAATCCCATTGAACCAAATTTTACTTCTTAATGAAAACCATGTATGTCGGATTTTTGAAATTCAACACACAATGATGGCAAAATTTCATTTAAATGGAAAATCAGTTTTTATAAGTACCACTTAGTGGTTTCACTATTAATCAAAAATTGAAGTTTTTCTGAAAAATACCAAAACTTCACCCTAAGCTATATTTGATATTCCGAATTCAAAAATGATGTCTATTTTATAAAATTAAAAACATATTAGTTGTATTAGTTAATTTAATAATTAATTCCCGCTGTCAGAGAAAATAGCGTGTTTTTATGAAACAATAAGTATTAAAAGATTGACACTAGTTTAAGTCCATTTTCAAAGTAAAATTAATTCCAACGACCACTATTGTATTAAATGGTAAAAATATATTCTAATTTCAATTTAAAACCAATTCAAAAGATAATCTAATCATATAAATAAATCAGATTAAAAAGAGGTTTTGAATTAAAATACAACATTTTTCACTATTCATTAAAATTGATCTTTTTCAGAAAAATACCAAAAATTTACACAAAGTAAATTTTTATGTCTCGATTCTAAAAAAGAATTTTATTTTGTCAAATATAACACATAAAATTGTCAAAAAGTGGATTTACAAGAGGTTCGCCATCAAAAGGCGGTTAATCGTCTTTTTAAAGAATATTGGACTGTTTACGCATAAAATTGGATTCATTCTCATTTTTAATTCTATAAAATTTATTGTAAAGAGTAAAAATATCTGACAAACATATATACTCATTTTTTAGTTATTTCTGTTCATTTATTCCATTAAAACGACTAGGCGTTAACTACCATAATATTATTTTATTATTAGAGTCCAATACAGGATTCCCAAGAAACTCATTGTTGAATATTGGGTACACCATTGTGCATAGTGTCCCCTTTAATGTAATATTAATATTTTATTCACAAATATGGATAAATATGAAAATGTCATATTCTTTATTTACCTGGGGTGCTACAAACATAGAGTATTTCTTTCCAGTTACACGGTGGTTTGTGTATATTTAGTAGGTAATCTATCTATAGTTGAGTAGAATTGTAGTAGTTTTCTATTAATAACGGATTACAAACCATTCCAGGTATGCAATGGATATGGATAAAGATTTATACATTAGGGATCAGACATTCAAGAGAGGGCCTCGTAGATAAATTTGAGCTAGTGTTACCCCTATATGAATGCATAATTATGTTGGGGTACTTGAATGGGATTTGGTGGTTGAAGGCTTCATGGATGAGCATATATAATTGGTGATAGTAATCAATGGTAAATTGGGAAAAGGGTCCTTGAAAGTGTGGGCCTGATGTCAGCCTCAGGGAACTTGATTTGGGATACATATTAGGAGGATGTCCCAATATAGATGATATACAGTTCTGGGATCATAGGGTCGGTCTAGTCATTCTAGAGAGATGCAATTATATTCCTGTATAGACATGGGACATATTGCTCGAGATTCTCGAAACCAACTTACTGATGATAGGGAGATGGTTGATGGACCAATTAAGCATATACAATAATAGGAGAAGGTAGATCCAAAAGGTTATGGATGTGGTAGAGGAGTTGGGATATCAGTAATAGGTGGTCAATTTCTCAACATGTTAAAATAAAAACCTAAACTGGTCTACACAAGGATTAGGGAGCTGTAGAAAAGTGTTTAGGAAAACTGCATGTGATTAAATATTATGACTCATGGATCAATAAAGGATTACGGGTATGATATGTGTCTTTTATACATTAGAAACAATATTTATGGACACTGGTTATAGTCATTCTATTCTCACCACATATCGTTTACAATACCCTAAGATTTCATTTGAATCGTTGACCCGACCCTTGTGCCTAGACACTCTTACTAGAGAAGACTCAGGAATCTCACACTTGTTATTATTATTTTGATGAACAATTATAGGTAAGAGTTTTGGATGGAATATAATGTTAGCCACATAGAGTCCTTACATTGTCATTCTTAGTATGGATTGGTTATCAATGATCTATTCCCATATTTTCATGTTTTGGAGAATGGTGAATTGTGTCCACAATGAAAGATCCTTGTTTTCCATTATCAGAGAAAAGGAAACCTCATGCTTTAGAATATGGACTCATGCATTGGAGGATGAAGTATATTACTAATTATTTGGATATCCAGACACTAGGTGCAGTAGATGTTATGATTTTCTAGTTTCCTATAGATGTGACGGGGTATGAGGAGGCATTTCTCAAGATGGTGAATGTTTACCACCACACCTAAAGATAGACATCAATATTGATTTACCACCAATGAAAGCAACGATATCTACACCAGCATATCAGATGTCTCTAGAAGATCTTCGAAATAAGGGGATGTAGTTATAGGACTTGTAGAGGACAGACATCATGAGACATAGTGTTTCACCCTAGGAACCCTAGTTTTGTTTTCCAAAACATAAGAAATGATCATGAGGTTATTTTTGGACTACCGACACATGAATTAGGTGATCACGAAGAACATTTTTCCACTTCCAAGTATCAATTACCACCTGGATTTGTTTATAGGGGCATGATGTTTCTAGATGGTCGACCTTAGGTTTGGTTTTCACTATTTGCATGTATGGGACTATGATATATCAAAGATGGAATTAAATTATCATTATAATCATAATGAGTACATGGTGATTCCCTTTGGCATGAAAAATTACCAGTAGTTTTGATGGGACTCATGAACTATATCATTAAGTCTTACATAAACTGGTTCACGGTAGTCTATAATGACAATATCCTTATGTACCAAGTGTCTGAGTATGAGAATGAAATACATTAAATGATAGTTTTGTATGAACTCAATGAGATATAAAATTATGGGAAGATCAAGAAGTTATAGTTTTGAATCAGGCGGTCCACTTTTTGTGACATTTTAGCTTATAAGATGGAGTGGAAGTGGACCTGACAATTGTTGAGGTAGTGTTAGCATGGGAGCCACCTAAGAGTGAGACAGAGGTGAGGACATTCCTTGGGTTGGTAGGATTTTATTGGAGATTCATACCTGATTTCTATAAGATATCATCACCCATGATAGATTCTACCTAAAATGGGTATCATTTTGTGTTGAAAAAAGGTTCTAGCATGCTTTTTAGTAGTTGAGGAAGATTTTGATGAGTGATCACATCTTTAGATATATAGATGAAGGTGGTGAGTATGTTTTGTCCAATGATACATTAATAATGGGATTTGATGTGTCCAGATGCCGTTGAAAGAAGTTATTTCTTATGGTTAATGCTAGTTGAGACCAAATGAGCATAACTATGCAACCCATGATGTTGACTTTGTATTGTTAGTCTTCTAATTTATGATTTGGTGACACTGCCCAATGGGCGAGCGATTTATCATCTACTCCAGAGAGAAGAGTCTCAAGTATATATTCTCTTAGAAGGATATCAACATGAGACAATGATGATGGATATATTTATAGTAGGATAATGACATAGAGATTTTCTATACTCTTGGGGTGGGGAATGAGATAGATAATGCTCTCACCAAGATATCTAGTTTACAATTGTTGAATGAGGCGTCAGAGTAGTTGTCCTCAATGTAGTTATCCTTTGGGGATGTAGACAGGGTGCATAACCTCTAGTATATTATTTTCACCCCTCCACTCTTACAGAGTGTTCAGGAGTCACATATTAGGGATACTGACTATGATACCCTATGTTCTTAGATATCCCTAGTGCATGTTCCTGATAGATTTTATAAAGGTGGGGATAACATGATTATTTTTAGAGGAAGCTTGATGGTTCCAATGATGTTTTTACAGGATGTTTTATGGAAGTTTCATATGACCCTTAAAATGGTAAATATGGGGATAGAAATGATGTATCATGACCTCTAATGTCAATTTTGATTATAGGGGATGATGACATGAGTTTCATAGTATGTCTCTCAATCAGTTAAATTTCCACAAGTGATGTATGAGCACCATGGTCCCACATGTTTAGTCCAACCCTTGACGTTTTAGAATGGAAGTGGGATGTGATATATATGGACTTCAAGAAAGTATTACCATGTTACTCCAAGTTACACAATTCCATCTATGTGATCGTTGACTGACTCACTATGTCGAACCACATCTAATCTATCTGAGAAAATAGTTCAGTAAATAGATTGGGATGCCTCGACATTTAAGAGATAGTTTGACTCCATGGAATTCCATGGATGATTGTTTCTAATCATGATTTTCTCAGTACATACCGGTAGTGGAAGGGATTATATGAGGTTTTTGGGACCCAGTTATGCATGTGCACAACATATCACCACCTAAGTGATGGCTAGATTGGATGAACCATTCAGGTTATGAAGGACATGTTACGAGCATGAATGTTATACTTTGTCTATAGTTGAAAAAATCACCAACCCTTGGTGGTGTTTATGAACAAAAAAATATACAATTACAAAATAAATATGGCACTATTTGAGGCTTTATACCGGAAACCCGGAAATTACCACATTACTGTATTGTACTAGGAGATTCAACACTCGTGGGCCTTGAATTGGTGTGATCTAACATACAGAAGGTTTAGAACATCCATGAGAATATAAATACAGCACAAAGCCATCTGATGTCTTATTATGATAGACAATAGAGGCCTTAGGAGTTCAAGGATGAGACCACATATTTCTACGAGTTTCACCTCAACATAAATTATGGATATTTTTCTAGGGTGGCATGATATATCTAAGGTTTTTTGGTGCTTTCCAGATACTAAGTAGAGTTGGAGAGGTAGAATACCTCTTAATTCTACCACTATAGTTATATCAGGTACATTATTTCTTTCATAGTGTGTTGATGATGAGGTACATACATGTCCCATCACACATCATTGACTATGGTGTTCTGGACATTAAGGATTAAGCAACAATTTTTGAGTACCCATTGGAAATTGAGGATTTTTCGGAGAGGATCCCTTTTGTTTGATCAATTAATATAGAGAATTTTTTATGGAAGCAAGAGAATCAAAATCATAACGCTAGGGAGGGAGAGCCTTATATTCATTCTCAGTTACCTCATCGTTTTGAGTAGCCCAAAATTTATCATTTCAAAGATGCAATGAACCAATGTGGGGTGAATTTAATTTCCCATATTTTTTGGTGTATTAGTTTTATATATTATATGTATTTATTTCAATACCAGGAATTGGGGTGGCATGTTATTCCAATTCCCATTATTCCCAAAAAAATTCTTGAAAAATATTAAAATATTTAATAGCACATGTGTATAGTTTTCTAGAAAAAGTGGAATAACATATAAGTGAGTGTCCAACTAAAAAATATGACGGAACCATTATGTTATGATCATTGGATTTACCCATGGCATGACTTATCATTGGACAACAAGGGTTGGTTGTTGAATTTCGTCTTGGGAGAAGACATGAATAAAATAAATTTAAAAATTTATTCTGTTTTGATAACATAGTGATGAAACATGATTCTCATTAAAATTATTCATATGTCAAAGATCCTGGGTTAGCCTCATAACCCAAAAATATTGAAGATACATTAGAGAGAGAGATCTGGGGAATAAAATTGAGTAGGTGATGACAATACCTCGATTAATAAATCAATAAACACCATTCTTATTGGATCTCACCAACGACATTGACACAATCACCATTCATAATCAGCTAGAAATCAGAATTGTGGTAATGAATTTTATTTAATTAGATTTCCTCATTCATGATTCTTAGGATGAATGATTACTAGTCCACAAATAGATTATCCTTTCAATTTATCATGCATATGGTATGGGATAATATATAGCAGGATTAGGAGGATGATTAAATCATTATGATTATAACTGTTTATTGATTTTTATACCATTATAATGGTTACGAAAAATGATCGACAAAATAATTTATTGAAATTAATCCTTCTCAATTTGAATATTATTTTCTCCATTGATTCACCATTATTTTTGCGTTCTTCATTATTTACCACACATGGAAACCATTTGTGAAGAATCTATATTTTCACTTTCAATTTATGGAACAATGAAACGAAACCGAATTTCTAACATCAGGGTGACTTGATGGAGGTGAGATGGTGGGTACAATGGCTGATCAAATGATGGTGGGTATTGAATACTTTTTCTTCTTTGATAAGGAAGTGCTCCCAGGATTATGTTTTCCATGAATATTAAATGATTGAATAATATCAATTCCGCATTAGAGTGGAAAAAAACATGGATATAATGTTTGGAGTTGAAAAAAACACCCAAATGGAATTCGGGATATCGAAGGCATGATTCGGAGGAAAAATATGTGTTTTTAGAAAACCTAACACACATGGAGAGTGGATAGTAATTACATACTGTTTATTCCTCCATGAACAAATCAGTGGTTATTTGGGATATACATGGATAGGGGTGGAGTAAATAGGTTGAATACATGGTGTGTACTCTCCTACATGTCATATCATAGAACATGTATATAGGCTACCCCATGTGCTGGTACATGGGAAGAGATACAGGGGTTTTCAACTCATACATGCACAGTGTTGAAATACATAGGCAGACCCCAGATGGAAGGACATGACATGTAACCCTTACTACATGTCATGAACCGCTCTTCTACATTAAAATGATTGAATTATATGGTCTATTATACCAGGTAAATACCCGAGGTCAAGTAACATGGTGCATGACTCCACTACACGCTATGTACCCCATCTTATATGGATTTTATTCATTCTCCTCTATATATTAGAACTTTTTTGTTTGGGTTTGTTCCATTTATTTCCCCCAACGGTTGGTATGAATTGTTTTCTACTCCTAGGACTATGATCCCTTCAACATGACTTCTCAATAGATTTGGGGGAATCACAGTGAGAGTCCTGGAGTAGGATCCTCTATTCATTTATGTTATCTAGGTGTATTTCTTGGTGTCAACATGACCAAAACTACGGGGTCTTCGATCCTCTACTTAACATGTTCTTATAGATTTAGTTGTTGGAATCACCCCATGGCCCTAGCTGGGATAACTATCTTTGTGTGATATTCATTTCATATCTCTCATAAAATCAATTTCATTACATGAACCAATGTGAAGTAACTATATGATGAATTTTATCGATTCCATTAGACTTAGGAGTTTGTTCTCCATGATTACTTCTTCATTGAATCGATGGGATGAATTTTCTAGTGCTGGAATCAGATGGTCTTGACATACCTCTCGACTGTGTTTATGGGCTCGAGTATATCTGGATGTTATTATTATAAATTACAAAAACATATACCTATGTATAGATTATAATACATTATGTTTATTATTGATTTTTTTCGGTGTCGTACTGTGTATTGTTATACTCACTCCTTTATGGCCTTTTCCCACATTTGTCATGTCATGTGAAAATGATCGTCAATTTTATGGAGCCCTATGTGAAAAAAGACTAGATGATTCATAAAGACTAGATATGTAGCACCCTGACCCCAAAAGCCTATAGCCGGTGCATTATATTATACATTGGCTTGATTAGAAAGAATCAAGTCCCAAAAGTCTGATCAATTTAGCAGTCTTTGAAAATAGATTACAAACAAGAACGTTACATTACACATTATAAAATAAAACGCAACATAAATGTTCCTTTGAGAACATCATTAATCCCCTAGATTAATCCTTCTTATCAATCATAATACACTTCTTGTAATACTTGGATAATAAAACATAAGAAATGGGTGATCTCAAATGCTCAGTAAGGATAACAATATATCGGAAACATTCACAAAGGAGTATAAACATTTTGGAAATGAATAAGACTAAAACACAAGCCATTTAAACATAAACATAATAATAATATGGCAAGGATAAATCAAATAATTTCCTTTACTTTTTCACATAGATATTCATCTAGTTGAATAATCACATGTAATATCAATAGTCGATCTCATAATGATGGAATGCATAATTCCAAACTTTATAACCACATAGCCATGGCCTTGTGCGAAGACTACAAATACTATTTTTTCAAGGACTTTTACAAGACACTAGTTTGTTTCATGAGACCAACCGATGAATTGAGAAGCAATAGTGGGCTTCACCCCTCACTAATTCCAATGCATTTGTCATATGAAAAGGTTCAAACATAACATAAACATTCATATTAAAACTAGCATATGAAATGTTAAATATTTAACAATAAACCATGAATGGTATAAAAATTACACATCCATAGTCAAACATATAATAAAACATTCAATAAAATAGGAATTATTTGTATCCTAATGAATCAACTTCAAAAAACTGTAAAATTAATCAAAGGATGTTGACATAGATGAAATCAAAACTATTTGATAGAAATATAACTTTTTTTAAATCATTTCAAAGTCAAATAATTTAGAAAAGAATACCTTTAAATATATTTTTAATATAAGTGTCACATTCCACTTTGATACTTTTTAATTGAATTAGCATGTTAAAACATTCATGTCCATTTAAATAAATCCATAAAACCATTTTAAAACCATGGACATTAATGAGAATGGTTTATATGAATAGGTATTTAAAACATTTATAATGACATTTTAGTAAAAAATTACCTCAAAAATAATACCTTTGAAGAATATTTTATGAAACATTTATATGGATAATAAATATGACCCAGTAAATACGTATATAAAAACAACATCAGATAACAAAGATATTGTGAAATTAACTATTACCTTGGACATTCCTTTGGTCGAGGGTACGTTTACCTTCTTGTATAACGACCATAGTATGTTATTAATTTTTTTCGGAATTATATTAATATTTATTTTATCATACATGAATAATTTATGACTTTATAAAACCCATTTAATAATTATTTTATTGTTAAATTAATATTTCATGTAATAATCGCTTTCTTTATCATACGTGTTTTAACTTGTTATTTGTGATAGTATCATTTAGATCATGATTTACATAATTCCAGAATATAACACATGATTTATATATCACATATATTTAGAATATAAATATGAAGAATAGATAGATATATAAAATGGAAAACACTGTTTATGGAGATGGTAGGTCGTACGTACGCATAAACGTTGTTTCCGTTTTCATATCGTATTGAACAGAACTAAGTGAATAAGATATATTTAAATAAATATATATATGTATGTGTGTGTGTGTGTGATTTTTTTTTCAGAAGCATTATTATGTCATATATTTCATACTTATTAATAATATATATTTTTATAATCAATTTGCAATGGTGAATGTGGAAATAAATCTCATCGCGTCGTGGAGACGGTAATCCGTACATACACATGAGAGAAAATATCATTATATTTATGGTGAAATAATATGTAATTGGATGGTATATCATATATATAGAATTATTATCATGTTATATTTATTATTTAAATTAGTTATATTCATTGTAATACACATCCAAATAATGAAGTGTTTGAATAACAAACTACACCACGACGTGGAGATGGTAAGCCGTATGTACGCACGTATGTTGACATTGTCATTTATAGGATGGATAGAATAATGGATATGGTTGTACCATTTTTATAATAACATTACAGTATATAGAAGATACTTGATTTATTATTTTAGAATGGAAATTACAAATAAATAGGATGTAGAAGAAGAAAAGAACATGAAAGAGGTGATGAAATATTTACCACTTCTTCGGGTTCTTTCTTTTGATTTGATCAAATTGGATCCTTAAGATGCCTTTATGAAACATTAAAGGACTCTAAAATGAAGGTTGGATAATTGGGTTGGGGTTGGCCAAGCCAAATGGCTTTGGAGTTGTGAAATTAGTAGAAGGGAAAGTACTCTTTTATAAGAGAGGTGAAAGTTGCTTTAAGAAATGATTTAAAATTTATATTATAATAAAATAATTTTGGATTCAAATGGATCCAAAATAAATTATTTTGAGGCTATGGTGGGGATGGTTTTAAAACCTCTCAACCAATAGGTTTTAGACAGGTTTAGTTCATCATATTAACTTTATATTTTATATTTTACACTTTGTTAAATAGTTTTCCATTTACCAGGTCTCTTTGTATTTTTATATTATATGGTCAATAAAGATACTTTAACAAGCCTAGATATCCCCATGTTGTTCATTGTTAATATATATAACCTTATCTATGTCTTTTGGCTGAACCATAGGTTTTTAAGAATATTATATCAATTAATAATATAGTATTTTTTTTAAAAACTCAATTATGTAAATTTTGACAATATTTTGTATTTGGATTTATTTAAAGTCATCATAGCATGACTACTTAGAAAAAAAATATTTTATCAACCCTAACATGTCATATTAACCTGGAAAATTAACGGAATTCATCAAAAGTCTCAAATAACATTTATTTGGATATTTATAATATCAATTATATTATCCATTCATTAATAATGTAAGTACTTCGTCATCATTGTGTCATAAATAAATTTAATTATTTAATATATAAAAATTATAAATACAATAAAAATATTTAGGAAATCATTTATTTTTTTATATAAATATTTATAGTTTAATTTATCAAATGTGTAGCCCAATATTGAAAATCGTTTAGTTATTGAACATTGAATTTAACACTTTTAACTTTTCATTAAATAAAATAATAATAAATGTAAAAATTAATCCAAGTGGACCTAAATGATCATATTTTATTCATATGTTTGTTTTTGGTCGAAATACACTTGTATAATAGAATTGGGACTTTTTAGGGTAATTATAATATCATATTTACACTTAATTACCCTATTTACTTTTAAGCATTCTAAATAAAAGTAAAAAGTTACTATTCATAATAAAATATTTCTATCTTCCTCTTATTTTTGAAACTCAACTTACAGAAGGGGTAAGATTATGTTTTATGGAAATTTTCAAACGCTCTTAGAACGTGGGTAACAAATTGTAAACAGTTCATTAAAATTTTATATATCTAAATTTTTTATAAAATGACTCCAATGAATTACATTGAACATATATATGTATTATATATAAATTTTTAATTAAAAAAAATTATTTAAAATATATATTTATTTAAATAGAAAATCAGTTTTAAACAATAACAATGTGTTTTTCACTATTCATCAATAATTGAATGTTTTCAGAAAAATAAAAAAAATAACCCTACACTAATTTTGACATTCTAAATTCAAAAATGAATTCTATTTTTTCAAATTCAAAAAATATAAGCTTCATTTATTAATTTTAAATTAATTCCCGTTGTCAAAACCAAAAAGCGTGTTTCATAAAAAGTAAAAACTATCAAAAGATTGACATGTGTTTATGTCATATTTTAATTTGAAATTTCATATAATAACCTACATTGTATTAAATGATAAAAATATAATATAATTATACTTTAGAAAAATTAAAATTCATAATTTACGACTATAAATTACTTCTATTAAAAAAGTTGTTTTCAATTAAAACATTGTATTTTTCACTATTCATCAAAATGTGAATATTATTAGAAAGGTACCAAAAATTTATCCAATCTAAATTTTTAGCTATCTATTCTAAAGAAGAATATAATTTCATTTAATTGAGTATATAAAAGTGAAAATATTTTTAAAGGATTCCTTATTAAATAGGCAGTAAAATATCATTTTTTGAAAAATACTTCTTTTATCTAAAAATTGAATTTTTCCTTATATAATATCTAAGAAACCCAAACTATGAATGTTAAAATTATATATGATATATATAAAATTAAAACTGAAGTTAATACTATTAATAACCACTTTTTTAATGGTTAGTTTAGTAAGTCGTGGTACGCTCAAACTTGTTTTTGCATGTAGCGTATGTTATTGAATTACTTTGAAGATGGAACATACTTAAAAATCTCAGGGTGTTACAAGATAGAATGGTGTGGGTTCTTGTGGATTAAGACATGAGTCACTATACATTTTATTTATAGGTTGGACACATGTTATTTACCCCTTGTGGTAGGATTGAATTTATAATTGTTTACTTCACTTTACATTCTTTTTATCTTAGGTTGTAGGATATAGTTGTATTCGTGCATTGGTTACTTAGTGGTTTATACATTTCAGTATTTTGGGGGCTTGGAAATGTGCACATGTGTAAAATTACAAAGGAAATACATCATATGTTAGTGATATTTCTACTCAATTATATTCACCAGCCCTTAGCTTATTAGAGGACGTATTGGAGAGTTTTGGTATGGGCCATGATAGGATGGTCATCATCGAGTGGTATCAGAGGTAGGTAATTTGTTCTACTTTAGGAAATGTAATCTATGAGTTTTGTTTGGGGAAACAATGTTATATGTTTCATGTTTGGATTTCTATCCATGAACATTATTTTTGGTACAAAAACCAACATATCCGTAGACCGGGACACTGATAACTTAATTTTTGACATGGTTCAAGAGAGCACTGGTTGTAGGGAAAACAATGTCGCATGAATCCTATAGGAATGGTTTGTGGTTCCATATCCTTCTTGAGTCAGCTCTCAGATGAACTCATTAACCATGGTTCATATTGTTTATTTCAATATTCCTCAAAGACATACACTATGTAAGATTCAACAGTTTCATTATGATAATGACCCCCTTAGTGATGAGGATTTGATATAGGGTCCAGTTTCCCAAATTATACCTTCATGTGGTGCACTAGTACTACATCCACCTATAAAGTATCACATGATACCAGTAGTACCAGCAGATGAGATTCATATGATGAGTTCCCTTTATGAGTTTTTGTGATAGATACTCTTCAGTTTCCTTGACCAGCCCAAACCATAGGTGTCTAAGGGATTCCATGAGGTAGTGACCTGAATTTTTATCTAGTCAGGATACCAAAAGATCACATGGTGGTCTTGGGGGTGATCCTTCTCCACAACATAGTTGTATGATGGTGTGTTTTTTTTACCCAGACTGATGATGTGGTGAACCATTCATGAAAATTTTATTAGCACCACTTCCGAGAGGATTTATCACTAGCTACACTAATGGATATGAGTATTCAAGAGATTTTCCTTCTATAGAATAGCTCCATATCAGTAGATGATAATTTCTTGATGTTTACCATCTTTTCTAGGTACAAAATGGATGTGGTTCTAGATCAGTAGTTCAGGGCTCATTCCATCGAGTGATGTATGCATAGGGACATCCAAAATAGTGTTGTCCATCTATGTATTCCATCTTATGGTGTGCTGTTTGAGTGAGATTTTGTGGTTGAAAAAAAATTGGCAGAGTAGATACCACTGGTGATAGTCAGCAGAGGGAAGCCGGAGCAGATACCTCGGTAGTAGGGAGCTAATGTTAGTCTTAAAGACCTGAATGTGGGAGATGTTTTTGGATAAGGTCTCAGGATATAGGATCTTCAGTTCATGGATCATAGGGTGGGTCCAGTAATCTTATATAGAGGATTTTAAATTATTGTACTGATAGGGGATGTCTCACTTGAAATTTCCCAACCCATCGTACAACTTATATGGATAATATGGATGGGCCCCTAAGCTAAAGACAACAATATGATATGTAGGATTCATAAAGTGGTATACATGGTAGAGGATCTAGGAGAGGAGCATGAAATGACACCAATATCTCCACCAACATATCATAAGGCACCCATAGAGATTCACGAGTTTAGGGTGAAATCAAAGGACTTGCAATGGAATATATTCATTAGACCCAGTGTTCCACTATGGGAAACCCCAATTTTCCCTTCCAAATAAGTAGATGATTGCTCGTGGCTTTTGTGGACTATAGATTCTAGCATTAGGTTACCATGAAGTTCAATTATCCACTACTAAGGAATGATGACTTATTTGATAAGTTGATAAGGGAACAATGGTTCTCGAAAGTTGTACATCGGTATAACTATCACAGTTTTTTGAGTTTGGGATAAGGATATAATGAATAGGGAATTTAGATTTAGTTACATTCACGATGAGTACATGGTGATTCCATTTGGTGTGAAAAATTCCGAACAAATATTTATGAGACTCATGAACTAGATCTTTAAGACTTACAGGGACTGGTTCGTGGTAGTCTTCATCGTTGATATCCTTATGTACTTAGTGTCTGAGGAGAAGGATCCAGACACTTAATTATAGTTCTAAACACACTCTAAGAGAACTATCATTACACGAATCTACCGGAGATCCATTTATGGATTCAGGTGATCCACTTTCGGGGGCATGTTATATTAGCAGATAGAGTGGTAGTGGACCTAGCCATGGTCAAGGTAGTGTTATCATGGGATCCACCTATGATTGTGATAGAGGTGTGTGGCTTCCTTTGGATGGATGGATATTTTTAGGGATTCATACCTAATTTCTCCATGATATCAACACCTATGATATAATTTACATGAATGTGGAAGTATTTTGTTTGGAAAGAAAGGTGTTAGTAGACATTTCAGCAGTTGAGGAATATTTTTATGAGTGCTCCCATCATGATATTTTGGGAGTAAGGTTTCACGTACGTACTGTTATGTGATACAACGGGAACTGGTCTTTGTTGTGTCCTAATGCTTGGGAAATCAGTGATTGCCTATGGTTCACATAAGTTGAGATCCCATAAGAAAAAATACACAAGCCATGATCTTAAGTTTGTAGTTGTATTATTCTCACTGAAAATGTTGTGAAATTACCTGATGGGAGAGATGTTTATCATCTAATCTGTCCATAAGAGTCACAAGTATATTTTCCCTTAGAAGGATCTCAACATGATATAGAGGCAATGGCAAGAGTTCATCTAGGATTATGACTTTGAGATTGTCTACACTCTTAGGAAGGGGAATATGGATGTAGATTCCTTCATAAGGATATCTGGATCACATTTGTTTAATAAGGCGTCAGAGTAGTTCTCCACATTACAGTTATCCGTTTTGGATGGATATATATCAGCTTAACTCTAGTAGATGGTTTTCAACCCTCCAAAAATATAGTGAGTAATAAAGGCATAACATAGTGATATCAACTTTGAGACCCTATATGCCCATATAATAATAGTTTTTACTCCTGATGGATTTTCTAAAGGTGGGAAGCTCATAATTCTTTTTAGATGATGCACGATAGTACTGGTGACATTGTGGGAGGAGGTTTTAAGGGGGTTTCATATGTCTCCTTTTGTGGTGTATTCAGGCATGGAAAATAAGCACCAAGACTTCCAACGTCATGTTTGGTGGATAGTGTTGAATAAAGGAGTTACATCGTTTCAATCCCGATACCTTACTTGTTAGAAAGTCAAGGCTGGGAACCAAGTTCAAATGGGTTTAGCTCATCTCGATGATCTGAAAATAACTAAGTGGTATTGGATATCCTTGTGATTTATGATTGTATTACCATTCACATCTAAGGCACATGATTTCATCTCGATGATCATCAATTAGAATAAAAAATTCGGCCTACTTCCTAGCTATCTCGAAGAGGTTCTTATTAGAGAGGATGAGTGGCCACTGCATTATGGATATTGATAGACATCATGGAGTAATATTAATGATTTTTTCTAATATTAGTTCTCAATTTACATCCCAGTTGTGGAATTGATTAACAAAGGCATTTGGGATGTAGTTACGATTGATCATAGTGTTTCACCCACAAATTGATGGCCCGAAAAACACACCATTCATGCTCTGGAGGATGTGTTGTGATCTTGAATGTTTGACTCTATTCATAGTTGGTAAGATCACCTTAAAATTTATTGATTTTTTTAAACTAATATCTACTATTCCACCATTGGTATGGAACCATTTGAGGGTTTTTGTGGGTGACCATATAGGTCACTCCATTGCTGGGATAAACTACAAGAGTTGGAAATCACGACCCTTGAATTAGTGGAAACTACTATATAGAAAGTGTAGATCATCCAAGAGTATATAAACACTATACATATCCATTATATCTCTTAAAGTGATAGAAAAATCAGGCCTTTGGAGTTTGAGGAATGAGACCATGTGTTTCATTGAGTATCACCACAATGTGGATGATGGAGATTTTTATGGGGTGGCAGGAGATCTATATGATTCATTGACCATTTACTGATAATGATTATAGTTGAGGAGGTGGTGTACTTATTAGATCCACCTATACAGTTAGTCTTGGTAAATTATTTCTTCCACGTATTTTAGTTGAGGAGGTGCGTGCCTAACCCAATGCACATCATTAACTGGGGTGAGTTGGACGTCATAAATGGAGAAACTTCTATTGAGTACCCAGTGGTGATTGAAGTTTGATACGATATAACCCTTTTTTGATGAATGATTCCACTATTTCATGTTTGATGGTAGCTTTAGAATCATATGGAGACCACTAGGAAGTGGGTGGGTTAGATTTATTCTCAAAAACCACAACATTTTGAGTAGCCCATGTTTTGGATTTTTTAGGATGTAACTCCCCAAGGTGGGGAGAATTTAATATATATTATTTTTTCATTTATTATTATTAAATATTATATCTATTAATTTTGAGACTATTCACTAAAGTGATATGTGATTTTGAGGCCTGGTGTGCCTAGAATAAATGGTTAAAGAATATTAAAATATTAAATAGCACGAGGATGCAGTTTTACTAAAAACGTGTAATAACATCTTACTATATTCTCAAATTAGAAATAAGAGGGAACCATTGCATTCAGAATAGTGGGTTCATACTAGGTGTTCCCTAACACTCATCAGTGCATGTCAGTTGTGGAATGTTATCACATGCACATAAATGGATAAAATAACTTCAGAAAAATTATATTTTTTTGTTGGCACAACGATGCTGTGATTTTATCATTAAAAGAATATATTTGTAAAAGATCAATTCTTTATCTCATAACCCTATAATTCTATGATAAAATTGGAGATAGAGCTATAGAGGAATATTATGAGTAGGTGATGACTAAACCTCGAATCGACGATCCACGAAAACCGATCTCGAAGGATCTCACCAATGACCCAAATGTGGATACCATTAATCATCACCAAGTGATTAGAATCAATGTAGGGAATTTCAATTTATATGATTTCTTCATTCTAGATTCCTAGGATGGATACAGACTAATCCACAAATAGATCATCCTACTGATTTCTCATGTTAGTGGGATATGATTATATTTTTTGGGTTTATCGAGATGATTAAAAATATGTAATTATGACTCTTTCATTTTTAACATTATAATGATGATGAACCATGATCAACATGAACATTGACAGAGGTTCACCCATCTAAGTTTGATTGTTATTTTTCCCCTAATTCACCATTCTTCATGTTTTTTTCGTTCTATCCCACTCATAGAAACCCTCTGTTTACAATCCATCATATCATTTTCGAGCCTTTTCCCGATGATCAAAAAATAGAGTTCTGGTATCATGATGACTCCATGGAGGTGCAACAGTGGTATGGTGTTGGATTAAATGACGACAGGTTACAAATTTTTGTTCTTCGATGATAATAAAGAACACAAATCATTGTGTTATTCGAGTTGATTGAACAACCAAATTCTATCGATACAGGGTTAGAGTAGATAAATGATCATGAATCAAGAGTTCCATGGTAAACTGAACACTATAATAGAATCTTGGAGATGGAAGATATGAGTTGGAGAGAGAGTATGATTTTTTAAAAATCCTGATACACATGACATTTAGTCCCTAATTACATAGCCTTTAGTCCCCCATGAACAACTCTGTATTTACATGGGAAGTACACAGATATGAAGTAGAGTACATGGATTGTCTACCTAGTGTGTACTACCCAACATGGCATGTCTTGAACAAAGTACACATGATACCCCTAGTACTGGTGCATATGATGGGATATAGGGGTTAGCTTCGTGTACTGAAAAATGAACAAAGTACACGAGAAAACCCCAGATGGAAGGGCACAACATGTAACCTTTAATACATGTTGTGTACCCCACTTCTACATGGAAAGGTTATATTGATACAGGTCAAGGTAAATGGGTAGTACATGAAGTCAAGGGATAAGGCATGTGACCCTATTATGTGTCGTGCAACCCTTCCAACATGTCTTCATTTCATTTTCATCCATATCAGGGAAATGTTTTGTTAACGTTCATTCCCTTTATTATTTCCCGTAGGATTTTAGGAATTTTCTCCTACTCCTAGTATAAGGCCCCAGCCTTAAAACTTACTTAATCTTGAGTTATTACAAGATTACACATTGAGGATCTTTTCAGGTTTAGAGTTTTAGAGAATTAGATCATGAAACTTGCATTACATTCCACATTTAAACAAAATGGATTACATAAAAGACAATATTCATTCTTCCCATCAACGAGAACATATTTAAAATAAAAAATTGGATTCTCTCTTAACACATCCTTGACTCTAACGTCTTATCATGTACCTTTCCTCTTGACCTGAAAAACATTTCAGAAACTTGGGATGAGCATAAAAAGCTCAGTAAGGGACATAAAAATATGGAAAGGAAACATGAGTTCATGTATACATAAAGATGAAATCATAATTTACCCATAAAACATAGGCACTTTAACCTAACTCATCAAAACATGAATAAAACATAGAAATCATAAGACATAAAGGTAACTTGAGGCATTCATAACATTCTTACGTAGGGAGTAACCCTCTTGGTTACGTTTGGAATACCCATCACAGTATATTCCCTAAATCTCTTCGGAGAAACCTTAACGTTTCACTCCTTCGCGTTACCCAATGCATTGGAGAGCTATAACGGGCTCACCCGCCCTTAGTTTATCACGGAACCACCCGTTCTTCATAACAATGCCCAAGAACCATAACATACACGTATCACATAAAATATTCATAAGGAAACAAAACATTTCCACATTTCAAACACAACATAACATTTTAGTATTTTGAAATAATGAATCCATATAAAAAGAAACCATTTCCAAAACCATTTAAAACATTTAATAAAGATATTTTTGAATCAAAGTGTCCCATACCACCTTGAAGCTTTTAAAATTTTAAACCATTAATATCCATATAAATAAATTCTTAAAACCACTTTGAAAACATGGATATTAATAAGAACGAATAATTAAAACATTTAAAATGATATTTTGGTTAAAGGGGTTTTACCAAAATTAGAGACACTTGAATAAAATAATTGAGGAATAACGTTTAGTCAGAACTTTATAATATCATGAGAATAAATGGATTCATGATATAATACTCCAAAGGACAGTATATACACCATATAAGAGTGAATTGGTGCATAACAACAATGAACCCTCAATAGAAATGTCAAATGTGATGAAATCCCTTATAAAGAAGGTATCCTTAAATTAAGGACAAATCAATCTCAAAAATATGTGTGAAGAATATAAATACACCCAATATAAGTGGATATTAAGTGTAAAACAATAAAATGTCATTCACACATATTGAATGGATGACATATTCAATGACTACATGTCGAACCCAAAGAAATCGAAATTGGGTTAAGAAGTTCCCTTGACAGCCTAACGGCGTCACATCAAAATGAATTGATGAGAGATAAAAAGAGTATCTCATCACTTGGACACAAAATTTACATCATTAAGGATACATGAGAACATATCCCAATGTATCAATATGTAAATTAAAAGACCCAATAAAAGAAGTCTTTTAAAAAGAGGGGGGTGAAAGGTTCCCTTACCGACTTGGGTATCTTTCAAAAAATACACCCCATGAAAGAGGGACAATAGATCATTTATGTAAATACTCATAAACGAAAGTATTTTACACAAAGTGTAGAATAATGGGCAGTACATACACCACTCAATGAAATTTGTGGCAAAAGTAGCGTAAATCTCACGAGAATAAAAGTGAGATGAAAAATCCCTTACGAGAACTCGGCAGCCTAACGGCGCCACACAAAACTTCCAAAATGGATTGATGAGAGAGAATAGGGTCTCTCATCACATGAACATAAAAATTACAGTATGTTTAATATAAAATATCATCCCAATAACAAGTAATATGAGCTTAAAAAGGAATGACATAAAAGTGTATACTTAAAAAGAAAGAGAGGAGTAGGATCCCTTACCTCGGGTCCGACTTGACTCGATCGTTCTTTAACGTCCTGAATAATAAACTTGAGTTAATTTCTATTTGCTTAAGAACCTTTTCCAAGTTCATTATTCCTTTTATATCAATTATTGACATGTTGTGAACATTATGTAATCATTTAAGTTAATAATGTTCATTTTGTCGGTATTTGGTTCTTAAGTCGAAAGTGGACTTCTTACAATTACATGTTGTTCATGTGGCCAAATTTTTATTATATCCAGAATTGTATTCATGTTGTAGTTATAATATATGTCATATATATCCAGTACATTCATGCATTTATAACATTACATAATCATTTAGAGGTAAGAAATGAAATGCACCGTTCATGGAGACGGTAAGCCGTACGTACGCATGAACGCTACTTTCATTTCTATTCGTATTTTATAGAATGGAATAATAATGATATAAAGGTATATTATAATTCCAGTATAATATCATATTTAATATCATAGTTCCATCCTTTATATGTCCCACATATGGTATTTAACGAATCAAATCACTTTGAGGGGGCGGTAGTCCGCCCTTCCTTAAATGAAGATATCGTGTTTACCCATAATGGGAACCATAAAGGTTTGACCAAAATGTAAAAAACAGAATCTTAAGGAAAACATAAACATACTATATATCATATATAAAAATAGTGACATCATAATGGCCACCTTTGAAGGTGTTAAATGAGTATTGAACAATCATCGTTTCGGGAGGCAGAATTTCACCATCCACGGAAACCGTATGTTCTTTAACCATTTGATGTAGTTGTGTGAGAGTGTAGCTTAAATAAATATTATAACAACATCCTAGTATATTGAAGATACTGTTGTTGTTACAAAAGAAGTAAATAAAAATAGATTAGGGGGTTGGAGAAGCAAAATAAAACAAATGAATATGAGACAAACAATTACCTTTAAAAGTGTAACTCTTTTTGATTTGAGCCTAAAGTCTTCCTTTGAAAGGATTCTGCCCAAGGTAAATCCTCTAGGATGAGGAGAGGGATGTGGAGAGAGCAAATGGGCAGGGGTTGGACGAGACAAAGGCTTTTGAAGTGTGTGAAATAAGGTGGAGGTGGGGGCCTTTTATAAGAGAAGAGGAGGGGCACTTTTGGAAAGCAAAGAAATATTACTTTATTTGAAAATGCTTTTCGGTTTTAAAGGGTCCCACATTGGTAGAATTCGTGGATAAGGTGATAAGGCATCGAAATCCACTCATCCAATTGGTTTTGTCCATGTGTATATTGTAGATTTTTCATTATCTTTCCATTTTAATTAAATTGTCAAATAATGATGTCATCGCTGCATCATTATTATGTCATAAATAATTTAATTTCTTTAATGTCTAAAAATTATAAAAAAAATACTATGATATAGGAAATCTTTTTATCTTTCCAATTACTATTTATAAACAAAATTTGGACTTGTATAACCCCACTTAAAAATTGTTTTAGTAAAACATACTATGTTAGTGTCATTTTCACTTTAACATTAAATTAAAAGTATTTTATGTTATTTCCCAACAAAAGTGGATCCATGGGGTCCCCAAGTTAGGCCATGGCTTGTCTTGGTCGGCCATGACACAACCAATAGGGTTGTGACATGTGTCTAGGTCATTTCATATTTTTAAAGTATTATTTATACCTTAAACTACACTAATTATCACTAATCGCGATTAAAAACTTAATAAGTTACTATTCACCAAAAAATTATTATAATCTCATTGAACCACATTTTACTTCTTAATGACAACCATGTATGTCGGATTTTCAAAATTCAATACACATTAGTGGTAAACTTTCATTTAACTGAAAAATCAGTTTGCTTGATTATCACTTAGTGGTTTCACTATTCATCAAAAATTGAAGTTTTTCAGAAAATTACCAAAAATTCACCCTAAGCTATATTTGATATTCTGAATTCAAAAATGAAGTCCGTTTTACAAAATTCAAAACATATTAGTCACATTAATTAATTTAATAATTAATTCCCGCTGTCAGAGCAAATAGCGTGTTTTTATAAAACAATAAGTATCAAAAGATTGACACCAGTTTAAGTCCGATTTCAAAGTGAAATTAATTCCAACCACCACTATTGGATTAAATGGTAAAAATATTTCCCAATTTCACTTTAAAACCAATTCAAAAGATAATCTAATCATATAAATAAATTAGATTAAAAAGTGGTTTTGAATTAAAATACAACATTTACACTATTCCTTAAAAAAAATGAACTTTATCGGAAAGATACCAAAAATTTACACAAAGTAAATTTTGATGTCCCGATTCTTAATAAGAGTTTTATTTGGTCCAAAAGAATGTTTAAGAGTGAACAAAACTATATTTAATGATGGTTCAACATCAAAAGGTGATAAGTGAACCTTTAGTGAAAACTAGGGCATATACGCCTAAAATTGAATTCTTTCCGTATTTTAAGCCTCTATTCTTTATTGGATAAATGTAAAAACAATTAAAAACATATGAAATCATATTTTAGTTATTTCTATCCATTCCCGCCAATACAACGGCTACATGTTAACTATCATTTAAAATAATATTATTTTATTATTAGAGTGCAACGTAAGATTCCCAAGAAACTCGTTGTTGCGTGTTGGGTACGCCATCGAGCATAGCGTCCCCTTTAAAGTCATATTAATATTTTATTCACAAATATGGATAAATACAAAAATGTCGTATTCTTTATTTACCTGGGGTGTTACATCCTTCCCCCCTTTTGGGAATTGCGTCCGCGCAATTTTAAAATTGGACTTGGAAACATCCTTGAAAGTCCCACATCGGAACAAGAGTTGGTAAAACAATCACTTTAAAATAAAGAAAGATAAGTACAAAGGTCACCCGAGTTAACCCATACTAGGACTCCAAGTATGAAAATATGGACATGGAGGAAAAAAACAAAGGGTCATGTCCTGATGGAGAGTGTTAGAAAACATGTTTAGGAGAAAGTTAACCACGAGAAAATCACAAACTTGTGATGGGTTAAACGGTATTCGATTCCCTAGTAGAAAAAGTTAATAGACAACATTTTTGTTTTAAGTTACATTTTATTGAGGAATTTTATTCATAAGGAAACATAATCACTTATCATGTTGACCTTCAACTTTTACTAGATTCCTTAATCAAACTCATATTTTTTTCAAAAGACGAGTATTTAGGGAGACTTGTTCGCATTCAGAGTACCATAATCAACTCCTAGAGAATCACCTAATCCACAAAAGAGAGCTATATACTTCCCATGTCTTTAGACTTTATCCAAAAACAAAACCAAAAAGGCTAGTACAAGATCGGATAATCCAGAAAAGGATAACCCTTTATAAAAATAAAATCTATTCTTAACATCCAAAATTTGTCAAACAAAACCCAATGTTCAACAAGGATCATTCGATAAACAATTTGTCCATAAAATTCTTCAAAGTAAACCAATATAAGATCGAAACCCAAATATTTGAAAGATTTAGTCACATAGTCTTCCAAGTTAAATCGTAACATTTATCTCCAAACAACATCAGTTGCTCCTAAAGTCACGCATTGAAAAGTAATTATCCCAATCACATATCCTCCATGATAGGGTAATCATTTTAATAAATAACCCAAAATCAACTTACTCTTAATTCATAAAATCATATAACCAAAAAAATCAGTCAAACTAACCAGGGACTTCACGTAGTCCAGTGGTAGGCGATAAATACCAGTCGCACTTTGGTTGTGGGTTCGATTCCCGCAGCTTTGTCCGACGCGACGGGATGTCACACGGTCTGCGTGTTGTCCTTTTTCCAAAACTATATAATTCTTAAAACATTCCCCAAAACGAGATAAAATCTTCAAAATAATCATAACACATTTTAACCTCAATTTCATCTCATGCCCTCCACTTCAATCATAACCTTTAGTAACCCATAATTACCTCAAAAGTAAGGATCATATAAACCCAAGTGGTTCTTTATAACTATGTCCACAAAAGAAAAGGTAACTATTCCTTGGATAAAATTTGCCTATATTAATCATCAGGGTTACACATAATATAAAAAGTCTTCTAATGTAACCCCATCATCAAAAGAGACATAATACTCTTAAGAATTTCACCATAACTCTTGAAGCCCTTATATGTTGACATCTTACTCATTCAACATTCTTCATGATCCATTATCCATTCCTTTCCAACCTATTCCGAAATACCTCTTTCCTACAAACAAAATCATGAATCATATCCTAAGATTTCAAAATAGGAAAACAACAGTCATGAAATAGTACATACCTTTGATTGGTCATTGTCAGTTTCTTCATCCTCAATAGGAATGGCATTAGGTATTGGTAAACGAACATTTGTACGCTCTTGGTGACCCCATTCACGATACTTCTTCATAGAACATGTGTTTGCATAATGACCATGCACACCACATTTAAAACATTCAATTGATCCCTCAGAAAGAACTTCTTTCTCTTTCCTCGAGTCAACGGGATGCTTCCTTTTTCCATTACAGGTTCTTGCTTTATGACCTTCATTTCCACATCTATAGCATATTTCTGTCCCTTTGAAACATTTCCCTAGGTGTTTCTTTCCACATCTCTGACACATAGGTTTTTGAACACTCATACCTTTATGATTATTACCTGCACTTCCGTAGGGATTTGTTTCTTGCATATTTGATGCCTTAGAGAAAACTCCAAGGTTTAGGTGGTCAATCATGACTCCAAATAGTTGGTTGAGGATAATCAGAAGAGTTCTCATTGCAGCTCCCATATCATTCAGTTGCTTGCTCAAAAGACTATCACAATTTCCTTCACATCCACTGTTACTTTGGTGCCTGCTAGATCCAGCCATTTACTAAAACCAAAAAGGTCAGTGTGAGTATATCAACAAAACCATCATGTACTAATGAGGAAGGTAGACTCTAAGATATACTTACTCATTCACATTATCTAAAATTAGGACTCTTTCTGAAATTCTAACCATTATGGTAATGTCACTTATGCTTAAGGAATACCCTAACCTCTAAAGTTATCTAAACCGACCTTTGATACCAACTATAAGGCCCCAGCCTTAAAACTTACTTAATCTTGAGTTATTACAAGATTACACATTGAGGATCTTTTCAGGTTTAGAGTTTTAGAGAATTAGATCATGAAACTTGCATTACATTCCACATTTAAACAAAATGGATTACATAAAAGACAATATTCATTCTTCCCATCAACGAGAACATATTTAAAATAAAAAAATGGATTCTCTCTTAACACATCCTTGACTCTAACGTCTTATCATGTACCTTTCCTCTTGACCTGAAAAACATTTCAGAAACTTGGGATGAGCATAAAAAGCTCAGTAAGGGACATAAAAATATGGAAAGGAAACATGAGTTCATGTATACATAAAGATGAAATCATAATTTACCCATAAAACATAGGCACTTTAACCTAACTCATCAAAACATGAATAAAACATAGAAATCATAAGACATAAAGGTAACTTGAGGCATTCATAACATTCTTACGTAGGGAGTAACCCTCTTGGTTACGTTTGGAATACCCATCACAGTATATTCCCTAAATCTCTTCGGAGAAACCTTAACGTTTCACTCCTTCGCGTTACCCAATGCATTGGAGAGCTATAACGGGCTCACCCGCCCTTAGTTTATCACGGAACCACCCGTTCTTCATAACAATGCCCAAGAACCATAACATACACGTATCACATAAAATATTCATAAGGAAACAAAACATTTCCACATTTCAAACACAACATAACATTTTAGTATTTTGAAATAATGAATCCATATAAAAAGAAACCATTTCCAAAACCATTTAAAACATTTAATAAAGATATTTTTGAATCAAAGTGTCCCATACCACCTTGAAGCTTTTAAAATTTTAAACCATTAATATCCATATAAATAAATTCTTAAAACCACTTTGAAAACATGGATATTAATAAGAACGAATAATTAAAACATTTAAAATGATATTTTGGTTAAAGGGGTTTTACCAAAATTAGAGACACTTGAATACAATAATTGAGGAATAACGTTTAGTCAGAACTTTATAATATCATGAGAATAAATGGATTCATGATATAATACTCCAAAGGACAGTATATACACCATATAAGAGTGAATTGGTGCATAACAACAATGAACCCTCAATAGAAATGTCAAATGTGATGAAATCCCTTATAAAGAAGGTATCCTTAAATTAAGGACAAATCAATCTCAAAAATATGTGTGAAGAATATAAATACACCCAATATAAGTGGATATTAAGTGTAAAACAATAAAATGTCATTCACACATATTGAATGGATGACATATTCAATGACTACATGTCGAACCCAAAGAAATCGAAATTGGGTTAAGAAGTTCCCTTGACAGCCTAACGGCGTCACATCAAAATGAATTGATGAGAGATAAAAAGAGTATCTCATCACTTGGACACAAAATTTACATCATTAAGGATACATGAGAACATATCCCAATGTATCAATATGTAAATTAAAAGACCCAATAAAAGAAGTCTTTTAAAAAGAGGGGGGTGAAAGGTTCCCTTACCGACTTGGGTATCTTTCAAAAAATACACCCCATGAAAGAGGGACAATAGATCATTTATGTAAATACTCATAAACGAAATTATTTTACACAAAGTGTAGAATAATGGGCAGTACATACACCACTCAATGAAATTTGTGGCAAAAGTAGCGTAAATCTCACGAGAATAAAAGTGAGATGAAAAATCCCTTACGAGAACTCGGCAGCCTAACGGCGCCACACAAAACTTCCAAAATGGATTGATGAGAGAGAATAGGGTCTCTCATCACATGAACATAAAAATTACAGTATGTTTAATATAAAATATCATCCCAATAACAAGTAATATGAGCTTAAAAAGGAATGACATAAAAGTGTATACTTAAAAAGAAAGAGAGGAGTAGGATCCCTTACCTCGGGTCCGACTTGACTCGATCGTTCTTTAACGTCCTGAATAATAAACTTGAGTTAATTTCTATTTGCTTAAGAACCTTTTCCAAGTTCATTATTCCTTTTATATCAATTATTGACATGTTGTGAACATTATGTAATCATTTAAGTTAATAATGTTCATTTTGTCGGTATTTGGTTCTTAAGTCGAAAGTGGACTTCTTACAATTACATGTTGTTCATGTGGCCAAATTTTTATTATATCCAGAATTGTATTCATGTTGTAGTTATAATATATGTCATATATATCCAGTACATTCATGCATTTATAACATTACATAATCATTTAGAGGTAAGAAATGAAATGCACCGTTCATGGAGACGGTAAGCCGTACGTACGCATGAACGCTACTTTCATTTCTATTCGTATTTTATAGAATGGAATAATAATGATATAAAGGTATATTATAATTCCAGTATAATATCATATTTAATATCATAGTTCCATCCTTTATATGTCCCACATATGGTATTTAACGAATCAAATCACTTTGAGGGGGCGGTAGTCCGCACTTCCTTAAATGAAGATATCGTGTTTACCCATAATGGGAACCATAAAGGTTTGACCAAAATGTAAAAAACAGAATCTTAAGGAAAACATAAACATACTATATATCATATATAAAAATAGTGACATCATAATGGCCACCTTTGAAGGTGTTAAATGAGTATTGAACAATCATCGTTTCGGGAGGCAGAATTTCACCATCCACGGAAACCGTATGTTCTTTAACCATTTGATGTAGTTGTGTGAGAGTGTAGCTTAAATAAATATTATAACAACATCCTAGTATATTGAAGATACTGTTGTTGTTACAAAAGAAGTAAATAAAAAGAGATTAGGGGGTTGGAGAAGCAAAATAAAACAAATGAATATGAGACAAACAATTACCTTTAAAAGTGTAACTCTTTTTGATTTGAGCCTAAAGTCTTCCTTTGAAAGGATTCTGCCCAAGGTAAATCCTCTAGGATGAGGAGAGGGATGTGGAGAGAGCAAATGGGCAGGGGTTGGCCGAGACAAAGGCTTTTGAAGTGTGTGAAATAAGGTGGAGGTGGGGGCCTTTTATAAGAGAAGAGGAGGGGCACTTTTGGAAAGCAAAGAAATATTACTTTATTTGAAAATGCTTTTCGGTTTTAAAGGGTCCCACATTGGTAGAATTCGTGGATAAGGTGATAAGGCATCGAAATCCACTCATCCAATTGGTTTTGTCCATGTGTATATTGTAGATTTTTCATTATCTTTCCATTTTAATTAAATTGTCAAATAATGATGTCATCGCTGCATCATTATTATGTCATAAATAATTTAATTTCTTTAATGTCTAAAAATTATAAAAAAATACTATGATATAGGAAATCTTTTTATCTTTCCAATTACTATTTATAAACAAAATTTGGACTTGTATAACCCCACTTAAAAATTGTTTTAGTAAAACATACTATGTTAGTGTCATTTTCACTTTAACATTAAATTAAAAGTATTTTATGTTATTTCCCAACAAAAGTGGATCCATGGGGTCCCCAAGTTAGGCCATGGCTTGTCTTGGTCGGCCATGACACAACCAATAGGGTTGTGACATGTGTCTAGGTCATTTCATATTTTTAAAGTATTATTTATACCTTAAACTACACTAATTATCACTAATCGCGATTAAAAACTTAATAAGTTACTATTCACCAAAAAATTATTATAATCTCATTGAACCACATTTTACTTCTTAATGACAACCATGTATGTCGGATTTTCAAAATTCAATACACATTAGTGGTAAACTTTCATTTAACTGAAAAATCAGTTTGCTTGATTATCACTTAGTGGTTTCACTATTCATCAAAAATTGAAGTTTTTCAGAAAATTACCAAAAATTCACCCTAAGCTATATTTGATATTCTGAATTCAAAAATGAAGTCCGTTTTACAAAATTCAAAACATATTAGTCACATTAATTAATTTAATAATTAATTCCCGCTGTCAGAGCAAATAGCGTGTTTTTATAAAACAATAAGTATCAAAAGATTGACACCAGTTTAAGTCCGATTTCAAAGTGAAATTAATTCCAACCACCACTATTGGATTAAATGGTAAAAATATTTCCCAATTTCACTTTAAAACCAATTCAAAAGATAATCTAATCATATAAATAAATTAGATTAAAAAGTGGTTTTGAATTAAAATACAACATTTACACTATTCCTTAAAAAAAATGAACTTTATCGGAAAGATACCAAAAATTTACACAAAGTAAATTTTGATGTCCCGATTCTTAATAAGAGTTTTATTTGGTCCAAAAGAATGTTTAAGAGTGAACAAAACTATATTTAATGATGGTTCAACATCAAAAGGTGATAAGTGAACCTTTAGTGAAAACTAGGGCATATACGCCTAAAATTGAATTCTTTCCGTATTTTAAGCCTCTATTCTTTATTGGATAAATGTAAAAACAATTAAAAACATATGAAATCATATTTTAGTTATTTCTATCCATTCCCGCCAATACAACGGCTACATGTTAACTATCATTTAAAATAATATTATTTTATTATTAGAGTGCAACGTAAGATTCCCAAGAAACTCGTTGTTGCGTGTTGGGTACGCCATCGAGCATAGCGTCCCCTTTAAAGTCATATTAATATTTTATTCACAAATATGGATAAATACAAAAATGTCGTATTCTTTATTTACCTGGGGTGTTACATCCTTCCCCCCTTTTGGGAATTGCGTCCGCGCAATTTTAAAATTGGACTTGGAAACATCCTTGAAAGTCCCACATCGGAACAAGAGTTGGTAAAACAATCACTTTAAAATAAAGAAAGATAAGTACAAAGGTCACCCGAGTTAACCCATACTAGGACTCCAAGTATGAAAATATGGACATGGAGGAAAAAAACAAAGGGTCATGTCCTGATGGAGAGTGTTAGAAAACATGTTTAGGAGAAAGTTAACCACGAGAAAATCACAAACTTGTGATGGGTTAAACGGTATTCGATTCCCTAGTAGAAAAAGTTAATAGACAACATTTTTGTTTTAAGTTACATTTTATTGAGGAATTTTATTCATAAGGAAACATAATCACTTATCATGTTGACCTTCAACTTTTACTAGATTCCTTAATCAAACTCATATTTTTTTCAAAAGACGAGTATTTAGGGAGACTTGTTCGCATTCAGAGTACCATAATCAACTCCTAGAGAATCACCTAATCCACAAAAGAGAGCTATATACTTCCCATGTCTTTAGACTTTATCCAAAAACAAAACCAAAAAGGCTAGTACAAGATCGGATAATCCAGAAAAGGATAACCCTTTATAAAAATAAAATCTATTCTTAACATCCAAAATTTGTCAAACAAAACCCAATGTTCAACAAGGATCATTCGATAAACAATTTGTCCATAAAATTCTTCAAAGTAAACCAATATAAGATCGAAACCCAAATATTTGAAAGATTTAGTCACATAGTCTTCCAAGTTAAATCGTAACATTTATCTCCAAACAACATCAGTTGCTCCTAAAGTCACGCATTGAAAAGTAATTATCCCAATCACATATCCTCCATGATAGGGTAATCATTTTAATAAATAACCCAAAATCAACTTACTCTTAATTCATAAAATCATATAACCAAAAAAATCAGTCAAACTAACCAGGGACTTCACGTAGTCCAGTGGTAGGCGATAAATACCAGTCGCACTTTGGTTGTGGGTTCGATTCCCGCAGCTTTGTCCGACGCGACGGGATGTCACACGGTCTGCGTGTTGTCCTTTTTCCAAAACTATATAATTCTTAAAACATTCCCCAAAACGAGATAAAATCTTCAAAATAATCATAACACATTTTAACCTCAATTTCATCTCATGCCCTCCACTTCAATCATAACCTTTAGTAACCCATAATTACCTCAAAAGTAAGGATCATATAAACCCAAGTGGTTCTTTATAACTATGTCCACAAAAGAAAAGGTAACTATTCCTTGGATAAAATTTGCCTATATTAATCATCAGGGTTACACATAATATAAAAAGTCTTCTAATGTAACCCCATCATCAAAAGAGACATAATACTCTTAAGAATTTCACCATAACTCTTGAAGCCCTTATATGTTGACATCTTACTCATTCAACATTCTTCATGATCCATTATCCATTCCTTTCCAACCTATTCCGAAATACCTCTTTCCTACAAACAAAATCATGAATCATATCCTAAGATTTCAAAATAGGAAAACAACAGTCATGAAATAGTACATACCTTTGATTGGTCATTGTCAGTTTCTTCATCCTCAATAGGAATGGCATTAGGTATTGGTAAACGAACATTTGTACGCTCTTGGTGACCCCATTCACGATACTTCTTCATAGAACATGTGTTTGCATAATGACCATGCACACCACATTTAAAACATTCAATTGATCCCTCAGAAAGAACTTCTTTCTCTTTCCTCGAGTCAACGGGATGCTTCCTTTTTCCATTACAGGTTCTTGCTTTATGACCTTCATTTCCACATCTATAGCATATTTCTGTCCCTTTGAAACATTTCCCTAGGTGTTTCTTTCCACATCTCTGACACATAGGTTTTTGAACACTCATACCTTTATGATTATTACCTGCACTTCCGTAGGGATTTGTTTCTTGCATATTTGATGCCTTAGAGAAAACTCCAAGGTTTAGGTGGTCAATCATGACTCCAAATAGTTGGTTGAGGATAATCAGAAGAGTTCTCATTGCAGCTCCCATATCATTCAGTTGCTTGCTCAAAAGACTATCACAATTTCCTTCACATCCACTGTTACTTTGGTGCCTGCTAGATCCAGCCATTTACTAAAACCAAAAAGGTCAGTGTGAGTATATCAACAAAACCATCATGTACTAATGAGGAAGGTAGACTCTAAGATATACTTACTCATTCACATTATCTAAAATTAGGACTCTTTCTGAAATTCTAACCATTATGGTAATGTCACTTATGCTTAAGGAATACCCTAACCTCTAAAGTTATCTAAACCGACCTTTGATACCAACTATAAGGCCCCAGCCTTAAAACTTACTTAATCTTGAGTTATTACAAGATTACACATTGAGGATCTTTTCAGGTTTAGAGTTTTAGAGAATTAGATCATGAAACTTGCATTACATTCCACATTTAAACAAAATGGATTACATAAAAGACAATATTCATTCTTCCCATCAACGAGAACATATTTAAAATAAAAAAATGGATTCTCTCTTAACACATCCTTGACTCTAACGTCTTATCATGTACCTTTCCTCTTGACCTGAAAAACATTTCAGAAACTTGGGATGAGCATAAAAAGCTCAGTAAGGGACATAAAAATATGGAAAGGAAACATGAGTTCATGTATACATAAAGATGAAATCATAATTTACCCATAAAACATAGGCACTTTAACCTAACTCATCAAAACATGAATAAAACATAGAAATCATAAGACATAAAGGTAACTTGAGGCATTCATAACATTCTTACGTAGGGAGTAACCCTCTTGGTTACGTTTGGAATACCCATCACAGTATATTCCCTAAATCTCTTCGGAGAAACCTTAACGTTTCACTCCTTCGCGTTACCCAATGCATTGGAGAGCTATAACGGGCTCACCCGCCCTTAGTTTATCACGGAACCACCCGTTCTTCATAACAATGCCCAAGAACCATAACATACACGTATCACATAAAATATTCATAAGGAAACAAAACATTTCCACATTTCAAACACAACATAACATTTTAGTATTTTGAAATAATGAATCCATATAAAAAGAAACCATTTCCAAAACCATTTAAAACATTTAATAAAGATATTTTTGAATCAAAGTGTCCCATACCACCTTGAAGCTTTTAAAATTTTAAACCATTAATATCCATATAAATAAATTCTTAAAACCACTTTGAAAACATGGATATTAATAAGAACGAATAATTAAAACATTTAAAATGATATTTTGGTTAAAGGGGTTTTACCAAAATTAGAGACACTTGAATACAATAATTGAGGAATAACGTTTAGTCAGAACTTTATAATATCATGAGAATAAATGGATTCATGATATAATACTCCAAAGGACAGTATATACACCATATAAGAGTGAATTGGTGCATAACAACAATGAACCCTCAATAGAAATGTCAAATGTGATGAAATCCCTTATAAAGAAGGTATCCTTAAATTAAGGACAAATCAATCTCAAAAATATGTGTGAAGAATATAAATACACCCAATATAAGTGGATATTAAGTGTAAAACAATAAAATGTCATTCACACATATTGAATGGATGACATATTCAATGACTACATGTCGAACCCAAAGAAATCGAAATTGGGTTAAGAAGTTCCCTTGACAGCCTAACGGCGTCACATCAAAATGAATTGATGAGAGATAAAAAGAGTATCTCATCACTTGGACACAAAATTTACATCATTAAGGATACATGAGAACATATCCCAATGTATCAATATGTAAATTAAAAGACCCAATAAAAGAAGTCTTTTAAAAAGAGGGGGGTGAAAGGTTCCCTTACCGACTTGGGTATCTTTCAAAAAATACACCCCATGAAAGAGGGACAATAGATCATTTATGTAAATACTCATAAACGAAATTATTTTACACAAAGTGTAGAATAATGGGCAGTACATACACCACTCAATGAAATTTGTGGCAAAAGTAGCGTAAATCTCACGAGAATAAAAGTGAGATGAAAAATCCCTTACGAGAACTCGGCAGCCTAACGGCGCCACACAAAACTTCCAAAATGGATTGATGAGAGAGAATAGGGTCTCTCATCACATGAACATAAAAATTACAGTATGTTTAATATAAAATATCATCCCAATAACAAGTAATATGAGCTTAAAAAGGAATGACATAAAAGTGTATACTTAAAAAGAAAGAGAGGAGTAGGATCCCTTACCTCGGGTCCGACTTGACTCGATCGTTCTTTAACGTCCTGAATAATAAACTTGAGTTAATTTCTATTTGCTTAAGAACCTTTTCCAAGTTCATTATTCCTTTTATATCAATTATTGACATGTTGTGAACATTATGTAATCATTTAAGTTAATAATGTTCATTTTGTCGGTATTTGGTTCTTAAGTCGAAAGTGGACTTCTTACAATTACATGTTGTTCATGTGGCCAAATTTTTATTATATCCAGAATTGTATTCATGTTGTAGTTATAATATATGTCATATATATCCAGTACATTCATGCATTTATAACATTACATAATCATTTAGAGGTAAGAAATGAAATGCACCGTTCATGGAGACGGTAAGCCGTACGTACGCATGAACGCTACTTTCATTTCTATTCGTATTTTATAGAATGGAATAATAATGATATAAAGGTATATTATAATTCCAGTATAATATCATATTTAATATCATAGTTCCATCCTTTATATGTCCCACATATGGTATTTAACGAATCAAATCACTTTGAGGGGGCGGTAGTCCGCACTTCCTTAAATGAAGATATCGTGTTTACCCATAATGGGAACCATAAAGGTTTGACCAAAATGTAAAAAACAGAATCTTAAGGAAAACATAAACATACTATATATCATATATAAAAATAGTGACATCATAATGGCCACCTTTGAAGGTGTTAAATGAGTATTGAACAATCATCGTTTCGGGAGGCAGAATTTCACCATCCACGGAAACCGTATGTTCTTTAACCATTTGATGTAGTTGTGTGAGAGTGTAGCTTAAATAAATATTATAACAACATCCTAGTATATTGAAGATACTGTTGTTGTTACAAAAGAAGTAAATAAAAAGAGATTAGGGGGTTGGAGAAGCAAAATAAAACAAATGAATATGAGACAAACAATTACCTTTAAAAGTGTAACTCTTTTTGATTTGAGCCTAAAGTCTTCCTTTGAAAGGATTCTGCCCAAGGTAAATCCTCTAGGATGAGGAGAGGGATGTGGAGAGAGCAAATGGGCAGGGGTTGGCCGAGACAAAGGCTTTTGAAGTGTGTGAAATAAGGTGGAGGTGGGGGCCTTTTATAAGAGAAGAGGAGGGGCACTTTTGGAAAGCAAAGAAATATTACTTTATTTGAAAATGCTTTTCGGTTTTAAAGGGTCCCACATTGGTAGAATTCGTGGATAAGGTGATAAGGCATCGAAATCCACTCATCCAATTGGTTTTGTCCATGTGTATATTGTAGATTTTTCATTATCTTTCCATTTTAATTAAATTGTCAAATAATGATGTCATCGCTGCATCATTATTATGTCATAAATAATTTAATTTCTTTAATGTCTAAAAATTATAAAAAAATACTATGATATAGGAAATCTTTTTATCTTTCCAATTACTATTTATAAACAAAATTTGGACTTGTATAACCCCACTTAAAAATTGTTTTAGTAAAACATACTATGTTAGTGTCATTTTCACTTTAACATTAAATTAAAAGTATTTTATGTTATTTCCCAACAAAAGTGGATCCATGGGGTCCCCAAGTTAGGCCATGGCTTGTCTTGGTCGGCCATGACACAACCAATAGGGTTGTGACATGTGTCTAGGTCATTTCATATTTTTAAAGTATTATTTATACCTTAAACTACACTAATTATCACTAATCGCGATTAAAAACTTAATAAGTTACTATTCACCAAAAAATTATTATAATCTCATTGAACCACATTTTACTTCTTAATGACAACCATGTATGTCGGATTTTCAAAATTCAATACACATTAGTGGTAAACTTTCATTTAACTGAAAAATCAGTTTGCTTGATTATCACTTAGTGGTTTCACTATTCATCAAAAATTGAAGTTTTTCAGAAAATTACCAAAAATTCACCCTAAGCTATATTTGATATTCTGAATTCAAAAATGAAGTCCGTTTTACAAAATTCAAAACATATTAGTCACATTAATTAATTTAATAATTAATTCCCGCTGTCAGAGCAAATAGCGTGTTTTTATAAAACAATAAGTATCAAAAGATTGACACCAGTTTAAGTCCGATTTCAAAGTGAAATTAATTCCAACCACCACTATTGGATTAAATGGTAAAAATATTTCCCAATTTCACTTTAAAACCAATTCAAAAGATAATCTAATCATATAAATAAATTAGATTAAAAAGTGGTTTTGAATTAAAATACAACATTTACACTATTCCTTAAAAAAAATGAACTTTATCGGAAAGATACCAAAAATTTACACAAAGTAAATTTTGATGTCCCGATTCTTAATAAGAGTTTTATTTGGTCCAAAAGAATGTTTAAGAGTGAACAAAACTATATTTAATGATGGTTCAACATCAAAAGGTGATAAGTGAACCTTTAGTGAAAACTAGGGCATATACGCCTAAAATTGAATTCTTTCCGTATTTTAAGCCTCTATTCTTTATTGGATAAATGTAAAAACAATTAAAAACATATGAAATCATATTTTAGTTATTTCTATCCATTCCCGCCAATACAACGGCTACATGTTAACTATCATTTAAAATAATATTATTTTATTATTAGAGTGCAACGTAAGATTCCCAAGAAACTCGTTGTTGCGTGTTGGGTACGCCATCGAGCATAGCGTCCCCTTTAAAGTCATATTAATATTTTATTCACAAATATGGATAAATACAAAAATGTCGTATTCTTTATTTACCTGGGGTGTTACACCTAGTACTTTGATCCATTCTACATGAATTCAAATATAGATTTTTTTGAAATTCTATTATAGTCCTAGAGTGGGATCCCTTATTCATCTTTGTACCCTAGGTGGTGTTCTTGGTATTGACATGACAAATAATAAATGGGACCAGATGGTTAGTTCCTGTCAGACATACATCATCACTGCTATAGGACTCATGATTGTTTTCTTTCAGATTAGCTCTTTGTGGAATCTATGAGTTGAATTTTCTAGTGATGATATATAGTGGTTGTGTCTTATCTCTATAATTAGTGTATTGAATAAAGAATATATGTATATTCTTATTATATATGTTGTAGAAATATACTTGTGTATAGATGATTTTAATTTCTATTGATGTATTGCTTTTTTAGGGTGTCTTACAGAGTCTTGTTACACTCTATCATGTATAGTATTTTTCCAAATATGTCATGTCTTATGTATATGATCAAAATATTAATGGTGTCCAAGGAATTCTGGGACTACATGGTGACTGGGGAGACTAGGGAGATTGAGGTGTGTTCCTATGGCTTCAGATAGAAGTCACTCTACCATGGTCATACATGTTAGACCTATGTTACATACTTCTTGTGATGGGATTATATTTGGCCTTGTTAACTTTATTTTACATCCTATCATACTCCAGCTGTGGGATATAGTTGTATGAATACATTGGCTAAATAATTGTTTTATCGCTTTAGCATTTTGCGAACTTAGAAATGTGTGTGTGCATATAAGTACATATGTAATTTCTCTAATTTTAGCGATATTACTACTCAGTGATAGTAATCATCCCTTGGCCTATTGGAGGTGGTCTGGGGTAGTCACAAAATATGCCTCACTAGGATGGGTTCTGACGACATAAGTAATCATTAATCAAATCAAATTGATGTCAAAATTCATTCTGACACCATGTACGCCGCCCAATCACCTGTAAAAATGTGTTTCTTCTTTTGTGTATGTATACTTTTATGTTATCCTAGTAGTATGGATAAAATATAGGCAAAAATCATGTAATAAATATTTTAATTGACAATTTTCTTACCTTGTAAAATTACATGTTTGGGGATGATAGTTTGTTGATGCTATATAGAACATCAAATTATTAACCATAAAAAATCTCAATTTGAAGAATTTAAATATAGAACTATTGTAAAACCATTTGAGATTAATAATATTCACTTGAAATATCTAATTATCAAACTCATATACTTGTAATATTATGTGAATCTATGACATATTCACTTAAATTTGTTGTCTATCCTCGGAATAAATATGTGCATAACTTGATCCAAAATCTTAACTGAACAACTTATCATCAAACTATGTTCATCATGTTCCTTCATATGAAAATTATATCCATTAATTACAAAACTAGTGCAAGATATAACTATTATATTTGGTCCCCTAAATATCCAATGAAGTTGCTCAGCAACAGAATTTTGATTTGTAGGTTACTATATAAAAATATAATGGTATGACCATCTAATAATCTAATGATTATGTGTAATTGATTTCTATCATTCAACCCCTGATGAATTCAAATATCTAATAATTACTCTGTAGAATTCATCATATAGAGGATTCTCTAAACCATTATTAAAATGTAATGGTTGGTCTTCCTATGATATATAATGGTAATTCTAATTACCCATATTTATAAATTTTTTTATTCTATAAGAATTATACTTTGTTTAGATTTATGGTGACTAATTATATCAACATATGGGAAGTAATTAGTACAAACATCAGTAGCATCATCATCAATAAATCAATCTTATATTAAACCTTATAACTAACATAAATTCATGATGTGACCCTTATAAATATTAATATATCTTTTAGTGGGGTACATCATAAACAATGTTCATGACTACATAGTTGAATATATCAAAACTACTGAACCATTAGTTGGACAATTATATCAATTAATTTTCATTGGAAGAATAACCAACATATTATAATACGAGAAAAAAAATTTTATTCATGAGTTGAAATTTGGGAGGGGTTGATACATTACTACATATTTATTTGAACATGAATTATTTTTTTGTTAATATATGTTCAATAATTTAAGGTATAATGAAGCATAATTCTATAGTAATTAAATCTTCATCAAAAAAGACTATTAGGCCATTGTAGTCTTGGTTACATCAAATTATTCAATTCAATGATATTCTTGATATTTGTTGGATACACCTCTTGAAATTTTACAGCAACAAGGATGTTATATTATTAATATTTTTCATGTTATGATAGAGTGTACAATGGTGGATGAATAATATTTTTTCTTTTCACCCTTCACTAGTTCCAACACATATCATATCCCCATGTTATTCATTTCCAACATTTCAATAATTTTATATTTTTTTTCTCTTATGAATTTTGTAACATGAAAATAAAAATATCACTTATATATTTTTCTATATTCATGATATAAATAAAATATATGACATATAAACAATTACGTTATGTAAATTCAATGAAAGTTAATCTAGTTTTTCAAGCCTTATTTTCTATGGTTATTCAATAATTGACTTCCAAAAAAATTTCATTATCTTTTACTTTCTTCATAAGTTGATCTATAATTAATTAGGATGATGTTGAACATTGCTCTATATTATTATTGAATGAAATCATCAAAGATTTGTAATTATGTCTTCATTGAGAAAATTTATAATGTTCTAAAAATACATAATTCGATGAATGTTTCAACCTAACTGACTGTGTACCTTCAACAAAATGAGACACTAAAAAATTACAATAATGTTATATCCAAGAAATAATCCATAAGAAATAATTTCAACTATATACCTATAAAACATTGTTTTTATCTGAAATATTCAATTTTATGAGCCTCATAAAATGTAACACATGTATCCTACATCAATTTCAGATCATCAATAAATGAATCCAAATATAAAGTAATAACATTAACATGTTATTTTCATATATAAATAGAGAAATTATAATCTATTTGTGCTTCATTCATGACCATGGTGGAAAGATATAAATTACCAAAATAACTTCCCATGTAATGTGAGTATAAATTTTCACAATAATATGACTTATTCTATATGTAGGTAGAACAATTTAAATGTTTCGTTTCATGTTTATAAATTTCGGATACTCATAATAAATTTTCATCCACTAAGGAGAGTTTGTTGGTTGTTATGTTTTACCATCCGTAATTTCTATATTTTCATGCCATGATAATTTTCCATTGGTTTCTTGACACCCTAGAGATGTATAAACATTGGAATTATTGGAAAATACAATACAAATTTGTATGTACATGATTTTTTTCTTGTTTCGATCTGTGCAAAACCCAGTGGATGTTATGAGTGATTCACGGTCTGTGAAAAAAAATATACCAGAATTTTAAAATGAATGTATTTTATCAAAAATCATACCCATTGAACAAATAACTCACTCAATTATATATTTTTTACATTGAAAGTCATTTTATTCTAGTTACATATCTATCATGAGAGAATGTAAATCAGTAAAGTTAGTGTCACACCTTCTGCTTCCAACTTTGAAATTATATAACATTAATAAAACATAAAATTTTGTATATTTACTAAAAACGGTATACAATAGTGTCTTTTCATATATATTAATCTTCTAAAACAAAAATTTTCAATCAGGAAGGTCATCAGTAATTTTCATTTCCATTACATCCATACGATCACTATTATCATTTACACTATCATTCATATCAATTGATCTATAACTCAAAATATCATACCAGTCAGTATATACACTCTTTTTTTTACCGACTTCTAGTACAAATTATATAGATTTGATCTATTTCACGACATATAAAATATTATTTTGACTCTTATGAGTGAATTAATCTTTCATAACAACAATTTAAACATGGATACATTATTTTAAGAGTGTTATAAGCATTATCTATTGCAATCATGATGAACAATTTGACTTTATACCCATACTAATTTTTCATAAAATTACCTTCCATAATTTTTTGATACATATCCATCCTATTATGAAAAATAATATTCATTTTCTACGAAAATAAATAAATAAATAAAAGATATTAACAATCAAAATATATATTTATAGACATTATATATTTTTTGATAATTTTACAAAGAAACAAATTTAACTCACTTTGGACACTCAATGAAGAAATAAAATAATGTTGTAATTGTAAGATGGTATAATTAATTTAAATTGGAATATTAGCCTCTTTATAATAATGTTTCACATTAATATCCTCCAATTAAAACATGAATTTAGTTTTCTAAAACAATACTAGTTGTGTTTAGCATTAAATAGGACACATGATGATGAATAGATGTTTTAAGTTGATAGGTCATGGTTGAAGCAAAATTACCATAAGGGGGCCCCATATTGGATGATTTCCACCATTATGAAATTCCTTTTTTGGTATATTGTAGTCTTGATTGTATAATACTAATCATACTGGACTACTAAATTTGAGTAAATATCACCATGCCATTGTTATTGGTGACGACTTCTATCATGTTCTATTTTTAAAAAATGTTAAACTAAAAAAGAAAAATCCAATGCTATTTTAAGGTTTTAAGTTCCCCAATAGAAAAAATAAGTATTATAAAATTCTAAAAATAATCATTTAACCTCCATTATGTTATTTTTATATGGCAATAAAAGAAAAATTATATTTATTGATGTTATTTTGTAGTTAAGGATATCATTTATGATTGGGAATGAGTTAAATATATATAGTTATGAATAGTATTATTAAATTTTCATCTATTGAAAAGGATAGAGGTAAAAAATTTCACTCAAAAAATAATTAATTGTTAATATTCAATCTAAAGTTTTTATGGATAATTGTTCTCATGGTGAGGAACCTTAAGTAAATTATATATTTTAAAAATTAATATTATTTATATATAATCTGTTTATGGTGGATATAAACAAATCCATATGGAAAATTAAGATCACCGAAAAAGAACCAAAATTGGTAAAATAATGAAAGATCCTGGATGGATGATCCCATGTAAAGGCTACCGGTACCTAAAGGGTTGATTTGTTGAAGTGGATTAAGGAAGTGTGATGACAATTGTTCATTTTCATGAGAGTTTCAATGTCATGTGGGATGGGGTCATCTACTGAGGTTCTATTTAATGATCATAAAGGGTTTATCAGTACTTTTTAAAAAACAATGATAATGACCAATATTTATAATCAGTAAAATTTAAATTGATGATAAAATAACATTTTATGTGTTCTAAAACTTAGTAATAATAAATATTTTATTTTATCATCACTTTAATGTAAATTTTTTGATTGGATTTTAATGTTCTTTCTACTTTAGTTCATAAAAACCCTTTATTTATCATAAATTATTGGATCAAGATGATAAAGGTTCAAATTTCATGACCATAGAGGTGATGCCTACTAATCTCATCCCTCCCCCTTTGGAGTGGGTGGAACATTATCATCCTTTGAGGGAACTAAAACTCTCTCATTATCTCCCATTTATGTCTTCAATTTTTTTCATTCCGTCCATCAAATATTGTGTATCCCTAAAGATCTAAATTGTTCGGATCAGTTCTAGAAACTTTTTCACTAATCCTCAGAGTCCACTAATTCATTTTTGCCTCTAATACTAAAGATGATGTCATGTTTCACACAATGTAACCCATCATTGGATTAATTTGACCAATTTGATTTCAGTAATTGGGGACTATACTAACGATAAACTATGGTTCTTATCAACGTTATGCACTTCCTTATTTGGTTGTCTTCAAAATATAACTATGTCCAGCACTAGTCCAGTGCCCCCGTATCTATAATAGATCATTTTTCTTATTATTTATGTGGATTTATGATTTCCACCTGAAACAATATTCCCCATATATGGTGATTTTCGATACTTTTCTATGGAAACCTTTTCCTTTTTAGAATCCTTCATTTATTTGAAGGTAAAATAATTTTGTTCTTAGATAATTTTGTTCTTGTTGTATAACTATAACTATGTTCCAAATTATTTATCCAAATATTGATGTTAATGTCAATGTTCAAAGAATTATATTTGAGAATGATTGGATTGCAGTTGGGAAATAGTTATACTACAAGAAAATTATTTATTTTTAGTCATTGATTGATTTTTTTCTCTTTATTCCACAAAATGTATCAATTTATGGTAGTGCATAAGTATAGGGGCATAAATCACATCCAAAAGAAAGACGGGTGATTGTAATTCAATGGTAATGGTTTGGTGTCCATTTTTATTGATGGTTAGAATCAATATTTCCACATTTGTGTTTTTATTGACAAATGAAGTAATTCACAGGTAATGTATATTAGATCACATGAGTGCGGGGAGTTGATTGGGACATAACATCAGGCTAGAATCACATCCAAATAGTTGAATGAAAATGGAATATAAATGTTTTTAACCATCAATAAAGAGAAATGATTCTTATTCCATTATTCAAGAGTTGTAGACAAATATAATAAATTGAGATGTGATTTTTATGAGGTGTGTGCAATAGGCCCTGTGAAAAAAAATTCAACTAAGGAGGAATCTAATAAAGTGGTAGTGGGAATTGGTTATGAAACTAATCACAAGGTTGTGTTATAGGATCCCTGTTAGAAAGATTCAATTTACTATATAACTAGTGAAGGAGGAAAATCTAGTTAATTTCAACAAGAATGGCGCCTCCAAGAGGCACTTGCTCGATTATTAAAATTAGTAATCAATTTTATGATCTGGAGGTGTAATGTTTAGTTCAGGGACAATAGGATTATATAAAAGAAAAAATGGGATCCAAACCCCAATACTAGAAGAGAACATATCTAATGGAAAATGAATTTAAGAAATAAATTAGGGGGATGAGATATCTAGTCATGTTTTTGTGGACAATGTTGATGAAGTTCATGTGAGAATTCAGTTCATCCTAAGGAAGAAGAAGGGGTGGATTGGAAAAAAGGGATTTATAGAGATGTCTTATGATTAATCGAAAGAGGAATAAAGTATGTAATGACTAATATCAATTACCCAGGATTAGGGAACACAAGGTGAGAAAAGAAAGGTGATGGATAGCGATCTGATTTCTCATCAATAAGAAGGCAAGAAGAGTTCGAATCGTCAAAGTGAAAATAATATAGTGGAGAGTAGTGAGGCCAATGACCAAGAATAGGTTGGTGGTATAATAGAAGCTATGATTTCAGAATAATATGTATCTAATTGTATGATTAGGGCATCAAAAAAAGAGGATAGAGAAAAAAGGGGTGTCATGGGAGCTTATTATTAATTTCAATGAAGAAACAATATTGCAAGTATCTGAGATCAATGCTACATAAGACAAGATCCATTAGATGGATGAGAGAATTATTCATTTGGAAAATAATAAGGAAAAGCTTGTATAGATCAACAATCAAAATTTTATTTTGATAAGTGGATTAAAAAAATAATAGGTTTAGTGTGGATGAGTATATACCAACTTTGGACAATACGACCTACATTTCTGAAGAACTCATTGAGGATGACCCGGACATGGAGGACACTCTTCTTCAATAGTGGTTATAAAGAGGTAATATTTCTAATAGGCTAAAACGAAATTGAAATGATTTTATGATTTCTTATTAAGTATTCAGATTTCATGTTAAGAATATGAAAGCATTACCACTTTTTTTAGAAATGTGACTTGTATAATAAAAAGATATTTTTTTCAATCAGCTGCTAAAGACTATAAAAAATAAAAAATAAAATATTAAATGAATAAAACTTTGAAACAAATAAATAAAAAAAATGTAAAAATTAATTAACATTATTAATCAAGAGTAAATATTAAATCATTGAGTGTAATAAGTTTGTCAAAATTAATAAATAATATTGAATAGACTTGAAAATTACTAAAAAAAGAATATGTTTTATTAATAATATAAATTATTAAAAAACGAAAATGAATATATATTAAAATTAAATGATTGCATATTAAATATTTATTTTACAAAAAAATTTGTTTCTTTAAATTTTAAAGAATAAATATGTATTAAAAAAAGAAATTACAATAACATTAAATCTGAATAAAATATAAAGAAAATTAAAAAAAGTAACATTCGTAGTGAATAAATGATACTAAATAATATTAATTTAATAAATGTAAAAAAGGGTGAAATTTAATATCTACAAATCTGCAGATTGTAAAAAATATTAAAAAATGAACATGTACTATTAATAATTTTAATTAATAGAAATATTAAAAATGAAAATATGATAAAAATGAATAAATATTTATTATATAAATTAAAACCATAAAAAACATTTTAATATTAATGAGTTAAAATATATAAATAAAAATAAAAAATAGATAAAATTTAAAAAATATAAATGCAACTTAAAAAATGAATAAAATTTACAAAAAATGAAATAAATAATAATATTATATATTAGATAATATATAAAATGAATAAATTCAAAAAAAAATTCAAAAGTAATAAACAGTTTACTTTTTATAATAATATAGATGATGATTTATATTTTCTAATTATAAAACTTTTTATATATATTACAGTATATTAATATAAAGATAAATTGAAATTAATATTAAAAATTAAATAAATTAAATAAATATGACGTGTGAGTATGTTCTATATAAAAATGAATTAAATATATATATGTATGTGTTAAACTATTGTGACACAAATTTGAAATATATTAAATATAATCAATCACATTTAATTTAATGTTCATTACATGATATAACTAAAATATGTTTTTAATTAATAATAATTACTAATTATAAAGAAATTTTGCTACATATATGGCATATTATACACATTCGGTATTATATAAAGCATATATATATATATATGAATATATTAAAATATTAAAAAGACGAAATATATTAATGAACAATTATGTATAAAGAATTTAAAGATTAATTAATTTATAAAACCAATTTAAGAACAATTAAAAATCAATAAAATATAAAACAGATAAAAATAAAAATTACGGATAAAAAAGGACCCAACTTTTCATTATAAACACTAATATAGAAATAAAATTCAATAGGGCTAAAATTGGATTTTTTTTCTGAAATAATCATAAAACATTTATCAGCACTAATAAAGGACCCCTTTGTTGGTGCTTTTGTTAGCCCTGGTAAAGGCCATGAATGTTGATGAAAAATATGCAATCCTACACAATCCATATAACATAACGATCTTAGAATCATAATGTTAAATTAGAATATAAATATTAATTAAAATTATATTTAAATATAAATATTAAATTTTACTATCATTTAAATTCTATTTTATCATACAATATATTTTCACTAATGTGTTATTCTGAATTAATTTAATAAAATTACAATCCAATATAAAAAATCAAATCATTTTTAGCATGATTGTTTCAACAATAAACCCCTATAAAAATCATAAACTATAATAAAACAAATGTTTTTATTAACTGTACATACTATAATAAAGAAATATTGAATTTAACAAAATCCATATATGATAAATTATATTTTCTAATCACATTGAATGTCAATGATATTATCATTTATAATATTAATTATATTATTAGTTCTGTTATTGATAATTTAATATTAATAACTATTTATCAAATATACTAGTAATAAAAAATTATATTAAGAATTATTAATAATATTGTAAATTTAGAATATATATAAATTATAGTATTAATTAAATAATAATTTAATGATATTATGTGTTATTGAATTTTTTTATATAACTAAATTGTTGATAATTTTTTTAGCATTAAAAAAATTAATAATTTTAAATTGAAAACATGATCCTTGATAATACCCGACACATTGTGTGTTGGATTGGCATGTGGTCAATTATTTCGGGTCATAAATTTTTTAAAAATAATTCTCCAATTATTTGAAAATATTACGAGATCATTTACTCTATTTTTAAAATGTGACAAATGTTTTAAACTTAATTGAATCGTTTGTATTGAGAATAATCAATTTGAGTTATTCCAGCCACATAATATGTTAGATTGATGTGCAGTTGATTCTAACATGTATTAAATGAATTATACAGAATTATACCAACATTTTATAATAATTGTAACTCATTTACTTGATTGTTATAATCTGATGCTCATTTTAAACAAAAATCATACATTTATATTTAAAACTCACGCTTTGAGTCATACTAATAACTTGTGTTATATTTATATGGGGTTGATTCCTTTATATCAAGAATGAATTTTGGATAATTGTCTTATTTTTTTAAAACAATATATGTCTGTTTTCTCATTTTGGGATATGGGTTGTCTGTTTTGAAATAAAATTACACTTCAATACTGAAAACATGCACATTGATTCATTAGGAGCACATTATTTTTTGAATTAACATGTGATAATTTACTATGACCACAAATGAATTATGGATCCTTTTACTAATGCTAAAAAATATTCAATGAAGTTTTCACGATTTTTGCAATGTGACACATATTTTAAACTAAAATACAACTTTAATTTAAAAAGCACGTAATTAGAGTCATTATGGACACATTGTGTGCAAGATTGTGCTATGGTTGATTCCAACATTTTCTGGATGAATTATCAAACATTTTCCATTGTTTCAAAATAATCAAAGGTAATTTTTTCAGTGGTAGCTAGGAAATGCGTGTGGTAAAAAAATGACACATTAATGTTGAAGACATTCATGTTGAGTCCTAAAGTCCATATAATGAGTCTGATTGATATGTATTCCATTAATATAAAAATAGACTGTATTTTTATTTGTTTTACTAATGTTTGAAATTAATTCAAGTGTTTTTCTTAGTTTTGGCACTATGACAGACATTTTAAAATGAAATGATACTTTTTTATTGAAAACATAAAATTTGAATCATATCAAGCACATCGTGATTTTGATTGAATTTTGGTTGAATCCAACTCATCATAAATCAATTAATGAAATTTTTAATATTTTTTGAAAACAATCCAATCTCATTATCTTGGTTTTGAAAATGTGGAACTCATTTTAATCTAAAATGGATATATATATTAAATACATTCCCTTAGAGTTATATATGTCAAATCATGTTTCAGAATGATGTGTAATCAATTTCTATAGATCAAAAATAAATTATAGATTACTTTACTAATTTTTTAATAAAATACTATCTCAGTTTTTTATTCTTTCAATGTCACATGCATTTTAAACTAAAATAAAACATTTATATTGAAAAAATGCACTTTGAGTCATATCTGCCACATTGTGCATCGTACTAACATGTGATTGATTCAAAAATATATCAAATGAAATATGGATCTTTTTCGTAATGTTTGAAAATGATATGTGAACATTTTATAATTTTGTGGATATTTGAAGTACATTTAAAACTAAAATTACACATTTATATTTAAAACAAACAACATCAATCATACAACCACATAGTGTATCGGGTTGACTTGAAGTTGATTTCTATATATATTAGATGAATTATAGATCATTTTCAAATTTTATAAAACAATTATAGATTTTATATTTATTTTTATATCTGATGAATGCTTTAACCTAAAATAACATCTTTGTAATGAAAACATGCACTTTGAGTCATACCAACAACACAACAAGTATGATAGATTTCTGTTAAATTTCTACACAACAAGAATGAATTATTTATCAGTTTTCTAATGTCTGAAAATAATTTGATCTCATATTATTTGTTTTTGTAGTGTGATTCTAATTTTATACAAAAATAACACATTGCTAATGACGATAGACGCTTAGAGTCATACATGACACATCAAGTATTATATTAAATTATGATCTATAATTACATGAAAAAAATATATCATGGATCATTTTATTAACGTTTCAAGATAATATGAGCATGTTTAAATATTTTGGCCAATGTGATGTGTGTGTTACACTTAAGTGGCAATTAATAACACACATATTGTCTAATACAAGATATAATGTGTGTCAGATTTATATGAAGCCAATTTTTATATGTCACAGATGAATTATGAATAATTTCATAATGGTTTGAAAGTAATCTGTGCATTTTTTCTTAGTTTTTTCTATCTTATAGGTGATATAAACTAGAATGACACTTTTATATTGAACACATCTAATATCAGTCATATTGACCATGTGAAATCTTATATGTAACACAATAAATATGTAATAAAATAATAACGTTTTAAAAAAATCAAGATTATTTTCATGGTTTTAATAAGTGATGCACATTCTAAACTAAAATATAACTTTTATAATGAAAATTATCACATTAATTCTTACTGTACCCACCATGTGAAGCTTTCAAATTCAGTCGATTCATAGACACCAAAAATGAATTAGAAATATTTTTCCTGAATTATCATGAAAATATTAGTTTATATTCTCATTTTTTCCATGTTTCTTATTCTAAAATGATACTTTTAATGATATATATATTCAATTTGAGACATCCCATCCACATCGTGTGTATGATTGATGTTCGACCAATTCATATATGTCTAAAATAAATTATGGATCATTTTTATAATGTATAAATACAATATGAGACCAATTTCTCATTTTTTCCAAAATGATTCGTGTTTTAATGTAATACGATACATTTATATTGAAAACACTCATGTTGAGTCATTTGCGTCACATCATGTTTCAGACTGATCTTAAGTCAATTCATATAATCCTAAATTAATGATGGATTATATTCTGCATTTTTTTGACTAGTTTGATCTTATTTACATGGTTTTGCATATGTGAAAATTTTTAGATTAATGTGAATAATTTAATATGAATATTTTAACTTTGATTCATAAAGGCCACATCATCTATCAGGATGATTTGCGGTTGATTCATACACATCCCACATAAATTATATATCATTTTCCAAAAGTTTGAAAAAATTATGTTCTCATTTACTTGGTGTTGATAATGTAATTATAATTTTAAAATAAAATGACAATGTGATTATGAAAACATGCACTCTGAGTTATTCCAATAACGTTGTGAGTCATTTTCTTGTGAATTAAACACATACTTGTCCAAAATGAATTATGTATTGTTTTATAGAATTTTAATAACAACATGAACTCATTTATTCAGTTTTGATAATGTGACTAGTGTTTTAAACTAAAATGACACATTTATATTGAAAATAAGATCTTTAAATAATTCTACACACATCGTATATAATATTGACATGTGATCGATTCCTACAAGTAATAAATAAATTATCGATCAGTTCCTTAAATTTTGAAAATAATCAACATTTGTTATCTTCGTTCTAACAATGTGAAAAATGATTTAAACTAGATTAACATATAGAGATCAATAATCCACATAAAAATTCAACTTTAATCATCATTCAAATTTCCTCAGATATAATTTCAGAATTATACATTGAAAATAAAATCATAATATAATAGGGGAATAACTATTAGTATTTACAATAACATTCACTGACATATATTTTGTTGAATAAAATGTGAATGTGAAGTAATTCATCTTTCAAATTAAATAAGGCTATGAATGTTATTATAATAGAGTTAGGAAACTTTTTAAATACACATAAAAATACATCAGGACATAAAATGAAAATGACATGCCTAGAATAATGGATGTACCTTCCCTAAAATTTAGTTATATATCTTTAGATTTTTGTGTAAAAGGATAAAATAACCTTTTCCTTCTTTCCATTATCGTTACTATAGCCTCAATGTAAAATCCATCATGATAAATAGTATCTTCATGCGTGTCACAAAAACAAATAGAATTTGAACAGTGTAACCCTTCTTGATACTATTTTTTGATAAATCACTAAAAACATTATTTATTTTTATCATCCTCAGTAAATAATTTTTTAATTTCAACTAACTCAAAATAACACCTAAATTATTAACATTGTTGAATGGTTGAATGGAAATGCATGGCCAATTTTGTAATGATAATATACCTTTTATATTCACCAAAAACCAATAGTAATAATGTTATTATTGAATTTAAAATAAGATATGTAGATTAAGTAAATATATTATACATGATGAAATGATGTTGAACTGAATCTGTAGTTGCAAATGGAATTAATGTATCTAGAATTTTTTCAAATGATTTTGGGGAAAATTATTAAGATTTATATTCTATTTCTCTTAAATACAACACCCTAAATCAATGCATTCATACTCTTTTCATCCATAAGAGGAACCATATGTTGTGGAGGGTCAACAACTATATAGCCTCACTCATGAGTGGAGAAATATCAATTGTGGTGTTTAAATAAATATGGGATTACGGGAGGGTAAAATATTAAAAAATATATTTTATGATAATTATATATGTATTTATGTGATAAATATTTAACTTAAATATTTCTATGACTATTTGAAATTTATTTTTTGGAAAGTAATATATATGTATAAGGATGATGAAGCTTAAATTCCCAAATGTATCTTTATGGATAAAACATGCACAAGACCATATACCTAATTATAAATCACCACATTATGATGTCGAAAATCATTATGACAATATATAATCCTCCAAACCATCTGTAATTTGTTTGGTTATCAGTATGTAAAATTTATGTTACCCAGGTTTTACTTATAAAATACAGAACAAAAAAATAAGAATACAATATTTAATTTAAATTGTAATTATTATGGAAAATTAGATTTTAGGAGATTATAGATTGTTAACAATATATAATATCGATTATAAATTTTAAAAAATAATATTATTTTTTTTATTTTGTTTTGGAATCTATGATAACATTGGCCAAAATATTTATACAGTTTTTAAATATGTTTTGAGAGATAAATATTACTATATAAACCATAATCTATTTCCATTTAATGAAATCCTTTTTCCTTGTATGTTCTCTGCATGTCCTCAAACCCTAATTTGGCTCATATTAATTGATCAATATATAATAAAAAATTATTTATAAAACAAAAATATAAATTAATAACATGAATTTTATCCATCAAATATTTATTGAAGTGCATTAAAAAATTCACAATTGACATCATGTGTGTTTATTTTGATGTAAATATATTTATTTGATATAAAAAATAAACAATCAGTGTGTCCAATTTTTTTATATTATCATCCAATTATTTTTAAAAAATAATCAATGATATATATATTATATTATTACATAATACTATTTTCCCCATCATTTTAGCCGTTATGAGAAGTTTTTTCTCTGTTATTTTCTTTTTGAACACTGTGATTATTTCATCATTTATTTTTTTGATTCATAAAATTAAAAAAAATTTGTAGAAATTATAGAGGGATAATTGATTTGAATCCTTACTTTGTAGAATTTTACCTTTATATAATAGTAATATATTCCCTAATTGAAAATATGAATCATTATTAAATATAATGAACATTGTACATCATTTTTTAGAAATACAGAATAATAAGATGTACCTCATTTATGTTGGAGTTGGTTTCCAATGGCCATATTTTTGTACATTGATTTATTGTATATTATAAGTATTTATTACTAATTAAACATCTTATTATATATTTCTCAATATTATGTACGGATATAATGTAATAAAGCACACAAGTATTTTTTTTATTGATAATTTCATTGTAGTTCCCCACTATGATGAGAACCTTGAAGTTATATGAATGTATTCTAAATATGGTTTTGTTGTTGGATATATTATTATGATGGGAAAAATACTATTTACACTACCATGTATTATTACTCATAAGATGATGAGGGTTATACTTTTAATGTTTTCACAAGATAATTGCCTCGATAAGAGACTCTAAAAATTAAACCACAAATTTGAATTATGCATGTTTGGGTATCATTGGGTATTCCTATTTTTTACTATTTCTAATGGTCCTTAGACATTAATTTTCTCATAAATATTAAAAAAAATTCGTAGTAAGGTAGGGTACATCAGGTGTGTCACAATTGACAGGCCATTAATGTATAACTGAAGGAATTATTTTTTCCTTCCATATTTATGGATGTTCATATATGGGACCATTTATTTGAATTTAACTATTTTATTATATTCCCTGGAAATGGTGTAATGACATGTTTATTCCAAATATAAAAAATAAAGGCTTGTCAAGCATATAGTATGGTGACATAGATGTGCAACCATATTGATGATATATTGTGCTAAGGGGATTATATTGCAAATTGATATATCTAATAAGGGTTTCATCATTGAAATTATTTAATATTTATATTGTATTGCTTGACCCATTACTAGAGAATAATATTTGATTTATGCAACCCACCTAATGCTAATTAGAATGAATCTGATATCGTAACAAGATTTGTTTCATTTATCTTGACTAAATAGAATTTAGATTTAACTAATGGAATTAAAATTATTCTCACGTCCATGTTATAATTTTTAATCACAATTTTTAAATCACATATATTATATATATATATATATATTTATTCAATGGATTGTAAAAAAATCTCTTTATATATTTCATTTAATTTTGAATTAATATTTTTTTAGTAATTTGGGAATAAAATGTTTATCATAAAAAAATATTTTATTTGTGTATTAAGAAAATTATAAAGGAGATCAAACCATCTGAGACCTAATTTTGTGAAAATATTAATTTACAAGTAGGTTAAAAATAAATTTTTTCACAAGTTGACATGCACCACAAAATAATATAATTATTATTTTCGAAAATTGAATGGTGTTTATTAAAGGTTGTTATATAATTTAATGTATAAAATTTATTAAATAATTATTTTAACCAAATCCCTTGTAATATAAAAAATGGTTATGCCTATTGTTTACATTAAATATTAGTGTAATTGAAATATATAATTGTTTCACACAAATAATTCTATCTCAACAACTCCTTCCATCTACCTTTCAAAAAAGATAAATACAATAGATATTTTCTTTAATCAAAAAGTATGAGTGGTTAATAATGAACAACACAAGACATTTTATTATACATACTAGAAGTCAAATATCAAGTGGAATTACATGGAGATCATAAGATCATGTGTAGAGAATAGTTAATGTATCCTTAGATCCTTAGTAGAATGTGAAGGAAAAACAAAAGGGTCTTTTAAAAATGGAAAAATTAAACAACAAAGAAAGAACCTAAACCTAGGTATTCATTTCGTTAGATGTTAACTAAATAAATTATAAATTTGACTTGAAATATCCTTTCTCATGGTTTCATGATATGATAATAAAAATAAATTTTAAATTACATCTCACCACTTCATGCTTCTAAAACATAAAGAACCATAATCTATATCATAGTAGTCACATTTAATTTTATAATTATTTATTTTATTGTTGATAGTTATTTTTTAGTTGTCAGATTTTTTATTTCTTATTATTAATTCATTAATTCGATTTAAATTAAAACACTTAAAAATATTTACCAGGACTAATTAAATGTTTCATTTTCACAAAGGTTTTATAAAAGATGACAAATTACCACAATGTCCATTGGGAAACTTCTAATTTTACTTTTCTAGTTAGGCATGGTTATAGGGAGTCGACTCTAAATTACATGTCGTTTATCCTAGGGAGCTACATCTAGATGCACCGAGGGATTCATAGTGTTCCATTCAAGAATTTCTTATGGTGTATGCCAAAAGTTGAATGGACAAACTAGGAAATGGTTGTCAGATTACATGGTGTGTATCAGTGTAAAACTTGTGTAGTATACAAAAGATATTGGTGTAAATCATGAAATCTATGTGATCATTATACATGGTCAAAACATTTTTATGATGAAAAACAAGAGAATATTTAATATACAGGACATTTATGAAGTTTACATAGTCTATAGTTCATCCATGCCCACATTCAAAACACATGCAGAAACCCATGTGTGCATTAAAAACACTTGGAAAGTGGAACACACAATGTGTTGCTGATCTATACTCACCGTTCTATTCAAACAAGGTATAAACTACAGATCCGAGCATTTTCCCTGGATACACATCTACCGAGATGCTCATTGTTTGTATGGTATATACATTCCATGTAGTCTACTATTAAAGTAAAGAAATAAATATTACATTAAATTGATAATTACACCTTTAAAACATTATTTCATTGATTAAAAAGTTAATGTGTGTTTGAAAATATAATAATTTTTTTAAAATTATTAAATGATCGTTTAATTTATTTTAATTCTTATTTCATTATTAGTTATGTAATTTATGTTCCTTGAGTTCCATAAATTATGGGTATCTCTAATTATGTTCAAATGATCATTATGATAAAAGGGGATGCATTATTTATTTCATTAATTAATTAATGTAAATCTATTCACCATAATAATGTATAGATAATAATAAAATGAATGCTAGACATTTATTTTTTTATATTTATTGCATGTATAATGATTAATGATCTTGACAATGAACTTTTTATGTGTTAGATGATTTAATTTAATTTCTTTCATGTGTTTGAAATTACTTATTATTAAATTAAATTTGATATCCTATGAGTCACCCCTCCCTCCATTATTATGTAAGACCTATGTGACTAAGTTTATTTATGTAATCCCCTATTAACTAATCCTTTTGTTCCCCTCACATACCTGTGAGTGATAAATATATGTAATTGATGGAGTTACAAAATGTGTGTGGAGGTTGGTCAAGCAGAACCATTATGTTACTAACTCTAGGGATACTCATGTGGACCGGTGGAATGCAGTAAGTCATTCCATGATTGGAAATAGATATTATTTACCTATTGAAAGGTTTTATTTAATTTGCATTCATTAAATGAACCACTTGATAAATCTAATAAATACGAAATTTAATTATTTTTAAATTTCTTTTGAACTACTAATTTATTTTATGGATACATGTTTATGATCCCATATAAAATGAATTAATTTTCAAATAAGAAAATTAAAAAAATGGATTATGAGTAAATGTTTTATCCATAATTATATATTAATTAATGAAAATATAATTAATATTAACAATAGATAAAAAGTATTAAACGAGATAGAAATTGATTCTTAATTAATTCAAATGAATCAATTAAATATTATGTTAGACATGACCTTCCAATAATTAATTAGGAATGAAATCATCGAAACTAAGTGTTTTAACAACCATCATTGGGATATTTTAATTTAATGTAGATTTTTATAAGGGTTATGGTTTGCCGTAGCCGTCATACATCATGTGAAGTATCCCTCCCTAAACATGATGTAACATAGAGTCATGTGTTGAGGAAATCTAAGTCAATATGTCATGAAAGTGGAGTCCACTCAATTGACCATGGTGCTGGAAGATCAATGTTGGAAATTTTTTTTCTACCTAGAAACCATCAAGTATCATGACCATCCCACATTGGGTTTATTAAATGGGGCAAATAAATCATTTGGAGTAGAATTATTTAGAAACAAGAGACTACATGTTTAATTGAGATGGATATTGAGACTTTACAAAATAGTAGAAAATTTTAAAAAAATTAATAACATAAAATTAATTTATTTTAATGAGATAATTGGTAATCATGAAATGTACCAATAATATTCTCTTTTAATTTTTTAATAAATTAGTAATATCATCATCCACATTATACCAAAAATCAATATTTGATAAATAAAACCACCTCACATGCAGTAATGTTCTAGAGTTGTTTAGATGCCTTTTGTTTATGGTATACCATGAATAGAGATAATAAATTCTAGGATCTTCAATGCATGTTCTTCATATTAAAGAGTTGATTGATGATGATTACTTAGTCTACAAAAAACAGTTCAGAGATGTTGTCTCTGTTTTATGTATGATTTCATTTTATATGTCCCGTGAACTCATGAAGTATAATGAAAACATGTAAACATATAAAAATCTTGAGAACATAAATAGTATTTTCCTTGGAGAGATATAAACAAATTTTATGTGATATCCAAGGAACTCATTTTGATAAATCATGTAGTGGGTTCTCTAGATGATCGCCACGTAGTAAATCTCATTGCCTACATTGAGTACCAAGAGTTTATTTGTTTAATCCCTTGGAATAGTGTATAATCTATATTATTCTGGGATCACTCCATTAGAGATTCTATATCTTTTGGGTAAATTTTTATATGAACAACATTGAGAATTATCTAATATTTTAATAACTCTTATTCACCAAGGTGATAATGATTTAAAGGAATAAAATAATTTTTATTATTGGGAAAAAACTGAATAATAAATGAGAGATCTTTAACCCCATATATTTTTCATACTCTTCCTATATAAATAATATCAAAGGGAAAGAAATGGAACATAATTATTCCTATTTCACATGTGTTTAAAAGGTCAACTAGAAGAAAAATGGGACCCAACCAAATAAGAAAGGGGATGATTCATGTGTTTTTGTTATCACGTGAAATTTTTCTACTTCAACAAATTTGGTATTAGAAGTATTTTTTGGTAATCATGTATGTGTTCAAATATATATAATTAAGTAGATTCGGAATGATTGATTAAGGAGAGGATGATCTATGAGCCACCAATAGAGAAATATTTGGATGTTATAGATATCTGTGACTACCACTGCACATTTCCAAATGGGATGGTCTTGGTATTAATTATTTTTTATTAAGTGACTTCAGTTACCAAAAATATTATATCAGTTTCCAGACTAGATGAAAATGGTTTTATTTTAAAATTAAGAATTAATTTTTCATATTTTATAATAATTATATTTGTTATGGTAGGGATCCATTAAATAATAGTTTTAATGCTCTAGAATAATCAAACCATTTAATTTTAGTAGACAATGAAAATAACTGACCTGACTCAGACCACACCCAAAATTGGAATCACGGACTAAGACTTGTACAGGAAATATGATTGACTAAACTACATCAATATGGATATTTATATTCTTTTAACTAAAATCACTTGGTTATATATCTCATGTTTATAATATACAATTTCAATATCCCCATTAATTGGGAATGGAGATAGGACTAAATAGATTCATGAATTAGTTCATACCAAAGTGTGAGGGCGAATTCATTTTCTAGTATGGGGTGATCACTCAGACATCCTAAATTTTAATAATGATTTTTGTAGATATGGATATTTCTACATAATGAGTTATAAGTCACATTCTATAAATAAATTAATATAATATTAAAATGATGTTAAGAACTAACATGGTAATAATATTATAAAAATCCACATAGATCTAGGTGGATAATATCATAATGAAGACTAGATTAATCATTTTTTGGAGTATGAGAAACTATCTCAACTCAATCCTCATTATATTCCTTAGTATAATAGTGTAAGATAAAGGAGGAAATACGAATTTTAGGAAATGGTGAGATCAGGTATGATCCATGAGAGTCTTCCATTATACATTTGGTGGTACACATTATAAATAGGATTACAAATACTAAAACCATGATCTAACTAAAGTTCAAAAATGTATACCATACCAATAATTGAATGGAAAAAGTCATGTTTTATTACATGGGTGTGTGGGATTGTAAAGAATTATTCTTGGCCTACTTAGGTAACAAACATAGAACGTATGGCACAAATTTTACCTTTATAGGATATCCTAATGACATAAAGGGATATTACTTATAAAAACCCTCAAGAAAAAATGTTATAATGATAGGACACCGATTATTTTTTTAGAGGGAACAAGTATCTTAAAGATATAGTAGAAGTGATATAGAATTCAATGAAGTTGTGGCTCAAGGTACACAAGAGTAGGTACAAGATTATATTCCACAGAACCTAGGAGAAGATGAAACTATTCAAGATAAACTAGTACTATAAAGGAGCATAATAAAAATTATATAACTAGTACGTTATGTATTTCTAGTCACTGAGGATGGTGACTCATTAATAGTTGATTATAGTGATCATCTAACCAAAAATATAGCATTAAGGGGAAAATATTTTTACATGTGGAAATAATAGATGAATTCTATAATGGATTCCATGTTCCAAACCAAAATCCAGATTTTGTTATATCCTCTAGTGGATGTAAGACATGTTGGATGAAAATGTGTTTTCAAGAAGAAACTTTTCATTGGATGGTATGTTAGTACCTATAAGGTACAACTTATTAAAAAGGGTTTAAATGGTGTAGAATCATTGACTATGATGAATCATTTTCAATAGTTTCAATGAAAAATACATTATAATTGTACTTGACATTACATCATACCATGGCTCTGAGATTTTAAAAATACATGTTTAAATTGAATTATTTTAGGGGAACCGTCAATAATATGTATATATGATTAAACCTGATAGATTTTGGGATGCCAGAGACTTCAAGTAAGAAATTAATATTGAAAATGAAATCCATTTATGGATTAAAGAATGAATCTTGATCATTGGATATTCATTTTGATGAATCAAAAAAATAATTTAGTTTTATAATGAATAAGTGTGATTTTTTATGTATAAAATTTGTAGTTTGAGTTCAATTGTTTTCATAATAGTAAATGTTGATAAAATATTACTAATTGTAATATGAATAATAATCATATAGTATGATAAATAATACTTGAATAAATTTTTATCTCTAACGGACATGTGACAGGTAACATATATAATTGGGATTAGGATCTATCCTGATAGATCCATGATGTTTTTCATCAAAAAACAAAGTATACACATTGAAAAGATATTTAATTGAATCATTATGGGATAATACAAGAGGAAATTTTTTCTAGAGACCAATTGAATTCATCGTTCTTGGAAATGAATCCTCAGACACATGGGTAGTGAAATCGAATGGTAAGGATTTCATATGAATAATTGAATATGCCATTCACATATTCTATGTTTTGTTCAATGAAAGATGTTTCATATAAATTATGTGAGAATGGAAGATATCAAGTTAATTCAAGTTACCAATATTGGATGGTAGTCAAGACTATCATTAAGTGTTTTAGGAATATTGATATGTTCGTGGTTTATATATGATGTGAGGAACTAGTCATTATATGATTCAAATATTCTAGTTTCCAAAATGATTATTGTGAAATTATTTCACAAACCAGAAAACTCCAAATCCATTTTATTCATAAACGACATTCGAGTTTAGTCACAACCTTACAATAATAGATAAAAAATAAAAAATATAAATCACCAAAAATTTAGGCACCATAAAAGCTTCGAAATCCACCAGAAAACATCATACATTTTTTTTCATATTTTAAATTCAAAAAGACATTCCAAAAACACAAATCTCAGCACCTTATATAATGTACTCCTTGATCCAGGCTCCCTGAATCGTCACCCAGATTTCCAGTCAAATCCATATCAAAATCAACATTTATAGAAATAAAAATACATTGATGCAAATCCCCATCACCATTAGAAAAAACAATGATCTTTGAGATATTCCAGGCTATCACCCCCATATAGAAAAATAGAACATCTGATAATTGAAACAAAAAATCAACATTACCTACATATACAACATTGTGTTTTTCTATCACCCATTAAAACTAACCTCCGAATACATTTAAAATCACCATGAAAACCTAAATAGTATTGGAGTGAAGGAAACCATGTGCATGTGGAGAGTAGGAATGAGTGTTGCTGAGAAAAAAAACCAAAACTGAAAACTACTATTGTCAATGATGATGAAATCCAGGGAAAAATATAGAATATTATTAATCCAAATTTCAATAATAAACTAAAAACATCACCCTACTCGAAATTCCTCCAAACAATAAAAATGATCAAAACGAAACCAAATAATAGGACTACATCTATGATAGGGCAGACAATCAACATGAATTGTGTCTCCTAGGAAACTGATGACTCTCAACAATGTCATCTTAAAAACCACATGGGATCCACTTCTGAAAACATTAATGGATTCCTGTATAATATATTTGGTAGTAAGATCATATATTGATATGAATAATTCTTCATTAGTGAGCCACAATACCATAGAGATAAAAACACCCAAAGGAGATGGATGGAATGAAAGAGGAAGAGAGAAATAAAGAAAGCTAAAGAGGGAAACCCTGGAGAAAAACCATGTCCCAAAAATAGAGAAACCAATCAAAGAAACTAAATAATGAATGAAATGTGAATCATGAAAATAAAAAAAGATGAAGTGAACTAGATAGAGGAAAAATAAGCTTCTGAAGGTAAGGGAGGACATACCATCTATAGGGAATGAAACCCTAGATGAAGGATATGTTTGGCAAGCTCAGAAGAGACCAAAAGAATATATAGTAACATATTATTTATTATAATCCAAGTATATTGTGAATTATATGCTTTATGAATAATAATTTTTTATGTAAAACTTAATCCAAGAGAAAGATGTGGTACATAGAAGTTAAGATTAGAGCACACACAACTGTGATAGTAATATAGTTATCGTTGGGGAAAAATATCCAAGGTCAAAACATTAGGTGAAGTACATAATTTGAATGTATTATCTATTGATATATTTTTATAAGAGATTTTAGGTTTTATAGAGATGTATTTCAATGGAATACAACATGGAATACCCCTCTAATTAATCCATAAGATAGTAGAAACATGATTAACATGTGAGGTCTAGCGAACTGAAATTTATAGGATGTTGTCTCTAGTCCTAGTGGGATTTTGTTTGATTTTGTTTTCAGGGACCAACTATTTGTACATTGATTAAATTCATATTTTATGTATTTAATGTTAATTAATCAGATTATTACTTATGGTTATATGTTTGACATCAATTTAATTTGATAATGTCGAAGAATATTTTTCACATTGATACAATCATAGAAGTTCCTCGGTACAATAAGAAACTGGGAGTGCTATGACAATATTTTTAATATAGTTATATAGTAGGATAGTGAACATTTATTAGAAATATAATATTTATACTATCAGGTATTGGTACTCATAATTGGATGAGGCTCCTTCTCATAATGTTCCCACTTGGTAATCTCCTTGATGTGAGATTATGTAAACATTACTGCCAGTAATAATTCATCATGTTTGCATGTCATAATGTAATACAATTAGAAAACATGTGTATTGGTACATAGAATTCTGGATTATCATTAATTCAATTTATGACTCACATACTTCTATAAACAGATGAAACCCATGATAACCAATATTCACAGTGAGTTAGGGTGTGTTGGGTGAATCATGACTAACATTTCATTAATGCATATTTCAAGGAAGGATTTGTCACTACCATATTTATGGAAGATGATATCTCAATAATTTTACAAGAATATAATTATCTCCATAAATTATACGGACATCCATTAATGAAATGATTATTCTATATTTTGAATGAAATGATTATCATGAATATATGTTGGTGATATGATTATACAACCTTATCGATTAGATATTGTGAAAATTATATTATCCGACCCCATGAGATTTATAATGGTGTATTCATCATTACAAAATAACATTATTTATATGGGGTTCCTCAACCAACTGCTAGATAGAAATCATTGACATTAAAAAAGACTATCTAATTCAAATGGGAAATAATCCTTGAGTCTCACACACTGTGTGTTTCGATTGATATCTATAATCTTCTATTAGAATTTAATTAATGTAATAAATGTTATTCTCAATACTTTGTAATTATTTTTTCCAAATATTTATTGATCAAATAAATTTAATAAATATTAATTCTCCATATTGGTAATAAAATTTAAATCATTTATTTTGTTGAATATATAATAATTTTTTATTTAATAGTTTATGAATAAAATATTTATTTATTTGAATAAAATATTATATTTTGAAATTCAATAAATTCTATATAATTTTTTTGGACTAAGACCGTGCCCAGTGAAAAATATTAATTAACAAGTTATTTAAAGAATAGATTTTATTTCTCAAGTTCACGTTCATAACAAATTAAAATTATTATTATTTTATTATTCGGCGTGTAGTTTTTAAATATTTATTACATCATTTAATGGATGGAATGCATTGAATATTTATTTTTTCCAATAACACAGTTCTATAAATAGAATGTTATGTATATTGTACAATGTATCGATTAGTGTAGTAAAAATAGATAATTTTTAGGCAGAATGAATTCAATTTTGTATCCTTATTCTCTATCCTTATCAACAATGAGAAATGTAATAGATAATTCTTAACGAACAAATAATTACAGACCAATAGTAAGAAATGAAATGAATTTGATTCTCTATGCTAGCACACGGAGATCGAGTTTAATTGGTAGGATATCATAAGAGAATGTGTGGATCACCACTAAATGGATTTGATCCTTTGATGCTCACATTGTAATTAAGGAATGATTGATTGGAATTTTTTACGGTCAACATTAATCAATGATGAAATTTAAAAATGATAGGTATTAATTTGTTAGATATTAAATCCAACTATTATATGCTTCATGTACATGATCCTCACTCATTGTTTTAAGAAACAATAATTAAAAGAAATATAAATTTATATCAAACTAGTGTATGAATCCACTACACTTGGATCAATTAAATTATGTATCCATAATTTGGGACTCTTATCCAGTCAATCATCTAAATTTCATTTATAATCATGAGACCAACCAAATTTTTAATGGAAACTAAAATTATTTCATTATATATATTAAATATATGACATAATTTCACCATTGGAAGTCCTGTCAACTTGAACTTGTAATGTTAATATATATCTTAGTGGAACATTTGTGTTTAATGTAATCTCAAAAGGTATTTTTGAATTCAGGGTTGATTTACATGAATGTCTTGATCTAAAATTTTTTTCCGCTTCATTTTGACAATATTTAATACCAAAAATCATTTCAGACATTTTTCATCATTTTTTGAAAAAAATAAAAAATATTAAGGACATTAATCATGTATAATTATAATATTACAAGACAATGATATTGATGTACCAATAATATTATCGACCATTGTAACATCTACATCTTCATGATGAACAAGAAACACAATGCATGACTCAAATGATACATAAATCCACATTCACATGTGATATTTTGGGTCTTTTCATTATATTTTATTTCTCTTGTGATACTTTACACCATACACCACACAAAAAGGTGATGTGTGGGAGTTTATAGATATAAATATCTTAAAATTTCACCCTATGGAATTATTGTAATATAATTTCATCACATGTATCTAGATTCATTTTTAATTAATTTATTCCAATTAGATATTTATAATTTGGAAAAATAGATTCCATATTTTGAATCATAATGTCAGAATTATTTATATAGGTCCCTCTTATTTTTGGACATTTTGAATTGCAACTCTAGTAATTATTTTTATTACCATGGTTATAAGTAAATCAGGAAATTAATGGTAAAAATAATATTATAATAATATTAATCTACCCTAAAATTATCTTAATTCAATTTCATTTAGTGTATTCCTACGATTAAAAATCATGGGTATATTTTAGGACCACTATGAACCACATAGATATTTTATGGAATTTATAATATTATATTCAGTGAATAGTTTTTTATTACACTTTTGTTCTTATAATATAACATATTTTAATATGGAGTTATAATTTGGCTATATTCTACTATAAATATTCCATAGAAATAAAAAAATATTACATAATGATAATTTAATTAAAAATTTTAGGAATTAAATAATTAAATTTAATTATTACACAAAATGATTTATTAATAGATTAATTAAAGAAAGAAACAATGAAATGGAATTAATTAAATAAAAACTAATATAGTTTTATATATTGGATTCCCTAAATAACATTTCTGGATAAATATGAAATTTTAGTGTTGATTTAAATTATTTTTTTAAGGAATAATTTTGTTATGAATTTGTTAAAAAATCAATTGTTATATAGTGTCAAAATGTACATATGTTTAAACTGATAATATAACACATATAATAAAATGATATAAATTTATAAAAATAAAATACTCATCAAAATATTTGTCACATGTCCCTAAATATCATTAATGACTCTGTAATATGACTATTTGAATGAGTTGTTAATTATTTTAACTCTCTAATTGTATATAACTTTATAAAATGGTAAGAGTTTAAAGGGTTAAAAGAAAGCATATGAGGATAACGGAATATTAAATGCATGAATAGATCTAATTGGATTATTATTATTTGACCCAAAATAATATAATATTATATATAAATTATTTTGGCACCATTTTTAATTACAATGGAATTTATATTAATTTAATACATTATATAGTTCCAATGGTGCCTCTCCCCTCTACTATAAAAAGGTACTCATTCCTCACTATTAATCACACTTAACAAACAATTTGTTTTATCCAGTATCTATCAAAAACCTTTACTAAATTCCATAATAAAATTATTTAGGCCTTAATTTATGCATAACACACCCCCTTATAAGTGTTTTATTGTTAAAAACTCTGATCATCCGAAGGAAATGTAATGTTTTCATTTAAGTATATATATTTTATGACTTATTCCATTTAATTCCAATTTAAATTATCCCAGAAGAAATAATAACTCCAGTATAATCAATATTCTATGATTTTGTTATGTTAATATAATCAAATACATCAATATCCAATTCCATTTAATAAGAAATGAGTTTTTTGTACGTGTATATGAGCGAACAATCACCTCCACAAACTGATCTAATTTGTTTTCCATAACTGTCACACATGACTAGTTATTATAATAGAATTAATATCCATATGTGATATTCCTTAATTATTTACAATTATAATACAGTAAAATATAAATTAGGTTTTTACTTTCCAATCTCATAAAAATGAAAATGTCATTCGTATGTATGTGTAAAATATCACCTCCACAAAAAGATGCGACTGATTTTTATTCATTATATTAATTTTATGATATATATAAATTTAATTTTATTTAAATGAATAATATGATATTATTTATCTTATGATGATTCTTTAATGTTAATATAAAACTTTCCTTCTTTCCCTAATTATCTTGAAAAACAGAAAATGTTACTCAAGCGTACATATTACATACCTTCTCTGTGATTATAACATTGTTCATTTTTTAGGACCACAATTCATGGTTTTTTATAATGGTATAATTTATTTTTAAAAATTATAATAATTTCGTGAATATTATTCTAGATATATAGTACATATGGCCACATAGTCTATTGACACCATACCATGTTATTTTTTGACTCTAGTATAGAATATCGACAAAATGTAAAATATGAACATAAATAATTTTGTAATTTATATAAAATAGTAATAAGTGTTGTAAAAGGTAAATTAAAAATTAAAACATTAAAAAAGAAGTATAAATAACTGATGTTTATTATTCATGAAAATAAATATTGTACATGATGAGTCAGACTCATGGTAAGGGATTTCGTCTCAATTTATATTCCATTGGAACTGATATTTTTTTTGTTTTGCACCAATTCCCTTTTATATGGTTTATATTCTTTCCATTTACATATTATATCATGAATAATCTTATTCACAAGATATTATATGTTTTAATTGTATTTTTAACGATTTTTATTCATGTTTTTTATTGGTAAGGGACTCTTTTTGTAAAACATTGTTTTAAATGTTTTAATGATTTATTCTTCTCAACAATTCTCATTTATGTCCATGTATTAAAAATGGACTTTATGAATTTATTTATATTTAAATTAATTTTTTAAAATGTTAATTTCTATAAAAATGTTTATATAGTTATGGTTTGAATTTATTAAATACTATTATTTTTAAATATTTTAAATGTGTTTTAAAAATTGATTGATTATTTTAATAACATGGAATTTTCTTAACATATACGTCATGAACCAAATTTCTTGATTTTATGTCACTTAATGTTTTTAATGATTACATTAAATGTTTTCTATTTTTTCAAAAAAAGTGTTACCATTTATTCATGTGCGGCATTATGATAAACTGAAATGTGATTTCAATGTTGGGAAATTATGATTCATTTATGGTGGATTTTTGTGATATGGTTTTGTTTTGGTTCATGGAATTGATTATATATACTGGTGGTTCTATGATAATATAAGTTCAAGTGATCCTGTGATAGATTTCCAATTAATTTGGTTATATTAAAGGGTTAAATGGGTTTGTTTCTTAAAATAAATTTTGGAAATATACAGTGATGGGTATTCCAAATGTAAAAAATAAAGGTTACTCCTTTTATAGTTGTGAAATCTACAATGTAAATAGAATATTGGTTCTAAAAGATACCATTATGATTTATAATTTATATAATTTATTTAAATTATTATGATTTCATGTGGTATGTTAATGAACTTCTGCTTTATTTGTGAAATTATATTTTTGATAAACTGTTTTCATGTTTTCAAAATATTAAAGGACTATCAACTTCATTATTAATTTTATGTCCCATTACTGATATTTTAATGCTAATACCATGTATTATTTTTTTCACAAGTATTATGATTTTTATGGACGATGTAGATTCGATGATCAATGAATTGAAGATGTGTCTTGAAAATAAATACTATTTTTTTAAAATGGGTTTCTTTGGGTGAAAAAATGGATAATGTTTGGAAGTTCCCACATTACTTTATTATAGTTTTTGTTATGTAATATTTGTTGCCTAATTATATAAAACACTAATCATGAAAGAATCATCAATGTTAAAGTTATTAAATTCATGAATAAAACTCAAGAATATGTATCATTTAAAGTTGGGCCCATGTGTAATGACACGAAATTTTGAATAAATCTTGTTTCCTAATTTTGTGTGTTATTTTATTTTTTATACTAAACAAAACTATTTCATTGTATAACATGAGTATAATTAAAATGACACCATTGGGTTTTGAATGTTATATGCCCATTGGTCAATATGACCGCTAGAAACTAAACGTTACGATTATTGTCTCCAAATACAAGTGATCTTCGTTAATTAAAATAGAAATAAGATTCGATGGCCCCACCCAGTAGTCTTGGACCGATCGAAGCCCATCTAACAGAACATTGGAAGGAGGTAGCACCACTAGGCTCTGCTCTGGACCAAACCCATGCTGAACATTATCGTGTGAAGCTAGAATGGAATTTCCTTCACGAGAAGTTAAAACTGATAGAAATTACTACTCGTGCGATGTGGGCTGAGCCTCCCTCGAATTCTTACACCTTAGCCCACCTTACACTTAGGTCTTATGATGGTGTGATAAGGGTCTATGTAAGGAGACCATAGCTGCCTTGTGTAATCGTTTGTTTTAAATAAAAAATTTTATTTCTTCTAATGATGATGTTTATGAATTTTCAAGTGTCCGGATAAATATAGTATGAATATTTATGGTGAATTTTATAAAAAGGATATTTTTTTAAAAAATGTTTCTGTAAACCTTAAATAATTAAAATTGTGTAATGATTTTCAAAACATGGTCTTCTACAATTATGTTCAGTAAAAAATTTAGAGTCTAATAAGATCAACATAATTTTTGATGAATAGTAAATTATGAATAGTGATTTTATGCTTAGGATTAGTAATGTGACCAAATAGATTAGTAATCTCACTTAAATAAAGTATTAATATAAACTAGGCCCCTTGATTAAGTAATGTGATTCAATAAAATGGTTAAATAACGGTTTCATAAATTATTAGTCAAGTATTAGTTTTTTTGGGAGAATAGTGTTTTTAATTAAATATTAAAGTAAAAATATTTAGAATATTATTTTTATAAAATGGATTTCATATTCTAACTCATAGAATCGATATTATGTAAAGGAAATTTTTGGGGATTTTTCTGAAAAAAATGAATTTTCAGTGAATAGTGTATTTATTTAAATATTTAATTAAAAATATTTAAAAAATTATTTTTATAAAATGGACTTCATTTTTGAAATCAAAGCATCGATATTTTGTTAAGGTGAAATTTTGGGATTTTTCTGAGAAAGTTGAATTTTTGATGAATAGTGAAAATAATGTTTTTTTAGTAATGAGTGTTTAATGACATCATTAAATGATGTATTAAGTATGTAATAAATATGGTCCACTTATGAATAGTAATATAAGGTATGAGGTGTCCCAAGTGGCCAATACCATGGGATAATACCATGGTCAGGCCCATGGTTTTTTCAAAACCACCAATGAGGTGTCCGTTGGCCATTAATGCCTTGTCCCCTCAATTTCTCTATAAATACCAAGCCATCCTCTCATACATTCGATGCCCAACTCTCCCCCAATGAATCTCTGGTCCCATTACCTCCCAAGTAGTCCTCCTAAGGTTCCCCCAAGCCCTCGAGGTCTCAACCTTTGAGTTTTAATAGTTATGTTTTAAGGTAAGGGATCCAAAGCTCTCTCTTTCTTTTCACATACTATCTTTTAAGTAATTTATTTTATGCTCCATGTTCTTTTGTTGGAGGATGTTCTTTTATATTCCTATTAAGGACCTTTTCATGTTCATATGATGATTTATCCCCTATTACTCTCATCATTTCGTTTTATGAATGTTTAAGTGGTGCCGTTAGGCTGCCGAAATTTTTGTAATAGATTCTTTCACCCTTCTCGTTTTCAAGATCTGTTTTCATGGCAAGTGTTTCATGTTCCTTTTTATTATTTTGGGGTATGATCTCTATATCTATCATACTGATCATTTATCTTCATATGTTGAGAGACCCCATTTTATCTCGTGAATTCATTTTATTGATGTTTAAGTGACGTCATTAGGCTGCCGAATTTTTAAGGGGTTATTTCACCTTTCTTATTTTCAAGATCTATTTTAATGTCATGTCTTTCAAGTTCGTTTTTATTATGTTAGGGTATGATCACTATATCTATAATACTGATAATTTTTTCTCATATGATGAGATACCATATTTGATCTCATAAATCGATTTTTGGATGATTTAATTGGCACTGTTAGGCTGCCAAATTTTCATAAGAGAAATCTTATTTTTTTATCATCCTTTCAAGTTATTCATTTCAGATGGTATATCATTCATTTTTCATTACCATGTTCTTAAATCCTTTATATTCTATTCTCCTAATGTTTTTTGTATCATTAATGAGTGGGTGACCCATTTCCCCTCTCTTTTCAATGTTTTCTAAAACCATGTATCATATCCGTTATGCTACAAAGTCTTCATCTCAAAATGTCTTTCCCTTTTTTTAAATTATTTTATTTTATTAAGTGAATAGACAATGATCTTTTTTATACTGGGGTATTCAAATATATAACAAAATGATCTATTTTAATTCTGGGATTTACATACATGAGACCCACTTTCCTTTTTTGTTGGTTTAAAGTGACATAAGTATCACGTCTTTAAAACAGTTTTTTTAAAATATGATGACTATGAAATGAAACCCATTTATTTTATTCTATATGGGTTGTTTTTTAAATGTTTGATGATGATATATTTGGATCACATGATAATAAAGAAAAATTTAAGGGTGCGCCCTGATTGCGCTCCAATGCATTTGGTAAAGACTTAATCTCTAGAGATGACCATTTTTAACGACGCCTTGGTGAATAACCTTGGTAATTTTTAAAGACACCTTAAGGATGAACCTTGGTGAAACAGAAATGATTGTCAATATTAAATGTTGTATCCACATCATCAAGTTATGAAATAAGTTATTTTTATTATGATATGCCTCATGATTTCTTTCTCATGCCCTAAAGTTCTTTTTCATGACATTGTTGATGTATCTCAAGTTCACATGTTAAATGTCTCCACTTGTTTCCATTAATGGGCCTTATGCTCACCCTTTCTTTTGATGTATGTCCCCAGGTTATTAGATGCAGTAATGAACCTAGGATGAACATAAGTAAACGCCTTTCAATTGTTTAAGAATAATGTTTTATGTTTAAATGCTTTATGTTACTGGTTTCCAAGACACTAAACCTGAAAGATCCTCGGTTCTGTAAAATGTAATGAAAGTTTATGTGATTAAAAGATGGGATGATATAGTTGGTATAAAATGATGTTTTAGTTATTTGTGGAAATATGGATATTAAAACTTTAGGAAGAACCCTATAATAAAGTTTAAATATAGGTAATCTTCATGGTATTTTGGTGAGTATTGATTAAGGGGTTTCCAAGAAAATACATGTCTGGATACGAGCATGTAGAGGTGGCTCTGGCACATATGTACATAGGGGTAAAACCCGAAAACACCGTATTGATCTAGAATCGAATGGGAACTGGTACACGACAACGAGCCTTTCTGTACTCTTAGTTACAACACTCTTGGGGGATATGCTTTAGTAAATTCATAATCTTAGTATGAACCATTATTAAAGGAACAAAGATAAAATAAAATAAAGATTCACATAAGAATATATGATCATGGATAACCTAGATTGGGACCTAGGGGATCACAAGTTAAGGTATACTTTTCCTCTACAATTTTTCCCTTCTATTCTTTACGTTTCCTTTTCATGATTATTGGCTAAGTATTTAAGCCCCCTAATTATACGTTCTTTTCTTTGTAAATGGTGGGAAATGGAAGAGCATGTCTTAACAACAAATGTGATACGAAATGTGACGATTGACCTATTAATGTGATAGAGATGACGAAAGATCATGTTAAACATGTTGTGATTATGCCAAACCAGCTATAAAAAATCACAAATAACAATTGATACCTACTTGAATGCCCAAATTCATCAACGAAGAAGAAGACAATGTCTCAAGGATGTTTATCTAATAAAGTGGATAAGGGAAAGAAGACCCATTTTATTTTTTGCATAACGTGTGGGAAGAGGCACCAAGGAACTGAGATATGTTTTACGTGTGGGAATATAGGGCATAAAGTATCCAATTACTTTAAAAAAATGGATAATGTGATGAATGGAGATAATGGTTGATCTAATGTACCATATACATTTTAATGTCATAAATGTAGATAAGTTAGACATTAACCAAGGAAATGATCTCTTGGAATGGATGAGAAGCATGATGAGCATCAACAATCATCGATGACAAGGGAATAATGCAAGTCCTATGCTGATATGGATTGTGATGACTGAAGTACATGTAACTTCTTCGCAATAATATTCTATGTCATGTTGTATTTTAGTTCGTCCTCTATGAGAATATCTTTTATGTTTTCTAAGATCATCGAGTCACTACCTAAGATGATTTTATATCATTAAGGAAAACATATATTGTTATGTACGACATGTTGATGTAGTGAAGTTGTTCTTCTTAAAAAAAAGATGGTGATTAGGGGATTAAAAGATGATTTTTATTTTGGAAGGCGTTCAATATTTTGGGAACCCTATTTGATCGAGGTAAATAGATTACTACGACATTTTCATTGAGGAGTAAAGGTTGACTTATATTTTTAAGAATCAATGAAATTAAGGAAGACTTATAGTAAATTAGGTTATATATGGAAATGATTAAACTATCTTGGGTAAAATGTTATTAGGTTAGTTACTTTTGTTATAAGATGATAAGAGTGGATGATTTGTTTGGATATTAAAGATAAAGTCTATCTTGGAAGACTATGTTATGAGATCGTTCTTATAATTGGGTTTCAATCTTAGTTTTGTTTATTTTGAGGAATTTTAAGGACAGTTATTTGTTGAATGGTCTATGATGAACTTTGGGTAGTACCAAGTAACATTGAAGATTTAAAATTAGTTTCCCTTCTTATGGGATTCTTTATTTTTGAAGAGTCTTTTTATCTTACCCTTTATGTTTTTGGGATAATGATTAAAGATAGATGAAATTTATAGTTAATCTTGTGTGGATTACGTGACTCTCAAGAAGATGATTCTTGTGTTTTGAAGAGACTAAGTGTTTTTGAATGCTCATCGTTTGGAGAAAAGATTAGTTTTGGAAGAAACATATTAAAGGATGAGACTCTACTTAAAGGTAGGTATATTTCCTTATGTTTATGTTCTATGTAGTAAATGAATTTCCCAAAATTTTGAAAAGGAACGTAAAAAAATGTTGTTGGTTTAAGTTTCCTACTAGGTAATCAATGAACGTTTACACACATCATAAGTTTTTGATTTTCTCATGGTTAACATTCTCCTAATAATGTCTTCTATTACTCTCCCCCAGAACTTGACCCTTTGTTTTCTCCTCCAGGTCCATGTTTTCCTACATGAAATCCTTGTGTGGGTTAAATTGGGTAACCTTTGTACTTCCCTTTCTTTCTTTTAAAGTTATAGTTTTAATGACTCCTTTTCCGATCTGGGACTTTTAATGAAATTTCAAAACCCAATTTTAAAATTTGTGAGGACGCAATTTCTTAAGGGGGGAAGATTGTAACGACAAATTTTTTTGAATAAATCTTGTTTCCCTATTTTTTGTGTTAATTTATTTTTTATACTCAACAAAATAGTTTCATTTGATAACATGAGTATAATTAAAATGATACCATTGGGTTTTGACTGTTATATGACTATTGGTCAATATGACCGTTGGAAACTAATCGTTTCGATTGTTGTCTCTAAATACAAGTGATCTTGGTTAATTAATATAGAAATAAGATTCGATGGCCTCACCCAGTAGTCTTGGACCGATCGAAGCCCATCTAACAGAACTTGGGAAGGAGGTAGCACCAATGGGATTTACTCTGGACCAAACCCAAGCCGAACATCATCGTGTGAAGATAGAACAGATTCTTCTTCTCGAGAAGTTCAAACTGATAGAAATTACTACTCGTGCGATGTTGGTCGAGCCTCCCTCGTATTCTCTCACCTTATCACACCTTACATTTAGGTCCTATGCTAGTGTGATAAGGGGATATGTAAGGAGACTGTAACTGCCTTGTGTAATTCTTTGTTTTAAATTAAAATTTTGATTCCTTCTTATGATGAAGTTTATGAATTTTCAAATGTCCGGATAAATATAGTATGCATATTTTTGGTTAATTTTAGAGAATGTATATTCTAAAAAAAATGTTTATGTAAACCATAAATAATTAAAAATGTGTAATTATTTTTAAAAAATGGTCTTCTACAATTATGTTCAGTACGAAATTTAGAGTCGAATAAGATCAACATAATTTTTAATGAATAGTAAATTATGAATAGTGATTTTATGCTTAGGATTAGTAATGTGACCAAATGGATTAGTAATCTCACTTAAAGAAAGTATTAATATAATCTAGGCACCTTGATTAAGTAATGTGATTCAATAAGATGGTTAAATAATAGTTTCATAAATTAGTAGTCAAGTATTAGTTTATTTCAGTTGAATAGTGTTTTTTAATTAAAAACTAAATTAAATATATTTAGACAATTTTTTTTATAAAATGGATTTCATTTTTGAACTCAGAGCATCGATATTATGTTTAGGTAATTTTTGAGGATTTTTCTAAAAAAAATGAAATTTCAGTGAATAGTGTATTTATTTAAAAATTAAATTAAAAATATTTAATTTTTTTTTATAAATTGGAGTTAATTTTGTGAAATCAGAGCACTGATATTTTCTTAAGGTTAAATATTGGGATTTTTCCGAGAAAGGTGAATTTTCGATGAATAGTGAAAATACAGTTTTTAAGTTACAGGTGTTTAATTACATCATTAAATGATGTATTAAGTATGTAATCAATATGGTCGACTTATGAATAGTAATATAAGGTATGAGGTGTCCCATGTGGCCAGTACCATGGGCAAATACCATGGGCAAGCCCATGGTTTAGCCCAAACCACCAATGACGTGTCCCTTGGCCATTAATGCCTTGTCCCCTCACTTTCCCTATAAATACCAAGTCATCCTCTCATCCATTCGACTCCCAACTCTCCCCTGATGAAGATCTGGCCTCATTACCTCCAAAGGAGTCCTCCCAAGGTGCCACAAAGCTTTCAAGGTCTCAACTTTAGAGTTTTAAGCATTACGTATTAAGGTATGGGATCCAAACTCTCTCTTTCTTTTCAAAAACTCTCTTTTTAGTCATTTTTTATGCTCCATGTTCTTATGATGGAGGATATTATTTTATATTCCTTTTAATTCCCTATTCACGTTCTTTTGATGTGAGATCCCCTCTTACTCTCATAATTTCGTTTTATAATTGATTAAGTGGCGCTGTTAGGCTGCCAGAAGTTTTGTAACAGATTCTTTCACCCTTCTCGTTTTCAAGATCTATTTTCATGTCAACTCTTTAAAGTTCCTTTTTGTTAATTTAGGGTATGATCTCTATATCTATCATACTTATCATTTATGTTCATATTATGAGATACCCTATTTGATCTTATAAATTCATTTTTTTGAAGATTAAGTGACGACGTTAGTCTGCCAAATTTTTAAGGTGGTCTTTCACCCTTCTCATTTTCAAGATCTATTTTCATGTCAAGTATTTAAAGTTAATTTTTATTATATTGGGGTATGATCTCTATATCTATCATACATATCATTTATGTTCATATTATTAGAGACCCAGTTTTATCTCGTCAATCCATTTTTGGATGATTTAATTGATGCCGTTAGGCGGCTGAATTCTCATCAGAGAAATCTTATTTTTTTGTCTTCCTTTCCAGTTCTTCGTTTCATATGGTATATCATTAAAATTTCATTACCATGTTCCTAAATAATTTATATTATGTTCCACAACTGTTTTATGTATCATTTATGAGTGGGTGACCCATTTCCCCTCTCTTTTCAATGTTTTCTAAAACCATGTATCATTGCCGTTATGCTGCAGAATTTTCGTCTCAAAATTTCTTTCCCTTTTTTTAAATTATTTTATTTTACTAAGTGAATACTCAAAGATATTTTTTATATAGGGGTATTCACATATATATCAAAATTTTCTATTTTAATTCTTGGATTTACATACATGAGACCCACTTTCTTTTTTTCGTGGGTTTAAAGTGAGATATGGATCACGTCTTTAAAAAAGATTTTTTAAAATGTGATGACTATGAAATGAAACCGATTTCTTTTATGCTATATTGGTTGTTTATGAAATTATTGATGATGATATATGTGTCTCACATGATAATAAAGACAAATTTATGGGTGTTCCCTGATAGTGATCTAATGCATTGGGTAAAGACTTAATCTCTAGAGATGACCATTTTTAACGACACCTTGGTGAATAACCATGATAATTTTTAATGAAAACTTGGGGATGGACCTTGGTGAAACGAAAATGATTGTAAATATTAAATGTTGTAGCCACATATTCATGTTATTATATAAGTTAGTTTTATTATGATATGCCTCATTATTTATTTCTCATGCCTTAAAGTTCTTTTTCATGACATTGTTGATGTATCTCAAGTTCACATGTTAAATGTTTCCCCTTTTTACCTTACTAGGCCTTCTTCTCACCCTTTCATTTTATGTATGACCCCAGGTTATTAGAGGAAGTAATGAACCTAGAATTAAAATAAGGAGAATCCTTTCAAGTGTTTAAGAAGAATGTTTTATGTTTTCATGTTTTAAGTTCCTGGTTTCGAAGACACTAAACCTTAAAGATCCTTAGTTTTGTAAAATGTAATGAATGTTTATGTGATTAAAAGGCAGTATTCTATATCTTGTATTTGGTATAAATGGATGGTTTAGAAAACATTAAATATAATTAATATTTCTTAAGATTTAGGGATATCATCACAGGTTTATAAATTTATGTTTTATCATAAGTGAAAGGTCTTAGAAACACCTTTTTTGCCTTATTTTTTTTGATATATTAATGTGATTAATTGTATTATTGGAGACCTATATTTTTGTGAAAATTATAGGTTATTAATTTTGTGGATGAAAAATTAAATCCTAGAGATAAACCATGAGGTTAAAATATGTTATAGTTATTTTATATGATTTTATCATAGATTTTTATACTATTATTAGAAGGTTTTAATTTTTTAAAATTGAAAACATGCAAGACGTGTCAAAACCCATAACGTTTGGAACCACTAGTAGAATAAAACACAGAAATGAAGGGACGCCAGTGTTTATCTCATACCACTGGCCTATGTGAAATCCCTGTTTAGTAAGGATTTTTCTTTTCAGTTAAATAGTTGATTAAATAAGAAGAAGTTGACTATGGTCACATATGTTTTATCAAATGTATAGCCTTGGTATTAGAAAATTATTTTTGTATTATGTGTTAAATATTATTTTGGAATATGTTCACTATTATGTAAACTTTATATTATTAAGGTAAACAGTATAAAATGTAATTTATTTTAGGAATAAAGGGTTAATTATTTAATTGCGTACTTATAACTATTTGACTTATTAATGGAAATGAATAACCAATATTAGAGAATAAGTGATTTTTTAAGACATAATGAGTGGTTGAAGTTATTTGGAAGTAAATGTTAAAATTTATAGTGAAAAAATATGTTATCATATACTTGTTATTTTCGGTGTAAAATCATAGTTTGGATTATTTTTTATGAATATTAAGGAAAATCATTGATCAAATTGTTTATAATGGACATTGTGTAGTACTATATAATTTTGGAGAATAAATGAAGTCCTTGTCCTTATAAATAATTATTATTTAGGAGAATTTATATGATCATATCCTATAATTTTCAGTTTTAATGAATGTTTGAAGACATTATAAATAGCTAGTTAATCATTTGTAGATTATGTGATTCTTGAGAAGTATATTCAAGTGTATAAAGAATTGTAATAAAACCCATTAAATATTAATCATTTAGAGAAAAAAGATGAGCCTTTGGTGTAATTTATTTTCAATGTATGAAACTCTAATTGTCATGTTAGTGTATTTCCTTATGATCATACTCTAGGTAGTTAATTAATTCCACATTTCTATAAAAATTATCTTTTAAAAATGTTATTTGTTTATATTTTTCAATTATATTTAGAACAATCACATATTTGTGGATTTTTAATGGAAAAAATTCCAATGATTATGTTATTTGTCACTATATATTAGTATTTTAGACTTAGTTTTATCATCCATGTCAACGTATTCCTATGTTGAATACTAGAATGCATTATCTCAGGTGGCCTTCATATACTCCTTTATTTATTTAAAAGTGGATGTTTTGTTATTCCATTTTCCAATATGGAATTACACTAAATGTATTTTAAATTTTCGTGCCTTAGTTACTGACACAAAATTCAAATATCAAGGATGCAATTTACAATATGGGGGGAAATGTAACATCTTGATTTTTTAAAAGGAAACACTATGATGTAACACATTTAGTTTATGTGAACGACTTAATAATATTATTTAATATGACAGTTATCATATAGACATTATAATTGTTGGAATGAAAGGGATTAACTGAATTATTAAAAAATGATTTACACACTTTTATATAATTGTTCATGAAAAACCAAATGAAGTAGATATTTTAGAAAACCCAATGGAGTGCCATTGGAGAAACAACCTTCAATGAATAACATACTCCAATGAAGAACCTCCTCCAAAGAAAAACAAACCTCAGACTCAGACGACCCTCATGCTTAGATCAGGACCGTGTTACGGGACTAACTAACGTCAGCATATTCATCATATTTTCATCCTCCTCCTTCCATATCCAATGAACGAATGTGGTAGGGGTGTTTTTATGATTTTTCTTCGTGGTTTAACGTTGAGTAATTCTTCTCGAACCACCTGTTATATGTCTAAGGCGGATAGTGTAGTGCAATCAAACAAGACATGATCACTCCACTTTTCATCATTGATTGATGTGTCCTTCTCAAGCGGATTGATTGGTTAAGCTCCACCCGACCAAGTTGTCGGAGACTTACACTGTCAGAGTTAATGCAATGGCTGGCACACTAGCCAACTGTGATGATGGTGGTGGTGCAACCGCACTGCCGATGTAAGCTGCGACCCCTCATCCACGACTGTTGGCCGACCATGTGGAGGATAGCTGACGCTCATCTTCGCCATCGGTTGAGGAGGAGGTCATGATTTCATAGCCACGGTGGTGAAAATAGATGGTGATCGTTAGCCAGCCGGTTATGGGAGGACAACAGCCACGTCGTGCCGGTAGGAGGAGAGCCTACCGATTTTCCGGCCTTCCGTGTCATGTCGAGCAAGACCTGCTCTCACAGGTCCAGTGTGCCAGAACACAGTGCCACATGGAACCGCCGGGTTTGCCAAGCCGAACAGTCCATTGGACTGTTGGTAATACCGATGGTGATTCCCCTCTGGAAAGCGACTACGGTGGGCCCCACCCCGATGAGCCACACCCAACTGAGCAGGTCGTGCCCAACAGGGCCACGCCGAGTGGGCCGCACCCAGTGGGCCGGGCCGCCCCGGCCAACCCCCCCCCCAACATTGCATTCTAGACTGGACTGAGGCCCAGGGGGCTGGGCCAGTTGCGGCCCAGCCCATCTGGGCTGAACTTGGACAGGGTCGGGTCAACCCTTACTTGGTCGGGTCAGTTCGGACTTGGGCATATCTTGACCGAGTATCGCCTTTTGGTCCATATCAGGGGAACCGAGCATCCGTTTGACGAACATTAAATAGTAATAGAATCCTTTGATCGAGAAGGTCCTTTTTGTATAATCTACTTGAGTTTTGGATAAATTTGGATTTCGGCCGAGTTGGATCAAACCCAAATCTATCAGGGTCCTCAGAACGGAAACACTAACAACTTATAGACCGGGCATCCAATTAATGCGTCTTCTATCGCATTGAGTCTCTTATGACATGAAAGTTTTTTGGGATACTTCTTCATGGGACTTCGTGGTTGTATAAATATCAACCGATGGCTTGAAGAGCATAACATCTCGTAATCATTAATTATTAGTGTTGGATCCTTATGACTAGCTGTACATGAGGATTCTTCAGATCCTTTGTGGGTCATCTTTGGATCATGTGTGTGTTAGTGCTAATCAATCCTATGTGGTTCATTTCATACCAATATTGTGTGGGTCATCTCCAGATCCTATGTGGGTCATCTTCAGATCTTGTGCGGGTCATCTTCGATCTTGGGTGGTTCAACAGCAGAGCTTTACAACAAAGTAAGATGATCTAGCAATACATATAATCATATATACTTCCTTACATAAGTTTTACTATGTGTGAGACGAGTCTTTACCGTTGTGGTATTATTCTGTGTGGTGATAACTTTTTGGTAATCTTCTTTGAGGCATTATCTTTGTCGTACATACCATGTGGTGATACATATTTGGAAATTTTCTGTGTGATGTTAGCTTTATGGAACATAACTTTGTGGTGTTACCTTCTTGGTATTCATTCCTTCCTCAAACAGTTGAGCCTTTTGGCTAAACATTTGGCCCTTGTACATCCTCATGAATGAGATGGTTATACTTGATAACTTAGGTATATGTATGGGCTTATACCTAAGTATGGTTTACCGATGTTACTTTATTTGGGATTACAATTTTGATTTCTGGTTTGTCCATGATGGATTTTTAGAGGCCTTAGGGGGTTTTAGAGCCTCTAATGGGTATCTTTATTCTCACCCCTTCACAGGTTACTCCCGCACCATGGTGTGTCTTGTCCAGATGATGGACATCGCTGATTTAGGTCGAGGGTACCATGACAAGAAGCTACTAGAAGGTGTACCTTAGATGGGGCATACCACAGAGAGAACCGGTCGAGAGTTGTACCTACCCTTCTGGTAGGAACCCTAGTGTGTGTCCACATGAGATATTTTTAGTTTTACATGTACTTTTCAGTTGGGCTTCTATTTCATCCCCTTTAATTACTATACACACTCTTTTTTACTATATAGTCTACTTTGTGCTCATATCTTGTTGTCTGTTTGGTTTTGTGAGTTTTCAGGTTAAAAATAAAATGCCTTCAAGGTTTTAGGATATGATTTTATGGTACTAGGCACTAGCCACCGGCCTATGGAAGGTTGGATTGGGGTATTCACGACACAGGCCCCGAGGGAAGGGTCTTGATAATTTGGAATCATAGGAGTCAGTTCAATATGAGAAATTGTACTATGATATTTTGATTCGAAAATAGTGTTATGTGAAATGAGTGTCGTTTTATGTTTGGGTAAAATCCTGTGTTAGTGTGGTGGCCAATATATCCATTCACATGACGCTGACTTTTGATTTATGACTCATTGCACGAAAACACAGATTGCATGTGTATTTTTGAATTTTTTTTTTCTGATCTCATTGAGTCAGCTCACCAAGCATAACTTATTGACTATGGTGCACCTATTTTTCTTCAGGATGCCTCCACGAAGACTGCCAACTGGGGTTTCAGATTGAGTACATGATGACCGCCCACCAAGCAATGAGGCAATAGTGCAGGGCCCCCTTTTGGAAGTTGTACCATCGAGTGGTGTACTAGAATCACCTCTACCGGTTGTGCAGCTGATGCCACTATCCCCAGTAGAAGAGGGTGCACATCTATTGAGTTCATTTCACGAGTTCCAGCGCCATAGGCCATCTAGAATCCGTGATGTGATGGATCCACAAGTGGTTGAGGACTGGATGGAGGCTGTGGTGAGAGTTTTTCAACTATTGGGGACATCATCTGATCTCATTTTAATCCTTGCCGCAAGTATTCTTCATGAAACAACAGGTAGATGGTAGAGCATGATGCTTAAGGTTCACAATGGGGTGAATCTCCTATGGGTGGACTTTGAGAGCCTATTTAGGGAAGATTTCTTCCCAACAACATTACATGATGTGCGTATACAAGAGCTTCTCCACTTATAGTAGGGAAACATGGTCGTGGCTCCGTATTTAGTGAGGTTCACGGAACTATCCCGTTTCTCCACTAATATGGTGAGAGACCCGTTATTCAGGGCCCTGACCTTTTATCAGGGGCTCAAACGGGAGATTAGAGCTTCAATGATTTCTCTCAGCATTCCAACACAGGATGTGGTGTTAGGGTGAACCCTCATAGTGGGGAGCTTCATGCTGAGCAGTCACTGGCTGCGAGACCCACTACCAGACGACATGTAGAAGAGTCATCTGCACGTGGTAGCAAACAGATGTTGTAGAGGTCAAAGAGGTCTAGAACTAAAGGAGGTAGATCGCATGATACATGGTCGGTTATGCGAACCTCTCAAGACAGATCAGAACAAGTGAGGAGTAGGCAATGTTACTCGTGAGACGAGAAGGGTCACATGGCTTGTGACTACCTGACCCACCATACGAACGACCAGTAGATGGTCAAGGGTCCACCTAGGCTGAGGCAAAAATTCGATCATGGATCTCCGCAGGCTGGAGGCGGACATGGAAGATGAGAAGGCCGTGTAGTAGGCGGGTTTGGGAATTCGTGGTTCTACCACAGCCACCTCTAGGTTGTCTACCCCAACCACCTCGAGAAGGTGCACATGGTTAAGCTCAACTCTAAGTAGCTAAGGCCTACGACCAAAAAACTCCGAAGATGATATGAGGTCTGATCTGTGTCTACTCTACCCTATCTACAGTACTTATAGACACAAAATTTAGACACTCTTTTATTTCCATGACCCTCATTTATAGCTCGGAGACTGCAGTGGAGCTGTTGGCTCAATCCATACGGCTAGAGTCTCTTACGAGAGATGATTCAATGATTACACAATGCTGACAGTAGTGTGAGATTACATTAAGAGGATAGAGCTCCACCTCAGTTCTTCTAGTAGTGGCATCGAGGCCTGACGGTGTAATCTTGGGTATGGATTGGTTATCTACAGTGTATGCTCAGATAGACTGTATTAGGTGCCAAGTGCGGTGTGTCTGTGAGGATGGAACAAGGTGTTTCTTCACCAGAGAGAAGGGATCCTTTTCAGAACATGATGGACTTACTGGGATGAGGGTGCAGTCGATCACACATATGTTGGCTAGCCATACCCTCAGTGTGGTTGATATTGAATGTCCAAGCTATCCCGTAGTGGTGGAACAGTACGCTGATGTTTTCCATGAAGATGTTTTGGGTCTACCTCCTCGTAGAGAGGTTGAAATTTATGTCAACTTTTACTATGGTATGAAACTGATATCTATTCCATCATATCATATGTCTTCTGTGGAGCTCTAAGAAATACGGGTATATCTAGATGACTTGTAGAGGAAGGGGTTCACTAGGCCTAGTGTTTCTCCCTAGGCAGCCCCGATTTTTTTCTCCATGAAGGCGGATGAGAGTTTAAGACTCTGTGTGGACTATTGGTGCCTAAATCAGGTGACAGTGAATAATAAGTACCCTCTACTATGGATTGATGATATTTTTTATCAGCTGAAGGGAGCACAGTGGTTTTTAAAGATAGACCTTAGATCCGGCTATCACCAGCTCAGGGTACGAGACATGGATATGTAGAAGACGACCTTCAGATATCGGTATGGCCATTATGAGTTCTTGTATATGCCATTCTTAATGAACTAAACCCCATTAGTGTTAATTGGAATCATGAACATGATCTTATAGTCATTCCTTGATCACTTTGTGGTATTCGTCATTGACAACATCCTGGTATACTCAGATACAGAGGAGTAGCATGCCTATCATCTGCAGAAAGTTCTAGACACTCTCCGAGAGCACCATCTTTATGGTAAGCTCTTGAAGTTATAGTTCTGGATCCGAGAAGTTAACATCATAGGACACATCATCTCAGAGGCTGCAGTTGTGGTGGATCCAACGTAGATTGAGGTTGTGCTTGCATTGGAACAACCTAATAGTGTGACAGAGGTGCGGAGTTTCTTGGGTCTACCAAGTTACAAACGGAGGTTTGTTCCAGACATTTCAAGAGTTTCAACAGCCCCATCAGCATTGATGAAGAAGGGGAAATCCTTCATGTGATCAGAGAGATTCCATTAGAGTTTCTAGTAGCTGAGGTAGAGAGTAACGTGTTCCCCTATCGTGAGGATACTGGAGGAGGGATTTGGGAACGTAGTCTACTCTGACGCATTATTGATCGGGATTGGATGTGTCTTGATGTTGGAGTGAGATGTGATCGCGTATGGTTCTCAATATTGGAGACATAATAAGCAGATCTACGCTACCCATGACCTGGATTTAGAAAAAGTGGTCTTAACCTTGATTATTTGGAGACACTACATGATGGGTGAACATTTTACAGTCTACTATGATCATAAGAGTCTCAGTTATATCATCTCTTCAAAGAAACTAAACATGAGACAATGGAATTGGAAAGAGTTCCTCCAACACTATGATGTCGAGATATTTTATACTCTTGGGAAGGGGAACGTAGTAGAAGATGCACTCAGCATGAGATCTGGTATACAGTTGCTGAATGAGACAATGAAGTAGCTATCCTCTTTGCAGATATCCGATGTGGATCGAAATGGATCATCTTATCTTCAATCTCTGATAGTCACTCCCCCAATCCTTCAGCGAGTTAGGGAGGAACAACATGTGGACACTGACTGCGAGGCTCAACGAACTCAGATATTCATAGGATGTGGACCTGATGGATTTTATTAATGTGGGGAGCACTTCATCCTCTTCAATGGACGTACTATGGTACTGGTGGTGCTATAGGAGGAAGTGTTGAGGTAGTTACATACGTCCCCTCTAGTAGTATATACATTTGTGGAGAAGATGTAACAGGAACATCAGTGTCGGCAATGGTGGTAGGGAATGAAGAAAGCTGTGGTAGAGTCTGTCTCTCGGTACATCACCCCTAATTTAGTGAAGGCAAAGCATCAAGTTCCATCAAGAATAATTCTGAAAGTATATGTTCCAGTGTGGAAGTTGGTTGGAATTTCCATGGACTTAATTAGGAGACTTATACGCATGTCCATGGGACATGATTCCATCAGGGTGATCATTGACCGACTGACCATGTCATCCCACATCCTACCAATCAGAGAGTAGTGAACAGTATATAGAATTGGACGCCATTATGTGCAAGAGATTTTATGTCTTCGTGGATAGTAATCTATGATTTTCCCCAATCGTGAAGCATGTTTTACTTCACGACTATGGAAGGGGTTGCAGGAGGCGTTCAGGACAGAGCATCGATTGAGCACTGCCTTCTATCCTTAGACAGATGGTCAGTCAGAGCAGACCATTCAGACCCTTGAAGACATGATGAATTCTTGCATCCTTGATTTTAGCATTTTATTGTAGGATCACTTTCCCATGGTGGAGTTTTTGTACAACAACCACTTTCACTCCACCATCAGTATGGAATCATTCGTGGCTTTGTACGGTCGGCATTGCAGATCACCTCTCTGTTGGACTGACCCTGGGGAGTCATCACTCATGGGACGGGAGATGGTACAAGCTTCCATGGAGAAGGTTCAGATCATCCAGCAGCCGATGAAGACTGCACTGAGCAAGAAAACGTCTTATGCTGACAGAAGACAGATTCCTCTCATCTTCAAAGATGGTGACCATTCCTCCCTATTGGTCTCACCTCGATGAGGGTTGCAGAGATTTGGTCAGAGTGAAAGGTTATCACTGAGGTTCATCGAACCCTTTTAGGTCGTCAATATTGTTGGCGAGGTTGCTTCTACTTTTCTATTCCCCCTCAGCTACACCAGGTTCAAGGAATTTTCCTCATATCATAGCCGAGGAGGTCAGTGAATGATCCTCTGCACATCATTGACCGGGGTGACATAGACATTGTTTATGGGGCAACATTTTCCGAGGTTATAGTAGATAATGATGATTGACAATAGAGAGTCATTCATGACCAATCAACACCTTTGGTGCATGTATGATGGCAGCACAAGAACCTCCAGGAGAGAACATGGGAACGAGAGGCTCAGATTCATTCTCAGTACCCCAACTTGTTTCCCAAGTTTGTATTATGGCTTTCGGAGATGAAAATCCCTAAGGTGGGGAGAATGTAAAAACAAGGAATTTTACATTTATTTTTTTTATTATATAGTAATATTACGAGACTAAGAAAATTGAAAGCATGTGATTTAGAAGCCCAATGTGACCGGAATGAATTTCTTAACATTTTTTCGAGTATATTCACTAAACGCATGAGTGGAATTTTCTATTTTTTGAAAAGTTGCTCAGAATTGAAATTCGTGGACACTGTTGAAATCCCTGTGCTGATACATTCTTAATGGAGCCTTAACCTCGATCGCAAATGGTCGAAGGTGGAAGTTGTATTTTCAGATTTCTAGGGGAGAATTAGAAAATTAAATAAATAACTATTATTTTATTGAAACCTCCCATTCAAATTTTGGTGGTGGGGTCAACCCTACTATGAACACCCCCATTATTATGAGGAAGCTCTTGGTTTTTCCCCAATTTAATGAGCCTACATTAGTTGATTTAATTTACTTCACTCAACTAAGTTGGCTCCTCACCTCTTGTGGGAAAAATCACTGTCAAAGGAGAGAACATGGAGATCCATTAGAGATAAATCCTCCAACAAATAACCTCCTCTAACAAAGGACCTCCTCCAACGAAGAATGAACCACCAATCATGATGACACTCGAGTTCTGATAAATAGTGTGTTGCGGGAGCGACCAACATCAGCATCTCCATCGTCTATGTATTATTCCTCACACCATCTCAAACAAACAATCTAGGTAGGGGTGTGTTTCTGATTGTTCTTCATTGATTTATGTTGAATCATTCTTCTCGACCCACCTGCTATTAGTCCAACACGGAGGGTGTTGGAAAAAAAATAGGCACTGATCCCTCCACATTTATTTATTGATTGACATGTTCATTGGGGGTGGATCGACGGACTAAGAAAAAACCGATCACGTTGCCGGTGACCGACATAGAAAGGGTTTAGGCGGTGGCCGACACATTGGACGACCACGATGATGGTGGTGATGCGACCGCGACGCCGATGTAGCATGTAGCCCATCATCCATGATGGTTGAAGGCGGCGGTCACCAAGCCAAACGGATTTGTGGAGGCTAGTCGGCGTGCATCCGCTCTACTGGTAGAAGAGAAGGTTGTAGCCGCATAGCTGCGATAGTGAACCTGGAGGGCAGCCGACACCCGGAAAACCATGGTAGGACTGTGGTGCCATCACACCATTGTGAGGAGAGTCAGTCAGTTTTCTTACTGGCCATTTCATGTTGAGCAGGTCCTGCTTCGGCTGGTCCCACATTACAGTAGGCGGTGCCACATGTCAGTGCTGGGTTGGCCCATTTGAACGGTTTTTATGACCTTTCGGAATACCAGGGGGCACTCCCCCCCCCTCCCAGGGTAGTGGCTTGGGCAGGCCCCGCCACGGAGGAACACACCCAGATGAATGGGATATGCCTAGTAGCCCCCCCTTTATAGGCCATACCTGACCACAGACCTGGGTGCTAATCCCATTGTGACCTAGCCCATTTGGTCTGAACCCGAGCCCATCTAGACCTAGTAACACCTCTTCATCCATATCTTGAGAACTAGTCATCCATTTGACAAACCGCCTATAGTGACAAAATACTGGGATCGAGATGATAATTTTGGTATAATCTAAATGATTTTTGGATAATTTTGGAGTATGTTCAGGTTGGATCAAACCCAAATCCAACCATGCCCTCGGAATGTCAATGATAACAACATACATACCAGGCGTCTGATTGATGCACCGTCTGTCGTGTTGGGCCTCTTATGGCATGACAGGCCATTGGGTAACTTTTTAATTGGACATAGTATTTTTAAGTATATACCAATGGATTGAGGAGTGGATGCTCTCGTAATCACGATTTATTTGTGCGAGAACCCTATGACTGACTGTACATGAGGAGTCTTCAGATCCTGCGTGGGTCATCTTCAGATCATCTGTGGATTAGCGCTCTGTAATCCTGTCTGGGACAACGCATGCCGATATAGTGTGGGTCATATTTAGATTTAGTATGGGTCATATTCAGATCCTTTGTGGGTCATCTTTGATCCTCTGTGGGACAACAACAAAGATTCTTGAGGATGTATGAAGATATAGTAATACAACCAATCATATGTACTTCCATAGTTAAGTTATACCTAGTGTGAGCTATGTCTTTATATTTGTGGTATTCTTCTCTTTGGTGATACCTGTTTGGTAATATTTTTTGTGGAATTACCTTTTTTGTATGTACCTTCATGTTGATACCTATGTGGAAATATTCTTTGTGGAGTTAACTTTGTGGTACTTACCATTGTTGAGTCACATTCGTGGTATTCTTTCTATTGTGGAATTGTTGTGCCATTGGACATGAATTTGGGCCTTGTGTTTCCTCATGAATGACAATGTTATTCTTGATAACATAGGTATATGTATGGGAATATACGTATGTAGGGTTGAATTTTGTTACATACAACATGATTATGGTTTTTCCTTGTGATTTATCCTTGGTGGATTCTGAGAGGCCTTAGGGTGTCTTGGGGTCCTTACTCAGTATCGTTATACTCACCCCTACACAGGCTATGCCTGAACCTAGCATTATCTTGTGCAGATGATGAATAGAGCTGATCATGGTCGAGGGAACTAGAACTGGAGGCTACTCGGAGGTGGACCTTAGACGAGGCGTACTAGAGAGATGACCATTTGAGAGTTTTACCTACCCATTATGCAGGAACCTTGGAGGGTGTTCACATGAGTTGTTTTTAGATTCACATTTACATTCTAGTTGGGATTGTATTCCATCCCCATTACATACTATACACACTCTTTTGATTATATTGTTTAGTTTGTTCTTGTATCTTGTTGTGTGCTTGGTTGTGTGAGTTTTCAGGTTAAAAGTGCAATGCCTTCTGGGTTTTAGGGATATGCCTTTCCAGTGTTATTCACCATCCCTTATCCTATAGAATTCGGGATTTGGGTAGTCACGACACAGGCCCCGTGGGGCGAGTCATGATAATAAATTTCCAAAAATTTACATAGTTACTCATTATGATGTGTTTGTTTTGATTTGGTAATTATTTTAACTCTCAGTATATAAATTACCTCATAAAACGATAAGAGTTAAAAGGGGTTATAAATTATAATGATTAAAAAATAATGAAAACTTGTATATTTTTTTTAAGATGATTATGAATAGATCTCTAATAATCCTATATTATAAATTAATTATTTTGGGAAAATTGTAAATTTTAAATGAATTAATATAAATTCAAAACTTTAAATAATTTAAGGCTGTTTCTCCCCTCTCTTACAAAAAGAACCCATTGCTCTTTATTACTCACACTTCCAAAACATTTTTGTTTATCCAATATCTACCCTAAACACATACTATAATCCTTCCCGACATTATTCAATGCTTATTATAGGCATAAAACCCTCTTTATTGGTGATAAGTTGTTAATAACTGTGATCATCAGATGGAAGGGTAATTTTTTTATTTTGGTATTTCTATTTTATTTTTTTCCATTACCTTAAAATATTATTTATTCCTGGTTAATTAATAAACCAGATATCAAAAATATTATAATATTATAATTATTTTGTTAGCATCCCCAAAATCCATCTCCAATTTCATTAAATGTTACATGAATTAATTCTTTGTGCATACGTGTTCATTATCACCTCCAAAAACCTATCTATTTTTTTCCATAACCATCTCTCATTATTGGTTATAATAATATAATCATTTTTAATAGGCGATATTAATTAAATTGTTAATAATTATACGATAATTTTATCTCAATTACATTATAACTTATCATTCAAATAAGACATTAATGATGTTATTATAATTATATAAACATATAATAATACATACTATCTTTCCATAATGGTTAATAAAAAATGTAGGAAGTTAATCATACGTACGTACGACTTTCCAACTCCATGATTATAACGTTGTTAATTTTTCATCACCACACATCATAGTTTGATTTAAAGTTACTATTTATCTACAAAAATGATAATAATTATATTAATATTTTTCTAGAGATGAAGAACTTATGACCACATGGAATATTGACATCGTACCAAGTTCATTTTCGACTGAGGTGACAAATACTGAAAAATTGTCAAATATGAACTAAAATAAAAATCGAATTTTTTTAAAATATTAATAAGTGATATATAAGGAATAATAAAATTTAATTGGTTCTAAATAATGTATAAATTAACCTATTTTTATTATTATGGAATATATATATTGTATATGACAAGTCAGATTCACAGTAGGGGATTTCATCTCAATTCACATTCCATTGAGACTTATTTGTTGTTATGAAAAAATTCAATTTCATATAGTGTTTATAAATACCTTTAATAAATTATATATTGAATCTACTTATTCTTATGATATTATATGTTTTTTAATGTTATTTTTTAATGATTTTTATACATGTGTTTCTTATATGCTGAGGGACTCTTTAACAAAAACATCATTTCAATTTTTTTAAATATTTAATCTTATAAAAAATTCAAATTTATGTACATGTTTTGAAAAATAGATTTTTTATGAATTTATTTATATGTAAATAAATTTTTTAAAATGGTAACTCTATTCAAATGTTTCAATTTTTTATGGGACACTATGATTCAAAAATGTCATTTTTAAATGTTTTAAATGTATTTAAAATTGGATTGATTATTTAAATAACATAGAATTTTATATTTAACATATAGTTAATTGATGAAAATTATTTATTTTATGTCTAATTAATGTGTTCATGTTTTAATTACAATTTTACAAATTTATTTTCAAATAATAATTTATCTTTTATGATTTTCTCGCATTTTAAAAAATAAAATCTGATTTCAATGTGGTAAATTTATTATTTTTAATTAGATGATTTATGTGTAATGATTATGTTATGGGTTTTGGCAATTTATTTTGTATAAAAGTGTCTTTTTGATAAACCAATAGTGGTGAGCCCAGGATATCTCTCCAATGCATTGGTTAATAAGACTGGGTTAACCTGTTGCATTTCTCATTAGAGATTTACGGAATATAAGGTGATGGGTATTACAAATGTAACCATGAATGGTACTCCCTATGTATATTTGAAATTTACTATTTAGGTATGAAATGGTTTCCAAAAGTTACCCGGTGGTTTGGGATTTCAAATATTTTTTTATAATTCCTATAATTTCAAGTGGTTTGTTAACGAACATTTGTTTTATGGGTGAGTAATATGTTTTTTTTGTGAAAACATATTCACGTGTTTAAAATATTCGTGGAAAAATGTTTTCCTTAGTTTTTTTATATCACTTTACTGGGATTTCTATGCTCATCCCAGGTTTAAATTGTTTTTATTAGTTCATATGATGGGAAAGGAAAAATGATTTGTCCTGATGAAAGAATTCAAGATGTGTCTCAAAAATAAATCATTCTTTAATTTATAAGTTCTACCTTTGGTGAAAAAATGGATACTTACAGTGTGAATTAAATTTAATTCATGATAAAACACAATATTATGTAACATTTATGGTTACATCCTTACAATTTTACCCCCCAAGAGAAGTCTACCATCTATTATTTTTGTTTGAAATTCCACAATTAGTTCATAATTTATATTTTATGTTATTAGAATTAAAAAAAATTGTTTAATATTGAAATGTTTAATGGATTAATGAATCAATATCTTAATTCATAGGGGTTTTCATTTATATATTAGTAATATATAAATATATAAAAAATATGAATAGTTCTTAATTATAATGAACATACTATATCAATACTTTTTTAGGCAAATGGATTTTGAAAATGTACCTCATGTATGTATTTAAAACTATGAATCTTAGCCATTCTAACATGATAATTTCAGTTATATTCTTGATAGAAACTGTGAATTCAAATTAATATCCAAATATTTTTTATTCATATTAAATTTACTATATAATTTAATATTTAAATATAATATCTATATAATGTTATAATGATAATAACTGATGTATTGTAACTGGTGGTTTGAATGTTTTATCAGAAGTTCCATTTGATTTCGTGGTCAATTCCCTAAATTTTTTTGGAGCATCCATTTCGCATTCATTTTTTCTATCTGTAATAAAATATGTCATTTCATAAAAATTTACATCAATTAATTTTGGTATTTTATTTGAAAATTTTTAAGGATATACTTAATGTAACATTATAATATTTAATGAAAATTCAATGAATGTTACAATATAAATGTCATACTTGTTAACATACATGAAACCAATAGGATTAGGAAACACAGTGATCAGATCATGTTCTACATGAATCTACAATATCATGTGTTGTTTTGGGAATTTGTTTATCAAATAACATGTATCTTATGATATTCTACACTATACACCCCACAAAAATTCAACATGTATTTTTTAATAGATATAATTTACATACAATTTCCCTATAATGTTTTTTAATAATATAAATCGATTTGAATTGCTTTGATACACATTTAAGAGGAGTTATGATAAAATTGGTTACCTCAGGTAAGCTAGGTCGTTTATGAGATTGGAAATGCGTGAATCATTTGGGGTTGTGTAGATCATTCTATACTAATCATTGTTCTAGAATTTGATCATATTGATCATTTAATATACACTATTCCAAAAAATTATACTCTATAATAATATATTTTGAATCTTATATCTTTTCTTACATGTATTTCATAATTTCTTATGTTCTTATTATATGAATTCTATTATGAAAATATGTTTGTGGTGACACTACAAATCATGCACCTCAAATATAGCCATATTGTTCTATCTAATTTTATATTTTTGAAAGTAATTTTTATTCAGGTAAAATTGTTATTGAACACGAGTCTAAATCACATATAAAATATAAAATTAATATATATATATTTATAATACTATTATAAAAAATAATTATTTTTTCCATACTTAGATATGATTTCTATTGTAATTGTGTGTTTTCATCTATGAGATTTCCCTAGGAATTTATATTATCCTACTTCTATAATACATGAAGTCAAATGGAAGTGACATCAATGTATGATTCATAAATATTTATATAAATAAAGGAACCTATGTTGTACCATATCACATGAAAAATTTCTTATATATTTTAAATACATTGAATTTTTTAAAAATAGGAATACCCCATCCATGATTTACAGTTTGGGAACATTGGTTTTGATGCACACTTCTTATTTTTGACACTCATTTATTGTTTCATAACATTAAAAATATAAATTAATGTAGATAAAAAATATTTTGAACGAAAATATTATCCAAAAAAATTCACTAATAATGATTCCTCAACGTGAAGAGTAATGATTGATTTATATGTGTCCTAGTTTTTAATGTAGGAAATCATTGCTAGTGGGTGGGAATTTACACCCCCGAACATATCTATTATGATGATTTGTTATAAATGATAAAAATATATCTATGATATTTTCCAGTGAACATTGTAACAAATTTATTATCAAAATAATCTAGAATTAACAAAATATACTAGTGGGTTTCCTCCTCTATTGAGTATAAAAACCCATCATTATGTTCCACTCTAATGTAAAATCCAATGTCTATATTAGATCCATTGTCAAATGATTATGATCTGGCATCGAATGGGTCATACTAAATTGAATTTTATTCTAAACCTATTGTTGTTTTAGTCTGTAATAGAACAACTGACAATTTTTTGTTGGCAGGATATGGGACATAAAATACATGCAGTACCTGTAATTCCATTATGAAAATTTTTTCCTTATACCCTTGTTCACTATAATTCACTTTAATAGAGACAAATTATTGAACTTTAACTATAATTAAATTATCAAACCATATTCAATTGAAAATTAAAAAATTAAATGTTTTATAATATGACCCATATATTTGTTTTATGATGCTAAATTTTTATATATTTGGACAAATTTTGATTTCTATCCATGAAACCAGATGCATGCATACCATATTTATTAATCCTAACTCCAATATGTTCATCAAAAAATTTTCATTGTGTTATTGATAATAGAATATATTACCATTAATTACAAAACTATTCTAAGAGATAAAAATAATTTTTGGTCCCCTAGATATCCATTGAAGTAAATTTTTAATTGAAATAAAATTTGTATATAACCTCATATAAATATGATCTTATAACCATCATATAATCTATTATTTATGTTATTTTGTAACCATAAATCATCCAGTTATGTTTTAAAATTTCTATTAATTTCCTTGTGTACTTAAACATATAATAAAACCATTATACTATTTTTAAAATGGAAATGTGATATGGATCATACTCAATAATCGTAGTGGTAACAAAATCTCTTATAGAAATACCTTTTCCTATGTGGATTTTATTGTGATGAGATTTTGGGATAATAATTAAATCATCATATATTATGTAAATGGTATTGAATTTAATATATTCATCAATAATATATCACTCTAAAATAGAACATTCTAGATGATATCAATTCTTGATATACCATATCAAAATATTCATATATCAATCATCGGGGAATAACTACATTTAATGGAGAGGACCACATAGTTGAATCCCTATAACTGAGCAAACCATTTTGTGGAATATTTTTTAAAATTATTTTATTTGTAAGAATATCTCATATTAACATATTACAACAAAAATTTCCTAATTCAATATTAAAAATATTGCGTTTCTTATAAAATTAGTCCATTAAACATTGAAAAAAATAAAGTCTCCATTCAATGTATGTCATTCATTTTTAGTTAGAGTGAAACATAATTTTATAAGGATTAAATTCTACCTAATGAACTGAATATCATGTTATTTTAGACCATGTACAATCCAATTAGTCATTTAAATGATATTCTTGACATTTCATTAATACCCCTATAAAAGTGTTATAAAATTAATGAATCTTTTTAATATAATGTTTACTTGTATGGATAGAGTGTAATCTACTGGAGGAAGATAAGTACACCTTTCACCATTCATAGGTGCCAAATCTACCCTTATCTACATGTCAATCATTTTCAACATTTACATGATTCAATATATTTTATCTATGGTAAATTTATTAACATATTAATAATATTATCACATACTTCATTCATAAGTGATTAACATGATGAAGAAAAATGATGTACACAAAATTATAATAAGGTAATTCGAATAAAAGTTATCTTTTTTCCAACCAAATTACATTAGATTTTTTTGATATTGTTTTTACAAAATTTGTGTCTATATTTTTTAATTTCATGAATAATTGATCAATGGTTAATTGATATGTTATATTACATTATTCTTTATTTCCATCAAACAATATCCTCCATCGTCAATATTTTACTCATCAAAGTAAAAATTATATATTCTATAAAAAACAAAATCTTTAAGTATAACATCAACATAAATTACTATGCACCATCTCCACAAAAGGCCCACACCAATATTCTATTAATTTTATTTTCAAAGATGATTAATAGTCTAAAAATTCAGTTGTTGTCCTGTAAAACCTGGATCTCAATGTGAACTCTTCACTTATATGATCCTCATACAATGTAACAATTGTATCAAACAAAATTTTTGTATTTTTAACTAATGGGGAAATATAGAAATCAGTATAATTATCAAGTTATTTTGTTTTGATATAAGTAGTTAAAATAAAATCTATTCTCTATTCATGAAAAGACATGATGAAACTTTTTAAATTACCTCTACAACAATACATATAATGCATGTACTAATTTTCACACCAAAAGGATTTATTACATCAATTTATAAAATAAGATGAATGTTTATTGGATTTTTTTTAATTCAGGATACTAAAAATAAATATCTTCCACTATGGAGAGTTTATTAGTTGACATAGTTCTACATATTCGATAATTATATTTGTGTTCTATAAATTTTTTATCAATTTATTGATATACATATAGTAATCTATACAATTTATGGATATGAATTCACAATAAAAATTTTAATGGACTGAATTCATCATTCCTGTATCGGTCTATTATAAACATAGGGAATTTTGTGAGTTATTTATATCACATGATACATAAATCATATCATCATCCTAGTCAGTATGTACATCTTATTTTTACAAGAATTTAGTCCAACATTAATTGATCCAATCTATTATGTGAAAAATCAATATTTTATTACAACTCATTTGGATGAATTTAAGATGAATTTGAAAAATTTATACAGAGAAAAATGATCTGAGAAGGGTCATATGCATGCTCTATTTCAAACATGACTAACATTTAAAATCCATTATCATAATAAAATGTTATCTGATTAATATCAATCCATATTATATTCATATCCATACAATTAGGTTTAATAATTATCATTTTTTAAATAAATAAATAAATAATAATAATCTATTTTTTATCTATTTAGAATAATATAGATACATTGAATAAATTTGATTATTTTTCTAATTAAAAAGTTATACCAACTATGTACACTAAATGATGAAATAAAAAAATGTTATTATTAAAAAAATGATACAATTTATTGAAAATGAAATATTTTACACCTTATGTGATGGTTTAACATTGATACCCTCCTCTTAGAAAGTGAATTTTGAGTGTCTGATATAAATTAGAATGGTGTTTGTTAGAATAATAGTAATAAATTGACTATGGATGAAATCATTGAGGTATAATGATCATTATAGACTCTAAATTACAATTTAGGGAACCCACATGGGATTATATCCACCATTATTATATTTTAACCTTTGGTATATTATAACATTAATTGAATAATAATTATTGTAATGGAATACTATAGATGAATGAATTTCAACATGTGAATGTTTTTTGTTATTATTCCAAAAAGTTAACCTTTAACATAAGAGTTACATAAAAAGAAACAACTAATGTTGTTTGATTATTTAAATTCACCCCAATAGAGTGAAAAAGTATTAGATCATTTTAAAAGAATAATATAACATATATAATATAATTTCTTGGAGATAATAATTGTTTAATGATTTGTATTGATATTGATTTATAGTGGAGGCAATCATTGAAAGAATGATTTTTTTTTGAAATGTATATATATATAATTTAACAAATATTCAAATTAAATTTATTCTATTGAAATACAAAAATAGAAACAATGTTCACTCACCAAATTATTAATTGTAATCAGTTATGATGAATTTTTAAATGAAGTTATGTTTTTGGGTAGTAACCTTTAAATATTATATGTTTCAAGACGTTATTTAATTTATATATAATTGATTCCTAATGACTATAAAAATGAAATGAATTTTTTTGTACAATGAATTATGATTCTCTATAGAAAGTAAATGATGTCATCTTAGTCAAGATCACAACTCCTGTGGGATCTAGTAAACATTTAGGTAATTTATTTGATATTTATTATACAATGAAATTTTATAAGAATTGGTTTCAAATTTATTGAAAAAAATCCTCATTTTTTAAAGTATCATTATTTTATATTTAATGAATTGATGATAAAATTATTTGGAGATGTTAAAAATAAATATGTTACATATGTATTTATATTATTATTCGTGGAAACTGGGAAACTTAATGAAATAATTGTTGTTTTTTTAGAAAAAAATAATGCATGCTCATTAAAATAAAGAAAAGAATAAAATTCATTCAATAATAAAATTTATTCAAATATTAGACTAAAATATTTTATTATCATGTTATTTATATAAAATCGTTTCATAAAAACATTATTCAAAAATAACATGATCTAAAAATATTTTTTATGTTGTTTTTTACTTCAAATACTGTACCAATATCAACATTATCTAGATAGATCAAAAAAAGATATTAGGAATATATTTTATTTTAAATAGCGATACCAAATACCTTTTTGTGTTAATATATGATTATTTTAATAATTTATTTACATGAGAATTTATATGGAATCATTAAATTTCATGCATTCCTTTAGGCCACCAATTTAATATTTCCCTTACCCTTTCTAATAACAACTAAATGTAATGTATCCATTATGAATAATATTTATCATGCCAATATAGTTAACACCCTTGTGTGTGTTTTTTGGTTTCTATAAGAGAGTTTAGGTATTGAGATCCGATAATGTAAGTGATTTTTTTCCTTTTTCTTGTTCTGTGTATAACATTTTTATGTATGATTTATTCTTTGGGAGAATTTTTTTTATTTGTCCCATAAGTTAGGATAGTCTATTTCTTGTAGTGGGTATGATAACCATGGAATGGATCTATGAAGATTGTTTCTTCAGATAGATTATTTGGTCCTTTACTTCTTTTAAGATTTTTATATAATTGTTTATTTTTTTCTTTAAAAAATTAAGTAATAGGTGGTGTTATTATCATTGGTGTAGGTCCAAATCAGTCTAAAGGATGAAAAATACAATTATTACTTATTTTATTTATCTAAATCATGTAAATTGTGATATTTTAGTCAGTTTTCAATATGTTTTTTTATAAAATATGATATATCTTAAAAAATTGCAACTGTTGTTATAATCCGATTTCTCATTTCCACACAGCCATGCATAGCTATCCCCAAAAAATGGAAATTATTTTCATGTCTCTGTTTTAAAAATATGGTTAGAATTATTTATGACTTTAATATTTGAGATAACAATCCCCAAAATCAGGTAATATTATCTTTGAAATAAAATACTCACCACATAAATCATTTTTTCATGGTATAGATAATAGAAACAACGAAAAATATATTTATGATAACTTCTGTTTAACTATTTAAAAAATTTGTGCACCATGCATCACAATGTTATAAGTGATAGCTTCTTATATATTCTACTAAACCCTGTTGGGGTTCACCAACACACTCAAAAACACCATAGTTGTGATAGTCCTTGATTAATTAAATTAAGTAAACTCGTAGAGTTTCAGTATCCCTACTACCCACAACGACCCTCCTTACCAAAACACCCATCAAAACCTCTCTTGATAAAGCATCAATCACTCCCACTCTACATGTTGATCCAAAATTAGATATGGAACCTTAGAACTCACCATTAGGGTTTCCAAATATGGTGATGAAGTGAAATTATTATTTTTCCACCCCCATCCTAGTACACGAACAATGATCTACTAAAGGATAAATAGTTTTCGATGCATCTCTTGTCTAATCAGCTGAATTTCTATGGACTGATTTGGTTGTTATATGTTTTCCATGTAATAATTGATTTTGAATTTATTGTTTTAACACCCCATCTCTATGATTTCTCCCATACACAACAATGAAAGGTTATATGTAGATGTTTTTTTTTCAATAGATTCTTATTTTTATTTTAGTGTAAAAATATTTTTCTTTCTCTAATAACTATTATAGATAAAGTCTTCAACTGTACCAAAAAAGGTATTTTTCAATGAAAATTATTTCTTAGAATCTAATAAATGTTAAAATAATGCATCGTTTTTTAGCACTATGATAATCTATAATAAATGCCCTATTTATAAGATCAAAAAATTAAGTGATGGTGAATGCCCCCATTATTACTTCCAAAATAATGTGACGATAAAGGGTCCATTTATCAATGTTTTATTTTAGCGATAATAAAGGGGGAGTTTTTTAGTGATTTATTTTAAAACTGATTAAGTGTTCCTTTTTAGTTATTTTATATCAATAATAAAGGTGTACTTTGTCAAAACTTTTTGTAGTGCTAATAGAGATCATCAAACTATTATAAAGAAGAAAATAGCCTTGCATCAGCCCTATAACAAAAAACCCCATCAAAAACTCAATATATTGAATTAAATATATACTGAAAAGATGATTTAAATATAAATATAAAATTTTTCTACCATTTTAATTCAAAATTTAAATACACAATATTTATATTTATGTATTGTATAAAATTTATCAAATAAATGAAACCAATTAGAAAAAAGGTGTCCCTATAGCAGGATTTTCTGATTAAAAAACAATATAGAAAATATCCGCCCTTCAATAAAATCAATGTTGATATTAGTTATAGTAAATATAAGATTAAAAAATATTTTAAATGGTTTATTATTTCCATATAATAAAATATATTGTTAATTACTATATATATATTATGAATATTATCAGTTAATCATACGGCAGATTGATATGTTGAAAATTACTACACACCCTAAATGAATTATGGATAATTTTACTAATTTTTGTCAACAATACTTTATTGTTTCCTTGGATTTGGAAATGTGATAATTTTTTCAAAATAAAATGAAACTTTTGTATGGAAATCATGCACTTTGTTTCATACTAACCACATCATGTGTTGGATTGAAAAGTGGTCAATCCATACAGATCATAAATGAATTATTGATCATAGTCCTAATGTTTGAAAATAAGTCGATTAAATTTTATTTATTTTGACTATGTTACCTACATTTTAATCTAAAATGGATTTTCTATTGAAAATAGGAACATTGAGTTATACTGACCAAATCATCATGTGTCTGATATATGTGCAATCAATTACAATATTTGGAAAATAAAATATAAATAGTTGACTTAATTTCTTGAATAAATATAATCATGTATTCTCATTTTTTTCCAATGATTCTCATAAAAAACTAAAATTATACTGTTATATTAAAACATGTACATCAAGTCATGCCAACCACATCATGCATCATATTGGCTTAATATCGCAATCGAATTATTAATAAATTTAATAATATTCCAAAACATTCAGATCTCATTTTGTTTTTTTTATTTTGGATGCATGTTTTAATATAATATATAACTTATATATATAAAACCTGAACATCATGTCATACTAAATACAAAAGGTTTCATGTTGATGTTATTTAAAATTTCACATATAAAAAATTAATTATGGACAAAATTAATAATGTTTGAAAACAATCTGATCACATTTCTAATTTTTGGCTAGTGAGGTGCATTTTAAACAAAAATAAAACTTTTATATTAAATACACACACTTAATGTTATAGAAGGTACATCATGAATCATAATTTTTTGCGGTTAACCTATACATGTAAAAGATTAATAGTGGATGGTTTACTAAATTTTGATAATATTCTATGGTCATTATAAGTTTTTTAATAATTTTAATGAGAATTTTAATCTAAAATGGGACTTTTATATTAGAAAAACCGACTATCAATCATACCTACCAAATCGTGCGTTGTATTGACATGTGGATGATTCCTAGATGCCAAAATTAAAGTAATTATCTCTTTACTATTTTTTGAAAATAATCCATGATTTTCAATCATGGTTTTGTCTATGAGATGTGAATTTCAAACAACAATTTGGCTTCTATATAGAAAACATGAACATCGATTGATACATACTACATCATGTTCCATAATTATATGTGGAAATTATAATTTTTCCAAAATGAATCATCGATTACTTTCCAAATGTTTCATTACAATCTATGATCATTTTCTTGGGTTTTCCTATGTGATTCTTCTTTTGAACTATAATGGAACATCTCTATTGAAAATAGGCACATCAAGTCATACCCTCCACGTCACCTTTCATGTTGAAGTATTCTCTGCTCCTACATGTAAAAAACTAATTATTGATCATTTTAATATTTCTTGAAAAAAATACTATCTTTTTCTCTCAATTTAATCTTTTTGATACATTTTAAACTAAAATAGAAATGTTTTATTGAACACATGGAATTCATGTCATACAAACTACATCATATGTTAGTTCGATGTATAGATGATTCCTATATATCATAAATGAAATATGGATTGTTGTCCTAATATTTGAAAATAATAGAACATGAGTTTCTCAGTTTTGGCTATGTGACGTTCATGTTAAACTAAAATGTTACTTCAATATTGAAGACATGAACTTCATGTCCTACCAAACATATATTTTTTGGATTGATGGGCAGAAAATTCTTATAAGTCATAAATGAATTATTGACCGTTTAACTAAAGTACCAATACAATATGAATATGTATTCTTAGAATTGAGTTTGTCTTATGAGTTTATCACTAAAATGTCAATTTCAAATTGTAAACACACTTTTCATGTCATATTAGACAATCCTTATATATAATAGATGTGCTATAAACTTCTACACATCAAAAATAAAATATGTATCATATTCCGAAGGATTGAAAACAACATGATATCAATATAATGGTTTTGGAAATGTAACTTGTGTTTTAATTTTTAATGGATCCTCTATATTTTAAAAAGGAACTTTTATTTTATATTACCCACATCATGTTCCAAATTAAAATGTGATCAATTCATACACATAAAAATAAATTATGGATTATTTTTCTAATTAATGAAAAACAATTGAGCTTGTATTATCATTTTTTTCTTATAATGCTCATTTAAACTAAAATTACACTTATATATTTAATACATGCATTTAGAGTCCTAAAAAATCTGGTTCTAGGTCGTCATGTAGACAATTATTTTTCATTATAAATAAACTATGGATCATTTCCCTAAATATTGAAAATAATCTGAGTTCGTCTACATAGTTTTTTCTAGTGATTTACTTTAAACTGAATTGAATATTTTATATTTGGAATGTGGACATTGAGTAGTACCATCCACATCATGCGTGTGACTGATGTGTGGTCAATTATTACATGTGAAAAATGAATCATGGATCATTTTCGTAATGTTACATGACAATATGAGATTTTTATACATTGTTTTGGATATATGATGTGTGTGTTTCAGAAAAATTACTCTTAAAAACATGAACTTTGATTTACACCAGCCACATTATGTGTCAAATTTATGTGTGGTCATTTACTATATATCTAAAAAAAATTATGGATTATTTTACTAAGGGTTGATAAAAATCAGATCTTATTTTCACAGTTTTGTATATGTGATGCATGTTTTAATCTGAAATAAATATTTTATATAGAAAAGAATAACAATAAGAAATATCAGCCACATCATGTTTCTAAGTGACATGCAGTAGATTAATAAACATCACACATGTAATATGGATCATTATCATATGTTTGGAAAACAATGTGAGGTTTTTCTTAGCCATGTCTATGTGGCTCGTGTTGTAAGATAAAGTGTCACATTGATTTTGAAAATATGTATATTAAGTCATTATGGGAAAATCATGTGACAAATTGTTGTTCTATCCATTTATACACAACCTATATGAATTCCATATCATTTTATGTAATTTTCAATACAATATGATTTTGGTTTCTGATTTTAATTTATATGCCACATTTTATTAACTAAAATTACACTTTTAATGTTAAAATCATAAATATTGAGTCACAATGGCCAAATAGTGTGTTAGATATAGTCACGGTTGATCCATAGATGTCAAAAATGGAATATGGATCATTTTATATAATTTTGAAACAATATTGTATTTTTTACCTGAATTTGACATTTTTTGGTGAATTTTAATCAAAAATAAAACTTTTATATTGAAATTCCCCCATGGAGTCATTATGTTCACATCATCTGTCAAAGTGATGTTCAGTCAATTAATACACATAAATAATGAGTTATATATTATTTTTAATTTTTTTAGGATAATATAATCTTGAATACTCTATATTGTCAATGTGATTTTTTGGAGTAAAAAGATACTTTTAATTTGAATAATTTCATGTTGATTTATACTTTCTATATCATTTTTTTTATTTTGTAATTGATTCCTACCTGTCACACAAATATTGAGGATCATTGTACTAATTTATGAAAAAATATGATCTTGTTTCTCGTTTATTTATTATTTGATTCATGTTTTAAAGTAAAACAAAAAAAATTATATTGGAAACACATATGTAAATTCATTCTAAAACCATGTTGTTTCATATTGATTTTCATTCAGTTCCTACACATAAAAAATATATTATGGAATAAAATCTAGAATTTAGAGAACAATATTATCTAATTTTATTAGTTTTGACAATGCTAAACTTGTTTTTAACTAAAATGGAACTTTTATATTGAGAACATTCACATTGAGTCATAAAAACAACAACTTATATTAAATTTATAACTGTTTAAATCATAAATGTCACAAATAAGATCGCATACGCCATTAATATACTTTGGGATAATTAAAAACATCCAAAAAAGAACTAAACATGTTTAAATAAGGAAGTCTATTTAATATAAGATCAGAAGTAATAAAACATGTGATTTTCAAGATTATATTTTTTCAAGGGTTTTCTAAGGATAGGAGAGTCAAAAATTTAATTCCACAAGAGCATGAACAACATGTGGGATGGAGTCCCCTATTAGTGTTCTTTTTAAAAGATCTTATTGTATTTATTAGTTATTTTTAAAAGACATTGATAATGATTCGTATTTATCATCACTAAAATAGTAATTGATGGTAAAATAACTCTTTATGTGTTCTAACTCTTAACACTGTTAGATATTGGATTTTATTAGCACATTATAGAAAAATATTAAAATGATAGGTTTTGTAAGTAATTTTTATTTTATCATTAATACAAAGCTATATTTTTTTAGTAATATTTGGAAAGTGCTGATATAAGACAATATTTCATAACATAGAAGGTGATGGTCCCTGAGTTCTTTCCTCCCTCAATGGTGTGGGAGAGACCTCTATTATCCTTAGAGGGAACTCGTCCTCTCTCCTTTTCTACCTTTTGAAACCCCAATTTTCATCATTCTTTCCCTTAGATCTCATGTATCTCTAATGTTTCATATTTGTGTGATGGATTTCCAAAACATTTACTATCATCCGTAGATTTCTATCATGCCTTGTTTATTTCGAACATGAAGTTGATAGAATGTTTCAAACAATGTCTTCCATCGGGGGATTTATATGACGAGTTTGTTTTCAGATATTGGGGATTATTGGATTGATTAAATATGGGTATTCTATACATTTGGCACATCATGACTTGATTCTCTTCAATGAACAGCTTGTCCCATCCGCATTTTAATTCCCCCACATATGCAACTTATATAGTATCTCATTATTCGTATTGACTTATGATTTCAACATGAAAAGATATTCCCAGACTATGATGATTTGGGTTAGTTTTCTAGACCACCCTATTCCTTTTTAGAATCCACATATTATTTAAATCATGTGTTATTGGGTGGGTATATATTTATGTTCTGAATGTATAGCTAAAAATATTTTCCATCCAATTTCACTACAAATATTTGTTGAAGTATATGTTTTAGGAAAAGCATCATATAATTTTTAGGTTGGAGTAGTGGAATATTTGTGGTATAAGAATAATGTTTCTATTGAGTCTTTGATTTATTTTTTATCTTTATTCAAAGAAATTATTCCACTTGATGGATGTTTGTATGAATACGTGCATGAATCACTACTAGAAGATGGATGTAAGATTGGCATGTTTTGGAAAGGGTATGTTGTAAATTTTTTGTTAACTACAATAGGAATATTTTCATATTGGTGTTTCAAATGACTGATGAAGTAATTCAGAGGTAGATAAATTTGGATAACATTAGTGTGGGACGTTGAATGAAAAACAATTTATAGCTGGTATCATATAAAAACAATTGAATCCAAACACAAAATAATAGTATATTAGAAATTGGATAGTTGTATGGTTCATAATACCTAATTAGAGAGTAGTATATATATGTAGTATATTGAGATTTGATTTTGAGGTGTTGTGTTCAATAGGGCCCCTATAAATTACATAATATACAAGTAAGGAGGAATCTGATGAATGTTGACGTGAAAACAATTACTGATGCTAAACACAAGGATGTGTTATAGGTAGTTTGTGATGATGATTCAATGGTATGTAAAACTAGTGTAGGTTGATGGGGTTGTGTGATTAAAACATTATGGGAGATTCCAGAGGATGTAGCTTGTCTATTTATTTTAGTAATCTCTTTAATGACTTGGATGTCAAATTTTTGGTTTAGGGAGAAGGGGATCAAATACAAGAATGAATGGGAATCCGACCCCCAATACCAGAAAAAAACTTCTCTTATGGACAATGAATTTATGGGGAAGATTAGGAGGATGAGATATCATGAAATGTTTTGGTGGATAGTGTCGATGGAGTGCGTGTATGAAGCATATACAACCCAATAATGATGAAGTTGTGTAAAGGAAAAAATGGATTTAGGTATATTCATTTTGTTAAATAGATAGAGGTATAAAGGAATTAAAGACTATGTTTAGTTACCTAAACCAATGGAAATATGGTCATCCAAAAAGAATGATGTGATGGATAGTGAACCCATGTCTAATGACTATGATGTAAATAATAGTTTGAATCTTTATAAAAAAAATAAGATAATGTAGTGCGGTGAGGAGAAGGAATAAAAAGATGGTGATCGTATAATGGATGTTCTAATTTAAGAATAGTATATATATGATAGTAAGGTGAGAAAATCATGTCAGGAGGACATGGAAAAAGTAGAACCATATGAGATTTTTATTCATTTCAATGAAAAAATGGTAGAAGAGGCATATAAGATCAATTCAACATCATATGAGGTCCACATGATGAATAAGAATATGATTTAAGTGGACACTAATAGGAAAACATGTCTATGGATCCATAATAGATTTTGTATTTTAATATGTGGCATCAAAAAATGAATATTACTGTTGAAGAGTATATCTCAACATTGGACAAGACTTTCTACGGTTTTGCGGACCACGTCGAGGATGACCTGGACATGAAGATCACTTATCTCCAAAGGAGGTTATATAGAGGTAATGTTTTTAATAGACATAAACTCAATTTCAATTATTCAGTGATTTATTATGGTGTCTTTTGATTAATTGTTCGTAACATGAATTTTTCCCAATTTTTCAATCAAATTTATTAGTATTATAAAATGTTAATTTTCAGATAGGTGATAAGGTATGTATAAAATAAATTATAATATATTAAATAAATATATATTAAAATTAAATATATGATATATAATGTAAAAATTAATTAACAATATTAATGAATAGATAATGTTAAATGAATTAAAGTAACAAATGACTGATATTTAGTATAAAAATAAATAGACTTCAAAATTACTTATAAAATGCATGAGTTTATATAGTTAAATAAAATATTAAAAAATGAATATATTTTTGGAAAAATTAATTCAAGTTAAATTTGTAAATTAAAACCATATTAGAATCCTTAAATGAAAATGATTTAATATGTGTAAATAAATATTAAAAATAAATAGATTAAAATAATATTTAAAGAATAAATATAAAACCGAAAAATTTATAACGAAAAGATATAATTAAGAAACATTAGTAATAAATAAATAATACCAAAAAATATTATTAGAATAAATGTTAACAAATTTTGAAATTAAATTTCAAAAAAAAACTGTAGATTGAAAAAATATTAACAAATTAACATGTATTATTAATTATGGAAATTATTTAAAATAGGAAAAATGAATATATAATAAAATGAAAATGAATAAGTATTAATTATATGAATTAAAAACATATTAAAATAAGTGAATATTTATGAATAAAAATATATTAATAAATACTAAAATTGGTAAAATTAAAAAAAAAATTAACAATGAAAGATTGAAAATGAATATATTTAATTTTTAAAAAATAAGAATATTATTCACTAAATAATATTTCAAATTAATAAATCCAAAAAAAATATTTAAAATTAATAAATAGTATATTATTAATAATAACATAGAAAGTAAATTATATTTACTCTTCAAAAACAATATATATATATAATAGTATATTAATAATTATAATTCTAAAGTAAATATTAAAAATGGAACAAATAAATGAAATATTATGTGTTTGTGCGTTCTATATAAAAATGAGGTAATTATATATATGTTTGTTTCAAATTAAGGTAACACACATTTTATATATGGTAAATTGAAAAAAAAACTCATTAAATTTAATGTCCATTACTTGATACAATTAGTTAATATTTTTAATTAATATTAATTTGTAATTATAAACCATTTGTCACTATGCATATGACTTATATAATGTAAATATACATAATTTGAATTATATAAATCATATTTTATTCATTATTATATATAGATATGTATTTATATATATGTGAATATATTACAATATTAAAAATGTTAAATATATTAGTGAAAATTATTTACAAGCAATGTAAAAGATAAAAAATTACAAAAATTTTAAATAATAAAAATTTCTGATTAATAAATTATAAACAATTATAAATACATTATTGACTAAAAACAAAACAACGTTTTTTATAAATACTAATATAGAAAGAATATTAGTTCGTGCTAAAATGGAATTGTTCATTTATAGAAAAGCAAGAAGCCCTTATCATCACAGATAATGGACCACATTATCAGTGCTGAAATAGCACCCATTTATTGGTGCTTTTATGTGCACTAGTAAAGGATATGGAAGCTAGTGAAAAATATACAGTCCTACACCATCCTTATTACATAACCATATTAGACACAGAAAATAAAAAGTTAATATAAATATTACATAACTATTGAAATAAATATAAATATTACACTACACTATCATTTTAATTAAAAATTTACCATTGCGATATTTTCATTAATGTATTATTTATTTGTAATTAAAATAAAATTAAAATACAATATACATAATCAAAATAATTATAGAATGATTTTTTCAAAAATCATCCTCTTTAAAAACCTTATCCATGCAAAAAACCCATTTTTTTGTAAATACACATAAATAATAAACAAATAATCATTTTAATTTAATATATATATGATAAATTATACGAAAAATTACTATGAGTGTCAATGATATAATAAATTACCATATTAATTTTATAATTAATTAATGTATTGTTAATTTTATATTAGTAAATATTTAATAAATATACCATTAATTAATAATTATATTATGAATTTTTAATTACATTTTCAATTAAAAATCTAAATAAATAATTTTTTAATTAAAACAAATGTTTACTATATTATAAAATACTAAATATTGTAATTATATAACATTTTGTATAAAATTATATAATTAAAATTAATAAATATTTTTAAATTGAAAACATGTACATTGATAATACTAGAGAAATTGTGTCTTAAATTGATGCATTGTCAATTCTGACACATCATTAATTATTTACAGATCTTATTCTTCATATTTGAAAATAATAAGTGCTCATTTAATATATTATTACAATGTGACACATGATTTAATCATAAATGAATCTTTTATATTAAAAACACCTAGTTTGAGTCATACCAGCCACATAAAATATCAGACTGATGTGCAGTTGATTCATACATGTCATACACGAATTTTGGACCATCTTGTTAAAATTTTAAAATAACAGGTGCTCATTTACTCGATTACGATAATATAAATCTCATTAAAAGCTAATATAAAACATTTATAATTAAAAAAACTTTAAGATATACCAACAAAAATATGTGCCATATTGAAATGAGTTTTAGTCATATGCATCATGATTTAATTATGGATCATTGACCTCATATTTGAGAACAACTAGAGTTTTCTTGCTTGGTTTTGGATGTGTGATGAATGTTTTAAACTAAAATTCCACTTTCATACTAAAAAACACATTGAGTCATACGGGCCACATTGTACTTAAAATTATCATTTTATCATTTATTATTGCCAGAAATGAATTATGAAGAATTTTACTAATGTTAAAAAATGTGATTTTTTCATGATTTTGGCTATGTGAAACACATTTTAAAGTAAAATTCCATGTTTACATTGAAATCACTAAATTAGGTTGATGATGGAAAGATCATGTAATATACTGAATTATGGTTGATTCTAATATTTCATGTAGGAATGTTAGATTAATTTTGAATTTTTTAAAAATAATCAAAGGTTATTTGATCTGTTTTGGCTGTGTGATGCGTGTTTTAAACTAAAATGGAACTTTTATATTGATAACATGCAATGTGAGTCATAAAAACATATCATGGGTATGATTGATATGCAGTCCATTTATATAAATCTTAAACGTGTTATGTTTTTTTGCTAATGTTGAAAAACAACCCATGGTTTTTTTTCTTTTTTTGGTTATGTGACATGTGTTTTAATCTAAAATGACACCTTTCTATTTAAAAAAAATGAATTATATTAATCACATCATGTTCTAGATTGATGTGTGATTGATACTAACTCATCAAAAATAAATCACGGATCGATTCATAAAATTGTGAACAACAATACGATCTCCTTTTCTTGGTTTTGAAAATTTGACACACTTTATAACCCAACATGACTCTTTTATGTTGAATACATTCCCTTGGAGGCATACTAGGAAAATTGTGTGTCGGAATGATTTTTAGTCAATTTCTAAAAATTAAAAATGAATTATAGATCCTTGTACTAATTTCTTATGAAAATAATATATAAACTCTCTATTTCAGCTATGTGACATGTGTTTGAATCAAAAATGTAACATTTATATTGAAAAAATGAACATTGAGCCAAATCAACCAAATCATTCATTGGATTAACAAGAAATTTATTACTAAATGTCGCATACTAAATATGGTAGTTTTTCAAAAAAATTTAAAACTACATGAGACCATTTTTACATTTTTTCCATGTGATGTGTGTTTTAATCAAAATTTACACTTTTATATTTAAAACATGAACTGTGGGTCATACCAACCATATCATGTGTCGGGTTAACATGATGTAAATTTCTATATTTCTCATATAAACAAGTTATAATTTTAATAATGTTATAAAACAATCATATATTGTTTTCTCTATTTTTGATATGTGGCACATATTTTATAACCAAAATAACAATTTTATACAAAAAATGTACACTATGAGTCGTACCATTACATCATGTGTTGGGTTGATTTGTGGTGAATCCCAATACAACATAAATGACTTATTTTTCAATTTTAAAATATTTGAAAACTATTTATATAATTTACTTTTTTTTATATTGTGATGATTGTTTTAAACCAAAAGTTCCCATTTCTATTGAAAACCCACACTTGGAGTCATAACAAACACATCATCCCTTATATTAACATGTTATCCATTATTACATGAAAAATTTAACCATAGATCCTTTTTATAATTATTAAAGACAATATGACCTTATATATACTTTATTCTTTGTAATTCATGTGTTACACTAAAATAACACTGAAAACACACACTTTTTTTTAATACCGGACACGTCATGTGTTAGATTAATGTGTAGTAAATTATTACATATCATAAATGATTTATGGAGGATTTCTATATGGTTTTAAAATAATCATATTTTATTAGTTTTTTCTTTGTAACATGCAAGCTAAAGCAAAGAAAGACTTTTATATTAAAACCATGTATATTTAGTCGTACCGACCACATCATGTGTTATCTTAACATGTAGTCAGTATGTATATGTATCACATGAAGGTGATATTATAATCATCAGGTTTGAAAACCATTATAAATTATTTCCTTGGTTTTGGATAATTGACATTTATTTTATACTAAAAAGATACTTCTATATTAAAAACTCACACATTAAGTCACGCTAGACATATCATGTGTTGGATTAAAATTCAGTCGATTTAGACACACACATAATTAATTAAAAATCATTTTATTGAATTTTTGGGACAATAAAATATCAGATTATCATTTTTTTCTATGATATGTGTTTTTAAATTACGATGGAACTATTAACGATGAAAAATATTCACTTTGAGTCATACAATTCACATTGTGTGTCCAATTAATATGCGGTTAACTCATAAATCTCATAAATAAATTATGGGTCATTTTTAATGTTTGAAATTAGACTAGTATATTTTAAATTATTTTTATAATATAATGTGTGTTTTAATCTAAAATAACACTTTAATATTGAAAACATGCACATAGAATCATTCAGGCCACACCATGTTTCAGATGGACCTTCAATCAATTCATATACATCAAAAACTAATAATGGGTTTTTTCTTAATGTTTTTAGATCGTTTCATATCATTTAGATGGTGTATTATATGGTATGTTTTTAGAGTAAAATGATAAATTTAATGTGAGGATGTTCAATTTGATTCCAAATAGATACATCATGTGTTACGTTTATTGGAAATTGATTCCTACACAGCCTACATGAATTATCGATTGTGTTCATAATGTTTGAAAACAATATAATATTTCATTCATGTTTTAAATAATGTGGTTTTCATTATGAACTAAAATGAAAATTATATTGAACCCACACAATTTTATTTATACTAACCACGTTGTGCATCATATTTATTTTAATTAAATTCTAACTTTCAAAAAATGAATTATTGTTAGTTTTCCAAAATTTGAAAAAATATGATCTCATTGATTAGTATTGAAAATGTTAAATTCATTTAAAAAAAGTAATTCTTATATTTTAAAATTGAATTTTGAATCATTATGGACACATCATATGTAAGATTGATACATGATCTGACAAACAATTATTATCTTCTTATTAATTAATGTGAAAAACAAAATAGACAAAAATGTTTTCACTGGGGAAAAGGGTATAAAGCCTAAGAGAATATTCTTATATAATCATAGAAGTATCAATTATATATGAAACGATAGAGTAAAATCAATTAATTTGTTATCCTTATGACCTTGCGATGAATGGATATTCGCCAACATGTTACCCTCCATCCATGTGTGTCGAACTGACATACAAGAAAAATAAGAGCCACAAAAGCGTGTATGAGGTAAATAATATTTCGAGGGAAATTCATCTTATTAATCAAGGAATTGACTACAATTACTAAATTTTATTCAAAAAACTATAAGTTTAAAATCTATTTGTTTAAAAAAATTATTCCATGAAGCATCATATATTACTCTACCACTACTAATGTACCCTACACATAGAAAAAACGAAAAAAATAACAAATGAGCCTCTACAATCATGAACAAATCCACCTCCATGAATAATACCTTGTATTAAATAATCATTTACATTTTATTTAATCACATATGAAGAAGTCTTCTATCTCACCCACACACCTAGAGTCCTCCTCCTAGAAACATCTTCCCTGATCGAACTACCAGGTGATGCAAATGAATTTCATACCATTGAGATGTTAGAATTTTTTTACCATTTCCCACTAAAAAATAAATTATCTTAAAAAGTTCTCATAATATAATGAATATATGGTAGGAAATATTGATTAAATAATACATTTTTAAACAACCATAAACTAAAATATGCATAGAGGATGAAAAAGGACCATCACATGGCTTGTGCCCCAACCCTTTTGTGTGAATCCCAATATAGATATAGAAAAATAAAATATGTAACGCAACTACCTAAATATGTGAATCCATCAATATAAACCCAAAAATATACATCCAAATCTATTTTAAAAAATAGATAAATAACATATTCAGATTTAGAGTTAACAAAAAAAATTCAATTAAATTCAAGAATAATACTAAATTGTTTACATTATCATTTATAGGAATAGAAAAATATATACCTCACCAAAGAAGAAAAATAAATATTTGAAAAAAACCAATACACCATATTACACTTCTCAAATTCTCCATATTAGATCCCAGATAAATCAAGGAAAAAAACTACAGAAAAACAAATATATATATACATTATAGATTCATACACGTAATAAATAAACTGTGGAACATTTCCCTTTATTTTAATAACTATATAAGTTCATTTTATATTTTTTATATTGATAATTGTGTTTTAAACCAAATTAACATATAAAGATCTATATTATTTAAAAAAATTTCAACATCAAATCATTATTCAACTACATTCACATATAATTACATGATTATAAATTGAGCATTGGATCATAATATAAAATGTGATTCACAATTATTATTTATAGTATCATTCATTAGCATGTATTTGGGTCAATAATTTGTGAATGTGAAAAAATTAATCATGAACATTCATCAGGGTTGTGGAGATGATTGAAACATAACTAAGACACTTTTTACATACTTATAAAAAAGACAATACAGAAAATGAAAATGATAATTCTCAAAGCATGGAAGTATGTTCCCTATCATAAACTCTTAAGCCTCATTCAACAGTGGTAAAATATATATGGTGGGTTCTATGATTATTTTGAATTATGGGAGGGTCAAATCATAAAAAAAATGTTTTTATGGTATTTACAAATGGATATTTTCAGTAAATCTATATCTAAAATATTTAAAATAGTATAAAAAATTTATTTTAGGGAATATAATTTATATATATAATGATATTGATGCTTCCATTACAAAATTAATCTCAGTGGTCATATCATGAAAAAGGTCCCATATATAATCAGTAATCACCTCAACGAGATGTGAAAAATCATTCTGACACCATGTACTCTCCCCACTCACCAATAAAAAAATATTTATTCTTTTTAGTATGTAGACAGTTATATTATCTTGGTAGTAAACAGAATATATAGACAATGAATAGTAAAAAATATTTTAAATCACATTATCATTTCCCTGGAAATTTATATGTTTGGGGATGCTAGTTTGTTGATGTTATATAAACAATCAAATTATTCAACTCTACATAGATCAATTTGTTTACATTAACAATAGTGTTTTTTTCATATAATTTATTATTAATCATCTTAACTTGAAATGATGAATAATTTTATATGTATATTTGTACAATTAAGATGAATTATTAAATATTCACATAAATTTGATTTCTATCCCTATAACTGTATACATGAATCACTGGATCCATAATCCAAACTCATCTATTTCTCATAAAACTATTTTCATAGTGTTATTTCATATATAATTTATATCCATTAATTATAAAACCCGTGTAATATAAAAATTTTACATTTATTCCCCTTGATAACCATTGATGTTAATCAGTAATATAATTTATATTTTCATATAACTACTCATAAATATGATCTTAAAACCATATTATAAACTATTGATTATAAGTAATTGATATACCTCACTCAACCCATGTGGGATATTAATTTATATTAATTACTCTATGGGATCCATCCTATGGATGAAACACTAACCCATTATTTAAAATGTAAAGGTTGTATACTCATGCTCTATAATGGTAATTCTAACAACACCTCTTCCATAAATTTATCATCCAAATTTTCTTTCGCTGTGATTAGATTTTGGAACAACAATTCCAACAACATATGGGATATAATAATTATAGAATTGAACTCCTTCATCAACAATAAAGCAATCTCCAATAAATCATTCTTTATAACATCAATTCCTAACTATCCCCTTCAAAATATTCATATATCATTCAGTGTGGTAAATCCATCAACAATTTTCATGACCTCTTTGTTGAATCTATTAGACCTAGTGAACCATTAGGTGGACCATTATATCAATGAGTTTTGTTTGGAAGAATGACTCCACATATCATAATATGATTGGAATTTCATTATTCTTGATTGGAAAATTCAATGGTTCTATAACTTATAACATATGTATTTCAAAAATAATCAATGTTTTGTTAATATATGTTGTACATTTTTAGGTAGAATGAAATGTAATTATATAATAATTATGTATTCATCAAAACCAAACTATCATGTTATAATAGTCCCTGTAATATTAAATTATTCACTTCAATGATATTTTGGATATTTTGAGGAAACCCCTCTAGACATTTTACACCATTAAAAAGGTTTCGTAATTGATGTTTTTATTGTTTAGATAGAGTGTATGCTGGTGGAAGAAGAATAGTTTTCCTTCTACCCATCACTTTTTACAACAAATAACTTCCCCCAAGGTTACACGTGTCCAATATTTTTTAAATTTAATATTTTATTTTCTATAGTACATTTTGTAATATTTCCATAAAATATCACCTATATATTTTTGAATATTTATGGAATTAATAAAATATCTGACTTATAAAATATTCTAGTATGGTAACTCAATGATAATTCATCTGTTTTTCTAACCATGTTCTGTAAAGATTTCTGAAAATATATTTCTATGATTAGCATCATTATATTTTACTTTTTTAATATGTTAATCACTTATTATTTAGGAATTTTTGTACACTATTCTTTATTTCCATTGAATCATATCATCTAATCTGATTTTCAATGTCTTTAGGGTAAAAATTTACAATTTCATAAAAAAACAGTCTTTGAGGAATGTTTCATCCTAATTGAGTGTGTTCCATCATCAAAAAAGGGACACCCCAACATTCCATTAAATTTTATAGCATAAAAACCCTTAAGAATAAAAGTCTATTATCAACATAAAAATCATGGTTCTCAATATGAAATATTCAATTCTATGACCCTCATAATATGTAACAATTGTATCCCCCAGTAATTTCAAATTTTCTATGAATGAATCCAAATTAATATCAATATCATTACTAGTTTGTTTCTGTCCAGATATAAATAGGTAAAACATAATGTATTTGTGCTTTATGCCTGACCATGGTGGAAATATATATATTACCATTAAAAATATCAATGTAATTTTAGTTCTACATTTCACACCAATAGGACTTATTAAATCTATTGATGACACAGGACAAAAGATTATTCCCTTTTTTCCAAATTCAGGACCCTCAAAATCAATATTCCTCAAGTACTGAGAGTTCGTTGGGTGTCATATATTACCATCTACAATTGTTGCATCTTCATGGAATGTAAATATTCTAAGGGGATTTTAACCTCTATTGAAATTTCTAAACATTGTAATTATAGTAAAATACCATACATATTTTGGTGTTCGTGATTTATATTTCTTATATCGATCAATGTAAAAGCCAGCAGATGTTATGATTGATTCATGGGCTTGAAAAAAAAAATATTTCACATGGACATGAATGTATTTTCTCAGAGATGATACCCATTTAACATATAATTTTCTAAGTGCTATATTTTTTAGATGGAATGTAATTTTTTATATAGTAACATATCAACCAGGATACTAGGTAAATCAATAAAGCTTGTGTCACTCCTTCTTCTACAAACAAAAAAATTAAATAACATTAATACAGTTGAAAATGAGTTATATTTAGTTAAACTGATATTCAATGTTGTCTTTTCATAGATATTTAACTTCTAAAAATACATAGTATAGTAATAAACGTCATATTGAATTGTCATTTTCATTTCTTCTATATAATATCAATCATGATTTACAATAAAATTCAAATCAACTGAACCACAAATCACAATATCATACCGATCAGTAGTACATCCTTTTTTCATACAATTAGTCTAATATTAATTGATTCATTCTATTTTTGGACAAATAAAATATTACTGAAACTCTCTTGAGTGAATTAATTATTAATGACAAAAATTTAAACATGGATAAATAATTTTAGAACATTTATATGTTCCCCGATATAGGTAATATGTATTATAACACACTTGAAAAAATCATTTAACATCGATGAATTATTTACTCCACATTAACAAGAGATGAATTATGTGAATTGAGATTGTTTTTTTGTTATGTAAATCATTTATGGAAGGGAATGTTTTATATAAATAATGTTATGAAAAGTATAATTAAATTTACTTAATTTGAAAAATAGATTGATCAATAAGTTCAATGCTCAAAATTTTTAATGGTTAATAGTTAGAGTAAAATTATTAAGGATAATGATGTTTTTTGTGAGAAACACTAAATCTTAATATGTTATAAAAATTAACTGTATTTATATATAATTGATTGAAGGTGAATATTGAAAATGTTTTTGGGAAAATTGAAATCACGCAAACCAGAACTCAAAATGTTGAAATCATGAATGATCTTGAAAGGAAGATCTTAAGTAAACAAATTAGGTTTTAAAGTGTTGATTTGTCAAAGGATTTCATGGGGGAGAAACAACAGTGTCTCAATTTAATATGATTTTGAACATCATGACTAATGTGGTCCTCTGATGGGTTTATTTTTAAATATCATAACAATTATATAGATGATTTTCAAAAAATATTGTTAATGACTAGTATTTATAATAACTAAAATTGAAATTGATCATAAATCCACTATTAGGATTTATTAATATTAGTGCTGATAATGATGGGATTTTATCATGAACTTCTAGATAAAGATGTCAAATATTTTTTTTGTATGTAATTTATATTTTAGAGTTAAAAATCCTATATTTATCCACAATATTTGAAATGTCATGACAAAGTTCTAGATTTCATCAACTAGGAGGTAATGGCCACTGAGGTCTTTCCTCCTCCCTATGGAGTGGAATGGAACTCTATCATACATTGTGGTAACATAGAATCTATGCTTCTCTCCCATTTATATTCTTGATTTTCATCCTTCATTCCCTCATATATTTCTTATCCTAAACGTTACACACTTGTTTGATGGCTTCATGAAACATTCACTCTCATCCTTAGATTTCACTAATGACTTGTTACTTTTGACCCTAATGTTGATATCATGTTTTAAATAATTCCATTCTTCACAAGATTCAATTGATAGGTTTATTATAAATGTTTTGGACTATTAGAATAATTATCTATGGGTCTTCTCAGCAATAGGAACATAAAGATTTAGTAGTCTTTAGAAAATGATATGGTAAAACCCTATTCATGTGCCCCCAACCCACCACATTTGCAACGGATCTTGTTTCTCTTTATTCAAGTGGACTTAGAGTTTTACATGAAATGATATACCCCAACCAAAGTGATTTTGAATAGTTTTCTGTAGAAACCTCAATTTTTTTCTGAATCCTTCCATTATTGAAATGTCATATTTTATGGTTAGTAGATAATTATATTTGTATTATACTTGGAGAAGAGTTCCACTAAATGAAACCTTTGTGTCCTGATTCATTTATCTTTTTTCTCATCATTCATGAAAATGTGTCACTCGATGGAAATTCTCTGTCACATGTTCATAAATTACTTCGTGATGATGGATGCAATATTAGAATGTAGTGGTAAGGGTATGGAGTCCATTTTTGGGTCATGCCTACGGTAATAGGTACAAATTGGTGTTTTTAATTACTGAAGAAATAATTCAGAGGTCCTGCCCTTTGGACCACTTGTAGGAAGGGATTCGAATGGGACACTACTTCATACTGGCCTCACAACCAAATAGTCGACTCTGAGTATAATATAAATGTTTTTCACCATCCTGAAGTATGCACCACTATTAATCATTCGTTTCAGATTAGTATATGTATATGGTAAATTGTTTATGTTGATTTGGGGGGGGGGGTGAAATAGGGCATGAGGAAATTAAAATAAATATAGAAAATGTTGCATATAATGAATTGGTAGGGGGATCTGGTGATGAAGATGAACATAAGGAGGTGTTATAGGTTGTAGGTGATGAATATACAACCATCTATATAACCAGTGGAGGTAGTTGGGTCTGGGTGAATGCAACAAGTAGTTTGTGGCCGAGATGGACTAGATCGTCTATTAATATATGTAATCACTTTGAACATCTAGAGGTTGATTGTATGGTTGAGGGACTAGTTAATTTAATACAAGAGGGAATGGGCATCCAAACCCCAATACCAAAAGAGAAATTATCTATTGGATAAATATTTAATGGGATAGATTAAGAGGATGAGATATCTATCCATGTTTTGGCAGACAGTTTTGATGGAGTCCATGTAAGAATCCTATATAGCCCAATGAGACGGAAGGGGAAGAAACAAAAAAAAGATATTTAAGAAGATTTATCATGTTTAAGGGAAAATGGTCTAAATTAAATAGTGATTAATCATAGTTACCAATTCTAAGGGAAACAATGTCATCTAAAATGAATAAGGAGATGGGTACTAAACCCTTATCACATGGGATAGAATGAAAGAAGAGTTCAAATATTCATTGTAAAAAATTATATTGTGGAGTGTGGTGGGTCCAAATAATAGGAATTGGTTGGTGGTATAGTGGAAGATCCAATTTATGAACATGAGGTATCTAATAGTAAAGTCAGAGAAGTACATAAGGTGGGTGGGGAAAAAGTTGATTCATGAGAGATTCATATTCATTTTATTAATGAAATGTAAAAGGAGGCTTCTAAGATCATTGTTACATAAGAAGAGGTGCACAAGATGATTGAGAAGATGATTAAAATATAAACTAATAAAGAACATTGTGTGTGGATAAATAATCTAAATTGTATTTTGATACATGGATTTATTAAATAGGAAGATTATCATGGACGAGTATATCCAATCATTGAACAATATAACCTATAGTTATGAAGAATTCATCATGTATGACCTGGACATGAATGTCATAGCTCTTCAATATATGTTATACAGAGGTAAGGTCTCTAATTATCTTAATCTTGATTTCAATTATTCATTGTTTTCTTATGGTGTATGTTGATTGCATAGTCTGAACATGAATGATTTTCCACTATTCCATAAATGTTATTTTTATAATAAAGAGGTAATTTTCAATAAACTAATAAATAATATAATAAATCAATTAATAAATATTAAATGAGTATATATTAAAAATGAATATGTAATAAAAAGGTAAAAAAATAAATATTTTTTTAGTAAACAAATAATCATAAATTCTTGAATGGAATAATGAGTGAAATTTAGTAAATAAAAGTCAATATACTTCAATATTACTAAAAAAATTTATGAGTTTTATTAATTATATAAAAAATAAAAAATAAAAATGACTATATATTAAAATGAAATGGAAACATATTTATTATATATATAACAAACATATTAGAAACCGTAAATGATAAATAATAAATATGTACCACAAAATATTAGTTATAAAGAAATTACAGTAACATTAAAAAAGAATGAATTATAATGAAAATTTCGAAACATGTCACATTACTAGTTAATTTTAATACTAAATTATATTTGTTGAAAAAATGTTAATAAAATAGTGAAATTAAAAAATAAAATTTATATATTTTAATATATTACAAAATTAACATGTATTATTTGTAATATATATTATTAATATAAATATATATATGAGAAAATGAAAGTGAATAAGTGTTAATTATATAAATTAAAACCACCTAAAAATTATTTAATTTTAATCGGTAAAAATATATAAATAAATATTAAAAAGGAAAAAATTACAAAAAAAACTAACAGTGAATCATTGAAATTGAATAATTAAAAAAATAAAAAAATAAAAGATTATTATTTATTAAATAATATACAAAATAAAACAATTAAAAAAATTTAATTTAATAAATAGTATATTTCAAGCATAATATAAATAATGAAAAATATTTGTAGATTATAAACAATATATATATAATATAGTGGGGTAATTAATATAATTTTGAAATAAATATAAAAAATAAATAAATGAAATAAATATTATTAGTGTGTATGTAATATATAAAATTTAATAAATTAAATATATGTATGTGTGAAATTATTGAGACACATGTTTGATATCTGTTAAATTGAACAAAATCATTTTTAATAAGATGTTATTTACTTGATACAAATACTTTATTTTAAAGTACTGTTAATTGTTAATTATAAACCATTATCACTAATTATATGACTTATTTAATGTTAATATAAATATTTTTTATTATAGAAATGTTATATAAGGAAATTTTATATAAATATATATATATATATATGAATATATTTCAATATAAAAACATTATATATATTAATGAGAAAATATTTATAAAGATTGAAATTATTAATAAATTTCAAAAATATTAAATAAAAAATAATCAAATTTAATAAATAATAAAAATTATAAAAAATTATAAAATTATTTATAAAAAATATAACAACATTTATTTATGAACACTAATATATAAGGTACATTTATTTGGGATAAAATGGTATTTTCATCACAAAAAAATACATGCATACATTATCATCACTAATAAAGGGAACCTTTATCAATGCTGATAAAGGACCTCTTGATTGGTTCTTCTTTAGTGCTGGTAAAGGCCATAATAGCTAGTGAAAAAATATGCAATCATGCACCATCCCTATTACATCAACAGATTAAAAACATAAAATCAAATTAGAATATAAATATTACAGAAAACTATAAGGAAATAGAAATATTGAATTTCACTATCATTTCCAATAATATTTTACAGACCATATAGTTTCATTTATGTGATATTTAAAATTAATTTAATAAAATTACAATCCAACATACAATGTTAAAAAAACATATAGAATTCCTTTTTTGACAAATATCCCATATAAATACCTTTTCCAGATAACAAAACAAATGATTTTTTAAAATGTACATAAAATAACAAACAACTTATGATTTTAATATAATCTATATAGGAAATATTTTATTGGTAAGTACAATATATGTCAATTATATTATCAATTATATTAATTGTTATTTTATTTTTAATTTTATATTACTTAATATTAATTAAATATACCATTAATTAATAATTATATTATGAATTATTAAGTACATTTTAAATTAATAATATAAATTAATTATATTGTTAATTACATACTATTTTAATGATATTATTATCTATAAAATACATTAATTACGTAAAAGTTGTTAAAAATATATCATTGAACAAAATTAACATTTTTAAATTGAATACATGAAAATTGATAATACTAAGAACATTGTTTGTCAGATTGGCACGCATTCAATTAATATTGGTCATTAATTATTAATGGATGATTGTATTAGGGTTTTAAAATATTATGATCACATTTACTCTATTTGAATATGTGACACATGTTTTAATCATAAATGAATCTTTTATATTTAAAAAATCAGTTGGAGTCATACCAGCTAAATCATATGTCAGGTTGACAATCATTTGATTTTATATATCATAAATGAATTATGAACCATCTTGCTAAATTTTGAAAATAATTGAAGTTCATTTACTCCATCGTGTTAATCTGTTGCTCATGTTATATAAAAAAATTATATTTAACAACCACAATTTGAATCACACCCACAAAGACATGTGTCATATTGAGATGAGATTTATTCCTATACATAAATAATAAATTATAGATCATCATTCTATTGTTTAAAAAAAATATGAGTATTTTCCTTGGTTTTAGCTATGTGATGTATATTTTAAATGAAATTTACAAATTTACATTGAAAACATACTCCTTAAGTCGTGTAGACCAAATTGTGTGTCAGAATAAAAAATGATCATTTACTATAATAACAAATGAATTTTAGATGGTTTTATTAATATTATGAAGTACTCAATGTTTTTTTGATTTTGGCTATGTGAAATTCCTTTTAAACAAAAATTCCACATTTATAAACAATGCACTAAATTATAAAAATGATCGGCACATCACTTGTTGGAATGACCTATGATTGATCCCAACATTTAACATATAAATTACAAATCATTATCCTAGTGTTTAAAAATAACCGTTCTTAATTTTCCCAAATTTAGAAATATGACATGTGTTTTAAACCAAAATTATACTTTAATGTTGAAAACATCCAAGTTGAGTCATAAATAGTATATCATGAGTCCTATTAATATGAAGTCCATTATAATACATCATTAAAAGTATTATATTGTATTTTACTTATGTTTGAAAACAATTCAATATTTTTTCTTGTTTTTTGGCTCTATGACACACATTTTAAAATAGAATTACCAATTTATATTAAAAAACTACAATTTGAATCATATTGAGCACATCATGTTACATATTTTTTTTGGTCGATACCAAATCATAAAATTTAAATTAATAAACATTTTATAAATTTAAAAAAAACAATCCATTTTAATTTTCATGGTTTTGACAATGTGATGCATGTTTTAAGCTAAATGACTCTTTTCTAATGAATACATGACCTTGGAGTCCTACTGGCCATTTTTTTCAAATGATATTTAGTCACTTTTTGAACATTAATAATTAATAATGAATCATTGTAATAATGATATATGAAATTTATAACTCAATTTTCTATTTCTGCTATGTCATATGTGTTTTGAACTAAAATAAAACTTTTATATTTTAAAAAATGAACTTTGAGTCATATCATCCTCATTTTCAATTAGATTAACCTGAAATTGATTCATAATTTTAAATATGGTAATATGACTCATTTTCCAAATTTTTAAAAAAATCAACATCATTTTACCCTTTTTGTATATAAGACATGCATTTGAAACTAAAATTACACATTTATACAAAAAACAAAAACTTTGTGTCATACCAACCACGTTGTGTGTTAGGGTAAAATGAATTCAATTTTGATATTTATTATATGAATTGTTGATCATTTTCATAATATTTTAAAATATTTATAACTTTTTTTTCTCAATTTTGGATATGTGATTCATGATTTTCTCTAAAATAACCATATAATATTGAAAACATGCACTTTGAGTCATACGAACTACATCATGTGTTGGATTGACGTGTGTTCAATTCCAACAGATCAAAAATTAATTATTTATCATTTTCCTATTGTTTAAAATCAATGTGAGAAACTTTTCATTGTTTTCATAGTGTGAATCATGTTATAGACAAAAATGACATATTTATAATAAAAACACATTCTGGGAGTAATAAGGGACCCATCATGTATTATATTAATATGTGATCTATTACTTCCTGAAAAAAATGAATCATGGGTCATTTTTCTAAATTTTGAAGACAATATGATATTTTTATAGAGTTTTGTCTATGTGACGAAATTGTTACACACAAATAAAATATAAAAACATGTACATTGTGTAATACCAGACACATCATGTGTCATATTTATATGTAGCATATTTTTCTATGATACAAATGAATTATAGATCATTTTTATAATGTTTCAAAATAATCATATATTATTTTATTAGTTTTTTCTATGTGATGAGTGATCTAAGCTAAAATTGCATTTTTTATTGAAAACGTGTAATTTTAGTCATACCAGCCACATCATGTGTTAGCATGACATTTAGTCAATTCAAAAGTGTCACATATGAAAATTTTATTTTAATAAAAAAAATTTAAAAAAATCTAAGTTTCTGGATAAGTGACACACATTTTAAACTAAGATGTCACATTCATAATGAAAACTCGCACATTAAGTCACACATGAAACATCATGTGTTGGATTAATATTTAGTCAATTTTTAGAACCCAAAATGTATTAAATATCATTTTCTTGAATTATCAATACAATATAATATCATATTTTCATTGTGTTGACCCAAACCCTCACTATCCATCCCTTTTCCAATTTCTGGATCAAAAGGGTGATGTCTCGGTGATAGGACGTCATTTCGGTGAGCGACCGACAGGTGTGTGACTGATCGGCATGGGACCAATCGGTATGGGACTGATTGGTGTGTGACCGATTGGTGCGACCGATCGTTGTCACCCAGCCTTATCGGGTTTCCCTTCTACAACTTTCCCTGTAACGCCTATTTTCTTCCTTTTACACCTTTTCGAGTCATTCAATCAATTTAAATACCATAATTAATACCCAAGAATCCCGAGAAACCACCTTAATTGGGGATATTAAATAACAATTAATATAGTATTGCGTAACCACCCAATTGCGTGGGGAACCACGATATGGATATAAAGCCGTTAAAATCCCCATATCCTGTAACAATTGGAACCTATCTATATATCGCACAAGAATTTATTATTCCTTCTTCTTCCTTTTGGATTGATTCCTTTTATTTTTATTGCGTTTGGAGTTCCCCTTCTTGAGGCTTGTGGTTCTCTAGTTCTAGAGTCTTTCTGCTCATCCTTGGAGTTGTTGACGTCCCTCTCGTGAAAGTCGCTCTTTTCCCAATTCTTGGAACATGGAGAAGAACTTCGATCTTTGATCAATCATGTAGGGATTTTTCCTTCGTCTCTCCTTTCTATGTATCATGTGGGGTCGGTACGCTTTTGTTCCGTGGGAATTGAAGAAATAGAACCTTAATTATGATAATGAATGAACCTTTAAAGAATGAAGGGGGTGTGATCGTTGTTCTGTTGTACTCTTTTATGTTGATATGTTTGTGAACTATTGGGCTTATGCTTACTGAAAATCATGGTCGTTGGTGGTGTTTCCTTGCACAGAAATGAACCATTGCTTCAATGATGATTTAATGACTGAAATATGGGAATTGGTTAATCACATAAACTCGGCAGTTTGAATGGATGTTCAGTAAAACAAGAATCCATGGGTGACCACCTAGGCTAACAAACAGAAAGAAGAACCTAAGGAATGATGTGCTTGAACCTAGACGTTTCCCACTCTGTTTGGTGGTAGTGTGTTGTTCTGCTCGGTGCTTATGGGAAGGTGTGGATAGTGATGGGATCTTCTGTTATCGTACGATTTTTGGTTGTGAATATGAAGTTGTTTGGTTGCTCTACTGTGACACGAACTCAGGTGGGATCCTCTAGTCTTGAGAAACCGTTGGTTCTGGGGACATGGGGCTGTGTCTCAGGTTTTTTTTCCAGTACTTCGACGTATATCACTTATCCCTTTTTGTGAGGTTTTATTTGGTCCTAGTACTTTGAGGGATCTCACTTATCCCTTGGTTGTTGTGACTTCACAATGGAACCGGGTATGAATTCTTAAATTTCTATTTGGTTGTTTCTCTTTTCCTAGCTTGCGGTTATGCTTGTTAGTTTCCTAGTAGTGTAGAATCCATATAAATAAGATATCTTGAACATGTAAGCAAGAATGGTTTAAAGGGGTTTTGGTTTTGGAAAAGAGTTGCGACACAGTCGTGAGTGATGTGCTGTTTTTTTATGAATTAATAGTAACGAGGGTGTTTGTGCTTAGGTTTTGGAGCCCCTAGGATGGGATGAGTGCTTTTTACCTATACATATATTTTATTTCTTATGTTTCTTATTCGTGACCCACCTAAGTTAAGCACGTAGTGCCGAACACACCATTTCACGGGGGGGGGGATTTTTTTACCAACACTCTTATGAGTGGCTAGTTATTGGATCCTTTTCTACTCCCTTTCTAGAATACCCCAAGACACTTCGGGCAGGCTGTGATGGCTTGAAGTACATTATTAGACTATGAATCGTTCAGCAAGGTAGTTGTGGTTTTTGGACCAGCTGTTTGCGACCAGGTTGTTTCCCAAGTGTCTTCAGGATGGGGCCTAGGTGTATTCGGGTGTGGCAGTAGTTGTTCTGACCCAGGTGTTTGCGGGTGTGGTTTTTTGTGCGGTTGTGGCCCAGGTGTCTGCGTGCTGGATTTCTGGTTGTGGACTACGTCTCTGTAGGCGGGATGTGCAGTTGTGGCCCAGGTGTGTGCGGGCGGGAGTGGCAGTGGGACTGCGGTGAGAATTGAGGGATTGGTTTGATGCGTAAGATATCTTAAATAACCAGTGGGAAAGTGGCACGGGGTCCCCAAATATCGATGTGCTATTACTGTACTTTACTTTCCTAGCATTATTTGGGGAGTGTTCCTTAGTGAGGTTTGGGTGGATAATTTTCCTTTCTAGGTGATTTGGTTTCTCCTTTCTCACATGGAATTTGAATGTTTACCCAACTTGTACACGAGAGATTTTGGTTTTCCATAATGAGTATACTTGTATGCTCACCCTACATATATATAAAACGACTTTCAGGTGTCCAGGAGGACATCAGGGATCGTGTGGGACTGTACTAGCTCAGACCATGGGGCATTTTCTGTTGTCATTTTCCTTTTTCTTAGTACTTTACCCTTATCTATTTTGTGGCTTGTGTAATTTACTGTTGAACATTCATTTGGGAATGGGTTACTTTTGGATTTACCTATAATTTAGCTTTGGTATTTTTGGGGTTGCTATCTTATCTATCAATCCTATAAGAATAAAAAGGGTAATTCCTACCATTTTTTGTGAGATTTTATACCCCTGGATCTTGTCACCACTCTAGGACCTATTGAAGGTGGGTTTGGGGGGTCATTATCTCACTTTCAACATTAAAAAGGAAGGGCCTGGAAATCAGTTGTCCCTCCCCTCCTTTTGGTGATGGCGTGTCGTGAAAGAATTGTATCAAAGGCAGTGAGGTTGAGAGATAGGATGGAGTCTGAAGATAGGTACAATGAGGATTACATGGGGTGGTAGGGAAACAATGTTGGGTGACCTTGGTGCGTGAATTAGGCCAGGGAAGTCCAGCTATAACATGTGATTTTTGGGCCCCTGTGATCCAATGCAAGGACTCTGGACCTATCGAACGACCAAGTGAGGCTACACTGATTACAGGGTAAAGACCCTAGGAAAGGTACATATATCATAATTACTTGTGTTATTATGTTTCATGGTTGTCTTGGGGATTTAAAAATAAATATATAAGTCTAAGAAAATTTAAGAATAATAATCTACACTACTCGAGTTTATGCATTCCTTGTTTACCTTGTAGCTATGGCACCTGTGATGCGACCAAGAGTAGTGCGGGTGATCGAGACCCAAAAGGATGACATGGACGATCATCAGAGGACCGACCGAGAGGAGGAGGATGATCATTGTCATAATATTCCTTGAGCCATTCATCGACAAACCCTCGAGAAGTACGACAGAAGAATATCTGATGTGGAGATGGAGAGCTAGCTAGAGGAGCTGGTGATAGCCTTTAGCTTGTTCTGGGATCTGACAGTGTACTGGGTTCCTCTGGGTGTAAGCCAGTTGCATGGAGTAGTGCGTCAGTGGTGGATGATTTATCTTGGGGAGAAGAGGTAGACTGAGGTGACGTGGGCAGACTTTGAGAAGGAGTTCTGAGCAGAATTTGTCTCTTCCACGATGAAGGCGGAAAAGGGTCAGAAGCTATTCTCCCTCCACTAGGGGAGTATGTCAGCGATAGAGTTGGGGATCAAGTTCAAGGATATCCTTCTCTTCTATCTAGACCTCTTTCCGAATGAGGAGTCTCTGTCGAGGCGTTTAGAAGAGGCACTCCGACCTTCTCTTCAGTACACTGTTACTTCCTTCAACCTACCAACACAATTACATGTGTAGAAGAATTCTAAAGTGGTAGAGAGTATGGAATCACTGGGAGGGGTGTCACTAGAGGGGATCCATATGGGTACATCAAAGGGGAAGGAAGTTAGTAGAAGGCCTCCAGTATCAGGACCCTCTAGGTTTCGAGCAGCAGGGAGTAGGCCTCAATAGTTCCAGTTCCGGCCTTCCGACCCTCTCCCTTTTATTTTGGGCCCAGGCCTGAGATGCTTAATATGTGGAAGCCATGGGCACCTTCGGAATCAGTTCCCAGACAAAGTACAGTTCGGAAGAGGTGGACATGTCTATCACCCACCTTAGCAGCAGCAGTTCCTAGATAATCCCTTTCAGCAGCAGCAGTAGGGGCAGTGGGCTCCCACTCCGCTGAGTGCAGACGTTGCAGGAGGAGGCCGACCTTAGGGTGCTCCTCAGGGATCTCGACCAAGGCGTGGTCGAGGAGGTGGCTGACAACCGAGGGGCAGAGCTGCTAGGTGTGGGCAGTTGCATTCCGTGGAGGGAGAAGTTCCTGCAGGGCCAGAGGTTGTTTGAGGTACGATTAGCTTGTTTAGTACCCTTGCATATGCCTTCTTTGATACATGAGCTTTGCACTCCTTTGTAACACCCAGTCTGGCCCATGCTCTAGGTTTAGACCCTGAGATACTTCCAGTGCCACTGGTGTTAAGAACACCAGTCGGAGGTCAGACCGACTTGTTGTACGTTTATCGAGGATGATGACTGATGATAGGGCCACATCAGTCAGTCAAGGATCTTCTTCTGCTGTAGATACAATCATACGGTGTCATCCTAGGCATTGACTGGTTGTTATTTGTATGTTCCATCATTGAATTCTTCTGAAGAAGGGTTGTGTTTTCAGACTTGTCCGGCCGACATGTGACTTTCATTAGTGAGCGGAGTTGCCAGGGGAGCAGCAAGCGAGGAGAACCCCTCCTCTCCATGTTAGCCGACTAATCAGTGGAGTCGGTGGTTGTAGAGATGGTGGAAGTTCCATGGGTCATCAGTGAGTTTATGGACGTCTTCCCTGAGGAGGTGAAGACTGTACCCCCTCTACGTGACATAGAGTTTGGGATATACTTGAAACCTGGTGCTCATTCGATTTTGACGGCTCCCTACCAGATGGCACCTTCAGAGCTATGGGGGTTGCGGATTTAGATTGACGATCTGATGAAGAAGAGTTTTGTTCAACCAAATGCGTTTTCTTGGGGTGCTCCAGTCTTATTCTCCAAGAAGGAGGATGGTGGTCTCAGGCTATGCATAGACTACTGGATATTGAACTAAGAAATGGTCCTGAACCGTTACCCCATCCCAAGGATAGACGATCTCTTTGACCAACTGAAGGGAGCAGGTTTGTTCTCAAAGACTGACCTGAGGTCTTGATACCACCAGCTGAGGGAGAGGGAGGGTGACATCATGAAGACTACTTTTAGGTGTAGATATGGGCACTTCGAGTTTTTAGTCATTCTATTTGGTGTTACGAATTCTCCAGCTGTGTTCATGGGGCTCATGAACTCTGTCTTTCAGAAGTACCTGAATCAGTTTGTAGTCGTATTTATTGAAGACATCTTGATCTACTCATGATAGGAGGAGGACCATGCTGAGCACTTGAGAACAATTTTAGAGGTCCTTAAACGGCACCAAATCTATGGGAAGTTGTCCAAGTTCATGTTCTGGACATGATAAGTGCACTTCCTTGGGAACATGGTGTCCGAGCAAGGGATAGTAGTGGACCCATCGATGGTCGAGGCGGTTGTTTCTTGGGAAGAACCCAAGAACGTGGCAGAGGATTGTAGTTTCCTCAGGATGGAAGGTTACTACTGGTGGTTCGTGGCCAACTTCTCGTTGCAGCAACTTTGATGGCTTTGACGAAGAAGGATCGAGATTTCGTGTGGGATGGGTAGTGCGAGGCAGCTTTGAGCTACATGAAGGAGAAGTTGGTTAGTGCCCCAGTTCTGAGGATGCCAGAAGAAGGGAAAACATATGAGGTTTTCTTTGATGCTTTGGGGAAAGGTCTCAGATGTGTGTTGATGTAGCAGAAAGTGCTGATCTCCTATGGGTATAGGTAGTTACGTCCCCATAAGCATAACTATTCCATCCATGATCTGGAGATTTTGGTAGTTGTGTTTGCACTAAAGATGTGGTGGCACTACCTCGTCGGGGAGCGCTTCGTGCTCTTCACCGATCACATGAGCTTGATGTATGTATTCTCCCAGTGGGACCTGAACTTACGGCAGTAAAGGTGGATGGAATTCCTTCAATACTACGACTTTGAGATTTCCTACACCTTAGGGAAAGGGAATGTGGTGCCTTATTCCTCAAGAAGGAAGTGGAAGAAGGAGGCAGTCCGAGAGTCGGATGATGCATGGAAGGCGATGGAAGAGTTGGCTACCCTACAACTCGATGCAGGGGTGGAAGGTAGAAGAGGTTGCCTGTATCAAATGACAGTGCAGTCTTCTCTTCTGTGGAAGGCGGAAGAGTCTTAGTGGGGAGACTCAGAAAGAAAAGTGGTGTGTGACCAAATTAACCAATGTAATGCTCCTGAAGTTTGAATAGAGGATGGTTAGAATTGGGTGCTTTTCCGGGGAAAGCGGTTTTCCCAAGAGATGATGCGCAGGAGTGTTGTTAGTGAGTTCCACAAATCGCCCCTAGCGGTGCTCCCATGAGTTTCCAAGATGTAACAGTGCCTATGGAGAATGTTTCTATGGCCCGGGGTGAAAAAGGCAGTAGCAAAATTCATGGCCAAATGCCTAGCATGTCAGCAGTTGAAGGATGAACACCGTGTTCCAGGCAGTTTTCTTCATCCCTTAGATGTCCTTGAGAGGAAGTGGGATGACATATCTATGGAGTTCATCAAAGTTCTACCCAATGTTCAAGGAGGTTGTGAAACTATCTAGGTAGTGGGGGATTAGTTGAAAAAATTGGTTCACTTACTGGGGATCAAGTAGTCGAGTGCAGTGGATGCCTTAGTACAGAGGTGCGTGGATGAGGTGGTGCGATTTCACGGAGTTATAAGGTCTATAGTCTCAGATATGGATGCACGGTTTACCTCACGAGTCTATAGAGGATTTCAGTATTCTTTTGGCACTCAGCTATGTCTTAGCACTACTTTCCATCCCAAGACGGATGGACAGATAGAGCGCACCATCCAGACCATGGAAGATATGATGCGAGCATGCGTTCTAGACTTTGGGGGATCGTGGGTGCGACACATTCCTCTCATATAGTTTTCCTACCCTAACAGATACCAGTCTACCATTGGTATGGATCCGTTCATAGCCTTGTACAGGAGGCCATGTCTCTCACCCGTGTGCTGGATAGAGGTTGGAGAGGCAGACTCCCTTGGCCCAGAGGTAGTGCAGAGCATGACGGAGAAGGTGCACCTTATATGAGAGAGGATGAAGGTGGCTCAATACCGACAGAAGTTGTATTCTGACGACAGGAGGAGACCCTTGGAGTTCGAGGTAGAGGACCTTGTTTTCTTGAAGGTCTCCCCTCGGCATGGGCAGCAGAGGTTCGATAGAGGGAGTAAGCTTTCTCCCAGGTTTGTCAGACCCTTCGAGGTGTTGCAGCGGGTCGGTGATGTGGCTTACCGGATTGCATTACCCCACATACGCAAAGAGTTCACGATGTATTCCATGTGTCCTTGCTTCATCGGTATCTGCACGACGACTCACACACCCTTGGCTGGGAAGGGATAGATATCGAAGACGATGCAACGTTCGTATAGCGACCTGTGATGATCGAGGATCGTGAGGAGAAGGTGCTCTGTGGATAAAACATTCCTCTGGTTCGTGTGTTGTGGAGGCATGGTGGGCTTGAGGAGAGTACCTGGGAATGGGAAGCATAGATGTGTGCTCCATACCCAGAGTTGTTTTGAGTTTTGTGATGTCCTGTTTGAACTTATTGTGATGGAACGCTTTACATTGTTTGCTATGAAATATGTGGTTTTTTTTTTTTTTTCTCTGAATGTGTGTGAAAAGTCTTGGATATGGGGAGTGGAGGACCCGATCACTAATCAAGACGCATTAAGGTAGTTTGATTGAATCTGTGCGGGCGAGTCAGTGCCACCCAAAGCTAATAGTATCTAGACATGGAGAAAGAGACTCCCCATCACTTATGACTAGACAGTTTGAGCCTTTTATGTTTGTTTTTTTCAGAAGGGAGAGGTATTTCCATATGACAATGAGGTTTACTCCTAAGAGGTATATTTTGAGGTGGTTGTTCAGATCCTCTATTCCATTGTAGTTTGTTTTTAAATTCTCAAGGGAGAGACTGCTTTGAGAGGTATCTGATGTGATGACTCAGACCCTCATGATCTCTCCCTTTTCGAATTTCCAAAACCTAACGGTGACGTCTTGGTGGTAGGACTTCATTTCGGTGAGTGACCGACTGGTGTGAGACCGATCGGCGTGCGAACGATCGACGTGAGACCGATCAGAGTGCGACTGATCGGCGTCTGACCGATCAGCGTGCGACCGATCGGTGTGCGACCGATCGGTGCGACTGATCGGTGTCACCCAGCCCTATCAGTTTTCTCTTCTACAGTTTTTCCCGTAATGCCCCTTTTGGGCCTTTTAACTCTTTTCGAGTGGTTCAAGCCATTTAGATCCCATAATTAATACCCAAGAATATAGAGAAACTTTCCCAATGAGGGATATTAAAAAAATAATATCATCGTGCGTAATCACCCAACCGCATGGGGAACCACAGTCCGAATTTAAAGTAATTCAAATTTCCATATCCCATAACAAAAGGATCTTATCTATATATCCCACGGGAATTTCTTCTTGATTCTTCTTCATTTTGGATGGCTTCTATTTTTCTTAGTGAATTTGGAGTTCCCCTTCTTGAGTCTTGTGGTGCTCTTGTGGTGGAGTTTTTCTACTCGTCCTTGGAGTTCCGGACGTCCCTCCCGTGCAAGTCGTGCTTTTCCCTGTTCTTGGCATGTGGAGATGAACTTCAATCTTTGATCAATCAAGTAGGGATTTTTCCTTCATCTCTCTTTTATGTGTATCATGCGGGGTGGGTACACTTTTGTTCTATGGGAATTAATGAAACCCAACCTTAATGAAGATAATGAACGAACCATTAATGAATGAAGGGGGTGTGATCTATGTTCTGCTTTAATCTTTTTTGTTGATATGTTTTGTTAACTGTTGGGCTTATTGTTGCTTAAAATCATGGCTGTTGGTGGTCTTTCATTGTACACTAATGAAAATTTTCTTCAGTGATGATTTTATGACTGAAATCTAGGAATTGGTTAATCACTTAAACATGGCTATTTGAATGGATGTTAAGTAAAACAAGAATCCTCGGGTTACCACCCCAGCTAACAAATAGAAAGAAGAACCTAATAAATGGTGTGCATGAACCTGGAAGTTTCCTACTCTATTTGGTGGTAGTGTTTTATTCTTCTTGGTGCTTATGGGAAGGTGTGGAAGGGGATGGAATCCTCAGTTAACGTACAATTTTTGGTTGTGTATCTAATGCTATGTGGTTGCTCTGCTGTGACATGAACTCGGGTGGTATCCTTTAGTTTTGAGAAACCGTTGGTTTTGGGGACTTCTGGTTTTGTATCAGGTTAGTTTTGTTTAGATTACTTCAAGGGATCTCAGTTATCCCTTTTTTGAGGTTTTCTTTGGTCCCACTACTTTGAGGTATCTCAGTTATCTCTTTGTTGTTGTGACTTCACAAGAGAACCATGTGTGAATGCTTAAATTGGTGTTTGTTTGTTTCTCTTTTCTAAGACTTTGGTTGTGCCTATTAGTTTCCCAGAAGTTTAGAATCCACCTAAATGAGATTACCTAAACATGTAAGAATGAATGGTTTAAAGGGATTTTGGTTTTGGAAAAGAGTTGTGACATGGTCGTGAGTGTTGTGTTGTTCTTTTATGAATGAATTGTAATGAGGGTGTTTGTGCATAGGTAACAGAGCCCCTAGGTTGGGATGAGTTCTTGTTACCTATACATATATTGTATTTATTATGCTTCTTATTCAAGCCCCACCCAATTTGAGCACATAGGGATGAACACCCCCTTTCATGGAGGAGGGTGTTTTCCCCAACACTCTTATTAGTGGAAGGTTATTGGCTCCTTTTCTACTCCCATTCGTGAATAGACCAAGACTCTTTGGGTAGGCTGTGATGGCCTGAAGTCCATTATTATCCCAAGAATCTTCGGTCAGGGTAGTTGTGGTGGTTGTTCTAGGTGTTTGCAGGTAGGTTGTTTCCAAAGTGTCATTGGGATGAGGTCCAGGTGTCTTCGGGCGTGGCAGTAGTTGTTCTGACCCAGGTGTTTGCGGGTGTGGTTATGTGTACGGTTGTGGCCCAGGTGTCTGCGGGTGGGATGTGCGGTTGTGGCCCGGGTGTCTGTGGGTGGGATGTGCCGTTGTGGACTAGGTGTGTGCGGGCGAGTGTGGCAGTGGGACTGTGGTGAGAATGGTGGGATTAGTTCGATGCATAATATATCTTCAATAACTAGTGGGAAAGTGGCGCAGGGTTCCCAAATATCGATGTGCTATTATTGTACATTACTTTCCTTGCGTTATTTGAGGAGTGTGCCTTGTTGAGGATTTGGTGGATATTTTTCCTTGTTATGTGATTTGGTTTCTCTTTTCTTATCGGGCATTAGAATGTTTCCCTCACTTGTGCATAAGAGATTTTGGTTTTCCCTAATTAGTATACTTGTATGCTCACCCTACGTATATATAAAACCTCTTTTAGGTTTCTAGAAGGACTTTAGTGATTTTGTGGGACCATACTAGCTCAGAACTTGGGGCAGTTGCTGTTGTCGTTTTCCTTTTTCTTGGTACTTTGCCTTTGGATTTTCTGTGGCGACTATCTTTTACTATTGAACATGCATATGGGAATGAGTTACTTTTGAATTTACCTTTACTTTAGAATTGGTATTGTTGGGGTTGTTATATTATCTCTTGATCCTATAAGAATAAAAAGGGTAATGATTTCCATTTTGTGTGAGATTATATACAATTGGTGCTGGTTGCCACTACGGTACCTATTAAAGGTGGGTTTCGGGGGTCATTATCTCTCCTTTAACTTAAAGAAGGAAGGGTCTGGAAATCTGAAGTCCCTTCCATCTTTTTGGTGAAGGCAGGTCTTGACACTCATTTTTTGAAATAATATGTGTTTTTAAACTACAATAAAACTTTTAATGGCATAAATATCCACATTAATTCATACTATCCACATCATTTGTTAGATTTATGCATGATCAATTCTAAAATATAAAAAATAAATTATGGATAATTTTAAAAAATCATAAAACAATATGATTTTTATGAAATCATTGTGATGTTTGTTTTAATATAAAATGACACTTTTATATTTAAAACACACACAGGGAGTCATTCAGGTCACATCAAGTTTCAGATTGACCATCAGTCAATTCATTAATATAAAAAATTAATTATAAATTATTTTCCTAATGTTTTTGGATAGTTTAATCCCATTTAATTTTATTTTTTTATGTGATTCATTTTATATTAAAATTATCATTTAAATGTAAATATGTTCACATTGAATCATAATGGCCTCATCATGTGTTAGGTTTATTTAAATTTGATTACTACACTTCCCACATGAATTAACAATCATTTTTCTAATGTATGAAATCAATATAATAATTTTTTTTGTATTGATAATGTGATTTTCATTGTAAACTAAAATGAAAAAGTTATATTTAAAACTCGCTACCGGAGTTATAGAAACCACATTGTACTGTAAATTGGGGTTCTATAAAATACTACTTGTGAAAAATTACTTACAAATTTTTTTCTTGATTTTTTAAAATAATATGAACTCGGTGGTTCTGTTTTTTCAATGTGATAAGTGTTTTAATCTAAGAGTTCACTTTTATATTCTAAACATGATCTTTCAATATTTTTGTCCATATTGTATGTTGGATTGATATGTGATCAAATCCTACACATTATAAATAAATTAGGTATTATTTCCCAAATTTTTTAATACTATACAAGTTCGTTTTCTATGTTTTCGAAATGTAACATGATCCTTTACCCATTTCACTCTCACTTGTATCATTAAAAAAATATAAATGTACAATCTCTTGGGAGAAAAAACACCACCAAGCATGTTACTAGATCAACCAGAATTTGTATAGTGTAACCCTCCATGATGCATCACATTAAGAAATAACTAAATTCATTATTTAATTATAGCTCCAACACTTAATCATTTCTCATTTTCAACCAACTGAAACAAACACTTAAAAAATGAAATTAGTTAAAAGTTTTAATGGAATTCATGATGAATTAAAAAATGATAATATACATTTTATAATTATTATATAGTTATATTAAAAATGCTATTATTGAATTTAGAACATGAAATGAAGGTTTTGTAAATATATTATACATGAGAAAATCATGTTGGGACACATATATAAATGGTACTGTATTTGAATTTATCTTAAATTACATCCCATCATATATGCACCTATTTAAAAGATTATTTTTCTATTTCCCCCAGATGCAACACCATCTTTCAAAACATTCATAAATTATTCAATGGGAAGAGAAACCATATGTGGGGGAGGTTCATAAACTCTATATCCTAACTTAAGAGTGAAAAAATATCTATCATTGGGTCCCATTTTGTTTTGAATTATAGGAGGATCATTATCCTTAAAAAATGTATCTTTAGTAATTACAAATTTTTGTTTTGAATAAATTTATAACAAAAATATTTCTAATAGTTTATGAAATTTATATTAGGGATAGGAATTTCTTTGTATTATGATGATAATTCTTAAAATCCCAAATGTATCTCAATGGTCATAGTATGTACAATATCACATACATAATAATAAATCGCCTCTCATTGATGTCCGAAATCATTCTGACACTATGTACTCTACCCACTCGCCTCTATGAAATATATTTCATCTTTTATATATATAGACATTATGTTTATCTTATAGTACTGGGAAAATACACACAAAAACAATTAAAAAATAATTTAATTGAAATTGTAATTACCTTTGGAAATTACATGTTTGAGGATACTATTTTGGTCATGGTATATTATATAAATTTTAAATTTTAAAAGATAATATCAATAAAAATTGTTGTGATTTTTGTTTGGACGCTATAGAAACATCGAAAAAAATTATTATACAGTTTTAAAATATGTTTCTCGATAAACAAAACTATTTAAATCCTAATCTATTTCAATTTGGGGGAATCCTTAGGCTACAAATGTTATCTTCATGAAATCATACAATATTTTTTCTGATATTTATAGACCACCCTATAATAAAAATAATTCCTGTAAAAGAAATTTAAATGAATAATTTTAATTTAGTTTATTAAATATTAAATTAAATACCTTAAAAATTCATAATTGACATCATGTGTGGTTATTTTAATGGAAATCCATGAGTTCTATCTAAAAAAATAAACCTTTTGGTCGTCCAATTTTCTTTATATTATCATTTTGTACTCCTTATAAATAAATAATTAATATAATATATGTATATATATTTATATAAATATTAATGAAAACCACAAGGTTTTTTGAAATGCATGAATATTTTTTTAAGTAGACAGTTATAACTAGCCATAAAAACAACATTTTTCTTCTTCTATGTTATAAATATCGACAAAATACTCATCTATAATTATTATCAGTATGTTATTTGGAGTCCGCTTGAACCAATATGAGTAATGGGGAATAGTAACAAACCATTATGAATAGTAATTTGAATCGTAATATGACACTGATGAATATTAAATTGAATTATTATATTATTATCTTAAGCCTTTAATATAATGACATCTTGATTTATTTTTCATGGTGATAAAAAAAGTTATACATTCTAAATTATTAATTTTTGAGTAAAGTGTGATTTTATATAAAAATTAAATTAATCAAATTTTTTTAATGATTTAAAAAAATTGAGCACATTATTGAATTATAAACATCAAAAAATGGTTAGGGTGAATTTTTGTTATTTTTATGAAATTATTGAATATTTCATGAATAGGAAACAATGATAAATTATGATAAATAATAAATAATTTTTTTACTACATCATAGGTGATGTAAGGATGACGTTAGTACACTTGGTTCAACCCCACAAGCCCTTATTATTCTTTGGGGAGACATGAACCAATTGAATTCTTAGTATTGATCAAAAATATTAAACTAATGATTAAAATAATATAAAGCTCCCCCACTCCTCCACAATAAATACCACCTTCATCACCTCTTCCTCACACAACTCTGAGGATTTGAGAGTTGTCTATGATCTACCCAATATCATTCCCAAGGACCTTCACTACATTCATGACTAGTTGGACATACAAAAATACCAAAACCAATGGCCTTAAGGATGATATCAAAGATATGAGATCAAGTGGTAAAAATCATCTTTCTTATTCTTATTTTTATATTTATAATTCCTTCTATTTAATTATAAAAAAATATCATCCACTTATCCATGAGAAATGAAAGCTCTAGAATAATTTACATGATATATGTTATCATGTTTATGGGAAAAATTCCTCAACATTATTCATCTCTTACACCTCTTATTATGGAACCATTTGTGATGTGTCATTTACCAAAATCGTGAACAATGTGTTTGTAATTTCCATTACATCCTTAAAAACTATTTGTAAACCAATTTTAAGGTCAAAAAAATTAATGTGTATTATATAACCTATTTTATGTTCTATAATGAACATTTATTCATAAATTTAATTTATATAATGAAACAAGTTTATGATTATCAAGGAAACATAAAAAATGATCTAAACAAATATCATTAATGTTTTTTCTAATGACTCAACATATTATATGATAACAAATAATTTCATGTATCTTTCAATATTCTGGTATCATATTAATACCATTTCATTATTCTTCTATCATTTCATTTCCACATGATTGGAAAATCAAATACTATCCAGCCATGTAAATCATTTAAAGAACTCACCAAAAACAATATAAAGATCAAAATATTTTTAATTAATGGATGAAATTTTGTTATAAAATTATCATATATTGTGTTATAAACCTAAATATGTTTCATTAAGATTCTAATAACACTCTTTTAACTATTATCTAGGTGGTTTAAACATGTTTCAGGCACGACAAACCCGATGTAATTGAAATCATAAATCGATTTCCATTATTTTGGTTAACCTTATACTTTATTATTTATTTTGTATAAAAATTGTTTGTTGGATGAATTTTGATTATAGAATTCTTCTATATGTGTATATATATTGTATATATGTTTTCCATTCGAACTATTACATCTTAGATCAATTATATGATATTTTTATGGAGATTTTTCGTTGAAATCCACTTTTAACATTCTGTTATACAAAATTCAATATCAATATTTTTAAACAATTATTAGGGTTGTATTATTACATTATATTTCATGTTAATTGTTTAGGATGAATGGTTGTACCTATATCTCCCTCCAATTAAATGGGTATGTTTATCATGGAGGTATGTCGTATGTTACTCCATGTGTAGTTGCGACCGTTACACCATATGGTAGTCGCGAGGGTTACATTGTTTGGTATCCATGAGGGTAAAAATCATAATATATCCAAGATGGTTACCAAAAATAGAATGTAATGCCCTAGTATATATTTATTGTTCTATTTTTGTTCTTTATGTTTTGGGTAAATCTCTTGAAAATCTCATGTTTCAGAAAATATTTATATATGGGTGACAAGTATGTCTATTTGGAAATGAATTCATACATTTACAAGTATTCCTTGACTAATGTTTTCTTTTTCAAAATTGTATATAACATACAGAGATTTATATGCCAAGACCCCAATATTAATTTCTTTTCATATATTATAAGGATATATACGACAAATAAGTAAGACATGTTAAATTTAATGAAGATTGGTCAACGAAATCATGTATAATTTGAAATGTTTTATATTTTGAGGGAAATGGATACAATTTTTTTGGAGACAACATTGTATAATGTGGAATGTTTTGTATGTTTTTTATATTAAATATTTAAACCTCTATACTCTAAAATATTTTCAATATGAATGGAAGTGATTTCTTGAATAAATTCATGTTTATATAATGTAATAAGGCCATGTCATTACAGTCTGTATCAGAGGATGGTTTAGAAAAAATTATGGGAAAGTATAATGGTAATATAATACCGTAAATAGTTTTACTCTATGGTTAATTTTTAATCATATTGAAGTTAAGGATTACAGTGTTTATTTGACTAAGATATAATTGTTCATATTGTTTTTTCACAGAAGAAATATAGAAGATAATGTTGAGATGCATCGAATGAATTATATCAGTACGAATCATTATCATTGAATTATAGGGATTATAACTGAGAAGTTTGTGATTGTAATATCTATTCCAAAGTTGGAAATAAATTAAGGTGACATCCATGCAACAGAATAACCATAGGCACTGCAAAGAAACATGAAGATAGTGTAACATTTTATGAGACACCACCCTCCTGATTTCAATTAATATTATCACACATTAGTGGAGGAAGGATGGATAAAACCGTTTAAAAGTTATTTGATGTAATGGGATGTTCAGATAATTGAAAAGGTAGGTCTTTCTATTTATCGTTTTAAAAGTTAAGCAAATCAGTGGTGGTCAATTTTCAATAATATTAGTGAGAGAGGATATTGATGCCTTAGAGTGGGATAAATTTAAAAGTATTTTCCTGGAAAAATATTTTCTTATTGTGGTTTTAATTAAGATAGAGAAAAAATTACTTGTATACAAGAAATAAAATAAATAATCATTGGCCATATATGAAGAGAACTTTACCCATCGAGCAAGGAATAGTCCAAATCTTATTCTAGACCATGATATCAATGTCAACCACATTAACATAGGATTGAATCCATGGTATCTAAGGGAATTGGCCTACCATGAATTAGATGGTTATGGGAAACTTGTAAAATGTTCTTAGAGGGTTGAAATGGAGTTTAATTATGATCATATTCACATTTAATATAATGAGATGAAGGTGTTTATATAGAATGGGATGAGTAATAATCATTAAAATAAATATAATGGTAATAATGTCTAGTTTCTAGTTTGTGAAATTTGTGGTAAATAGAACCTAATGGAATGCCTTACCATAACTAGGAAGTGTTTTTGATGTGGTAATTTTGGACATATGGGTTGCGATTGTAATAATAATTATCCTACGAATAATCTGGATAAGAAAATTATAAGGAGTTTCAAATGTGGTGAGATGGTTCACTATGAAAATGCAGGCTGAAATAAAGATATTAATGATGCAAAGAAGGAAGAATATAAGTTGAATAGTGTAGTGGGATATTTTCCAACTACATCAGTGTACAATGTTCCATCTATTGAAGTTGTATCAGGTACATCATTTTTTTTTCTCAGATTTGGAAAAAAATATATACATGGTCTATAAATGCATTTATTTCTGAGAAAGTTTCTGGTAAATTGGAAATATCACCTCTCAAATGAATCAAGACCTTGTTTTTAAAACAAAAGGTATAAATTTTATAGCAAAAATTAATTTTTAGAATCATTTTATTATTATCTGTAGAAATACATTACCATTAAACATTATTTTTTTTCCCTTAGATGATTTTCATGTTATTCTATAAATGGATTGGATTTATTTTTATCATTCTAAAATTGAATATAGTGCTAAAGAATTTATTTTTTAGAATGATATTTAGTTTGTATTCAAAAATGACCCATAAAATTGATAACATATTGGGAAGATGGAAAACTATTGAAATATTGAATTGAATGTTATCTTCTTCATATTATTGAAAATACTAGAACTATTTTGACTAAGGATATTCTAGTTGTAATAAATACCTTCATGTTTTCCTGAATAAGTTACCCAATGTCATAGATAATCATGAAGTAGAATAACAGTTGAATTTGCTCCTGATACTAATATTATTTCAAAACCTCCCTATCAAATGTATTAAATTGAAAATATTTAATTGAAGAATTATTTTTTTGATTTTCTTGACAAATTCTTCATTCTTCCTTTCACTTTACCATTGGGTTCTCATGTATTTTTTTAAAAAACAAAGAGGGTTACATGAGACTTTTCAATGATTATAGATACTTAAATAAAATCACTATTAAAAACATGTATCCATTTCCTTATATGGATGATATTTTGATCAGCTTGAGGGAGCTCAGTAGTTTTCCATGATTGTCATGAGATCCACATACCATCAATTGATGGTGAAGGAGGATGACATCCCAAAAACATATTTTGGTACTATATATTGGAATTAGGCATATTTTTTTACTTCGGTTGGGTTAACTAATCCACTTATAATATTCATGGTTCTTATGAATATAATATATCATTAGTTCTAGAATAATATTCCATTTGTGTTTATTGATGAGATTCTGGTATTTTCTAATAGTAAATAAGATAATTATAAACATATAAGGGTTGTTTTGAAAACGATAAAGGAAAATAATCTGTATATAAAATTCAAAAATATGGATTTTTATTACAAGAGATCTCTTTTCTTGGGAACATTGGAAATAAGAATGGAATAACCATTGATCCTACCAAACAATGTGGAAGATTAATGTCGAAGACCTATAAATGGTATAGATATTTGTAGTTTTCTTGGATTAAAAAGTTTTTACTGATGATTTGTATAAAAACATTTCACATTTATCTATCCCACTAAATAAGATAACATGAAAAGGGGTTAAATTTAATAGAATTGAAGAATGTTATGTTTTTTAGGAACTGAAAAATATGTTGGTTAATTCTACAGTTTTATCCATTACATCTCGAAATGGAATCTATTTCATCTATAATGATGCATCATTTATTGTACTTGATAGTGTTCTGATGATGAACGATTAGATAATTACTTATGCATCAAGAAAACTAAAACCAAATGAGTTATGTTATCACACACATTATTTAGAATTCAAAGTTGTATTCTTTTGATTTTGAAATTTGGTGTCATCATATATACAGATACCAAGGTAAAATATATACTAACCATAAATTCTTGAAGTATATATTCACTCAGAATGAATTAAATATGAGGTAGGGAATATGGAATGAATTTATTAAATATAATGATTTCCTGATCAATTACAATATAGGAAAATAAAAAAAAAGTGGTGGATTCCATGAGATGAAAAAATCACTCATCATTAACCATGTTACATTTTAAACATGTTCCCTTGACTAATGATTTGATAATATTTGGCTTATAAATGTTTGAGTAAAAAATAAAACTATTTTTAAAGGTTTTAGTGTAGTAATCATTATCCGATACAGTTAATAAAGTGCGGAAAGAATATTGTGAGCTACCAAAAAATGTATAATTTGTTAAAATGGGTATCTTTATAGAATTTATATTTTATAAAGATTGTATTTTGGGATTTGTAAAAATATTTTGTGTACCTTTTGATTCTCAGTTGAAAAAATAGTAATTGAATGAAGCTCATAGATTTCTATTTTATGTTCATCTTAGTAGTACTATGATATAAAGATACCATTGAGAGTATTACTAGTGGGATGGAATGAAAAGTGATATTATATATTTTAGCATGAAATGTTTGACAAGTGAAAAGGTTAATGTAGAGCGGCATTTACTGAAGGGGGTGCTTCATCTTTACCCAGTTCCTGAGAGGATGTGGGAAAATAAATCAATGTGATTCATTGTGGGGCTACAAAATAATTCTCAAGAATTATCAACTGTATATCATATAGATTTTCATGTTATATGGAGTTATTATTTCCATTATATCTGACTGGGAACCTAGGTTCACTTCTAACTTTTGGAAGGGATTTTAAAAGTTTTTGGGATAAAAATTAAATATCAGTACATCATTTCATTATTATTCAGATGGAAATATCAAGATAAATATTCATTCTTTAGAGGATATGCTTGGAAAATCTTCAATGGACTTCTAGGGAAGTTGGGATCAACATCTTTCTTTATTATATTTTTATTACAATAAAATTTTTCATTCTAGTATACAGATGGAAGCTTTTGAAGCATGTTATGGGAAGAGGTGTCTAACTTTATATATCTAGGATTAATTAGGGTAAAATAAGTTGATGGGACCATAATTAGTAGAGGAAGTGGATATGAAAGTGAAGATAATCCAACAACACAACATTATAACTCAGGGTAGGCAAAAATGTTTTGTAGAAAACAAGAGGAAGGAGTTTCCTTTTTTAGTTTGGTGATCATATTTTCCTTAAAATATCAACCTAGAAATGTGTTCTATGTTTTGGTAAGAAAGGAAAGATAAGTATATGGTTCATTAGACCTTATAAAATTCTAGATTATGTTGGAAGAGTCGCATATTGAGTATTTTTTCCTCTATATTTATCTCAGGTACGTAATGTTTTTCACTTTTTGATATTAAGAATGCATGTGCTAGATTCATCTCATGTCCTGATGCCAGATGTATTTTAGTTGGAAGAGAACTATTCTTATGCAAAAAAACTAGTTCAGATTCTTGATTTAATGGAACATGTATTGTGTAATAAGTGAATCTATCAGTTAATGGTAATGTGAAGAAACCACATGGTTGAAGAAGCAACATGGGAGTCTAAAAATACTACGAGGGAAAGGTATCCTCACACATTTAATAAGTAAATAAATAAGTAAATAAAATTGTGAGGGTGCAATTTCCTGTTGGAGGGGAGATATAAAACGCAAATGTTTATTTAAATTCATGAATCTTTGTTTTATGTAGATAGCTATAACTAACCATTAAGGCATTATTTTTCTTCTTCAAAGTTTTAATTTTCAAAAAACGACCATCTAAAATTATGATCTGTAAGTTCTTTGTAGTCTGATAGACCACACTTGAATTTTGGTGAATAGTAACATACCCTTATGAATAGTAATATGACCTTTATGAATAGTAAATTCTGTTATTATTTTATTATCATAAGGTTTTAAGATGATGACATCTTGGTTATTTTTTCAAGGTGATAACACATGTTATAGTTTTAAAATTGTTAATTTTTTTATTAATCTATGATTATATTTAAAAATAAAATCAATCAGTTTAGATAATTATATTCAAGAAATGGTGTTTATTTTTTGTATTTTGTATATCATGAAATGGTTAGGTGGAATTTTTTGTATTATTTTAATATTCTAGAATTTTTATGAATAGTATAATATGATAAATTAGAATAAATACTGACTACTTGTTTTACTGCATCATAAGTAATTATAGGATGATATAAGCACAAATGGTTTGAAATCACATGAACATACTACTATTTGGGGTCACATGAATCAATACTATTCATATTATTGAGAAAAAATATTAATATAATGATTAAAATAATGTAAAACCTCTCCTCTACTCAACTATAAATACTACCCACACACCCCATTACCTCACACACCTCTAATGTATTAATCATTGATTATGTTCATCCCAATATCCTTCCCAAATAACTTACCCACGTCCAAGACCTATTGGTCTCACCAAAAGGACAAATCTAAAGGTCTTAAAGTGGATCTGAAGGAGAAGAAATCAAGAGGTAAAAATCCCCTTTCTTATTCTTGTGTTTTCTTTTCGATAACTTCTAATTTTTTGTATGCACTTCTCTTTCACTTATCCAAGAGGCATGTAAGATCTAGAATACTTTATATTCATTATTTTAACATGTTTATTGTAAAAATTTCATATCTTATTTCATCATCTACCCCTCTTATAAAGACAGTGTTAGTGATGTGTCATTTACAAAAATTGGGGATAACGTGATTTCTATTTTCATTACATCCTTCAAAATAGTTTGTAAAATCATTTTGAGGGTTAAAACATATTTAAATTGAATTATGATACATAAATTATGTCACGGAATTAAAATATATGGATAAACTTAATTTATATAATGAAACAAGTTCATGATTATCGAGGAACATAAAAATTGATCTAAATAAATATAATTAATGATTTATCTATTAACTTTTAATCATATATGATAAAAATGATTTATGTTACATTAAATATTATGGAAACATATGAATAAAATTTAATTAAACATATGGAATTTCAATTCCTTAAGATAAGAAAATAAAATATAAACAAGCCATGGAAATCATATAAAAAACTCACAAAAAAATGTAATGAAAAAATATTATTAATTAATGGGTGTAATGATGTTATAAAATGATAATATAACGTGTTATAAACATGAATATGTTTTTTAATATATTAATAACACTCTATTAAACATTATACTAGGGTTTTAACAGAATCTTGATGTTAGACAAACCCGAGGTCATGAAATCCTTAAATCGTTTTCCATTCATTAGGTTAGCCTTGTACTTCTTTATTTATGTGGTATTAAAATTATTTGTGTGATGAATTTTTTTTATATAATGTTTAATAATGATTATTTATTGTTTATATACCCATTAAATCCAATCTATTACGTCTCACTTCAATTATATGATATTTCTATGGCCTATTTCATTTAAAATCCTATTTTAAAATTATTTTTTACAAAATTCATAAGAAAAGTTTTTATGAAATTATTCAGGTTTTATAATAATGTATTGGTTCATGGGATTATTTGACAATTAATGGTGGGACCTATATCTCCATATAATGAATGGGTTATGTGTATGATTGAGTTCAATCGTATGGTTACTCCATGTGTAGATGCAATGGTCACACCATAAGGTAGTCGCGAGGGTTACATTTTATGGCAATTGTGAGCATTAAAAATCATATGGTAGAAATGATAGATACAAAACAAAGTAATTAATTCACTAAGATGCTTTTATGGTTTTATTTATGTTCTTCATAGTTTGTGAAAATATTGTAAAAATCTCAGGTGTCAAAAATTAATTATATATGGGATAAAAGTATTTTTTTTTTTAAAATTATATCATATTTTTTAATGTATTAAAAGACTGGTGTATTATTTTTCCTATATTTATATCCCATACAATGATTTCTATTCTCATCCCATGTTTTTAAATTTTTTCATAGGGTATAAGGTTTTATAATACATAGAATCAATCCATGTTAAATGTAATAAATATGTGTCTAATAAATCATGTTTAATTTAAAATGATTTATATTTTCGAAGAAATGGATACTATTTTTGTGGTTTCCACTCTATAGAATATGGAATGATAAGTATTAATTTTGACTTAAATCTCTAAAACTGTAAACTCAAGTATATCCTCAATGTAAAAGGAAGTTAGTTTAGGAATAAAATTCTAATTTATTTAATATAATAAGGTTGGGTCCTTAATGATTAGATTATAGATTTTTACACCTGTATTTTATCCATCAAGAGATGTTTATCATATTTTATTTTTATCTCAAAAACCATGATTTTTACATCATTTTTCTTGCTAGTTTCTTCTAATTAAAAAAAATTATATATAAATGATAAAAGGATTAATTTGGTTTAATCATACATCATAGTTTATTGCATTTATATAATTTTAATATATACAAAAGTTAAAAATATAAATTATTATTAACTAAAATGGACATATTATATTATATTTTAGGAAAAAATAATATAAGAATATTCCTCATTTATGTTGGAGTTAAGTTCTTAAGACCCACTATTTGTACTTTTATTACATGAATATTCAAATTATTTAATACTAATTAACCATATTATTACATATTTTCCAATATTATGTATGGATATTTTTGTTATAATGTCGAAGAGTAGCATTTTCATTGATAAAGTCATAGAATTTCCCAACATTCATGTAAACCATGTAGTGATATGATAGTATTCTTACTATGGTTCTCTAGTTGGATAACATAAAATGAAGGGACACATATTATTTCAACCATAAAGTGTGACTACATATAAGAAGAAGAGTATTATTCCTATAATGTTCGCACATGGTAATATCCATGCGGGGAGATTATGAAAACAGAACCACCAAGTGGAATTACACATGATTAGGTGTCATGAAAAATTATTATTTATGATCATGTGTAATGGTCCATAGACATTAATGTTTACATTATTTCATGTCGTGACTAGTGCACATAGATTTGATGATAAAAACCAATAAATCATAGGTTCAATGTGAGGTAGGAAATGTTAGGTGCATCACGATTGACATGTCATTAACGGATAATTCCTTGATGTATTTCTACCATCCATATTTAGAGATGTTGATATATAGGCCCTTTGATTAGAATATAATTGTTTTCCTAAATTATATGGTAATGGTTTAATGATGTGAATATTCCAAAAGGAAAGAGAATGACATATCAAGAATATAGTTTTATGATATGGATGTGAAACCTTATTGATTAGATTATATAAAAGGTTGATTATATTATGCAGTGATAATTTATATGCAGTTTTTATCAATGTGAATGTAAGATATTCATCTTGGGTTCCATGACCCATTTCTTGACAATAAATTGGGACTATATGTTATCCAACCCAATGAAAATGAGAACGAATTGTTCAAGGTTACACAATATTATTTTTCATTGATCAGGATTAAATTATGTGTGAATCTTATTAATAGAATAAATATTATTCATGGGGATGGGTAATAATTTTTATTCATATGTTATTGTTAGAATAAATTAAATAAATATATTTATTCACAAAATCGTGAAAAATCAGATTTATTTATTTTATTTAATATTTAATATATATTTGTTTTTATTTTTTCGAATAGAATATTTAACTCGGAGAATACATTATTTTATTTATGTATTTAATAAATATTATAGGAGTTAAAATTGGCTGAAACATAATTCCATGAAAAATATAAATTAACAAGACGACTAAATAATAATATTAGTGTCATAAGTTTGTGTGCAACAAAAATACTGTTATTACCAATTTATTTTGTGTCATGGTGATTACTAAAGGTTTTTATATAATTTAGTTTTTTAAAAACCTTAAATAATTTTTTTATCCTAACCCATTTCACTATAAAAAACGATTATTCCTATTGTGTGTAGTATCGATAAGTGTAATCGAAATAGATAATTATATCACACAAATAGTTCTCTCTCAACTCCTCTTTATATCTACATATCAGTAATGAAAAATAAAATAGATGTTTTGATCAATACAATAGAACAAGCAGCCCCAAGGAAAAAACAGAAGAAATTTTATTCATCGTAATAGCACCTAGAGATCGAGTGGCATTGCACATAGATCAGAATAGAACATTTGGATCACCATTATATTATACGTATATCCTCAGAGAACAATGAAATAAATACCAAAGGTATTTTTCCAAAGGTCAACAGTAATAAATAAAAAAAACCTAATCCAAGGTATTCATTTATTTTAATATAAAAAAAATAAATTATAAATTTTATGTCGAAGATCTTTGCTTATGGTTCTATGAAATGATAAATAAAATAGATTTGAATTAATCACCCACCACTACACTCATTTATGGTAAAACCCATGAAGATGTATCAAATTGTTCAGATTTAAATTTATAATTGTTTATTTGATTGTTGAACTGTGTATAATTTTCGTCAGGCTTTCATTTAATATTATTAAATAATTAGTTCTATTGAAATTAACAATATTTAAAAAAATTATCGTAATTAGTTATGTGTTTAGTTTTTATAAAGGATTTAGAATAGATAATGAATGAAAAATGTATCCATCAAGAAACTGTTAATTTCTTCCTGATAAGATCAGGTTAAACAACATGTAATCCAAATTTCACATTGTGTACCCAATGGAGTTGCATTTGGATACACAAATGGATTTATAGTCTTCCCTGAAATAATCATATGTTCCCAATGTTGAATGTCCAACCTCTGATTTGTTTTTCAGGTTACACGATGTGTATCTGTGTACACACCATGTTGTATAAACACATTTGTATTGTAAATAATCCAATCTTTGTGGACATTTTACATGTCAAAAAATATGTGATACTGACAACCTAGAGTATTTATGATATACACAACATTCATCTAGTGTACAAAATATATAGTTCATCAAATCCATCATCTGAAACACACTCCAAAAACCCACCCATGTATCCCTGACATATGGAAAGATGAACACACAATGTGTACCTAGTCTATAATCATCATGTTGTTCAACTGAAGTGCAGACTACAGACATGGGATTGTTCAGTGGATACACCAAAATAGAGATACACATTGTGTGGATGGTATACACATTCAGTGTAGTCTACTATGAAATGAAATAATTAAATATTATAGTAAATTTATAATTACATCATTAAAACCTTATTTTATTTATTGGAACTACAACATGTGTTTGAAAAGTTAATATTGGTTTTAAAAAATATTACAAGACCAGTATATTTATTGTATCCCATGAGTTTGATAAGTTATGGGTATCTTTAATTAGGTTCAAATGATCATTAATAAAAAAGGGGACTTATTTATAATTTTATTTTTCTAATTAATGCAAGTGAATTCACTTTAATAGTAGATATCGAATAATAAAATGAATGATAACTAGTTTCTTTTTTGTGTTCACTTCATGTATGAAGATTAATGAGTTTGAACAAGACATGTGTATGTGTTGGGTGTTTTAATTTAATTTATTTCATGGGGTTGAAATTATTTATTATTAAATAAATATGATGTCCTATGATTCATCCCTCCCTCCATTATTATATAGGACATGTGTTTTGAAGGAAATTTATGTAATCCCTTATTAACAAATCATTTTGTTCCACTCACTTACATGTGAGTCATAAAATACAGGTAATTGATGGAGTATTCAATGGAATGTTGAGGCTATTCATGATAGAAGCATTATGTTTAAATTTATGGTGATATGTAGTTGGATAGGTGGAATGCAGTAAATCATTACATAACTGGAAATAGAATTTATTTCCTCTAGGTTAATGGTTGATTTAATGCATTCTCATTAAATCAACTACTGAATAAAGCTAATGAATGCGTCATTTAATTAATTTTCACTTTCATTTTATAAAATTATTTATTTTATGGATTCAAGGTTATGATTACAAAAATAAATGAATTAATGTTCAAGGAAGGATATTAAATAAATGGATTATGCATACATGATTTATTCATTATGTTTAACTAATTTAGTATCATCCATTTAATATGAACAAGACATGTAACATATAAAATATGATTAAAATTAATTGATAATAAATTAAAACACATCAACAAAGTATTATTTAATACATGGCCTTTCGTTACTTGATTAGGAATGAAATATTTGAAACAAATCGAGTTAACAAACATAATTGAGACACTTGATTTTAATGTGGAGTTCTTACTAAGGGTTTGGGTTGACATACCTATATTATGTCCATAAAAGTAGCCATCAATAGACTTTTTGTAACATGGAAACAAGTGTTGAGGAAAACCAAGTCATTATTTCCTAATAGTGGAGTCTATTCAATGGATTAGGTAGCTGGAAGCCAATATAGGTCCTTCAACCGGGTACCTAAAATCGTTCAAGTAAGATGACCCTCCCACATTAGGGTTATGCAAAGGGGAATATGGATCTTTTCCACTAGAATGTAATAGAAACTAGTCTTTCTAATTTCTATAAGTGGTATAGACTTTATTTTGGTTATGATTTTCGATGAAAATAAATCGTATCTTATAGAATCCTCAATGCAACTTTTTTCAACTAAAGAGGTGAGTGATGAAGAGTTATTAGAGAAAAAATAACATTCGAGAGACTTGGTTGATATTTTATTTTTATTCCATTTTATATGACTAGTTAAGTCATAATGTATCATGAAAACATGTATACTTAAAGAAATTATTGATAACATCTGTAGTATTTACCAAGAGAGATATATAAATGAATAGTTTGATATATCTAAGGAACCCTTTCCTAGATATCATAGAGAGGGTTCCCCAGTTGGTCCTCATGTAGTAAATGACATTTTATACATTGGATACTATGAGTATCTATGGTTAAAAATCTCTTATGAACATGGAACTTATATCATTCTAGAATAACTCCCCTAGGGCTCCATTTGAATATTTAAATAGAAACAACATTGATATGTCACTAGAAGATCTAGTAACTCTCCTTCCCCATGTTGGTAATGATATGATGAATGAAAATATATCTATCCTTATTTTGAGAAAACTAAAAGTGAAATGAGATATTTTTATTCTCAAATATTTTTCTTACCCTTACAAGAAGAATAATATCAAGGGGTAAGAAAGAAATAAGGTTTTTTCCTATTTTGAAATTGGTAATGAAGTCTATTGAATGATAAATGAATCTCAACCAATGAATCTAGTGGTGGCTGAATACTCTCCTTCACCAAGTCTGTAAGGATATAAAGAATGAGAATTCATCAATCCTTCTGGTGAAAACACTATGTGGGAAATGGGAAATCATTAATCCCAAATATTTTCCATACCCTTCCAAGAAGAATAATATCAAGGGGAATGAAAGGGAATATGAATTTCTTATTTTACTTGTTATAATAAGGTCCATTGAAATGAAAATAGAACCCATTCAAAGAAGATATGGGAATCATAAGGTGTGTTTGTCATTGAGTGAAGTTTTTATATTTCATGAAATTGGTTTTTAGAAAAATATTTTGGTGCTCACATATGTATTCAAATATTGAAACTAAGATGATCCAGGAAGATTGATTGAGGGTAAGATTATCTAGGAGACACCAATAGAGCTAAACTAGATGTTATAGCTTTCAATGCTTATAACCTCACATTTCCAAATGACAACACTACAAAAACACCTGATTTGATGGGATTATCTTTTAGCATTCTATTTTTTTAACCCCCTCTTATCACAGTAGTGGTGGATGTGAGGAACCACCACAAATTTGATTACTAATTTTTTTGCCGATCACATATGTATTCAAGTATTCTCACTATATAGATTCATGAATATTGATTGAGGGGATGCTAATCTATGAGCCACCAACAGAGCTAAGAATTATGTTATGTCATTAAGTGACTACCACCTAACATTTCCAAACGAGATAAGTACTAAAATATGACATGATTAGATGGGGTTATATTTTAGTTTAAAAGGTTTTTTAACCCCCTCTAAAGACATTAGTGGTGGTTATGAGGAAGTTCCCCTAATGGATCTGCCGACTCTTTTGGTGCTCACATATGTATTCAAATATTTGAACATTTTAGATTCTAAAATATTGATTGAGGGGAGGCTCATATATGAGCCACTAACAGATATAAACATTAAGTTGTAGCTATCAGTGACTACCCCCTCACATTGCCAAATCAGATCACAACAAATAAATGATCCAATAAGACGGGGTTATCTTTTAGTTTAGAGGGGGATTCTAAACCACTCTAAACACATTAGTGTGGTTAAAATCACCTCTTATATATTTTTGTATTTATATTATATTACAATTATATTGTACTCAATTTATAAATTTTAATAAAATATATATAATAAATGTATATTTACAAAGAATTTGGTAAATATATTTTATAATTATACTCAATTTATGTACATAAAAATATATTTATATATTTATAAATAAATTTAAGAAAATTAATTATATACATAAATACATATTTATATATTATGTACAAGCATGTTTGTATAATATATATATATAAGTATTTATTTAATATATTTATATAATTCGTTTAATAATATATTTAAATAATTTCTTTTATAATATATCATTAATTTTTTTTTCAAAATATATATATATTGTTATGTGGAATAATGTATATTTATTTTTCTAAAATATATAATAATATATATTTAATGTTATATGAAATACATATAAATATGAACTATAATTTATAGAGATATTTACGTTATATATAATTAATATTGTACGAAATTCAATTTATAAAAACATTTATATAATGTTATAAGAAATACAATTTTATAATATATATAATTAATATGTATATTATGAATATTTCATATTATATGCAATAAAATTTATACAAATATATAATTAAAATTATATGTAATGATATTTAAAAAAATTATATAATGTACTTCAAAGCATAAATTTATTATTATGAAAAATAATATATATTTATTTTAATAAATATAATTTTATAACATTATCAACATTAATGTATATGTATTTCAAAAAATATAATTGTATAATATTATGTGCATTAATATATATTAATTTTTATAAATTGTATATTATAGAATATAAATTATATATAATATAAAATCATAAACGTATTATTTAAAAATATATTTTGATATTTATAATGTAAATAAAAAAACCATAATCTTGGGTTACTATACGATATATTTTTTAAATAAATTAAATTTTTGTACATATATATATATAATACGATTATTTTTTTATATTATATATAATTAATATTACATGTAATAAAATTTATACTAATAAATATATATAAATGTATATATAATTATACAATTATATTTATATACACATATAAAAACAATTTGATACAATCATATAGTTGAAAATATATAATACAATTAAATGATATATATATATATAATTAATTATAATTAATTAATATGATATATTGAAATATATACAAAAACATTATAATATATATATATACATTTATATAAAATATATTTATATTTATATTTAAATTTTATTATATTATATTTATTGAAAACATCATATAATATAAATGTATTTATACATAAATATACAATATATTTGTATTTTATATAAAATATGTCTATTATAAATCATAATGTAAATTTATATTATTTATAAAACTATATTTAAATTTTATATATTCGAATAAATATATTTATAATTACATTAATATTTTGTATACCAATATTTATATATGTACACATTTTTTTATATGTTTAAGAAATGGTTTAATGTATTTACATAACATCATTATATATATCTCTGTGTGTGTGTGTTTTTATGATAAATTTAAATACAATTACATTTGTTTTTATGTAATATATATATATATACACACACATACATGCCCACACATATATATTGTAAAATTTGAATTCATATAATATTTTTTTGAAAGAAAAAAATAAGGGGTGCTAAAAACCCCTCTAATCAAAGGGATCAGTGGTGGTTCTTGAAACCTATCTGATGACATAAATAATAGGGCTTTACTAACTCTATCAAATGTCAAATATTATAGTGAGTTCACAACCTTCTCTAATTTCTTAAAAAAAGGGGTTAAAAACCCCTCTCCCCCAATCGAAGGGATTAAAGATGATACATAAACCCCCTTCAATTTAAGATATTTAAGGATGTTATGATCCCCCACTATTTTCTATAAAAAAATTCCATGTTATATATATAACCTTTAATTTGAAGATAAATAATATATATATATATAGCACCTCTAAAATCCAACCAAACTTATAGGGCCACTAATTGTTAAGTTATCAGTGGTTTTGAAATTACTGCCTCTAAAATAAAAAAAAAATTTACAAGTAAAAAATGAAAAAAAATATAGGGGGTTATGAATACCCGATAAATTCGATGATTACTGGGGATTGTGCATAAACCCCTATAAAATTAAATTTGAGGGGGTTTTTTAGAACCCACATTAAAACTATACCATTAATCTATTGTTTTTTTTGTAGTGGATGATCTTGGTATTAATGAGTTTTTATTATGTTACTTTAGTTACAAAAAACATAATATCAGAATCTATACGAGATGAATATGGTTATATTTTCAAAATATGATATAAGTGTTACTTCCCTAATATAAATAATTTTTTATTGTATATAACATATAAATAATAGTAAATTTGTGTTGGACTACACAATTCAAGTAATTTAAATAGATAATGATGCTAACTCACATCACTCAGACCACACCCATCAATAAAATCACCAGAAAGGTAATGTAAAGAGAAAAAAATTAAATAACCTACATCGAGATGGTTATTTAGATGATTTTGATCTAAAACAATTGTCTTATATCACTCAAGTTTATAATGTAAAGTGACCAAATCCCCATTTAGTGTGATAGATGAAAGTACTAAAGAAATTCCTGAAATAGTTCATACCAATGTGTGTGGACAATTTCTCCTTAAAGAAAGGGGTTATTATTCATAATTAAATAATTTTACAAATTATTTTAGTATATTGGTATATTTCTACATAATTAGTTATAAGTAACATTATATATATAAATTTAAGGAATACCATAAAGAAGTTGAGAACCATCTTTCCAAGAACATTAAAATTCACCACTTAGACCATGGTGGATAATATCTTAATCAATATGTCATAAATAATATATTAGACATTAGTATATCACCTAACTCCTCCTTATATTCCTTAGTGAAATGGTGTATGATAAAGGGTGATCTCCACCTTGTTAGAAATGATTAGAGAAAAGATGTGTCATGTTAGTCTTCCATTATCATTTTGTGGCTACACATTAAAATAGAAGCACATATACTAAAGCCAGATCTATCTAAAGAAGAATATTGTTTACCATACCATTTATGGAAGATAAATGAATCTCTTGTCGTTATACTTTCATGTGTGGGGCTGTGAAGAATTACATATAGAATCATTATGTAACAAACATGGACTATATTGAAAAATATATACATATATAGGATATCCTAAAGACATAAGGGGATATTACCCATAAAAACCCTTTTAAAAATGATATAGTGACCAGAAACACCTTTTCCATGAGATGGAGAACATCTATATATGATATTATTGGACTGAGAGAGACTTCAATGAAGTTGAGGCTCAACGTAATAAAGTGTTTTCACGATAGTATATTACAAAAAGCTTAGTGGAATAAGAAACTATAATATATAATAAATTATTTTGTAAGAGTATAATAGATGTTATAGAAGTATAACTTCATGTATTTCTATTCTATGGGGACGATGACTAGTTTTCAGTTGATAATAATGATCCTCTAATGAATAATTAAGCATTGAGTGTCACAAAAGGGTCCAAGTGGCAAGAATACATGAATTCAATAATTGATTCCATGTACTGAAACAAAATATATATTTTGGTAGATCCTCAGGTTGATGTATGGATCGTTGTATGAAAATGGGTATTCAATAAGAAAAAAGACATTGTGGGGAAATTTAGTACATATAAAGCATGAATTTTTTCAAAAGGTTTTAAATTTTGTCATATCATTGACTATGATGAAACATTCTGACTAGTTTCAATGAAAAAATCCGTCATAATTTTACATGACATATTGTCTTACCCTCAATATGATATTTGGAAAATAGATGTTTAAATATCCTTCATTATGGGGGTCTTTCATGAAGATGTATATATGAAAAGTCATGAAGGGTTTGTGAAAAAGAATTAGGAAGGTAAGATATGAAAATTGTAAAACCCCAATTGTAGATTAATTAAAGAATCTTAATCATGGAAGTTTTATTTTTATAAATCCATATCAGAATTTTGTTTTATAAGGAATGATATTGTGTCTTATATTTTCAAATGGTTTAGTTGTAGTGAAGTCATTTTCATAATAGTATATGTTGATAACATATTACTAATGTGAAGCAAAATACCAGTCATACATTTTGTCAATGGACGGTTGGATGAATTTCTCTCTATGATGCACATGGGAGTGGCCACATATATAATAGGAATAATTAACCATGATTATATATAAAAGAGGTTACTCATCCTAATTCAAAGTATACACATTGAAAATATACTAAGGAGATTCATTAGGGATAAATCCATGAGGGTATTTTATCTAGAATCAAATGGAATTCATATTTTGAGGAGATGTTTTCTGTGAAACATAGGAAAATAAATTCAATGGAACAAATTACATATGCATTATTGATTGGGTAATTAATATATGTTATGTTATGTACAATTCAAGAAGTTTTCTACACATTAAGTGTGGCATTAATATATAAAGTTAATATAGGTCACCACTATTAGATTGAAGTCCAGTATATCATTATGCATCTATGAAATATTAAGGATATTTTATTGGTTTATAAATGAGTATATAAAGTAGTCATTATATGACATGATTATTCCAGTTTCTAAACTGATCAAGGTGGAAGGATGTTACAAACCAGATAACGCCAAATACCTTTTTGAATTTTACTTATGAACCAGTTGAAGGTTGAATGGGAGCCATACAATACAAGATACCAAATAAAAAACTTTAAATTCTATAAAATAATGTCATAAAATATTCACAATCACTAGAAAACATCATAATTCAACTATAGATTTCAATTTAAATCACACATTAAAAAACACTAATGACAACACCTCGGCCCACGTCCGCCATGATCCATGCTCACAGAACCATATACCTAATTCTCAATCAAAACACTGTCAAAATCAACATAACTAGAAATCTGAATACATCTAATAATATCATCATTGATATTAGCAATAACTGGAGACCTTTGAGATATTCCAAGGACATATCCCCTAAACTAGAAAATATAACATTTGATAACCAAAAAGAAACAGAATCAACATCACCTAGAACTATTAAATTATTGAATCTTGTTAACCATTTGAACTCGCCTCCCACGATACCTTGGAAATATCAACTCAAATATAAGTAGTAAGAGAGTGGAGGAATCATGGAGCATGATCATAGTCGTAACAGATGTCGTCGAGGAGACACATCAACACCAAAAATAAATATTTTCTCTATGGATAGATCCATAAACAAATATTGAGCATCAAAATTCATAACATCACTCGTGACTTAAAAAAACAAACCTAATTTAAAAACTCCAAATAAATTAAAGGTCCATAATATAACCCAGAAAGGGTACTGAAACCGTATGGAGATAGTTAAATAACATGAATAACAACTCCTGGAAAATCGATGATTCTCAACCAACACATCCCAAACCCCACAAGAGATCTACTACATGAGAATAAAATGGAGTCTACTATAATATATTTTGTATTGAGAGTAGATACTGAGACAAACAATACCTTGTATGTGAGCCATAATCATGGAGAGATAAAATCAACTGAATGAGATGGATGAATGGAGAGTGGAAAAGAGTAGTGAGGGAAACCAAAAGACAGAAACTGTAGATAAAAATGAGGTCCAAAATCAAGATAAACCCACAAAAAATTTAAGGAATACAATAATGTTAAACAATCAAATGAAAAAAAAGGAAGGTAAATAGATGTAGGAAAAATATGCATCTAATGTGGGATGAGGACGAACCATATCTAGGGGAAAATGGTATATGAATGAGATGTGTGGAAAGCATAAAAGAGATAAAAGTATGATGTAGTTTCATTTTCCATAGTAGTGTACAAGTATATTTTGGATTTTATGTTTTCTAAAGAAGTAGCATTGTTCTACAACATCATCCAAGAGGCATCTGTGATTCCACGAAGAAAAGGTCTGATCACACTCTACTATGATATTACTATAGTGGTGGATCATTCAAAATAGACATGGTAACATAATTGATAAAAACAATTACTTTATTAGTATCATATATTGGTGGATTTTTATGATATTTCATCTTTCATTGCTATCTATCATAATGTAATTCAATGTGATGTACCACTTGAATAAAAATATTAATAAGTAGAAACATGATTATCATGTGAGGTCTAGTGAACAGAGATTTATAAGAATTTGGCAGAAGTCCATACAGGGTTTTTTTTGGATTTTGTGTCCTTGGAAAAACTATGTGATTATTCATTACATCAACATTTTATGAATTTATTATTAATTAAACATATTATTACTCATTGTTATATGTGAGACATTTAATTAATTTAATAATGTGTGAGATTATTTTTCACATTGATATGGGCAAATTTGTTCTAAGATATAATGAGAAACATATAGCGCTATGAAAATATTATTAATATAGTTGTATGGTAGATAATGTACATTGAGGATAAATATTGAATTTAGACTCTTGGGTATGAGTACTCATAAGTGGATGAGGCTTCTTATTATAAAATTCTCAATTAGTGATATCCAGGAATATAGATTTTGAAAATGTGACCACCAGTAGTACTTACATATGTTTTTGTGTCATTAGGTATTCTTGTTAGAGATGATTTGTAATGGAACATATACTTTATGATCATCATTAAGGTATGGCATGAATCAAACACTTATGTTTTCTAAAGAAAATTGTGATGACATGTATTAATTATAAGGTATGTTGCATTAGGTGAATCAGGATTGAAAAGTAATTAATGGATATGTCAAGGATGGATTTTTCACATAAATCGTCATGGAATAGGATATCTAGATCCTTTTTATGAATAGAACTACCTCCCTAAATTCCTTTGCCATATATTAATGACAAGTTTATTATAGATATTCAAAGAATGGTGTATCAGAACTATAGGGTGATGACATCGTTTTAAATCATGGTGGACGAGATATTGTGATAAAGTAATTATATTACATATTGATAATTTAATTGTAGTTTTCATCATTGTATAATTACATTTTTCCTCTGAGATTCCTAAACCCATTGCCATGCAAAAAATCATGGAGTTTTAACCAAGCCTACAAAATACCAACGGGAAATAATCTTAGAGGGTCACACAATATGTGTTTTCATGGATCAATATTACATTTTATTACAATTTAATTAGTTGAATAAATATAATTATTAAGTATAAATAATATTTTTTACTCTTGTTATACTGATTGAATATGTAAAATAAATATCCATTCACCAAATTGTCAATAAAATATATTCATTTATTGTAATGAATATTTAATGAATTTGAATTTAAAATTTTATGAATAAAATATTTATTTAAGTAAATAAATTTTTTTATGTATCCAATAAATTTTATAAAAGTTTTAATGTACCCTGACCTTGTTGAGTGATGAATATTAATTCAAATATTTATAATTTTTTTTTTCCATGTTAGCGTGCACCAATAAATAATATTAATATTATTTTATTAAATGGATTGGTGTCTAATATATTATATTGTATTATTTAATTAATTGAATTAATTAAATAGCTATTTGAACCTAAACCCTATATATATAAACATTTTGTTATGTCTACTATGTAGAGAATCATTCCCCACAAAAAAAATTGGGAATTTTGGTGCATAATACATTCACTCTTGATTCCTTCTTATCTCTCCCTCTAAAGAATAATAAACATAAGAAATGATTTTTCAAGACCAAATATTTATAGATCAATAGAAAAAAACTCAACACATTCGATTCACCATGCTATTAGGAGGAGATTGATTAGCAATGATCATATAACATAGGATCATGTGATGATAACCACTATAAGGATTTGATCCTTTCATCCTCATAGTGTAATGATGAAAAATCAAAAGTGTCTTTTTAGGATGATCAAAATTCATCAATGAAGAAATGACATAATGATAGGTATTCATTTTTTATTTATTAAATCAAAAAAATATAACTATTAAATACAATATCCTCACTCATTGTTTTAAGGAACAATAAATAAAATAATAATTAATTATTTATCACCCACCACTCTATGTGTCCACTGAAACTCGAACACAGATTTCATTCCTCAGTTTCCCCCATGTTTTTTGAGCCCTAAGGTGAAAGAGCTTCACAATGGGCACCCCAACCTTCTGATTTCGATCACTGATTTTAACAAGGCATCGGGCCTCCATAGATTCTTGTTAATTTCTCGATTCTCGAAGCGAAGACCCCAGGTTTATTTATTTGAAAGGTTTGTGTTCGGTTCTTGGGATTTCCATGAAAGGGCAGTCGTAGGTTTGCTGGACAACCAAACCATTTTGATACATTTCGCTTCGGGGGAAGATCTAATAAAGGCATGGTCGAGGGCTCCCCGCATCTGCAACGGATCGCGATTCTTCCTATTCCGATGGTTGTACGACGTCCATATGAAGTGAGACTATCCATCAGTGCCGGTCTCGGTAAGTTTCCTGAAACTACCGCTTCCTTTTCAGAATCCATCAATTGTTAATGCCCTTGGGAATCTTCTGGGTAGATACTTGTGTTCGGATAGTCGCACCAATTCGGTCTCTCACCCGATTAATCCTCATGTGTGTGTGGAGGTGGATGCATAAAAGGATACTTTAGACTTCATCTATATTACCATCGGGGAAGAATTATGGTGTAAGAAACCTGTGGTATATGAGTTGTGGTTTCATCTCTGTAAGGTTTGCAAATATTGGGTTCACTCTCTGGAGAGTTTCAGGCGGGAAGCTAGGGTTTCTAAAATTCCGGAGGATGTGCACAATGGAAATCGTGGAACTATTGTGAATGGTGTGATGGAGGATGTTATAGTTGAAGTAATTGATTGGGATGGATGTCGTAGGTGTGGTGCGGGAAGTGGTCCACTGAGTTCTGCTATGACGACTCATTTTTCAGATCTGGGCAAAGGTGATACAGGGACTGGCACGAAGGTAATTGAAATGGGGCTGCTTTCTGGGGACAACCGAGTGAGGAAAGAGAAACCACAGGTTAGTCCTGCTAATCCGAATGTAAAAGAGGTGTTTAGTAGAATGATAAGTGACCTCAGTGGTGGGAGCGGATCTATCACAGGGCGCAATGGCAATGCAGTGGACATGAATGTCTAATATCAACTCACAGGTGACTGCATTCCTGGTATCAATGTGGAGTCTAATTGAATATAGACTAACTATACTACGCAGAGAGTGCTTCTTGAAGACTTCTACATACAACCACAGTTCATGGGGTGTTGTTTCATTCAACCCAGCTAGGCCGAGAATCTTAGTATGAGAATGGCAGATGGGGAGGCTGATTTGAGTAGAGAAAATACTCTTCTGGGAGTTAATGAGGACATGACTAGCAGGATTGTTCATATGGTGAAGGAGGGAGGGGAACTGACCCCGCAAAGGATGTCTGGGATTTCACAGGTGCCAGAGCAGCGGGGGGTTATGGTGGAGGAGTTTATAGCAGGAGTGGAGGGTCCGAAACAGGATGACCGGAGGTTGGGAAGGTAGGGGCTGAATAAAGAGGTGGTCCCTTCAAGAAATGTGTTTTCTCCAGGGGCCGAGCATGCTGGTGTTTCCTCCTATGAAGAAGTGGCCAGGGGGGTCCAGTACTTCATACAGGTGCGAAGTCAATTTTATGGCCTCAATATGGAAGGGCTTAACAATAATCATGAAGAATTAGATTTTTCAAATAGGGAATGAGTGGAGATTTCCATGGGAGGCACTAAGAGTGTCTCTGCTGGTGAAACAAGCCCAAGGGGTAGGAGCAACAGAAGGAGGAAGGGCAGAAAGGACTACTCCTCCTTGACACCTCATGCGAGGACTCGGTTAGAAAAAAGAGAGTGGATGAGAGGGTGGCCTATGAGGATGTATGTAGGCCAGAGCACCCTGATCAACCTAGATCATGGGGTTTAATTATGAGTTCTGTTGATGAGGATAAAGAGTAGGTGTTGTATCTCAATGCGTCTGAAGAGGATACATCCAAGATGATGGGCCGAAATATTGTAATCAATCTTAAGGAGGAGCAATACTATTGGGTTGACAAACATGACTGGATTCTGGTTTGGGGATTCAACCAGAGGTTGTTAAAGCTCGAGGAATACATACAGGTATGGGATAAACTATCTTCTACTTTAGGAGTCCTCTTAACGGAAGTGCCACATATACAAGTATAGATATTTCATGGAAGCTCTTTAGGGATATGAACTCTTGCAGGTTGAAATTTTATTTCAATGACTCTATTCTTACTTTTTCTGACTAATGTTTGGTCTGTCATATTGATTGAGTGTTTGATGATGAAGGCATATCTTCAGGCAGTGGGTTAAAGGTGATTTTGGGGTTATGTTCCCAGCATTTTTTCTTGGTTATACTCTAGATGAGGTTCAGAGCACGAGTTCACCACTTCGGCATGGCACTTGGACTCTGAGAGGGTATGGCCTGGCCATCGAGATTGTGCCTGTGCATCTTTTCAAGGGACCGTCTGAGTGCTCATGTCTTGGTGGAGGACCCATTCACGTTGAAAATACTGGACAGAGGTAGACTCTTTTTGTGGTTGGGAATTTTCTGTTTTTGGTTGTTATGTTGAACAATAAGGTTTCTCACTTTCCTTACAAAGTGATTTGATAAGCAAATAAAAAATAATTTTTCAGTCAATCATGATCTTATAATGTAAATATATTTCTAAATGGTACTAGTGTAGTGAATGTACTCTCAGAAGGTAATTTCTATTTCTTGGATGATTTACATCATTTTCATGATCTAAACATATGTTTCTACTTTGTTTTTTGTGTCTCAAATACCATAACTCATTTAATACCTTCTTCATCAATTTTAAAATGTTTCTCATATAATAAAATATTAATGACATTAATTATGTATCATTATATGATAACATGACCATTCTATATATGTCCCAACAATATTATCAACCATTGTAATATTTATATCTTCAAGAGGAACCTGAAACTCAATAGTCGCATCTTATGATACATAAATACAGACTCTCATGTGATATTTTGGGATATTTTATTATCTTTTATATCTAATGGGATACATTACAACATACACCATGCATGAAGGTGATGTGTGTGTATTCGTAGATATAAATACCATAAAATTTCACGATATATAATTTTAGTATTATAATGTAACGACAAGTTTTGTTACTCGCATTTAAGATAAACCTGTATGATAAAAATAATTATCCTAGTTAGGGAATGTAGTTAATCGAAATGGCTAGTGTTAAAGCTAGTGGGGTCATGTGACCCTTCATAAATTGATTATTGTTCTACTATTAGTTCACTAGTATCCCTGTATACATAATTGCTTAAAAACAATCAAAAGTATAATAACTTTTAATATATATATTTGTTGCTACATTCAATTCATCGTCTCTTACATATCTCCTTTTGTCTCTATATTCTTAAAATATTTAAGAGGTGAAACTCCATAACCTAAAAAACTAATGTGACCATATTCTTCTAGATGATTCGAATATTCTAAAAGGATTTTTTCATTACGTACAATCAATTTCTACTACTGAGTATAAATCATAGGAAAACCATATTATCATAAATGCATATTTTTATGTAGTACCCTTACAATGAAAAGAAAATTACTATTCTGTCATACATACACATTATAATCTTACTTCTTGGGTGTTTTCATCTACTATTTTCCATATATTTTTATGATCCACATTCCATTATACACTTAGTGGTATGGAAGTGTATTCTAAGACATATTCATTAGTCTTCATATAAAAAATCATCTTATGTTGTTTCCTATCAAATGAACATTTTCTAAATATTTAAAATACATACCATTTTTATTTTGAGTAATTTTTAACCCTTCCTTATTTAATAGTAGTGGTACACTGGTTTTGATGAACAATACGAATTTTTCAAACTCCTTTATTGTTTAATAAATTATTATTTTTTATTCAAAATAGTTAAAATAAATACATTTAAATAAAATATTCTCAATTACAATACTCAAAAAATGATTCTGCATCATAATGAATAATGAAACGATTCAATGTTTCATGGTTTATAATGTATATATACATATATATTTGGTGGGGTTTAAATTATCCTCAACATAAAAATGACTATAATTTGTAAGATGTGTCACAAGGTCTCTATAATTTTTTCAAATGAACATTAAGAAAAATATATAATGGAAATAATATAAAATAAAATAAATGCACAGAGAATAATGAAAATTAACTCAATATTTCATTATATATATTATTGATAAAATAGATAAAATATTCTATTAAATTTCTCTAATATATTCTAAGATGGTTATCTTTTTTGAAAGCATGATGTTATTCCACATATCCGTGATAATTTGAACATATATTCTTTTTTTGTAAACCCAAATTAACTATTAACATTGAATTCTTAGGTTCAAAAGGTTGGCCATGATGATTCCCTCAAACCAAAAATTTTATTCCCTATATTCCTACCTTGAAATATTTAGTTAACATTGTGATTCTATTATGCTCTTTTTTTCATCTAAATGTTATTAATCTCCAAAAACTTATATAGTTTTAGCATTGATGGTGTGTTCCCCGTAATGATTTGTGACATCAGCATAAGGATGATTCATTATCAAAGTTGTTAGTGAAAAATTTAATTTATATTAAGTAAATGTAATATATAACACATAATATCATATGATAAATCATATAATATTATTAATAACATTAACATTTCATTGAAATTTATTTTCACATTAAAGAATGATTAAATTTGGATAATTTATTGATTATTTAATAATTTCCTTTATTGAAACCTTTATTGTATAAGTCACACTCTACATTGGGTACTTCATGAATTGACTTTTATCATCTAATTAATGGATAAACTTTAATTAATTATTTACTAGACCCTGCAAAAATTTTAGTCACCAAATAAAAATGACCAATTACCTTTTACTAGAAAAAGGGAATATAATACTTGAATTTCTTGTGATGTCATTATCAATGGATCTTCCTTACACCCTTCTACAATATAATTAACCTTTACAAAGCTCAATTTCTTGACTTTACCTATATCTCTGTTGTCAAATTATTTTGAATTAAAAAAAGTCACATGAAATTTCATAATATCTAACTTGTATATTTTTTCAAATATGGTAACGTATGAAATATTTATGCTAATTGGATTTCATTCCTTGGAAATGAATACGCGAATCACTTCCTCCATAATTATAACTCATCTATTTCACATAATACTTTCTTCATATTGGTCATTCATATAGAATGAATAACCATTAATTACAAGACCAGTGTATGAGATAACATATAAATTTGGTCCCCTTGATAGAAAATGATTCGGTTCGGACATAGAATTGGGATTTTCAGATAAAACATTAAAAATATATATTTTAACCATTATATAAAAGATTGATTATGTGTAATTGATATCCATATTTCATCCCATGATGGATTTAAATTTAAAAGAATTACTCTGTGGGATTCATCATATATAGGATACACTGAACTATCATTTAAAATTTAATATTGAGTCGGTTGATTCACTATAACAGTAATTTTAACAACACCTCATTCAGACATATCATCTCACATAAGGTTTACGCTATGATGATATTTTGGGAGACTAAAGATATCAATATCTGGGAGGAAATCATTACAGAATTCAAAACCTTCATAAAAAATTAATCCCTCTTCATTACATCTTCTTATCAATCATAAATTTATGATTTACCCCTTTAAAATTTTCATATATCATTTAGTGGGGTAAATCCATCAACAATTTTCAAGACCACATAGATGAATCTATTTAACCTAGTGAACCATCAGGTGAACAATTATATCAATGAATAATGGTTAGAATAATTTCTAAAATTATGATAATATAACATAAATTTCATTCTAAATGATTAGAAACATCATAGGGTCTATTAAAATAATTAATAAGGATTTGAAAATGATGTAAAGTTTGTTTAATATATTTTGTACATTTAAGGCAGAATGCAATTTAATTCTATAAGAATAAAATATTCATCAAACCATGACCATCGGGTTATTGTAGTCCCAATATCGTATAATTATTCAACTAAATTATATTATTGAATTTGATCGATACCCCTATGAAAATATTACTATATTAAGGAAGTTACAAAATTGATATTTGTCTTCTCAATATAGAGAATAAGATGGTGGATAAATAATAGTTGTATTTTCACACTTCACTTCTTCAAATACATCATTTATCCACAGGTTGGTCATGCCCAATATTTCCTAAATTTCATATATTTTTATCTCAATACATTTTGTAACATGAATATAACAATATAAAATATATATTTTTCAATATTCATGATAAACAAAAAACAACTGACATATAAACAATTCCAGTATGATAATTCAAAAAAATTCATCTATGTTTTTTTGACAATATATTTTTATGGTTTTTTAGACAAGTATATTCCAAATTACTATAATTATCTTCTATATTTTTTATTGGTTGGTCACTCATTAATTTGGATGGTTTTATAAGTTGATTTTTATTTTCATAGAAAGATGTCATCCATGATCAGTACATTTGTCTTCAGAGAAAATAATTACAATGTCCTAAAAACATAATCTTTTAGGAATTCTTCAACCTAACTGAGTGTGTACCATCTAGCTGCACGGGTAACCCAATCCTTTCGTTATTTTTAAAACCTATAATATTTGCAGAATAAAGAATGTCAATTATCAATTTATAAAACATTATTGTCAATATGAAACCATAAATTCTATAAGCTGCATACATTGTAACACTTGTATCCTTCATTAATATCTAATCATAAATCAATTAATATTAACAGTTATCAATATCATTACATAGTTGTTTTTTACTAATATAAACAGCAACAACAGAATTTATTTGTGAATCATGCATGACCACTGTGCGAAGCTATAAATTACCATCATAACTATCCATAAAATCTTAGTACTACATTGAACATTAATAGGATGTATTCTAAATATAGGTAATGCATGTCTAGGGTTTCGTGGATTTTTTTCCAAATATAGGATACTCATAATAATTTTTCATCTAAATATTACTGTGGTGTATTTCGATATAGAGATAATTTTTTTTTGGGAATTTTAGAGCTTTGTAATTTGGGTTGATGTGGTATTACCTTTGCGTGGATATCAATTGAGTTATTCAAATCACTTATAAATAGACGTCAACCCCCTTGATAACAGTATGTATATATTTAGGAAAAATTTGTAGCTCTCAAATAGCAAAGTACATTTGCGGAGGCAGTATGCTTTGTGGACGGTAGCAGTTTCGCGGAGCCAAATCTCACTCCGTGAAAGAGGTTTGTTCTACATTGGGTCAATGTGCTTTGCGAAGGAAGACTCATTGTGACAGATTGAACTTTGAGATGGCCTAATATTTTTGAAGGATTGATCTCGATGACACAATGTACTCTGTGAAGCAGTGAGCTCTGCAAATGATTGTGCTTCCCAAAAAAGGAGGGCCTTCGTGAAGGCTAGTTTTATCTTGGCAAAATTGGGAGCTTTGAAAATTATGAATATTTTCAAAGGTATTTACAAATGGAATTGCTCATTGATTTGAGGAAAATGGGTATTCATAAGTGTATGAAATTTGGAAATCAGTAGATAATCTATATACAACAATGGATGCATTCATTAGAGATAATGATAGGACCTACAAGCCTTCAAACTGTTATTGGTTCTTCTAAAGAAGTGGTGATAAATCATTAGTTGAGAGAGTAGTAAGATCCTAAATTTTGAATGGTTTTAAACCAAAAGGAATAGTGAATCCACATTGAACTTGTAAACAATAGTGCCCTTATAGTGTATTTGGTTATCTACACATCGTTTGTGTTTGCTCCTTGGACGTAGCCTAGTTAGGGTGAACCAAGTAAAATTATTATATCTTGTGGATTATTTATGATTCATTCATAATCTGAAATGGGTAGGAGAGTGGGTAGAGAGTTTTTTCTAACAAAATAACAAGATAAAATTGGGTTGTATTTTATAATTTTTCGTACACTGATTCACCCCCTCTTAGGGTATCTGTCCTAACAGACCTGTCAATTTGTATAAGAGAAAAAGTTTGACATCAGTACTTCTCTTTCAAATGGAGGACACCAATCAAAAATGGATTATGAACCTCGAAAGGATAAATATACATCTATGGATGATTCAGATTCAACCTTACTACCAATCATTGGGAATGTATGGGTTTACTGTAGAAATGCATGGTATAACAACCGATGTTAATAGTGGTGTATTATCAGAAGCCGATTGAAAAGAATTTTCTAATTACACGAAGGGAATCAATTTATTATGGGGAGACCTATAAAATACTATTTATACGACGGTGATGTCATAAAAAACATCACATTATATGTGGGAAAATCTAGTAAATATATATGAAGGAGATACAATGGTCAGAGGAGAAAACCTACAAGTGTTATGGAACAAGTCTGAATAACTAAAAATGAACCTGAATGAATATATAGATTACTTTATTGACATGGAAATTGTTATTGTGGTAGTCATTTGTTATCATGGAATAGTTATTTATGAAATAATGATTGTGAAGCACGTCATGAAGAAACATCCACCTTGGTTCAATCTGAAGGATTCAGTTTTGGAATGTAAAGACCTGAAAGAGCTGACATTGGAAAACTTACACAGCACCCCAGTTGCATATGCAATCAGAAATGATGACAATGATGTTGTGGAAAAGGGGAATTCCAATGTGGTGGTATTAAAATTAATGAAGAAGCTCACTAATGATGATTCTCAGTAATAAGAAGAGAGAGGTGAGGTGATTTCATTCCTTTCCTCAAACCATCAAAGAGGAAAAAGATATTTTAAAAGCAAACACCCCCTTTCTTGTTTTCATTGTGGAATGGTTGGAAAAATTGTATAAATGTGCCCCAATAAGTACAAATAATATGGTGAGGATAAATATTACATTCATAAGAATAATACAACAACCTATGTGAAATAAATGAAATAGTTGAAGAGAAATTTCATCATGAAAAAAAATCATTTTTTAACAAAAATTAGATAATTCAAATTAGTCGGAGGTTAAAGAGGATGAAAATATAGAGAACATCAATGATCATAGAGATAATTATATCATGGTAGCTGTGTATAGTTCTCAAAAATGAAAAAAAAAGTCCAATATACGAGAAGATGATGATGAAGGAAGAGATGATATGGAAGATGAATTAGATGTAGCACTTTGAATAGATAGATGTTTAGAGAGAAACAATAAAAAAAGGAAAAAATGTTGTACATGATGACAAACTCTACATCCAATAGCATGAAGAAGAGACGTCTATAGTGGTAAAAGGAATTAATAAACTCAAGTCATCATCACACGAGGAATCAAAATCAATTAGTGAGTACAAAATCAGGATTGATGAAAAAAATAAGATTGATGGATTGAATAACCCATGGAATGATAAAATCACACATATCGAAGAACATGAAGGAGAAGTTGTAAATTTGAGGAAAAGGGTAAGGATAAAGAAAAACACTTTACTCTTATTGTGGCATCAAGAAAGAAGATCACACAGAAAACTAAAAATATGAAAGTGGATTATTTTTGTTTCGCAGAATGAAAGCATTAATTACGTTCAAATGCTTAGGCTGATGTGGGACTTTACTGAAAAAAAAATGTTGTGAAAATCGATGTCAGACCACAATCACCTATTCTGATATTAATGGTGGATTTGGGTATGAAAGAGAATATGATGATTCAGATAACCCAAGGGAAACCCATTTGTGCTGATGTGACATGCCAGAATGCACCCTATATCATGTGATATTGTTGTTGAATGATGTGACACACAAAAAATGTGTGTTTGATAGATTAGTGTTTAAGAAGAGTATAAGATATAAAATGGCATCCAAAAAGATCATGATGCTTTAAAATATTTTCAATGTAGTTTATTTTCTGTGTGGAGGATTTTCAAATATGGCCAGATACAGTTCCTCAACCATAAAGAGGAATGTGACATTGCATAACTAACTAGTCACAAGCTGCAAATCAACAAACCAAAAGGTGAGCTGATAATGGAAAATTTATTTTTATTTCTACCGCCTGAATCTAGGCCATCTCACTTAGATGAATTCAAATATTTTCAAACAACAACAAGGATGAGAGCCAAGACATGGATCAATAAAGAAAAATAATTAGAAGGAAGTAGTAGAAGACATTTTCCGTAAAGCATTTCACCATTCTGGTGTATGGATCCTTGACAGTGAGTGATATGAAACATGATAGGTAATAATGATCTTCATACATTCTTAAAAAATGATAATGAAGGAGATTATGAGATAGGTAATAATGAAGTCCTTGAGATTATTGGATCAGTAAAGGCCATGTTTTGGGGTACAAAAATGAGATGTGCTAATGTATTAGTTATAGAATGACTCATTAAAAAAAATTAGTTCCAATATACTACGTGACTCATATCATTATATATGGTTTACTAAGAAATCATATTTCATTAATGGAATATATGGTGCAATGTTTATTTACGAAAAAAAAGGAAAAGGGTAATTTTCTACATGGTATGTAGAGAAGATGAAATTGATCTCTATATGTAAAAGAATGAAGACAAGTTGTGGCATAAACAACTCGGTCATCTATACAAACCATATTTAGATTATCTTGTGAATTTTATATAGCAATAAACCACCCTAAGATGTCTCATGATCATACACAGAAATGTGATTGATGTCAACAATTGATGATCATTATAAATACATACAAGAAAATGGAAAATAAATCAACAAGAGTACTTGAATTGATGAATGCAGATGTTTGTGGACATGTCACACCAATAGTCATTGAAAAAACGGTGTATTATGTTCATTTAATTGAGGAATATTGTATAATGGCATGATTATTCATCATTTTCCATTTGTATGATGTGATTAGTTGCCTGAAATAGTATCGCAAGGAATCTGAAAAGATTATTGGGAAAACAATTATGACTTTTAATACTTATAATGGTATTGAATTCAAAAATAACTGCGTGGAAGAATATATCGAGGGTCACGGGATGAGGCATAATGATTGTTCAGTGAGAACTCCCCAATAGAATGGAATGGTTGATAGGGGAAATCCAATATTCAACAACATGCCACGAATGATGCTTATAGAAAAAGAACTACAATAAAAAATATGAAAGGAAGTAGAATTAAAATCCATCTATATTTCAAATTGGGTTCTGTTGTGTCCAAAAAAATAATAGACTTTATATAGAATGGGGTACAGAGAAAATCCAATAGTGAAATACTTTTGAATCATTGGGAGTTAGTTCTTTATTCTCAACAAAGAAAAACATAAGAAATTGAATTCCCTGAGAGATGAGGGGATATTATTTTGATACTACGAGAAATGAATTGCATACAAATGTTATTATAAAAGGCTGGGAAAAGTAGTTGAGAGAAATAATTTCTCTATTGTGTTGAATGAATAGAGAATTCAATAGCACATTGAAAAATATATTAATGAATGTGATGATTAAAAAAGAAACATAGGATGGCATAAGTGGTCGATGCTAATTTAGAAGATTATAGTATTTTTTAGCATGAGTAAGTAGAATCCAGAGCTAAACAGAAGCCAAAGGGATGATCTGAAATTGATAATAAAAATATAATTGGTGATTATTCACCTCCATTTCAGACAAGAAAAATGTAATAACTATATAAGACATATTTTCTATCTCATGTAGAGCCAAAATGATTTTTTGATGTAGCTGAATATGAAAACATGGTTTAGGATATGAATAAACATATTGATCAAACTATGATAAATTAGATATGGGAGATTGTTTTGAGACTAGTAGATAATAATATAATCCGAACTAAATGGGTCCTTCACAACAAGATGAATGAATATGGCATAGTGAGTCAAATAAAAGAACGACTTGTGTAAAAAGATACTCCCACATAAAGGGTATAGATTTTGATGATACATTTTCACCCATAGAAAGGCTAGAGACAATTAGATTATTCATATCCATTACACTACAACAAAATATCAATGTGTTTCAGATGGAAGTCAAATATACATTTTTAAATGGGGTTGTGGATGAAGATTGTTTTATAGATCAGCCAGACAGTATTCTCATTCATTAATTTTAGAAAAAAGTTTTTCAGTTTGAGATTGCACTATATGGGATGAAACATGCACCCGGAGCATGGTACATGGGGTTTGATCGATATTTGAAGAAGCTTGGCTTTCAGCATGCTGAAGATGATTACAATCTGTATTACTTCAATAAAAGTAATGAAAGGGTGATGGTGCTGGTTTATATTTATGACATAATAATTAGCGGATCAGATGAAGTGTAGTGTAAATAATTTTCCGAATTCATGAAATGTGAGTTCAAAATGTCAATGATTATAGAACTTATGTTTTTCCTTATATTATAGGTGACACAAGGATGGAATGACACATTAATATTTCAATCCAAATATTCCATAGAGGTTTTGAGAAAATTTGGAATGGAAAATTCTATGAAGATAAAGTCTCTAGTAGCTACCTGTATGAAATTTTCAAAAAATGATTATGGAAAGGTAGATAATGTAACACAATATAGGAAGGTTATTGAATATTTACTATACCTGATAGTGACCAGATTGTTTTCGCCACATGCTTGGAAGTGAAATATCAATGCAATCCCGAGGAAATCCACATGCTTGTAGTGAAATGAATAATTTAGTATATTTATGGAACTGTGGATTTCGGTTAGATATATAATAATAAATCTTATCCAGACCTTTTGGGATATTTAGATGCTGATTGGGCCAGGTCAGTATGTGAAATTAAATCTACACTGGGAGGTGCTTTCTATCTTAGTGTTTTGTGTTTTTATTTGATAGCAAAGATGATAGATCTCATTTCATTGGGCTATATAAAAGCTAAATATATTTCCGCCACTCAAGAATGCACATAGTTACTGTGGATGACGCATCATCCTGATTATATGGGTGTTGAAGTGATGTCTCTGGTTAGAATCTAGTGTCATAATTCATGTGCTATTAATTTTTTTAAAAAACTTGAACGTAACTATATGACAAATCTCATTTAGATAAAATATCATTCTATCAGAGAGATGGAGGTGAAAGGACTAGGGAAATTTCAGTCTATGCCTATAGAGCTATATATTCCAGACATTATGACAAATTCCTTAACCAATGAAGGTTTTGAGAGACATTGATTAGATATTGGAGTCTAGTCAACTCCCCAAACTTGAAAAAGTGTGGATGTGGCCTCTCTCACTCCTAAAGGAATGATGTGTTTTTCATTAATATATTGATTTGTGTTCCCTACTCTATTATAAACCAAAAACATGTGACATTTGGGTTTATTGAAAAGGGGGGAGATAAAATAGAATGACTCATAAATGAGAATAATTTGTGTTTAATGAAGTGGGATTTTGTTAATTAAAGACATAGAGAGAAGCTAACATGTGGATCAGTGAGATTGGGGAGAAAAGGGATAGGGGTATAGAATCATATATGACGATGCATGACGTTATCGATCAAATATTAGATATCATGACATCTGAGGTTCATGATGAATGCAGTTTATTGGGATTATTATCGTGTGAATGGTTAGTATCAGAGATTAAGTGCTTCAATGATATACATTTCATCATAATCTTATTTATCACATCAATAATTGATCATGTGGGATTAGAGTATGTTGTTAGTGAATCTTTGGTCACTGTCTAAATTGAAATAATCAAATGATTTTAGATGATGGGAGAAGATTCAGTGAGGTATCAAATTATAGAGGATTGTTTTGAGAAGAGTTGACAACAAACCCAAAGGGGGAGATTGATGGGAAAAATCATTCAAGGTAACGTTGAAATTTTTTTGGGTGGGTTGTGTTTTTTGAAATGTCAGTTTCACGGGTGAATTTTTTAGACCAAATATGGTTTTGACATTCCATGTTGACAAAGATCCATGAAAAAAGATTTAAGAATTTTTATGCGGTACAAAAGAACAGATACAAGGTGGTGCCATTTTCCATTTTTTTCCAAATTAATGGGGTAAAAAATTTGGAATTTTTAGACCATTTAAAATAGATGATTTTCTTGATGATATAATCAAAATATGTAAAAGGCATTAGTTTTAGGAATATGGGCTTCATAAAGTAGATTTCACAAGGACATGAAGAATATTGATGGTGAGCTATGTGATTACGATGAGCATCGCGAACAGTATATGTGAAGGTCATTACGAGGGAGAATTGTGGTTGTGGTTTAAAGGTATTGATGGAACACTCTGAAATTATAATGAGATTTGTGATCCAAAGATTAAGGATTTTCTTCACGATATAAGGATTAATGTGGTGGGAATTTTTCAACAATGTTATTTGTGATAATCTTGTGAAGACATTGAACGGAAGGATCTCGAGTCAGTAGAATCACCTCTAGATAGGCATCAACCACCATGTGAAGAGTATAGTGTTTTAAATTAAAATTTGTTTCTCTGAGATCACAAGGTAGGTTTTCAAATTCAATGTGATTCACGAAATGTAGGATCTTTGTGGTGTCTAATCTTGCTTCGTGAAAGATGTCTATTCCACATTGGCTCAGTGTGCTTCATGAAGGATGCCACTTTGAGACCAGTAAATCTCTTTGATGACTTATTCTATGAGAATCCCTATGATCTATGAATTAGTGTTCCTTAAAAAGCAGTGAGCTCGATAAAAGGGTGATATTTGTGTACAAGAAGGTATTTCACAAAGTCTTGTTTGAGCTTTGCGATATTGGGAGATTTGAATATCAGGAATATTTTAAAAGGTATTTACAAGGGTTGTGACCTAGTGATCAGTGGAAAAGGGGTATCGATTCGTGGATGGAATTTGGACTTCAAAAGAGAATCTAAATACAGTGAAGGATACACTCATTATAGACAATGAAAGGACCTACAAGTCATTAAATATTGGTCAGATCTTCTAATGATAAATTCTTCTAACTTTAGTTCAAGGGGAAGTGAGTTCTCAAATTGTGAATGGTTTTAAACCAGAATGGATAGTGAGTCCACATAGTACTTGAAAATACTACTGCAGGTATAGTGTATTTGGTACATCGACACATCGCAGGTGTATGCTCCTTGAACATAGGCTTGTGAGGGGGAGCCATGTAAAATTGATGTTTCATTTTCATGCTTTAAAATTCATTTATACCCTAAAATTGGAATAAGGGATAGTAAATAGATTTTTCTAACAACTAAACATGATCAAAAGGGAATTTGGTTTTAATTTTTCATTCCCTGATTCACCCCCACCCCCACTCTGGATATCTATCCTAGTGGACCTCGCAATATTTTTCCATCATCAATTCATGTATCTGCATTCTATAAAAATTCTATAATGGGTTGTAGACTTCCAAAGATACATTTTAACATTATAATGATAGGAATTTACCATACATATATTTAGGTATATGATTTAGTTTTATTGTATCGATCTAACCCTAAAACAATAGATGTTATGAGAGATTCATGATCATTATAAAAAATAAAATCATATTGAGATGCATGTATTTTTTTAGAGATCATACCTATTAGACATGGAATTATCTTAAGGCCTTGTATGTTACATTGATTATCTATTTCCTTTAATAACATATCAATCAGGATAACTAGTAAATCATTAAATCTGGTGTCACTCCTTTTACTGCAAATTAACAAATTATATAAAATTAATATAGCAAAAAATGTTATATATTTAGTACAACAAGTATAAAATGGTGTATTTTGATATATATTTCACCACACTATCAAATTTTAACTATCATTATTCTTATCTTGAATTTTTTATTTTTTATTCCATCTGATCTACGTCATCTTTTACTGTAGCATTCAAATCGACTGAACAAAAATAAAAATATCCTTAAAGTCATTATGTACATTCATTTATTTCACATGATTAGTACATCATTTATATATTTGATCTATTTCATGAAAAATAAAATATTCAGGAATCTTTTTTGACTGAATTAATGTCCAATAACAACAATGTATAAATGGATGAATGATTTGAGAAGTGTCAAATGTATGCTTTATTGAAATCTTGATGAACATTTTGTCTCTATACTAATTCTCTTTTTGTCATCTGATTACAATCCATGTTGTTTTGGTGTATATACATATTATATTGTTCAGTGATTTAAATTTTTTACAAATATATATAAAAACATTTATGGTATTAATAATCAAAGGAAAAATTTATAGATAATTCAAAGAAATTTTTTAATTTTACAAAGAAAAAAAATATACTCTCTATTGACACCCAATGAACCGTTAGATAAAATGTCGTAATGAAAAAATTATATAATTTAATAAAATTGGAATATTTCACTCCTTATAAGAATGTTCCACATTGAAAACCTTCAATTAAAATATAAATTTTTCTTGTTTGAAACAAAGTAAGATGGTTTGTGTATAAATGATGTTAAAAATTGATGATTGATGATTTATATGAAGCATAGTGGTCATAATTGAACATAAATTACAATAATCATAACCCACATGGAATTATGGACACCATAATGAGGTTCCCTTACATTAGTTGATTGTAATCTTGATTGTATAAAAATAATCATGCCGAGATACTAAAGATGAATAAATGTCAAATTTACAATGTTATTGGTGATGATTCCATTCCAATTATATTTTTACAAAATGGTAACATGAAAAGAATAATCCAATATTTTTTTAAGGGTAATATATTCTCAAATATATGGAATATGTATTATAACACTCTTAATGAATCACTTAGGCTACAGTAGGTTATTATTCTAAAATAATAAGACTAAGATTATGTGTATTGAGATTGTTTTGTAGTGGTGGAAATCATCTATAGAAGGTAGTTTGATATATCTATAACATTATGAAGTGTATAATTACATTTTCATATATTAAAAAACTTAATGATCAATAAGGTTCTGTCACCACACTATTAATGGTTATTAGTTATTTTGAAATTGGGAATGATAAGGATGTTTTTTATTAGATTTCATAAAACATTATAAGTTGAAAAAAGTAATTTTATTTGAATATAATCAATTAAAGGTGAATGTAACCCTCAAAATCAAAATATGAGGATAATAATAAATTAAAATTTCCACTAGACCAAACATGGTTTCATCTTAGTAAAGCATGAAACACCAATTAGATCAAAGAACCATTTATGTCATTCACCTTAGTTTCATTATGCACATAAAATTTAATAATACTGGTTATAACATTTTTGGATGAAATTATCATTTTTGGTCAGATAATTTCATTTGATGTAATGTGGCGTAGTGACAATTATTTGGAGCTATAAAAACTCAATAATTTATTCATGGATTTTTTTATTTATATGAATACTATTAGTAACAAGAAGCCTGAATTCAATATTAGTTAGTCTAAAATCATGTACATTTATTTAAGTGTGGAAAAGAAATAAATTCAGAAAATAAAAAATTTATTTGGGTTTTACATTTCCATAAGTGATGGTAATGTTATTCAGATAAAATACATTTATAAATTTTTCTCAATTATAAAATAACATGATCTGAAAATAGTTTTAATGATGTGGTTTCCTACAATAACTACACCAACATCATGAATATCAAGATAGTGTAATGAATTCATTAGGAATGTATATTTTTGTAAATTGAGTGAATAATGTCATTTATGTGTTATAATTTGATTGTGTTAATATCAAAAGTAATGTGGTATTTGGTTAAACATATCAATTTTTTAAGCATTCCATTTTCTCACCGCTTTAAATGCTGGTTACCATATCAACTATCTATTAATGTGTTTTATCCATTTTGAATATGATTCTTTATACTAATAAACAACCTATGATGTGGTGTTTGTTTGGTTTGTGTGGGTCCAATTCATGTTAAATGTACTTAAATAATTTAGTTCCTTCATTTAGTTTTCTAGATATTGTGAATCTTGATATTCCAATCATATTTTTTTTGGGTTATTGAAATAAAACATAATTTATATTTATTAATTGTACAATTGGATATAAGTAGGTGGATCCTTTGTGCACTCCCATGAACAATCTAACAATATAAAATAATATGAAATTTATATTTTTTTTTAATTATTATATATTCAAAATTTCGGTAGGACCAATTGGTGAATAACATAAAAAAACCGAAAATACAAACAGATTGAGGTGAATGAACACTCATACTAAACGTAGTGGCCCCCCTCACCACCACCCCCTCCAAACCTCTCTTGTTGAAAAATCCAATGATGTCGCAATGCTTGTAGCTCCACTACTGAGCATGACACCTTCAACATAGCCAACAAGATCCCCATGCATCTCCCTGTTGATTAGTGTGATTTTTATTTCATGTGTTTTTTATTTAGTGTGATCACTATATTATGAATTTGGGTTTCTTATGTTTCACTACCACATCTCTCTGTTTTCTCATCACCCACATAATTAAATTCTAAGCGTAGAATTGATTTTTTAAGGATTCTTTCTTCTATTTAAATTTTAAAATTTTGGTTCTATCTCAATTTCTTATTTTTTAGGAATGATTCATTGGTACCAAAAATGCGTTTTTGACAAAATTAACATTTTTATGTACACGATAATTGCCTTTCACACCCTTGTACATGAAGTTTTTTAATATATTTTTAAATTCTTATTAATTTTCATTCTTTTTTTGTAGTTATGTCAGTGAATATATATATTAATATCAAAATTTATATTATATATTATATATTATATATTATGTATTATGTATTTTTTATTATGTATAATTAGTAATAATTCACATTCACTTTTTTAACATAGTTAATAATACAAATGAAAAAAAATTATTTCAAAATTAAAATTATTTTACTATTAACATTTTAAAAGAATAATAATAATATATTTACAAAAATTATTAATATGAATCTTATTTAATCATGTTGCATACCCATTAATAAATGGTCCACCTGATCGTAGAATTAATCTATGGAAAATCTAAGTGAATGGTTATACACGAAAGTCTCTGATAACATGACCATCAACTAATATTCTTTGATGGCCTAAATAATGATGTCAATTTCAAGACATATCCTTCAAAAAAGTTAAAAAAAATTCCCGAGATCCATAATGGTCAATAGGTGTGTTCTTATAGGGAATATTTTCATGGGTGGGGACATCAATGAAACTATGATCCATTGAGAAAATATAGGGGGTTCCTAAAAATCCCCCACTCATATGAAGAATCTCTTTATATAATGTTCAAGTTGATAATCTCTCTGACAAGGGACATAATGGTATCCCTTTCACATGGTTCTATGGGTGCTCAGAAAATGGATGCATTTTAGAGAATTTGGATATATTCTTTACCTCTTCCAATTGTATCACCATCAAAAACCTATTACACTTTTCACATCATACACTAGTCATGTGGGCCACATTCCAATTCTAATCAACCATAATATTGGTTACAATAATATGATACAAGAGATGATTTTTAGATTTGATTGTTAAATGATGATTGAATTAGATTGTTATAATGTGATTAAATAATAATGGAATATAGAAGGGCCTGGTGTTCAAAATAAAGTGAACCATGTCTCCTATAACTTTAGGTAGTGGATTTATAGTTATTTTCACCAACCGGATCACCATATAATTTCTATCGATAGAAGGCTTGAGAATATTCACTCATGTTCTCCACCATGAGAGACCCTCATAATAATAACTACCCTTAAATATGGTCTTAAAAATGCTATGAAATGGAAAGAAATATATTGGCTAATGTTGTGTGAAAAATTCGCATTAAAGAGGTTGACACAAATACACATTATTAACATAAAACAAAATAGATGTTACGTTAATACTAAATTTATTGTCTAACCTATTCAAAAGGTAATATTATCTCGATGAAGGATTATATCCATGGAATTATCTTACAAATTATCTACAATCTCTACTGTAATAAGCCGAACATTTATAAACAAAATTCCCCTTGAATATTTATCATATGTATTATTATATTATATAGATTTGGAAAACAAAAGACCTTATTTGATTTCATTTTGTCTGATAATATTTAAGTTAATATTAAGAATCTTTATCATTTATAATATAAGTATTTAACAGTGATTGTATGATGGGTTTTAATAGAGGGTTTCAATAAATCCAATCGACACAGCCAAAGGATGTGATGGCTTCTATACGTAGATCATCCTATATAAATACCAATTATTATAGTTTTGAGGGAGATATCATCTCTTGGATTTTACCTTGATCACAACCCTAATGTGATATAATAACTAAATAATGAGTGAACCCATTTACTGGAAAATTTCATGTTCATCGAGATCATATCCCAAACCATGTACGCCAAACAACCCGATGAAAGTCTTATCATTGTGAACTTCACCCTCAAGGAATTTCTGGGTGTATTAAAGGGATATGAATTAAGATTTTAATAATATGAATATTTATATTGAATTATTAATAGAATAATGTTATTAGTTTCTAGTTATCCTTAATTTATAAATAATTTTTATTTTTATACAATAAATTTTTTTATTGTTACTAAGAATTCAATTTCAAATAAATTCTTTGACTAATTAATTTATTCATGACATAAAAATAAAATATTATTTATTAATTTCTTCTATTTAATATAAATGATCATGTAATTATTATGGTGTCAAAAAATGGTTCTTATAAGTGTTCAAAAACTATTAATTTCCAAAAAACGCCTGAATTTCTCATGAAATGGTGATTTTGTTTTAAAAGTGATACTAAAAATATTTAAAAAATATTATAAAAAATAAAATTTATTTTTCAAACTAGAACAATTAAATTATTCAATAACCTAATTTTTTTAAACATTCTAAATTTCAAGTAAAAACTAAATACTATATAAATATACGGTGTATTTTATAACACCATAATGAAACAAAAGTGGTTTAATAAATACTATAAATTTCTTCCATGTAAAAACCTATTTTTTACCTTTATATTAATTTTATTTTATTTATATTTGATTTTATATAAATCAATTAACAATCCTCCAAAATAATAAATATATTTTAAGGTTTTAAAATAATATTTCTAGAGTATTACTCACTTCCACATAAACAAGGGTATTATTTTAATATTTTCAAACATTATTAAATTATGATAATGAAAACCAATCCAATTTTGTATAAACCATTAGAAAAAATATTGATAAGGTTTGTGGGTTTTTTTAATTTATTTAATAGTGTACAAAACCAATGTTTGAGAAATAATTAAGAATTACCCACTTATGTCCTATATAAATCCACCACATCTCTCATTTATCTTCACTGAACATCCATTAAGCACATCTTTACTATTACCTCCCCACTCTACAGTCCTCCCAAGGTTCCCCACTCTCTCATGAATCACCTCCCAAGACATTGGATTCACACTCTCAAGGAAATGGTTCTTTTTCTTTATCTTACTTATTAATGTATGTTCATTATCCCTTGCCGCCTATCAAATTTTTATAGCATTGGGATATGATCATACATATAAACCTTACATACCTTAAAATTTATAAAAAATTATAAAACCCTTCCCCTTTCATTATTCCATCCCATGAACATTTATACACCCCTATAATTATAACTAATTGTTTTAGTGATTTTTCATGGAAAAATACATTGTTGTGAATAACCAAACCCATTTCAAATTAATGGTGTTAAACATTATAAACGTATAATTTTTTATTAGAGACTTAAATTTTTGTTTTATACACTCCTTGATAGTTGAATAAATCATTATCATGAAATATCATGTATCATTAATCATGTTTGTGATTCCTACATTTTTAATTCCATATTGATAGTGTATGGTATAAAATGTATTGTTCTCATCATGTTACGCCATTTTTCTTCCCTTATAAATATTTATAGATAAACAATTTTTTAGGTATTTCCCTAGGTTATCCTATTCAGTTGTATGTATGGTAATGATAAGGATGTTTTCCATAAAGATGATATATTATTGTATTATGTTTTTATATAATGCAATTTATAAAAAATGAAATTGGACATACCATTCCTCTAGGATGTATTAAGTTTAATTTTATTTTCAAAGTCTTGTATCAGTTTGAAATTAATACTAGTGTTTCTATAGCTGTAATCAAATGAAATTTTTTGTTACATTTTTTATAAGTATTAGAAAACTCTATCCAAATCATTAAAGATAAGACTAAATACTAGAAAAAACCCTTAAATTTTGGTTATAATATATTAAGTTCTTTATTAAAAAAATATATCCCTATTTGATTTCTTAAATTAGTGGTGGATCCAAAATATATGTACATATTGATAAAACCACAAAACACATAGTTGATCTATACTCGACCAAGAACTGGTGCACAACAACCGGCCTTTCCATGCACTTTGATTGTCACTCTTAGTGTAAATTCATTTCATAATTCTTACGTTCATTGTAAACAATTTTTAAGGGAAAAAATACTAATTGGAATACATGTAATGAAATAGTTCTTGGATAACATAGATTAAAGCCTATAAATTCATAAGTAAAAGATATACGTGTAATTGATTTGTTATAACTATAATTTCACTGCATTACAACTTATAGTCATAATAGTTTTAAAAACATTCATCCAATTGTTTTCCATTATTTTATAAAATATATATAAATATGAATAATTATGAAAAAAACAATGTGATAGGCAATTTGATGACTTCCCCAAAATGATTTTCAACTCGAAGGGAGTTGGAATTATGAACTTTTTGATGATACTATCATAGATGACTCAGGTTTGGAATAGAATCCTTGATCCAGATAATCACCAAAACACATATAATGAATAAAAATATTTAATTGAGGTCATTATGCAAAAAATTACCCCTAAAATTAAATGGGTCTATTAATTCATTAATAATGGTAAAATGGATCAACATTATTGAGAATATCTTACCCATCCATCAATGATCTATTAAAAATAAGGTTTTTCAATATGTTTATTGTATGGAGATAGAAGATGATCAGTGGTGAACATTGATCAATAATAAAATGATTTAGGAAGGTATCAAAGCTATGGGGTGGAAGGAATTCTGTACGATTTTTTGATAAATATTTTCTTCCCATTATGTGACATAAAATTTAATGGGATTTCTATTCCCTCAATAAAAAATAATACGAATATATTGGGGCATATATGTAAAACAACAAAAAACATAAATGATATGGAAGTGGCCTTATTATTCCATATAAATGAATGTTTTACCACTTTTTGTGTTAAAACATTGTCTATGAAATTCGATAGTGATCCTAGACTTTGATTACTTCGAAGAAATTTTACAATGATCCTTCAATGTAGAAATAATGATCTGTGAATCTGCAGGGTATCATGGGGATAAGAAGAAAAAAGTGTATTTTGATTCAATAGTTCCTATGGAGAAATATAATGGTGCCATGAAATATCAATAACCCACTTTCCAAATTTGTTGAAGAAACACATAAGAAATTTCCAAAGGGGTTGGGGAAATGATTTATTTTAGGGAACTAAAGTCACCTAGATAGTTACTTCTAGTAGTATATACCAACCAATGAGACAAAGGAAAGAAATCCCCAAATCAACCCAGGGTGAATTGTTCCTTAATTAAACTACAAGGAACCATGGAACATTCCAAACTAGTGCACTAAGCCAACTGTTTTTAGAGACAACTGACAACCTCCAATAAATAAAGGGATTGATTTTTGCATCACAGTCATTATTGTGGTTACAGAAAATGATGTTATGATAGGTAAACGAGTTGATCATTCAATAATAGTGAATATAACATTTCATTCTAGTTCTACGCATTATGTTATATCAAAAAATATTATTATAACTATTCAGACACCAAAACAAAGCATGGATGTAGATATGATTGTAAAAATAGAAAATGGGGAAATTATTGCATCCTTAATATATAATTTTTCTCTTGTAAAAATTTATGTTCAGAACATCCTAGATAATCTTATCATACTCCTCATGGAAGAATTTGACTCATTTTGGGATACGGATTGGATTTCAAATTATTGAGAAAACATAAATTTCCACAAGAAGAAAATGACTCTCCATATCACGAATCATCCACCAATTATGTACAAGTGAGAGGAGGTGGATTAATCTTCTTTAGAACCCACATCACAAGAATTGATAGTATTTTTCTATGAGAAATCATATATAGGTAAAATTATTGAGTCTAATGAAACCATCATACTTGAATACATTCTCATTATGAGGAAATATGCCGACCTCTTTATTGATAAATTTCCTGGTCTTACTCCTAATCAATACATTAAATTTTCAAATAATAATTTTTTGTGGTGTTACCATTATACAAGAATATATATAGAATTCCTCTTGCGGGACATGATGTGTTATCAGAACTACTTTAGAAGAATCTAGATAAAGGGTTCATATTCTAATGTGCCTTACCATGGGGTGAACCATCCATCTTCCTCTAGACGTAGGATGTGTTAATGCGGCTTCACATCGATTATCACGATCTCAAATAGATCACATTAAAGAACATGTGTGCAATTCAATTTATTTTTTACATTTAAGATCATCTTTGAAAAGAATAATACTTCACTAAGGTGTATCTATGGTTAGGGTATTAACATGTTTGGGTGAAGAAGGACGATAACCCAATGAATACTTTTCACACAAGGTACTCACACAATAAGTTCAGATTAATTCCATTATGACTCAATAATTCTCTAAAAATCTTCATGTAATTGAATAATATATTATTTAAGGATTACCTTAAGGAAAATATGGTATTCTTTATTGATGATATTCTAATATAATCTAAAACCAAAGAGGTGCATGATGATAATCAAATAACAATGATAAAGTCCTTGAGATGCTTTATGATATGTGGTGAAAATGTGTGTTCCTATTGAAGAAATTATCATTATTGGTGCATAAGATCAAATGAAAATGGATATATATAGACCCATCAATGAAAGATGAATTTGAAGGATGGTGGAGGCCAACATTTATGTCATATATACATATATTTCATGGATTATCTGGGTACTATCATCAATTTCTGTGAAATTTATCATGATTATTAAAATATATAATGAAGATAAATATGATGAGGGAAAATGTTTAAGTGGAATGAAAAATTTTAAGAGAAAATCAAGGAGTCGTAAAATAGGATTATCACATCAACTGTCCATACACTGCCCAGAATTGGAGAACAGTTAATGGTATTCAGTGATGTATTGATTAAGTGATTGGTTTATGTGTTAATGAAAAATAAAAAATTGATAAACTATGATTCATATAAGTTGAAATTTCACCAATAGAACTACAAAATGATTTATCTTGAGTTAGATGTTATGAAATTCCCTTTGAAAATATTATAGTATTATCTCTTTGTGGATATGTTTGAAATATATACATATCTCAAAAAACTAAAGTATATATTCACAAAAAAAAGATGATTATGCACAAAAAAATACGGTATGAACTAATCGAGGACTATAAATTCAAAATTCACTATCATCATGGGAAATTAAAAAAATTGGAAGATGTTCCTTGTAAATAAGATTTATCAATTCCATCATTGAGGAAAATTGAGTATCTGATCTGCTTAGTTTGGAAAAGGATGGACATTGGAATCATAAAGGAAGGAAAATAATCAATACATTCACAATATATTACTCAACCTCCCCTTCTAGATGAGAATAAATGAGTCTCCAATAGTTGATTAAATAATTCAGAATAAATTGGTAGTTATAGTAAATGAAAAATTATATACATTAATAATAATGAAGAAGGTGTTGTAATATTTGGTTCATGGTTATGTGTACCATCAAATAGTGAGTAAAAGAAGGATATATTTTATGATATACACAGTTTTAAATTATCTATCTATACAAGAATAAAAAAGACGAACTAATTTCCTTGAGAGATCTACTATCATGAAAAAATGAAGAATGAGATCACTGAATATACCTTATGATGTCTTGTATTTCAAAAAGTGATGGATGAATTGAAAATATAAACAGGGAAGACACAACCATTACCCATACCAACATGGAAATAAGAAAACATCAATATATACATCTTCAAAAATCTTATGGAGATATATATAGGAAATAACGCTATTTGGTTAGTTTTGGACAATCTTCTAAATAGTGATTAATTCATTACAATTCATGTGGACTTCATACTCGATCAATATGAAAAGATATACATTAAAGAAGTGGGGATTATGTATGAAACACAAATATAGATTGTATTTGATTAAGACTTGTGATTTACCTCTACATTCTATAAGAGTCTCCAATATTATCTAAATATAGAGTTTAACTTTAACACATATTATCACCCTCAAATTGATGACCAATCTATGTAGACTACATAGATACTTTTGGAAATGTTGAGAGGTTTATAAATTGACCTCAAAGGAGGAAGTGACTAACAACATCCTCTGGTTGAGTTCTCATACAATTACATTAACCCCTCAAGCATCCAAATGGCTCCCCATGAATCCCTTTATTGGAAGACGTTTAGAACACCTATATGTTGGTATAATGGTGTGGAACGAAAACTGCTGTTATATGAAATATTCAAGGAAATGGTGGAAGTGGGTAAGACCATTCAGAAGAACATCAAGGCTTCTTAGAGTAACAAAATAGCTATGAATAATATCAATGATGTTACATATTGATTTTTTGTTGGAAACATGTTATTCCTCTTCATAACTTTATGTATTAAATTCATGAGAATTTGGAATAATGCATACCTTAGTTCAAGATACATCATCCACTTTGATTTCATTGATCGAATTAGAGTGATGAATTATCTACTAGAACTCCCACGTAACATATCTAATGTAAATGATGTATTATAATTATATTTCTTGATTATGTACATACCAGACCCATCACATGTACTCAATCCTGAGGTGGTAATTATGGAGAATGATCTCCCATATGAGAATCAATTGGTAGAGATCATAGATAATAGATACAATGTTATATAAAATATTAAAATGGACTTTTTTAAAGTGTATTGGAGAGACCATGTGTTTCAAGAAGAGATGTTGGGAACCAGAGGATGTGATGAAACAAAATTTCACGAATCTATTTTTGTCTTTGTAAAAGAAAACTTTTTGGGGGAAGGTTTTAATGACATGAACATTTATAAATAAAATTTCACATTTATTTAAATAAAATGATTTTGTATATATTATGGATATATAAAACACATGAAATTATTTAGTTTTATTATGTCCTATAAAATTAGATATTTTTAGACATCTATAATATTGACAATGTAACTATTGATGAGTGATCATATTATTTCTATAAATACTGGGTTTCAATATATTGAGTTGTCAGACCCAAAGGATGAAATTGACACAACTAGTTGGATCATACCATAAGAATCCCATTTATTATAGTTTATAATGAGATATCATATATGGAATTTTTCCTTGGTTGAGACTATTCTAAGATCCAACAACATAAGAATAAGAGAAAATCTTTATGAGAAAAGTTCATTCTGATTGGGATCACGTCTCAAACCATGTATTCCGAATCAGCCCATGAATGCATCACCATTGTGAACCATAACCATAGGGTTTATTCTGGGGGTATTGAATTGATATTTACCAATACTATAATAATATAACTGTTTACATTGTATTTTTTTTATAAAAGCATTCATATTTTCATGATATTAATAATTTATAAATGATTTCCATTTTTATACATTAAAACATAAATTTTATTTGTAAATTTGTATTCAATTTCATATAAAATTTTTATATTGGGAAAATAATGGATTTTTCAAATAAATAATAAAATTTTATTTTAAAATAATCATTATTAAATATATATGATTATAAAATTTATATGAAATCAAATTTATATTTTATAAGGATTTGAAAACAATTATTTTAAAAAAACACAAAATGTTTCAATAAATTTATATTTTTTTAAAAGAGAATGTTGAAATATATAGAAATTTTGTTGGGTAAAATAAATATTTTTTTAATCTAAATGTCAAAACTATCCATTTTTAAATTTTCATAATATTCATAGACAGAAAAACAATAGAGTAAAAATTAAATATTGTATAAATTTATGGTGTCTATTATGACATTATAATGACCCCAAGGTGTTGTAATAAATAAGATAAAGGGTATTCAAGACCCAATATATTATTTTCTATTCAAATAATCAGATATTATGTTTATTTTATAAATATTATAAATTCTTATAAATCATCTTAATACATTAATATATTTTACAATATTAAAATCATTTCCTTTAGATTATTGCTCACATCCACATCATAAATGGTGTTATTATTTTATTTTTGGACCATGTACATTTAAAATAATGAATAAAACTCACATTTGGTATAAAAACTGTTAAAAATTTATGGGATGTCTTTTGAGTTTGGTAACATTAATATATATAGTCCAAAACCTAAGTTAGAGAAACAATAAATAATTCACCACTCATTTAATATATAGAAGCACCCATGATCCCATTTCACATCAATAAAAATATTTTGAGAATATCATTACTATTATATCCCACATTATAGTCTTCCCAAGGTTCCAAAAGCTTTCAACAATCCCCTACCTAGTATTTGGATTCAATCTATGATGGTAAGGTTTCTTATCCTTATCTTTGTTATTCAAGTATCATAACTATCTTATGTTCTTTATCCCTATTTTATAGAATTGGGAAATGTTATTACATATCCACCGTAATCCTCTTATGATGTATAAATAGTGGGATACCAATTTCAATCTCATTAACCCCCCATGAAAATTTATATACACGTGTTATGCTGCTAAAATTGCACTGTGATTATTCATGCCAACCAATTGTGTAGGGAAAACCCATACCCATTTTCAATCAAGGGTATTAAAATTTATTCACTTATACTTGTTTAATGGGTACTTACCTTTATATATTCCACACTCCTTGATCATGTAATAAAATATAATGTATTGTTTTCTTTCTTTTCCACATTTCACATGTGGAATTTATGATTACTATGTTATATCATGTCTCATTGTTCATGTTTTCTTATTCATACTCATTTTTTGTACCATTGATTTGACTATTTTCTAAAAGGTATTATTATCTTCCTTTTATACTAGGATCATTCCCTTACAAGGAATTATATCTCACCCCTTTTTCTGTATGTTCCTAGGTTATCCAATGTAGTTTTATGTATGAATATGTAAAGGATGTTTTCAGTAAATATCATGTATTGATTATTCTAATTTGTTATGTAATGTTACTAATTACAAAATAAAATAAAATAATTGATCTCCTAGGTTTTATTATCTGTAAATATCTATAATAAATCTTTTATTTATTTTAAATAATTAGCTGGAGTTTCATATCTACTTGTTTGGTGAATATTCCGTTCCCACTAAGATTACCACATGTATCAATATAGTATTTAGTAACTCTATAAACATCAATATCACTATCAAAATCAATGAATCATAAATATTTCTAGTTTACATGAGACTCCATTCCACATAATATATTTCCCCTGATGGCTTCAACAGCCTCTTATCTTAAAAAAAACTTGCATGTCATCGGACCAGATATTTTAGTCCTAATAAAAGACAGGTGGCATAAAAATATAACCACTCCCAAATCAATGAAACACTCATTAATATCAATACCAAGGTATGTAAACCCTATATAGTACCCTATTTTAGGCCATTATTGCTTTTAAACATAACAAAAAAAATATTATTATATTTTCTGGTAAACTTCTTGTTCCTATTTGTCCTTTCCATTATCTGATAAAACCATATTATTCTCATCCAAAGAATGATTATTTCAATAATTTAAATGATTTCTACTAAAACCTTTGATTTTATGAAAAACTACATGATAACTAAAATTTGAATCATGGGCATGAAACTAACCAGAAAAAATCATTATATAAAGTAGAATCCCCTTCCTCGTGTTCGTGCTGATCAATATGGGATTCTTTTCTATATGGTTTGATGTGGTTATTCCACTTGTCTTTTCGGTATCCTTAAAAATACACATCAACGGTTGAATCTAGAAAATATTATCTACCACCTAGATCCTTTCCCATGGATATCCCCACTCTCCTTCCCTCATTATTTTAATGGATTATAATTTCTATTATAATTTCAATAGAAGTGAAGGATAATCTCATTCATGTGGTGAATTATAGTATTTAGGGGCCTCTTTTCTAACACATATTCTTCGTTGATGATTGTATACATCTCTCTAGATCTACAATTGATGAATTAAAGAATATGTATCTTCTAATTATAATTTATTAGAATTTGTTGCTATAAGGGGTCATTCACAATATGGAAATAACATCCATCACTGGAATTCCATCTTGAAGGAAGATAACCTCCAACATGCATTCGATATTCAGATGGTAAACATACCAAGAATTTCTCAGTCTTCCTATAATATTTGGATGCTCAAAAATGTGGTATTATCTTGAATCCATGAAATATTTATATAAAATAGAAGGATTGAATTTAAAAATGGTTTGATATATATGAAAACATATTCTAATTAAGGTCTTCACATAGTCCATCCACTTTATTTTATAATCATATTTATATTTCAAAAAATAATCATCGAACAAATCCATGTTCATCTCACCATCTTCCTAGGGAAAGGTGTGGGGGATAAATAATATGGCATACAATATTCAATTAAAAGTGTTTGAAAGGATATACAAAGCTATAAATTATGTGGGAATTGGAATCAACGTATCTTAAATGAGACATCATTTTGAGATCCATCAGCCCCTTCATTTATTCTTCTAGGGCTGCCCCGGGGGTTGGAAACAGCTCCTTCTATGGGTGGTTTATTGGAGACTAGCGATGGAGAATTTGTTATTCTTTGGAAACGTCTTTGGATAGTTTGTGACAATGGAGAAAGTTCAACATTCCCTACCCCTAAAGAACTATAAGATTCAATTGTCTTATATTTACTCAGTTTGGACCATAAAAGTTTGTTCTATAAGAAATAATTCACTGTTTTTAATTATAGTGTGATTGACATTATCCAGAGATTACCGCCTATCAGATATAAGGGTCCAGGTCACCTCTGTTGGAGTCGGTGAATAACAAGAACTTATATTGTAAAATCTAGGTATTCCATAGAAATTTGTGCATTAGATTCAAAGGACTATTTTCATTATAATACCATTTTGAGCCTCATGATCCCACCAAAATCACAAGAATTCTGGTTGTAGGACAACTTCAAAAACCTCTATGTAATATGGAGTTCCATTCATTTTACCATGGATGGAGAACCCAATGTGTTCAATATTCATGAAAATGGTGGAATTTTATATTCATATCATCTTTTGCTATCCCAAAACTAGGAAATTATAGAATGCCTAAAATCCTAATGATGATTACAACCAAGAAATGGACACCATATTCACTTATCTTCTTATAAAATGGTCATAACATCTCCTAGTTGGGACCAAACTTGAATTTTATATTATTATGGTTTGTTTAGATTTTGAGGAATTGAATTATCTTTTACAAGGTTTTCAAACCTTAAAACTCATCAATCGATCACAATTCCCACTGGTTATCCCTATAGAGAAACAATGATAATCAACACGATGACCCAATGGTCATTTTTGATCCATGCACATAGAACCCTACCATAATTGGAATCCTAGAAATTTTTGATGACATGTCATCCTCAGATAAATTTTTCACCAGTTCATGTATAGAATTCCATTAATCTTCTCGAATTGTCGATGATGAAACCCTACATTCTTTTAGGGTTTAATTCACTATAGCGTTGATGGAAGAATAAGAAATCCTAACTCGAATGGAATTATCTATTGAGAATGGGTGAGATTATATAACTCTTGAGTAATACCACTTCAAAATTATTAATTTTGTTCCTTATATGTAAGCAAGACTCCATCTATTGCGTATGTTGGTCCTGAATATCTATTCCATGCATCATTGATTCTAATCTTGCCCTATCCCTTTTACCAAAAGGTGGAGTAATTATGACGATCGTCATTTGGCTACCATTATTTTTATAGATTATTTTCATGTCTAGTTGGATTTTTTCCGTAGTTGGATTACATAACATTGATTACATGAAATATGATTTGTTAACAAATGAGTCCTCTTTTCTATATAAAAAATAATGGTAATGTTATCTATAAAAAAATATGAAATCCGGCCTCAACCCTAGAAAAGAACTAGATTATAATAAATAAAATCATATTGGAAAACACATATTATATAAAAAATTGATTAAACACTAATATTATTTTTAAATACCACTTCAATTCAAAATTTCCATAAAAAAAATATTTTCATTGATGTGAACTTTAAAATTAATAAAAATAATTACAATCCAATAAACAAAAAACATATAACAATATTTTTCAACAATCAACATACATAAAAAATATTTTCCCCAAAATAAAACCGTTGGTTTTTTAGTAATAATTCATAAAAATAATATTATTAATTAACAAATATAGCAATGATTCTTCACATTTTATATCGGGTGTTAAGGGTTTGGGCGGCATGGTGGGTTGTGGGGTGAAGTCCCAGGGATTAGTAATTTATATTGATATTTTTTTTCAATGTTTTCTACTATTGGGAATGTAGTCAACCTACAACTAAATATATTAATGATATTATCAGTTATTCTCTTAGTCACATTCTTCTTTGTTATGTTTTAAATTTTTTATTACTTATTAGTTATTAATTATTGTATTAATAATTAATCATTAGTTATTAAATATTATATTAATAATTAATTGTATAATTAATTATTAATTACATATTTAGATAATAATCTATATAAATTATATAGATTATAAATGATTATATTGATGATATTATAAGTTATTCAATATTTTATGTAGAAAAATTGTTGTTAAAAAATATATAATTAAACTAAAATGAAATTTTAATATTTAGAACACACACATTCAGTTATACTGGGCACATTGTTTGTCAGATTGATGTGTGGTATATTCTGACCCATCACAAATGAATTATATATCGTTAACCTAATGTTGGAAAAGAATATGAGATCTTATAATTATTGTTTAAAATATGACATGAATTTTAAATTAAAATGAAACTATTATATTGATAACACGTAGATGGAGTCATACTGTCCACAATAATTTTTGTATTCATGTGTGGTTGATTCATACACATCACAAATAAATTATGGAAAGATTTACTTAAACATATTAAAAAAGTCAAATTTTTTTTACTATGTTTTGAAAATGTGGTAATCATTTAAAAATAAAATAAAATTTTTATATTGAAAACACACACTTTGTATAAGGCGCCGACCATAAACCTTACTTAATATTGAATTAAATGAATAATTCACATTGGGGATCTTTTCAGGTTTATAGTTTTAGAGAATTAGAACATAACTATTACATCTCAAAAGATTACAAAGTAGACACTTCTACTAAGTTTCCATAGAATAAAAAAACACTTAAAAAGAAACATGTCTAGTTCCATGTTTTTTAGGTAGCATGACATTTCCTTGATCCCATCCTTGATCCTATTCCACGTTAAGTCTGGTGAAAAACATTTCAAAAACATGGGATTAGCATAATAATCTCAGTAAGGTATACACAAATAATGACAACTGTTAGTTTTTCAAACATCAAGTAAACCATGTATACTTTATCAATGTAATACCTTCACCTTCATGAAGTTGTAAAAAACTCTTCACTGAATAAAATATCATTACTTACCTTTTTGTAAACAAATGATTACCATAAAACCCATATAAAGAACACATAACATATATAAAGGTAACTTGGGACATAAACATACTTAAGTGGAATAACCATACGGTCGACTTCCACACATTTCACTTAATGGAATAGCCATACGGCCACCTTCCATACTTACTTAATGGAATAGCCATACGGACGACTTCCATACCCAATGCATTGGAGGTTATAACGTAACCACCCATCCTAGTATTCATGGCACCACCTGTCATATGGTTTATCACATAACCACCCGTCAAATGTCCAAGTACCATTATAAAAATCATAAGACATAAAACAAATATAATGGAAAGAAAACATTTCTACACTTTGATCATAATATATCACACAAACATATTGACATAACACATACATTATAAAAACCATTTTCAATACCAAAATACATAAAAGAGTATATGGTATTTATTTCTTTTTAAAAAACATTACGGCATGTTCAGGAATCCAAATACCAAATAATACTAGTGGTGGTGGAAATGGTCGTTGTCACCGCGTACGTTAAAAGAAACATTCCTTTCTGTCGTTTTGTAAAAAGCTTCATAGAAAAAGATTCCGTTTGTATAAAGGTAAAAGTCAAAGGGGTTTATACACCGTATAAAAAAAGTTTTGTATAAAATGAAATATGCATCAATGAAAGGAGATTTAGACGAATTCCCTTACCTCGGGTCCGACATGACTCGATCGTTCTTTAACGTCCTGAATAATAAACTTGAGTTAATTTCTAATTTATTAAGAACCTTTTTCAAGTTCATTATTACTTTTATATCACTTATTATCACGTTATAATCATTATTTAATCATTTAAGTTAATAATGTTTGTTTTGTCGATATTTGGTTCTTAAGTCGAAAGTGAACTTCTTACAATTACATGTTGTTCCTGTGGTCAAAGGTTCATTATATCCAGAATGAAATTCCTGATTTGGATATCATATATATCATATATATCCAGCATAAACATGTATTTATATTATTACATAATCATTTAGAAGTAAGAAATGAAATGCACCGTTCATGGAGACGGTAAGCCGTACGGACGCATAAACGCTACTTTCATTTCTTTGTCATATTAATGGAATTAAAACTAAATGAGAGGTATGTATATATTAATTACATAATTATATTCATCATTTATATGTATCATTAATCATATATATACATTATATACATGTACTTTTAATAGTACATTACATTTGGGGATAAGAAATGAAATGCACCGTTCATGGAGACGGTAAGTCGTTTGTACGCATGAACGCTACTTTCATTTCTATCTCATACATTAATGGAAAGAAATAATGATGATATAGAGGTATATTATAATTCCAGTATAACATCATATGTAATAACTTTAAATCCATCCTTTATAGGTCCCACATATGGCATTAACGAATCACATCACTTTGAGGGGCGGTAGTCCGCACTTCCTTAAATGAAGATATCGCGTTTACCCATAATGGCAACCATTAAGGTATGCCCAAAATGAAAAATAAAGTAGCTTAAGGGAAACATAAACATATTATATTTCATATATAAATATAGTGTCATCTTAATGGCCACCTTTGAAGGTGTTAAAAGAATGTTGAACAATCATCGTTTCGGGAGGCAGAAATTCTCCATTCACGAAACAGTATGTTCTTTAACCATTAGATGTAGGAGTGTATAGGTGTAGCTCTAATCCTTATTATAAAAACATACTAGTATATTGAATATTCTGGAGTTTTTACAAAAGAAATGTATAAAAAGAGTTTAGGGGTTGGAGAAGCAACAAAAAACAAAAGTACTCAAAAGAAAACATTACCTTAAAATCGGGTAACTCCCTTTAGTTTGAGCTCAAAGGCTTTCTTGGGAATACTTCTGACCAAAGTGAGGCTTCAAGGAGTAGAATAGTGATGTGTAGAGATAAAATGGTCAGGGTTTGGCCGAGAAAAAGGCATTGGATGTGTGGGTAAGGAGGTAGAGGCGGGGGCCTCTTATAAGAGGAGAGGAGGGGCACTCTTGGAAGGTAAAGAAAAGTCACTTTATTTCAAAATGGTATTCAGATTTAAGAGGTAACTCATTGATGTGTTTCTAGGATAAGTTTATAAGGGTTCTAAATCCACCCATCCAATAGGTTTTTTCCATGTGTAGGTATTAGATTTTACATTATCATTCCATTTTATTTAAATCGTTAAATAATGAGGTGATCGCTGCATCATCATGATGTCATAAATAATTTAATTTATTTAATGCCTAAATTTTTTTAAAAAACTAATATGATGTAGGAAATCATTTTATCTTTCTAAGGAATATTTATAGTCAAATATCTGACTTGGATAACCCCATGTAAAAATTGTTTTAGTAAAACACCTCATGTGTGTGTCATTTTTACTTTAACATTAAATAAAAAGTTATTTATGTCATTTCCCAACCAAAGTGGCTCCATTGGGTCCCCAATTTGACCCATGGATCTTCTTGGTCGGCCATGACACATCCAATAAGGGTAGGACATGTGTCAAGGTATTTTAATTTATTATAATATCATTTTTGCCTTATATTTCACTAATTACCTCTAATCGCGATTAAGAACTTAAAAGTTACTATTCACAAAAAAAATATTTTAATTTCATTGAACTACATTTTACTTCTTAATAACAATAATGTATGTCGGATTTTTGAAATTCAAAACAAAGAAGTGGTAAAATTTCATTTAAACAAAAAATCAGTTTTTATAAGTACCACTTAGTGGTTTCACTATTCATAAAAAATTGAAGTTTTTCAGAAAAATACCAAAAATTCACCCTAATATATATTTGATATTCTGAATTCAAAAATGAAGTATATTTTTCACAATTCAAAAAATATAAGTCACATTAATTAATTTAATAATTAATTCCCGCTGTCATGACAAATAGCGTGTTTTTATGAAACAATATGTATCAAAAGATTGACACAAGTTTAAGTCCGATTTCAAAGTGAAATTAATTCCAACGATCACTATTGGATATAATGGTAAAAATATTTTCTAATTTCACTTTAAAACCAATTCAAAAGATAATATAATCATATAAATAAATTAGATTAAAAAGTGGTTTTGAATAAAAATACAACATTTTACACTATTCATTAAAAAATGAACTTTATCGGAAAAATACCAAAAATTTACACAAAGTAAATTTTGATGTCCCGATTCTAAAGAAGAGTTATATTTGGTCCAATATAATTTATAAGATCAATAAAAACTATATTTAATGACGGTTCTCTTTCAAAAGGTGATAAGTGAACCTTTAGTGAAAACTAGGGCATATATGCCTAAAATTGAATTCTTTCCGTATTTTAAGCCTTTATCTTTTATAAGATATAAGTATAAACATTTAAAAAACATATATAATCATATTTTAGTTATTTCTATCCATTCCCGCCAACACAACAGCTATGTTTTAACTACCATTTAAAATAATATTATTTTATTACTAGTGTGCAACGAAAGATTTCAATGAAACTCTTTGTTGCGTATCTGGTATGCTATCGAACATAGAAACCCTTTTTAAAGTAAAATTAATATTTAATTCGTAAATATTAATAAATATGAAAATGTTTTATTCATTATTTACCTGGGATGTTACATCCTTCTCCCCTTTTGGGAATTGCGTCCTCGCAATTTTATTCACATATCAAAATAAGTGGGGGTATTTATCCCTCATAGCATTTTCAGATTCCCACGTTGCCTCTACAACCATATGGTTTTTCCACAAAACCTTTACCCGGTGAATTACCTTATTTCACAATACTTTCTCTTTTCGGTCAAGAATCTGGACTGGTTGTTCTTCATAAGAGAGATTCTCTTCCAGCTGAACTACCTCTGGACTCAAAACATGAGATGGATCTCGCATATACTTTCTCAGCATCGAAACATGAAAAACATTGTGTACCTGAGATAAACTCGGAGGTAAATCCACTATGTATGGAACTGATCCAACTCTCTCCAGAATTTCATATGGTCCAATGAACCTTGGACTCAGCTTTCCTTTCTTACCAAATCTCATCACACTTTTCCATGGTGAGACTTTAAGAAATACATGATCACCTACCTCGAAAGATAGATCCTTCCTCCAGTTATCCGCAAAACTCTTCTGTCTCCTCTGAGTTTTTCTCATCTGTTTCTGAATCAACTGAACTTTTTCTGTCATATCTTCTACCAATTCTGGTCCCCTCAGCTTTCTTTCACCCACTTCATCCCAAAATGCTGGAGTTCGACACCGCTTCCCATATAATTCCTCAAATGGTGCCATCTGTATACTGAAATGAAAACTGTTATTATATGAAAATTCAACCAAAGAAAGATGTTGTTCCAAACTTCCCTGTTAATACATCGAACAAGCTCGTAGCATATCCTCCAAGGTTTGAATTGTTCGTTCTGATTGCCCATCTGATTGAGGATGAAATGTTGTACTAAAATTTAATTCAGTACCCAACAATTTCTGAAGGCTTTTTTCAAAATCTAGAAGTAAATCTCGAGGGGTCTTTGGAAATCCCACAATGAAGTCCATGTATATATTCTCCCATTTCCACTCTGGCATAGGTAAAGGCTGAAGCTTCCCGTTCGGTAACTGCCGCTATGCTTTAACCTGTTGACAAGTCAAAAACTTCATAGTAAAATCAGTAATATCTCTTTCCATTCCATCCCACCAGTAATACTCCCGCAGATCTCTGTACATCATAGTACTGCCAGGATGAACTGAAAATAGAGAACTTTGAGCTTCACATAACAACTCTCTCTTCAACTGTGAATCACAAGGCACACACAATCTCTTCCCAAATCTCAAAACACAATCAATATCAGTGTTGAATTCAGGCAACTTACCCTTCTGAACCAGCTCTACCATTTTCTATAACTCACTGTCTTGCTTCTGTGTTTGCTTGATTCTATCTGATAGAGAATATTTCACTGATACCTGAAACAAAATAGAATAATATCCTACACCAAAAACTTCTATTCCAAATTTCATCAAATCCTTAACCAAAGGATCACGTTCCAAACGCAACACTGCTAATGAATCATTACTTTTTCGACTCAAAGCATCAGCCACTTTATTTTCTTTTCCTGGATGGTAATGAATTTTACAATCATAATCCTTGATTAATTCTAGACATCTCCTTTGTCTCATGTTTTACTCTTTCTGAGTGAATATATACTTCAAACTTTTGTGATCAGTATATATTTCACACTTTACTCCATACAAATGAAGCCTCCAAATTTTTAAAGCAAAAACAACAGCAACTAATTCCAAATAATGTGTAGGTTAATTTACCTCATGATTTTTCAACTGACATGAAGCATAAGAAATTACCTGATCATTCTGTATAAGGACACATCCAAGTCCCTTCAACGAAGCATCACTATATATAACAAACTCACCATTCCTGGAAGGAAGTGCCAAAACTGTAGCATTCACCAATCTTCTTTTCAACTCCTGAAAACAATCATCACATTCTTTTGTCCAGAAAAACATTACACCCTTCTGAGTTAGCTTAGTCATTGGACTAGATAACCGTGAAGAATTTTCAACAAACCTTCGGTAGTAACCTTCCAAACCAAGGAAACTACGGATCTCGGTTACATTTTTGGGTCGTGGCCATTCTTCAACAAGTATTGTTTTAGCAGGATCAACAGTTATGCCATATTTTGAAACAATGTGACCTAGGAAAGAAATTTGTTGTAACCAAAACTCACACTTGCTGGATTTTCCATATATTTTTTTTCTTTTAAGGTTTTCATGATAACACTTCAATGACTTTCATACTCCTCTTTACTTTTATAAAACACCAAAATATCATCAATAAATACAACCAATATTTTTCACCTTAGTCAACTGAGCCATCACTACAACAAACTGTTTAGTTCTATTCTGACCATCTCAGGATATTGATTTCAAAGTTCATTTCCCTTTATATGCCTTCCCAGAAAAGTTGTTCAGTTTCCTATATGAAAAACCATTCTTAACCAAGAAATATCTTAGGTGAAGCAACATGGTAATCATTAAATGCTATATCATTTCAATCGTACCATAAATTATATTATAATTTAACAATTTTCTAACTCCTAAAGTTGTCTAAACTGACCTTTGATACCAACTATAAGGCCACAACCTTAAACCTTACTTAATATTAAATTAAATTAATAATTCACATTGAGGATCTTTTTAGGTTTAGAGTTTTAGAGAATTCGAACATAACTATTACATCTCAAATGATTAGAAAGTAGACACTTCTACTAAGTTTCCATAGAATAAAAAAACTCTTAAAAAGAAACATGTCTCGTTCCATGTTTTTTAGGTAGCATGACTTTCCCTTGATCCCATCCTTGACCCTATTCTACGTTAATTCCTTTGAAAAACATTTCAAAAACTTGGGATTAGCATAAAAATCTCAGTAAGGTATACACAAATAATGACAACTGTTAGTTTTTCAAACATCAAGTAAACCATGTATACTTTATCAAAGTAATACCTTCACCTTCATGAAGTTGTAAAAAACTCTTCACGGAATAAAATATCATTACTTACCTTTTTATAAACAAATGATTACCATAATACCCATATAAAGAACACATAACATATATAAAGGTAACTTGGGACATAAACATACTTAAGTGGAATAACCATACGGTCGACTTCCACACATTTCACTTAATGGAATAGCCATACGACCACCTTCCATACATACTTAATGGAATAGCCATACGGACGACTTCCATACCCAATGCATTGGAGGTTAAAACGTAACTACCCATCCTGGTATTCATGGCACCACCTGTCATATGGTTTATCACATAACCACCCGTCAAATGTCCAAGTACCATTATAAAAATCATAAGACATAAAACAAATATAATGGAAAGAAAACATTTCTACACTTTGATCACAATATATCACATAAACATATTGACATAACTCATACATTATAAAAACCATTTTCAATACCAAAATACATAAAAGATTATATGGTATTTATTTCTTTTTAAAAAACATTACGGCTTGTTCAGGAATCCAAATACCAAATAATACTGGTGGTGGCGGAAATGGTCGTTGTCACCGCGTACGTTAAAAGAAACATTCCTTTCTGTCGTTTTGTAAAAAGCTTCATAGAAAAAGATTCCGTTTGTAAAAAAGTAAAAGTCAAAGGGGTTTATACACTATATAAAAAAATGTTTTGTATAAAATGAAATATGCATCAATGAAAGGAGATTTAGACGAATTCCCTTACCTCGGGTCCGACATGACTCGATCATTCTTTAACGTCCTGAATAATAAACTTGAGTTAATTTATAATTGATTAAGAACCTTTTTCAAGTTCATTATTACTTTTATATCACTTATTATCACGTTATAAACATTATTTAATCATTTATGTTAATAATGTTTGTTTTGTCGATATTTGGTTCTTAAGTCGAAAGTGAACTTCTTACAATTACATGATGTTCCTGTGGTCAAAAGTTCATTATATCCAGAATGAAATTCCTGATTTGGATATCATATATATCATATATATCCAGCATATACTTGTATTTATATTATTACATAATCATTTAGAAGTAAGAAATGAAATGCACCGTTCATGGAGACGGTAAGCCGTACGAACGCATAAACGCTACTTTCATTTCATTGTCATATTAATGGAATTAAAAATAAATGAGAGGTATGTATATATTAATTCCATAATTATATTCATCATTTATATGTATCATTAATCATATATATACATTATATACATGTACTTTTAATAGTACATTACATTTGGGGATAAGAAATGAAATGCACCGTTCATGGAGACGGTAAGCCGTTTGTACGCATGAACACTACTTTCATTTCTATCTCATACATTAATGGAAAGAAATAATGATGATATAGAGGTATATTATAATTCCCGTATAACATCATATGTAATAATTTTAAATCCATCCTTTATACATCCCACATATGGCATTAACGAATCACATCACTTTGAGGGGCGGTAGTCCGCACTTCCTTAAATGAAGATATCGCGTTTACCCATAATGGAAACCATAAAGGTATGCCCAAAATGAAAAATAAAGAAGCTTAAGGAAAACATAAACATATTATATTTCATATATAAATATAGTGTCATCTTAATGGCCACCTTTGAAGGTGTTAAAAGAATGTTGAACAATCATCATTTCGGGAGGCAGAAATTCTCTATCCACGGAAATAGTATGTTCTTTAACCATTAGATGTAGGAGTGTGTAGGTGTATCTCGAATCCTTATTATAAAAACATCCTAGTATATTGAATATTCTGGATTTTTTACAAAACAAATGTATAAAAAGAGTTTAGGGGTTGGAGAAGCAACATAAAACAAAAGGACTCAAAAGAAAACATTACCTTAAAATCGGGTAACTCCCTTTGGTTTGAGCTCAAAGTCTTTCTTGGGAATACTTCTGACCAAAGTGAGGCTTCAAGGAGTAGCATAGGGATGTGTATAGACAAAATGGTCAGGGTTTTGCCGAGCCAAAGGCTTTGGATGTGTGGGTAAGGAGGTAGAGGCGGGGGCCTCTTATAAGAGGAGAGGAGGGGCACTCTTGGAAGGTAAAGAAAAGTAACTTTATTTCAAAATGGCATTCAGATTTAAGAGGTACCGCATTGATGTGTTTCTAGGATAAGGTGATAAGGGATCTAAATCCACCCATCCAATAGGTTTTGTCCACGTGTAGGTATTAGATTTTACATTATCATTCCATTTTATTTAAATCATTAAATAATGAGGTGATCACTGCATCATCATGATGTCATAAATAATTTAATTTATTTAATGCCTAAAATTTTTGAAAAAACTACTATGATGTAGGAAATCATTTTATCTTTCTAATGAATATTTATAGTCAAATATCTGACTTGGATAACCCCATGTAAAAATTGTTTTAGTAAAACACCTCATGTGTGTGTCATTTTTACTTTAACATTAAATAAAAAGTTATTTCTGTCATTTTCCAACCAAAGTGGCTCCATTGGGTCCCCAAGTTGACCCATGGATCTTATTGGTCGGCCATGACCCATCCAATAAGGGTAGGACATGTGTCAAGGTATTTTAATTTATTATAACATCATTTTTGCCTTATATTTCACTAATTACCTCTAATCGCGATTAAGAACTTAAAAGTTACTATTCACAAAAAAATATTTTAATCTCATTGAACCACATTTTACTTCTTAATAACAACAATGTATGTCGGATTTTTGAAATTCAAAACACAGAAGTGGTAAAATTTCATTTAAACAAAAATTCAGTTTTTATAAGTACCACTTAGTGGTTTCACTATTCATAAAAAATTGATGTTTTTCAGAAAATACCAAAAATTTACCCTAATCTATATTTGATATTCTGAATTCAAAAATGAAATATATTTTTCACAATTCAAAACATATAAGTCAAATTAATTAATTTAATAATTAATTCCCGCTGTCATGACAAATAGCGTGTTTTTATGAAACAATATGTATCAAAAGATTGACACAAGTTTAAGTCCGATTTCATAGTGAAATTATTTCCAACGATCACTATTGGATATAATGGTAAAAATATTTTCTAATTTCACTTTAAAACCAATTCAAAAGATAATATAATCATATAAATAAATTAGATTAAAAAGAGGTTTTGAATTAAAATACAACATTTTACACTATTCATTAAAAAATGAACTTTATCGGAAAAATACCAAAAATTTACACAAAGTAAATTTTGATGTCCCGATACTAAAGAAGAGTTATATTTGGTCCAGTAGAATTTATAAGATCAATCAAAACTATATTTAATGACGGTTCTCCTTCAAAAGGTGATAAGTGAACCTTTAGTGAGAACTAGGGCATATATGCCTAAAAGTGAATTCTTTCCGTATTTTAAGCCTTTATCTTTTATAAGATAAAAGTAAAAACATTTAAAAAACATATATAATCATATTTTAGTTATTTCTATCCATTCCCGCCAACAGAACAGCTATGTTTTAACTACCATTTAAAATAATATTATTTTATTACTAGTGTGCAACGAAAGATTTCAATGAAACTCTTTGTTGCGTATCTGGTATGCTATCGAACATAGAAACCCTTTTTAAAGTAAAATTAATATTTAATTCGTAAATATTAATAAATATGAAAATGTTTTATTCATTATTTACCTGGGATGTTACATCCTTCCCCCCTTTTGGGAATTGCGTCCTCGCAATTTTATTCACTTATCAAAATAAGTGGGGGTATTTATCCCTCATAGCATTTTCAGATTCCCACGTTGCCTCTACAACCATATGGTTTTTCCACAAAACCTTTACCTGGTAAATTACCTTATTTCACAATACTTTCTCTCTTCGGTCAAGAATCTGGACTGGTTTTTCTTCATAAGAGAGATTCTCTTCCAGCTGAACTACCTCTGGACTCAAAACATGAGATGGATCTCGCATATACATTCTCAGCATCGAAACATGAAAAACATTGTGTACCTGAGATAAACTCGGAGGTAAATCCACTATGTATGGAACAGATCCAACTCTCTCCAGAATTTCATATGGTCCAATGAACCTTGGACTCAGCTTTCCTTTCTTACCAAATCTCATCACACTTTTCCATGGTGATACTTTATGAAATACATGATCACCTACCTCGAAAGATAGATCCTTCCTCCAGTTATCCGCATAACTCTTCTGTCTGCTCTGAATTTTTCTCATCTGTTTCTAAATCAACTGAACTTTTTCTGTCATCTCTTCTACCAATTCTGGTCCCCTCAGCTTTCTTTCACCCACTTCATCCCAAAATGCTGGAGTTCGACACCGCTTCCCATATAATGCCTCAAACGGTGCCATCTGTATACTGAAATAAAAACTGTTATTATATGAAAATTCAACCAAAGAAAGATGTTGTTCCAAACTTCCCTGATAATACATCGAACAAGCTCGTAGCATATCCTCCAAGGTCTGAATTGTTCGTTCTGATTGCCCATCTGATTGAGGATGAAATATTGTACTAAAATTTAATTCAGTACCCAACAATTTTTGAAGGCTTTTTTCAAAATCTAGAAGTAAATCTCGAGGGGTCTTTGGAAATCCCACAATGAAGTCCATGGATATATTCTCCCATTTCCACTCTGGCATAGGTAAAGGTTGAAGCTTCCCGTTCGGTAACTGCCGCTATGCTTTAACCTGTTGACAAGTCAAAAACTTCACAGTAAAATCAGCAATATCTCTTTCCATTCCATCCCACTAGTAATACTCCCGCAGATCTCTGTACATCATAGTACTGCCAGGATGAACTGAAAATAGAGAACTAAGAGCTTCACATAAGAACTCTCTCTTCAACTGTGAATCTCAAGGCACACACAATCTCTTCCCAAATCTCAAAACACAATCATTATCAGTGTTGAATTCAGGCAACTTACCCTTCTGAACCAGCTCTACCATTTTCTACAACTCACTGTCTTTCTTCTGTGTTTTCTTGATTCTATCTGATAGAGAATATTTCACTGATACCTGAAACAAAATAGAATAATATCCTACACCAAAAACTTCTATTCCAAATTTCATCAAATCCTTAACCAAAGGATCACGTTCCAAACGCAACACTGCTAATGAATCATTACTTTTTCGACTCAAAGCATCATCCACTTTATTTACTTTTCCTGGATGGTAATGAATTGTACAATCATAATCCTTGATTAATTCTAGAAATCTCCTTTGTCTCATGTTTTACTCTTTCTGAGTGAATATATACTTCAAACTTTTGTGATCAGTATATATTTCACACTTTACTCCATACAAATGATGCCTCCAAATTTTTAAAGAAAAAACAACAGCAGCTAATTCCAAATAATGTGTAGGGTAATTTACCTCATGAGTTTTCAACTGACATGAAGCATAAGCAATTACCTGATCATTCTGCATAAGGACACATCCAAGTCCCTTCAACGAAGCATCACTATTTATAACAAACTCACCATTCCTGGAAGGAAGTGCCAAAACTATAGCATTCACCAATCTTCTTTTCAACTCCTGAAAACAATCATCACATTCTTTTGTCCAGAAAAACTTTACACCCTTCTGAGTTAGCTTAGTCATTGGACTAGATAACCGTGAAAAATTTTCAACAAACCTTCGGTGGTAACCTTCCAAACCAAGGAAAATACGGATCTCGGTTACATTTTTGGGTCGTGGCCATTCTTCAACAACTATTGTTTTAGCAGGATCAACAGTTATGCCATATTTTGAAACAATGTGACCCAGGAAAGAAATTTGTTGTAACCAAAACTCACACTTGCGGGATTTTCCATATATTTTTTTCTTTTATGGTTTTCATGATAACCCTTAAATGACTTTAATGCTCCTCTTTACTTTTAGAAAACACCAAAATATCATCAATAAATGCAACCAACATTTTTCACCTGAGTCAACTGAGCCATCACTACAACAAATTGTTTAGTTCTATTCTGACCATCTCAGGATATTGATTTAAAAGTTCATTTCCCTCTATATGCCTTCCCAGAAAAGTTGTTCAGTTTCCTCTTTGAAAAAACATTCTTAACCAAGAAATATCTTAGGTGAAGCAACATGGTAATCATTAAATGTTATATCATTTCAATCGTACCATAAATTATATTATAATTTAACAATTTTCTAACTCCTAAAGTTGCCTAAACTGACCTTTGATACCAACTATAAGGCCACGACCTTAAACCTTACTTAATATTGAATTAAATTAATAATTCACATTGAGGATCTTTTTAGGTTTAGAGTTTTAGAGAATTAGAACATAACTATTACATCTCAAAAGATTAGAAAGTAGACACTTCTACTAAGTTTCCATAGAATAAAAAAAACTCTTAAAAAGAAACATGTCTCGTTCCATGTTTTTTAGGTAGCATGACTTTCCCTTGATCCCATCCTTGACCCTATTCTACGTTAAGTCCTTTGAAAAACATTTCAAAAACATGGTATGAGCATAAAAAGCTCAGTAAGGTATACACAAAGAATGAAAACTGTTAGTTTTTCAAACATCAAGTAAACCATGTATACTTAATCAAAGTAATACCTTCACCTTCATGAATTAGTAAAAAACTATTCACTGAATAAAATATCATTACTTACCTTTTTGTAACCAAAGGATTACCATAAAACCCATATAAAGAACACATAACATATATAGAGGTAACTTGGGACATAAACATACTTCAGTGGAATAACCATACGGTCAACTTCCACACATATCACTTAATGGAATAGCCATAAGGCCAACTTCCATACATACTTAATGGAATAGCCATACTACCGACTTCCATACCCAATGATTTGGAGGTTATAACGTAACCACACATCCCGGTATTCACAGCACCACTCGTCATATGGTTTATCACGTAACCACCTGTCAAATTTCCAAGTACCATTATAAAAATCATAAGACATAGAACAAATATAATGTAAAGACAACATTTCCACACATTGATCACAATATATCACATAAACATATTGACATAACAAATCCATTATAAAAACCATTTTCAATACAAAAATATATAAAAGAGTATATTGTATTTATTTCATTTTAAAAAACATTACGGCTTGCTCAGGAAGCCAAAGACCAAATAATACTTGCGGTGGCGGAAAAGGTCGTTGTCACCGCGCACGTTAAAAGAAACATTCCTTTCAGTCATTTTGTAAAACGCTTCATAGAAAAATATTCCTTTTGTATAAAAGTAAAAGTCAAAGGTGTTTATACACCATATAAAATAAAGTTTTGTATAAAAGGAAATATGCCTTAATGAAAGGAGATTGAGACGAAGTCCCTTTCCTCGGGTCCGAGTTGACTCGATCATTCTTTAACGTCTTGAATAATAAACTTGAGTTAATTTATACTTTATTAAGAACCTTTTTCAAGTTCATTATTACATTTATATCACTTATTATCACGTTATAAACATTATGTAATCATTTAAGTTAATAATGTTTGTTTTGTCGATATTTGGTTCTTAAGTCGAAAGTGGTCTTCTTACAATTACATGGTGTTCGTGTGGTCAAAGGATCATTATATCCAGAATGAAATTCCTGATTTTGATATCACATATATCATATATATCCAGAATATACATGTATTTATATTATTACATAATCATTTAGAGGTATGAAATGAAATGCACCGTTCATGGAGACGGTAAGCCGTACATACGCATGAATGCTACTTTCATTTCGTTGTCATATTAATGGAATTAAAACTAAATGAGAGATATGTATATTTTAATTACATAATTATATTAATCATTTATATTTATCATTCATCATATATATACCTTATATACATGTACTTTTAATAGTACATTACATTTGGGGATAAGAAATGAAATGCAGCGTTCATGGAGATGGTAAACCATATGTACGCATGAACGCTACTTTCATTTCTATCTCATAATTTAATGGAAAGAAATAATGATAATATAGAGTTATATTATAATTACAGTATGACATCATATATAATAACTTTAAATCCATCCTTTATACATCCCACATATGGCATTAATGAATCACATCACTTTGATGGGGCGGTAGTCCGCACTTCCTTAAATAAAGATATCACATTTACCCATAATGGAAACCATAAAGGTATTCACAAAATGAAAAATACAGAAGCTTAAGGAAACCATAAACATATTATATATCATATATGAATATATTGTCATCTTAATGGCCACCTTTAAAGGTGATAAAAGAATGTTGAACAATCATCGTTTCGGGAGGCAGAAATTCTCCATCCACAGAAACAATATGTTCTTTAACCATTAGATGTAGGTGTGTGTAGGTGTAACTCTAATACTTCTTATAAGAACATACTAGTATATTGAATATACTGTAATTGTTACAAAGGAAATGAATAAAAATAGTTTAGGGGGTTGGAGAAGAAAAATAAAACAAAAGGACTCAAAAAAAACATTACCTTAAAATCGGGTAACTCCATTTGGTTTGAGCTCAAAGGATTCCTTGGGAAGACTTCTTCCCAAAGTGAGGCTTCAAAGAGTAAGATAGGGATGTGGAGAGACAAAATGGGCAGGTTTTGGCCAATAAAAAGGCTTTGGAAGTGTGGGTAAGGAGGTAGAGGTGGGGGCCTTTTATAAAAGAAGAGGAGGGGCACTCTTGGAAGGTAAAGACAAGTCCCTTTATTTCAAAATGGTATTCGGATTTAGGAGGTCCCACATTGATTTGTTTTGAAGATAAGGTGATAAGGGATTGAAATCCACCCATTCAATAGGTGTTGGCCATGTTTAGGTCTTAGATTTTACATTTTCTTTCCATTTTTTTTAAATCATTAAATAATGAGGTCATCACTGAATCATCATCATGTCATAAATAATTTAATTTATTTAATGTCTAAAAATTATAAAAAAAATACTATGATTTATGAAATCGTTTTAGATTTATAATAAATATTTATAGTAAAAAATATGGCTTGTATAACCCCATGTAAAAATTGTTTTATTAAAACACCTCATGTGTGTGTCATTTTTACTTTAACATTAAATAAAAAGTTATTTATGTCATTTCCCAACCAAAGTGGCTCCATGGGGTCCCCAAGTTGTCCAATGGCTTATCTTGGTCGTCAATGACACATAAAATAAGGGTAGGACATGTGTCAAGGTATTTTCATTTTATTATAATATCATTTTTTCCTTAAATTGCACTAATTACCTCTAATCGCGATTAAGAACTTAATAGTTACTATTCACCAAAAAACATATTTTAATATCATTGAACCACATTTTACTTTTTAATAACAACCATGTATGTCGGATTTTTGAAATTCAAAACACATAAGTGGAAAATTTTCATTTAAACGAAAAATCTGTTTTTATAAGTACAACTTAGTGGTTTCACTATTCATCAAAAATTGATGTTTTTCAAAAAAATACCAAAAATTCACCCTAAGCTATATATGATATTCAGAATTCAAAAATGAAGTCTATTTTACAAAATTAAAAACATATAAGTCACATTAAATAATTTAATAATTAATTTCCGCTGTCATGACAAATAGCTTGTTTTTATTAAAACAATAAGTATCAAAAGATTGACACTAGTTTAAGTCCGATTTCAAAGTGAAATTAATTGCAATGACCACTATTGGATTTAATTTTAAAAATATTTTATAATTTCACTTTAAACCCAATTAAAAAGATAATATAATTATATAAATACATTAGATTAAAAAGAGTTTTTGAATTAAAATACAACATTGTACACTATTCATTAAAAATGAACTTTGTCGGACAGATACAAAAAATTTACACAAAGTAAATTTTGATGTCCTGATTCTAAAGAAGAGTTATATTTGGTCCAATATAATTTATATGATCGATAAAAACTATATTTAATGATAGTTCACCGTCAAAAGGTGATAACTGAACCTTTAGTGAAAACTAGGGCATATACACCTAAAATTGAATTCTTTCCATATTTTAAGCCTTTATCTTTTATCAAATAAAAGTAAAAACATTTAAAAAACATATATAATCATATTTTAGTTATTTATATCCATTCCCGCCAACACAACAGCTATGTTTTAACTACCATTTAAAATAATATTATTTTATTACTAGTGTGCAATGAAAGATTTCAATGAAGCTCTTTGTTGCGTATTTGGTATGCTATCGAACATATCAACACTTTTTAAAGTAAAATTAATATTTAATTCGTAAATATTAATAAATATGTGAATTTTTTATTCATTATTTACCTGGGATTTTACACTTTGAGTCCAACCAACTACATCATGTGTCAGATTAACATGTTTTAGATTCATATACATCATCAATTAATTATGGGTCATTTCTCTAATGTGTGAATAAATTGGAATTTGTTTCCCTTTTTTTACTCTATGATGAACATTTAAAATTAAAATGAAACTTTTATATTGAAAGAACGTACTTTTTATTAAACTAAAAACATCAGGTTTCAAATTCACATGATTTTGATTCCTGCACATAAAAAATGAATAATGGATCATTTTTCGAAAGATTAAAAATAGTCTTTGCATGTTCTATCACATTATTCTATATGACACATGTTTCAATATAAAATATAAATTTCAAATTGAAAACATGCACATAGATTCAGAACAACAACATCAGGTGATAGATTGTAATGTGAATGTTTACTATATATTACAAATGAATTGGGGATAATTTTTAAAAATTTTGAAAAAAATAAGCCTATTTACATGGTTTTTAAAATTTGACATCTGTTTTAACTAAAATTAAAATTTTATATTCAAAACACACATTGAGTCATATTGATCCCCCCATGCAACAAATTATCATGTTTTATATTTTTATAAATAAAAAATAATTATGGATCGTCATCATAAAATTTGAAAAAATTTAAATTTATCTGTATTTTGCCTATGTGATCCACATTTTAAACTAATATTATACTTTTATATTAAAAATAAGCACATTGCGTCATTCCAACCACATTATATTTCAGATTGATGTGCAGTCGATTCCTTTTCATCAAAAATAAAATATTGACCATTTTCTTAATTTTCAATATGAATATGAGCTCGTTTAATTTTTTTGGCTATGGGATGTACCTTTTAAAACAAAATGACACTTTTAAATTGAAATCACACGTTGGGAGTCATTCTGGACAAATATTTTGATAGAATAACATGTGATTAATTATTGGATGTTAGAAATATGTTTCGTAATGTTTCCATGGAGTTTAAAAATAATCCAACTTAATTTTTATGTTTTGGCTATGTAATACACTTTTTAAAGTAAAATTTTCCTTTTATATTGAAAACACACACATAAAGTCATACAAGACACACATTGTGTTAGATTAATGTGTGGTCAATTCCCCTACAAAAAAATTACTTATGGACTGTTTTAATATAGTTTTTAAAAGAATATGAGGTCGTTTCAAGACTTTTTATATGTTACAATAGTTTTAAACTAAGTCGACACTTCAATTCTGTAAACATGGAAATTGAGTCATATCAACAACATCATTAGATAGGATTTCATTCAGAGGATTTCTATAAAACTAAAATTATTTTTGGATCCATTTTCTAATGTTTGAAAACAATATGATCATATTTTATTGGTTTTGGATATGAGACACATGTTTTATTAAAAAATTTCACATTCATATTGAAAACAAAATCATTCATTCATATTGGACACATAATGTGTTTGATTAATGTGTTGTTGATTTAAAAACAACTGACATGAATTTTGAATCATTTTTCTAACGATTGAAAATAATTAGAGATCCTTTATTGGTTTGTGATATGTGACACATGTTATAAACTAAAACGACACTTTATTTCGAATACAAACAATTTGAGTCCTACCCAACATATCAACTTTTAGATTGATCTATGTTCTATTGGTAAATTTCAAAAATGAAATTTAGATCATTTTAATAATGTTTGGAAAAAATATGATCTTGTTTTATTGGTATTGGTATTGTGACATTTTATTTAATCTAAAATGACAATTTTATATTGAAAAAACACAAAATGTGTCATTCCAACCATATAAGATGTAAGATTGAAAAAAAGTTTATTATTATATATTTAATATTTTTTGGAATCATTTTCTAACTGTTTGAAGGAAATATGATCTTTTTTCTCTATTTCATTTTTGTCAATATCATTTTAAACAAAAATAACTCTTACATATTGTAAATTTGTATTTTGATTCATATTAATCACAACATGTGTTTGATTTATCTAAGGTCAATTCATACACATATAAATGGATTATGTGTAGTTTTCTTAATGTTTCAAAACATGCTAATAATTTTTTCCTACCTAAGGTAGCGTCACACAGTTTTTGAAATAAAATGTCCCTTTTATATTAATATCACACATTTACAGTTGTACCGGCCACATCATGTGTTTTATTGATTTAAGGTTGACTATTACATTCAAAAAATTAATTATGGATCATTTTCATAAATATTTAAGAAATTTTTAGATGATTTAAATTGTTTTGGTCATGTAAAATTATCTTTAATCTAATTTTTCAATTGAAAATACACAATTTGTGTCATACTGGCCACATCATGTGTCAAATTATCATGAATTTTATTCATGTGTCTCAAATATGATTTCTGGATCACTTTCCCAATGATTAAAATCAATGAAAAATGATTTTATTAGTTTTGTATGTGTGACACACTTTTTAATTAAAAATGACACAATTATATTCAAAACATGCACATTTATTCATACGATCCACATCGTATGTATGAATGAACTAATGTTGATTCCTACATTCTAAATTTGAATTAATGAACATTTTAATATGTATTAAAAATAATTCATGATTAGATTTTTGGTTTTGGACATCAGATTGGATATTTAAACTAAAACAACAATTTTGTTGTTGAGAACATCAACTTTGCGTCTTATAGAAAACACCATGTGTCACATTTAAGTGCAGTCAATTCTTTCATGTCACAAATTAAATTTCGAAATATTTCTTAAAATTTTATAACATTATGATATCATATTGTTGTATTTGTATTTTTAAGTGTGCTTTAATCTAATGTGATACATTCATATTGAAAACTCACACATTGAGTCAAATAAACAACATTTTATTTTATATTTAAATGAATTCGAATACTATTTTTCTCAAATGAATTATAAATCATTTTCATAATGTTTTTAACTATTTTTATTTGTTTTCCCATGTTTTGGATATGTTCCAAGGGCTTTAAAATAAAGGGAATATTTTATAATTAAAACATTAACATTGAGTAATACCGATAACAATGTATGGTAGATTGATGTGAGGTCATTTCCTAATCATCTCAAATGAATTGTGGATTAATTTCAATATGTTTGAAAAGATGATGATATCATTTTATTTATTTTTCTAGTTTGACATATTCTTTTAACTAAAATGAAACATTTATAATAAAACATACACTTGGATTCATACCATCCAGATATTTTTTTTGGATAGATGCGAAGTCAATTATTACAATCCAAAAATAAATTATGGATCAAATTCCTAAATATTCAATACAATATGAGCTCATTTACAACATTTTGTCCATGTAAAAAGTGTCTTAAACTAATTTGAAACTTTAAAACATACACATTAAGTAATATTGGAAACATCATGTATCTAATTTACATGAATAAAATTCATTCATATAAAAAAACTATTTTCAGTTCATTTGACTAATGAATGAAAACAATCAGATGTTATTTTCATGGTTTTTCCTATATGAGGTGTGTTCTAAACTAAAATGAGGATTTTATATTGATAATATGTACTTTTGGTAATATTTTATAAATAATTTTTCATATTGATGTGTGATGTATTCCTAAAATCACATATTAATTATGGATCATTTTTATGGTTTGAAAACAATTCGAGATCATTTTATAGGTTTTTGAAAATAGACCTGTGTCATAACCTAAAATGATAATTTTATATTTAAAACACGCACATTGAGTCATATAAAAAACATAATGTATTGGATTCATGTGTTTTCTTTTTCTAAACACCAATAATTAATTATAGAACATTTAATTAAATTATGATGATAATTTGATCTTGTTTATTTTGTTTGGATGTGTTCCATTTTTTAAACTAAAATGAATCATTTACTATAAAACACACACACTTTGTGTCATAAGATCCATTTCATGTGCAAGATTGATGCATGATGAATTCCTATATGTCAAAAATGAATTATGGATTGTTGAGATAATGTTTCAAAACAATATTAGATTTTATACATTACTTTGATATGTTACATTCTTTTTAAACTAAAATTACACATTTATATAAAAAACATGAAATTAGAGTCATTTTGTTTAAATTGTGAGTTATATTGACATGCAGTTGATTCATAAAAATCTAAAATAAATTGTGGAATATTTTTCAATTGTCTTAGAACAACCCATGTGGGTTTTATCAGTTATAAATATGTGATGATTATTTTAGAGTAATGTCATACTTTTAAGGTGAATACACAAACATTAAGTCATACTGATCACATCTTGTTCTTGATTGATGTGAAATAAATTCAAATACATTGAACAAGAATTATGGATCACTGTAAAAATTATTCAAAATAATATGAGATTATTTTATTAATATTGATAATGTGATTCACATTTTAAACTAAACAAAACATTTACATTGAAAACATGATCATTTAGTCATAATGGTTGGTTCATGTGATTGATTGATGTGCATACATTTTATACAAATCCAAAATAAATGAAGGAACATTTTCTTGATTTTTTTTTAAAAACTAAAATCATTTTCACATTTTTCACAATGTAAAATATGTTTTAAAATTAATTTTTAGATTTGTATTTAAAATATTCACTTTGAGTCGTACTAGACATATAATATGTTTTATTGGTGTTTGGATGATCCCTACATGTCAAAAATGTATTATGGTTTGTTTTTAGATATTTTCTAAATAATTCGATCTCATTTGATTAATTTGAAAATGTGATATCTATTTCAACTAAATTTCTATGTAACGATCAACCGAACTATAATCATTTTAAAGTTCTATCCATGGAACAATGACCTTCAAAAAAATTACACACTTATACTTTTACCATTGTAATAGGATATCAGTTATGGATCTTTATTAGTATTTATAGTATTAATAATTTCATGTATTTTGTTTAATAAAACATGAATGTAATGAAATTTAACTTCCTTCTTCATTGTGGGTCGAAGTGATTATAAAAGGACCTACTACATTTTTATAAACTGATAAAAAGATACAAATAAACAAAATAAAAATTATTATGCTTTGATTATGGAAGTAACATCCCCAAAAATTGGTAATATGTCTTCATATTTGTGGTTATAATGATCCATTAACTATTGAACACTCATCATTAACTCATTTTTAGACTCAAAGTCAAACATCTAATGAGATTGTCCAGCTTCAGACATATTAAAATATCGACTAGAATATATAGAGAATAACCCTCCAAGATAATTCTTTATGAGTAATTTATAAAATATTTCATCATTTACAATTCATCACCAATGAATTTTTCCATTTCTACAAACTCATCTAAACACCTTAACGAACAAAATTAGTGAAAATTAAAAAATAAAATCACATTCAATTTTGTATTGAGAATATATGCTTGCAGAGAATTTAATTATTATAAAAAAATATTAAAATTAATTTCATCATAGAATACTTGGTTGTGAAAAATGTATCTGACATGTTGAATTGAACGTGTTTATATCCATATATATAGGTGGATTGGAATGTATATGATATAATTTAGCATCAAGTTGGATCATTTTATTGAGGTACTTCTATTTCTCCAATACAATACTGTCTCTATAAAAATATTTCATACTGTTGTCATTATACAGTGGAACCATATACGGGGAGGATCACTAACACTATATCCTTTCTCTAGTGGGGAAAAATCTAGGGTGGACTTAAAATTTCATTAGATTGATGGGTGTATCAAATATAAAAATATGTTTTGATTAAAATTACATGTTTACAATTATATTTTAAATAAGTCTAATATATTTTCAATATTAAATGAATATTATTTTATGAAAAATAATATCTTTGCACTACAATGTTAATTGTTCATATATAAAATGTATCTCTAAGTAAATAACCTCCACTATATCAAGAACATAATAGTTATTCACTTCATCTTGATGTCAGTAAACATTCTGACACTTTGTACTCTTCCAATTCATCTCTAAAAAAATTAGTAATTTTTTTAAGTACACAGGCATTTGGATATTCTGGTAGTTGATATAAAATATATACATACAAAATATAAAAAATATATAATTAAAACTGTAATTACCTTCACGAAATAATTTTCTGGGGATGCTAATTTTTTTCATGGTATGTAATATCCTTCATAAATATGTAAATATAATATCTTCATTTTTCATAATTATTATCATTCAAACTGTGAAGAAACAGTAACCTAAATAATTAATGTTTTTTGAAATTTGTTTTTATAGTTATATCACACTATGTATATGTTAACATATTTTTTTTGAATAAATACTTATGCCTTTCATGTATAGTAATCCACTCCAAACTACAATTTAGATAATGTTTTTATAGCACTCTATCATAATATTTTTTTTTGAAAACAAAGGAAATTAAATAATTTGAATTTTATCAGTAAAATAGGGATTATAGGGCATTTGAAATTTACAATGGTCATCATGTGTTCTCAATTTTATTGAAATAAATTCTTTAGATCGAAAACAATTGGTGTATACATGTTTTTTTCTATTAGCATCATTTTTTTTTTAAATAAGTAATTTAAAAAAGAAAAAATATTTTTTATTAGATTGCAGAGATTTACACTTGCAATATATCCTCCAAGAGAATTATTTCATCTAATTTTATCTTTTAAAATTTTATGTTAGTTGATATTTTATCTTCTAATGTGTTTTAAATTACAAAAAAAACATTTACTGTAGAAATGAGAGAGGGATTGATGAGTAAATATCTTTTTCCTTGTGTATTCAATTTATATATTAGTAATATATTCATCTATAAAATAGATGGATAATTATTAATCATAATGAACAAACTAGATTAATTTTTTTTGGAAAAACAGATATTGAAAATGTACCTCATATTTTTATTCACAACTAAGACTCATTGACATTCAAATATGATAATTTCATTTATACACTTGAGATCAACCAGGTCTACCAAGTCCTATACAAAAATTTATTCTTTCTAATTTCAATGTTTTAAAAAATATCATATTAAAAAAAATTATATGTATGAATTTGAAATATTAATACATGATGTAGTGGAACTGGTGGGTTAAATGTTCTCTCACATGTTCTTTTTTAATTCTTTGTCAATTCACTTCAATTTTATCATCTAAGATTCCATTAATCATTAGTTTTTACCATCTGTAATACCATATATCATTTAATACATTTTTTATATAAATTTATAATGTTTATTAATTTTAAATATTTTTATGGAAATACACCATGTATCATTATAAGATATAATTATCATTCAATGAATGTTACGATATCATTATCAACCACATTATCATTCATGATATCTGGATGAATATAAACATCAAGCTCTGATCGTTAGCTACATGAATCCAAAATATCATGTGTTTCATTTGGGATTTTTTTTATCATGTAATATTTCTCTTATGATATTATACACATTACATCCCACAACAAGGTGTTTTCTATGTGTTGATAGATATAAATCAAATCAAATATCACCACATGGATTGTTAAAAATAAAAATCATTTAAATGTTATTCAATTCACATTTAGAAGAATGATTTATTATAAAATTGTTTACCTCATGTAAAGTAGGAGGTTGAGGGGATAGAAAAGCATAAAATCTTCTAGTGTTATGTGGATCTTCATAAACTGGTCATTATTTTGGTATTGGTTCATAGTAATTCCATCATATATACGGTTCCACAAAAACAAACTAGATAGTAATATATATTTAGAATCATCTATCCTTCCCAACATGACTTTCATCATCTCATATGTATCTCATAGATGCATTATATTCTCAAACTATATATCAAGTGACACTAATAATTATGTGACTCAAATGAAGTCATATTGTTCTATCTGATTCAATGTAATTGAATGATGTTTTTATTCATGACAAATCGATTCTGATCATTTTTCCAAATGACATAAAAACATATTAAGATTAGTATATATTTTAATGTAATACTATTATAAATAATTAAAAATAATTTTATTCTATAATTTCACATGGTTTATTTACTACTCCCGTGATTCATCTACATGTTTCCCTCTTAATTTTTATGATCCTCCTTCAATAATACATGATGTGGGATGGATGAGACTTTGAAGTCTGATTCATCAATATGAATACAACAAAATGAACCAATGTTGGTATATATTCCATAAATTCTGAATATATATTTAGAATACATACCATTTATTCAAGTTAAGAGTACCTCATCCTTACTTTATAAATGGGTCATATTGATTTTGATACCTGCTGATTATTTTTAACACTACTTTCTTGTTTCATTTATTGAAAAATTTAAATTAAAGTATATAAAATAAATATTTTCAAATAAAATATAATCTATAAAAATTCAATATAAATTATTCCCCAATATATATAGTAATGATTGTCTTACATGTATCATGTTTTATGTTGTGGGAAAACATTACTGGTGGGTGGAGGATTATATTCCACCCATCATATATATTATTGTTCCTTGTAATAATTGTTCAAAAATATATATAAGATTTTCTTGTGACCATTATGAAATTTTTTTTATTAAAGTAATATAATGTTGACAAAATCTGCAAGGGAAAAATATAACTAAATCATTGTTTCATTATATATCATTTTGGTAAACTGGTGAATCTATATTATCACATTACTATAATACCTCCCCACCTAGTTGTCTTAAATATAATCTTGACATTGTGCCACATATCAATATCAATTTGGACAAGAAATATTATTGTGACACTAATTTATGTAATGATCATTAACAATATGGGGTAAATAGGTTTGCCTCATTAATTATTTGGAACCTCAATATTTTTTGTTTTTATTCATTTAATGATAAATTTAGTTTACATAGTGATACTACACTACTCTTGTTTTTTTCATCCAAATGTCTTTGATCACCTAATAATACCGTAGTTTCATTATTGATCATGTTTTATTCATTGATATTTCTAACATCAATATATGTATAAGTAATTATCTGCAAGATTACTAATAATATTAATTCTATTATGTAATGGCAGTATAAAACATGTAATATTATGATAAAAATTTATTATAATAAAAAAACATTAACCATTCCATTGAAATCCATTTATTTTATTTAATGATTGACGAGAATTGAATCCTCAATTGGGTATAAAAATCTCTTATTTATGTTCCAATATAATATACAATTAAATGTCTAAAATAGGACCACTAGACAATAACTATGATCTGAAAATGAAAGGGCCACCCTAAATTTAATTTTATTCATAACCAATACTTGTTTTAGGCTCCAATATAACATTCTACCAATTTTTTTATGGTATATGGTAAATAAAATACATGAACCACATATAATTCAATTTTGAAAAGTGTTTCCTTAAACCATTCCACACTAGAATTCACAATCATGGACAACTAATCATCGAAATTAACAACACTTATATTATAACAACATATGACATTAAAATCAAAACATAAATTGTTTTATAATAAAACACATACATTTTTGTAAATATGATGTACTTTATATATTTGGATAAATTGGATTTCTATCCATGGATCCAAATACCTAAATATCTTCTTCTAAAATCCTAAATCCACTTTTTTCATCATATAATTTTCATTGTGTTCCTTAGAATATAATACACTACATTTAAATAAAAAACTGGTGTAATAAATATCATTTTTTTGGTACCCTAGATATATATTAAATTCATTCGGTAATTTAAATTAAATTTACCAATAGAACCATTAAAATATGATCTTAGAACCATTATATAAATAATTTATTATGATATTTGAAATTCATCATTCATCAGTTTTTTGATTTAAATTTCAATGTATTACATTGGGGACTTAAATGTAGCAAGAAACTATTAAAAAATTATGTAAATGTAAATCTAATCTAGAACATACGTACTAATGGTAATTGTAATGGAATATCTTCTATAAATCATGTTTCCTATTTGGATTCTACTCTGATTAGATTTTGGGATTCCAATTCTATAAAAATATAATAGGCAATTAGAATAGAATTTAATAACTTTTCCAACAATATATCACACCTAAATACAAAATTATGAATTAATTAGACTCAGGATGTACCCTTCAAAAGTATTCATATATCTTTCTATATGAAACATTTATCCTTAATGGACAAGGATACATATATGAATCACTATAAAAGATTGAACCATTAGGTGGACTATACTATAAAATAATTATGTTGGGATGAATACTAGTAATTATAATAATATAACTAAAATTTCTTTATTAAATATTTAAAAATTCATGTGGACTATAACATTACGACATGAAACTTTGAAAAAAAATTCAAAGTATTGTTAATGCATGTTTTTCCTTTTTAGTATAGGTGAAACATAAATCTATAATAATTAAATCATATGTCAAGAAATTAATAGGATGTTATATTAGACTATGTATCTTTAAATTAGTCATTGACATGATATTATTGGTATTGTATAAATGCCCCTCCATAAGATTTACTCTATTAAAAAAGGTTTATAGTTGGCTATTTTTTTCTTGATAGATTGAATTCTATTGGGGGAGGATAATTTAATCTTACACCATTACCTAGGGATAAATCTCCCCTAATCAACATGAAAATCATTTCTAACATTTCCTAAATTGAATATTTTTTTATCTCTCATAAATTTATATACCTATTAATATTATTGTCACATATATATAATTTCAATTTCCATAGCATAAATAAAACATCTGATGTATAAAAAATTTTAATATAGTAATTTAAATAAAAATTATCCCTTTTACAACTAAATTTAAGAAGGATTTTAGATAATGTTTTTCTAAAATTAGTTTCAATATCATTTAATTTCTTGAATTGTTATTAAACTGTTAATTGTGATGGTAGTTCACATTATTTTCTATTTCCACCAAATTTTGTTATCCATATTCGACATTTATTTTTTCAGAGTATAAATGTTAGATTACATAAAAACAAATTCTTTATGTAATGTTTAAACCTTAATTATTGTTTAACATCTTCATTAATGGGACACCACAACATTCCATTAATGTTATTTCCTAAAAAATTTCAATAGTTAGGAAAACCAAGTATTTTCCTGTAAAATATGGCTCCCAATTTGAACTCTTCAATTGAATTAGTCTAATTTATTGTAAATTTTTTAGCCACATCAATTTCATTACTTAAATGAATGGGAACAAATATAAATAAATATTATTATTTTGTAGTTTGTTTAAAATAAAAGTAGAGAGAACATAATTTATTTTAAATTCATGTAAAACTATGATGGAAAGTTCTAACTTATGGCCTCCAATGGCCATGTACTATTTGTAATACTGATTACACCAATATTATTTATTACATACATTGATAATAAGGGATGAATGTTTAATGGTTTATTGTAATATTTAGGATAACCAAAATAAACTACTTCCACTAAGGAGAGCCTATTAGTTGACATAGTTTCCCATATTAGATTATTATATCTTTCTTGCATGATATTTTTTTAACAGTTTCCCAAATATTTGTATAGTATTCTGTACATTTTAATGATAATAATGTAACATTAAACTTTTAATGGACTTGAGTAATCTTTCTTGTATCGATCTATCCAAACATTGGTAATTTTGTGACTGATTCATATAACGTGATACATAAATCATATTACCATTATAGTCGGTATGCATATCTTGTTTATTCCTATAATTCATTACAACATTTAGTTATTTTATCTTATTTGGGGAAAAATAAAAATTTTATTACAACTCCTTTGGATGAACTCAATATGAATATCAACAATTTATACAGATAACAAGGTTTGAGATGGGTCATATGCATGCTCTATTGCAAACTCGATAAACTTTTTAACTCTGTCATCATAATCCACTTTCAAATGATTATCATTGTTCCATTTTTTATTCATATCTATCATATTAGGTTTAATATTGTTCATTTTTAAATTAATTAAATATGTACTAATAAGGTATTGATTATCAAGGTAAAATTTTTATAGATAATTTGAATATATTTTATTATTTACCTAATAAAAATTTAATTCCTACTTTGGAAACTTAATGAAGTAATAAAAAATGATATAATAATATATATTATATAAGTTATTTAAATTGATCTATTAGACTCTTTATGAAATGGTTTCACATTGATATCATCCTATAATAAAAATAATTTATATTGTTTAAGATATTGTTAGTAGGTTTTTTCTAACATTAAAGTAAAAAATTGAATATGGATGGAACCAATAATGTTGAGAGATTAAAATTGAGGCCAAATTCCAATAATGGAAACCCACATGGGATTATACACTCCATGAATATTTTTTCACCTTTGTTATATTATATTACTAATTGAAAAATAACCATCTCCTTGGAATAATATAGTTGAATTAATGTTTACATCTAAATATTATTGGTGATGATTCCTAAAAAGTTTAAAATTTTCACAAGGGTAACATGGAAAAAAACATGTGATAGTGGATAAAGGTTTATATGCACCCTAAAAGAGTGGATAAGTATTAACACATTTTTGAAGAATAATTTAACCTACATAACAATATTTTACTAATATAATATGTTCTTAATGAGTCCTATTTATGTTTTTTTGAGTGGTTGGAATTATTAAAGGAATGAAATTTGTGATATATATAATGTAACAAATATTCTAATTAAATTTCATCTATAGAAATCCATTAAAAATTTTCTCACTCATCAATTTCTTAATGGATATTATTTAGGATGAAATCATAATGGTTAATGATGTTTTTTGTGAGAAACCATCAAATATTATATGTTTTAAAATGATTTCCTATTTATATAAAATTGATTACTCCTAAATGTAAAAATGGAAATAAATTTTTGCGGAGTATAGGGAATTAAATTTCAACTTGACAATTAATGATGTCATCTTAGTCCATATTAAAAACCTTATTGGATATAAGAAATAAATATGTACTTTATTTGAGATGAATTATAAATTGAAAATTTACAAAAATTGGATTCAAAATTGGTTGAGAATATCATTGTTGTTAGAGGAATCATTCAACTATATGTAATGAAAGGGAGTTATAATTATTTAGAGATGTTAATAATCAATAAAATATACAAGTATTTATATTATTATTGGATGTCTCTAGAAAACATGTAATAATCATAGATTTTTTATTAGGAATGAAATATTTTACAATGAATACAAGAAATAAAAATAATATTCTTTAATAAATGATTAACATTTTTGGGGTAGTAGAAAAACATATTTAATGATATTGTTATTATAATAAAAACCATTTATTTAAAAAATTTTATTTAGAAAGTAACATGATTAAAAAATAGTTTTTCAGAATTTTTTCCTACAAATTATTCGCCAATATAAATATAATCTATATAGTCCAAAAAATAATTAAGAATGTATTTTAGTTGATATATAGATAATAAAGGCTTGTATGTGTTAAAATTTTATTATGTTAATAATTTTTTATTATTGGATTTTTTGGGGCATCTTATACTTTTATGTTTTTCATTAGGCCACCAATTTAATCTCTCTGTTACCCTGTCTAATAACTGTTAAATCTAATGTATCCATTATGAATAGGATTTATTAGTCCAATATTATTTCCACACACATATGTGTTGTAGTTTTTCGATAAACTATTGTAGTTGTTGACACCTTATTCTATAAGTTACTATTTCCCCTTTTCATAGTTCTATCAATTATAATCTTATGTATGATTTATGCTTTGGGTTCATTTCTTTTCATTTTTCCTAGAAGGGTGAGAGATCTATTTCTTGTAGTGGGTTTCATCATCATGACCCGGATCAATAAAGATTATGTATTTAAATAGATTATTTGGTCCTTTACTTATTTTTTGTTTCTTTTATATTCTATTATCTTTTCCACAATAATGAATAAAAGATATGGTGTCATTATCATTGGTGTAGGTCCAAATTTAACTATAAAACGTTAACTACATTCATTACTTCTTTAATTTTTATAGTGCTTGCGTATCATGATATTCCAGTCCACCTTTCATTATGTATTTGTAATAAAATATTATTTATCTTCTTAAAATTATAATGGTTTATATAAGTTATTTGCTCCTTTGATAACACAAATGCAATCCAATCGACATCGAATACAATGAAATTTTAAAATATGATTATATATTCCAAATTTGTTTGTAATTTTTTATGACTCAAATATTTTTATGAATGATCCCACAAATCAAGATTTATTTACATTTTGAAAAAAATTTATTTATTTCCAGAATCATGTATTCTTGTTATATGGAATAAAAAAAAAGTTTTGATAACTTCTCAGAAAATACTTAAAATAAATGGATGTTCTATGCGGAATAGTGCACATGGTGATAGAATACTATGTAATCCAGCACACCTTGTTGGGGTTTAACGGCATAATCATCCACTCCCCTGTTCTTCTAGCCCTTGATTATCAATTTGATGCACACTGGTATAGTTTCCAAAGACAAACTGCTCAAAATGGCCCTCATCACCACAAACCCCATCCAATCCAATCTAGCTAATGGATCCAATTCTACCACTCAACTTGAGGATCCACCCTTAGCAATGAAACCATAGGACTCACTAGTAGTGGTGTCATAACTAATGATTAGATGAAATTACGATTTTCCCACCACGATTATAGTACCCGGACCGTGAACATCAAAAGGATCGATAGTTTTTCATGAATCTCACATCCAATCAGCCAAATTTATAAGTACATTGATGGATGTTTTATGTTTTCCATGTATAAATTCATTTGTTTTTTTACGTCCTCATATGTATTTTTTTCTCCCCTCCTCAATAATTAATGCTTAAATTTAGATCATATTTTCTCGATTTCCATTTTTTTAATTGTTTATTAAAATATTTTTCATTCATTAATAAATTCTATAGCTAATGTATTTAGTATTAGTTAAAATGATATTTTTCGAAAAAAAATTACGGAAAATCTAATCAATGATAAAATCATGAAACATTTTTAGTTATTTGAAAAACACTGATAAAGTCCCACATTATAAGCACAAACGGAAGGTGATAATCAAGGCCCCATTAATAAATAATATTATAAAAAGATTATATAAGGTTCCTTTATCAAACATTATTTTAGTGCTAATAATGGGAGAATATATCTGTGATTCTTTTTAGAAGTTATAATGGGTAATTTTTTCAATGATTTTATATCACTTATACAGGTTACCATTATTAGAGCTTTTGGTACTACTGATAAAGATCATGAAACTGCTATCCAGTTATAATATCCATGCATCAGCCCTATAATAACAAACCGAATCAGAAACTAATTAAATAGAAGTAATAATATTCTAAAAAGATTATGAATATAAAAATTTCACATTTCACTATCATTTCAATTAAAAATATATATACAGAATATTTATATTTAGCTATTGTATCAGATTATTCAAAAAAAAAACAACCAATATATAAAATAGTAACTATTATTACAAGCTTTCCCCAAGACCAGAATCTATACAGTATCTTTACCATTCAATAAAATCAATTATGATAAATGTAATATTAAATAAAAAATAACAAAAATTAATTTTAATGTTTTATGATACAAATTTGATAAATTATTTTATTAATTACTATATATATTGACAATATTATTTATTAATATTGAATCATATTGTGGGGAAAAAAGTTTTTACCCATAAAATATTATGTAATGATCATTTTACTAATGCAATAAAACAATACGTGCTTGTTTTCAGGAATTTTGATATGTGATTATTATTTAAAAAATAAAACAAAACTTTTATGTTGATAACACGAACATTGATTCATACCAACAACATAAAGTGTTGTATTGAATAGTGGACAATTCATACACATCATAAATGAATTATTGATCATAGTCGTAATGTTTGAAAATAATCAGAGCTTATTTTCATTGTTTTGAGAATATGAAACATGATTTAATCTAAAACTGGATTTCTATGGAAAACATGCACATTGAGTAATATAGAACGCATCATTTTTGGATTTATGGGTGGTCAATTCCAAAATTCCAAATATGAATTATGGTTATTTATTTTAATTATTTATAAAAATATTATATTGTTTTCACATTTTTGTCCCATGATCATCATTTTATACTAAAATGATTCATTTATATGGAAAACATGTACAAAAAGTCCTGATGACCACACCATACATCATATTGTCATGATACTAATTCATATACATGACAATAGAATTTATAGATAATTTCAATAATGATTAAAAACATTTTAAGATCATGAACATAGTTTTGGTGTGGTGTCGTAAGATTTAAAATATACTATAATATATATCTATTAACCATTAACTTCAAGTATTATTTACCACATCCTGTTTGGTATTGATGTTGAGTCAATTCCTACATGTCACAAATGAATTATTGATAATTATAATAATGTTTGAAAAAAATATGAGCTCATTTTCTATATTTTTGATAGCGAGGTGGGTATTAATCTAAAATAACAATTTTATGTTATATACACATTATTAATATTCAAGAATATAAATCATGTATCAAATTGATGTGTGGTTAATTCATACAAATAAAAAGATAATTATTGATGTGTGGTAGATTCCTACTTGTCACAATAAAATTATTGATCATTTTACTAATCATTGAAAATAATCCAAGATTATTTTGATGGTTTTGTCTACGTGATGTGAATCTCAATCAATAATATCCCTTTATACTAAAAACCAGAATTTTGATTCATAACAACTACAACATGTTCTAGAATGTTGTGTGGTCTTTTAAAATAGGTTAAAATGCATTATTTATCACTTTCCTAATGTCTGAGAATAATCTAGGATCTTTGTTTGGGTTTTTTCATGTGATGCTTGTTTTAAAATAAAATTGAACATTTATATTGAAAATTTGAACCTCATTCCAAACCAACCACATCATTTTGATGATTTAAATATGTTTGGTTTCCACATTTCACACATGAAATATGGATGATTTTCTTAATTTTAGAAAAACTTATAATCTCATTTTCTCAGTTTTTACTATGTGTCACAATTTAAACTAAAATGACAGTTTTATATTTAAAACATGTACTTAATGTCCTAAAGACCATATTTTCTATCATTTTCAAGTTCAGATGATTTTCATATATCATAAATGTATTATGGTTTCTTCTTCTAAAGATGGAAAATAACCCAGGACGGTTTTCTCAGATTTGGCAAGGAAATTTTAATTTTAAAATAAAATGGAATTCTATATTGAAAACAAGAACTTCATCTCATAGGAGACACATACGTTTTGGTTTGATGGGCGAAAAATTATTCCATGTAACAAATGAATCATGGATTTTTTTACAAAAGTATCAAAATAATGTGAATGTTTCTTCTTTTATTTGAGTATTTCTTGTGTGTTTTTCACTAATATGTCAATTTTAAATTCAAATCCCACATTTGAAGTAATATTTATCAAACCATTTATCCAATTTAAGTGCAATCAACTCATAGACATAAAAATGAAATATGTATCATTTCTATAAATTTTTAATACAACCTGATATCATTTTCTTGGTTCTAGCATTGTACCATGTGTTTTATATTTAAATAGAACCTGTACATTGAAAACAAAAACGATAAATTTATAAAACCCACATCATGTTCCAAATTAACATGTGATAAATTAGTACACATAAATGAATTTTGGATCATTTTTATAATTTTTAAACCCAATTTGAACTTTTATTGTTAGTTTTCTCTAATAATACTCTTTATAAACTAAAATGGGAGTTATATAATGAAATCATGGAATTAGAGTATCACTAACCACATCATGTTATAGATCTAAATGTAGTGAAATTATATAAATTATAAATAACTTATGGATCATTTAACAAGATTTGAATATAATATGCGTATTTTTTCTTTATTTTCACTAGTCCAATGTGTTCTATAGTGAAATGACACTATTATATTGGGAATATTTACATGTAGTAGTACCAAATACATCATGTATTGGATTTATGTGAGGTAACTTATTACATGAAAAAATGAATCATTGATTGTTTTCCTAAAGTATAATTACTAAATGATATTTTATAATCAGTTATTATTATATGAAACATTTGTTACATTAAAATTTAGTGACATGTATTGGATTGATGTGAGGTAACTTATTACAAGAAAATAAAAGCACATTTTTTCGTATTTTTTCAATTTTATGTGTATTTTAATCTAAAATGATAATGATATATCGAATAGAACAGAAATCATTAATTTCAGCCACATCATGTGTCCGGGTGACATGGAGTGGATTCAAACATGTCACGCATGCAATATGGATCATTAGAATATTTTTTCAAAACATTGGGTTTTTTTCTTAGTCTTGGATATTTGGTGCATGTTTTAAAGAATAATGGCTCTTTTAGATTGAAAATATGCTCATTAAGTCATTTCAGTCACATCGTATGTCAGATTATTGTTCATTTAACTCCTAAAAACCAAAAATAAATTATAGATCAGTTTCTTGAATTTTGAAGACATTTCAATTTTGTTTTTCTAGTTGTATAAATGTGACATATTTTTTATACTAATATGAAACAATTACTGTAAAAATATTTGTGATATACTGGCCAAGTAGTGTTCTAGATTCATACATGGCTAATTCCAAGATGTCAAAATTGAATTATGTGTCATTTTACAAAATTATAAAAAAAATATGATCTTGTTTACACAGTTTATACAATATGTTGTGAATTTTAATATAGAATAAAACTTTCATATTATTAAAACACATAGATCCACTTTTGTCACATCGTGTGTCATATGGATTTTTAGTCAATTATAACACAAAAAAATGCATTTTGGATAATTTTTCTAAATTTTGACGATAATATGATATTGTATACTCTCTTTTGACTATATGATGTAGATTTTATATTAAAATGGTACTTTTAATTTGATAACATACATGTTGAGTCATACTAGTGAGATAGTTTTGAATATTGATTCGTAGTAGATTCCTACACATCACACGTGAATTATGGATCATTGTACTAATGTTTATAAACAATATGATATTTCATTCTTGGAATTTATACTTTTATTCATGTTTTAGACTAAAATAAAACATTTATATTGAAAACATATACTTTAATTCATAAAAATAACCATGTATAATAATTTTTTTTAGTCAATATATACACACACAAAATCAATTATTGATAAATGTGCTGAATTTTGAAATTAATCTGAACATGTTTCATTAGTTTTGATAATTTTTCTCCAATTTTTAAGTAAAATTGAACTTTAATATCGGTAAAATGAACATTGATGCATACCTATAACAATTTATTTTATATTTAAATATATTTTAATTATAAGAATAATAAAAAAGATCACTCACACCATACAAATCCTTTGGGAAATTTTAAAACATCTTAATAAGAACAAAAATTGTTGAAATAATTGAATAACTTGAATGGAAAATCAAAAGAAAAAAATGAGGCTATTATTAAGTTCTGAATTATCCAAGGATTTCATGGGATAGGGGCATCAATGTTTTAATTCTACAAGAACATTAACAACATGATGGATGGGATCCTCTATTGTGGTTCTACTTAAAAGATCATAAATGCTTTATCATTGGTTTTCAAAAAAGTATTAGTAAAGTCACATATTTAATATAAATATAATTAAAATTGATGATAAACAAAATCATTATGTGTTATAACACATAGTGATGATAAGGATTGGATTTTACAATCACTGTCTAGAAAAGGTTGATAAAAATCGTTTTTAAAATTACATTCTATTTTAGTGCTGAAACCCCCTATTTTTATTAGTAATATTTTCAAAGAGATAATACAGATTTATATTTCATGACTGTGTAGGTGTTTTCTAGTAATCTCATCTTTCACCCTACATGGTGGAAGTTACCTCTTTCATCCTTTAAGGTGTCTCAATATAAGGACCAGGCCTTAAACATTACATAATATTGAATTAAATGAATAATTCATACTCAGTATCTTTTCAGGTTTAGTTTTTTTTGAGAATTAGGCCAAAACTATTACATAAAACAATGAATATTACTTGTAGACACTACTACTTAGTATCCATTGTTTCATAAAATTTAACCTTTAAAAAAAATCTACTTCCATGTTTTAGACATCACGACTTTTCATTGATCCCATCCTTCACCATATTCATCTTTAAGTCCTGTGAAAAACAGTTCCAAAACATGGGATGAGCATAAAAATATCAATAATATTTATAAAATAAGGAAATTAAATATTAACCTGTCAATAAATACAAATCAATGAAACCAATACCTTTCAATCAAAACATACATTACTAAATCATAAGATTTATGAACAACACACAGAACTCATAAATAATAATGGTAACTTTTGGAATTCATAACATACTTAATTTTTAGATATCACAGATACATAGAGAGTTACATTTGGAATTCCCATAATAGTATATTATAAAAATCACTTAGGATAAAAATTCGCGTTTACCTCTGTCATGTTACCCAATGAATTGGAGAGCTATCTTAGGCTCACCCACCCTATGTTTATCACGGAACCACCCATATATGTAAACAACGCCCAATAACCATAACATATTCATAACACATAAGACAAGCATAAAGGAAAGATAACATTTCCACATTCTAATCACAATATATCAAATCATTATATTGAAATAAACAATGCTTTATCAAATCATTTTCAAAACCATTTAAAACATTTAATAAAGAGATTTTTGAATAAAAATGCTCCATACCATCTTGAAGATTTTAAATTAATTATCATTTGAAAACATTTTTTCCCATATAAATAAATCCTAAAACCCATTTTGAAAACATGTTAATTAATGAGAAATATTTATAAGAATAAATCTTTAAAACATTTATAATTATATTTTAGTTAATGTGTTTTTTAACAAAAAATAGAGATGATGGAATACAGATAATTATGGAATGAAATTTAATAAAAACATTATAATATCATGGGAATAAAGGGATTAATGATATAATATGTCAAAGGACAGTATATAAACAATATAATAGGGAATTAGTGCATAACAACACTGAAGTCTTATTGGAAATTTAAATTCAGATGAAATCCCTTATACATATGTTATCCTTAAATTAAGGATAAATCAATCACATATTTATGTGTTATAAATATAAATACACCCAATATAATTGGATATTATGTGTAAAACAATCGTATGTCATTCCCACATATTCATAGGATGACATATTCAAGATGTACAAGTTTAACCCAAAGAATTGAAATTGGGTTAAGAAGCTTTCTTGTAAAAATACGATAGCCAAACGACGTCACTTTAAAATTCCAAAAATGAGTTGATGAGATAAAAATGGTATCTCATCACTTGGAAATAATGTTTAAATAAATAATTATTTAGAAGAAAATATCCCAATATAATAATATATAAATTAAATGAGATAACAAAAAGAAGTCTTTTAAAAAGTGGAGGGTGAAAGGTTCCCTTACAGATTGGGTAACATACGATTGATACACCACATCAGAGAAGGATCATTAAATGAAGATGTAAATACCCACATTAAATTTATAGTATATTACACAATTAATAAAATAGTTGATAGTACATACGCCACACAAAAGAAAATAGTGGCAAGTATAGCATGAATTTCACGGGAATAAAAAGTGAGTTGAAACCCTTTACAACGTTGTATTCAACTGAGTCGTATGACCAAATGTTAATAAACACAAAATTAATAACAGAATAACATGAGTATAATTAGAATCATGATAATATATATCAAATGGTAGTACATAATACCCCACATTAAAGGAATAAGTGGAAAACATTGGAAATCTCACAGAATTAAAAGCGAGATAAGAAAATCTCTTACCTCATGTCCGACTTGACTCGATCATTCTTTAATAATCTGAATAAAAAAATAATGTTTATTTGTACTTGCATAAGAAATTTTTTTAAGTTTATTTTTTCTTTATTTATCAGTTATTACAATGTTATAAACCTTATGTAATCATTCAAGTTAATAATGTTTGTTTTGTCGATATCTGGTAATAGAGTCACAAATGACGAGCATATAGTTAAAAGTTGTTCGCATGGTCGAAATTACGTTACATCCAAAATTATATTCATGATTTTGATATCATATTTATCCTATATATACAGTATTTACATGTATTTATAATAGTACATTACATTTTGTAGATAAGAAATGAAATGCACAGTTCATGGAGACTGTAAGTTGTACGTCCGCATAAACGCTATTTTCATTTCTATTTCTTATTATAATGGAATTAAAAAATAATGATACATAGTTATATTATAATTACAGTATAATATCATATATAATATCATTATATCCATCCTTTATATGTCCCACATATGGAATTAATGAGTCATATAACATTGTGGGGGTTGTATTCCGCACTTTCTCAAATGAAATTATCGCGTCTACCCAAAATCGAAACCATAAAGGTATGATATAAAAGAAAAATATAGAATTATAAAGGAAAAATAAACATAATATATATCATATTTAGATATAGTTCCATCTTAATGGCCACCATGAGATGTGTTAGGAGATAATCGATCAATCATCGTCTCGTGAGGTGTTAGTTTTCCATCCACAGAAACACTATGTTCTTCACCAATTAGATGGAGCTGTGTGTAAGTGTATATTGAATCCTTCTCTTAAAAAAATCCTAGTATATTTAGGATACTGGTATTGTTATAAAATAAAGGAATTAAAAGTGTTTAGTGGTTGGATAAGTAAATTAATGAAAAGTAAAACAAAACTATTAAAGAAAAATCGTTACCTTTAATTTGTGTAACTTCCTTTGGTTTGAACCAAAATAAATTCTTAAAGTGCCTTCTGCCTAAAGTAAATCTTGTGGTTGAAGGGAGGGATGTGGGGAGATTAATTGGGAAGATGTTGGATGATCCAAAATGATTTAGTGGAGTGTGGAATTGGTTATAAATGGTCTTTTTTTATAAGGGGGAGGATGGGCTCTTTAGGAAAGTGTGAAAATATTATTTTATTATATAAAGTTATTCAGTTTATAAAGGTCCAAGATTCATTAGAGTCAAACATAAGATTAATCATAGAAATAAAATCATCCAATAATAATTGGACAAGTTTTATATGTTATTTTAATATTTATAATCTAATTTAATTAAATTATTTATTAATGAGGTAAACACTGTATCATTATTGTGTCACATATAATTTAATATATTCGATGTCTAAAAATTATAAAACAAATACAATGATGTAGGAATTTTTTTTTTCATTCAAATCAATATTTATATTCATAAAAATAACTTATATGACACCATGTAAAAATTAATTTACTAAGAGATATTTGTTTATGTCATTTTTGTCATTACATTAAATTAATTAATCTAAAATGTCTTATTCAATAATAAGTTGCACCATAGTGTCCCATAATCGGCCCAATAATGACCATGGTTGTTCATCACTCACAAATAAGGTTATGAAAAGTGTTAAGGTAATTTTAAATTATTATAATATTCTTTTTACATTGAATTAACTTATTTACCTTTAACCACGGTAAATAAAAGTCAAAAGTTACTATTCATCGAAAATTATTTTCATCTTATTAAACCCCATTTCACAACTTTATATTAACGGTTTCTCTCGGATTTTTGATATTCAACTCACAGAAGTGGTAAAATATCATTTAAATGAAAAATTCAGTTTTTTTAACTTCTACTAAGTGGATTCAAAATTCATCAAACATTGATGTTTTTCAGAAAAATTCCAAAAATTCAGCCTAAGCTATAATGGATATTCCAAATTCAAAAATGATGTCTATTTTACAAAATTATAAACAAATATTTTGAATTAATTAAATTATTATTAATTCCCATTGTTAAAACAAATAACATGTTTTTAATTAACAATAACTATCAAAAGATTTAGACTTGTTTATATCCAAATTCAGAGTGAAATTAATTTCAATGACCAACATTGGATTAAATATTAAAAATATATTCTAATTACAAATTAAAACCAATTAAAAATATAATCTAACCATATAAATAAATTATATTAAAACATAGTTTTGAATTAAATTAAAAAATTTCACTATTCATTAAAAAATAAACTTTATTGGAAAAATACCAAAAATTTACACTAAGTAAATTAAGATGTCACCATTATAAAAAAGAATTTAATTTGGTCAAATAGAATGTATTATAGTGACCATAAAAATATTTTAAGAGGGTTATTCATTAAAAAGTGATAAATGGGCCTTTTAATGTAAATTATGCTTAAAATTAGATTCATTCATATTTTAAGCCCATAATTTTTTATTGGATAAATGTAAATACATTTAACAAACATGTATAATCATATTTTTGTTAGTTTTGTTCATTACTGCCAGTATAATGGCTAGGAGTTAACTACCATTTAAAATAATAATAATATATTATTAGTGTGCAATGTAAGATTTCAATGAAACCCATTGTTGTGTATCAGGTATGCTATCAAACATAACAACCAATTTAAAGTAAATTAATAATTAATTCAGAAATATTAATAAAAATGAAATATGTCTTATTCTTTATTTACATTGGATGTTACATCCTTCCCCCCTTTTGGGAATTGTGTCCACGCAATTTTAAAACTGGGTTTGGAAACATCATTAAATGTCCCACTTCAGAAAGGATTTAGTATAACTATCTCATTAAAAGAAAGAATTAAAAGTACCATGGTCACCCGAGAAAACCCGTACTAGGATTCGATGAAGGAAAACATTGATATGGAAGTGAGAGAAAAAACAGTCAAGTTCTGATGGAGAGTGATAGAAAACATTATTAGGAGAAAGTTAACCACCATAAAATCACAAACTTATGATGTGTTAAATGGTCATTGATTAACCAGTAGAAATGGTAAACAATAATGTTTCTGTTTTACATTCCTTTTAATAATTTGGAGGAATTCATTTACTACATAGTATAAGAACATAATGAAATAAACATACCTTGAAGTATAGTTTCATTCTTTAATAAGTTTCTACCAAAAACTAATCATTCCTCCAAACAAAGAGCATTAAAAATGACTTGATCACATCAAAAGCACAATAATCATTTTTTTGAGAGTCAAATAATCCCCAAAAAAGTACTATATATTTCCCTTGTCTTTAGACATCAACAAAAACCAAAATGGTTAGTCTGATATTAGATAATACCCAAAAGGATAAACTTTTACAAAAAGAAAAAATACTCTTAATCTCCAATATTTGTCAAAAAATACCCAAAGATCAATCAAGACCATTCAATAATCAACTTTCCATAGAATTCTTCAAATGTAATCCAAACTAATATTGTAACCCAAATCTCACAAGTATTTAATTACATATTCTTCCATGATAAATCATATGATTTATCCCCAACTAAAAAAAGTTACCCATAAAATCTCATATTGAAAAGTATTTAACCTAATCACATATTCTTTATGATAGGTTAATCAGTTTCATAAATAAACCAAAAAATCATTTGTCTACAATAAAAACATAGACTCATCCAAACTAAAATTTCAACAATTTTTCCACAATTGAAATCCCATTGTATTATATCTTCCTTAAGAATATAGTGTTTCCTAAAAAGAGACAACATCTTCCACGACAACCTTTATCACATAATCACTAATTCATTTCTATATACTAATTATATACATTTGATAAAACATAAGTTCCAAAAATTAACATATTCTTGTTCCATAAAAAACATTTTACAAAAATAATAAGTCATACTAGCCAGGGACCTCATGTAGGCATGTGGTAGGCGATGCGCCCTTGTCATCCTATTGTTGTGGGTTTGATTCCTACGGACTTACCAAATGCGACGGGTTGTCACCCATCCCATGGGTTGTTCTTTTTATAAAACTCAAAATAACCCTAACATGTTTTAACCTCAATGGTTTCTTTATACCTCTCATTTTCATCCAAATTCATTATGATCTCAACATCTAAATTCTTGGATGTCTTATTTCACCACCATATGATAAAATAAAATGATCCCCAAAATGAAGAACATGATAACTTGATCATGGTGTCCATCTGGATTAATCCTCATCTTGTTCACATAGGTATAAGGTCCATGCATTGCAACAATGATTTAGATATCCTTCAAAATTATTTCCTTCCTCTATCTAAAAACACCTTGTACAACATGTATCATATGTGTGTTCACAGAAAGACAGTTTTGGAAAATAATAATGTATGACATATACTTTGAAAACAACTGATAAAACATGATTTCATTAAAATAGTCATACCGAATTTGAGTTATAACATTAAATTAATGGTATTTTTAAAATACCATAGGTATGTACTGAGTGGATATATTGAAAAATCATATATAAATAGGTTGTTCAAGGGTATCCTTATTCTGTAGCTTTTTTAAAATCATAATATGCATCAAAATCATGTAATAAAGTAAAATATTTGAAAATGCTTTGATAATATTTACCTTTCTTGAAAATATAAGAATATTGTGAAAATGGGATTTGTCTAAATACAACCCATGATCCACGATGATAACGAGGTATAGTGGAGGTGTTTGATATCTCAAAAAAATACTTTCAAGTGAGTTGTATGCAAGAAAAGTTTCACAATCATCCGAATTTGATTTTGAAATAATTATTCCAAGTACGTAACCAGGAAGAGATATGAATGTTGTTTGAGATACTCCTTCTTCCATTTGTAACTAACTTTCCTTGATCTAAATAATTTATAAAACAAGGATTTAACTGAAATAATAGACATAGGGACTAACCATGTGTCTAACAGAAACTCCCAATCCCTAATGTTGTCAAACCCGACCACTAATACCTACTATAAAGAAAAGACCTTAAACATTATATAATATTGAATTAAATTAAAAATTCAAATTTATGATCTTTTGAGGTTTAGATTTTAGAGAATTAAGCCCTAATTATTAGATAAAAACATGAATATTAAATGTAAAAACTATTACTCATTATCCATTTTTCATAAAAAAACTCTTAAAAACATGTCTAGTTCCATGTTTTAGACAACATGACTTTTCCTTAATCCCATCCTTGACCCTATTCATCATTAAATTTGGTAGAAAACATTTTAAAAACTTTGGATGAGCATAAAAAGCTCACTAAGGGTTATAATAAATAAAATGGAAACATTAACCCATCAATAAATACAAATCATTGAAACCAATACTTTTCAATCATAACATACTGTATAAAATCAAAAGATTTATGAATAACACCCAGAAATCCTAAATCATTATGGTAACATATTGAATTTATAACATACATACATTATAGTTATCATAGATACATTGGGAGTCATATTTGGAATAACCATGAAGTATATTCCCTAAATCTCTTAGGAGAAATATTCACATTTACCTCCATTACGTTACCCAATGCATTGGAGAGCTATCTCGGGCTCACCCACCCTAGGTTTATCACGGAACCACCTGTATACATAAACAACGCCCAATAAAATAACATATTCATAATAAATAACACTATAATAAAGTAAAGATAACATTTCTACATTCCAATCACAATATATCAAATCAAGATATTGAAATAAACAATTATTTATCAAATACTTTTCAAAACCATTTAAAATATTAAGTAAATAGATTTTTGAATCAAAGTTTTCCATACCATATTGAATATAATAAATGAATTATCATTTGAAAACATTAATTTCCATATAAATAAATCCTAATACACATTTTGAAAATATGATCATTAATGAGAAATATTTAGAAGAATAAATATTTAAAACATTTACAATGATATTTTTGTTAATGTTTTTTTAACAAAAAGAGAGAAACATGAATACAAATAATTGAGGAATAACATTTCATAATAACTTTATAATATAATGATAATAAAGGGATTCATGATATAATATGTAGAAGTAAAATATATGCACCATATAAGAGTTAATCGGTGCATAAAAAAATGAAGTATTAGTGGAAATGTAAAATGAGAGAAAATCACTTATAAAGATAGTATCCTTAAATTAAGGATAAATCAACACCTAATTATGGGTGAAAAATATAAATAAAACCAATATAAGTGTATATTAATTGTAAAAAAAATTTATTTCATTCACACATATTCATAGGATGACATATTCATGACGTACAAGTTGAACCCAAAGAATTGAAATTGGGTTAAGAAGTTCCATTATAACAATATGACAGCCTAAAAGTGTCACTTTAAAATTCAGAAAATGATTTCATGAGATAAAAAGGGTATCCCATCAGTTTTATATAATTTTTAAATCAATAAGGATATATAAGAACATATCCCAACATAATAAGATGTAAATTAAAAGTCATAACACAAAAAAGTCTTTTAAAAATATGAGGGTGAAAGTTTCCCTTATAGATTGGGTAACATACAAAAGATACACCAAATCAAAGAATGATCATTAAATGAATATGAAAATACCCAAAAACAATTATAGTATATTACACAATTAATACCATCATGGACAGTACATATGCCATACAAAATTAAATAGTGGCCAATATAGCAATAATTTCACGGGAATAAAAAGTGAGATGAAATCCTTTACCACGTTTTAATGAACTGAGTCGTATGACCAAAAGTTAATAAACACAAAACTAATCATAGAATACCCTGAATATAATTATAATAATGATAATATATATCAAATGGCAGAACACAATACACCACATGCAAGAATAAGTAGAGAACAATGGAAATCTCTTAGAATTAAAAGTGAGATACGAAAATCCCTTACCTCATGTATGACTTGACTCAATCATTATTTAATATCATGAATAATAAATTAAAGATAATTTATACTTCCTTAATAACCTTTTTCAAGTTTATTATTTCTTTTCTATCACTTATTATCATGATATAAACATTATGTAATCATTCAAGTTAACAATGTTGTTTTGTCGATATCTGTTAATAGAGTCACAAATGAACACCATATTGTTACAAGTTGTTCACATGGTATAAATTTAATTATATCCAAAATGTTATTAATAATTTATATATCATTAATATCATATATATATAGTATATAAATGTATTTATAATATTACATAATATTTTGGAGGTAAGAAATGAAATGCACAGTTCATGGAGATAGTAAGCCGTACGTATGCATGAACGCTACTTTAATTTCAATTTATTATTTTAATGGAATTAAAAAATAATGATACATTTTTATATTATAATTACAGTATAATATCATATATAATATCATTATCTCCATCTTTTATACGTCCCACATATGGCATTAACAAGTCATATCACTTTGAGGTGGTGGTAGTCTGCACTTCCTCAAATGAAATTATCGCATTTACCCATATTAGAAACCATAAAGGTATTCTATAAAAGATAAATAAAGAAGAATAAATAAAACATAAACATAAAATATATCATATAAAAATATAGTGTCATCTTAATGGACACAATGATAGGCGGTAGGAGATAATCGAACAATCATCGTCTCGTGAGGCGTTAATTTGCCATTCACAAAAATAGTATGTTCATCACCCATTAGATGGAGGTGTGGGTAACTGTAGTTCGAATACGTCTCATTAAAACATCCTAGTATATTAAGGATACTAATTTTGTTATAAAAAAATTGAATTAAAATAGTTTAGGGGTTGAATATGTAAATGAAATCACAAAAAAATAGAATTCATGAGAAATTGCTACCATTTATTTGGGTAACTTTCTTTGGTTTGAACCAAAAAATTCTTGACGTGCCTTATGCCTAAATTGAGGCTTCTAGATGGAAGTTAGGGATGTAGGGAGATTAATTGGGAAGAGTTTGGGTGAGCCAAATGTCTTGAGTGGTGTTTGGAATATTATAGAAATTGCCTTCTTTTATAAGGGGGTGTGCTCTTTTGGAAAGTGTGAAAATATTATTTTATTATATAATGATATTCAGTTTATAAAGTTCCAAAAGTAATTAGAGTAGAATATAGTGTGACTCATGGTAGAAATAAAATCATCTAATAAGAATTGGACAAGTTTTGGATGTTATTTTAATATTTATAATCTTAATTAAATAAATGATTTATTAAAGAGGTGAACACTACATTATTATTGTGTCATAAATAATATAATTTATTCAATATCTAAAAATTATAAAACAAATATCATGATGTGGGAACTCTTTTTAGCTTTATAATTAATATTTATTGTTGAAAAATTAAATTATATAACAGCATGTAAAAATTAATTCACAAATAGATATTCGTTTTTGTAATTTTTGTCTTTACATTAAATTAATTAATCTAAAATGTCATTATCAACAATAAGTGGAACCATGGTGTCCAAAAATATACCCAAAGATGAGAATGATCGACCATTTCTAATCCAATTAGTTTAGGTTATGTGTTAAGATAATTTTAAATTATCATAATATTCTTTTTACCTTTAATTACGTTATTTACCATTAAACGTGGTGACTAAAAGTCAAAAGTTATAATTCACCAAAAATTATTTTCATCTTATGGAACCTCATTTTCCTTCTTGATATTAACTGGGTCTCTTGTATTTTTTATGTACCACTCACAAAAGTGGTAAAATTTCATTTAAATGAAGAAATCCGTTTTTTACTACTACTAAGTGGTTTCACTATTCATCAAAAATTGATGTGTTTTAGAAAAATACCAAAAGATCCGACCAAGATATAATTTATATTCCGAATTAAAAATTGATGTCTATTTTAACAAATTACAACCATAGAAATTGTACCAAATAATTTAAAATTATTTCCCATTGTTAAAAAATAGCGTGTTTTTAAGAAACAATAACTATCAAAAGATTGACACTTGTTTATGTCTAAATTCAAAGTGAAGTTAATTTCAGTTACCAAAATTCGATTAAATGGTAAAAATATATACTAATTAAACTTTAAAACCAATTAAAAAGATAATCTATCAATAAAAAAATTTATATTAAAACACAGTTTTGAATTAAAAAACAATATTTTTCACTATTAATTAAAAAAATAACATTATCGAAAAAATACCAAAAATCTACACACATTAATTTTTGATGTCCCCATTCTAAATAAGTATTTTATTTGGTAGAATAAAATTTATTATAGTGAAAAAAACAATATTTAAAGAGGTTTATCTATTAAAAGGCGATAAATTGACCTTTTAAAGTAATTTATTCTTAACATTATATTCATTCATATTTTAAGCCCCTAACGTTTTATTGGATTAATGTAAATACATTTAACAAACCATGTATAATCATATTGTAGTTAGTTTTTTTCATTCCCGCCAATAAAATTTATAGGAGTTAACTACAATTTAAAATAATAATATTATATTATTAGTGTGAAACATAAGATTTCAATGAAACCCGTTGTTGCGTATCGGGTATGCTATCGAACATAGAATCCCATTTAATGTAAAATTAATATTTAATTCACAAATATTAATAAATATAAAATATTTCTTATTATTTATTTACCTGGGATGTTACATCCTTCTCCCCTTTTGGGAATTGCGTCCTCACAATTTTAAAACTTCGTTTGGATACATCACTCAAATTCACACATCAAAAAAGAGTCAGCAAAACGGTCAATTTAAAATAAAGAAAGAAAAGTACAATGGTCACCTGAGATAACCCGTACAACGATTCCATGTAAGAAAACAATGATATGGAAGAGAGACCAAACGGTCATGTTTTGATGGATATTTATAGAAAACATGATTAGGAGAATGTTAACCACAATAAAATCAAACACATATGTTGTGTTAAACAAACATTGATTACCCAGTTGGAAGCATAAAGCAACAACATTTTGGTTTTAAATTCCTTTTCATAATATAGAGGAATTAATTTACTATAGAGAATAATAACATAAGTAAATATACTTATCTTGAAGTAGACTTTCTTCCTTGAATATGTTTCTACCAAAATCTAATCTTTTTTCCAAACAAAGAGCATTCAAAAATACATTGTCACGTCAAAAGCACAAGAATCATTTTTTTAAAATCCCATAATCCACAAAAAAGAACTATATATTTTTCTTGCCTTTAGACATAAACTAAAGCCAAAATGGCTAGTGCGAGATCAGATAATACCCCAAAAGGATATTCTTTTACAAAAATAAATACTAATCTTAATATCTAAATTTTTTAAAACAATACCCAATGTTCAACCAAGACAATTAAATAAAGAACTGTCCATAAGATTCTTAAAAATTATTCAAAACTATTATTGATGCCCAAATATCATAAGGATTTAATTACATAGTATTCCAAGGTAAATCTTATCATTTATCTCCAAATAAAATCAGTTACTCATAAAATCTCATATTGAAAAGTAATTAACCAAATCACATATTCTCCATGATAAGTTAATCATTTTCATAAATAAACCAAAAAAATGTATGTCCAAAATAAAAACATAGATTCTTACCAACTAAAATTTCAATCATTATTCAATAATGTAAATCCCATAGTATTCTATCTCCCTTAATAATATAGTGTTTCCTCAAAAGACAGAACATCTTCAACAATAACATTTATCACTTAATCACTAAATCATTTTTCTAATTAAGTATATCCATTTGATAAAACAAAGGTTCCAAAAATTAACTTATTATGGTTCCATAATAACATTTTACTAAAATAATAATTAATACTAAAGTGGGACTTCATGTAGGCTAGTGGTAGTCTATGCACCCTTGTCGCCCTTCGGTTGTGGGTTTGATTCCTACGGCCTTACCAGAAGCGATGGGTTTTCACCCATCGTATGGGTTGTCCTTTTTATAAAACACAAAAATAACCCTAACATGTTTTAACCTCAATGGTTTCCTTATACATATCAATTTTATCCAAATTCATTATGATCTCAACATCTTAATTCTTGAAGTCTTATTTCACCACCATATGTTAAAATAAAACGATCCCAGATATGAAGAACATTATACCTTGATCATGGTGTCCATTTGGTTTCATCGTCATCTTGTTCATGTAGGTATAAGGGCCATGCATTACAAAAATGATTTAGAGATCCTTCAAAATCATTTCCTTACTCTATCCAAATACACCTTTTACAACATGGTTCATATGGGTGTTCACAAAAAGAAATAGTTTTGGAAAATAATCATTTATGACATATAATTTCAAAACAAATGATAAAACATGATTTCTATAAAATAGTCGAATTGAATTTGAGTTGAAACATTAAATTAATGGTCCTTTTAAAATACCATTGTCATGTTCTGAGATACAATATTATGAAATCAAATATAAATAGGTTGTTCAAGGGTCTACTTCTTCAGAACCATTTTTAAAATCATAATTTTCTTCAAATTCTTGTGATAAGGTAAAATATTTGAAAATTCCTTGATAATATTTACCATTCTTGAAAATATGAGAATATTGTGAAAATTGGATTTTTCTAAATACAAACAATGATCTACTATGTTAAATAGGTATAGTGGAGGTGTTTGATATCTCAAAAAATTGCTTGCAATTGAGTTATATTCTAGAAAATGTTTCACATTCATCCGAACATGACTTTTCAATAATTATTGCAAGCATGTCATCAGGAAGAGATAAGAATGTCATTTGAGTTGCTCCTCCTTCCATCTATCACTGGTATTCCCTGATCTAAAAAAGATATAAATCAAGTATTTAATTGATATAATAGACATAGGGACTAACCATTTGTCGAATGAGAACTCCTAGCCCATAAAGTTGTCTAAACTGACCTCTGATACCAACTATAAGGACCTGGCATTAAACATTACATAATATTGAATTAAATGAATAATTCACATTGAGGATCTTTTTATTTATAGATTTTTAGATAATTATTCCACAACTAATACATAAAAATATGAATATTACATGTAGACACTACTACTCAGTATCCATTTTTCAAAAAAATAAAAACTCTTAAAAAAACATGTCTAGTTCAATGTTTTAGACAGCATGACATTTCCTTGATCCCATCCTTGACCCTATTTATCTTTATGTATTGTGGAAAACAATTCAAAAACATGGGATGAGCATGAAAAGAACAGTAAGGGTTATAAAATAAGGAAAGGAAATATTAACCCATAAATAAATACAAATCAATGAAACAAATACTTTTCAATCATAACATACCTTACGAAATCATATGATTAATGAATAACCCACAGAAAGCAGAAATCATAATGGAAAATTATGAGTTCATACCATAATTACATTGTAGCTATCATAGATATAATAGTCACATTTGAAATAACCATCACAGTATATTCCCTAAGTCTATTAGGATAAACATTTAGGTTTACCTCGGTCACGTTACCCAATGCATTGGAGAGCTATCTCAGGGTCACCCGCCCTAGGATTATCACGGAACCACTTGTATACATAAACAACACCCAATAACCAGAACATATTCATAACACATAACATAAGAATACAATAATGATAACATTTACACAAACCATTCACAATATATCAAATCAAGATATTGAAATAAAAAATAATTTATCAAATCATTTTTAAAACCATTTAAAACATTTAATAAAGTGATTTTTGAATCAACGTGTTCCATACCACTTTGAAGATTTTAAATAAATTGTCATTTGAAAAAATTAATCTCCATATAAATAAATATAAAACCCATTTTTAAAACATCAACATTAATGAGATAGGTTTAGAAGAATTAATCATTAAAACATTTATAATAATATTTTAGTTAAAGTGTTTATTTAAAAAAAGGAGATGCTTGAATACAAATAATTGAAGAATAACATATAATAAGAACTTTAGAATATCATGAGAATAAAGGGATTCATGATATAATATTTCAAAGGATATTATATACACCATATAAGAGTGAATTGGTGCATAATAAAAATGATGTTTTAGTGGAAATGTAAATTTAGGTGGAATCCATTATAAAGATAGTATCCTTAAATTAAAGACAAATCAATAAAATAATTTTTTGTAAAAAATATAAATACACCATGTATAAGTGGATATAAAGTGTAAAACAATAATAGGTCATTCCCACATATTCATAGGATAACATATTCAAATGTACATGTTGAACCCAAAGAATTGAAATTGGGTGAAGAAGTTCCTTTGTAAAAATCCGACAGCCTAACGGCGTAACATTAAATTTATGAAAATGATTTGGTGAGATAAAAAGGGTATCTAATCACTTGGAAATAAGTTTTACATCAATAATGATACTTAATAACACATAACAACATAATAATATGTAAATTAAAATACATAACAAAAAGATGTCTTTTAAAAAGAGGAGGGTGAAAGGTTCCCTTATAGATTGGGTAACATGTGAAAGATACGCCACATCAAAGATGGATAATTTAATGATTATATAAATACCCAAAAAATATAACATATTATAAATTTAATACAATCATGGACAGTACATATTCCACACAAAATGAAATAGTGTCCAATATAGCATGAATGTCACAAGAATTAAAAGTGTGATGAATCACCTTTCCACGTTGTAATCAACTGAGTCGTATGACCAAAAGTTAATAAACACCAAATGAATCATATAATACCATGAATATAATGAAATAATGATAATAAATATCAAATGGATTTAAAAAATACACCACATTCAATGAATAAGTGGAAAACAATGGAAATCTCACAGAATTAAATGTGAGGTAAGAAAATCCCTTACCTTGTGTCTGACTTTACTCAATCATTCTTTAATCTATTAATTAACAAAATAAAGTTAATTTATAGTTTCTTAAGAACCTATTTCATGTTTTTTATTTATTTTCTTTCAATTTTTACCATGTTATAAACATTATGTAATCATTCAAGTTAATAATGTTCGATTTCTCAGTATCTAGTAATAGAGTCACAAATGAACACCATATAGTTACAAGATATTCGCATGGTAAAAATTTCATTATATACAAAATTATATTCATGATTTATATATCATATATATCATATATATACAATATATACTTGTATTTATAATAGTGCATAACATTTTGGACGTAAGAAATGAATTTCATAGTTCATGGAGACGGAAAGCCGTACGTAAGCATTGCCACTACTTTCATTTCTATTTCTTATTTTAATGAAATTAAAACATAATGATACAAATTTATATTATAATTACAGTAAAATATCATATATAATATCATTAAATCCATCCTTTATACATCCCACATATGGCATTAACGAGTCATATCTCTTTGAGGGGGCGGTAGTCCGCACTTCCTCAAATGAAATTATCGCGTTACCCATAATGGAAACAATAATGGTATGCTATAAAATAAAAATGCAGAATCATAATGAAAAAATAAAAATAATATATATCATATATAAATATAGTTTCATCTTAATTTCCACCATGAGAGGAGGTAGGAGATAATCGAACAATCATCGTTTCATGAGGCATTAGTTTTCCATCTAAAGAAACAATGTATTTTTTCACACATTAGATGGAGGTGTGTGTATGTGTAGTTTTAATCCTTCTCATTAAAACATCCTAGTATATTAAGGATACTTTTTTTGTTATAAAATAAATGAATAAAAATATTTTAGGAGTTGGAGAAGTAAAATAAAACAAAATAATTCAAGAGAAACGGTTATCTTTAATTTGGGTAAATTCCTTTGTTTTGAACCAATTTTTTTTGATGTTCCTTATACCTAAAGTAAGGCTTCTATGTGGAAGGGAGGGATTTTGGTATCTTAATTGGGAAAATTCTGGATGAGCCAGAAGGCTTGACAGGTGTGTGGAATTGGTTAGAAATGGTCTTTTTTATATGGGGGAGGAGGGTCTCTTTAGGAAAGTGTGAAAATATTATTTTATTATATAATGATATTCAGTCTCTAAAGGTCCATAAATAATTAGAGTTTAAGATAAGATAACTCATTGTAGAAATATAATAATCAAATAAAAATTGGACAAGTTTTGGATGTTATTTTAATATTTATAATCTTATTTAATTGAATTATTTATTAATGAGGTAAAAACTTCATCATTATTGTGTCATAAATAATGTAATTTATTCGATTTATAAATATTATAAAAAACTAACATGATGTAGGAACACTTTTTATCTTTCCAATGAATATTTATAGTCGAAAAAAACTTATATAACTCCATGTAAAAATTAATTTACAAAAAGATATTTTTTTTTCATTTTTGTCTTTACATTAAATTAATTAATCTAAAATGTCATTATCATTAATAAGTGGCACCATGGGGTCCCGAAATCAACCAAAATATTCCCATGGTCAGCCATTAATCACACAATAAGGTTAGTACAAGTGTTAAGATAATGTTATATTATTATAATATTCTTTTTACCTTGAATTACCTTATTTACCTTTAACTGCGATAAATAAAAGTCAAAAATTAATAATCACCAAAAATTATTTTCATCTTATTGAACAAAATTTTACTTCTTGATATTAACCGTGTCTCTTGTATTTTTAAATTCAACTCATATAAGTGTTAAATTTTCATATAAAATAAAAAATTTGGTTTTTTTAAACTACTACTAAGTTGTTTCAATATTAATCAAAAATCGATGTTTTTCAGAAAAATAAAAAAAATCAGCCTAAACTATAATTGATATATTTAATTCAAAAATTATTTCTATTTTACCAAATTCTAAACACAGAAGGTGCATTAATTAATTGAAAATTAATTCCCTTTGTTAAAACAATTAGTGTGTATTAAAGAAATAATAACTATCAAAAGATTGCCACTTCCTTATGTCCAAATTCAAAGTGAAATTTATTCCAATGAAAAAAATTGTGTTATATAGTAAGAATTTATTTCAATTTTACTTTAAAACAAATTAACAAGATAATATAACTATATAAATAAATTATATTAAAACACAGATTTAAATTAAAATATAATATTGATTACTATTCATTAAAAAAACATTATCGGAAAAATACCAAAAATTTACACAATGTAAATTTTACTATCCCAATTATAAAGAAGGATTTTATTTGGTCAAATCTAATGTGTTATAGTGAAAAAAACATTATTTAAATAGATTTCTCCATTGAAAGGCGATAAATTGACATTTTTATGTAAATTATGCTTAAAATTAGATTCATTCATATTTTAAGCCCCTAACATTTTATTGGATAAATTTAAATACATTTTTACAAAGAAGTATGATCATATTTTAGTTAGTTTTGTTCATTTCTGCCAATACAATGTCTAGGAGTTAAATACCATTTAAAATAATATATTATATTATTCGTGTGCCATGTGAGATTTCAAAGAAATGTTGTAGCGTATCTGGTACGCTATCAAACATATCAACCCATTGAAAGTAAAATTAATATTTAATTCACAAATATTAAGAAATTTGAAATATGTTATATTCTTATTTTTACCTAGGATGTTACACTCAACCTCTTCTATTCTCTCAGTTTTCCTTTCTAGATATTCATCCTTCATTCCCCCATATGTATCTTATCATAAAATTTTCATATTTGTTTGTTGGCTTCCAAAAAATTTCACTCTCACACTCTGAGCTTCCTAATTCCTCATTGATTTTTCACAGGATAATTAAATATTTTTTCATACAACTAATTTTATAGGAGGATTCATCTTATGGTTTTGTTTGTAGATTTTTGGGACTACGAGAAAGATTAACAATGCTTTTTCTCAATAATAGGCACATCATGATTCAGTAATCTTTAGAGAATGACTTGGTCTACACATAGTCCAATTCTCTCCACATCTACAATGTACTATATTTATTATTATTTATGAGTACTTAATATTTTAACATCAAACGTGATTCCCCAACTATGGCGATTTGGGTTAGATTTTAAGACCCCCCCTCTTCCTTTTCTATATTATCCCACTATTTCAATTCTTGGTAATTTTGTTCGTATATATTTACATACTAATAGTACAACTAGAACATCATTCCATTCTGTTTCTATGAAAAATATTCAATGAAGTCATTGTTTTATAAACTCTAGTATAGAATGTTTTGATAACAGTTGAGTAATAGTTTTGTTATAAGAAACCTTTTTACCTTTAGTCATGCATTTATTTTTTCTCTTCATTCAGGAAAACATGTTACATGAATGCAGTTTGTAGGGAAGGGTTCATGAATCACTACCAAAAGACATATTAATTATTTGGATGTATTGGCAAGGGTATGGTGTCCATTTATAGTGAAGGTCACAAGGAACATGTTTAAATTTTTTTTATTCTATTGATCGATGAAGTAATTAGGATGTAGCTCACTTAGGATCACTTGAGGGTAGGGAGTCTAATGGGTAGAAGTTCCTACTAGTCTCACATAATAACAACTTATGATGAACTAAATAGAATAGGTTCTCACCATATAGAAGGACAAACATCAGTTAATTCCATATTTAGGAGTATTATATTGATATAGTAGAATGAGATGTGATTTTGAGGTAGTGTGTGCACCAAGGCCCATGCAAATTAAAATAAATGCAGCAATGGAGGCACCCAATGAAGAGGAAGTGAGAACTGATATTGATGATAAACACAATGTGGTGTTATAAGTGGCATGTGAGGAATGTGAGACATTCATTATAACGCTTGTAGGCAATTAGGGAAGGGTGAATGCAATAAGAAGGGGGAGGATAAGAGGGAGTATCTCGATTATTAATATTTGTAATCTCTTTGATGATATGGAGGTTGAATATAATGTTCAATGAGAAGGGGATCAAATACAAGAAATAATGTGAATCCAAAACCTAATACCAGTAGAGGACTTCTCTAATAGCCAAACGCTTTATGGGTCAAATTTGGCAGATGCGATATCTAGCCATGTATCAATGGACATTTTTGATGGAGTTCATGTAAGAATCTGATACATCCCATGGATAAGGTATGGATGGAATAAAAAAAATTCATTCAGGGATATGCATCATGTTAAAAGGGTAATCGGTATAAAAGACATTAGGACTGATCTTAGTTACCTAATATGATGGAAACATGGTCTGGTAAGAAGAATAAGATGAAAGATAGTGAATCCATGTCTCATGGCTAGGAAGGAAAGAAGAGTTTGAATCTTCATAGTTAAAATTAGATAATTGACTCTGGCGATTCAAAGGAATATGAAATAGGTAGTGGTATAATGGAAGATATTATTTATGAATATGATGTATCTAATAGTAAGGTCAGGGAGGAAGTTAAGAAGGATGTGGAGTGGAGTCTTGGGATATTTTTGTTATTTTCAATGAAGAAATGTTAGAGGAGGCATCTAAGATCAATGATTCATTGGAGAAGTTCTAGAGGGTGAATCAGAGGACGATTCAAGTGGAAACTAATAATGAACAATGTTTATGGATAAGAAATATAGATTTTATTTTGATAGGTGGATTCAAAAAAAAGAAATATTAATGTCGAAGTGTATATGAAAACTATGGAATAGACACATTAAGTTTTGAAGACCTCATCAAGGATATCCCAAACCTGAAGACCACTACACTTAAATAGAGGTTATACAGAGGTAAGTATACTAATAGAATTAAAATCCATTTCAGTGATTCTGTGATTTCATAATGTGTATTTTCATTAGATGTTCATAACAAGAAATGTTTCCCAATTTTTTTAATAATTTGATTTAAAAAACAGAAAATTTTTAGTTAGGTTATAATGACCATATATGAAAATTATAATAAATTAAATGAATATTTATTATGAATGAATAAATAATAAAATTTAAACATTATTAAACATTATTGTTGAATAGGTAATAATAAATTCATTAATGTAATAAATGAGTGATGTTTAATTAAAAAATGAATAGTCATCAAAATAATATAAAAATTGCATGAGTTTTATTAAGTATATAAAATATTAAAAAAATAAAAATGTATATATATATATATAAATAAATTGAATATATACTAAATATGTAAATTACATCTATATTATATACATTAAATCCTAATGAATATATATGTATAAATAAATATTAAAAATAATAAAATTAAAATAATATTAAAGGAATAAATACCAAAGCTAAATAAATTATAAACAAAAGATAAAAATTAGAAATATTAGTAGCGAATAATTAATAATAAATAATATTTATTAAATGAATTTGAGAAAAAAAGAAGAAATTAAAAATTAAAAAATTTATATATTGAAAAAATATTAAAAAAGAGCAAGTACTTTTAATTAATAAAATTATTTAAAAAGTAAAAACAAATATATGATAAAATGAAAATGTATAATTTTTTATTAACTAAATTGCATCGACATTAAAATAATTAAATATTAATTAATATAAATATATAAATACTTATTAAAAATGATAATATTATAAAAAAATAACATTGAATAATTAAAAATGAATAAATTAGAAAAAGTAAAAAAATAATATTATTATTTATTACATAGTAAATAGAATTAATAAATATAAAAAAAATTTAAAAGAAAGAAATAGTATATTTTTAATAATAATATAATATATGAATAATATTCACTTATTAAAAATGATATATATATTACAGAATGTTAACAAATATAATTCTAAAATAAATATTAGAAGTTAAATATATTGAAGAAATATTATGTCTCTATTTTTTATATATAAAAATGAATTTCATATATACGTATTTTTTTAATTAATTGAAAACACATTGGATTTATGTTAAATAAAAAAATAAATCACATTTAATTAAATGTCCATTACTTGATACAATTAGTTTATATTTTTATTAAATATTTATTGTTAATTATAAACTATATTTCACTAACTATATGACTTATTTAATGTAAATTGAAAAAAAATTATTATATTCATCAATATATTTTCAATTATTATATATATTTACATATATATATTGATATATATATATATATGTGAATATATTTTAATATTAAAAATGATAAATATATTAATGAAAATTTATTTATAAAAATGTAAAGATTAAAAAATTAGAAAAAATATTTAATATCATTAAATTAAAAATATGAAGAAAAAAATTATTCCTAAAAAATCACACAACATTTATTTATGAACACTAATAAATAATACATATGGATTAATGTGAATATGTTATTTTTCATTTCAAAAAAAATCATGATGCCCTTATCATTACAAATAAAGGACCCCTTTATCATCGCTGAGAAATGGCCACTATATTAGCTCTTCTGTTAGTGCCTGTAAAGACCATGGAAGCTGGTGAAAAATATAAATTCATTGACCATCCGAATAACATAAATAGATGACAAGCATTAAATTAAATATGAATATATATATTATAGAAAGACTAAAAAATAAAAAAATTCATCCCACTATCATTTAAATTCAAAATTTATATTCCAAATGATTTCACTGATTTGATATTTACAGTTAATAAGAAAAAATCACAATCTAATATACAAAATCAAACATTTATAGCATAATTTTTTCAACAACCAACCTCTATAAAAACCATTCCATGCAATAAAACAAATGTTTTTTTTGGAAGTGAATACATAAAAAATAAACAACTTATTATTTTAATATAATTCAGATATGATAAATTATATTTTTAATCACTACATATGTAAATGATATATTCCGTTATTTTATTTATTTTATTATTATTTCATGTACTGTTACTTTTATATTAGTCAATATTTATTAAATATAATATTAATTAATATTTATATAATGATTTATTAATTACATTTTGAATTTGTAATATAAAAAAATTATGTTGTTATTTACATAATATGTTAATGATATTTTAGTTACTAAATATTTTTTTACCTAATTTTTAGTAAAAATTATTTCATTAAATAAAATTAACATTTTTTTTATTGAATTCATGAACATTGATAATACTTAGCACATTGTGTGTCAGATTAACGAATGGTCAAATCTTACAAATCATTAATTATTGAAGGATCATTATCATAATTTTTTAAAATAATATGAGGTCATTTACTCTACATTGATAATGAGACACATGTTTTAATCGTAAATTAATATTTTATACAGAAAACACACAGTTGGAGTCACACCAACCACATCATATGTCTAATTGATGTGCAGTAGATTAATAAATGTCATAAATGGATTATGGACAATCTTGAATATTTCTTAAAATAACTAGATATCATTTACTCAATTAAGATAATATGATGCTCAATTTAAACTAAAATAAAATATTTATATTTGAAACACACACATTGTGTTATAATGAAAACAACACGTGTTGGATGGACTTGAGGTTGATTCATTTACAGTAAGAATGTACTATGGATCATCATCGTAAATTTTGAAAACAATATGAGTTTTTTTCATTTTTTCTGCTATGTGATGTATGTTTTGAACAAAAATTACACTTCTATAACGAAAACAAACAATTTAAGGCATATTTACCACATTGTGTGTTGGATTAACGTGTGATCAATTAATATAATAAAAAATTAATTATGGATCGTTTTAATAATGTTAAAAATAATTAGTGATTGTTTTCATGATTTTGGCTATTTGAAATGAATTTTAATAAAATGGAACCTTTATATTGTAAGAAATAAATTAGAGTCATTGTATACACATCGTTTTCCATGATGACATGAGATTGATTCCAACATTTCAGGTATGAATTATGGATTTTCTTACTAATGATTAAAAATAATCAAAGGACATTTTATTAATTTTGGATATGTGATGCATGTTTCAAACCCAAATGACACTTTCTATATTTAAAAAATACACGTTGTATCATAAATAACATATCAAAAGTCTTATTGAAATTAAATCCTTTAATGTACATCTTGAATGTATTATGTTTTTCTACTAATGTCTCAAAATAATCAATGTTTTTTCTTTGTTTTGGCTATGTCACAAATGTTTTATACTAAAATTATACTTTTATATTTAAAACATGCAATTTGAATCATATCAAGAACATAATGTTTTGAGTTTACATGTACTCAATTCCAAATCATAAAAAATAAATTATTTATCATTTTTAGTAAAATTTAAAACAATCCCATTTCATTTTATTGTTTTCGAAAATGTGACACTAGTTTTATGTTAAATGACACTTTTTTATTTAATAAATCCCCTTGAAGTCTGTAAAGACCCATATTTTCAAATTAATGTTTTTTAAAAATATATAAAATTATTATGAGTCTTTAAAAATTGACAGCGTGTGATTCCGAGATACGGTGTGCTCGAAATGAATTTCTGATCATTTTTTATGGTATGTTTAATTAATGCACAAGAAGTGTTCTTTATCATTTGAATCAGTGCTCAGATTAAAAATCCAATGGTGCCATTGAATACGTAGTGCACATATTCACATAAGGGAGGATTCACTTTGACCACAGCTGGTCATCAGAAAAAGTTAATTTTTGGACATTTAAGAGAATAATAAAATAACAAAGATATTTTATTTTTCCATTTATTTTCCTCCAATTGAACAAGTGGTAGTGGTGGGACCAACGATATTTCAAGCCATTAATTGGCCTGACTCTTCAATACTTATAAAAACACCATTGGGATTTGGGAGGTTCATTCAATAAATGAACCTAAAAAATTCCCATCTATGTTACATAACTTCCCCATATCCTATTTATATAGAGCTCGGGGTAGAGTATTGGCACAACTTCACCAAAAAACAAAAGCTCTAGTAAAATACTATGATTCCAACCACTTGGTGGACAAGGTCAGTTCTAGTGGGTTGTAAAGAATGCCACTGAATCATGAACTGACGAACACCGGCTCCTCCTTAAAAGTATGCATTCTTAATCGAATATTATTGGAAGGTTTATATCTAGTCTAAATTCAAATGTTTTTGAATTCATATACTAATCTCTTTCTATCAAGATGATGTAGATGGTTCGGGGAAAAAAATCAAGGCAAAAACCCTCTGTTACTTGTTTTACCAATGTGTTCTACGCGGGTTTTTTTGGATTGGACAGATTATGGAATAGAGGGACATGTAGTGAAGAGGGTGTCCCGAGAGGGCTGTTGGTACCTTCAGATGAAAAAATTGTCCTTCGGAGCTCACCCAGTGACCCGAGGAAGACTTTCGATGCGACACTATCACAAAATCACTGGTGACTGGTGCCAGTAGGTGAAGGCATCGACCGACAATGGCCAGACATGATGGAGGAGGTGGCGCACGATCGCACACTGCCAGAAAAGGGGGCCGCACCATATTGCCGCGATGGTGGGTTAGGACCCGCTCCATGCATATCCTGTTGGTGACCTGGCAGTGCCTCATGGTACCGTTGTATTGATTTCCTAATGCGGGGAAATGCCCCCCCCCACTCCCATGCTAGCTAGGGTGGACCCTTCTCCAGCCGGCCGCGCTTCTAGTGGGCCGGGTTGCGCAAGCCTAGTGGGTCATTCCCCTACGTAGGTTACGTCGGGCCAGCCTAGTTGGCTCTTTACAAAGGCAGGTCAGGACATTCCACTGCCCACCCCAACTGGGCAAGCCCAGGATGGGCTGGATCTGTCCCAGAATGGGTCGGTCCGAATCGGTCTGATTGGGTCGGACCGTACTCGGACCCTTGAAGGCTAAGTTTATCTAAAAGAATTATAACTTGTGAACCATGCGCCCGTTTGATGAGCCGTCTACGGACCCGGGATTCTTTTTCTAATATTTCCATTTTGGTATACATTACTCAGGTGTTCATGAAATTTGGAGTTTGGTCATGATGGATCCAACTTTAATCCTTTCTGGCCCTCAGTACTAAAATGTCTATATGTCATAGATCAAGCATCTAATTGATCTGTCATCTATAACATTGGAACCCTTATAATATGGAGATCCTTTGGAAAACATCTTCTTGGTTCCTTGTACTAGTTGAAATATGACTGATGACTTGGTTCTACCAGAATCAAGTTAGCTATGAGTGGGAATCATGTGGCTGGTTGTGACATAAAAGAGAAGAGCAACCAATGTAGGTCATCATGAGAATCTCTAGAGTGGGATGATCTACCTGTAATACTAATCATCCGTACCTCGGTTTTAGAGACCTTGTGTGAATCATCATCATAGTGACCTGATGTGGATCATCATCATAGTGAACCTAGGTGGATCAACATCATATCTAACCTGTGGGGATCAGAATCATAGTGACCCTGTGTGGATCAACATTTTAGCTACCCTGTGTGGATCAAAATTCAAGAGAACATATAAGGATCAATAGTATCATGACCCAATGAGGACCCGCCTTATATTAGATTTTCATGGAACAATGACTCACATCCAAGAGTGGATAAATAATAGAACAAATTATTATGGATTAGTTGTGGATCTTCAAAATGGAATAAGATGATATTGTCTATGTGTAATCATCTATATTCCTAATATCTAAGATTTATACCTAGTGTGATCTGAATATTACATTTTTTTGTGATTGAGGTCTTGATTTGTGGTTTTTCAATTGTGGAACTATGGGAGACCATTAGGGGTCTTGGGGTCCCAACTGAGTATTGTTATACTCCCCATTGCTCTGGCTTTGGCCGCACGTTATTGTGTCTTGTGTAGCTGATGAGTAGTTGGGACGAGACATGGGAGAGCTATGAACATGCGGTACAAGGAGGAGACATGCTAACATGGAGTGTTGTGGAGATGATATATATCTTCCATTTATGTAGGATCCCTAGTGGATGATCCATGTGATGTTTTATCTTTTCATTTGTAATTGTAATTTTCATTTGCGCTTCTATTTATGCCCCATTACATTCAATACACTTTTTACTACAACAGTTTACTTCATGGATGCTTCTTGTTATGTTCATAGATTGTGTGTTTATACCGGTTTAAATGCAATTCTTTCCCATTATAGAAATACACCATTTTTGGGATTGTCACCAACCCATTTCCTTTGGAAGGTGGGCTTTGGGTAGTCACAAAACGAGGCCTGAGGGACAGTTCTTGATAAATTGCTATTAGAGGAGTTAGTTCTAATAAAGAACATGGACACTAATATTTTAATAAAGCAATAGTGTTTCATGTTTTGTGTGTGGGTTTCAGTTCGGGGAGTCCATTTTTTGTGCGTTAGCTAACATATCCATACACCAGGACCATGAATTCAGATTTCTGACTCTGTGCACGAAAACAATGATTTTTTGTGTTTTGAATGTTTTTTATTTTCGATCTCTTTGATTCAACTGACTAGGTATATCTTATTATCTTTGGAACACCTGTTTTCATTCAGGATTCCTCCATGTAGATAACCAATAAGGATTTATAAGAGAGTACCGAAAGATGGCCCACTGAGTAATGAGGCTTCATTTCAGACCCTCTTATAGTGTTAACAACTTCAGATGGTGTTCTAGCAGCATCACTACCCATTGGACAACCATTGCCACCATCCCCACCAGTAGATAGTGCACGCCGACTGAGCACATTGCATGGGTTTCAGTGGTAGAGGCCTCTGGGGTTCTGAGGTGAGACAGATTTGCAGGTGGCTAAGGAATGGTTGATGGTTGTGGCCAGAGTTTTCTACCTAGTAATGACACTAGCCGACCAGATGGTGATTCTATCTATCCACCTTTTTCAGGGAGCAGCAGGGAGAGGGTGGAGCCAAACTCTCAAGTCACATGATGAGGCAACCCTCACTTGGGATGATTTTGAGAGCCTTTTTAGGGTAGAGTTCATCCTAGTGACTCTACGCTCTATGCGTGTACATGTGTTAATACACATAGAGTAGGGGATATTATCAATGGCCTATTACTCTGTGAGATTCATTGACCTCTCGTGTTACTCCACCGACATGGTGAAATACCCTTTCATAAGGGACCAAACCTTTGAGCAAATACTGTGACGGGATATTAGAACTTTGATGGTATCTTTTAGCATCCAAACACATTTTGGAATGCCTTAGAGAGCACTATTAGTGAATATATTCTTTATTGTGAAGACACCGATGATGATACCCACCACTAATAAACACGTAGCAGATTAATCTGCAGCTGGTAGTAGGGATATGACATAGAGGAAGAACCAGAGAAAAAATTATGGTGGATGACCACGATATGTATGGTCAGAGGTGTGAGGCTCACGAGATAGAGCATGCCCATAGATGATCAGATTTGGCTTCCCATGTGATGGGTAGGGTCACATGGCTCGCGACTCCCCAACCAGCTACAATGAAGACTAGCAGATAGTCGAGGGACCATCGAGGTAGATGCATATATTTGAGCGAGGAGTTCTGTAGGGTAGTAGATGTGGAAAAGGAGATAGACATGTAGTGGGTGTTGGACGATAGTTTGAGGTTCTACCACCACCACCTCTAGGTGGTCCACCCCGACCATAGTGAGTAGGTGGACACGGATAAGATGAGCTCTAGGAAGCTGAGTCCTACAACCATGATGCTCCATAGATGATTTGAGTTACAATTTGTTGCCACATCACCATAGTTGCAGTACTTATTGTCCCAAGTTCCAGTCACTCATTCATTTACATGGCTCTCATTCGATGCTCGGAGATTTATGTGGAGCCCTTGGCTCAATCCATGCAATTATAGACTCCTACAAGAGATGAATAGATGATTACACACTGCATTTGGTAGTGTGAGATTACTCTAGGAGGTGAGTGTTCGACTGAGATCTTCTAGTAGTGGCGTCAAGACCATATGATGACATCTTGTTTATGAACTAGTGATCCATAGTCAGTGATCAGATTTATATTATTAGGTGGAATTTATGGTGTGAATATGAGGATGGGTCCATGTTTTCTTTCACCAGTGAAAAAGGATCCTTTTCAATACAAGAAGGACTTCCCTGGAGGAGGGTTGAAGCCAATCACACATCGGTTTGATAGCCTTTTTATCAGACCAAGTGATGTTGAGAGTCTGAGCTACCCTGTAGTGGTGGACTAGTATGCTGGTGTCATTTCTAAGGATGTTCTGGGACTACTTCCATATATAGAGGTAGACTTTTACATCAACATGTACCCTGGGAGGACACTGAAATCTAGACCAGCATATCTGATGGCTCCAATATTGATTCGTGAGTTACGGGTACAACTGGACGACTTGTACAGAAAGGGGTTCATATTGCGCATTGTTTCTCCATTGGCAACCCCAATTTTGTTCTCTGTGATGGAATATGGGAGTTTGAGACTCTTTGTGGACTATTGGCGTCTGAACCAGGTGATCATGAATATCATGTATGCACTTATTTGTGTGGATGACATTTGCGATCAGCTGAAGGGAGCTCGATGGATTTCAAAGATTGACCTCAGATCAGGCTATCATCATCTCTATGTATGAGATGAGGATGTGCAGATGATGGAAATCAGATGTTACTCAGGAAACTACGAGTTCTTGGTTATTACATTTGGCATTACCAACACCCCTAAAAGTTTCCATGAGACCCATTAACTGGATTATTCCACCATACCTCGATCGCTTTGTGGTTTTCTTCATCGATGACATCTTGATATACTCAGTGTCAGAGGATGAGCACGCTTATCATATAAAAATTGTTCTGGATACACTCTGAGTGCACCAACTTTATGGTAAGCACTCAAAGTGCCAGTTCAGGATACGAGAGGTCCACTATCTAGGACATGTTATCTTGGAAGCTGGAGTTGCAGTGGTTACAATGATGATATTGGTAGTTCTTTCTTGCGATCCACCCTGGAGTGTGACTGAGGTGCAGAGTTTTATGGGATTGGATGGGTACCACCAGATATTCATACTCAAATTTTCATGAGTTGTGGAACAATTTTTTGTGTTGAAGAATAATGGAAATCCCTTTGTATAGATGAAGATATGTCAGCATAGTTTTCATGAGTCGAGGCTGAGACATATGAGTGCCCCCATAGTGAAGCTACCAGTGGAAGGTGTTTGGTATGTAGTCTACTGTGATGCATCGGGTTCCAGACATGGATGTGTCAAGATGAAAGAGCATGTAGTGATTTTTTAAGGTTCTCGAGAGCTGATATACAATGATCAAAACTATGCTACCCATGACTTGGATTTAGCAGCAGTGGTCTTCGCCTAAAAGATGTGGTGACATTAAAAAGTGGGCGAAAGTTTTACAGTCTATTATGATCACAAGAGTTTCAGGTATATCTTATCACATAATGACATGATCTTGAGATAGAAAGGTTGGTTAGAGTTCCACTAATACTATGAATTTAAGATAGTTTACACAATTGGGAAGGGGAACATCATAACATATGCACTCAGTAGGATGTTTGGTCTACAGTTTCTGACTGAGCCAATAGAGCAGTGAGTCGTATTGCAGATATCATTTATGGATAGAGATGCATAATCTTACCTCCAATAAATTACAGTCACTTCCCCAATTCATCAGCATTTTGGGAGGGAAATCATGGGGACATTAACTCTGAGGCTCGACATTCCCAAATATCCTCAAGACATGCACCAGATAGATTTTCTGAATGTTTTAGGAAATAATCTTCTTCAGTGGATACATCGTGGTTCTAGTAGTTCTACGGGGGATGTATTGAGTGATTTCCATACATTCACTTTGGCATTACTTCCTGGGGTGTATATGATGTACCCAAACCTCCAGCATCTGCATTGGTGTCCAAGGATGAAGAATGAAATGGAAGAGTTTGATTCATGACCCCTCACTTGTTAGTAAGTGAAGGCTGAGCATCAAGTTCGTGAAGGCTTAGCACAACCACTAGAGGTGCCAAAGTTAATGTCGGATGGTATCTCCATGTACATTGTTATAAGGCTTCCACCCACATCCAATGGACATGATTCCAGATGGGTGATCGTTGACAGACTCACTGAGTCATCCCATATCCTACCCATCTGAGAGTAGCGATCCGTAGAGGTATTGTGACACCTCTACATACAAGATATTGTATGGTTTCATGGGGTGACTTTGATGATTGTCTCTAACTATGACACATGTTTTACATGCCGGTTGTGGAAGGGATTACATGCGGTGTTCCGGACTCAGCTATGTTTGAGAACTCCCTTTTATCCACGGATGGATGGTTAGATGGAGAGGACAATATAGATACATGAGGACATGTTTCAAGCTTGCATCCTATATTTTGTCCATAGTTGGGAGGATAACATTCCCTTGGTGGAGTTATCATACAACAACCACTATCACTCCACTATCGGTATGGAACAATTTGAGGACTTGTTCGGTCGACCATGTAGGTCATCTCATTGCTGGACACACCCAGGGGAGTCAGCACTTATGGGATAATAGTTATTATGTGCTACCACTAAGATGGTGCAGATCATCCAAGAGTGGATGAAACCTTCACAGAGTACACATAGGTCTTATACTGACAGGAGACAGAAACATTTGGTGTTTGAATAGGGAGACCATTTCTTCTTATGGGTCTCATGTCAATAAGTTTTATAGAAATTTGGCTGGTGTTGAAGTTATCTCTAAGGTTCATTTGGACCTTTTCACGTTCTTAGCCAAGTTGGCGAGGTGTCATATCACCTTACTCTTCCCCCACAGATGCTCCTTCTGCATAATATTTTCCATGTGTCATAACTAAGGAGGTAAATGAATGATCCAACACATTTCATCGGCTGGAGCGAAATGTACATCGATGACGGGGCGAAAATTACATAGGTTCTAATAAAGATTGAGGATTGGCATGAAAAGGTCTTTAGTGTATGATTTAACCCTCTAGTTCTCGTTCATCGGAAGCACGAGGAAATCCATGATAGCACATGTGAGCGGGAAGCTCAGATTCGTGCACAGTACCATCATTTGTCTCCTTAGTCAATGTTGTGGATTTCTGGACAAAAATCTCTAATGTGGGGAGAATGTAATGACCCTAATTTTCCATTTAATATTTTTTTTAAAAAATATATGGAATTAATAATAGTTTGAAAAAATTTTGGCCACGTGATTCCAAGGCCTAGTGTGTTCAAAATGAATTTCTGAATTTTTTAGGTACATTTAGTAAATGTGCGGGTGGAATTTTCTATCTATTGAATAGGTGATCAAAATATACATTCAATGGTACTATTGAATCCACAACATAAAGATTCACATAAGGAAGGTTTCACTTCGCCCACATAAGGTCAGAAAAGAAGATAATTTTTTGATTTTTAAAACATTAATCATATAACAATGTTATTTTATTTCTATATTTCTTTTACTCTAATGGAAAAACAGCGGTGGTGGGGCCAATGAAATGTCAAGCCATTAATTGGCTTGACTCATCAATCATTGTGAAACAACCATTGGAATTTGGTAGGTTCATTCATTAAATTAACATCATAAATTCCCAACGGTATTATTCCCCCTCCCCCTCTTCTATTTATATGGTGCTTGAGGTACATTATTGGGACAATTTCACCAAGAGATGATGCTATGGTAAAATACTGTGACACCAACCACATGGAGGATGGGACCAGTTCTACTGGGCAGGGAAGAATGACACCGAATCACGAACCGATGAACACTGACTCCTCCTCAAATGTGGACATTCTTCAACAAATCAGGTGGTAGGGTTTATTTCTTGTCTAAATTCAAGAGTTGTGGAATTAGTGTAGTACCCTCTTGCTATAATGCTAATGACAAGGGAACGGGCCAAAATACAAGTCTTGGACCCTCTGCTAATTGTTTTACCAACGTGTTATTCATGGGATTTGGTTCATATATTATGGATTATAGAATAGAGGAACAAGCGGTGAAGAGGGTGTTTGGGGGGGGACGTTGGTACCTTTGAATGGAAAAACAGGCCACCGGAGCTCAAACAGTGACCTGCAGAATACCACCAGTGTGGCACTGGCACAAAAGCACTGGAAACTGGTGCGGGTGGGAGAAGGCGGTGGTGAGAAAAGTCTAGCTGCGAAATTGGGGGCGGGGTACCGATGCGTGCCACCAGAGAAGGGTGTCTTGGAATATTGTCACGACAGGTAGTGGCGGCCAGCACCGGCCTGCCGCGAGAGGAGGTGAGCGGCGCGCCATCACACACTACTGAATATTATTGCGGCTCGGAAGATAAGATGGAGGGGTGAGACCCACTCCATGTAGGTACCGTGGGTGACCTAGTGGCACCACGTGGCGCAGGCAGCACTGATTTCTGTACGGGGGTAAATACCCCACGTGCTTGCTGGGGCGGACCCTGCTCAAGTGGGCCATGCCTCTAAAAGGTCACTCCCTTCGTGGTTCAGGCCACGTGAACCCAATGGGACGCACCCTTATATAGGGTAGGACATTCCATTCCAGTGGGATGCACCCTCTGTTTGCCGAGCAACACGTGCCCATTAGGCCCCACCCCTCCATGGGCGGTGTCACACTCCTCCTGTGGGCCGCACCGCCATGGCGGATCGGGCTAGTCCAGGTCCCAAAAGGCCAACCCTCCATGGGGCCACTGAATCGGGCCGAAAGAGGCTATCTCGGGTAGGTTTGAGTCAGACATGGACCCCTTCATGCCCAATTTCTCTAAAAAGCCATAACTTGTGAATCGGGTGTCCGTTTGACAAACCGGCTGCGATGCTGGGATCCTTGGACTGAGATAGTCCTTTTTGTATAATTCACATGAGTTTTTGAGAATGGTGTAGTATGTCTGGGTTGGATCGAACTTGAATCCATCAGGGTCCTTAGTACTAAAATTCTTATATGTCACAGACCGAGCATCTGATTGAAGTGTCATCTATCGCATTGGAACCCTTACGATATAGTGGTCCTTTGGGATACATAATCATGGAACGTCAAATAAGTTTAATTATGAACAACTTCATGAGGATAGGTTTTCCCATAATTAGGATATCAATTAGGAGGAATCATATGGCTGGTTGTGACATGATGAAAATGAGAGACCAATGCAGATCAACATCAAAAACTCCAGAGTGGGTGGATCTGGTTGTAAAAATAATCATCCCTGCCTCTATACTAGCCAACATGTGTGGATCAGCATTATGGTGACTCTATTTGGATCTACATCATAGCGACCATGTGTGTATTATCATCATAGAAAATCTGTGTAGACCAGCTTCATTGCAACCTTGTGTGGATCATCATTCTAGAGACTCTATGTGGATCATCATTCTAGTGATCTTGTGAGGATTAGCAGTAGCATTACTCGATGAGGACCATCCTTATAGTGTCCCATCATCGAAAAATGACTCATGTCCTATAGTGGATTAGTAAAAGAAAAACATCATGCAGATTAGTTTTTGAACTTTTAAATGGAATAAAAAGATATAGCTTAAGACTAATCATGTAACAGCCCAGTCCAGCCCCTGATCATTATATTGTATTTTTTGGGCCTATCCCACAAGATTTTCTCCATAGGTTATGTCCCTCAGACACCCCATATGAAAATCCTCATGATATAATGATTGAGGGACCACCCAGGGAGAGACAGAGGTTCGACCAAGGAGGTCCTCAGGGAGAAGGCAGACGTGGCAGAGGAGTTGTCCATGCAGCTGGCAGTGGACTATTATATGAGATGTTACAACCACCGCCACCAGCAGGTCCACCCCAACTATAACAAGTAGGTGGATAGGGGCGAGCTCAGCTTTAGGCAGCTGAGGCCTACGATCACGACACTCTCGAGATGATACGAGATACGATGTGTGTCGACACCACCTTATCTGAAATATTCATAGACATAGGTTTCAGTCATTATTTTTTTGTCACTACCATCGATCCGATCTCGGAGAATCCAAAGGAGCAATTATCTTGATCTTTATGGCAAGAGAATCATATGGGAGTGGATTTGATGATTACGCATTGCTGCCGATAGTGTGAGATTACAATAGAAGGTGAGAGCTTCGACTGAGATCTCCTAGTAGTGGCGTCGAGGCCATACGATGTCATCTTGAGTATGGAAATGTTATCTACAGTCCATGCTCAGATTGACTATCTTAGGTACGAAGTGTGGTGTGTCCGCATGGACGGGATCAGGATTACCTCCATCGGTGAGAAGGGAGCCTTTGCAGCACATGACAGACTTAACCAGAGGAGAGTGCAGCCGATAACTCATCAGATGGCCTACCTTACCCTCACAGCAGTTGATGTGGAGGGTCCGAGTTATCCTGCAGAGGTGGACCAGTACGCGGATGTCTTCCCTGATGATGTTTTGAGTCTATCTCCTCGCAGAGAGGTGGACATTTACATTGACATGTATCCCATGACGACACCAATATCTACACCAACGTATTGCATGTATAATGACCCATACATTACATAAACGGTTATTACTTCAAAATAGAAGCATAATTATTACAACATATAAAAAAACCATGAAAAGGACTGTATAGGTATAATGTCTTCAGAAACTAGGAAACATAATCAACTGGTTCATAAATCATCTACGTTATCTCCCATTTATTTCATCATATCTAGAGTCCCTTTTTGGCATATCCTACTTAATATCCTTATTCTTGACTTGGGGAAAAAAATATATACAAAAGGGTGATATCAAATGATCAGTAAGGGTAAACAAAATAAATATCAAACATATCATATTTAAAAGAACATAACATTTTGAAAATCGTATCCTGCAAAAGAGATCATAACATGGGATAAATAATAGAAGTGAAATGTAATTCCAATAATCATAACATAAAACATGAGGCTTTCTGGAATACACACATAATCATAGAAAATCATTCCTTAGTATTCAAGACTCATTTGCAAGACTATCTTAGCGGACAATGTCCTTTTCTGTACTGAGTTCACTCTACGTTTCAGTCCTATTTTGCTGAACTGGTTTAAATTTCCATTCCAGCCATGTCTATCTCATGAGATATAAATATTTACCCAATTAATTGGAGGGAGATATAGGTCCCACCCATCTCATAATGACACCATTCTTAGGTGTTCCACAAAATCATAAATCATACATCATATCTTAACTTATGTAATAAAAATGGGATTCTTAAACATCGTGAAATCCAAAAACAATTCGTATAAGATAAAGGAATTCATAAAAATAATTCCATCACAACATAATAAAATCAATTTAATAATAGTGATAGAAAAATAACCCTATATTATCTTAGATGTAAAATAATTTTGATAAAACACTTGATCTCCATTCTTGTGGAAAATATCCTTTCTACTTCAAAAACATTTTTTCTTTTCTTAACAAGTCATACAATTTTAAACTAAAAGAAGTTGATTAAAAATAAACTTGAAAACATGCAAAGGATTCTTCATGGAAATAATGTTCTAAAATCCATTCATTCTGTATAATTTAAAAAAAACATTCTTCCCATACTTTGGCCAGATAAGTCAAAAAGTACCTCGTATGAAAAACGACAAAAGATTCCATTCATATCTTTTACAAAAAACTCACCAAGGGTAAAATTGGATTTAAAAAATTGTAGGAGGATATAAATAATATTAAATATTTAGGAACCATGGATTTGGATGATAAATATTCCCCAGTAAATTCGGAAGTATAAACAATCTCGGATAAAAATTGAGATTGCGAGATTTTCCCTTACCTTAGGTCCGATTTGCTTCGTAAGTGTCTGAACCTCCTGTATAATGATTTAAATAATGTCATTTACTTATTCCATAATCATAATTATTTTTATGATATCATATATGGTCATATTATATGCTTCTTATTAGTAATATTTCATTGCTACTTGTTATTCGGGTGTTTATTGCTTTATGTTCATTTGTCTGTTTTGCGGAATAAATTCTTATTCCTCTATTTAGGTTATAGAAACCTAATTTCCAGAATGGTATTAGTGTAATATATATCATATTTATTAATTCAATTTATTTATATAATCATAATGCAATTATGTTCATGTAGAACGAGTCGCATCACATCGTGGAGACGGTATTCCGTACATACGCACGAGCGATGATATTGTTCCCATGATTGTGTAATTATATTGGAGTGTATGTATACTATTTCAGAATCAATATCACATTATAATAATCATATATAGTCATTATTTACACCATTATACCCATCCAAGTAAGGTGGTGTTGGAAAATAGATTACACCACGGTGTGGAGACGGTATTCCGTACGTACACACGCGCGGTGATTTCATTTTCCATAGGATGGATAGATGGTGGAATAAATATGTTTCATACTTATAATAAAATATCAGTATATGAGTGATATTTATGATATTACTTAATAAGGAAACAACTAAATAAGATGATGTAGAAGAATAAATAAAGTTGAAAGAATCGGTAACTGACGTTACCTCTTCTTTGAAGCGCCCCTTTGAGACCTCCTCTAGGGAACTAAAATTGTTCTTTGAAGAAGACAAGGACCTCTAGGATGTATCTAGTGAAGTGGGAAAGTGAAATGGGCAGGTATTGGCCGAGCTGGAAGGCTGAAATTGGTGTGAGGAGTAGAGGGAGGAGGTTCCCATTTGTAAGGGAGGAGAGGGGCACCTTTGGTAATATAAGAAATATTAGTTTATATTAAATCCCAAACCCAGTTAAAAACATCCAAAATGACTCATATTCAATGATTAAATTTTATAGGGTTGTAATTTTATCAAACAATAAAATTTAGACATGTTAGGAATTTATTTTAAACATTATCTACTTGATTTATCCATATTTATCAATTTAATTTTATTAGTGCTAATATTATTCTAAATTTTAAATTATTATAAATAATTACATATGTGTGGTGAATTTTCCATAATTTGACACTTTAGGACATTTTAGACCATATAAATTTTAATTTATAATTTTTAAATATTTTTTGTGATTTTTAATAAAATTTATAATATGTTATTTTTATAAAATAACAATAGTGTTAATTTTTACACTATTCACTTATTTGAATTTAAATAAACTATATACAGATTATATGTTCAAACTAAATGCTTTAATAGATTAATAATATGTCATATGTGTCTATAAAATTAGTGGATCACATTAAATAGTTAATATAGTATTTCTTTTAATATTTTTAAAACCATTTATTTGATATTTTTATTAATAAAATAATTTCAACATCACTATTGTGTCATAATTAATGATAATTATTTAATCCCAAAAAATTATAAATAAATTTATATGATGTATATAATTGTATTATCTTTCTGGAGACTATTCATTTTCAACGTTTCATTAAGTTTATCACTAAATTAAAATTATTATGGTTATATGATTTAAGAATGTAACATGTTGGCACATTCATTGGTTTTAATAATAATTAAATTATTTTCATGGTCAAAAGTACATTAAATGAATCTAATCCGACCCTTAGGTGATATGGGTCTACTCTTAGTCATCCAAAGGGATTTTGGTAGGTGTTAGGTTAATTTTATAATCTAATATTTACCGTTAATTACCCGATTTATCATTAACTATGGTAAATAAAATTTACCGGAGTTACTATTCATAATGCCAAAAAATAAAAAGTATCCTCTTAAAATAATTTATACCCACTGATTCAAAATATAGAATCCATTTTTAAAAATTCAAAACACATAAGTTTCAGTAATTAATTTAAAATTAATCCCGTTGTTAAGAAAATGGGTTTTAGAAGTTAAAACATTGCCAAAGATTTAAATATTTTTACCTATGAATTCAATGTGAAATTAATGATAATGACATATATTATATTAAATGGAAAAAATATATTATATTTGTACTTTAATACAATTTAATATTATAATTTAACCATATAAATTATCTCAATGAAAAAAAGTTGTTTTTAATTAAAAATTAGCGTATTTTTACTATTCATCAAAATATGAAAGTTATCAGAAAAATATCAAAAATTTATCCAAAGTAAATTTTTATATTATGATTTCAAAGAATAATTTTATTTTGTAAAATTGAACTTATGAACATGTCAACAACTAGATTTAATGTGGGTGTTCCATCAAAAGGCGGCACAACTGCATTTTTTTAAATATACTTATTTTACACGAAAAATTTATTTTGTTATCTTACCATGTTCTAGAAAATGTTTAAGATGAATAATAATGTTATAAAATTCAAAATGGAGTTAATTCTATTCATAAAGGCTAGTTCATAATAATATATCGTTGTTTAGTGAGACCGGGTATTGTGTACTACACATGCTATCGAGCAAGGTCGCGATTGCGTGTAATGAAAGCCAAGTCAGTATTGTGTGTTGTGAATGATTCCTTTGGTGTTGTGTAAAACATTAGGCATAAAAAATATTTCTCATAAAATCTCAGGGTGTTACAGGATGGATCCTACGAAGCTTTGTGAGATGCATGTACAACGAGGGGAATTATAGGGGAAAGGGTTCAACTGGACCAGTGTTTCTCCTGGGGAAGCCCCGATTTCAGTCTACAAGAAGCTAGATGGGAGCTTGAGACTTCATGTCGACTATCGGCTCCTGAACCAGGTGGCCGTGAAAAACAAGTACCCACTTCCAAGGATTGACGACCTCTTTGATCAGATGAAGGGAGAATTGTGGTTCTCAAAGATGTGCCTCAAATCATGCTATCACCAGCTCAGATTACGAGACGAGGATGTGAAAAAGTTGGAATTCAGATGTCAGTACAGTCACTAAATGTTCTTGGTTATGCCATACAGAATAACCAACACAGCAATAGTGTTCATGGGACTCATGAACATGATCTTTCAGTCGCACCTTTATCGCTTTGTAGTAGTCTTCATCAACGACATACTGATCTACTCGGCTACTAAGGAGGTGCATGCCTATCATTTGCAAATAGTTCCGGACACACTCTGAGAGCACCAGATTTATGGTACGCTCTCGAAGTGCTAGTTCGTGATTGAAGAAGTTCATTTTCTGGGACATGTCATATCAAAGGCTGGAGTTGTAGTGGATCCATCACAGATTGAAGTGGTACATACTTGGGAGTCACCCAGGAGTGTGAAAGAGGTATGAAGTTTCCTGGTTTTGGATGGATATTATCGAAGATTGGTGCTAGAAATCTTCATAGTTGTAGCACCACTATCAGCATTGACGCAGAAGGTGCAACCCTTCATTTTGTCAGAGAGGTGCTAGAGGAGATTTCAAGAGCTGAGGTAGAGGCTGTCTAGTGCACCCATATTGAGGCTAACAGAGGAAGGCATAGGGTACATAGTATATTATGAAACATCAAGGATCGAGCTTGGATGTGTCCTAATGCAGGAGTGAGTAGTGAATGCGTATGGTTCTTAATAGATGAGGTAGCATGAGTAGAACTACGCTACACATGACCTAGAGTTAGCAGCAGTGGTCTTCGCCTTGAAGTTGTGGAGACATTACTTGATGGGCAAGTGTTTTACAGTCTACTCGGATCACAAGTGTCTGAGGTATATCTTCTCATAGAAGGACCTGAACCTGAGATAGTGACATTGGCTTATGTTCCTCCCGGACTATGGCTTCGAGATAGTCTATACTCCTAGGAAAGGAAATATTGTTGCAGATGCACTTAGTAGGAGGTATGGTATACAACTACTAGGCGGTGTGACAGAGAATATGGATGCTTTATAGATATCCTTTTGTGGATCAAGATGGAGCATCGTATTTTCACTCTCTTACAGTCACTCCCCCACTTCTATAGTGAGTTAGGGAGGCACAATGTAGGGAAATTGACTGTGAGGCATGACATACTCAGATATCCACAGGACATGCACCTGATGGATTTTATTAATGTGGGGAGCACACCATCCTCTTCAGAAGACATATTATGGTACCATTGTCACATCAGGAGTATGTGTTGAGGGAGTTTCACACATCCACTCTATCAGTACATCTATGAGTGGAGAAGATATACGAGGATCTCGGAAGACAGTACTGGTGGTCGGGAAAGATAAAAGTAGTAGCATAGTTTGTCTCTTGGTGCCTCACTTTTCAACAACTGAAGGCAGAGCATCAGGTACCAGTAGGCTTGGTTCATCCTTTAAGGGTCCTAGAGAGTAATTGGGATGGGATATCCATGGATTTTGTGACCGGACATCCACATACATCCATAGTTCATGATTCTATTTGTGTGATCATCGATCGACTCACCAAGTCAGCCCACTTACTACTGATCAGAGAACAGGATTCAGTAGAGTGCTTGGGACACCTCTATGTGCAATAGATTGTATGACTACATGGATTACCATTAACGATTTTATCCTACCATGATGCACATTTTTATTCTTGGCAAAGGAAGGGGTTGCTGGTGGCTTTTGGGGACGCAAAGCCCTGAGGTGGGAAGAATGTATAGAACCAAAATTTCCATTTAATGTTTTTATTATATTGAAATTCAATGAGTCTGTGAAAATTGACGGCTCATGATTCCAAGGCCCGGAGTGTCCGAAAGGAATTTATGAACATTTTTCTGGTACGTTCAGTAAACGTGCATGTGGGGTTTTGTAACATTTGAACCGGTGCTCATAATTGAAATCTGAGGGCACCGTTGAACATGCAGCGCCTGTATTGACTTAATGAGACCTTCATCTCGATCATAGTGGGTCGATATTGAAAGATAATTTTTAGTGTTTTTCAGGGAAAAATAAAATAAAATAAAAATTTATAATATTTTTATTTTAGAAACACCCTTAACATGGGTTATTTGGGTAGGGACCACCCGAGCCTAATCCTCCCATGTGAATGTTTAGAGGGGCCCACCTAAACTATCCACCATTTTGAATTTAGAAGCATGGACCACCCGAACACCCTTTAATGGGAGGAAACATTTCAAATCCATCGTTTTTGATGGTGGGGGGGGGGTGAACATAGGTCTTCTGTATGTTAACTATGCCGACCTCATCATAATTAATGATGCCAATTTAATTTTGTGCCTACAATTATATTGATGGAACACATCATATTGGATACTTTATATTTTGGGTGGAATTGGGAGAAAGGATTGGAAGAGGATAGGTTTTGAAGTAATTATTCTTTTGTAATGAAGAATGTGTTCTCCAATAAAGAAAATGCTTCCCAACAAAGAACACTATCACCAATGAGGAACATCTTCAACAAATGAACCAATGATCGAGGAAATGCTGACGCCACTGATGTCCGTCTATCCCCCTTATTGACATCATCAACCCTTCGAGGTAGGGGTTTAATTATGTGTGATTGTTGTTTCTCATTTTCTTCCCTTCTAAACAAATAATGCATATCACCTATCTAACTATTTTATCTGCAGATGAGGTCTTTTTTCCAGGATTGGGAATAATCATTTTCAGAAGATGAAGGGTTTGACTTTCTTCATTCTAGTTTTTTGAACCGTTTTCTACCGCTCTAAGATAGAGGGTGCGGGCCAAACAAACATGGATATACCCATCCACCATTCTTCTTAAATGGTGTGCTCATTACAATGGATGACAGAGGCTTTGTTCCATGATGGATAATGAAGAGTGCCTAACAAAAATGGCCACCGGTGAAGGCACAGTGCGCAACTACACCGGGTAGAAAGGACGGTGCACCGTACGGCCATCCACAGCGCACCGCCGCACCACAGTTTCCCCACCTCCACGACCTCCATTGCCTCATTCCACCCCATGACTCTCCACTTATCTGTGCCCCCCCCCCCGGCCTCTGCCACCCCGTGGTCCTCCACAGCCTTGCAACGCCTCGCGGCCTCTGCGGCATACGTCACCCCGTGGCCTCCGGGGCCTCTGCAGCCTCCGTGCCACCTTGTGGCCTGCTGGACCACCTAGAGAAGGCCAAGCTAGACCTAGAGAGGAGGTCTGGATCCCGCGGGCTAGGCCAGACACAACAGGCCAGGCCGGACACAGTGTTCCAGGTCGACCCGAACCGGGATGGGTCAGACCAGACCTGTGCCAACTTCTATCAAACTTCTCTCTTTTGGCCATAACTTTGGCATCAGGTGTCCGTTTGGTGAACCAATAGTGGAGCTGAAAACCTTTTAGTGAGGAGGAAACTTTGGTATTCCCCATTTGTGTTTTGGATAATGTTGGTGTATGGTTAGGTTGGATCGAGCAAGAATCCAACCGGTCCCTCGAAACTAAACGACTAATAACTTACAAAAAGGGAATCCAATTGATGCACCGTCTGTTGCATTGAGACCCCTATGACCTGGAGGTACTTTTGGATACTTATTCGCAGGACCTCCAAAAATATTGAGTAACGACCAGTGGCTTCTAGAGTGGACCCTCTCAGAGACCAGAAAGCTTAGTTCAGGAACCCTATAGCTGGATGCGGAGATGTACTAGGATCCTGTGTGGGTCTGACGATGTACTGATGATGTACTAGGATTCTATGTGGGTCTGATGACGTACTAGATATTTCCTAGGATACTGTGTGGGTATGATGACATAATGACGAAGTACTATAATCTTATTTCGGTCTGATGATGTTCTGGCGATGTATTAGGATCTTGTGTGGGTTTGACGACATACTAGAGATGCACTATGATCATGTGTGTGTATAATGATTTATCGGAGATGTACTAGGATCTTGTGTGGGTCCGACTATGTACTGGAGATGTACTAGGATCCTGTGTGGGTCTAACGACGTACTAGATATGTACATGGATCTTGTGTGGGTCTGACGACGTACTGACGATGTACCAGGACCTTGTCTGGGTATGACGACGTAATAATGATGTACTACGATTTTCTATGGGACTGATGATGATTTAGGAACCTTCATAGGTCTGCCTCTTAGCATTGTAAGATGAATTAGTAGTTACATCTAGTCATCTCTACTACTGTAACTAAGATATACCTGGTTTGAAATGATCTTTTACATTCGTGGTGATACCATTGTGATGTTCTTCTGTGTGGCGTACCTATGTAGTAATTTCCATCATGGTGAGACCTTGGTGATATTATTTTGTGTGGCATTCATGTGTGGTAATTTCCTTCGTAGTGATATATTTGTGTCATTATATTGTGTGGCGTTCCTATGTGGTACATTCCTTCACGGTGAATCATTTTTGGGATTCTTCTCTGTGGCATACCTGTGTGGTACTTTCCTTAATGGTGATACCTTTTTGGTATTCTTCTGTGTGGCGTACCTGTGTGGTGCATTCCTTCGTGGTGTAACATTGTGGTATTCTTCTGCTGGGCGTTACCTTTGTAGTACTAAACTTTGTGGGATTACCTTCATGGTATTACTTCCTTTGTGGAATAGTTGAGCTTTGTGATTTGGAGTTGGACCTTATGTTTCCTCATGAATGAGATGAGTATACTTGATAACATGGGTGTATGTATGGGCGTATACCTAAGTTGGGTTGTCATATGTTTACATGATTTTTGTTTTATCCTTTGTGGATTTTGTGGGACCTTTAATGGCCTCTGGGTCCCTAATGAGTATCGTTATACTCACCCCTTCATGGGATAAGCCAACACCTTGTTGTTTTTGGTGCAGACGACGGACAACGCTGATAGAGGACAAGAGTACCAGGACTGAAGGTAGCTCAAAGTTTAGAATTAGATGAGTCATTCTGTAGAGACATTATTTCGAGAGATGTACCTACCATTCAGGTAGGATCCTCGGCGAGTGTTCACAGGAGCTGTTTTAGTTTCCTTGCACCCTTTAAATTTTCTTGTACTTTCTAGTTCGGCTTGTATTCTAGCCCTTTTTTCATAATGTACAGATTCTTTTTTCTATACAGTTTACTTGTGTTCATATCTCACTGTGCGTTTGGTTGAGTGTCATTATAGATTATAAAGGCAATGCCTTCCCAGTTTTTGGCAATAGGCCTTTCGATGCAATTCACCAGCCCCTGGCCTATGTACGGTGGGCATGAGGTAGTCATAGCATGGGCACTTGGGGAAAGGTCATAAAAAATAATTTATATTCATAATCTCTTAGTTTTATGCTTGGTGTGAGCTGACTATTGATTTTTTTTCATTGCCTTTGGGGTCTTTCTATGTGGTTTTTACATTGTGGAACTCTAGGATACCTTCAGGGGTCACTAGGTCTCTACTATGTTTTGTTATACCCACCCCTTCACAAGCTTCACCCTCACCTTGTTTTGTATTTTGAAGACAACAAGCAGTTGGGCTCTGAATTTAGGGAACCAGGACTAGGTGGTACACAGAGGATACAGGCTGACGTTGAGTAACGTGGAGACGATCTATACCAACCCTTCATGTAGTATCCTTGGTGGATGATCTAGGATTTGTTTTCTCTTTTTAGTTGTACTTGTACATTTCAGATGGTCTTGTATTCTGGCCCCATTACGTTCTGTACACTTTTTAATATAGAAATTTAATTCATGGTTTCTTCTTGTTTTGTTCTTGATTTTGTGTTTGTAGAGGTTTAAAGGCAACACCTTCCTGTTATAAAGATATGATTTATTTTTGCTAGTCGCCAAACCCTGGCCTTTAGAATGTGAGCTTGGGGTAGTCATGGAACATGCCCTAGGGGACGGATTGTGACAGAGTCATACAAGACAAATCACGTGCTACAATTACATGTAGTCGATTTCTACACCTGAAAAATAAATAATGGGTTATTTTATTAATGTTTTATGAAAATTAGATCTCATTTGACTATTTTAGCTACGTGTCATGTTTTTTAAAATAAAATTATACTTTTATATTGAAAAAACAATTTTTGAGTCATATTAGACACATCATGCACTATATTAACATGTGACTGATTTATATATGTCACAAATGAAACATGTTTCTTTTTTATAATGTTTTAGAACAACTTGAGATCATTTTCTCATTTTGGACTATGTGACATGAGTTTTAAACTGAAATTTAATTTTTTTATTGAAAACACACATTATGAGTCATACCATCTTTTCATGTTTTGAGTTGACATGAATTCAATTTCTATATTTATAATATGAATTATAGATAATTTTAATAATGATATAAATTGAACATAGATTTTTTATCTATTTTGGATATATGACACATGTTTTTAACTAAAACAACATTTTTATTATGAAAACGCGCAATTTGTGTAATACCACCTACATCATGTGTTGGATTAATGGGAGGTTAATTCCTACCCAACAAAAATGAAATATTTTTGATTTTACTATTGTTTGAATATACTATGATGTTTTTTTCTCAGTTTTCATAGTGTGATGAGAATTTCAAAAAAAATTACACATTTCTATTAAAAACACAAACATGGAGTCATACTAGACACATTATGGATTATACTAATATGTGATCCACTATTATATGAAAAAATGGAACATGGATTATTTTATCAAACATTCAATAAAAAATGATCTTGTTTATAGAGTTTTTCCTATGTGATGTCGATGTTACTCTAAAATAACAATTAAAAATGCACACTTTGTGTTATACCAGACATATAGTGGGTCAGATTTATGTGCTGTCAATTTTTACATATCAAAATTTAATAATGAAACATTTCTATAAGGTTTGAAAATAATAAGTTGTTTCATTATTAGTTTTTTTAATTTTTTGTGTGATATAAACATAAATGACACTTTTATATTGAAAACACATAATTTCAGTCATACCGGTCACATCATGTGTCATATTGACCTATAGTCAATTCATGTATGTCATACATTATGTACGTATTGTAATAATAATGTGTGAAATAAATTCAAGATTTTTTATAGGGTTTTGGTTAAGTGACAGATGTTTTAAACTTAAATGAATGTTTAATATTGTAAACCAGCACATTAAGTCATTCTAGAAACATCAATCATTGGATTGAAATATAGTCAATTCATAGACACAAAAAATTATTTATAGATATTTTTTTAAAATTACCCAGATAATATAAAATTTTATTCACATATTTTTTCTATGATGTGTATTTTCATATCTAAAATTACAATATTAATGGGAAAAATATTATCTTTGAGTCTTATCATCCACATCATGGGTAAAATTGTTGTGCGGTCAATTCCTATATGTCAAAAATAATGGATCATTTTTCTATGGTTTGAGAAGAATATGATATATTTTATTCTAATTTTACAATACAAAATGTGTTTTAATCTAAAATGACATTTTTATATTGAAAACACACCCATTAAATTATTCGGGTCACATCATGTGTCAGATGATCCTTTAGTCAATTTCTATACAACAAAAATTAATTATGGATTTTTTCCAAATTTTTTTGGATAATTTCATCTCATTTGATTTTATTTGGTTGTGTAATGATTAATAGAGTAAAATGATAATTTTAATATGAATATGTGAATTTTGATTCAAAATGGCTACATCATGTTTCATGTTTATTTGTAGTTGATTATTTCACATCCCATATTAATTATCTATCTTTTTTCTAATGTTTGAAAACAGTAAAATCGTTATTTATAGGTATAGATAATTTGATCTTCATTTTAAACTAAAATGAGAACGGTATATTGAAAAAACAATTTGATTCGTACTATCCTCACTGTTCGTTATATTTATATTCATTAAATTTTTACATTAATAAAATGAATTATGGATTTTTTTCCAATATTTTGAAAACAATATAGACAAAATTGTACATTTTTAAAAATGTGACATGTGTTTTTAACAAAAATGAAACATTCATATTGAATTAATGATATTAAAATCATTATGGACACATCTTATGTATGATTGATATGTGACTTGACTGACAATTATAACCATTTTTTAATGAGGGTGAATAACACAACATACAAAAAAATGTTGATGGGATAAAACATGATAAATCCTTGGGAAATATGCATGAAAAATAACAGAAATGTTAACTAGAAGAAAAAACATATTATAAAACAACATAAACTTGTTATATAATATACCATTGGATGCATGATGATAAAAAACATATTACCCTCATTCCATGTATGTAGAACTGATATACATTGGAAAATAAGAGCCCTATATGAATGTATGTGGTAAATAATATTCCAAGGGAAATTCTTATAACCATAAATGATTTAATAAAAATAGAATAATTCTATTAAAAAAATTCATCTAAATATCAATTTCAATGCATAATTTGAGGCCTTAGAGCATAAATGATGCCTCTTCCACCACTGAAGTACCTTTCCCATAGAATGAAAAAAATCCAAAATAACCAAGCCCCTACCAACATGAAATACTACACTTCTGTGTTTCCTCCTTTAAAACCAATAACCACAAACATTTAATTTAATCACATATGAATGATGTTTACATCTCACCCAAACAACTGGAAAACACCACCTAGAACCATCATCCTTGATCAAACTACCAATAGAATAAAATTAACATAAAACCAAGAGGATGATAAAATTTTAATATTTCTTTAGAAAAGAAGAGAGAGTATCCAGAAACATGCACCTAATACAATGAATATTAGTCCAAAAACCATGATGACATGCATCATTAGATATCTCCTATATAATCCAAAACACATAGATGACGAAAAAGGACCATACCTTGGCTTGTGCCATGTCTGTATCCTATGTATACCAATATAGATGCAAAAAATCATCCATCAAAATTATTCATCCACTGAAACATATAAATCCACAAATTGAATCCAAAAATACATATAATATTCACTTTTTAAAAAATATGATCAATATATTCAGATTTAGAGTATCAATACACATTCGTTTCTATGAAATAAGAATACTAATTTTTTATAGATTATCATAAGTAGGTTTAAAAAAACTATAAATTCTACAAAAATAAAATATGAATTTAGGTGAAAATATTTACACCATAGTATACTACTCATATTATCCAAGATTGAACTTGGATGAATAATATCAAAAATCAGAGCAAGAAAATTAAATATATATATATATATATCTGTGATAGAATCCTACACCTCATAAATAAATTATGGATCATTTCCTAAAATTTTGAAATAATATCCATGTTAATTTTCTTTTTTTTTTGACAATGTGCCATGTGTTTTAAAAGAAAAATAACATTTAGATATCAATCTTCCTCCCAAAAGTTTAAAATTAAAACCCCCATTCAACTCCCTCAACATAAAATTCCATGATTCTAATTTTTTATTGTATCAGGTTTCAGAAAATAATCAATATTAATATTTTTTATATCATCCATTGGTAAGTATTTTTTAGAATGAAATTTTAATATTAAGGAATTCATCATTAATTTCTATGACGGTTGTGGAGGTGATTATAACATATTCGAGACGGTTTTTACAGACTCAAAAAAAAGCGAGGCAGAAAATGATAATGATAATTATAGAAGCAAGTATGTACCGTTCCTAGAATTTGGTATTATGAATTCATATTTTTGGGTAAAATGATCATTTACCCACGTCCCTCTAACCATTACCTTTACTATATCCTCATTTTACAATCTCTCATGAAAATATTTAGCTTCAATAATATTACTAGCTTAACCAAAATTTTTATAGTGTAACCCTCAATGATACATATACTTGAGAAATCACCCTAATCATTGTTTCATTATATCATCACCCCTAAAACAAATTTCAGTTTCAAACAACTCCAACTAATACACAAATCAATGAAATTATTTAAAATTTTAAAAGTAATTCTTGGCCATTTTTTGAATAATAATATATCGTTTAGACTAATTTAAGAATTGTAGTAATAATGGATTAGTTGAAAAAATGGGATTTAGTTTCAGTAAATTTATCATGCATGTTTAATTTATTTTGAAATGCATCAATAAATTCACATTAATTTGAAAGTTTCAGAAATAATTTCACATAAATTTGGGTACTTATACAAAGATTCCCTTCTATTACTCTTATATGAAACAACCTAAATCAAAATATTCTTTATTTTCATATGAAAAAGACTATAGATTTCCACTTACTAGTCTGGGTACGCTAGGTTGGTTCGTGAAAAATTATTATCAAAGGAGGCTATTTAGATTCTATCTAAATCTCAGTATTTATTTTTTAAATCTTATCGAGACATAGGAGTTAGTTTTAATTGAGTGTCTATCCATCTCACACTGCAATGAACCTTATGTCCCCAGGTATGGTAAGGAAAAATTCTGTGTGGAGTAGTTTTAGTATTTTCTCTATAGAGATTTGGATCGGTTGAAAACCAAATCTTTTTTGTCCCTAGTGTTGATAATATTTTCTCCTTCTACCAAGTTTTAGTGTTAATATAAGGTTCACCTTTTAACTGCATATGTTTTGTATCATCATTCATATAAGAAGGTAGAAGAATTAATGTTACTAAATGGATTTTGATGAACCTTAGTAAGAAAATCCTGTAGTCGATAAAAATCTGGTCGATGTGATTGTGCACATTTTCCATCCTCTGGGACAAGATCCACCTTTAGTTTCTTATCAAGATCCAATTTTGGATCATTAGGGGGATTTTATTCAGAATCATTCTCAAGAGATCCTTCACTAGAATCCACTATTATTAATATTCCCCACTGATCCTCATCATGGTAAGTAATGATTGGTAAAGATAGATCGTCTGTTTCAGTTATTAGGGATGCCGGATGTGATCAAGGTGACGTGTGACACCTTCATGATATAGGGACTAAGAAGAAGATGGTGGGACATGATAGTGATGCCAGGAAAACTAGAGGGATTGCGGTGGAAGGACTTTAGGGTTATTATCACTGATTAGTTATATCCATAGTCATTGGTGTTCTTTAAGGCTATGGAGTTTTTCATTCCTGATTAGGCCCACAAAACTGTGACTGAGTCTTCAAATCTATTTTCAGAGCAGGGGCAGTTTACTTCAGAGATTGTATATAATGAGAGGATTACGACTCAATTCTTAAACTTTGTACTTCGATCAAATATCCCTTATAAGATTTTCATGCTAATGATGCCCACATATGATGATGTGATGGACAGGGCGACGATGGTTGAGATGGACATGGCTGGAATGTCAGGATTAATGGGAGTTCTTTTTTCTCAAATTGAAATCATTGGTTCCTTTAATGTAAAACTTAAGTGTGATGATCATCAATAAATTTCTAGATGTTATATTCATTCAAGACCTCTTATAGCTCTAGGAGGATGTTCTTTTACATGATATCAATGTTTCAATATAGAAAATTATAAGAGGGTTTTCATAGTGGCACCAAAAAACTATAGCTCCTATATATGTTTAGGGAACATAAAAAGTCCATTCATCACTTTTCAACTCTGTGTAATAAGAAATAATCAAAAACACTTCCTAAAACTATAGGGAAATCAAATTCATTGATGATATAATGGTTCCAACAACAAGCATCTGGAACAAAGCTTCTTCACACTGTGGAACCGTCTCTAGAGGAAGAAGAGATTAGTCAAATAGATATAAGAGGTACGACTACTAATGCCTCATTATTATTGACTACTCATTTTGATACTAGTGAATCTCACTTTTTCATATCAACTCATATCATTAATCTCCCAAATATTTCTATAGAGTATATATATAGTGCAATTGATATTACTACATCCCGGGGTATGAAGAGGGAGTACGATCTATGTACTCTTTCTTGTGCCTTCCCCCTATCAGTTTTCGAGCAAGCATGGATTTTTCTAGACATGATAGGAAATATCTTGACATCAAATTTGGTATGGACTGGATAATTTCCAACAAAGCCCATATTTATTTTTTCTTTGATGGGTCTACATTACAACCCCTAGCAATGTGCCTCTTTGTTTTACGGAGAATGGGACCCATGGTCGAGCAGAACAAGAACTTCTTATTCAGAGTTAGGTAAAGTGATATTGGTGCATGTTTTGGACCTAGAGCAAGATTCAATGGGATATTATAATCCTCTTGTGGTATCCATGTTTATTTATGGGATCCATTCATATTTATCTGGTCTTCCACTAATGATAGAGTTTGATTATTCTATTGACTTAATGACTAGTACTCGAATTTCATTTATCCCCTCATTCTACATGGAACTAGATGAGATGATTGAGAAGAAGTGTTGGTTGGATGAGCTTCTAGAGAAAGGATATAATCATCCCACAATGTCTCATTAGGGAGTTTTGGTTCTTTTTGTTATAAAGTATTATGGTTCCCTTTAGAAGTGTGTTGATTATCAAAAGCTCAATCGATGTACGATAAATAAAAAAATATTTTTTTCCAATTATTGAGGATAATTTTGATCAGCTAAAAGGGGTGAAGAGGTTTTCAGAGATCATCAATCCATCATTTTACCATCATATGAGGATAAAAGAATCTAACATTCAAAAAATCACCTATCGAAGTATGTAAGGAAACATTGAGTACCTTGTTATTCCCTTTGGATTGAAAAATTCTCCTAATATTGTACAGTTTATTGAACAATATTTTTTGTGAGTATCTGGATACCAGTACAGTAGTCATTATAGATGACATTATTGTTTAATCCAAGTCCGTAGAGGATCATGGACAAGATATGATAATAGTTCTGAATCTATTAGGATATAACTATGTTTATGCCAATATTTCAAAGTGTCATTTATGGATTTGGGAAGTGAAATTTTTATGACGCGTGGTGTCTGAATAGGGTGTGTTATTTGATCCAGAAAATGGAAATGATGTCATGATATGGGAGAAATCATGAAATGTCTTTGAGATTCGGTGATTATTAGGGTCAGTTGGATATTACTACAGAGTCATAAAGGAAATATCAATATTAGCTTCTATAATGATTAATTTAACTAAAAGGGGGGATAGATTGTGTGGGATGATAAATTTTACAGTTCATTTGTCAAGTTGAATCATCTGTTGACTACTATGCCATTGTTATCTCTTCTTGAAGATGGGAAAGGATATAAAGTCTTTTGGGATGCATCATGTTTAGGCATGTGATTTTTTCTTATTCATGGTTATCATGTAGGGGAAAATAGATCTCATTAGATTAGGACAAACGAGAAGTATTATCCTAACCATGATCTGGAACTTGAGATGAGATGTACATAATTAAATGTTGGCGTAACTACCATTTTAGTGATTGGATTATGGTGGATTGAGACCACAAAATCATAATATATATGTTCTCTCAAAAATATTTTAATCTTCCATAGAGATGTTTCGTGGAGAACCTCCAGTCTTATGACATTAACATTTCCTTTAGACCAGGGTTGGGGAATTATGTTTCTAATGCTTTGAGCATGAAACTTCCATCCCTGGAAGTGAAAGAGCCTTTATAATAGTATAATTTGATGACACTCTTTTCACAGTTTCACATTGGAGTTTTGAAGGAAGGGTTGATGTTTCATTATCTAGTGTGTAGTTGGCGTCTACTCATCTCAAAATTATTCTTCAAGATAATAATCATGATGATGAGTTCTATAGAATTAGATAACACCATTATAGATGGGTGATGGTTTCCTAGTGGTCATTCTCTAAAGAGGGTGTTCTATGCTATTGGAATTACATCATTGGGCCATTAGAGGCAAGAAAATAAGTGATTGTGGGTACCATAATTCTTAAATGATTGTGAAACCACGGAAAAATAATATGTTCTTCGAAATGATGTGGAGTTGTGATATCTAGTTATGGGATGTGATATTACTGAGTTTTTATCTCATTTTTATACATGACAATAGGATAAATATGAGAACCAAAAAACTTTTTCTTTTCTTTAACCACTCCCTATCCCTACACAGGTGTGGGATGAGATCTCTACAGACATTGTGGTTGGGTTGCCTCATACCTAGAAAATGAATAATTCAATATGTGTTAGGATTGATAGACCAACCAATTCACATCACATTATACCCATTAGTGATACGACCAATTTTTAGGAGTTGGGAAATATCTAAATAAATGATATTGTTCTCTTGTATGGAGTTCAATCAGATATATTATCTCATATGGATCCACAGTTCACTTCTCTCTTTTGGAGTATACTTCATGGGGAACTGGGAACTCCGGTTTGTTTGAGCATGGCCTCTCATACGCAATCAAATGGACAAAAATAATAATATATATAGATATATGAGGATATTCTTAATTGTTGTGTTCTCTATTCTGGTGGGGCTTTGTATGATAACTTGGGTCTGGTTGAGTTCTCTTCAAAAAACAGTTACCAGACCACTGTCAGAATGGAACCTTTAGAGGCCTTGTTTGGCTAGCCTTGTAAATAATCATTTCTTAGGTTGGAGGTCAGTGAATGTTTTTTAGTTTTACCAAGCATGGTGTAGGAGATGACAATAATGATTCAGCTGATTCATTATAGGATGCTGATAGCATAGATATTATATAAGTCTTATGGTTATCAATGCTATATACCTTTGAATTTTGGAGTTGGTGACTAGGTGTTCCTGAAAGATTCACCCCGGTATGGTCATCGATGGCTTGGGAAGAAAGGGAAGCTTGCTCCACCCATGTTGGGACCTTTTAAGGTTGTTGATTAGGTGGGGATGGTTCCATGCTATTTGTAACATCCAAAACCACATACATTTATACATAACATGTTTCATGTTTCATAGATGGGAAAGTATCTATCTAATCCATCCAATGTTATGAGCTGAATTGATTTTGATTTAGATCCTAATTTATCTTTGACCGAGTAACCAATCAAGATAGTTGATGTTAAGACCAAGGTGATTATTGGGAGGAAAATACCTTTAGTTTTTATACTATGGAAAAATGGATCTGATAGTTATATGTTTTTGTAACATGATGCATTAATGAGAGAGTAGTGGCCTCATCTCATTGGTATGGAAGATTCTTCATAGGATTTATTGGGGAAGAACTGTTTCTAAGGTGGGGAGGTTGTAACACCCTGTTACCTTTATTGGGTATGTTTTCAACTTTTTATATGTCCCTTTTTGTTTAAAAATAATTTTATGGGAATTTTATGGGTTTTTTATAGACATCAGAACATGTACTTGTTGTGTACCTAATGTTCACATTGTGTAAAGGGTGTTGGTTGCATGTCATGGATTGACAGATCATGTTTTGAGAAGTTACAACTTGTTTTCGGGTTAAATAGTGGGTTTTCTACAAAATTTTATCTATTTTTCAGCGTACTAATCTAGTTTGGACTACACATCATCACTATTGGGTACACGTCATGACTCAGTCCTCACCTAACCATAAGTAATGTTTATGGATGTACTGCTTGGTCTAATATTACCATAACTCTTGGCTCTGGACCATAGAATATCGCTAGGATGATTTCAAAGTAGCCCCACCTTCTGGGTTTATCCGATTATCTTCGCATCTGCGTTGCATATGCGGTGTGATTCCCAGGTAAGGTTTCTACCTTGTGCATAAAGATTCACTCCTTTTCTTCTCATTGTTTTTTCAATGGATTGTCTAGGGATTGATCGAAATATTCCATGCTCTGTTGGATGTTTAATCTAGGTTTAATTTAATTATATTCATCAACATTTTTCTCATTGATTGGTGTTATAGTGAGTTTCATTCTTCAGGAAAAGGTAGGTAGTTCTATTCTGATTTTCTAAATTTACTAACATCAATTTTCATGGTTTATTTAAATTAATGATCTAAATTAAATTAATAAAAATTATTTTTGGTTCATTAGTGAAACCCAATTCCAATAAATTATAAAATTTGAGATAGTTTTGGCATGGAAATTTGGAATATCTTTAATTACATTGAATTGGATAGGGTTTGTGGAAAGTTAACCACTATAAATTGTCGAATTTATGTTGTGAGTTTTGATGGAAAAGTTTCAAATTAAATTTTTTAATTTAATTGTTAAAACATAATTGTGAAAAAGATGTAATTGGTTTTAAATGGATTTAAAACTCATAGAAATGAAATAAAATGTTTTGGAAGAATCCCATTGGTTTTATCTTGTGAAAATTTAATGTTTTTTAATAATTTCTATTTTTATTCCAGGTGGAAATAAATTGTTATTTTTGAAATGGACGAATGGGATTGATAGTATTTCTACCAGTATTAAAATACATCGCCCATCAGGTTATTGAGCATGAATTTCTTAGTTAGTTAGTGAGTTATTTAGATACACTCTATGCTACGAAATCATTCTAAAACATACATGCAGCGGGTCACGTCATCGATGGGTTTGTGATGAGTCTCCATTATCCATGGTCATACGGATATATAACTACACATTTTCTGAGATCACATAGAGAGTGTAGAACCCTATAGCTGGTTAATACTATCATACCTTTCGGCAGATGACCATGTTGATCTCAATATAATTTATATCTCAGATATCAATGTATGACAATGTTTGTATGAACTAGTTTACATGATTACTTCCAAACTTATATAAACTATTTCATATTAATGTTTACATAATCCATTCTTTTAGAAATATTCCTACTCTGGTAAATTGAATTTTGTGCTTTGAATGTATTTTAAAACATTTTAAAATTGTTTAGCATATTTTTTTAATGTTATTTTATGTTTCCAAATATGTTTGTTCTATAAAATTGAAATCTTTTTATTGGATAATCTATATTTTGCCTCTATTGTCAAATCATTGGAGTTATCCTATTGGGAATAGGCTCACACCCGACTATTTCCTTTGACTATTTGTTTACATTCTTCTTCCAAACACGTGAAAAGGGAAGGGATCCCTTTGAGGTGGTTCTAAGTGTTGAACATTGTACATGTTGAGTTTTTTCCTTAGGGACCTTAGCGATATATTTCAATCAAGTACGTTGGATTGTAGTAATTTTGATTTTATGCCTCGTTTTATTCTAGTACTTTTACACCCATTGGATTTTTCTTATTGATATGAATACTATATTTTATCATTCGATTCCATATTCATGTGAAAAATATTGTTCCCACATTTATGTTGGATGATTCCAAGTGCTAGTCACCAGTCCACATGGATCGAGAACACCCTTCTGATCATGTTAAGACTGTCATAATTATCGGGTTACCAGGTTATCCAAGATGGTTGATAACATATGATATGAATCACCATCAACTATAAATTCACGATCAAGAGTGGAAACATATATATGGTGGGGTTCAAATTTCCATGGAATGGTGGGAGGGTGAAATCCAAATAAAAATGTTTTTACAGTAACTTAAATTTTATATTTAGAATAAATAGATAATTAAAATATTTGAAATAATATATGAAATTTAGTTTAATAATGTAATTTCTCTGCATTAGGATTTCATTTCTTCGAAACCAAATTGTATCTCAATGGACATTGAAAATATAATATCACATACTTAATAAGTTAACATCTCCACCTGATGTCAAAAATCATTATACACCATGTAATCATTCCACTCACCTTTAAAAAAAATTCATCTTTTCAGAATATATAATTTTATGTTATCCTAGAATTATAACTAATATATCGAAAAATAGTAAAAATTATTTTAATATAAATTGTAATTACCGTGAAAAATTACATGATTGGAGATGCTAGATGCTTATAGTATATAAACCATAAAATTATTTACCTTCACAAATATCAACATTTTTACTTTAACTATAGATTTTTTTTTAGCAAATTTTAATTGAAAATATTCACTTCAAAATTCGAGTTATCAAACTTGTATATTTGTTCAATTTTGATGAATTATGAAATTTTCAAATAAATTTGATTTATATCCATGGAACTAAATATGTGAATCAAAAAATCCATAAGTTTGACTACACTATTTAGCGTATTACTATATTCATTGTGTTCCTCCTTATATAATTTATAGTTATTAATTAAAAAACGAGTTTAAGAGAAAACATTTACATTTGGTCCCCAGGACAGCTAATGATTTTTTTCAGTAATAGAAATGATATTTGTAGATAACTCCTTATAAATTGGATCATAGAACCATATTATAAACTATTTATTATGGGTAATTGATATCCATATTTCAACCCTTGATGGTTTTAGATATCAAATAATTACTCTATGGGATTCATCATATTGAGGAAGCTGTAAACAATTATTTAAAATGTAATGTTGATTTTTCTTGTGCTTGATAAAAATAATTATAACAACAAATCCTCCTGAAATTTTATATGCAATAAGGCTTCCACTATGATGAGATTCTGGGAGATTAATTCTATCAAAATCTAGGAGTTAGTCAGTATAGAATCCAATAGCTTCGTCAATAAAAAATTACTCATAAATACAACCTTCTAACTAACATCAATTCAACATGCTCCCCTTCAATATATTCATATATCATTTTTTTGAGTACGTTCATCTACAATGTTCATGATCACAATGTTGATTCCATCTAACCAAGATAACCATCCGGTGGACAATTATATCAATTAATTATGGTAGAAATAATAACTCCGCTTATCATAATATGACATGAATTTCCTTATTCATGATTGGAAACATTGTATGATCTATCACTTGACCGCATATTGATTTGAAAATGAAGAAAAATTTGGTTAATATATGTTGTAAATTTTAGGTAGAATGAATGATAGTACTATAAGAATTAATTATTAATCAAAACATGAATATCATGTTATTGTAGTACCAATAACATCAAATTATTCATTGCAATTATATTTTTGATATTTTATGGATACACCTATGAAAATTTTAAAAACGTATTGATGATTCATAATAGAAATTGGTCTGGTTAAGATATATTGTATAAGGGTGGGGGAATAATAGTTTTCCATTCACCCTTCTATGATTACAAAACATCCCTTTGTCCCACTATTAGGCATATCAAACATTTCCCTAATTCTATATTTTATTATCTCTAATACATATTGTAACATTATAATAAAAAAATCACTTATATATTTTTAAATATTCCTAACATCAATAAAATATCAAACATATAAATAATTACATTATGATAATTCAAATAAAAATCATCTACTTTTTCAACCATATTTTGTATGGTTTTTAAAAAATGGACTTCAAACATTAGTCTCGTTATCATTTACGGTAACACCCTAAGATTCCACACTATTTTTCCCTTTTAATAATACAATAGCATTGATTGTATGTAACTTTGTGTTTTAACACACCGAAACCTATCAAACTAGCCGTTATGAATAGTATGACAAACTTTTTTAAAATTTTATAAATTTTAACTTTCAGAATGAACTTTATTTTTGGATTCTGAATATTGAAATTATCCTAGGGTGAATTTTTGGTATTTCTCTGAAAACATTCAATTTTTGATGAATAGTGAAAAGCACTGAGTTATTGGTTAAAATCGACTTTTTATTTAGATTATTATTTATTTATTTTTTTAATTTATTTTATGTAAAAATAGATAGTTAATACCTATATAAGTTCAATGTAATTCATTGAGTCAGTTTATAATAATTTTAGACATAAAAAGTTTATTGAAATTTTTACCGTGTTTTACCCATCTTCTAGGAAAATTTGCAAATTCACATAAAACGTAATTTTACCTCTTCTGTGAGTAGAATTTTGAGAATCCAAGAGACACGGTTAGTATCAAGGAGTAAAATGTGGTTCAATAATATAAAAATAATTGTTGTTGTATAGTAACGTTTTACTTTTATTTACCACGGTAAAAAATAAATATGGTAATTAAGTGTAAAAATGAAATTATTATTACCCTAACACATGTCGTAATTCTATTGGCTAATTATAATTCGACCAAAAAAACCGTAGGAATAAAATATGAACCTATTTGGTCCACTTGGATTAGATTAGGACATTTATTATTATTTAATTCAATGAATAGTTAGAAGAGTTAAAATTAATGTTTAATAACTAAAACATTTTTAATATAGGGTAATACATAAGATAAATTTGATTATTAATATTAATTATAATGGAAAAAATCATTCCTACATAACGGTATTTTATTTATAATTTTCAGACATTAAATAATTTAATTTATTTATGACACAATGGTGATACAATAATTACCTAATTAATGAAATATTACAATAATTGATATTATAAATATCCAAAAAATGTAATTTGAAAATTTTTATGAATTTATATAATTTTATAGGTTTATATGAAATATTATTATTGGATATATGAATTTTATTCGAAGTAATAATGCTGTTATGAATTTATCAAAAACAAAATACCCAATAGTGCCAAAATTGACATAACCGGGTTTTTAAAACAAATATTATATTAATAATTGATATTATATTCCTAAAAATATAAGGATCAGCCAAAGGGCTTATATAATGATAGGTATGTCATTAATCGACCACTTGGGGGACTTTTGGAAGTATATTGTAAGATTATTAACTATATAATATAAAAATACAATGAGACATGGTAAATGTCAAACTATTTAATAGTCAACTTTTTATCCATTGAAAACCGAATTTGAATTTATTATAAATTACTACTTTATGTTTTTCCTAAGGAGCCCCTCCTCTCCCTTCTAAAAGGACACCACTTCGAACCAATTATTCATACCTTCAAAGACTTTTTTTCGGCCAAAATATTCCCAAATTCCTTCTCAACTATCCTAACTAAATCATAGAGGCCTTACATTAGTCATAAAGTCAAACTATTTAGAGCTTTTGATCAAATCAAAAGGAAGAACCCGTAGAAGAGGTAATGTTTTCACCACACCTTTTCAGGTTCCTTTTTTACTTCCACATCTTCATTCATAGTTATTTCCATTCTAAAATAATAAATCCAGTATCTTATATATACTGTGATGTTATTATAAATATGGTACAACCATATTCAGTATTCTATCCTTCCTTTTAATGACATGTCACCATACGTGCGTACGTACGTCCTACCGTCTCCACGTCGTGGTGTAATTGTTATTCAATACATTATTATTTTTATGGGTATAATAATGATGTGTAATTAATGTAAATAATTAATATAACATGATAATTATTCTTTATATATTATATACCATCCAATTATATATTATTTTAATATTAAAAAAATTATTTTGTCGCTCGTGCGTACGTACAGATTACCATCTCCACGAACGCGATGAGATTCATTTCCCATAGTATCAATTCAATAATAAATTTTATTTGATGAATAAATATAATTTTTTGATACATGATATCATTCTGGATATGAATAATATACATCCCATACATATCAAATATGGCTAACCTAACATAGAATATAATGAAAAACGAATCGATTAACACCTGAAACAATGATAATACTAAGATATTATTAACAAATCAATGTTAAAAGATCATATATCATATCATATTAATGTATATGAATCTTGTATAATTTAATAAACATTATTTAACCATTATAAAATTGGTTAACCTACCCTCTACCCCGTAAATGTACAAGGTAAGGGTTAATTTCGCAATCTCTTTATTATCTGAGGTTGTTTATACGTAATTATCTACTGCGACCTCTTTTTAATCCACATACATGTTTCTTAAAAATGTTTCTGAAAACATTTTTCATATTTACTAGAAAATGGGTTAATGTAATTTATACCCTTATTTTAATTTTTATAAAATTGTTTTAAAGAAATCTTTCTTTCATTTTCTAAACAAAGACCTTTTTAACCTTTTCGACAAAATTAAGGTAAGAATGTCCTTTTTTTAACTTATACAGCGAGTGTTGCTCTTTTCCACCATTATAAAATTGTCGAAGCTTCCCCTACAAGCTTATAAAAATATTTTCAATGAGAATGTTTTATTTTATAATTATGTTACTTTTAAATGATTTCAAAAAATGAGATTTTTCTCCCGAATAGTTTTCATTTCTTCTATGTCAACATCATTTGATGGATTTTAAGCTTATTTGAAGTTGATTTTTTATGATAAAAAACTTCCATATTGTATTGATTGTTTTTTGATATGTTTTACTATACATGTCATATTTTTATACCATTCATGGTTTATGGAGAAATTATTTACATTTTGTATGCTTGTTTTAATACGAATGTTTATGTTATGTTTAATCCTTTTCATGTGGGAATGCATTGGACATAGTAAGTGATGTGTGAAGCCCGCTATAGCTCCTCAATGCATCGGTTTGTCTCGTGAGACAATATAGTGTCTTGGTATGGGGCCATGAAAAAATATTATTTGTAATCTTGGCATGAGGCCTTGGATACTTGGTTATGATAGTCTGGCATTATGCATTCCATCATTATGAAAGTGGTTATTGATATTGTATTTGATTATTGGACTAGTAGAATATCCATGTGAATAAGTAAATGGAATTATATCATTTTATATCTACCATATTATGTTGAAGTTCAAGTTTAAAAGGCTTTTGCTTTAGTTATTCATTACCTCAAATATTTATACTTATTTATCAATGTTTCTGCTATATTGTTATCCTTACTGGGCATCTGAGCTCACCCCTTTCTATGTTTTCTTTTTCCCAGGATGTGAAGAAGTATTTTATGAATGATCTGCAGGGATAGTATAAGGGGATATGAGTGTGGAGACAAGATGTTTTTGTAGTTTTCACTTTATCATGTAATGTAAACATTATTAACGTATCTATTTATTCCAGGGCTACTAAACTAATCGGTCGTTCGTGACATGATCTTTTGTGATCATGCCAATGTAAAGTAATAATGCACCAACACTGGGTAACTGGGGTCGGGGAATTATAGTTGGTATTAGAGTAAGTTTAGTAAAAACCTTGGAAGCTAGAATTATATAAACTCTGATTAGAGAGCATAGGCCAAATATTGACTTTGAGGATTAATATAAATGAAATTCCTAGAATTTTGGTATTATAGATATTTTGTGAGTTTTCTAAGAAATACATCCTTATCTGGATATGAGCAGGTTGAGGTGGCTCTAGCGCATATGTACCTCAGGGTAAAACCCAAAAACACCGCTTTGAGCTAGACTCTATTGAGAACTAGTGCACGACAACGTGCCTTGCTCCATTCATGGTTACGACACTCCCAGGGGGATATGCATAGGATAATCTCATTTTCATTAAAAACAATTATAAAGGGTTTATGAGTATATAATTCCTCAAAGAAAACAGTTTTTTATCATTATGGATTATATCCATTAACTATTAAATATATGTTAAGTGTTTGCAATGTTTGGATTTATGTATTGCAATTTATAAACTGATCTGGTTTATGCCATTATTTAGAAATGGCGCCTAGTGGAAGGAATGGAAATAGTATCAATGCACGAAATCAATGTAGGGATTACCCTCCTGCTCAAGATAATTATAGTGGAGATGGTGATACAACTGGTGCTGATCAGCTTATCTCTATATTGGGAAAACTCACTCAAGTTACAAATAACAACCATACCCGTATGGAGCACCCTGATCTGCAGTGTGGGGATCAATGTTAGATCACTTAGGCAAAACCACCAATATTCAATGGGAGTAAAAATCCCTTATTAGTTGAGCAATGGATAATTTCCCTAGAGATAATATTTCAGGCTTTGAGGAGAAGTGAAAGGGAAAAAGATAGCATGGTAGTTTACCACCTCACTGGAGATGCTGATCAATGGTGGTCATTGATTCAAAACACGAAGGAAGATGATGAAGTATCAAATATGGAATTTAGGTAGTTCAAAGATCTTTTCATCGAAAAATACATTCCTCATGAACATCGAGAATATATGGAATGGAAATTTATGAGCCTGAGGCAAAAGGAGGATGAGAATGTTGCAAAGTATGAGGCTAACATTACAAGGTTAGCGCGGTATGCTGCATATTATATACGTAACCCACGAAGTAAGATTGATAATTTATTTGATGGGGTAAAACCGTTTCTCCATTGATCATTGGTCTCACAATCCTTATCATCATACGAATATATTGTCTCATGTGCCATCATTACATAAAAATAATTCTCTAAGTCTTATGAATTTAAAGCAAATAAAGAGAATAAGAGATCTGCTGACCACTATGGAAATGAAAATAAATGGAAGAAGGGAAAAGTTGATTTTCCATCCTGCAGTAAATGTGTGAATAAACACCCCAATACTTTCTTGAAGGGAATGGTAGACTGTTACAAGTGTGGTGAAAAGGCAACTAAGCTTCTGATTATAAGGGAATTCAAGTTGCTATCATCATGGAATGCTATAATTGTATAGAAATGGGACATTATGAAAATAAATGACCTATGTGTTTGGGGAAATTACCTCAAAAGTCCAAGGGATCAAGGCCAAGCTTATGCTATCACTACTTCTAAGGTTGAAGCTCCAGAAGACATGGTGGCAGGTATGTTAATGGTTTCCTCAAGTTTAGAAAAATATGTATTTGAGTCTAGATCATTTACTTCTTTCATATCATCCCAGTTTGTTAAGAAAATTAGATATTTACAATTTTATTTAACATGGGGGTTGTCATCCAAAAATCCTAAGGGGATTATCATTGCAACAAAGTTCTATGAATTAGTCCCCATTAGAGCATATATATGTTATTTATCTGCTAATCTCATCATCATACCCATGATTTAATTTGATATCATCCTCGGTATGGGTTGGATTTTAGACCATGATGCGAAAATTTATTGTAAGAAGAAGGAGGTTACGATTTTTTATGATGATGATATGGAACACCTTATATTTAGATTAGAATCGTAACCACCTAATTCTTATCTAGATCCACCCCCAGTATCTCAACAAAATTCAATTATTGGGGAGGAATAGAATGAAATAAATGTGGGTGAGGTATGGAATGTTAAAATATATGATGTACCTATAGTGAAAGGATATGTAGATGTGTTTCTGGAAGATTTACCTAAACATCTTCCAGGACAAGAAATTGATTTTTCCATTGATTTAATTCCTGGTTCAAGGCCTAGATTGAAGTCCTCTTATTTAATAGACATTGTGTAATTAGTTGAATTAAAGAAACATCTAGAGGAATTATGTAATAAGGGATTTATTCTCCCTAGTGTTTCTCTATGGGGAGCCCCTATCCTTTTTGATAAGAAGAATGATGGATCTCCGAGGTTGTGCATTGACTACAGGGAGATCAATGCTATAATGATAATGAACATGTATCCCCAACCTCATATTGATGATTTATTCGACCAACTACATGGAGCTCAATACTTTTCAAAGATTGAACTTTGATCTAGATACCATAATTTGTGTGTGAAAAAGGAAGAAATTTTGATGAAATCATTTCGAACAACTAATGTTCATTACGAGTTTATAGTAATGCCTTTTGTACTATCTAATGCACCCTTTGTTTTCATGGATATAATGAATAGATTTTTCAAGGAATATCTTGATTATTTTGTGGTGGTATTTATTGATGATATCTTGGTATACTCCAAAAGATACAAAGATCATGAAAATCACTTGAGCATTATTCTGAATACTCTTAGAAGACATGAATTATATAAGATGTTTAGCAAGTGTGAATTCTGGCTTCAGGAGATTTGTTTTCTTGGGCATATTGTCTCTAAGGATGGAATTTTTGTTGATCCTTTTAAGACCAAGGAAATCCAAGAATGGCTAGCACAAAAGAATATAACTAAGGTACATAGTTTTATTGGTTTATCATGTTCTTATCAACATTTTTTCCAGAATATTGCCCGACTGGCTAACCCATTATCGAATCTCACACATAAAGCGGTTAAATTGTTTTGGACAAAAGAGTGTGAAGAATGTTTTGAAGAACTAAAGAGAAGATTTGTCAAAGCTTCTATATTTACTCTACCATTGGGGAATGATGGGTTTGTTATTTATAGTGATGCATCGAAGAAAGGACTTGGTTGTGTCTTTATCCAAAATGATAGAGTTATTGCCTATGCATCACGACAGGTAAAAATTCATGAGAAAAACTATCATACTCATGATCTTGAGTTAGTTACTGTAATTTTTTCGTTGAAGATATGAATACATTATCTTTATGGTGACAAATGTGAGATTTATAATGATCACAAGAGTTTGAAGTACATTTTTCTCAGAAAGAACTCAACCTGAGGAAAAAGAGATTTCTTGAATTACTAATGCATTCTAATTTCACGATACACTACTACCGGGGGAAGGAAAATAAGGTGGTAGATGATTTGAGTAGAAAACATCATTGAGTTGTGAATAATATGAGAGTTGAAAAGGATCCTATATACAAGGATTTTGTGAATATGGATATGAGATTCACCATGGGAGGTGAAACATCAATACTTTTTCAAATGGTTGCCAAACCATCTTTACTAGAAAGGATACAGAGTTCTCAGACGGGTGATGAAGAGTTTCCAAAGAATATTTACATTGTGAATGATGGGAGATTTAGTGACTTTGAGTATGAAGATGGAATTTTGAAATTCGGGAAGAGTCTGTGTGTTCTCAATATACCTGATCTAAAAAGGGAATTCATGGACGATTCTCATAGTTCCAATTTCTATATACACCATAGTAGCACCAAAATGTATTGATATTTGAAGGAAGATTTTTTGTGGGACAACATGAAGAGGGAGATTACTGATTTTGTGTCAAGATGTATAGTTTTTAAACAATTTAAAATCATAAATCAACATCTTGGAGGAGTCATGCAAACTCTTCCCATAACTGAGTGGAAATGGTATAATATCACGATGGACTTTTTCATGGGACTACCAAAGACTCCTATATGAAACGATGCAATATGGGTCATTATTGATCATCATACCATGTCAGCACATTTTCTTGCTATAAGATAGGATCTAACACTTGAACGTCTAGCAAGAAAATATATTAATGAAGTTGTGATACTTCATGGAGTACCTCTATCGATTTTTTCTGACCGTGATCCCCGTTTTACATCAATACTCTGGAAGAGTCTCCAGAAGGCCCTGGATACTGAACTTTGTTCAAGAACTACCAACCACCCTCAAACAGATGGACATATAAGAACGGACCATTAAAACCTTAGAAGACATGTTAAGATCTTGCTCACTTTACTTTCTAGGTATGTGGGATCAATATTTACCTATGGTAGAATTTTCCTATAAAAATAGATTCCATTCGAGTATTCAGATGGCACCATATGAAGCATTATATAGAAAGAGATTCCTCACACCAACCAGTTGGGATGACTTTGGTGAACGAAAACTCATAGGCCCAGAACTACTGGAGGAAAAATGGAAAAGGTGAAGGTAATCCAAAACCACATCAAAGAATTCCAATGTAGATAGAAGGGGTATACTGATAACCGAAGGAAGGATTTGGACTTTCAGGAAGGAGATCATGTTTTCTTGAAGGTATATCCATGGAAGGGAGTTATACGTTTCAGTAAGAAAGGTAAATTTAGTCCCATGTACATTGGACCTTTGGAAAATTTAGAACGAATTGGGGCTGTAGCTTACCGTTTGGCAATGCCGCCAAATCTCTCCAACATTCACGATATGTTCCATATATCACTATTGAGAAAATCAATGCCTGACCCAATGCATGTACTCACCTATGAGGAATTAGAACTAGAACCCTATCTATCATATTTTGAAGATACCATCACGATTCTTGATACCAGAGAACAAGTGCTGAGAAACCAGACGACTCGTCTGGTAAATGTTCTATGGACAAACCATAAGACGGAAGAGGTAGCGTGGGAACACGAGAAACTTATGATAAAGAACCTCATGAGTCGTTTTATGTATTAATATCTTATAATTATCAAGGATGAAATTATTTGAATGATGGGGGAATTTAACACCCCAATCTTCCACAGAACGTTTCACTTTGAATAATTCAATAGCTTGTGTTGTACGCAACTTCGAGTTCTAACACACCACAACCAATCAAACTAGATGTTATGAATATTAATACTCACTTTTTGAAATTTTATAAATTTTAACTTTCAAAATGGACCTCATTTTTGGATTCGGAATATCAAAATTATCCTAGGGTGAATTTTTAGTATTTTTATGAAAACATTCAATTTTGGAGGAATAGTGTAAAACACTAAGTTATTGGTTAAAACCGACTTTTTAATTAAATAATTATTTATTTTATTTAAATTTATTTTAGATCAAAATAGATATTTAATACCTTTATAAGTTCAATGTAATTCATTGGAGTCAGTTTATAATAATTTTAGACATATAAAATGTTTATTTAAATTTTCACCGTCTTTTACCCATCTCCTAGGAGAATCTGCAAAGTCACATAAAAGATAATTTTAACACTTTTTTTAGTATACTTTCGAAAATCTGAGAGAAATGGTTAATATCAGGGAGTAAAATTTGGTTCAATAAGAAAAAAATAATTTTTGGTGAACAATAACTTTTTAATTTTATTTACCATGCTAAAAAGTAAACATTGTAATTATGGGTAAATATGAAATTATTATTATCCTCACACATGTCTTAATTATATTGGATAAGTATAATTCTACCAAAAACAACCTTACAAATATAATATGAACCTCTTTGGTCCACTTGGATTAGATTAGGACATTTATTATTATTTAATTCAAGGAAGAGTTAAAAAAGTTAAAATCAATGTTTAATAAATAAAACATTTTTAATATGGGGTTATACATAAGATAAACTTGATTTTCAATATTCATTATAAAGATAAACATATTTCCTACATAATTATATTTTATTTATAATTTTGAGACATTAAATAATTTAATATATTTATGAGACAATGGTGATGCAGTAATTACCTAATTAATAATATATTAAAATAATTGATATTATAAATATCTAAATAAATGTAATATGAGACTTTTTATGAATTTCAATAATTTTCTGGGATAATATGGAATATTATTATTGGTTATATGAATTTTATTCTAATTAATAATATTTTATGAATTTATCAAAAACAAAATACCCAATAGTGTCAAAATTGACAAAACGGTGTTTTTAAAACAAATATTATATTAATAATTGATATTATATACCTAAAAATATATGGTTCTGCCAAATGAATTATATGATGATATTTATATCATTAATGGACAACTTGGGGGTCTATTGGATGTATATAGTATGGTAAATAACTATATAATATAAAAATACAATGAGACATGGTAAATGTCAAACTATTTAACTAAGATTTAAATCTAAAAGATAAGGTTACTATAGTAACCCAAACCTCTCTATAATCTATTTGTTGAATGGTTTTAGACCCATACCCACCTTAGACTTTTAATATCCCACTTTGGTGCCATTCGAAACCGAATATTAATTTATTATAAATTAATACTTTATGTTTTTCCTAAAGATCTCCTCCTCCCCTTCTAAAAGGAAACCACTTAGAACCAATTATTCATACCTTCAAAGCCTTTTGGGTTGGCCAAACTATTCCCAAATACCCTCTCAACGATCCTCCCTTAATCCTAGACTTATTCCTTTAGTCATAAATAAAACCTATGTAGCCCTTTTGATCAAATCAAAGGGAAGAACCCCAAGAAGAGGTAATGTTTTCACCACACTTTTTCAAGTTCCATTCTACTTCCACTTCTTCTTTATGTGTTATTTCCATATAAAATAATAAATACAGTATCTTCTATATACTATGAAGTTATTATAAATATGTTACAACCATATTCAGTATTCTATTCATCCTTTGAACGACATTTCACCATACACGTGTACATTTAGCCTACCATCTCCACGTCGTGGTGTAGTTGTTTTCAATACATTATTATTTGGATGGGTATAATAATGATGTGTAACTAATGTAAATAATAAATATAACATTATAATGATTCCGTATATATGATATACTATCCAATTATATATTATTTTAATATCAAAAGAATGATATTGTCGCTCGTGCGTAGTTACAGATTACTGTCACCACGAATGCGATGAGATTCATTTCCCATTATATCCATTCAAGAATAAATTTTATTTGATGAATAAAAATAATTTTTAGAGACATGATATCATTCTGTATATGAATAATATACATCCCATCCATATCAAATATGGCTCACCTAACAAATAATATAAAGAAAAATGAATCTGTTAACACCCTAAATGATGATAATACTAAGATATTATTAACAAATTAATGTTAAAAGATCATATAAGATATCATATTAATGTATATGATTCTTGTATAATATAATAAAAATTATTTCAACATTATACAAGAGGTTAACCTACACTCAACCAAGGAAAAGTACAAGGTAATGGTTAATTTCACAATCTCATTATTATCTGAGGTTGTTTATACGTAATTATCTACTGGGACCTCTTTATCATCCACATCCATGTTTCTTAAAAATTTATTTCAAAACATTTTTACTATTCACTAGACTATTTGTTAAAGTAATTTATACCCTTTTGACTTTTTATAAAATGGTTTGAAAGGAATCTTTCCTTCATTTTCCAAACAAGGTCTTTTTTAACCTTTTCGACAAAATTAAGGTAAGAATTTTCTTTTTTTAACTTATATAGCTGGTGCGGCTATTTTCCACCATTATCAAATCATCAAAGATTACCTTACAATCTTATAAGAATATTTTCAAAGAAAATGTTTTATTTTATAATTTTCTGACTTTGAAATGATTTAAAAAAATTGATATTTCTCTCAAATAGTTTTGATTTCATCTATGTCAACATACATCGATGGATTTAAAGCTTATTTGAAGTTGATTTAATATGATAAAAAACATCAATATTATATTGAAGGTTTTGTGATATGTTTGACTTTGGATGTGTTATTTTTATACCATTAATGGTTTATAGAGAATGAATTTACATTTCGTGTGCTAGTTTTAATATGAATGTTTATGTTATGTTTAAACCTTTTCATATGTGAATACATTGGACATAGTAAGTGATGGGTGGAGCCCGCTATAGCTCCTCGATGCATCGGTATGTCTCATGAGACAAAATATTGTCTTCGCACAAGGCCTTGAAAAAATCTTATTTTTAGTCTTTGAACGAGGCCTTGGCTATGTGGTTATGATAGTATGGAATTATGCATTCTTTTATTATGAAATTGGTTATTGATATTGCATGTGATTATTCGACTACTAGAATATCCATATGAATAAGTAAATGGAATTATTTCATTTTATTTCTGCCATATTTTGCTGATGTTGAAGTTTAAAAGGATTTTTATTTAGCTATTCATTGCCTTAAATGTTTAGTATTCATTAGGAATGTTTCCACTATATTGTTATCCTGACTAAGAATTTGAGCTCAGCCCTTTCTATGTTTTATTTTTCCCAAGATGTGCAGAATTATTTTATGAATGACCTGCTTGGATAGTATAAGGGGATATGAGTGTGGAGACAATTTGTTGTTGTAGTATTCAGTTTATGATGTAATGTAAACATTATTAATGTATCTAGTTATTCCAAGGCTACTAAACTAATCGGTCTTTCGAGACTTTATCTTTTGTGATCATTCCAATGAAATGTAATAATGCATCGACTCTTGGTAACTGGCGTCAGGGTGTTACATTTACATTCTTGATAATTTGGTCACTCATTAATAAAGATTGTGTGGAACATTGTTAGGTTTTTATTTTCAATGATATAATTCAAAGTCGTTATTTATATATTCATGCTAAAATTTTAAAGTATCCTAAAAATATAGTATTTTAGGAATGTTTCAACCTAACACCATGTGTACCATCTACAAAAAATGGTACACCCCAATATAACATTAATTTTATATCCAAAAAATTTCCATAATATTGAATGTGAGTTATTTTGCAATAAAATATAGTCCTAAATCTAAAATCATCATTTTTATTAGCCTAATGAAATGTAAAGCATGTATTTAGAATCAATTTAATTTCTTTAATCATTGAATCCTAATAGATATCAATATCATTACAATGTTATTTACGCCTAGATATAAACATAGACAACATAATGTATTGGTTCTTCATGCATAATTAAGGTGTAAAGCTATAAATTTTATACATAACAAGTTATATAATGTAAGTAATACTTTGAACACCAATAGAGCTTATTACATCTGTAGATAACACCTGTCAAATGTTTCTTGACTTTTTTTTCAAATTTAGGACACTCATAATAAATTTTCTTCTTCTAAGAAGAGTTTATTGGGTGTCATATTTTACCATCTTCAATATTTGTATCTGCTAGAAATGAATTTTTTTTAACAATTTCCTGATATCCCTAAATATGTCTAAACTGAGGTGTTATAGTAAAAAAAGATATACTTTTTTACATACTTGATTTATTTTTCTTATTTTGGTCTATTTAAAACCTAGTCGATTTTATGACTGATTCATGTTCCTTGAAGAAAAATAAAATCATTTGTACATACATGTATTTTATCAGAGATCATACCATTGAACAAAAAACTTATAGGTTACATATTTTTTACAAGGTTGATCATTTTTTATAGTAACATATAAATTAAGAGACTGTTTAAATCAATAAAAATGGTGTGGCGCCTTCTGTTTCTATATTTAGAATTATATTACATTAGTAGAACTGAGAATGTTGTTTATTTAGTATAACTGGTATACATGGGTGTCTTGTCATAGATATTTATCATCTCAATCAAAATTGTACAATCATAAAGGTCATCATGAATTTTAATTTTTATTTATTCCATTTATCCCATTCATTATTTATACTTTCATTCATACCAACTGATCTATAAATTAAAATATTACATTAGTTAGTATATACATTCCTTTTTCCTAACATTTAGTCCAAAATTTATATATTCAATCTATTTTGTGACAAATCAATTATTCATGTAACTATTATGTGTGAATTAATTTGGAATAAAAGCAACATAAGCATGGATAAAATATATTAGAAGGGTATTATGTATGATTTATTTCAATCTTATTGAAATTTTCACATTATCATCGTACTCATTTATCATATGATCAGGATCCATCATGTATTTATTAATATCCATCCATTTATGTTCAATAATATCCATCTTGTAAAAAAATACACATAAGGTATTAATAATAAAAGGATAATGTTATATATAATTCAATGAAATTTGATAATTTACCTAAGAAAAATAATTTATACTTAGTTTGGATAGTCACTAAAGAAATAATAAATTTTTTAATGATGATATGATATAATTCATTGAAATTGGAATACTAGAATCCATATGATAATGTTCCAAATTGTTATCCTCCAATTAAAATTATAATTTTGACTATAAGAAACAATGTCAGATGGTGTGTCTATCATTAAAGAAGACAATTGATGATGGATGGAATCTTTGATGCAATGAGGACAAGGTTGTAGCTATATATTAATATAGGGAGCCTAGATAGGATGATTTCAACCAATATGATATTTCCCACCTTGTTAGACTGTAATATTGATTTTATGATAATGATCATACTTGACTGCTAAATTTTAATGAATATAAACATGCTAATTTTGATGGTGATTATTCCAAACAAGATATATTTTTACAATATGGTGACATGAAAGGAATAAACCAATAGTGGTTCAACGAATATCTATTCCCCAACAGATGGGAATAAGTGTTAGAACACTATCAAATAATCATTTAAGCTATATAACGTTATCGTTCTATGATAATATAAGTTTAATTTAGTGTATTGAGATCATTTTCTAGTGGTATAAATAATTTATAGAAGTATATATGTTATATATAAAAAGTTCTGAAGTGTATGATTAAATTTCCATCTATTGAAAAATATAAAAATAAACATTTTTTATAGCATGAATATCTTGATGATAGTGTGGGTAAATATATTGGTAGGGATTTCCTTGATCACCTCCACTTTAGACCCCCTTAGTCCCATAACCCGTTTGTCTCATCTCTGCGGGCTATCACTCATTGTATTATTCTCATTTCTGTTGAATAATTATTTACATGATGACGCAAATTATATGTAGTAAAAAGTAAATTTAATTATATTTAATCGATTGAAAGTAATTATAACCAAATCCTTTTGGAAATTTTAAAACTCCCTATGATGAAATAGAAATGTGGATATAATGAAATACATTTAATGGAATATCACATGTAAATTTTTTGTGGGGTTTCAAAATTTTTATTTGTCCAAGGAATTCAAGGGAGTGCACTAAAAATGTTTTAGTTCCAAAAAAGTTTGAACGACACGAGGGATATGGTCTTTTGTTGGGGTTCTATTTAAATATTATTAATTGTTTAGAAGTGAATTTTAAAAAACATTAATAACAACCCATATTTTTAATAACTAATATATAAGTTGATAATAAAACCAATATTAATGTGTTTTAACTCTTACTATTGATAATGATTGGATTTTATCATCACTTTCTCAAAAAAGATATCAGAGACATGTTTTGAATGTAATTTTTATTTTAGTGCTTAAAAAACATATATCTATATGCAATAGTTATAAAGAGCTAATACAATTATATATTTCTTGACCTAGGAGGTGATTTTCATTTAGGTCATCCCTCCCCCGATTGAGTGGGAGGGACTTCTATAACCTATATAGGGAACTCATTTTATCTCCTTCACTGCCATTTATATCATTAATTTTGTTCTATCATTCCCTAACATATTTCTTGTTAAAAATGTTTCAAAACTTTTTTATTGATTCCTGAAATATTCGATCTCTTCCGTGGAGTTCATTGATGCTTCGTTGAATATAAACCAGATTTTGTAGCATGTTTTAGACAATTTCATCCATTGAGGAATTCATTTAACCATTATAGTTTCAGATATTATTTAAAATAGAAAAGATTAATTATGGGACTTCTCAATAAGAGGCACATCATGATTCAGTTTTCCTAGAAGAACCTCTTGGTCCAATTATGGTCCAATTCCTCATACATGTAAAAAAGATATTTTTTTCTCTTTCTTAAATTAGATATATGATTTCCACATGAAATGAGATACCCCGTCTATAGAAATTTTGTATAGTTTTCTAGAGAACACTCATCCTTTTCAGAATCCTGCCAATATTCAAATGCATGATAATTTGGTTGGTAGATATTTATGTGCTGATAGTATAACTGGAACTATATTCCATCGTATTTCTCCAAAAATTGGTGTTCATGTATTTTTTTTCATTATTCTAGTATATAATATTTATATTTCCTTTGGGAAAGTGTTTTACAACAAGAAACATGTTTCTCTTGAGTCACAGATTGATTTTTTTTCCTCATTAAGAAAAATGTTTCACTTGATGGATGTGAGTAGGAAAGGGGGCATAAATCACATCTATAAAATGGATGAAATATTGAGATGTAGTGTTATGTGTATGGTGTACATTTTTGTAGAAGGTGTGAAGGACCATGTTCAAATTGGTGTTTTTATTGAACAAAGCAACAAATCAGAGGTAGTTCACTTTGGATTACTTGGGGTTGGGGATTCCAATGGGACAGAACTACGTACTACCATCACATCCAAACTATTGAATATGAATAGAATATAAACGTTTATCACCATCTAAAAAGAGACATGATAGATAATCCCTAATTCAGGAGTAGTAGATATATATGGAAAATTTATATATTTTGAGGGGATGTGTGCAATAGGGCCCGTGTAAATTATAATAAATGCAACTATGGAGTCATCTAATTATAAAGAAGTGAGAATTGGCATTGAAGATAAACCCCAGGAGGTTATATAAGAGGTAGGTTAGGAAGATGAGATGGTGTATATAACCAGTAGAGGCCTCTGGGGATAGGTGAATGAAAAAAGTAGGGTGAATAAGAGATGGTCTCGACCGACTACTAATATTTTTAATTGCTTTGATGATCTAGTGGCTGAATGTTCAGTTCCAAGAAAATGGGATGGAATACACAATGGAATGTTCATAAAATACTAAATAATATGAGATAAATTCTATAATAACCAAATATGTATATGAAAAATTAGAAATATGAGTTATCTAGAAATTGTTTTCTATACAGTGTCGATGGAGTGCATATAAGAAGGCTATACTGCCAAAAGGAGGGGGAATCAGTACAATGAAAAAATAGATATATAAAGATATAATGGGTAAAAGGTTAAGTGGTATAAAGGATTTAAGGAGTAATCTCTATGACCTTAGCATATGGGAACAAATTCACTCAAAAATATGAAGGTGATGGATAATAAACCCATGTCTCAGGTTCAGGAAGGAAAGACATGTCTGAATCTTCATAATGAAAACCAGATAGTGTATTTTGGTAATTCCAATGACCAATAATATGATGGTGGTATATTGGAATATAAAATTTAGGATTAAGATGTATCTAATAGTAATGTAATGAAATAAGATAAGGGGGATGGGAAAAAGGATTGGAAATTCATTTCAATGAATAAATGATAGAGGAATCATCTCTAAAAAATTCTAAAAAGGAGGAGATCAATAGAATGAATGAGAGGATGATTCATGTGCACATTAATAAAGAATAATGTGTATGGATAAATAATCAAGATTGTATTTTGATACGTGGAATGAAAAAATGGAAACTTTATGTGTAAAAGTTTATCGAAACTCTGGACAACATGACCTATTGTTTTGACAAACTCATTGAGGATGACCTGGACATGAAGGCCACTACCATTCAATAGAGGTTATACAGATGTAATGTTTCTATGATAATTGAACTGAATTTCAATGATTCAATGATTTATGATGGGTTTTTTATTTCATGTACCTTGCATGAAATCTTTCACACATTTTACCTAATAGTTATTTGAATAATAAAAAATATAATATTTGATGAACTACTAAATCCTACATGAAGTAAATTATAAAATATTAAACATATATATATTAAAATTGAATAAAACAAAAAAAGGTAAAAAATAATTAACAGTTTTAATGAGAAAATAATATAAAATGCATGAATGTAATAAATTAGATAAATTTTATTTATATAAATCAATTAACATCAAAATTATTCAAAGAATACATGAGTTTAATTAATTATATAATTTATTGTAAAATTAAAATGAATATGAATTAAAACGAAATGAATACGTCTTAAATTCATACATTGCAACCATATTAGAAACCTTATATGCTAAATAATAATTATGTATAAATAAATATTAATAATAAAAAAATTACAATAATATCACAACCGAATAAATTATAATTAAATTTTCAAAATAATGAACATTAGTATTGAATGAATAATACTAAATAATATTAATTTAAGGAATGTTATTATATAGTTTTAATGAAAAACTAAAAATATGTAAATTGAAGAAATTTTAAAAATGAGCATGTATTATCAATTAGTTAAATTTTTAAACAATAAAAAATTAATATATTATAAAATGAAAAGGTATAAATTCTAATTTTCTAAATTAAGAAATATTTATTTCATTTAATATTTATTAATTAAAATAATTAAATTAATATTAAATATGGCTAAATTACCATAAAATTACAATGATACATTGAAAATGAATAAATTAAAATAATTAATAAAAAAGATTATTATTTACTAGATAATATATAAAATATATATCTTCAAAAAATATATTTAAAAGTAATAAATAGTAATTAGTAATAATAATATAATGATTAAATAAAATTTACTTGTAAAAAAATACATATATATATATATATTCATATTACAGTACATTAATTCTTATAATTCTTAACTAATATTAAAAAATGAGAAAATTAAATAAATATTATGTGTTTGTATATTCTATATAAAAATCAATTTATTACATATATGAATTTGTATAATTATTGCAACACATGTTTGATATATATTAAATTGAATAAAATCTCATTTAATTAAATGTCCATTACTGGATATAATTATTTTATATTTTTAATTAATATTAATTGTTAATTATAAACCATTTTTTCCTAAGTATCTGACTTATTTAATGTAAATATTCATATTTTTTGTTATAAAAATCCAATATAAGAAAATATAATATAATATATATATATGTGTGTGTGAATATATTTCAATATTAAAAAGATTAAATATATAAATTAGAAATTATCTATAATGAATGAAAATATAAATAAATTTCATAAAAATTAAAAAAAAAATTTAGATCAATAAATTATAAAATAGTTAAAAAAATTAACATTATTTATTAAAAAGAACAGAACTATTATTTATCATCACTAATACCGAAATTACATTCATTATGGCGGAAAAGGTCCATTCATTTCTAAAAAATCATGAAACCTTTGTCATCACTAATAAAGGACCACTTTATCAATACTGATAAAGGAACCCTTTATGGGTGTTTTTTTGCACACATAAAGGACATGATAGATGCTGAAAAATATGTAATCCTCTACCATCCTTATAACAAAATCATATTATAAATATAATATCAAATTGAAATATAAATATTGTTGAAAAAACGAATAAAATATAAATATTAAATTGAACTATAATTTCAATTAAAATTTTTCATAAAACATATTTTTATAGATCTGGAATTTTCAATTAATTAAATAAAATTTAAATACAATATAAAAAATAAAAGCATCTATAATCCCTTATAGTAACATTTTCCATGTAATAAAATAAATTTTTTTCAATAACCATACATAAAATAGTAAAAAAATTAGGATTTTAATATAATATATATATGATAAATTAATTTGTTAATTACAATGTATGACAATGATATTGTAAATTATTTTTTTAATTATATTATTTGTTAATTTATTTTTAATTTTATAGTAGTTAATATTTAATAAATATTACTTTAATTGATAATAATACTATGAATTAATAATTACATTGTGTAGATACCCAAGATCGGTGTACATGGACAAAATATTTATTTTACAAAATATTTAATACATGACACAAACAGATCCCCAACAATCATATTAGTTTAGTGTATTTGGAATCTCAGAATGAAATCATTCAATCATGGTGAATGATCTCCAATATCTCCCATAAAAATCATCCCATTTTGTTTTCCTACCTAAAACCATTCTATATATCCTAGAGAAAAGAAAATATCGAATGTGTGAGCACAAATGCACTGTAAGGTTAAAAATATAGAACATAAAACACACCATATAAATTAGAACATAATAACATGATCATAATGCTTAAACGTCAAAATCATTAGTCAGGAAATAAACCATGGTAGTATGTAAAACATGGATCATAATGTAACATTAACCATGAAAGAATTGCATTTTCATAAAGAATTTAAATGTGGAAAACAAATAAGATAATATTCCCATTTCCATAGGTGCTTTGGAATTTCTTCCAAGACCCTAATAATGGACAGAGACCATTATTGAATAGTGTTTACATCTCGTTCTAACCATGTATTACTGAATCAGATTTACTTGTCCTTTTAGCCAGGAATTACTGAACCAGATTTACTTGTCATTACATTAAAGTCTATCTCATTAGATATTAATCCTCACCCAATGCATTGGAGAAGATATATCTCCCACCCATCTCATAATGAAATCATTCTTATTTGTTCCACAAAAACATAAATCATTCATCATAGCATAACCCATGAAATAAAAAAGGATTCATAAAAATCATTTCATCATAACATATTCTTTATAAGATAACTGTACTTCATAAATATAATTATATAATAAATATAATCAAATAAAATTAATAATAGGGATAGAGACAAAACCATATGTCATCTTAGATGGAAAATAATTTTGATAAAACACTTGAATTCAATTCTAGAGAAAAATATAAATTGTTCTTAAAAATACTTTGTTTTCATAAAATGACATGAAAATTTAAAAAGAATCGAATTTATTTGAAAATAAACATGAAATAGTTTAGTAGAATATTCATTTAAATAAGGTGTTCTTTTAACGAAAAAATCCATTGGTTTTTTAAAAACATTCTCCTTGTACTTTTTCTAGAAAAGTCAAAAAATACACCATATGGTAATCAAAAGGAAGATTCCTTCCATACCATGTAGTAAAAGGAAAATTTGGGTAAAATGTCATTATAATACATGTAATAATATTAATAACTTAATGAATAAATTTTTAGAAAACATGGATATGGATGATAAATATATCCTGATTAGATACTAATGAATAAAAAATCTCAAATAAGACTATATTGGAAATGTTATCGCTTACCATAGGTCTGAATTCATCTGTATTTGTATGAAACTATTTGGGTTTAAAAATATTAATAACATGCTACAGAACCATATTAATATTAATGATTTCGTATATGATTCTCTTAAGACATTATATTACACTTTATTTTTTTAATTTCATGTTAATGCAACGTTTTGAGTAATAATCGTTTGATTTATCATCCATGTTTTGAATTGTTATTATTGATATTATTGTGTATGTCATGATTTAATTACCTGAATAATGTAAAACATAATTTCAATGTTGCATATATTCAGTATATATATAAATATATATTATAAGGATAAATGAAATGGAATACCCTGTTCATGGAGATGATAGGTCGTACGTACACAGGAATGTTGTTTTAGTTTCCTCAATGAATTTAATGGAAGTAAGTAAATGAATATATATATATATATATAGACACAAATAAATTTAGTATAATTATTATGTCATATATATATCATTATTATTTATTATATATACTTTCTAATCATTCTTTAATGATTGACGTTGAGAATGAATCTCGTTGCCTCTTGGAGACCGTAAGCCGTACGTACCCACGACCGATGATATCGTTCCCATAATTGTTTAATTCTATTGATGTGGATGGTGTATAATATCTCATGATTAGTATCATGTTGTAGTAATTATATATATTAATTATTTCTATGATTATACCCATTTAAGTAAGGTGGTGGTGAAAAATAGATTACATCATGGTGTGGAGACGGTATGCCCTCTGTATGCACACGCGGTGATTTCATTTTACGTAGGATGGATAAAAGGTAGAATATGTTAATTTAATATTTATAATAACATATAAATATATTTTTGATAGTTATATTATTACTTAATAGTGAAGCCACTAAATAAGAGTATATAGAATAAGAATTAAATTTTAGATGATCTGTAGAAGAGATTACCTCTTCCTTGACATGCCTTCTTTAAATTTCTTCTTAGGGAACTAGAGTTGGTTTTTTATGAAGATCAGAACCTATAGAATGTGACTAGGGAAGCTGGGAAGAGAAATGAGTAGGGTTTTCTTGAGCATTAAGGATTAATATAGAGGGAAGAGTGGAGGGATAGGTTCATTTTTATATGATAAGAGATGGGTATTTCGAGAAATTCTCAAAAATATTAACTTTAGTAAAATAAAAACATACCAAAAAACCACCAAAGTGTCACAAATTAGAATATGAGATGCGATATGGTTTTAAACTCATAATACGATAAATTTTAGACAACATATTTTTTCAATTTAAACCTTATCTTTTTAATTTACACTTTGTTATTCTGTAATTTTTTAATTTTGGTAAAAGTATTTTTAAAATTTATTGGTAATGAATATTTATATTTGTGGTGATAATTGACTATAAATTGATAATTAATGAAATTATGGACCTTATAATTATCACTTTGTAATTTTTATATATTTTTATGCTTTTCATATAATTTAATAAAATGGTATGATTTTAAAATGTGAATAGTATCAATTATGACACTCTTCATTTTTTAGACATTAAATAAAATCGTCATAAATAATTAATTCAAAAAAATATTTAATACACTCATAAAATGTCATATTAACCTAGATAATTCTTGGATCACTCTAATTAGTTTTTGTGATATTTATTTTAATATTTTTAAAAACATTAATTTTATATTTATATGAATAATATAATTTTAAATCACTGTTGTGTCCTCATTAATAATAATTAATTAATCTCTAAAAATTTTAAATACAAAAAAATGACATATAAAATTTAATTATATTTCTAGGGAATATTTAATTTCTATGTTTTAGTATGTTTATCGCTATATTATAATTATTACACTTAAAAGATATTATAGAGTGACAAGTTGTCACTTCCTTTTGTTTTAATAATAATTACATCTTTTACATGAAAAAAAGACAATGAAATGAATATATTACAACCATTATGTGATATGGGTATACTTTTACTCATCCTATCACATATTTCAAGGCAAAGGGAAATTTTATAAAATTATTTTTACACTAAATTACCCGATTTACCTTTAACTATTGTAATAAAAATAATTACCAATGTTACTATTCAAAAAGCCAAAAATATCAATGTATCCAATTAACATAATTTGGACCTTCATGTTATAAATATGGAATCCATTTTTCAAAATTTAAGAGGGATAATTATAATTAATTTATTTAAAATTAACCATGTTATTGAAAAAAATGGTTTTTGATTAAAACATTGCAAAAGATTGATGTGTTTTTACATATGAATTCAATGTGAAATTAATGAAAATTATATACATAGTTTTAAATTATAAAAATATTTTCTATTTTATACATTAATACTAGTAAATAATATATTTTTACCATATAAATTATTTATATGAAAAAAAAAAATTTCAATTAAAATTTTGCATATTCATTATTCATCAAAAAATGAATGTTATCAGAAAAATATCAAATATTCATTGAATGTAAATTTTTTTATCAAGATTTCAAATAAGAAGTCAATTTTGTAAAATTTATAATATCAATGGTACCAAAACTATATTTAAAATGGAAGCTCCATCAAAAGGTGGTAAAACTGTATTTTTTTTAACAAATACTACTTTTACCAGAAAAATTGTTTTTTCTTCTATTGTGTTCTACAAATTGTAAATGATGAATTCCATTGATATTAAATTGAAAATCTAGTTTATACTAATCATAACAGCTTTTTTATATCATATAATAATATTTTAATAAGATATCATTGTTTAGTGAAACATGGTATCACGTACAACGTATGATATCTATGAAGGTTGCTCTTGCATGTAACGCAAGCAAAGTAAGTTTTGCGGGTAGTGTAATATTCATTTGGTGTAGTGTATAAAAGAATACAAACATAGTTCAAATATAAATTGAACAAAATCTATACACAGTGTTGTGTGAAATGAATTAAATTAAATGAACATTAAATTGAGTACAACACAATCCAAGAATATGTTTTCGTATAATACAAGGTAATAAATTTTTTCCTATAGTGCAAGATAAAATAGTTTTAGCATAAAACATAAGACATCAATGAAATTAGAAAGAATCTATTCCAAAATATTGTTGTTTTTAACTTCTACCCCCCTTAAAATTAATATCGCCCTCAAAATTCGTCGGGGGGGGGGGGTTATAAATGTTTTTCTACAAGAATGTTTTTTTCATAGAAACCTACATAGTAAAAAAGGATACTAAGATATAATTTTTAAAAGGAAACATATAAATGTAATGGTTGCTCAATGTAACTCATCACTGGGTTTCCATATAGGAGAACATATGAGGTTTTTGATTAATGGGATATAATATAGAAATCATGCCATCATGTTTTGATGGATAGTGATAGAGAATAAGGTTTGGAGAAAGTTAACAACAAATAATCCATAAATCTATGATGATTTAATCAACCATCTGATTCATTTGATAAGATGGTACTAGGATATCATTTTTGTTTTGAAGATCATTTTTCTAAAGTTGAAGAAAATGTGAAAAACATACGTAAATGAGTTTAGAAAAATCTATTTATTGGTAGTGCCTTGAAATATTTCCACATAATCTCTTATTCGAAGGAATGAAGATGATTTTTTCATTTTTGAAGTGTTAGATGATCATGTGATAAAATTACATGTCATTCCATCTACCTCAAAAAATGGTTTCACATGTAATCAAATACGAATAAGTCCACCTATGGTGGTAAAATGTATTAATCTGCCAAACATAAAATTTAAAATAACTTATATTATCCATAAATTGATAACATTACTATCAATACAAAAACTAAATATATAAAACATTAAAAATGGTTGAAATAAATTCAATTGACATTTTTCTTCTATATCTCATAATATAGTTCTTGGATATCACATTCCAAACAATTTAATACCTTAATAATGTATTCTCTTGAAACATGAATTACCATAGAACATTACTAAAAACATGCATTCGGTCAAAATTTATCTCTTTTCACATACAAAAATCCAAAATATTCTATATACTAAATGTAACGCCCCGACCCCAGTTACCCAGAGTCGGTGCATTAATTACATAACATTGGCATGATCACAAGAAAGATCAAATCTCGAAAGACCGATTGGTTTAGTAGCCTTGGAAACACTAGATATATTCATAAGTCATACATTACATCATAAAATGAAAAACTACTACAACAACATATTGTCTCCATAGTCCACACTATTAACCCCTCATAATATCCCTGCAAGTCATTCATAATTTACTTCTTCACATCCTAGGAAAATAAAACATAGAAAAGGGGTGAGCTCAAATGCCCAGTAAGGATAACAATATAGCGGAAACTTTCATAAATAAGAATAAACATTTAAGGCAATGTATAACTAAAACAAAATCATTTTAAACATTAACTTCAACATAGTATGGAATAAATAAAATGAAATAATGCCATTTACTTATTCACATGGATATTCTACTAATCGAATAATCACATGCAATATCAATAACCACTTTCATAATGATGGAATGCATAATGCCAGACTATCATATCCACATAACCAAGGCCTCGTGCCAAGACTACAAATAAGATTTTGCCAAGGCCTTGTGCCAAGACACTAGTTTGTCTCATTATACCTACTGATGCATCGAGGAGCTATAGCGGGCTCCACCCGTCCCATATTAAGTCCAATGAATTCCCATATAAAAAGGTTTAAACATAACATAAACATTCGTATTAAAACTAGCATACGAAATGTCAATACTTTCACCATAAACCATGAATGGTATATAAAAAAATAGCACATCCACAGTCAAACATATCACAAAACCTTCAATACAATATAAAAGTTTTGTATCATAATATATCATCCTCAAATAAGCGTAAATTCCATTAAAGGATGTTGACATAGATGAAATCAAAAATCTTTTTAAAGAAATATCTCTTTCTATTTTGAAATCATTTAAGAGACATATATTTATAAAATAAAACATTTTCTTTGAAAATATTCTTATAAGCTTGTAAGGGAAGCTTTGACGATTTTATAATGGCGGAAAATAAACGCACCCGCCGTATAAGTTAAAAAAACATTCTTATCTTAATTCGGTCGGAAAGGTTAAAAAGCACCTTGTTTGGAAAACGACTGAAAGATTCCCTTATAAACCTCTTATAAAAAGTCAAACAGGGGTATAAATAACTTTAACCCATATAATTTTAAATATTAAAAATGTTTTGAAATACATTTTGAAGAAACATGGACGTGGATGATAATGAGGTCCCAGTAGATAATTATGTATAAACAACCTCGTATAATGAAGAGATTGCGAAATAAACCCTTACCAATGTGGTAAATTATGGCACATGCAACCCATGAAAGTGGTATCATACAATTAATATGTAAATACACATAAATTAGAGTGTATTACATAAAGAATATATTTATGGGAAGTACATACACCACACAAAAGGTGATGGTGGCAATATGGTATGAATCTCATGGGAATAAGGAGTGAGATGAAAACCCCTTACCTTGTACTTTTCCTTGGTTGGGGTAGGTTAACCTCCTGTATAAGGGTGAAATAATTATTATTAAATTATAAAAGAATAATATACATTAATATTATATCATATATGATCTTTTAACATTGCTTTATTAATAATATCTTAGTATTATCGTCGTTTCGGGTGATAATCGATTCGTTCTTCTTAAATGTTTGGTTACATAAGACATGTTTGTAATGGATAGATGATATCTTATTCATAATAAGAATGATATTAACATTATTTTTAACCCTAAAATGAGAATAATACTTGAATGGATACGATGGAGAATGAATCACATCGCGTTCGTGGAGACGGTAGTCCGTACGTACGCACAAACGCTACTTCCATTTAATTTTTATTTTAAAAGAATCGATTCCAAATGATACATAGGTATATTACTATTCCAGTATAATATAATATTTTATATATGTTACTTAAGTTCATTAAGACCATCCTTTATACATTCCATGTGTGGTATGAACGAGTCATATCATTTTAAGGGGGCGGTAGTCCGCACTTCCTCAAATGAAATTATCGTATGTATATACAACATGAAACGAATAATGATATGAAATAAAATGGAATTAAAGAATCTTATATACAAAATATATATCATTAATATCATATTTAATTACAGTTCCATCATAATGGCCACCATGAGAGGCGGTAAGATGTATTTGAACAATCATCGTTTCGTGAGGCGTTAGTTTGCCATCCACAGAAACATTATGTTCATCATCCATTAGACAGAGTTGTGTGTATGTGTTGTTTGAATATTTCTTATAAAAACATTATATTATATTGTGGATACTGGTGTTGTTACAAAAGAAAGGAAATAAAAAGAGTTTGGGGGTTGGAGAAGCAAAATAAATGAAAATAATTTAAGAGAAATCGTTACCTTTAATTTAGGTAACTCACTTTGGTTGGAACCAAAGGACTTCTTGAAATGCTTTCTGCCTAAGGGGAAGCTTCAAGGAGGAGGAGAGGGATGTGGGGAGCTTATTTGGGCAGGGTTTGGACGAGCCAAGTGGCTTTAGAGGTGTGAGGAATGAGTAGAAGTGGTCTCCTTTTATAAGGGAGAGGAGGGGCTCTTTAGGAAAGAGAGAAAGTATTACTTTATAATAAAATTATATTCGGTTTATAATGGTTCAAAAATCATTGAGGTCGAAGATAAGATGACTCATTTTCTAAATAACATCAACCAATAAGAATTGGACAGGTTTTAGATAATATTTTAATCATTATAATCTTATTTATTTAAATGATTTATTAATGAGGTAAACATTGCATCATTATTGTGTCATTAATAATTTAACTTATATGATGTCTAAAAATTATAAATAAAATATCATTATGTAGGAAATCGTTTTATCTTTCTAATGAATATTTATAATCGAAAATCCAACATGTATAACCCTATGTAAAAATTGTTCTTCTAAAAGATGTAAGCTTATGCCATTTTTATTTTTATTTTAACTTTTTTAATATAATGTGTCCCTACCACATACAAGTGGCTCTAAGGGGTCCCTAAATAGACCCAAGGATGCCCATGGTCGGGTATGTGTCCACCAATAAGGTTAGGACACGTTTTAGGGTAATTTTGTATTATTATAATATTATTTTTTAACCCTTATTTACCAGATTTACCCTTTAACCATGGTAAATAAAATATTTACCGCAGTAATTATTCAAAATGTGTAAAAATAAACGTTACCTATTTACATAATTTGGACATCCTGATTCCAAATATGTAATCCATTTTTCCAAATTCAAAACACAGAAGTGGCAGAAATTAATTTAAAATTAATTCCCGCTGTCAAAACAAAAAGCGTGTTTTTAAGAGATAATAACTATCAAAAGATTGACACTTGTTTATGATCGGTTTAATTGTAAAATTATGTACAATGAACAAAATTATATTAAATGGTAAAAATATATTCTAAATATACTTTAAAACCACTCAAATTCATAATTTATCAATTTTATTATTTTGATTAAAAAAGTTGATTTTAATTAAAATTTAGTAATTTTCACTATTCATCAAAATATAAAAGTTATCCGAAAAGTACCAAAATTTCACCCTAGGCTAATTTCAATATTCCGAATCCAAAAATGATGTCCATTTTGAAATATAAAATATATATGATTTCAAAAAGTAGGTATTACTATTCACAACGGCTAGTTTAATTAGTTGTGGTGTGTGTTAGAACTCGAGGTTGCGTACAACACACGCTATCGCATTATTCGAAGGGAAACGTACCGTGGAAGCTTGGGGTGTTACATTCTCCTCTCCTTCAAATAATTGCGTCCTCAAAATTTCTAGGGTATTACTGCATAAAAAGACTCGGGTGGTTCTTCATCATAAGTTCCTCGGGTTCCCACGTTGCCTCTTCCATCTTATGGTTTCTCCACAAAACTTTTACCAGACGCATCGTTCGGTTTCTCAGCACTTTTTCCCTCGTATCAAGAATCATGACGGGCTCTTCGCAATAAGACAGATCAGGTTCCAGTTCTAATTCATCATAGGTGAGTACATGCGTTGGGTCAGGCATTTATTTCCTCAATAGAGATACGTGGAACACATCGTGAACTTTGGAGAGACTTGGCGGCATTGCCAATCGGTAAGCTACAACCCCAATTCCCTCTAGAATTTCGAAGGGTCCGATGTACCTGGGACTCAATTTACCTTTATTACCAAAACGTATGACTCCCTTCCATGGAGATACCTTCAGGAAAACATGATCACCGACTTGAAATTCCAAATCCTTCTTTCGATTATCAGCATAGCTCTTCTGCCTACTTTGAACTGCTTTGATGTGATTTTGGATTACTTTCAACTTTTCCACCGTTTCCTCCAACAGTTCTGGGCCTACAAGTTTTATTTTGCCAACGTCATCCCAACAGGTTGGTGTACTACATCTCTTTCTGTATAACGCTTCATATGGTGCCATCTGAATACTCGAATGGAAGCTATTGTTATAGGAAAATTCTACCAGTGGTAAATATTGATCCCACATACCCTGAAAATCAAGTGAGCATGATCTCAACATGTCTTCTAAGGTCTGAATAGTCAGTTCTGATTGTCCATCTGTTTGAGGGTGGTAAGCAGTGCTCAAATAAAGTTCAGTATCTAGGGATTTCTAAATACTTTTACAAAATCTTGAAGTAAAACGGGGATCACGATCAGAAACCATCGATAAGGGTACTCCATGAAGTCTCACAACTTCATTAATATATAGTCTTGCTAGATGTTCCAGGGGTAGATCTTCTCTTATAGCAAGAAAATGTGCTGACTTGGTAAGACGATCAACAATAACCCATATTGCATCGTTCCTTCTAGGAGTCTTTGGTATCCCCATGACAAATTCCATCGTAATATTGTCCCATTTCCACTCCGGTATGGGAAGAGGTTGCATGACTCCTCCAGGCTGTTGCCTTCCAGCTTTCACTTGTTGACAAACCATACATCTTGACACAAAATCAGCAATCTCCCTCTTCATGTTGTCCCACCAAAAATGTTCCTTCAAATCTCTATACATTTTGGTGCTCCCAGGGTGTATAGAGAAATTGGTACTATGAGCATCATCCAGCAATTCCCATTTTAGATCAGGTATATCGGGAACACAAAGTCTCTTCCCAAATTTCAAAATTACATCTTCATACACAAAGTCTCTCAATCTCCCATCATTCACAGCTTTAATCTTCTTTTGAAATTCTTCATCATCGGTCTGAGAACTCTTAATCCTTTCTAGTAAAGATGGTTTGGCAACCATTTGAAAAAGCATTGATGTTTCACCTTCCCTGGTTATTCCCATGTCCATCTTCACTAGATCCATGAAAATTGGATCCCTTTCAATTCTCATATTGTTCAAAACTCCATGGTCTTTTCTAATCAAAGCATCTGCCACCTTGTTTGCTTTCCCCGTGTGGTAGTGTATCGTGCAATCCTAATCCTTGAGTAATTCAAGCCATCTCCTTTGCCTCATGTTGAGTTCTTTTTGTGAGAAAATATACTTCAAACTCGTGTGATCAGTATAAATCTCACATTTTTAACCATAGAGGTAGTGCCTCCATATCTTCAAAGCAAAGATCACAGCTGCTAACTCGAGATCATGTGTAGGATAGTTTTGTTCATGAATTTTCAACTGTCGTGATGCATAAGCAATAACTCTATCATTCTGCATAAGGACACAACCAAGTCCTTTCTTCGATGCATCACTTTAAATAACTAACCCATCATTCCCCAATGGTAGAGTCAATATAGGAGCACTGACTAATCTTTTCTTCAGTTCTTCAAAACATTCTTCACACTCATTTGTCCAAACAAATTTAACCCCTTTACGTGTGAGCTTCGTTAATGGGTTAGCCAATCGGGCAAAATTCTGGACGAAACGTCGATAATAACCTGCCAAACAAATAAAACTACGTACCATAGTTATACTCGTAGGTGCTGGCCATTCTCGGATTGCCTTGGTCTTAGAAGGATCAACAGAGATTTCATCTTTAGAGACAATATGGCCAAGAAAAGAAATCTCCTGAAGCAAGAATTCACACTTGCTAAACTTCCCATACAATTCATGCCTCCTCAGAGTCTTCAAGATAATGCGAAAGTGATTTTAATGATCTTCATAGGTTTTGGAGTATACCAAGATATCATCAATAAATACCACCACAAATTCATCGAGATACTCCTTGAAAACTCTATTCATCAGATCCATGAATACATAGGATGCATTAGTCAATCCAAACGGCATTACAGTAAACTCGTAATGCTCGTACCTGGTTCGAAATGCTGTCTTCGGAATGTCTTCCTTATTCACACACAACTGATGGTATCCAGATCGAAGGTCAATCTTTGAAAAGTATTGACCTCCATGCAGTTGGTCAAATAAATCATCAATACGAGGTAGGGGATACTTTTTCTTTATCGTTATAACATTGATCTTCCTGTAGTCGATACATAACCTCATAGATCCATATTTCTTTTTAACAAAAAGAATAGGGGCTCCCCATGGAGAAACACTAGGGATAATAAATCCCTTATTACTCAATTCCTCTAGTTGTTTCTTTAGTTCGACTAATTCTATAGTGGCCATTCTATAAGGGGTCTTCGATATAGGCCTTGACCCAGGAATCAAATCAATGGAAAACTCAACTTCTCGTTCTGGAGGATGTCCAGGTAAATCATCCGGAAATACATCTACAAATTCTTTCACAACAGGTACATCCTCTATTTGAACATTCCTTTCCTCACCGATAGTTATTTCATTCTATTCCTCCCCAATAATTGAATTAAGTTGAGCTACTGGGGGTGGATCTAAATAAGAATTAGGTGGTGACGATTCTGATCTAAAAATAAGGTGTTCCTTATCATTATCATCAAGAATCGTAACATCTTTATTCTTACAATAAATCTTCGCATCATAGTCCGAAAGCCAGTCCATACCGAGGATTATATCAAACTCAATCATAGGTATGACGATGAGATCAGCAGATAAAGAAAATTTATGTGCTCTAATGGGGACTGATTCACAAAACATTGTTGCAACGATACTTCCCTTAGGAGTTTTAACTGACAACTCCCTTATTAAATCAAATTGGAAATATCTAATTTTCTTAGCAAACTGGGAAGATATGAAACAATGCGATGATCCAGAATAAAATAATGCATTTGCAAAACTTGAGGAAACCATTAAATTACCTACCACCACGTCTTTCGGAGCTTCTACCTCAGCAGTAGTGATAGCATAAGCCTGGCCTTGATCCCTTGGCCTTTTCTGAGGTATGTTCTCCTGACGCTTAGGACATGCATTCTCATAATGCCCCATCTCACTGCAATTGTAGCACTGAACGTTGGTAGCTTCCTTCTTCCCCTTGCAATCACGAGCTTGGTGGCCTTTTTCACCACACTTGTAACAGACTCCCATTCCCTTCAAGCAAGTACCAGGGTGTTTCTTCCCGCATTTACCACAGGATGGATATTCAACCTTTCCCTTATTCCCATTATTTCCATTCCCAGATTGATCAGCAGGTCTCTTCTTCTCTTGGTTTGCTTTAAAGTCATAAGACTTAGAGAATTCCTTTTCGGTCTTGATAGCACATGAGACAATGTCTTCGTACGATGAAAAGGATTGTGAGACTAATGCTCGATGGAGAAATGGTTTTAACCCATCAAAGAAACGATCAATCTTACTTCTTGGGTTGCGAATATAATCTCCAGCATACCTCGCTAACCTTGTAAAGTTAGCCTCATACTTTGTGACATTCTCATCTTCCTTTTGTCTCAGACTCAGAAATTGCCTTTCCATATCTGCTCGATGGTCGCGAGGAAAGTATTTTTCTAAAAACAGATCTTTGAACTCCCTCCATTCCATATTTGATACTTCATCATTTTCCTTCATGTTTTGAATCAATGACCACCATTGATCAGCATCTCCAGTGAGGCGGTAAACTGCCATGATAACTTTTTCCCTTTCACTGCTCCCCAAAGCCTGAAATATTTTCTCTAGGGAAAATATCCATTGCTCAGCTACTAAGGGATTTGTACTCCCATTGAACGTTGGTGGTTGTTGCCTCATGAATCTATCTAACATTTACCCTCCACGCTGCGGATCAGGGTGCTCCATACGGGTAAGGTTATTATTCATAACCTGAGTAAGTTGTCCCAGTATGGTGATTAGCTGATCGGCTCCAGTTGCATCACCAGCTCCACTATAATTATCTTGAGGAGGAGCGAAATCCCTACATGGAGTGCGTGCATTGATACAGTTTCCATTTTATCCACTAGGCGCCATTTCTAAACAATGGCATAAACTAGATCAGTTTATGAATCAAAATACATAATCCCATACTTATAAAACACTTAACATAAATTGAACTATTTATGGATATAATCCATAATCATAAGAATGTTTTCTTTGAGGAAGTATATACTCATAATACCTTCAAAATGATTTGTAAAGAAAATGAGATTTATCCTAAGCATATCCCACGGGAGTGTCGTAACCACGAGTGCAACAAGGCCCGTTGTCGTGCACCCGTTCCCGTTCGAGTCTAGCTCAAAGCGGTGTTTTCGGGTTTTACCCCTAGGTACATCTGTGCCAGAGCCGCCTCTATCTGCTCGTATCTAGACAGGGATGTATTGCTCCGAAAACTCACAAAATCTCTACAATACCAAAATTCTAGGAAGTTCTTCTATACTAATCCTCAATGTTCATCTTAGGTCTACGTGCTCTAATCAGAGTTTATCTAAATCTAGTTTCCAAGGTTTGTACTAAACTTCCTCTGATACCAACTGTAACGCCCCGACCCCAATTACCCAGAGTCAGTGCATTAATTACATAACATTGGCATGATCACAAGAAAGATCAAATCTCGAAAGACCGATTGGTTTAGTAGCCTTGGAAACACAAGATATATTCATAAGTCATACATTACATCATAAAATGAAAAACTACTACAACAACATATTGTCTCCATAGTCCACACTATTAACCCTTCATAATATCCCTGCAAGTCATTCATAATTTACTTCTTCACATCCTGGGAAAATAAAACATAGAAAAGGGGTGAGCTCAAATGCCCAGTAATGATAACAATATAGCGGAAACTTTCATAAATAAGAATAAACATTTAAGGCAATGTATAACTAAATCAAAATCCTTTTAAACATTAACTTCAACATAGTATGGCATAAATAAAATGAAATAATGCCATTTACTTATTCACATGGATATTCTACTAATCGAATAATCACATGAAATATCAATAACCACTTTCATAATGATGGAATGCATAATGCCAGACTATCATAACCACATAGCCAAGGCCTCGCGCCAAGACTACAAATAAGATTTTGCCAAGGCCTTGTTCCAAGACACTAGTTTGTCTCATGAGACCTACCGATGCATCGAGGAGCTATAGCGGGCTCCACCCGTCACATATTACGTCCAATGCATTCCCATATGAAAAGGTTTAAACATAACATAAACATTCGTATTAAAACTAGCATACGAAATGTCAATACTTTCACCATAAACCATGAATGGTATATAAAAAAATAGCACATCCACAGTCAAACATATCACAAAACATTCAATACAATATAAAAGTTTTTTATCATAATATATCATCCTCAAATAAGCGTAAAATCCATTAAAGGATGTTGACATAGATGAAATCAAAACTCTTTTTAAATAAATATCTCTTTCTATTTTGAAATCATTTAAGAGACATATATTTATAAAATAAAACATTTTCTTTGAAAATATTCTTATAAGCTTGTTATGGAAGCTTTGAATATTTTATAACGGCGGAAAATAACCTCACCCGCCGTATAAGTTAAAAAACATTCTTATCTTAATTCTGTCGAAAAGGTTAAAAAGCACCTTGTTTGGAAAACGACGGAAAGATTCCCTTATAAACCTCTTATAAAAAGTAAAACAAGGGTATAAATGACTTTAACCCATATTCTTTTAAAAATTAAAAATGTTTTGAAATACATTTTGAAGAAACATGGACGTGGATGATAACGAGGTCCCAGTAGATAATTATGTATAAACAACCTCGGATAATGAAGAGATTGTGAAATAAACCCTTACCAATGTGGTAAATTATGAAACATGCAACCCATGAAAGTGGTAACATACAATGAATATGTAAATACACATAAATTAGAGTGTATTACACAAAGAATATAATTATGGGCAGTACATACACCACACAAAAGGTGATGGTGGCAATATGGTATGAATCTCATGGGAATAAGGAGTGAGATGAAAACCCGTTAACTTGTACATTTCCTTGGTTGGGGTAGGTTAACCTCCTGTATAATGGTGAAATAATTGTTATTAAATTATAAAAGAGTCATATACATTAAAATGATATCATATATGATCTTTTAACATTGCTTTATTAATAATATCTTAGTATTATCGTCGTTTCGGGTGATAATCGATTCGTTCTTCTTAAATGTTTGGTTACGTAAGACATGTTTGTAATGGATAGATTATATCTTATTCATAATCAGAATGATATTAACATTATTTTTAACCCTAAAATGAGAATAATACTTGAATGGATACGATGGAGAATGAATCTCATCGCGTTCGTGGAGACGGTAGTCCGTACGTATGCACGAACGCTACTTCCATTTAATTTTTATTTTAAAAGAATCGAATCCAAATGATACATAGGTATATTACTATTCCAGTATAATATAATATTTTATATATGTTACTTATATTCATTAAAACCATCCTTTATATGTTCCATGTGTGGTATGAACGAGTCATATCATTTTAAGGGGGCGGTAGTCCGCACTTCTTCAAATGAAATTATCGTATGTATATACAACATGAAACGAATAATGATATGGAATAAAATGGAATTACAGAAGCTTATATATAAAATATATATAATTAATATCATATTTAATTACAGTGCCATCATAATGGCCACCATGAGAGGCGGTAAGATGTATTTGAACAATCATCGTTTCGTGAGGCGTTAGTTTGCCATCCACAGAAACATTATGTTCATCATCCATTAGATGGAGTTGTGTGTATGTGTAGTTTGAATCCTTCTTATAAAAACATCCTATTATATTGTGGATACTGGTGTTGTTACAAAAGAAAGGAAATAAAAATAGTTTTGGGGTTGGAGAAGCAAAATAAATGAAAATAATTTAAGAGAAATCGTTACCTTTAATTTAGGTAACTCACTTTGGTTGGAACCAAAGGACTTCTTGAAATGCTTTCTGCCTAAGGGGAAGCTTCAAGCATGAGGAGAGGGATGTGGGGAGCTTATTTGGGCAGGGTTTGGACGTGCCAAGTGGCTTGAGAGGTGTGAGGAATGAGTAGAAGTGGTCTCCTTTTATAAGGGAGAGGAGGGACTCTTTAGGAAAGAGTGAAAGTATTACTTTATTATAAAATTATATTCGGTTTATAATGGTCCAAAAATCATTGAGGTCGAAGATAAGATGACTAATTTTCTAAATAACATCAACCAATAAGAATTGGACAGGTTTTAGATAATATTTTAATCATTATAATCTTATTTATTTAAATGATTTATTAATGAGGTAAACATTGCATCATTATTGTGTCATTAATAATTTAACTTATTTGATGTCTAAAAATTATAAATAAAATATCATTATGTAGGAAATATTTTTAGATTTCTAATGAATATTTATAATCGAAAATCCAACATGTATAACCCTATGTAAAAATTGTTCTTCTAAAAGATGTAAGCTTATGCCATTTTTATTTTTATTTTAACTTTTTTAATATAATGTGTCCCTACCACATACAAGTGGCTCTAAGGGGTCCCCAAATCGACCCAAGGATACCCATGGTCGGGTATGTGTCCACCAATAAGGTTAGGACACGTTTTAGGGTAATTTTGTATTATTATAATATTATATTTTAACCCTTATTTACCGGATTTACCCTTTAACCATGGTAAATAAAATATTTACCACAGTAATTATTCAAAATGTGTAAAAATAAAAGTTACCTATTTACATAATTTGGACATCCTCATTCCAAATATGTAATCCATTTTTCCAAATTCAAAACACAGAAGTGGCAGAAATTAATTTAAAATTAATTCCCGCTGTCAAAACAAAAAGCGTGTTTTTAAGAGATAATAACTATCAAAAGATTGACACTTGTTTATGTTCGGTTTAAATGTAAAATTATGTACAATGACCAAAATTATATTAAATGGTAAAAATATATTCTAAATATACTTTAAAACCACTCAAATTCATAATTTATCAATATTAATTATTTTGATTAAAAAAGTTGATTTTAATTAAAATTTAGTAATTTTAACTATTCATCAAAATATAAACGTTATCCAAAAAGTACCAAAATTTCACCCTTGGCTAATTTCAATATTCCGAATCCAAAAATGAATTCCATTTTGAAATATAAAATATATATGATTTCAAAAAGTAGGTATTACTATTCACAACGACAAGTTTAATTAGTTGTGGTGTGTGTTAGAACTCGATGTTGCGTACAACACACGCTATCGCATTATTCGAAGGGAAACGTACCGTGGAAGCTTGGGGTGTTACATTCTCCCCTCCTTCAAATAATTGCGTCCTCACAATTTCTAGGGTATTACTGCATAAAAAGACTCGGTTGGTTCTTCATCATAAGTTCCTCGGGTTCCCACGTTGCCTCTTCCATCTTATGGTTTCTCCACAAAACTTTTACCAGACGCGTCGTTCGGTTTCTCAGCACTTGTTCTCTCGTATCAAGAATCCTGACGGGCTCTTCGCAATAAGAAAGATCGGGTTCCAGTTCTAATTCTTCATAGGTGAGTACATGCGTTGGGTCAGGCATGTATTTCCTCAACAGAGATACGTGGAACACATCGTGAACTTTGGAGAGACTTGGCGGCATTGCCAATCGGTAAGCTACAACCCCAATTCGCTCTAGAATTTCGAAGGGTCCGATGTACCTGGAACTCAATTTATCTTTCTTACGAAAACGTATGACTCCCTTCCATGGAGATACCTTCAGGAAAACATGATCACCGACTTGAAATTCCAAATCCTTCCTTCGATTATCAGCATAGCTCTTCTGCCTACTTTGAGCTGCTTTGATGTGATTTTGGATTACTTTCACATTTTCCACCGTTTCCTCCACCAGTTCTGGGCCTACAAGTTTTCTTTCACCAATGTCATCCCAACAGGTTGGCGTACGACATCTCTTTCCGTATAACGCTTCATATGGTGCCATCTGAATACTCGAATGGAAGCTATTGTTATAGTAAAATTCTACCAGTGGTAAATATTGATCCCACATACCCTGAAAATCAAGTGAGCAAGATCTCAACATGTCTTCTAAGGTCTGAATAGTCCGTTCTGATTGTCCATCTATCTGAGGATGGTAAGCAGTGCTCAAATGATGTTCAGTATCCAGGGATTTCTGAAGACTTTTCCAAAATCTTGAAGTAAAATGGGGATCACGATCAGAAACCATATATAAGGGTACTCCATGAAGTCTAACAACTTCATTAATATATAGTCTTGCTAGATGTTCTAGGGGTATATCTTCCCTTATAGCAAGAAAATGTGCTGACTTGGTAAGACGATCAACAATAACCCATATTGCATTGTTCCTTCTAGGAGTCTTTGGTAGCCCCATGACAAAGTCCATCGTAATATTGTCCCATTTCCACTCCGGTATGGGAAGAGGTTGCATGACTCCTCCAGACTGTTGCTTTCCAGCTTTCACTTGTTGACAAACCATACATCTTGACACAAAATCAGCAATCTCCCTCTTCATGTTGTCCCACAAAAAATGTTCCTTCAAATCTCTATACATTTTGGTGCTCCCAGGGTGTATAGGGAAATTGGAACTATGAGCATCATCCCACAATTCCCTTTTTAGATCAGGTATATCGGGAACACAAAGTCTCTTCCCAAATTTCAAAATTCCTTCTTCATACACAAAGTCTCTCAATCTCCCATCATTCACAGCTTTAATCTTCTTTTGAAATTCATCATCATCGGTCTGAGAACTCTTAATCCTTTCTAGTAAAGATGGTTTGGCAACCATTTGAAAAAGCATTGATGATTCACCTTCCCTGGTTATTCCCATGTCCATATTCACTAGATCCATGAAAATTGGATCCCTTTCAATTATCATATTGTTCAAAACTCCATGGTCTTTTCTACTCAAAGCATCATCCACCTTGTTTGCTTTCCCCAGGTGGTAGTGTATCGTGCAATCATAATCCTTGAGTAATTCAAGCCATCACCTTTGCCTCATGTTGAGTTCTTTTTGTGAGAAAATATACTTCAAACTCTTGTGATCAGTATAAATCTCACATTTTTTACCATAGAGGTAGTGCCTCCATATCTTCAAAGAAATGATCACAGCTGCTAACTGGAGATCATGTGTAGGATAGTTTTGTTCATGAATTTTCAATTGTCTTGATGCATAAGCAATAACTCTATCATTCTGCATAAGGACACAACCAAGTCCTTTCTTCAATGCATCACTATAAATAATGAACCCATCATTCCCCGATGGTAGAGTCAATATAGGAGCATTGACTAATCTTTTCTTCAGTTCTTCAAAACATTCTTCACACTCATTTGTCCAACCAAATTTAACCCCTTTACGTGTGAGCTTCGTTAATGGGTTAGCCAATCGGGCAAAATTCTGGACGAAACGTCGATAATAACCTGCCAAACCAATAAAACAACGTACCTCAATTATACTCGTAGGTGCTGGCCATTCTTAGATATCCTTGGTCTTAGAAGGATCAACAGAGATTCCATCTTTAGAGACAATATGGCCAAGAAAAGAAATCTCTTGAAGCCAGAATTCACACTTGCTAAACTTCCCATATAATTCATGCCTCTTCAGAGTCTTCAAGATAATGCGCAAGTGATTTTCATGATCTTCGTAGGTTTTGGAGTATACCAAGATATCATCAATAAATAACACCACAAATTCATCGAGATACTCCTTGAAAACTCTATTCATCAGATCCATGAATACAGAGGGTGCATTAGTCAATCCAAATGGCATTACAGTAAACTCGTAATGCCCGTACCTGGTTCGAAATGCTGTCTTCGGAATGTCTTCCTACTTCACACACAACTGATGGTATCCAGATCGAAGGTCAATCTTTGAAAAGTATTGAGCTCCATGCAGTTGGTCAAATAAACCATCAATACGAGGTAGGGGATACTTGTTCTTTATCGTTATAGCATTGATCTCCATGTAGTCGATACATAACCTCATAGATCCATCTTTCTTTTTAACAAAAAGAATAGGGGCTCCCCATGGAGAAACACTAGGGCGAATAAATCCCTTATTACTCAATTCCTCTAGTTGTTTCTTTAGTTCGACTAATTCTACAGTGGCCATTCTATAAGGGGTCTTCGATATAGGCCTTGATCCAGGAATCAAATCAATGGAAAACTCAACTTCTCGTTCTGGAGGATTTCCAGGTAAATCTTCCGGAAATACATCTACAAATTCTTTCACAACAGGTACATCCTCTATTTGAACATTCATTTCCTCACCGACAGTTATTTCATTCTATTCCTCCCCAATAATTGAATTATGTTGAGCTATTGGGGGTGGATCTAAATAAGAATTAGGTGGTGACGATTCTGCTCTAAAAATAAGGTGTTCCTTATCATTATCATCAAGAATCGTAACCTCTTTATTCTTACAATAAATCTTCGCATCATAGTCCTAAAACCAGTCCATACCAAGGATTATATCAAACTCAATCATAGGTATGACGATGAGATCAGCAGATAACGAAAATTTATGTGCTCTAATGGGGACTGATTCACAAAACTTTGTTGCAACGATACTTCCCTTGGGATTTTTAACTGACAACTCCCTTATTAAATAAAATTGGAAATATCTAATTTTCTTAGCAAACTAGGAAGATATGAAACAATGCGATGATACAGAATCAAATAATGCATTTTCTAAACTTGAAAAAACCATTAAATTACCTGCCACCACGTCTTTTGGAGCTTCTACCTCAGCAGTAGTGATAGCATAAGCCTGGCCTTGATCCCTTGGCCTTTTCTATGGTAAGTTCTCCTGACGCTTAGGACATGCATTCGCATAATGCCCCATATCACTGCAATTGTAGCACTGAACGTTGGTAGCTTCCTTATTCCCCTTGCAATCACGATCTTGGTGACCTTTTTCACCACACTTGTAACAGACTCCCATTCCCTTCAACCAAGTACCAGGGTGTTTCTTCCCACATTTACCACAGGATGGATATTCTACCTTTCCCTTCTTCCCCTTATTTCCATTCCTAGATTGATCAGCAGGTCTCTTCTTCTCTTGCTTTGCTTTAAAGTCAAAAGACATAGAGAATTCCTTTTCGGTCTTGATAGCACATGAGACAATGTCTTCGTACGATGAAATGGATTGTGAGACTAATGCTCGACGGAGAAATGGTTTTAACCCATCAAAGAAACGATAAATCTTACTTCTTGGGTTGCGAATATAATCTCCAGCATACCGCGCTAACCTTGTAAAGTTAGCCTCATACTTTGTGACATTCTCATCCTCCTTTTGTGTCAGACTCAGAAATTGCCTTTCCATATCTGCTCGATGGTCGCGAGGAAATTATTTTTCTAAAAACAGATCTTTGAACTCCCTCCATTCCATATTTGATACTTCATCATTTTCCTTCATGTTTTGAATCAATGACCACCATTGATCAGCATCTCCAGTGAGGCAGTAAATTGCCATGATAACTTTTTCCCTTTCACTGCTCCCCAAAGCCTGAAATATTTTCTCTAGGGAAAATATCCATTGCTCAGCTACTACGGGATTTGTACTCCCATTGAACGTTGGTGGTTGTTTCCTCATGAATTGATCTAACATTGATCCTCCACGCTGTGGATCAGGGTGCTCCATACGGGTAAGGTTATTATTCATAACCTGAGTAAGTTGTCCCAGTATGGTGATTAGCTGATCGTCTCCAGTTGCATCACCAGCTCCACTATAATTATCTTGAGCAGGAGGGCAATCCCTACATGGAGTGCATGCATTGATACCGTTTCCATTTCTTCCTCTAGGCGCCATTTCTAAACAATGGCTTAAACTAGATCAATTTATGAATCAAAATACATAATCCCATACTTATAAAACACTTAACATAAATTGAACTATTTATGGATATAATCAATAATCATAAGAATGTTTTCTTTTAGGAAGTATATACTCATAATACCTTAAAAATGATTTGTAATGAAAATGAGATTTATCCTAAGCATATCCCCCGGGAGTGTCGTAACCAAGAGTGCAGCAAGGCCCGTTGTCGTGCACCAGTTCCCGTTCGAGTCTAGCTCAAAGAGGTGTTTTCGGGTTTTACCCCTAGGTACATCTGTGCCAGAGCCGCCTCTACCTGCTTGTATCCAGACAGGGATGTATTGCTCGGAAAACTCACAAAATCTCTACAATACCAAAATTCTAGGAAGTTCTTCTATACTAATCCTCAAAGTTCATCTTAGGTCTACGTGCTCTAATCAGAGTTTATCTAAATCTAGTTTCCAAGGTTTGTACTAAACTTCCTCTGATACCAACTGTAACGCCCTGACCCCAGTTACCCAGAGTCGGTGCATTAATTACATAACATTGGCATGATCACAAGAAAGATCAAATCTCGAAAGACCGATTGGTTTAGTAGCCTTGGAAACACTAGATATATTCATAAGTCATACATTACATCATAAAATGAAAAAAATACCACAACAACATATTGTCTCCATAGTCCACACTATTAACCCCTCATAATATCCCTGCAAGTCATTCATAATTTACTTCTTCACATCTTGGGAAAATAAAACATAGAAAAGGGGTGAGCTCAAATGCCCAGTAAGGATAACAATATAGCAGAAACTTTCATAAATAAGAATAAACATTTAAGGCAATGTATAACTAAAACAAAAGCCTTTTAAACATTAACTTCAACATAGTATGGCATAAATAAAATTAAATAATGCCATTTACTTATTCACTTGGATATTCTACTAATCGAATAATCACATGCAATATCAATAACCACTTTCATAATGATGGAATGCATAATGCCAGACTATCATAACCACATAGCCAAGGCCTCGTGCCAAGACTACAAATAAGATTTTGCCAAGGCCTTGTGCCAAGACACTAGTTTTTCTCATGAGACCTACCGATGCATCAAGGAGCTATAGTGGGCTCCACACGTCACATATTAAGTCTAATGCATTCCCATATGAAAAGGTTTAAACATAACATAAACATTCGTATTAAAAATAGCATACGAAATGTCAATACTTTCACCATAAACCATGAATGGTATATAAAAAAATAGCACATCCACAGTCAAACATATCAAAAAACCTTCAATACAATATAAAAGTTTTGTATCATAATATATCATCCTCAAATAAGCGTAAAATCCATTAAAGGATGTTGACATAGATGAAATCAAAACTCTTTTTAAAGAAATATCTCTTTCTATTTTGAAATCATTTAAGAGACATATATTTATAAAATAAAACATTTTCTTTGAAAATATTCTTATAAGCTTGTAAGGGAAGCTTTGACGATTTTATAACGGCGGAAAATAACCACACCCGCCGTATAAGTTAAAAAAAACATTCTTATCTTTATTCTGTCAAAAAGGTTAAAAAGCACATTGTTTGGAAAACGACGGAAATATTCCCTTATAAACCTCTTATAAAAAGTCAAAAAAGGGTATAAATTACTTTAAACCATATTCTTTTAAATATTAAAAATGTTTTGAAATACATTTTGAAGAAACATGGACGTCGATGATAACGAGGTCCTAGTAGATAATTATGTATAAACAACCTCAGATAATGAAGAGATTGCGAAATAAACCCTTACCAATGTGGTAAATTATGAAACATGCAACCCATGAAAGTGGTATCATACAATGAATATGTAAATACACATAAATTAGAGTGTATTACACAAAGAATATAATTATGGGCAGTACATACACCACACAAAAGGTGATGGTGGCAATATGGTATGAATCTCACGGGAATACGGAGTGAGATGAAAACCCCTTACCTTGTACTTTTCCTTGGTTGGGGTAGGTTAACCTCCTGTATAATGGTGAAATAATTGTTATTAAATTATAAAAGAATCATATACATTAATATGACATCATATATGATCTTTTAACATTGCTTTATTAATAATATCTTAGTATTATCGTCGTTTCGGGTGATAATCGATTCGTTCTTCTTAAATGTTTGGTTACGTAAGACATGTTTGTAATGGATCGATTATATATTATTCATAATCAGAATGATATTAACATTATTTTTAACCCTAAAATGAGAATAAGACTTGAATGGATACGATGGAGAATGAATCTCATCGCGTTCGTGGAGACGGTAGTCCGTACGTACGCACGAACGCTACTTCCATTTAATTTTTATTTTAAAACAATCAAATCCAAATGATACATAGGTATATTACTATTCCAGTATAATATAATATTTTATATATGTTACTTAAGTTCATTAACACCATCCTTTATACGTTCCATGTGTGGTATGAACGAGTCATATCATTTTAAGGGGGCAGTAGTCCGCACTTCCTCAAATGAAATTATCGTGTGTGTATATACAACATGAAACGAATAATGATATGAAATAAAATGGAATTACAGAAGCTTATATATAAAATATATATCATTAATATCATATTTAATTACAGTTCCATCATAATGTCCACCATGAGAGGCGGTAAGATGTATTTGAACAATCATCGTTTCGTGAGGCGTTAGTTTCCCATCCACAGAAACATTATGTTCATCATCCATTAGATGGAGTTGTGTGTATGTGTAGTTTGAATACTTCTTATAAAAACATCCTAGTATATTGTGGATACTGGTGTTGTTACAAAAGAAAGGAAATAAAAAGAGTTTGGGGGTTGGAGAAGCAAAATAACTGAAAATAATTTAAGAGAAATCGTTACCTTTAATTTAGGTAACTCACTTTGGATGGAACCAAAGGACATCTTGAAATGCTTTCTGCCTAAGGGGAAGCTTCAAGGAGGAGGAGAGGGATGTGGGGAGCTTATTTGGGCAGGGTTTGGACGAGACAAGTGGCTTGAGAGGTGTGAGGAATGAGTAGAAGTGGTCTCCTTTTATAAGGGAGAGGAGAAGCTCTTTAGGAAAGAGTGAAAGTATTACTTTATAATAAAATTATATTCCGTTTATAATGGTCCAAAAATCATTGAGGTCGAAGATAGGATGACTCATTTTCTAAATAACATCAACCAATAAGAATTGGACAAGTTTTAGATAATATTTTAATCATTATAATCTTATTTATTTAAATGATTTATTAATGAGGTAAACATTGCATCATTATTGTGTCATTAAAAATTTAACTTATTTGATGTCTAAAAATTATAAATAAAATATCATTATGTAATAAATATTTTTAGATTTCTAATAAATATTTATAATCGAAAATCCAACATGTATAACCCTATGTAAAAATTGTTCTTCTAAAAGATGTAAGCTTATGCCATTTTTTTTTATTTTAACTTTTTTAATATAATGTGTCCCTACCACATACAAGTGGCTCTAAGGGGTCCCCAAATCGACCCAAGGATGCCCATGGTCGGGTATGTGTCCACCAATAAGGTTAGGACACGTTTTAGGGTAATTTTGTATTATTATAATATTATATTTTAACCCTTATTTACCGGATTTACCCTTTAACCATGGTAAATAAAATATTTACCGCAGTAATTATTCAAAATGTGTAAAAATAAAAGTTACCTATTTACATAATTTGGACATCCTGATTCCAAATATGTAATCCATTTTTCCAAATTCAAAACACAGAAGTGGCAGAAATTAATTTAAAATTAATTCCCGCTGTCAAAACAAAAAGCGTGTTTTTAAGGGATAATAATTATCAAAAGATTGACACTTGTTTATGTTCGGTTTAATTGTAAAATTATGTAAAATGACCAAAATTATATTAAATGGTAAAAATATATTCTAAATATACTTTAAAACCACTCAAATTCATAATTTATCAATATTAATTATTTTGATTATAAAAGTTGATTTTAATTAAAATTTAGTAATTTTCACTATTCATCAAAATATAAAAGTTATCCGAAAAGTACCAAAATTTCACCCTAGGCTAATTTCAATATTCCGAATCCAAAAATGAAGTCCATTTTGAAATATAAAATATATATGATTTCAAAAATTAGGTATTACTATTCACAATGGCTAGTTTAATTAGTTTTGGTGTGTGTTAGAACTCGAGGTTGCGTACAACACATGCTATCGCATTATTCGAAGGGAAACGTACCGTGGAAGCTTGGGGTGTTACACTAAAACTATGATATCACTTTCCTTATATCAGTAATGATACCATTTATAATAAAAAAAATATCATTATCTTTGTATCCCATCATTATGCTCATATAATGTGCTTTCGAAAAATATTTCATTCACATTTCATGGTTACTAATACCATATTAATTATGGAAAACCACTATTGACCAACAAATTGGTATTATAATATTCCATAAAACTATAATATAGATTCAAAAAAATTATTTTGGAATTCCATTACATAATCACATAATCATTCCACCACTTCGTTGGCATACTCAACATCACTAATAGTTATCTCATGTGATTAGCCTTTGACTTTAGCCTTAATAGGTTTTTCGTTTTGATAATCATCCATAAACTGTGGATTGTAGAATTAGTTAGTGTAATGCAACATTTTCTTGAACCTGTCACCCTGATTTGTGGGAGGATCACTCGTTGGTGTTTTTGGTTTATTCCCATTACTTCGGTAGTAAAATTCTTGATGACCAAAGTTTCCACACATAGAACATTTATCAGTCCCCTTAAGAAAAATTTTCTTCTACATGTCCTCCAACACATTAAGAATAATGAAAATATGATATTCTTTTCTATGTAATTTATGTAGTATCAACTGAATGACATCCAACATTTCTTATCAAAACAATAAGATAGATGTGAAACTGAAATCTGTCTTTTGGTAAGAATAATACAAGGAAGGTATATACTGAAAAATATGTTCTTGAACTCGTCACAATCCATGGAGTAAATTTTATCTTGTTATCTATTAGTCTTGATAAATTTCCACCATAGTTTCTCTTTAACATCCATGAAATAAGTTCACAACACAACCTTTTCATGTTATGAAAAATGAAGAATGAAAAATATATTTCCAATGGTATCAATCCATTTCTCTACAACAAGTGGTTCGTTAAATCCACTAAATTAAGGTGGATGTTTCCTTAAAAATGATTCAAGAGAACTTTGTTCCATCCTTTGGTCATTTGTGAGCCTAGCATGATTTTTGGTCATAGAAAAAAGATTCATTATTCAAGATCCCATAATGTTTGGTTATTTAGTAGGACAATCATTTCGTTTCACATCGCATCTATCAGTATCGTGGTTTTTTGGGTTCCATCCATTGTCTAAAACCCAAAATAAATAGTATGTGAGGAAAAAAACATACTTGGAAAACAATATAGTCAAGTAGGAGTACTTTCAATCTCTAATATATTATTTGTAACCTTCTGTTATTCATGATAGTTACCATAATACTAGTAATGTATCCAATACTTATAAATAACCTTAGGGAAATACCTAAACATACCTTAGAAATAACTATAAAGATATCACAAAAGATTTCCCATCCTAGTTTCGAAATTTTAACTAACCCTTTGATCTAATAAAAACTATAGAGACCCATGCTTGATTTACATGGAAATTAAATTTATTTTTTAGAATACATAATACATGACAAAAATAGAAACCCAAATATTGCTTTAGTTTTGTTTATTTAGAATCTCATAACGAAATCTTCTAATAATTGTGAATGATCTTCAACATCTCCCCCAATGATCATCCCTTTTTTTCATACCTAAAACTGTTCTTTATATCCAGGGGAAAAATAAACATAGAATTGGTGAGATCAAATTCTAAATAAGGGTAAACATAGAGAACATAAAAAACAATAATCATTCGGACGTATAAATATGAACATAATGTATAATCCTCCAAGTCTAGAGTCATGAAATAAATCTTTGCAGTACAAAAGGCATGGATCATAAAGGAACATTTAGCATGATAGAATAAAATTGGCATAAAACATGTAATAATGAAAAACTAATAATAACATATTATGATTTATATGGTAGCCAAGGCATTGCTTCCAAGACCATTATAGTGGAAAAATTCCATTACTGAATTGGGTTTACGTTTTCGTTACAGCTATGTATTACTGAACCTGATTTACTTGTCATTTCAGCCCTACATTACCAAACTGAATTTAATTATCATTCTAGTCAAGTATATCGCACGAGATATAAATCTTTACCAAATGAATTGGAGGGATATATAGGTCCCACACATATCATAATCAAATCATTCTTACATGTTCCACAAAAACATAAATCATTTCTCATATCATAAAACATGAAATAAAAGTGGATTCTTAAACATCATTTCCTCATAACATAATCTCTATAAGATAAATTTAAATCATAAAAATAATTCTATAATAAAAAAAATACAAGGGATAGAGACATCACCCTATGCCATCTTAGATGGAAAATAATTTTGATAAAACACTTGAGCTTAATTCATAAAGAAAATATCCATTCTTCTTCAAAAATGATTTCATTTTTAAAAATGAAATGCAAATTTAAAAATAAAATAATTTATTTTAAAATTAAATTGAAATAGTTTAAAAGAAATTTAATTGAAATTAGGCATTATGAAGATGTAAAAATCCCTTCATCCTATAAAAAAATATTATCCTAGTACTTTTTCCAGAAAAGTCAAAAAGTACCTCGTATGGTAAACAAAATAATGATCTCTTCCATACCATGTAGTATAATTAAAATGTGGGTAAAAATGAATTTAAACATACATGGATTAATATTTTTCAATTTATAAAATATTTTCTATACAAAGTGGACATGAATGATGAATATATCCCAAATAGATACTTACGTATAAACAATCTCGGATCAATTGATATTGGAAAATTTATCCCTTACCTTATGTCATATTTCATCTTTTGGTGTCTAAAAACCCTATATACTGGTTTTAAAAATATTATTAACTTGTAAAAAAACCACAATAATAATTATGATATCATATATGATTCACATCTAACTTAATATTTCTCATTTGTGTGTCATGTCAATTTTAATGAAACATTTTGGGTAATAGTCATTTTATTTATCGTACGTATTTTGAATTTTTATTCATGATAATATTAATTATTTCAGGATTTACTTACACTGAGAATATAGAAAATTATGTGTATATCAAATATATTTATTATATATAATATATAATTAAAATAAATGAAATACATTGTTCATGGTGACGATAGGCTGTACGTACGCATGAACGCTATTTTAGTTTTCTTATTGAATTGAATGGAAGAAGCCAAATGAAAATTTTATATATACACATAAATTTAGTAGAATTATAATTAAATATATTTCATGATAATTTATTATATATACTTTATAATCATTATTGAATTATTAACGTGGAGAATAAATCTCATTGTGTTGTGGAGACGGTAAGCTGTACCTACGCATGAGCGAAGATATTGTTCCAATAATTGATGAATGGTATTGAATTAGATGGGGTATAATATTTCATTATTAGTATCATGATTTAATAACAATATATTTTTATTATTTCTACCATTATACTCATCCATGTAATGTGGTGGTGGAAAACAAATTGCACAACAACATGGAGATGGGAAGACATACGTACACACGCACATTGATTTAATTTTTCATAGGATGGATAGAAAGTGAAATCTGGTTGTATCATATTTATAATACCATATAAGTATATTTTTTATATTTTTCTATTACAATTAAATAAAACAACTAAATATGAGGATGTAGAAGAAGAACAAAATTTGAAATAATAAGTAGAAGATATTACCTCTTCCTTGACGTGCCTCTTTTAAATTTCATTTAAGTTTCTATAGTTTGACTTTTAAGAAGCCCAACACCTGTAGAATGATACTTGTGATGTTGAAAATATAAATGGGATGGGGTTGTCTGAGCTTGATGGATTGATATTGTGTTAAGAGTAGAGGATGGAAGTTCTCATTTATAAGAGAGAAGATGTTCACTTTACGAAATTCTAAACAAATTTAATTCCTAATATAATAAGACCCAATCGAAAAACCTCCAAAGTGCCCCAAATAAGAATATGATATGAGATGTGGTTTTAATATAATAAAACAATAAATTTTGGACAACTTATTTTTTCAATTTAATATTTAACATTTTAATTGACACATAGTTAGTCTATTAATTTTATATTTTGGTAATAAAAATCGAAATAGTTAAGGATAATTAATATTTACTTGTGTGGTGTTAATTGAACATAAATGGATACATTACTAAATTTTAGAACATATAATTATCAGTTTTTTATTTTTAAATAAATTTATGATTTTTAATTAATTAAATAAAATGTTATGATTATAAAATGGCAATAATGTCAATTTTGACACTATTCATTTGTTAGAAATTAAATAAAATCCTCACAATAGCTAAATTTAAAAAAATAATAATACAATCTTAACATGTCATAGTCACCTATAAAAATCATGGAGAACTTTAATTAGTTCATATGTTATTTATGATAATATTTTTAAAACCATTTATTTCATATTTCTATTAATTAATTAATTTTTGCATCACTCTTGTGTCATCACTAATGATAATTAATTTATCATTAAAAATTCTAATTTTTTTATGATTTATTAAATTTAAATATATTTCTATTTAATTTTTACTTTTAAATATTATTAAGTTTATCACTAAATTAAAATTATTACACTTATTAGATATAAGAGAGTGACTTGTTGTCACTTTAAATTGTTTTTATAATAATAATAATGACATTTTCATGATAAAGGACCATGAATTGAATATATTAAGTCCCTTAGATGATATGGATATAATTTTATTCAATAGAATATAATTTTTTTAGGATTTAAGGTAATTTAAAAATATTATTTTTTTCTTTCATTACACGATTTTCCATTAATTATGGAAATAAAAATAATTACTGTAGTTTCTATTCATAATGACAAAAAATCAATGTATTTCATTAACATAATTAGTACCTACTTACTCCAAATATGTAATCCATTTATCATAATTATAATTATTTGAATTGAAGTAATTAATTAAAAAATAATCATGTTATCGAAAAAATGGGTTTTTGATTACTACATTGCAAAAGTTTGAAATGTTTTTACCTATTAATTCAATGTAAAATTAATGAAAATGACATAAATTGTCTTAAACAATAAAAATATATTATTTATATATTCTTTAAAACTATTATAAAATTTATTTTTACTATATAAATTAATTTGATGAAATTTTTTTCAATTATAATTTACAATATTTTTACTATTCATAAAAATATGAATGTTATTAGAAAAATATCAAAAATTCATCCAAAGTAAAAAAATTTATCCTGCATCCAAAGAAAAATTTTATTTTGTTAAAACAAACTTATAAATTTCTCAAAAACTATATTTAAAATTGGTGCACCATCAAAAGGCTGTAAAACTACATTTTTTTAAAATACTTATTTTATCCATAAAAATGATTTTTTTTCTCATATCGTGTCTTATAAAATGTGTATGATTAATACCAATGATAAATATAATTCAATACTATTCATAATGGTTAGTTTATATCCTATAATAACATTTTAATAATATATCATTGTTCAGCGAAACTCAGTATCACGTACAACTCAAGCAGTCAAAGAAGGTCACTCTTGCATGTTACACAAGTCATGTTAGTGTTGCATGTAGTTTAAGCTTCATTTGGTTTTGTGTATAACATAATCCAAATTCATATCATTTATACATGAATGAAAATTTATATATAGTGTTTTCTGAAATGAATTCTATCAAGTGAACGTGAAATTATGTGCAACTTAATCCAATAATATTGTTGCATATACTATAAGCTGATACAATGTTTCGTATAGTTCTAGCTAATATTGGTGTTGCATTTATCTCAAGACATAAAAATTTAAAAATAATCTATTTCATAAAATCATGCTGTGTTTCAAATTGTTAATTTGTAATCTAAATAAATTATATTGTTAATTACATAAAATTTAATGATATTATAAGTTATTAAAAAATTTAATGTAATGGACCGGACCACAAGGGTACATTAAATTGTGAAAATAATGTGTTTATGTTGTTTTGGGAGGAAACTGTGACACATTTTAACAGTTTTTAAAAAACCATTTTTCCAATTGTATGTGGCATTGTTATTTGGAATTTGGTGGTGGCATTGGTATGTGGCGTCGGTAGGTGGCCTCGATGATTCACATTGTAGACTATCCATCTTTAGCTCATGTTAGTGACTCTATATCTGTATTAGGTTTTAGTGACTCGCCATTGGTATATTATTTCGGTGACATGCCATCCATATCTCGCCTCAATGACTCCCCATCAGTACCTCGTGTCGGTGACTCTCCATCGGTTGCTCATGTCGATGAATTTCCATCGATAGCTTTCATAGGTAAATTTTCATTAGTTACTCATGTCAATGTCCTAACATTGATGTCTCACATCGATGAATCACCCAAAAAAGTGGTATATATAAGAGTTTGTGAAAATGGAATCCCCCCCCCTTTTCGAGATTCTCCCATTAATATCATCTTTCACACAAAATGAATTTAAATCATGTTTTAATTTTTTTTAATTCATTTAAAAGAATATAATGTATGTATTTAATTTCATAATTCCTTTGATAATTTTATCTATCAGAACCATGTGGTCTTTGTCGTGATATCTCTTTAATAAAATTTTAAACCATTTTCCCCTTAGATCTCTGATTTTTCTTTTATAATGCTTGTACCTTCCATTATTATGCATTTTTATCTCTCTTAATATTGAGGCACACGTATCCTTTATTTCATTAGTGATCATGTGATTGTGTTGATCCCATTGGATCGGTTCTCCCTTGAGGTTCCTCATGCTGCTTGTGCACCCCTTTTTGGCACTAGGATGAGTTATTGATAATCTATTATTTAATGTAAGGATCCACATCATCTCTTTTTATTTATAGTATCATGTGGGGTATGTTTACTCATGTTTCTTTGTAAATATAGTTGGATCTAAATTTAATAATGATAATAAGAAGTGTTAAATTAAGTGGGGGAAGCTGATGATGATCTTGTTTCCTTATATGTTATTTGATCAATATTGTGTAATGTATCCTACATAAAATCAAGGCCATTGTTGGCCTTTGTGGGTGTAGTTGTGTTCTATGTGTAGCCTTGTTCATTTTTGTATCCTTGTGTGGTTGTGTGGTGCTGGGGATGAGAGAAAAGGTGATGATGGAGTGATACATGTATGGAAATGGTATCTCAGGTTGAGATATTGATTGATTATGTAATGGATGGGTAGAGTTGGAGAAGAGGCGATTCAGGTTCTGGTTGTGGTATGTTTATGTTACTGGGTGTGATGAGTGCGGTGTTATTTTATAGTAGGGTTTTCAGGTTGGTTGTGCTGAGTTGTGTTGTGGGGTCTGGAAATAATTTGGGTGTCTTCCTGTCGAGGGGAAGGAAAATTATTAATGAATTTGAATAATAACAGTTTATGTGCTTTTTGTGGGTGTTAAATTTAGTGGAATGTGATATGGATTAAAATACCATTATTGTTCCACCTAGTAGCTTTTGTTATGTGGCTTATTTTGCGGAGTGCCTGTTAGTTGTTTAGGTGTTAATGGGATGAATAAATGAATAGTATAATTGATTTTTGAACATTTGTGAAGGTTTGGATAATGTAATGAAAGTTGTAAATATGAAAACATGAATGGGTGTAAACATGGAGTAAGCTTGAACCCAATTTATTTTATCATGCCCTACACCTTCCAGAATATATTGTTCATTATTGTTAATTTTAGAGGTAAAAGAAGATATGGAAGTATCATTGGGTGTTTGATAGTTTACTTGAGTTCCCATTGGATTTACATGAGTTTTTTTATAATATATTTACATACATACATTTTTCATTTAATTTCAATACACTCCTTACCCTAGTTGAGAACTATGTGTTGAACCCCCCCCCCCAATTTTTGTTGGGGAGGGTGTCTTTACCAATCATTCTGCTAGGATGATGGATGAAGATCCACCTTCCCTTCCATGCCCCCTCTTCTAGGTTGTGAGATCCCAATATTCATATGGAAGAGAGTGGTTTTTGATTCCCAAGAGTGTGAAGGAATGTTTTTTCCCATGTGTCTTCTAGTGATGATTTTTTGTGCTTTCCAAGGTACTTTTGTGATGTGATGTGGTAGGTGGACTAGGTTTATATGGGAGAAACATTGTCATGATGCCTAGGTGTTTGTGGTTGGGATGGGATAATGTTTGTTTTCCCAGGTTGTTGGAATAGATGTGAGGTCCATGTGTGTGTGGTAAGGTAGTGATGTGGTACTTTCTAAAAAGGTTGGAGCGCAAGGATGTTTTCATTTAGGGTCTGAGAGTGGATAATAAGTGAGAATGTGGGGTCATGTACCCTATCATTGATGTTCTCTATATTACAACACATGACATGAATTATTTGTTATGTTTTCTTTTGGTGGGGTTCAGCTGGGTGGTATACCATATTATGTACTTTTGGTTTCTGATGTTTATCATGGGGGAATTAGTATTCTTCTCCACTTGTGAATGTCATACTTTGAGTTTTCCCTACTGAGTATACTTGTTTGATTACCCAACATATATAAACCTATTTTCATGTTTCTTGGAAGACTATAGGGACTGTGTTCAGCATTACTAGCTCTGATGTTTGGAGAATTGTTGTGTCACTACTTATCTTTTACTTTTGGTACAAACTAAGTAGACTATTGTAATTGTATATGTTTTATTTAAACATGAATGTTGGTTTGATTTTTGTTTTGATATATGTATATGTGTATGTGTGTGTTTGCGTGGATGTGTATTGTAGTTTTTTATGACGGACCATATTATATCCCAGACTTCTTTTCAAATAAAAAGGAAAATGCCTACCATAAATGTGATAATATATATATATATACCGTTGGTGATAGTCTCCATGTAGGGGCCTATTGGAGGTGTGAGTGAAGGGTCATTTTCTCTCTTCCATCATTTCCAACTCAAGAGGGGCATCTTTGACGAGAGGGGTCACGAAATAATGGTATAATGGGAGGTTGATATATATGGTCTAATTTTGAGTTAGGCATAGTGAGGTCTTCATGGGTTTGTAGGGAAACAATTTTAGGTGATCTTGGTATGTGACATAGGCCACGAAAGACCGGTTAAGAAATAGGATTTTAAAGTCCCCCTTGATCCCATGAAAGGACTCTGAGCCCACCAAATAACCAAGTGAGTCTACACCATTTCTAGGGTAGATACCCTAGTAATGGTACATGCATCATAATTAATTATGTTATACTTTGAATTGGTGTCTTGGGAAAATTGGGTATGGAAAATAATAAATTTAGTTAATGTGAACATTAAAAAAAATTGAAAAATACTCGGGCATTGTAATTCCATGTTTACCATTCAGCTAAGGTACCCGATCATCAATGACATGTATTACAGATAGTGGAGGCTCAAAAGAATGATCTCATTAATAGAAAAAGGATTGACAAGGTTGGGGAGGATGACTAGTAGTCGAAACTTTTATTTTCTTACAAGAGGTTGGCTCTGGGGAAGTTTGAGGGAAGTGTCTCAACCATAAAGACATAGTGTTGGATCTAGTATATTTTGAGCACCATCATCTTTATCCAATATTTTATGGGGCACTGGGTTCCCAAAACAGTGATCCGAATATGGGGATTTGTGCATTCTTGGTGGAAACATTACCTGGGAGAGAGGAAAGTGGTTGATGTTTTGTTGGTTGACTATGACAACGTATTTCAGGTGAAATTCATTTCTCCAACCATGATGGTGGAGAAGAGTCATGAGTTACACTCCCTCTACTAAGAGAGTATGTCGGTATGATGGATAAGGGTCAAATTCCATGATCCAATTAATTTTTCTTTGGATCCTTTTCTAGATGAGGAATCTTGTGCAAGATTCCTTGATGAGGAACATTGTCCTTCTCTCATGTAAAAAATTACCCCTTTATCCTTTTCCAATACATGGATGTCTAAAAAATGGTTAAATTAGTTGCAATGATTCAGTTATTAGGAGGTTTACCGACATAGTAGAGTCATCGTATTTCATTAAAGGGATAGTTTATCATCATCAGATCTTAGGATCCAGTGCGTTCGAGGATTCGACTTGTTGAAAAGTTCCTTAGTGGGTTTTGTTTCAACATTATGGTCTTTGTTTCTATAATGTGGGGACGATGGTCAGTGTGTTATATTTATGAATTCCATGGGAATATTTTTATTCAGTTCCCAAGGGTCGATCGATCTATATATGGTGGAGTATGATAGGTCCAGTTCCAGCCTAAACAGCAGTTACAGGAAGGGAAATTCCTACAATAGTGACAACAACCACATGCTCCACTAAGGGGAGATATAACAGGTAGAGGTGGACCTCGGGGTGCTCTTCAGGGGTCTCAGACTAGGTGTGGTCATGGAGGTGTTCATTAGAAGATGTGTAGAGGAGTTGGTTATGGTCAGTTTCACACCATGGAGGATGGAGTCCCACTAGGACAAGAGATTGTTTGAGGTACGATCAGTTTGTTAAGTATTCATTTTTGAAATTTGTCTAACTCAACATATTCACACTCCATTTCTGAACCCAAATAATCCCATTTTCTGGAACTAAACATATATAGGCCTCGCATTCCCCTGTTATTGAAAAGGACGTTTGGAGGTTAAACCAGCTTGTTAGATGTGTGATGGGGATATCGACTAATGATGGGACCACATCCATCTTGTGGAAAACACTTCCTATTATATATACAACCAAATAATGGTATCCATTTCATTTATTGGTTATACTCAATGAATGATGTTATCAACTGCTTCCATAGTGGAGTTGTGTTCTCAGATGTGGATGGCCAGTGTCTGGATTTCATTGGTTTGCTGAGTTGTCATGTGGGTAGTCGGCATGTGGATCCTTTTATTTAAATGTTGACCAAGCTTTCAGTTAAATCAGTTGATTTTGATATAGAGGAGGCTCATATCATTGTTGTGTAGTTCATATATGGCTTCCCTAAATTGGTTGTAACTCTACCCCTTTACATGATGTTGGGTTCAGGATAGACATACAACATATTTCATCTGCGATTTTTATAGATCCTTATAAGATGGAACCCTCATAGCTGTAGAAGAAGAGGATTAAGATAGATGATATGATGTAGAATGGACTTATTATGCCCAGTTTATTGTAATGGGGATCTCTAGTCTGGTTTCTGAAAATGTAGGATTGTGGTATGAATTTTTTCACTGACTATTGGAGGTTGAACCAGATGAAGGTCATGAACCATTACCCTTTCTCATGCATAGAAATATTTTTGACTAGTTATGGTGAGAATGTTTGTTTTATAGTATAGATATGTGGTTTGGGTATCACCAACTATGTTTAAGAATCCTATTTTCCAAAATATTACTTTGAGGTGCAGGTATAGGAACTTCGAGTTCCTAGTTATTATTTTCGATGTTACGAATGAACCAGTCGTGTTCATGGGGCTCATGAACTCCATTTTCCATAGGTTCTTGGACTAGTTCATCATTATATTAATCGATGAAATCCTGATATACATGATGTCAAAACAGGAACATGTCTAACATCTCATACCGATCTTGTTGGTTCTACTTCCCCAACACCTCTATGTAATGTTGTCCAAATGAAAGCTTTGTTCACAATAGGAACACGTACATAGTCTTGTGGTGTCTCAAAAGGGTTTATTAGTGGACCCATTAATGGTAGAATTAGTTGTTTCTTGAAAAGAACCCCAGAATTTGGAGGGTGATTTATGTTTTTTTGAAATATAAAACTATTACCTGACATTTGTACACAATTTATCTTGAGTTGAATCTCTTATTAATGCTTTGAATAGGAGGTACCAACACATTTTGTGGAGTGACCAGTGCTAGGAAGCATTCTACAACCTGAAATGGAAGTCATTCAGTTCTCTAGTTATCCATTTCTCAGATGTATGAGTGATGTTCTAAGTGTTTTGTGATGATTTATGCTCATGAATAGGATGTGTGATGATGCAATACAAGGGAGTGATCTTTTATGGTTCTAGGTAGTTACATCCCCAAAAATGTTACTATTACACCCATTATTTGGATATAGTTGGAGTCGTGTTCGTGCTGATGTTGTGGCAACATTACCTCATTGGGGAGCACTTTTTGGACTTCACAGACCATAAGAGCTTAAGGTATATATTTTAATAGAGTGATATGAAAAGGAAAAATCATAGGTGGATTGAATTTCATCAAGATTAAGTTATCAGGATCTGTAACTCCTCAGAAAATAGAAATTTTTTGGCTAATGATTCGAGAATGATTTCATAGAAAGTAGTTGTTTTGTAATATACAGATTCATGGAAGGCGATAGAGGAGTTGGCATCCATTTTCTTAGATACATTAATGGATGGAGGTAGAGGTTGTCTATTTCAGATGATGGTATAATCTACTTTGTTGTTTTAGATGGAGGAGTCTTAGCGTGGAGATTCAGAGGTATAGTTGACCCACGATCATGTTGACCAATGTGATTCTCCAAAGATATGGTTAGAGGATGGTTAGAATCAGTTGGTGTTTCATGGAAATCTTTTTATTATAGTGGACATGCATGTGGTAGTTCTTCATCAGTTTCATTTCAAACTATTAATAGTACACATAGGATTTTATAAGATGTACCATGGCCAGAGGGAATATTTTATTGGCCTGGGATTAAATGGGTGGTAGTGATGTTTTTGGTGAAGTGCTTAGTGTTCCAGTAGGTGATCTTTGAACACCTTGTACTATATGGTTTGTTGTAGCACTTATATATACCCAAGTATAGGTGGGATGAAATCTCAATGGATTTCATCACAAGGTTACCTAGATCTCTGAGCGGATATGATTTGTCTAGGTATTAGTTGATTGTCTAACATAATCAATACACTTCTTAGGGATCAAAGGGTCTGGCATAGTGGATGCCTTGTATAAAAAGGTATGTAGATGAGGTGGTGTGACTGCATGGAGGTATAACCTCCATTGTCATATTTTAGGACATAATTTTTACCTCAATAGTCTAGAGAGGATTACATCATTCTTTTGGAATTCAATTACTCCTCAACATTTCCTTCCACCCATAGATAGATGGACAGATATAGAAGACTAAACAGATGTTGGAGAACAAGTTTCAGGCATGTGCATTGCACATTAGTGGATCCTGAGTATGACACCTACCTTAGTAGAGTTTTCTTACAATAATATATATCACTCTTTATTTGGTAGGGATCAGTTTTAATAATTTTTACTGTAGACTGTGTTGTTCTCATTTATAATAGAGAAAACTTAGAGAGACAACTGTTCTTGGTCTGGATGTGGTGAAATCATCAAAAGAGATGATACATCTTTTATTTGAGAGGATAATGGAATCACATGGCTTGTATAAATCACACACCGATAACAGGAGGAGTCCCTTGGATTTCTAGTTTTGGGAACACATGTTCTTGATGGTTAATGGTTGACATGGATTATTGTGGTTTGGTAGAGGAGAAAGCATTCTCCGAGATTCATTGGACCCTTTGAGGCGTTGGCGTGAGTTGGCAAGGTGGTATACCAGTTAGCATTTCCAACGTAGTTAATGGGGATCGATGACATCTTTCACATCTCTAAGATTCTCCATTATATTCATAGTGACTCCCATGTCATTGACTGGGGAGATCCATATTTCATCGATGACATGATGTTCATAGAGTTTATAGTGTAGATCTTGGATAATCGAGAGAAGATTCTGCATGGATGGACAATTCCTTTGGTTCACATATTGTGGAGGCATGATGGATACATGAGTACTTAGGATAATGGAGAATATTTGTGTTCCCAATACCCAAATTTGTTTTGTGTTTTCCCTATTATGTCGTGCTATATGTTATGAATCATTAACCTTATTAATTATGATATGAGTTTATTCCTTGTTCAAAAATGATTGATGAATTTTAGATATTTGAAAATGGGAGGACCTGAATACTAATTAAGATTCATTATTTGAGAAGTTATTAAACTCGCACATGAGAGCCAGTTCTTCTCATAGAGGATAATATCGTGACATGGAGGAAGGAATTCCTTGATTCATTTTTTAAGTTGGTGTTATTGTAGTGTTTTTTTGGGGTGTCTTGTGGTCGGGTTGGTGTTGTAGATGTTAGAGGAGTCGTTATTTATTTTTGAGTATTCAATATATCATTATTACTATATATGGTGGTTTTTTTATTGACTCTGATGTCGTATGGGTGTTTCAGGTATAGTGGGAACCATATGAGTTACCTCACATGATGGTTGTTCGGACCCCACTTTTCCATCTTGGATAATTTTGGTTTCTCGAGGATGATGACAGTTCGATATGTATCTGAGGTAATTGTGAGAGCATTTATAGTCTATTACATTGAATAAATATAGTGTTTAAGGTGTTTTGGGTGGCAACGATGACTCATTTCTAGAGTTTTCCATAAAAAATTATAGTTTTCTTATAGTATGTGGCATCTGTAGGTGGCATCCGTCGGTGGAATTGGCTGGTGGATTCAGTAGGTGTCATTGGTAGGGAATATTAGTAGGAGGAATTGGTGAGTCACGTCAGGGAATCTACATCAGTAGCCCGCAACGGTGACTTGCCATAGGTTGCTCATGTAGGTTACTCCCATCAGTATCTCTCGTCGGTGACTCACCATTAGTTGTTCACATCAGGGACTGACTATCGGTAGCGTAAATCAGTGACTTGCCTTTGATATCTCATGTAGGTGACTCGCCATCAATGACTCGTGTTCGTGACTCACCTAATGATGATGCATTTCTAGAAGTTTTTCAAAAAATAATCTCTCTAGTTATTACATATTCACCCTCTAACGTATTATTTTATGTAAAATTAGTTTAAAACAATGTTTGAATGTTATTAAAGTCGTTTCAATGTATATAACATATTTCATTTATTTCATAATTTCCCACCTGATACTATTAAACGTTAAAACTTCATGGTCTTGATTTTTATCTAGTCATAATGGCCTTTGAAACCGTATTCCTTCAATATGTAAGATATATCCTTTCAAAATTTGAGACCCTTACTTTCTTATGTGCTTCATTTTATCATGTTATTGACATGACCAAAACATTTTTTACATGATGATCATGTGTTTGTGGTGAGCACCTTGGATCATGTCCCCCTAGAGCATCCTCCTACTACTTGCGACCCCAATTTAGGATCACGGAGGAGTTACTAATCAATTGTTATTTTAAGTAAGGATTCCCTCGACATTCTTAATTTTTGTATCATGCGGTGTGGGTGTACTTATTTCTCCCTATCAATACAATTGGATCCAAATTTAACTTTGATAAAAAGAAATAATAAATGAGGGTCTAGGAAGATTATGATGATGAAAGTTTTGACTTATCTATTATTTGATTTATATTTTGTATATTATCCTACAGAAATCATGGTTATTTTTTTTTAAATATTTTGGGTGATGTCTCATGGATGCTTTTTTTTTATGTTTAATATCTTAATTTTTATAAAACTGACTAATCACTTATATTTGGTTAATTAAGTGGATACCCATATATTATACCCCTTTTCTTATCACCCTATAATTATCAATGTGTAAATAAATAAAGATTGTTTTCTAAATCTGAATACACATTTCTTTATTGGTGTGGCTAAGGGTTGTGTGTGGAATTATTCTTTGTTGTTTCCTTGGGTTGTTTTGTGGTGCTGGTGTTGAGAGTATAGGTGTAACTGGGGTGATATGGGTTGTTAAATGGTGTATATGTTTGAGATATTGATTGTGTATGGAATGGATGGGTAGTGTTTGAGTAGAAGGGATGTTTGATTGGGTTTTGGTATGTTTATGTTTCTTGGTGAGATGGGTGTGGTGTTGTTATACAGCAGGGCTATCAGGTTGGTTGTGATGATGGGTGTTGTTGGGTTTCACTCTACGTTTGGGGTTTTTTGTCGAGAGGAAAGATATTGTAGAATAATTTTCATGAATGGTGATTGTAGTGGTTTTGTGGGTGTAAAATAGAGAGTAATGTTATGTGTGTTAACTTACCATTCTTCTTCTTCCACTTTGTGACTTTTGTTATGTTCCTTTTTGTGCGGTGTTCCTGTTATTTACTCAGGTGGTAATGGGATGAATAAATGAATTATTTTATATATTATGGAATGGTTGGGAAGGATTGGATAACGGAATGAATGTAGTAAATAATAAAACATTAATGGGTGTAAACATGGAGTAAGCATGAACCTACTTTATTTTCCCATGCTCTTAACCTTTTGGAACATTTTTTGCATTATTGTGCATATTAGAGGTAACGGTAGAGATGGAAGTATCAGGTGGTGGATGATACTTTGATTGAGAACTCATTGGTTCACCTTGAGTGTTTGATACTATATATATACATACCTATATTTTTTTGGTGATTTCTATACGTACCCCACCCTAGTAGATCACTATGTACTTAACACCGCCATTGTCAAAGTGGTGGGTAGATTCCCAAAACATCCTAGTGGGAGCATGGATGGATGGCAATCCTCTCATACCTAATCCCTCTTATCAGTGGTGATATCCCAAGATTATTTTGGAAGATAGTGGTTTGTGAGAACTAGGTGTGTATGAGTGATTTGTGTTTCCGTAGATGTCTTCAGGATGAGATGTATATGTCTTTCCTAAGTGTTTTCATAATGTGATATGGTATGTGGCCCAAATGTCTGTCAGATGGATGAGGTCCTGAGTCCTAGGTGTGTATGGGTGAGATCTGATGTGCTTTATTTTCCTAGTTTTAGGAAAAGATGTTAGTAAAATGTGCGTGTGGGAATTTTATGATGTCGTACATTCAGAAGTGGTGGGAGTGCGATGACGTAGACGATTTGGTTATGAGAGCAGTCAATAAGTTGAAAAGTGGTATAGGTTAACATATCAATGATGTGATCTGTATTTTATTACATGAATTCCATTATTTGGTTGTCATTCCTTTGGTGAGAATGGGGTGTTTGGTATACTCTGTTAGGTGCTTTTGGTTTCACCTACTTTTCAGGAAGGCATTGGTATCCTTCTATACCTGTGAATAATGAAATTTGGGTTTCCCTTATAAGTATACTTGTTTTCTCTCCAAATTTATATGAAACTATTTCCAGATATCTAGAAAGACTACAGGGAACTTGAAAAGCATTTATTACTTATAAATTTAGATGGTTGTTGTGTCACAATATAGTTTTACATATAGTACATACCGTGGATACTTTTGTGATTGTATCAATTTTATTTTAACATGAATGTGGGTTGGATTTTGGTTTATATTTATATATATATTTGTGTGATTGTCTATGTCTTGGAGTTTTATTAGTATTGGTTATCTTATCTCTCGATATTTTTTTCAAATAGAATGTTTAATGCCTCACATCTTCGTAAGAATATATATATTTCCTTTTTGTTAGTTGCCACCCCAGGGCCTACTGGATGTGGGACTTATGTGGTCATTATCTCTCATCCTTCCTTTCTATCTTAGAAGGGGAATCTCTGAAGGTATAACTAATGACATTTAACTACCTAAATTGTTCATAAAAATTATATTGTTAAAAAAAAAGTAACATTTTCAAATTGAAAACATGCACTTTGATAATATCTAGCTTATTTTATCAGATTGACAGACAATCAATACTTATTGGTCATTAATTATTTGAAGATCATTTTCGTAATGTTTTAAAATAATATGAGTTCATTTACACTATTTTTACAATGTGAGACATGTTTTAAACTTAAATTAATTGTTTATATTTAAAACAATCAATTGGAGTTATACTAGAAACTTTATATATAAAATTTACTTGATTTTGATACCTACATGTCATAAATTAATTATGGACCATCTTGAAAAATTTTAAAAATTATTGGAGCTAATTTACATGATTGTGATAATTTGATGCTCATTTTAAACAAAAAACAGTTATTTATATTTAAAGCACACACTTTGATTCATACCAATAACAACATGTGTTAGATTATCAATGGTTTGATTCATATACATCAAGAATGAATTATGGATAATCTTCTTATTGTTTTAAGATAAAATATGTTTGTTTTCTTATTTTTTGCTATGTGATGTATGTTTTAAACTAATATTACACTTAAGTATTGAAAAAAAACTCATTGAGTCATACAAAAATCATTTTTTGTCAGATTATCATGCGATTGTATACAATAATCTGAAATGAATTATTAATCATTTTACTAATGTTAAAAAACATTCTATGATTTTTCCATGATTTTCACTGTGTGACAGACATGTTAAAATAAAGTTCCACATTTATATTGAAATAACTAAATCAGATAAATGTGTGACACATAAATTATCATATTCACCTAATATTAATTCCAACATGTAACATATGAATTATGTATCATTTTCCTAATTAAAAAAAATCAAATGTAATTTTAAATTTTTTTTATATGTGACATGTGCTTTTATCTAAAATGACACGTAAATATTGAAAACATGAATGTTGAGTAATAAGAACCAAATCATGAGTTTTATTAACATGATTTCCATTACTATACATCTTAAATTTTTTATTTCTAGTTTTACAAATGCATGTAAACAATTTGAGATTTTTTCTTGGTTTTGGATCTATGAAATTCATTTTAAACTAAAATTACACTTTCATATAAAAAAAACTATTTGAATAATATTGATCACATAATATTTTGAATTGACATGTGGTCTATTCTAAATCATAAAAAATCAATTATAAAATGATTTATAATACAATCTCATTTTCTTGGATTTGAGAATGTGACACACATTTTAAGAAAAAATGAATCTTTTCTATTGAAAAAATTTAATTAGAGTCATACTGGGAAAATTATGTGTCGGAATGATGTCTAGTAAATTTATACACATCAAAAACGAAATATGGATCATTTTACAATCATTTTAAGAAAATCATAGCTCATTTTTATATTTTTCCTGTGTCACATGTGTTTTAAACTAAAATTAATGTTGTATATTGACAAAATAGATTTAAGTCATTTCATCCACATCGTTTTTCTAATTATCATGTGATTGATTCATAAATGTCGCAAATAAAATATATACATTTTGTTAATATTTAAAAATAACCTGAGATCATTTTCTCAATTTTTTTCCACTATAATGTGCATTTTAAACAAAAATTACACATTAATATTGAAAACTCTCACTATGATTCATACAAACCAAATCACGTGTCAGAATTACATGAAGTCTATATTTATATTTCTTAGGTGAATTATAGATCATTTTTATAATGTTATAGAATAATAATATACAATTTTCTCTATTTATGGTATGTAAAGCATGTTTTTAACTAGAATAACAATTTTATATTAAAATGTGCACATTGATTCATATCAACTACATAATGTGTTGGATTTGTGTGAAAAAAATTCCTACACCACAAAAAGATTAATATATCCTTTTTATACTGTTTGAAAACAATTCGATCTCTTTTTCTCAGTTTTCACAATGTGGTTCAAGTTATAAACAAAAATTACACATTTCTATTGAAAAGACACATGTGGATTCGTATTGGACACATCAAGTGTTATATTAATATATTATCAATTATTAAATTAATTAAATGATTAATGGGTCATTTTTCTGACGTTTCAATACTATATGATCTTTTTTATATAGGTTTTCCGATGTGATGGGTGTGTTAAACTTAAATAACACTTTAAAACATGCACTTATTGTAATATTAGACACATCGTATGTCAAATTTTTATGTAGTCAATTATTACATGCCATAAATGAATTATTGATCATTTCCATAATGTTTGAGATTAATCATAGAATATTTTATTAGTTTTATATATATGATGTTCAATATAAACCAAAGTGACACATTTAAATTCAGAACACATTCCTTTAGTCATATTGGCTACATAATATGTTTTCATGTTATGTTTTTAATTCCTATATGTCACACATGAAGTACGTATTGTAAATATAAGTTTTAAAATCAATTCAATCATTTTTTTCATGTTATTGGATAAGGGATGAAATGTTTTAAACCAATATGAAAATTTATAATCAAAACTCACACATTATGTCTTACTTGACACATCAATTGTTCGATTGAAATTCAGTCAATTTATACTCACCAAAAATGAATTATAGATAATTTTCATAAATTAACAAGAAAATATAATATCAAATTATAATTGTTGGCTATGATAGGTGTTTCTAAACAAAAAATATACTTTTAGTTGGATAATGATGCTCTTTGAGTGACACCATCTACATCATGTGTCTGATTGATGAGCGGTCAATTCAAATATGTCAAAACCCAATTACATGCCATTTTAATAAATTTTGAAAACAATTTGTGACTATTTACTCGTTTTTTACAATATTATGTGTGTTTTAATATAAAATGAAACTTTTATATTGAAATCAAACACATGAATTCTTTCGAGTCAGATGATGTTTTAGATTTATCTTCGATCAATTCCCAAAAAATCAAAAATTAATTATGGATTATTTTCCTCATATTTTTTAGATAGTATTACCTCATTTAATTGGATTTTGTAATTAGAAAATTGTTATATTAAAATGATATATTTAATATATATATATATATATGTTATCTTTGATTCATAATGGTCACATCGTGTGTCATGTTGATTTTCAGTTTATTCCTATACATTGCACATGAATTGTCGATTGTTTTACTAATTTTGGAAAACAATATAATCTCATTCTCTTGGAAAAGTTAAAGCTATATTCATTTTATACTGAAATGAAAATTTAACATTTAAAACACACATTTTGATCCATACCAACCACATTGAGCATAAGATGTATTTGCATTAAATTCCTACTTGAAAAAAATGAATTAGGCATTGTTTTTCATAATTTTGAGGCTAATATGAACTCATTTATTCAGTTTTGACCATGTGACATGATTTTTTGAAATAAAATGACACTTTTATATCGAAAACATGATCATTGAATCATTCCTGACACATCCTATGTATAATTGAAAATTGACCAATTCCGACATGTAATAAATATATTTTTGGATCATTTCCTAAAGTTATGAAAAAAATAAAAGTACATTTTCTATATTTGGACAATTTTACATGTATTTTTGAATAAATTACATTATAGTGATCAATTTTCCACACAAATATTTTCAATATCCCACCCATGTTTATCTTCGTAAACATATAATTCCATGCTTCCACATTGAACATTAGATCAGAATATTTGATAGGAATCACTATTAGTATTTATAGTATCATTCATTGTAATGTATTTTGTTGAATAAACATCAAATTTGATGTAATTCATCCTTAATTTTCAACGAGGGTGTGGAAGTGATTATAACAATGTCATTAAATTTTTTTAAATATTCATATAAAAATAACAATAAAAAAATGAAAATTATATTTCTTGGACAATGGATGCACCTTCCCTATAATTAGATAACACGACTTCATATTTTGGGGTAAAAGGATCCATTATCCATTTCTCTCTTTCCATTATCTTTACTAATCCCTCAATGTACTGTCACTCATGAGAACTAGAATCTCTATGCATGTTACTACCTTAACCATATATTGTATAGAATAACCATCCATGATACATATCCTTGAGAAATATGTCAAATTGTTATTTATTTTCAACTTCATCACTAAAGTATTTAGCAGTGTTAACCAACTAAGATTAAATTTAAAAGGAAATTATTGAAAACATGAAAAAATGAATGGACAATTATGGAATGATAATATACCTTTAATAATCATTGAAAAAATATAGTAAAAATGGTATGAATTGATTTTTCACATGAGATGTAGTTTTTGTAAACATGTCATACATGATTAAATGAAGTTTTTAGACTTCTACATATGCAAGTTGATTTTAATATATATGAATTTATTTTCCATCACATTGGGGAACATTATAAAGATGTTTTTTTTTTCTATTTCTCCCAGATGCAACACCCTAAATAAAAACATTAATTATACATTCATTCAAATGAGGATCCATATGTGGGGGATGATATTTAAATTTATAGCCACACAAAATATTGATAACATATCTATGGTGGGGGTAAAATTTATTTTGAATTATTGGAGTGTGAAATCAAAAACAAAATATTTTAATGGAAATTAAAAATGTATGTTTACAATAAATATAAAACTAAAATAAAAATAATAGTATATGATATTTATTTTATGAATAACTTTAAATTTATTATTATGTTGATGCTTGAAATCCCAGATGTATCTCTATAGTTATAGCATGTACAAGATCACATAAATTATTTTAAATCACTAAAATATAATGTAAAAAACCATTCAAACAACATTTAAACTTCCCACTCACCTCTAAAAAATATTTCTACTTTAAGAATGAATAATTAATGTTATCCTTTTAGTACTATGAAAATATAGAAAAAAAACTATTAAAAAAATTTTATGTGAAATTTCAATTTCCCTTGAAAATAACATGTTTGGGGATTCTAGTTTTTTATTGTATATAATATCCTTTCTAAATTTTAAAAAATAATATCAATAAAAATTGTTGTTAATTTTTTTGGATTTTATAGAATCATTGAAAATATATGTAAATTTTTTATATATATGATTTTATTGATAAATATTACAACATAAAAAAAAGTTTTCAATTTAATGAAATACATAGGTCTTTATGTTTACATCATTACCTCATACCCTGATTAATGTGATATTTATATATCACTATATTATAAAAAATTTCTTCTTAAAATATTAATTAAAATGAGTAATTTGAATTTACCTATAATATATTGATTATACTACATTACAATTTTACAATTGAAATCATATGTTGTTATTTTATTGGAAATTGATGATTTTAATCTAAAAAAAATTCTTGTGTATCCAATTTGATTTCGATTATCATCACGATCTTCTTCAAAAAATAATAAATAAGATATATTTATATATATATATATTTTATATGATCATATTATAGTGTTTAACACCTTCATTTTAACCATCAAAGGAACTCTTTAATTATTTATTTTCTCTCAAACACCCCGATTAGTTCATTATTTTTCTTGTTACTTTGTTTATATTTCAAAAAAATTCTTTTTCTATAGAAATGAAAGAGGAAATAATGATTTCAACTATTCTTCTCAAAACATTCCTATTATATAAAATTAGTATATACAATAGCTGAAAATATGAATTGTTATTAATTATAATGAACTTAGTGTTTAATTTTATGGAAAAAAAGAATTGGAAAATTTAACTATCTTATAATATACATGGTGTCCTAGGACCATGTATTTGTACATTTATTACATGAATATTACAATTATTTAATACCAATTATACATTTTATTATATATTGTTCAATACTATGATCTTATTTAATTTAATAATGATTAAGAGATTTTTCATTGATATGTTCATAGGAGTTCCCTAGTATGATAAGATCCTTGAAGTGATATGATAGTATTCATAATATGGTTATATGGTTGCATATCATACTTTTATGGGAATCATAGTATCTGGACAATCAATTATGATTAAGCATATGAAGATGAGTTTTCTTCTTATAACATTCAAAAATGGTAATTTCCAAGATGAGAGATTATGAAAATTGAACCACCAATTGGATTTAAACACGTTTTTTTGTCATAGAATATTCTTATTTTTTAGTGTTTTTAATAGTACATAGATATTTATATTATCATTATTTCATATAATTACTAGCACACATATATTTTTTAATGAAAACCTTGAAAAAAAATATTTGCACTGAGGTAGGGTGCATCAGGTGCATCACGATGTACATGTCATTAATGGATACATTGAGGAAGTATTTTGACCTTCCTTAATTATAGAATTTGATATATGGGACCTTTCATTAACATATAACAATTGTCTTGAATTCCATGGAAATGGTTTAATGGCATGTTTATTCCAGGTAGACAATGAAATACATGTCAAGCATATAGTTTTGTGATAGAGATGTGAGACAATACTAATGAGATATTGTGACAAGGGGATTATATTACAAAGTCATCATTATTATGTAATTTTCATCATTGTGAAATTAAGATATTTTTCTTAGGTTCATTGACTTGTTTCTAGACAATAATTTTGGACATTAGGAAAGTCCACCAAATGCAATGAGAAATAATCCTATAGGGTCACACACTAATTTTTTCCCTTGATATCAATTAAATTATATTTGAATTTAATTATTGAAATAAATATTATTCTCATGGATAGGGAATAATTTTTTTCAAATTTTAGTGATCACATAAATTAAATAAATATTTATTCACTGGATTGTGAAAAGAATATCATTATTTATTTTATTTAAAAGTTAACAGAAATTTATTTACTATATTTTGAAGAAAAATATTAATCAAAGAGAATATAATATTTAATCATGGTTTTAAATAAATGATAGATGAGTTCAAATTTTCCGATACCACATTTTGTGACAAATATATGTTAACAATCTGGTTAAAGAATACTTTTTATTATGCAAGTTGGAATTCACCATAAAATAATATAATTATTATTTTATTATGTGAAATTTTTTTATTAAAGGTTATTATATAATTTAATTTCACACATTAATTTTTAACACAATATTTTTTATAAAATATTAATTTTATGCCTATTGTTAATAATATTGATTAATGTAATAAAAATAGATAACAGTTTCTCACAAATAATTTTCTCTCAATTCCTTCTTCTATATCAATATAAAGAACGAGAAATTCAAATTACAATTTCATAAATACTAATGAATGACTGGTCATGTATGAAAAACACATTTGATTCATTGTACATGCACCTACAGATCGAGCGTCATTGTATAGATATAATAAGAGAATATGTGGATCACTATTAGAGTATCCTTAGATCATTAGAGAATATTGAAAGAAACATAGAATTGACTTATTCATAAGGTTAACAATGATCAACTATGAAATAAAATAATCCTAGTGGTTTATTTATTTTTATATTAATCAAATAAATTATGAATTTAATATGAATGGTCCACAATATATTTTTTAAATATATAAAAATAAAATAAATTTTAATTTATATCCCACTACTGCATGCTTTAACTGCATATGGAACCAGAAATTTGTATCTAAGTGGAAAAATTTAAATTTTAAATATTGATTTTTATGTTGATCTATATAATATTGTGGGTATATTTTCATTTCATATTATTAATATTTAATAAAATTTAAATTAAAACTCTTCAACATATTTATCATGATTAATTCAGTGTTACATTGATATAATGGTTTTAGAATAGATGAAGAATGAAAAAAGTTTCCACAGGTAAAATGATAATTTTGTTGTAAGATAGGGTTACATGGAATGTTCATTGAATTACACTTTCTGTCACCTAGGGATCTGCATCTAGATGCACTAGGGGATCCTTGGTGTTCCATGTAATAATTACATGTGGTGCATTTCAAATGTTGACGGGAAAACATGTTATATGGTTGTTGGATTACACGGCGGGTGTCGATGTACACATTATGTAATATAAATTGGTTTGAAGTGAAAATCATGCATCCTTCGTGGTAATTATAAAAGGTTAAAATTATATGAGATAGATAAGCAAGAGAATTTATGATATTCATAGAATTTATATAGTGTACATAGTGTGGTGTTTGACAATTAAAACATATGAAACACAAGATAATGATCCAGGTGTGCATCTTAAACATATGGAAAGTTGAACACACAATGTGTAGTTGGTCTGTGCTCACCATGTTGTCCACTTAAGGTACACACTGTAGACTCTTGTATGTATCCTGGATACACATCAACTGATATACTCATCGAGTGGATAGTCTATACATTTTATGTAGTATAAAATTATATTAAATAATTAAATAATATACTAAATTTATAATTACAACATTAAACCCATATTTTATTTATTGGAAGTCCAATTTTTTTTTTAAATTTTAAAAATGGTCTTAAAAAATATTAAATGATCAATTAATTTATTATAATTAATATGTAATTAATAGTTCTACCATTTATTTTCCAAGACTTCCACAATGTTTGGTTCTCTCTAATAATGTTCGGATGATCATTAAGATGGAAGGGACTTATTAATTATTTCATAAATTAATTAATTCAAGGTTATTAAACATAATAATAAAGATAGAATAAAAAAAATATAAACTAGATAATTTTATGAATTTATTGCATTTATGACAATTAATGAACGTGAGTAAGACCTTTTTATGTGTGGGATGTTTTAATTTAATTTATTTCAAGATTTTGAAATTATTTATTGTTATAATAAATATGATGGTCTATGTGTCATCCCTCCTTCTATTATTATATAAGACATGTGTGTTTGTGGATATTTATGTAATCCCTTATTAACTTATCATTTTCTTCCCATTACATACATGTGAGTCATAAATTTATGTAATTGATGGGGTATCTAAATATGTGTGGATATTTTTCAAGAAAGAACCATTTGGTTATTAACTCTAGTGATACAAAGATAGACACATGGAATGATGTAACCCATGACATGACTAACAATATATGATATTTTCGAAAGGTCAAATTTTTATTTAATGACTTTCCATTAAATCAAATTCTAGATAAATCTCATGAATGGGTCATTTAATTTTTATTTTGTACTTATTTTAATCTAATTATTAATTAAATGGATGCATAGTCATGATCACATAAATAAATATATTAATATCCATTGAAGGAAACTATAATTTTTAATTACACATAATTATTTTTTCCATCATGATTATTTAATTATGTTACATCCACTTACTATTAACAAGTCATGTAATGGATAAATGAAGATTAAAATTTACTAAAAATTATTTAAAATCTATCAGATAAATTTTATTAAAAACTTGTCCTTCCATTACATATTTAGGAATAAAATCCTTGAAATTATGTGTTTTTACAACCATATTTAGGACTCTAACTTTTAGTATGGGGTTATTATGATGGTTAGTGTGGACTTAACCATGTTACATTAGTAGAAGTATCCCTCACTAGACATAATATAACATGGATGTAAGTATTGGGGAAATCTGAGTCAATATTGTATGATATGGGAGTCCAATAAATTGACCAGAGAGCTTCAAGCATGTATTTGTAAAAGAACTAGATACATAAAACCCGTAATGTATCTTGACCATCTTGTATTAGCGATTTAAAAATGGGAATATGGATCCTTTCAAAAAAAAATTACATATAAATTTACATTATAATTTCAATGGTGATGGTTATTGGTACTTGATAATATTGTTTAAGATTTTATGAAAATTAATAAAATAAAATTTATTTATTTTCACACATTATTTGTAATCAGGGAATGTACTAAATATCTTCTCTTTTTATTGTTGAATAAAATGGAAATCTCATCATCCACATTATCCCTATAAAAAATATTTCATAAATACAACCACCTCACTTATAGTAACATCATTGAGTGGTTTAGATGCCTTCAGTTTATACTTTACCATGATCAGAAATCATACATTCTAGAATCCTCAATGCCTGATCTTCCTTCAAAAGAGGTGAGTGACGCAAATTTCATGGTCCACAAAAATAATTTTAGAGATGTGGTGGATGATATATCATTGATTATATTGTATATGTTCAGTTAAATCATGAAGTGTCATCAAAACATGTAGGCATATAAATGTTAATTAAATCCTCTATAGTATTTACAATGCGAGTTATAGAAAGGAACAATTTGAGATATTTAAAGTACTCTTTCCAATAAATACCGGAGAAGGTTACGTAGTTGTGGCTTGTGTATTTAATCTCATTAGATACATTGGATACCTATATATTCATGGTTTTAAACAATTTCAATAAATTATAACTGATATCATTCAAGCAACACTCCCTCAGAGCATATATGTAGATTATGTAAATTATTATTTGATAAAAATTGAGATGTTTATGCCATATCCTCATACACTCCTTCAATAATTTGATATGGATACATAGACAAAATCCTTCCTTTAATATATTGAAATAACTAGATGGGAAATGGGAGATATTTAAATCCAAATCTTATATATACCCTTCTTAGGTTAATAATATCATGGGGAATGAAATGGAATGCGAATTTTCATATTTTACATGTGGCAAGAAGGTCTATTGGAAGAAAAAAGACAACCAACCAATGATGCAAGTGGAATCTTCTTATGTATTTTTTATCGAGTGAATTTTTTACATTAATACAAATTAGGTATTAGGTACATCATATGTTTCTCACATATGTATTAAAATAATATAACTAAGTATATTCAAGAAGATTGATTGAGGGGAGGCTGATCTGGGAGCCTCCAATAGAGCTAAAATTGTTGTTGTAGATATCAGGGACTACCACTTCACACTTTCAATGGGATGATCTTTGTATTAATGATATTTATTTTGTGACTTTACATACCCAAAAAATTATATCTGTATCCACACTAAATTTTGATGGATTTATTTGAAAATTATAATTTATTTATTTATTATTTTATAAAAATATAATTTTGTTGTGGTAATAAAAAATTAAAAAACTGTATTTATGAGTTTTATTACACAATTGATGTAATTTATAAAGATAACGAAACTGAATCACATAACCTAGACCACAAACAACATTGGAATCATTGGCCATGTCATGTAAAATAAAAGCACCTGGCTAAACTACATCAAGATATATACTTATATTATTTTGATCTATAAATTGTTTTTTTATACCACTCTTGTTTATTTGGTAAAATAACCAACACTCCATTTAGTGGGAAGGGTCAAAGGGATAAATAGATTCATGTATTAGTTCATACCGATGTGTGTGTACAATTTTTTATTAAAGAAAGGGGATATTTCACATACATCCTAAATTTTACTAATGATTTTAAAATATATGGACATGTCTACATCATGAGTTATAATTCTCCTTCTGCAAATAAATTAAATGAATATAATAGTGATGTTCAGTACCATATTGATATGAAGCTTAAAAAACTAAACTCAAACCATGGACGTGAATATATTATTGATGAATTCATAGATCATTTATAGGATTTGAAGATAATATCTCAACTCAACCCACTATATATGCCTATATGGAATGGTGTATGATAAATGAGGAACATCACCTTTTTGTAAATGGTGATATCGATGAAGATCCATGAGAGTCTTCTATTATCCTTTTGGGAATAATTTTTATAAATAGAATTACTATTAATAAAAACAAGTTCCAAAGAAGTTGAAGATTATATACCACACCAACTATAGAAAGGAACGAAACTCATTTGGTCATACATTCTTGTGTGGGGTTGTGAATATTTTTTATGTCCTCTTTAGGTAACCAACACAGAATGTAAGGCGTAAAGTATACCATTATAGGATATCCTAAAGACATATGAGGATATTACCTATACAAACTGTTAGATAAGAAGGTTACAGTAACAACAAACACATTATTCCATGAGAGTAAAACATATTTAGAATATATAGTAGGATTTAGATAGACTTCGATGATGTTGAGGCTGAAGGTACACAAGAGGTGGTACAAGAAAAGGCTCTACAAAGCATAGTGTAATAAAACATTGTTCCAAATACACATATAATTCAACGTGACATCCATGAAAGTGAGATTTGAAAAATATATTTTAATCCACCCTTATTTAAGGGGTTACTTCAAGAATATATCTATATAAAAACCCTTAATTATTTGTGACTCCAATGTATACAATTATGATATAAAAATTGATAAAAATCCTTTTATGGATTATAGATGTCTTAACAATAATGGTCGATTAGTCTTTATTAATAAATAATAAAATATGGATTTATATTGAATGATTGTATGTCTTGTCTCTAAAAATGGTTCATTTTTATTGAAGTCATTTTCAAAATAGTACTTCTTCAAAACATATTACTCATTGAAATTAAAATAGAACTAATATTTTTTGTTAAATAATGGTAAAATTAATTATTTCCTATTATAGGGTTGGGAAAGAAAGCGTATATACTAGGAATTATGATCCATAATGATAGATCAATGATGTTTCTCAATCTAATTCAATGTATACACTTTAACATGATACTATATAGACTTAGTATGTAACAATCCCAAAGGATAATGTGTACAGAATCAAATGGAATTCATATTTCTTGGAAAAGTGTCATTATACACAAGGGGGATGAAATATAATAGAATATATTCAATATACATTAGTGATTGGGTCATTCATGTATGTTATGTTATGTACAATGCCAGATATATCTTACACATTAAGCGTTTTGTGGAGATATTAAGTAGGTCTAGGTTTCCTTTATTGGATGATGTCAAGTAAATTATTAATTGTATCTAAAATATTAAAGATATGTTACTAGTTTATAGATGATATGAAGAACTATTCTTTATATAATAATATGACCCTAAATTACAAATTGGTCAAGGTGACATGATGACACAAATAGGATAACTCCAAAACAATTTTTCATTTTCTACATAAACAACATTATGGTTAAGTGGGATCCTTGAAATAAAAGACACCAAATACCATAATTTAAATACCACAAAAATTAATATAATAAATAATTCAAAATACAATGAAAACCATAAAAATTAAAATACATATTTTAAATACAATCAAAAATTTAAAACACACACACATGACAACTACTCGGGCTATATCTGCCTTGATCCACACCCCCTAAATCATCACCCATATTCGCAATCAAAACCCTATCAAATTTAACATGTCTATAAATTAAAATCCATCCATGTATATCATCATATATATTAGCAAAAACTAAAGAATAATGATATATGTATAGGGCATCTCCCCTGAACCCTCAATCATCGGATCTGATAACCAACAACAACAAAAATCAACCATACTTGGCCAAATCAACATGGGGAATTTCACCAACCATTCAAACTCACCTTTTAAGAAAGCTTGAAAACCACAATTAAAATATAATTGGGATGAATATTGAAGAATTGTAGAGCATAAGAAGAGTAATAACTAATGTAGTTGAGTAGAAACCCCAACGCCAAAAAACAATGTTGCCAATAAGGATGGAATCCATGAACAAATCTTCAACTTCTTGAGTTTAGAAGTCATTAATGATCAAAAAACACCACCATGATCAAAATACCTAAAAATGATAGTAATAACCAAAATGTAACAAATGAATGGGACTGCAACCCTAAGGTGGGATTTAACCCACAAAAATCTCAACTACTAGAAAACTGATGACTCTCAACCAAAACATCCCAAACCCCACAAGAGAGTGACTAAATCACTCCAAAATTGAGTAAAGTTTAACATATTTGGAAGTAATAGTGGAGATTGAGACCCAAATTTCCCCTATAGTGATCCATGATCATGGAGACATAGAAACACCTGAATGAGATGGATGGAAGGAGAGTAAAAAAGAGTTGTAATAGAAATCCAAAGGGGGAAAACCTAGAGAAAACATGGTTCTAGAAGAATAGAAACCCATCTATGAAATTGAATAAATAGAGGAATGTAATACAGAGAACCAAAATAAATTAGATGGAAAAAAGATTGAGGAAATATCTGAATTTCAATATGTAGGAGGATAGACCAACTCCAAGGGAAGAAACCAAAAATAAGGGATACGTGTGGCTCATATAGAAGAACTCAACGAAGGATTTAGTCATAAATTATATAGCAGAGTACAAATATATTATGGATTATAATTTTTCTATTATATTAATATTTATTTACAACTTCATCAAAGGTCATTATGTGGTACATATAAGTAAATATCATATCACACTCTACTGTGAAAATAATTTAGTGTTGGATATTGCAAAAGAACCAAGGTCAATTAATTGAATAAAGAACATAAATTGAATGTATCATGTGTTGATTGATTTTTCTAAGTGAGGATAGGTTTTAGTGAGAATTTTTTCAATGGAAGACATTTTGGATGTCCCCATGAATGTAGTCATTACTCAACAGAAGGACATTTCGACGAAGTATTTTTCACTTCCATCGTTATGGAAGCTAATATCATGAACCATTTACTAAAATAGAACTATCTACCTAAATTACATGGACATGGGGTAATGACATGTTTATTCCAGATATTAAAAGAAAAGTATACCAAGAAAATAAGTTGGTGACATGTATGTGCAACCTCCATGATGAGATATTTTCCAAATGTGATTATAATACACCTTGAATTTTTTTTTCATCATTGAAAAATTTTGTTCTTTCATTGGGGTTCCTTGACCCATTAGAAGATAGTAATTTTGGACTTTAATCAAGCCTGCCTAATTCCAATGAATAATAATCTTACATGGTAACAAACTATGTGTTTTCACAGACATATTTATATTCTATTTGAATTTAATTTATAGAATAAATATAATTCTCAGGGCTAAGGAATAATTTTTACACATGTTTTATTGATTGAATAAATTCAATAAATTGTTAGTCATTGGATTGAGACTAAAATCTATTCATTCATTTTAATGAATATATCAAAAATAGTTAATTAATAGTTTATGAATAAAATATTAATTTTAGTAAATGAAATATTTTATGTGTGTTTTCAATAAATTCTAGAGGATTTTGAATGTACCAAGACTGCATTGAGTGACAAATATTAATTAACAAGTTGATTATATAAAACATGTAATTTCCAATGTTTTCGGGAACCAAAAATTAATAATATTTTTTTTTGAATTAAGGGTTTTATTAATGGTTATTATATTATTTAATGGATGTACTGCATTAAATAGTTATTTTATCATAAACCCTAGATCTATAAATAAATGGTGATTTATATAGTGTAGAGTGTCAATTAGTTGAATCAAAATTGAGAAATTTTGAACACAATGAATTCTCTATCAAATACTTCTTCTCTCTCCCTCTCAAGAATGAGAAATATATGAGAAATATATTCCAGAACAATGAATTATATTTCAATATTAAACCACAAACGGATTCGATTCATTGTACTGGAAAAAGGAGATCGAGTGTCATTGTTTGTAGATCACATGCGCACATAAGGAGCACCACAAGAAAGATTTTATACTTTGATCCTCACAGTGTAATGAATGAAATATATAAGGTTATTTTAAAATGATCAACATTCAAAAATAATGAAATATTATAAAGATATGCATTTATTAAAACTCAAATTAAATAAATAAAATATATGTTTGATGTACATGATTCTCACTCATGGTTGTAGGAAAAAAATAGTAAAATAAATTATGATTTATCTCTCACCACCACATTCATCCATCATACCTAGAACCAATAATGTATGTATCCAGAAATGATAATCATATCCATTAAAACATTGTAATTTCATTTATAATCTTGAGACCATCCACATTTGTAAGGGCCTCTCAAAATATTTCTTCCCTATATTAAATGTATGACATAATATCACCATTTAATGTGGAATCTTGAGGAAATAGTCAAATATATATATGATGAAGTGGAACTAGTGGGGTTAATTTACTATTATAAGGTATTTTTGTTTCCCTGATTGATTTACATGATTTTATTGATCTGAAATTCTATTTCACTTTATATATATATATATATATCCATAACCTATTTCAGTAATTTTTCATTGATTTTAAAATTTATTTCATTTAAAATAACACTAAAGGACATTAATAATTTATCATTTTATGATCACATGACCATGCTATGGAAGTCCCAATAATATTTTTGATCAATGTAATATCTTGATCTTCAAGAGGAATAAGAAAATCAATGATCATCTCACGTAATAATTAAATCCGTTATATCATGTGATATTTTTGGAATATTTATTATATTTTATGTCTAATGGGATAATTCACACCACATACAAGGAAAAAAGGTGATGTGTGGGTATTGATATATATGAATCCCATATAATTTCACTATATAGAATTTTTATTGTATAAGGTTCTCACATGTTTTTTTATTCACATTTAAGTGTATGATGTATGATAAAATTAATTATATTACTTAAAAAATGTATTTGATGGGAATGTCTATATTTCAAGCAAGTGGGGTCATTTGATTCATCATGAACATATCATTGTTCTATTATTTGTTAACTTTTATTTTTTTATAATAGTCTTCAAAACCAAACCGAGTAATAATTTATTTTAATGTATCTATTTTTTCCTACATTTATTTCATGGTAACATGTGTATATCATTGTAGATTTATATTCTCGAAATAAGAAATAGGTTACACTCTAAAACAGAACCAAATAAATCGACTATCTAATTCTAGATAATTAAAATACACTGAAATTATTTTGTCCAATCATAGAATAAATTTCAACTCTTTTGAATAAATATTATAAAAAACATATAATAATAAATTTATATTTTTATGTAGCACAATTATAAAGAACAAAAAATTGTGATTATTTCATTCATACACATGATTCTTATAACTCATTATGTTTTCATATATAATTTTTACATCTACAAATACATTCATCCCTGAATTATAAAATATGTGAGATGGGTGTGTCTTCAACGTCTGATTCATGAATATTCATATAATAAAAGCATCGTATGTTGTTTATGTCACATAAGTATTTGTATGAATATTTAAAATACCTACCATTTTATTTTTGAGTATAGTATACATGTTCTTTATTTTATGGTTTGGGTACATTGGTTTTGATTAACAGTACATACTTTCAAAAATCCCATTCGGTTTAATAAATTATCATTTTTGATTAAAAATAGATAAATTAAATATTTTCAAATAAATTATTCTCAATTATAATTCACAGAAAATGATTCCTCATCACGGTGACTAATGAGTGATTTCAATGATTCATGGTCTATAATATGTGCATACATATCTAGTCGATGGGGTTGACAATTTCCTCAACATCCATATGCGTATGATTTCATAAATATGTCTCTAATGATCTATAATGTGTTCTAGTGACCATTTTGACAAATATCTGAGTGAAATAATCTAAAATAAATTAAATATACAAGGGATAATGAACATTAATTCAATATTTTATTATATGGATTTTTGGTAAAATAGATAATGTAAATCAGAAAATTTCCCTAATATGCTTCTGTTCGGTTTCTTCAATGAATTAATTACATTATTCCACAAATCTCAAACAATTCGAACATACTTTCTGGTTGTGACCTCAAATATTCTAATAAACATTGAATTATCGGGTTCAAAATGATTGATATGTTGTTTCCATCCAACCTAAAATATTAATCCTTTTATTCATACCATGATAAATTTATTTGACATGGTGATTCTATGTTGCTCTTGTTTCTTTCATCCACATATTATTGATCTGTTAATAAATAAATAGTTTTAGCATCAATAGTGTGTTCTTCCTATGTATTGGTATTTTCAACATGTCTATGATTCATTAGCTGTGGGGGTATCTATAATTTTAATTTTAATTATATAAATGTTTTATTGACCATATATTATTAAAACTAAAAAAAGTTATATGAAAAACACATTAACATATTCATTAAATTGTCTTTCGTTTCATTAAATATTTATGGGATTTGTATCATTTATTTCATTTCCAAATCCTATCATCATGGACCCATTTAATGTATAAAACACATTCTACATTGGGAACTTATTTAAACCGCCCAATAAATGGGTCATATTCAATTAAACATTAGTCAGACCCTATAATTGTTGTTGTCGGAAATTTTTTTTTGACGAATTTCCTTTTACTATATCTGGGACATTTAATACTTATAGTGCTTGTGTAGTCATTATGAAGGTTTATTCCTTATTCCCTTCCACACATAAACTCACATACATGATGCTCAATTTGTTGACTTTAACTATAATTTTTTCATAAAAAAATTGGTAATTAAAAATATTATCTTGAAATGTTTTGTTATATAATTGTTATATTTGTTAAATTATACTAAATTATGACATATTAACATAAAATGGATTTCTATACATGGAACTGAATACATGAATCACTTTCTTCATATTCTCATCTCAGCTATTTCAAATCATACTATGTTAATTCTTTTACTTTATTTAGGTTGTATAATCATTAATTACAAAACAAATGTAATAGATGGCATTTACATTTGGTCCCCTAGGATAGCCAATAATGTTTCTCCATAATGAAAATTGGATTTTCCTATAAATACATATAAAAATGATCTCATAACCATCAACAAAACTATTCATTATGTGTAATTGATATCTATCTTTCATCCCGTGATGGTTAGAATTGTCTAAGAATTACTCTGTGAGATTCATTATAAAGAGGAAAATGTAAAATATTATTTAAAATGTAATGGGGAGTATGACCATTCTCTGTAATGGTAATTATAGTAACATACAATCCACACATTTCTTCTCCCACAATGTTTCCACTATGATGTGATTTTTGGAGGCCTTCGATATCAACATTTGGTAGGTAATCATTATAAAATTCAAAAGGTCAATCAAAAATGAATTAATATTCAATAAAACATCTTAAATAACTTCAATTAATGAAATATTCCCTTCAGAATATTCATATCTCATTTAGTATGGTACATCCATCAAAAAAAATCATGACCACAATGTTGAATCTATCTAACCTTGTGAACCACCAGCTGTATAATTATATCATTGAATTATAGTTTGAATAACTATATTTATCATAATATGACAATAATTTCATTTTTGTGGTTGGAAACATTTATGGTATGTTACATTAGTGCACATGGATTTGAAAAAGAAGCAGAGTTTGGTTAATATATGTTGTACACATTTAAGAAAAATGAAATATAATGTTATATGAATTAAATCTTCATCAAAACATGACTGTCATTTTCTTTTACTCCAACTAACATCAAAGTATTCATTTAAAATATTTTCTTGATATTTTATGGATACCCCACAGGAAATTTTACACCATTAAATATGTTTCATAATTGAAATTATTCTTATAAAGATAAATTGAAAGATGGTTGAGGAATAATATTTTTACTTTCACCCTACATTCATTCCAACACATTATTTAGCCACATGTTAGTCATTTCAAACATGTCTATAATTCTATATTTTATAATATATAGAATTTTTGTTAATTTCGCAATGACAATGTTTCTTCTATGTATTTATATGTTCATGAAATCAAAAAAATTTGACGTATAAATTATTTCAATATCATAATACAAATAAAAATCATATATTTTATTAAAATGTATATTGTAAGGTTTTTCAGAAATGTATTTTCACAATCACTGTCATTATCATTTACTTTCTTGAGAATGTGATCACACGTTAATTGTGATGGTGTAGTAAATTTTTCTATATTTACATTGAATGATGCTATCTAAATAAATATTTTTTTTATTCAGAGTAAAAAATTTACCATTCCCTAAAACCACAGTCTTGGAGGAATTTTTCAATCTAACAGAGTGTGCATAATCTACACAAATGGAACACCCAACCAATCCATTAATGTTGTATCCAAAAACATTCATGTCAAGGAATGTAAACTATTAGCCTATAAAACATGGCTCTCATTCTAAAATCTTCATTTCTATTAGGATAAAACAATGTAACACATTTATCCTACACCAATTTTATATCTTCATAAATAAATCCAAATATATATCAATATCATTACCTGGCTTCTTTTTTATAGATATAAACAGTGAAAAAATAATGTATATGTGTTTCATGCATGACCATGATGGAATTCAGGATATTTCTAATATAAATATCCATGTAATTTTACTACTATATTGAAAACTAATAGAACTTATTCAATTTATAGATAACACAAATAAATGGTTTCTTCAATTGTTTCCAAATTCATGATACTAATAATCAATTTCCATCCACTAAGGAGAGTTCATTAAGTTTCATATTTTACCAATTTCAATTCGTATATCTCTATTCCATTAAATTTTTATAATGGTTACCTGAAATACATATAGAAGCATGGACATTTAATATATAGCAATGCACCATACACATTTGTATGGTCCAGAATTATTTTTTTAGTCGATCTATGCAATACCCCACAATTTTTTTAGTGAATCACAGTCCAAATAAAAAAATAGATGATCATTTGAACATGCATGTGTTTTTTCTTATATAATAACCATTGAACATAATATTTTCTTGGCATATACTATTCTACATATAATATAATTTTTAGCTGGCAACATATTATTCATGAGACCAAGTAAATCAGTTATACTAGTGTCACTCCTTATGCTGTCAACATTCAGATTATTTAACATTAATATAGCTAACAATGATGTATATTTAGTATAACTAGTATAAAATGTTTTCTTTTTATAGATATTTAAATTATCAAATAACATTGTACAATCATGAATGAAATCATGAATGGAAATTTTGAATTCTTCTATATGATCTTTTTCATCATTTACTCTAGCATCCATATTAGCTGATCTATAAATCACAATATCATACCAGTCAATATGTACATTTTTTTCATGGTATAATCCAAAATAAATTTATTCAATCTATTTAATGAAAAATAAAATATTTTTTCAACTTTTATAAGGTAAATAATCCTTACTAACAACAACATAAACATTGTTAAATGTTTTGGAAGAGTGTAATTAATTCCTTATATAATTCTAGATGAACTTTTTTAGGTCATCCTCATACACCTTTTCCATTCGATCAGATTTCATCTATATTTGAATCATGTCAATCCTATTATGTTCCCTGATATTCATTTTTTTCAAATATAAAAAAAACTACGTAATTAAAAATCAAGTCATAAATTTATAGATACATCGATGAAATTTGATAATTGTCCACTGAAAAACAATTATACTCACATAGGACATCCCGTGAGGAAATTAATAAATGTTGTAATGATAAAATAATATAATTAATTGAAATTGGAATATTATACTATCGATGAGAATGTTTCAATGTGATAAACTCTAGTTGAAACAAGAATTATGATTGTTTGAAACAAATTATTTTTGTTTTTGTTGCATTAAAGTAGGAAATTGACAATGGATGAATGATTTGATTCAATGCAGTCATAGTTGAAGATAAATTATAATAAGGGGAACCCACATGGGGTGATAGCCATTATGATTTGGTTTCCCCCTTTACAAGATTATAATATTCATTGTATAATAATGATCATACTAGACTACTGAAGTTGATTGAATATTTACATGCAAATGATATTGGGGATGATTTATAACAATTTATGTTTTGAAAATTGTAAAATGCAAAGAGACAACCTACAATTCTTTTGTGGTAATAAATTCCCCAATATAATGAATAAGTATCATAACACCTATAAAAAATTATTTAATCTGCATGAAGTAAATGTTATAAGATAATAATAGTAGAATTATGCATATTAATATTTTTTTTAGTGGTGGAAATCATTTATGGATGGTAATGTGTTATATATATATAGTTATGATGAGTAAAATTATGTTCTCATCTATTGTAAAAGACATATATCAACAATGTTCAGTCTCCAAATAATTAATGGTTAATTTGTGGACTAAAATTTCGAAGGATAATGATGTTTGCGTAGAGAAACCACAAAACTTTATATATGCTAAAAAGTAATTTTATTTCTATATAATCGATTGAAGGTGACTATAAAACTACAGTAATATTTTGAGCAATATAATGAATTAAAATTTCCACTAGACACTACATGATGTCATATTAGTCATATATGGAATGCCTATTAGCTCTAAGATACATTTATATAATTCATTTGAGGTGCATTGTGTGTAGAAAATTTACAAATATTGGTAACAAAATTTGTGGAAGACATCGTCATTTTTAGATATATAATTTCTTTATAACTAATGTGGGATGTGAAAATTATTTGGAATGATAAACATTCAAAAATATATTTATGGACTATTTTAATTATTAAATGAATTATGGAGATATAAAGCATTAATTTACGTTTTTTAGAATAAAAAAGGTACGCTGATTTAAATATGGAACAAGAAAATCACCAAATAAGAAACTTTATTTGGGTAGTAGACTTATATATGTCATTGTTGTGTTACTCAAATAAAATCCCTTTATAAAAAATATTCAATTCAAAAATATCATGATCACCATATAGTTTTTAAGATGTTTTTACCAAAAACAACTACACCCATATCAAGAATATATAGATAGTGAAAAAATGATATTAGTAATGGATATTATTGGAAATTGTGAGACTAATGTCATTTAGGTTTCAAAATGTTATTATATTAATAACCTATTATTGGGGTATATGTTTGAATGTCTCAATCATTTAAAAATTACATTATTTCACCATTTTAATATATTGGTTACACTATCTGCTAATTATTAATGTGTTGTAGCCTTTATGAATACGATTCCTTATTCTATGAAATAAAACATGAGGTGGGGTTCTTATAGTTGGTGTTTGTTCTAGTCGGGAAATAGGAATTTAAACACTTCAGTTCCTTTAGAATTATATATCATGTGAATGATTGTATTCTAGTATAATTTTCATTGTGTTTCTGTAATCAAATATGATGTATCGTTACAAATATTAAAAATTATCATTAGCTGGTTCATTTGTGCACACCCATGCTTGGTTGTCCACAAGTAATTTGGTGTTTTATCACCCTAGAACAATACTATTAGTTTTTATATATATTTTAATTATTATTATTTGTCATTCTTCATTCCCTTGTTATGTCTCAATATATATAAGTTAACAAAATAATTAATATTTTATATTTTATATTACAAATTATATGTTTTATATTATATATTTTCCATAAAATATAATTATTAATAATTAATATTTACTTATTAAAAAAAGAAATAAAAAAAGATAAATAAATAGTATTTAAAAATATAAAATTAATTTATTAATAACATATTTAAATAGTGATTAATAATATATATAATAATATCATTAATATGAATCTTATTTATTTTAATTGGGAAATATTTAAATAGGTTCCCATTATTGGCGTTACATTTGATTGATGAATACATCATTAATTGATAGGTGTTTTTTTTATTTTGAGTATAACAATACATCACATTGTTGATTGAATTTAAATTTCATTAAATGATATTTTAAAATTTTCAATGATTTATCATTGAATAGTAAATTTTAAAGAAACTTTATTTGGTAATGAATGGGATTTGTTAACAGTAAAAAATTTATATCCATTATCCACATAAAAACAACCCCATACATGTTATCATTGATAAAGGTTAACGAAGGTGTTCAATGTCTCTATGTCAGTGAGAGTTTTCTTATAGGTTTTCATGGGTTTGTTAACTAATAGGATTACATAGGATTGGTGTTGTTTTTGCGTTGTTGTGGTGGTATATCTTCCCTATCTATCCTCCACCGTCATGTTGTTCATTCCATGTTCCCACATATGTTTCAATGGATAATTATCCCATTTAACCCATCATATATGATGAACCATTATTTTTTCATATGATATTAATATTAATGGTGGGTAAACTCTTATACAACTGATAGATTGACTAAATTTGTTAAAAACATGTCGGTATCTATTTGGTGCTTTGAAAAAATCATGGCCATAAGAGTAATAGGATCAGGACACCTGATCATTGAAATATTCTATGAAAAATACTTACAAGGTATCTACTCATAATACCCATTTCATTGAACAATCACCTATTCTTAATGGAGGACCTGAAGTTGATTTCAAATGTGTCAGCTTCACAAATTCAGTTTTATTGGCCCTCCTAAAAAACATTTTCTTCTATAGATGATCAAAATAATATTTTCATAATATCTAGATTTAGGAAAAGGGTTTTATTAATTGGGATTGATCAAATCAAATACTATGAGGAAAATATGTGCATATCAAATTAATCATTGATGTGACACAACCTCATACAAGGGTAGAGTTTCATTCCAAACTGCATAATTGGCTATGGATCCCATTCAAATATGAAAAACATCATATCCTTTGATTTTTCTGTGGATGGATCAAACATGTGGAAAACAAGAGCATCTTCTGGGATATAAATGTTGAAGTTAACATCATCTACAATTGTGTCTTGTGGATCCTTGAAAATAATCCAAGGATTCCCTTTTCTCTTCAATTAGAATTAAAATTGTCTTGGGAAAATTTTTCCATATCATTTATTTTTCAGTCATCCCTATCTATAGGGAAGTAGATGCCAATGGTACCATCATCCCCAAACATGCTTTTTGGATCCATGAAAATATATAAAGGAATCCATTTGATCATGAAATATTAATATAAGTTGATCGTGAAAATATTTCCAAGGAATTTAGTTGTAAATCAGCTTTCAATCCCTCAAAAAATTTCATTCTATGTACTCTACCAACTATCATAGATCAAATATACCATTATCCCAAAAAAATAATTATATCCAAGAAATAACCCTCATTCTAGAAATCTCAATGATACATTAAAATCACAGTGAAAAACCTTCATAAAAGAATACCAAACAACTTACCTTCACCCCAACTGAAAAATTTTAACATATGCCCCCACCTAGCCAAAAACCAATTCATCATGATACATCAGACCCCATCAAGACTTCCCCATTAATACTTCCAACATTTCCACAAACCATTCCTAAAACATCCCATTCAAACGGACTACAAATTTCTCTAAAAGTAACTAACAATGGAGTACAAATTTAAAGATGAATATGACATTAACCTCCCTATGTCGGGAACCAATGAATCCAATGAAACCAATGAGACTTCAATTTCAGGAAAATGACTACCGAAGAGATGGTAGATAGTGGATGATGTTTATTTTAACTAATAAAAATTGATGTATATTATATTGATCCATCCATTCTTATCTTAGTGAAAATAGTGTGCAGTAATTTCCATGAGGTTTTAACCTGCAGATAGTGTTAATGTTTAATTGTTAAAGTTGTAAAAGTATCCCTTGCATGGGTTTTCAATCCGAATAAATTAAAAAAACAATGAAATGTGTGGAATCACCTCTAAGGATGGTTTTAAAGGATATTTCATTATTTCTCTTCAAGGGAAACATCACATCCTATAAATTTTAGGAACGATGAAGATATAAGGATTACAAGCTTCACTTCAAACAATGTTATTTTCTCTATCCATTGGCATGACGTGCCCACTAATGATTTTTTTGGCTTCCATCAGTGGCCCTAAAAAATATAATTTAATTTTCTAGGATCTCTAATGTTCTCTTAGGAGTTTTCCATTGTGTACTTTTTTCATAAGTGGTGACTTCAATGAAATTAGGCTTCATAGATAAAATACAGGGGTTCCTAAAGATCCTCTGCTCCTATGAGTGGATTCTTGTAGTCGGTTCAAGTCACAAGCCTCACCGATGTTGTAAATGATGGTATCCCTTTCACATGGATACATGGGTGCTTAGAGAACACCCTCATTTTATATCATTAAGATATTTTATTGATTTATTCCAATTGGATAACCATGTTTATCATCTTCCCTATTTAATATCTTACCAAATCGATGTGGACCAGTAACCTATTATCTACAACCAAAATACAAAAAATAGTAATATGATAAAAGAGCGGCATTTTAAATCTGAATGCTAAATGATGTAAATATACTATGATTGTATGATTTAATCATTATGGAATACGAAAAGCTCAAGAGTTCATAATATAATCAATCTGGTCTCCACTTACCTTAAGTTGTAGAGTTGTAGTTTGTTTCACCAACTAGATCATTATTGAATTTCTATGGATAAATGTATAGATAATATTCTAACACATCTGCTCTCATGTGAAACCCTCTCTATAATACCCTTCATGGAATATTATCTTAATAATTATCTTAAAAGATAAGAATGCTACTGGCTAATGTATGTGTGTGTGACTTCAACAGTAAAGTGGGTGGTCCAAATACTCAATATTTCCCTGAAAAATCATTTGAAAGAAGATGTTAAAACATAATTTCATATTTATCCTCCCAATAAGAGAGTACCATCTGAAAGGAGGATGACACCCATGAACATATCTTATTCATTTACCAGTATATCTACCATAACGACACTGATTTTTATAAATAAAATTACCCTTCCATTTTAATCAAATGATTTATTATATATTATGAATATAGAATACACATGAACCAATATGATCTTATTTTATCCTATAGGATTTAAATGACCTTTTATGATCATTACCATTTATAATATAGTTTTTTATGTGTGATCATATGATTATTATATGTATAGGGTTTTGATAAATTGCAATTGACATAGAAAAAGGATGTGAAGGCCTATATTACTAGGATGATACCATATGAAGCCCAATTATCAGACCTTTTTATATGTATATCATCTCTATAATTTTATCATTACCTCAACTATGATGAAGTACTACAAAATAAGCCTGATTGATACCATTTATGATATAATTTCAAGCTCATCGAGATCACTGCTCAAACCATGTACATTGAATGAACCCATTAAAGTCTCATCATCACGCACCTTACCTTTAGGAAATATGAAAAAATATTGAAGGGATTTCTATCAATACCTTATAAATATGAATATTTATATATAATTTTTAATATAAAAATTATGCTATTTTATTCTCATAATTATTTATAAATGATTTTTATTTTTATTCAATACAATAAAATTTGAATTGTAAATTTGTATTCATTTTCAAAATTTACATTTATTTTTATTAAAAAATTTAATTTTGAAATAAATAATAAAATATTATTTTTAAATTTTTTTATGAAATATAAATGATAATATAATTTTTATAATTTGAAAATCTAATTTTTGCAATGGTTCAAAAACTATTGTTATAAGAAACCAAGCATTTCTCAATGAATAATGATTTCATTTCACAAGATAAAATTGAAATATTTAGAAAATTACTTTTCAAAATGAAAGATAATTTTTGGAATCAGAACATTGGAATTATCCAATGGTGAAATTTCAATAATTCTATGAGATAGTAAAATTTTTGAGTAAAAATTAAATACAATATAAATATACAATGTGTATTATAACATCACAATTAACAGAACACGATTTAATAGATATTATAAAAGGTATCCATGAAAAAATATATTTATTACACTTAAAATAATTTTATTTTATTTTTATGTGATGAATTTTATAAATCCTTTATGAATCCTCCAAAACAATTAAAATATTTTATGTTATTAAAACCATTTCATTAAGATTATGACTCACTTTCGTATAAAAAATCGTATTATTTTAGTATGTTCATATATTTTACTTACAAGATAATGAAAAACAATTCTATTTTAAAAAAACCATGGGAAATACCTCTTAATATGGTTTGTGGTTGTGATTATGTTCTTATATAGAGTATAAAACCAATGTTTGAGAAATAATAAAGAATTCCATAATGATGTCCTATATAAACCCACCCAACATACCTTTTAACATCTCTAAAAGTACATAAATCACATCCTGAATCTTCTCAATCATCTCTAAATTCATCCTAAGGTTATCCAATCTCTCAAGAAGCCCATAATATGAATTTGGAGTCACACTTTCTTGGTAAGGGCTCTTTTCCTTCACTTTATTCAAGAATTATCATCATATTAGGCCTCTTATCTCCTTTTTATAACATTGTGATATGTTATTCCACAACCCCCATAATTCAATTATGATTTATATATAATTTTCCCTCATTAATATTTCCCTTGAACAATTATATTCTCCTGTTATGCTGCTGAAATTTCCCCATGATTTTTCATGCCAAACAATTGTGTAGTGAATAAGAAATCACGTTTCCTATCAAGTGTGTTTGCCTTTATGCACATGTTCTTCGTGATTTGGTACATATATGTACTTATTGTTATATCCTTGATAATTTCATAAAATATCATGATTAATGAATCAATTACATTTGATCTATATGGAACACTTAAGTATGGGGATGAAATGAATGTGACGGATGCTCCCAGAAATATATAGATGTCCAATGCTATATGTAATTTTTATTCTCATGAGACGTCATGTTGGGATATAGAGTAAAAGTAATTTATTAATGTGACTTTTTTCCATAATTATTTATTTTTAGTTATCCATTACCATTTTTTATGAGATCATTTTTATGTTGATTCTACATTTTCCTTGTTGGCATTAGGATTATCATGTTATATAATGTCTAGTTTTTAATGATTATGATTCCTACTAATTTTATTCTATATTGATATTCCTATAGTCTTACATGTATTATTATATTCATTTTATTGCATGTTTATTACCTTTTTGGGCTTCATAGAATACCCCATTTTTATATATGTGCTTCAGATATCCCATGCAGTTTTATGTATGAGCATGTTTACGATGCTTTCAATAATGATGATGCATTAATTATTTTATGTTTTGGTATAATGTACCTAATTTACAAATACATTAGACATCCCTATATTCTATTTTTTTATGATTTATGTTATGTAATTAATAATTTATCAATGTGAAATAATGATTTGGGTTTCCGTAGACGATATCAATGTAAAATTTTAGTTATATTTGGGATTAAGATTAGAAAACTATATCCAATATCATTGGGATAATACTATGTGTGGGAAAACATCCCTAATTTTTTTAATTTATATAATTAGTGTTTATAATTAAAATACATCCCTGTTTTTCTATATCAAGTGGATGCGGCTCTACCACATATGTATAGAGGGATAAAATGAAAAAATACCACATTGAGGTAGACTTTACAGGGAACCGGTGCCCAACAAAGGGCCCTTCTACACACATGATTTGACACACTCAGTGAATAAGATTTTAAATATTCATAAGTTCATTATAAGCCATTATTAATGGAAAATTAAAAAAATAATATATGATAGGAAATAGATCATTTATAAAATATATTGAATCCTAGAAATTTATAATTCATGAAAATATATGTAATTTATTTGTTATCTATGTAATGTCATTGGATTATATTTTATATTCTAAATAGTATAAAAACAATCATCCCTAATTTTCTTTTTTATTATATCCAATGTCCTTAAATAATAGTAATTATTTGAATTAGAAAAGTGATGGTAAATTTGATTACTACCCAAATGAGATTCCCAACGCATTAGGAGAAATAATCACAATCTTTATAATGATAATTTTTCAGTTGACATAGGATCTAAAAAGAAACCTATATCTGGAAGAGAATAAAAAAATTATTAAATATGATCATGAAGCATTTAATATATTTATGTGACAATGGCCCCCAACATTCAATTGATAATTTTATGCATTAAGCTTTGAAAAATGGATCAAATCCATTAAAAAGATGTTCTCGACCATTAAATTATATAATTATGAGAATGTTTTATTAAATATTTGTCAAATGGAGGTAGAATCTGATTAGTGGTGAACATTAATAAATAATAAAATGCTTGATTATGATATCAAACTCTTGTGGTGGTAGGATTTCCAAAATTTGTTTTTTGATAAATATTTCCCCACACAATCTATCTTAAAATAAAAATGGGGTCCCTTTCCCTCAAAAAACTAAGATGATGAATAAAACAGGTTGTATATAGAATATAACAAAAAAAACACATGATAAGCCTCTATATTTTTTGTGGACCCTGGGTGAAATTTTGATCACTTCTTTTGTGGGTAAATACTCAGTATATGGAAATCTCTTGTGATCAATTACTTTTATAACTTTGAGAAAAATTCACTATGCTCTATCTATTCTGAAATAGAGACATGTGAATCTATAGGGTATCATGGTGGTATGATGGGGATTTTGTAGTATAATATTGGAAGTCTGATGGAGAAATATAATAGTGCCAATAAATTTCAACATCCCACTTTCCAAAATGGATGGAAGAAGAACACTAAAATTTGGGTCAAGGTAATGAGGAAAGGATGTTGGTGTTGTAAATAAGGGCATATAGTTAGTTATTTCAAATAAGAGAAACCCACCAATGGGATGATGGAAACAGATCATCTAGTAATCTGCCAATGCATTGTCCATTACCTCAACTTCAAGGTACAATGAATCTTTCCCAACCTGTGAACTATGGCAAGGGTATTCAGAGACAACCAAAAAGCTCCAAGGTAGAGAGGGAGTGCTTTTTCCATTACAACCACTAAGGTGGATCCCATCAATGAAGTGGTGATATGTACAATAGTTATTAATTCAAAAATAGTGAACATACAATTTTATTCTGGTTAAACATATTCTTTAATATCATAAAATTTTAGTATAACTATTTAAACACCACCACAAAGAATGGATGTAGAGTTGTTGGTGAAAATGAAAAATGGGAATATTAATGTATCCTAAGTATATAACTCATCCCCAATAAATAATTATTGTGACAAAATTACAATAAAATATCATCATAATTCCTTCACTGGAGTTTTATTCAAATATTGGAGGGGATTGACATTCCCTATATAAAACTAACATAAATTTTATCAAGAAGGAAATGACTCTACATATCACAAATCATCAAATGATTGTGTTCATGTGACATGAGGAAGATGCATATTATTTAGAACACACATCTCAAGAATAGATATTATTACCCTATGAGATATCATATATATCATAATTAATGGAGTACAGGGAAATAATTATCCTTGAATACATGCCAACTAAGAGGAAATAGAATGATGTGATTCTTGAAGAATTGAAAGGTCATACCCTTATATGAGAGGTATAATTTTCTGTTGATATTAAAACAAGGGCATTACCATTATCCATCATTCTATATGGAATGACTATTGAGGAACATGATGATTTGTAAAAACATCTAAAAAATAATCTTGATAAAGGGTTTATACACCAAAGTGCTTCCCCATGGGGTGCACTAGTTCGCTTCCTCAAGAAGATGGATGGGTCAATAATGATTTTCATTGGTTATCATGATCTAAAAAAGATAATAATAAAGAAAAACTATCATATACCATGGATTTATGACTTTTTCAATCAGTTATGTGGAGAAAAATATTTCATTAAAGTGGAGATGCAGTCAAGGTGTTACAATGATTGGGTAAAGAAGGATGATATCCTCAAGACTTATTTTTCCCCTAGGAACTGCCACTATGAGTTCATGGAAATGTCATTAAGAATCACTAATTAACCATAAAATTCATGAATTTTATTTATAGAGTATTTTTGGATAATATAAAAAATTTATGGTGTTATTTAGAGATGATATAATAATATACTACAATTGAAAGGAGGATCATGATTAGTATCTGAGATCAATGCTAATGTATCTGAGAAACATTATTCAATGTAGATACGATTTTGAGTTCTTGTAGAAGAAAGTATCATTCGTGGTGTATATGATCACAAAAAATATAATATCTATAGACCCTTCAATGAAAAATCTATTTAAGGATGGATGAGACTAATATCTATGTCAGATATACACTATATACTTTTATTAGCTGGGTACTATTGTTGATTTGTGATATATTTCTCACCATTATCAAACCATTTTTCAAAGATAACATAGAAGGGAATTATGTTTTCATGGAATGATTAATGAAAAGATAGGTTTATGGAGTTTAAAAAGAGTCTTGTCACTACATATGAAATCACACTAACCAAAAGTAGAGAAATTTTCATGATATTCAGTGATGATTTAAAGAAGTTATTGGGGTGTTTGTTAATGAAAAATGAAAATTTCATATCATATGATTCAAGGAAGATGATAATTTTCAAATAGAACTTCCCAGACCATGATCATGAGTTGTATGGAGTGATCCTGACTTTGAAAATATATTATAATTATCTCGTTGAATATAAGTGTTAAATATTCCGGGATCACAAAATCCTCGAGTAAATATTAGCACAGAAAAATATGAATATGCACTTAAAAATATGGATATATATGATCAAGGAATATTATTCTCAATTCACTTCCATCATAGAAATGTGAATGGAGTAGAAGATGTTTTAAGTTAAAGGATCCAAAAATTAAATCATTGACAAATATTAAGAAATATTTGATTTTCATATAATTGAAAAGGACATGAATGATAATCATAAAGGGAGGAAAACCAACAATCCATTTAGAAATTATTTCTCAAATACCCCGTATGGAGATGAAAAAGGTGGCTAAAATAGAAGATTTAGGAATTCCATAAAAATTAGATGATATATGAAAATGATAATTCATACACATCAATATTAATGAAGAAGGAGTGGTATGATTTGGGTCATAGCTAGGTATGCCATTAAATAATAAGTTAAAAAAGAATTTCTTTTATGTTTTACAATGGTTGACTATGTACATCCATAAAGGAAGAACGAAGATGTATCAAGATCTACAAGAGCTATATTAGTTGGGCAAAATGTAGAATGAGATCACGGAATATATGTAAAAATGTATTTTATATCTTTATGTGAAGGATGAATTGAAAAAACACATGGCAATGATTCATCCATTAACAATAACTACATTGAAATAGGAAAACATCAACATAGACATTTTCACAGGTCTTCCAAAGACATAAATTGAAAATTATAATATATGGATTTTTGAGGATCATCATAAATATTGTATAGCCTTAATTATAATACGTAAAAACACCTCACCAGAAAAACATTAAAGGATAAACATTATATAAGTGGTGAGGTTTTATGGAAAACCAATATTTATTATATCTGATTGAGGCTCATGATTTAGCACTGTTTTATAAAAGAGTATCTAACATTCTCAAAATATACAGAATAACATCACCATGACTTATTACCCTTAAACGGATATCCAATCCTAGAAATCTATTCAGTCACTTGTGGACATATTGATAGGATGATCAATTTACTTCAATAGTGGATGAGACCCACATATTCCCATGGTCGATTTATCTTAGAGTAAATATTTCCATTCAATTCTCTAATGGCTCCCTATGAATCCCTTTATTCGAATAGGTGAAAAACAACCCTATTTTTAGATAAATTTGGGGAATGAAAACTGCTTAGTCATAAAAAGGTCAAGGTAATGGTGTAAAGGGTTAAGACCTTTCATGATCAAATCAAGTCTACTCATAGTCAAAAAAAAGGTATGATAAAAATCATTAATGAGAACAAGTTTTTGATGTAGAAAAATTGTTATTTCTATGAATATATACGTGTAAAAAATTCTTGAGTTTTTTGGAGATAGAAATGATTAGTTCAAGATACATCAACCCATTTGATATTCATTGTCACATTGGAGTGGTGGATTATCGACTAGCACTCCCACCTAACCCATATTATGTACATGATGTATTCTATGTATCCCTCTTGATGAAGTATATACCAAACCCCTCACATGTACTCAAACCGAAGTTGTTAACATTGATGAATGATCTCTCATATGTGGAAAATCCAGTGAAGATCATATATTATAGAGATAGTGTTCTATAAAATAAGGAAATTCACATTTTTGATTTGTTTTTTAGAGACCACAATTGTGAAGATGTGATGTGGGAACCATAGTAAGTGATGAAACAAAATATCCTTAATTAGTTTTAGTGCGGGGAAAAGAAAACTTCTTTTGGTAAATTTCTGAAGGAGGAAGATTTTAATGACCCTAAAATTTATAAATAAAATTCAACTGAAATTTTAATATAATGTATTATTATATATTATGGGTATAGAAAACCCTCGTAATTATGTTGTTTTATTATTTTCTATCATATTTAAAATATAGTTAATCATCATTACAGTTGATAATATAGCTATTGAATATTGATCATTTGATTAGTATTAATATATAGTTTTGATAAATTTTATTGTCACAGAAAAATGATGTGATGGAATCAACTTGTAGGATTGTTCCCAATGAATCCCATTTCTCAAATATTCCAAGGGATATGAAAATTATTCCCATTTCCCTTAACCAATCCCATAATGAGGTAAAATAACTAAAGATTGAGTGAAACAGTTTATGGGAGAAGTTCAATCTCATTGAGATACAGTCCTAAACCATGTATGTTGAACCACCCCATGAAAGTATCAACATCTCGCACCATACCATTAGGGTGTTTTATGGTTTCTTAAATGGATGTGTGTGAAGACAATAATAATATAAATATATGTATTATATTTTTATAGAATAATGTTCATATTCTCTTCTAAGAAATAGTTAATAAATGATTTTCATTTTATACAATAATTCACAATTTGTATTGTTAATTAGAATTAAATTTCAAATAAGATGATTATTTTGATGAAATAATTGGTCATTAAAATAAATAATCAAATATTATGTTTAAATAATTTTAATTTATAAAAATGACTATATAATTTTAATTAATCAAACATAAATTTTATAAGGGTTCAGAAACAGTTGATTTAAAAAACCCATCATTTCTCAATAAATGCCAATTTTATTTTAAAGCCAGAAAATCACATATTTATAAAATTATTATTTTTAAATTAAATTTTTTTTTATTCTGAACGTTGATATTACACAGTGGTGAAATTTTCATAATTTTCTTACACAGTCAAATTTTTAGGTTAAATTAAAATATTGTATAAATATACACTGTGTATTAGGACATCATAATTAAAAAAAGTATAAGTAATGAAAAAATAAATGGCATCCCATCCTAAATAAATGTATTTAATTTTAATTAATTTTAATTATTATATTCGATAAATTTTTTAATGCCTCTATGAGTCCTTTAAAACCATTAATATATTTTATGGTTTTTAAATTACTTCATTAAGAGTATGATTGTATTCCAAATCGAAAAAGTTTTTATATTATTTAATTTGTCCATTTTACTTATTAAATAATAAAAACAACTCTCCTTTTGTAGGAACTATGGGAAAAACCATGGGATGGGTGGTGGTTCTTTTTCACATTAATAAGTAGTGTCTAAAACATAAGTTGGATAAAAATGGTGAATTCCCCACTCATTTCCTATATTTACCCACCCATTATGCCAATTTTAATAAATAAAAATCCTTGGATAACATCCTCACTATAATCACCTCTTTGTATATTCCCCATGTGGATCCTCGATCTCTAAGGAATCCCCTCCCAATTTTTTCGATTCAAACTCACTAGATATGCATTCTTTTCCCTCTTCCCTTTATTCAAATATGTACAATATCCTATTCCTCTTACATTCATTTTATATCAGTGGTATATGTTTTTCAATATCCCCCTTACTACTCTTATGATGTATAAATAATGACAGATCTATTTATCTTTCAATAATCCCTCCCACGAACATTTATACACCCCTATTATGCTTCCAACATTTTAGTAGGATTTTTCATGCCAAATAATTATTTAGTTAACACCCAGACTCATTTCCTATCATTGGTTTTCACCATTAAGAACATATCATTTTTAAATGTGGAATTACATGTATTTATCACACACTCTCTGAACATGTAATAAAATTTTATGATGAATAAATCAACGTTCTATGCTCTATGTAGAACACATAAACATGAAAAAGATATCAAATTGAGGGGTGTGCCCAGAATTATATAGAACCCTTATAGAATGGGTAATTTTTAGTTGCATGAGACATAATGTTTGGATAGTGAGTAAACCAAATTCATTTATAGAACTTTTTCTATCATTATTTATAACTAGTTATACATGACATATGATTATGATGTGTTTTTTATGTTGTTTCCATATTTCCATGGTTGCTTTTATGTTTATCAGGGTATATCATGTCTCACTGTTCATGTTAATGATTCCTAATCATTTTCCCCCATTTATATAGATATTTTATAACATTTATTATTTTCCTTTTTTTCATAATGTTTTTTCTTTACTAGGTTGTTTTTCACACAACTTTCTTATATATGTTCATTGATTATCCCAGGTAGTTTTTTGTATGATCATGTTAAGAATGTTTTCAATAGATTGGATATATTATTTATTTTAAGTTGTTATGTAATGTTACATATTTAAAAATAAAAAGTAATTATTGAACATATAGGTTGTATTTTGTGTAATGTTATATTATAAATCGTGAATTAATGTCAAATAATGAGGAGGGTTTTCATATCGACTCGGCTGGTGAAGCTTGCATCCTCTATTAGATTACCTCTGGTATCGTGCAAGTAGTGAAAAACTCTATTAACCGAATGATCACCCTTGATATAATAGATTCAAAAATCCTTTTTTACAATCATGAAAATCCATTCTACTAAATTCTTCGCCCTCCAGGCCTTGGAGACCCCTTTATTTAAAAAATTCAAGCATATTATACGACTAATTATTTTGGGCTTGATAAGAGACCCACATAATAGAAAATCTATCCTCTCCTCCATCAATGAAACACTCACTAATACCATTAACAATGTCCATAAACCCTCTATATTCTATTATTTTAGGAAAATAATACTTTCAAATTAACATAACAATTTTTTCAAATACTACAGTAAACTGGTTGTCCCTCTATCTCCCTTAAATTATCTCAGAAAATCAAAGTGATTTTTCCCCAACAATATTATTTCCTGAATAAAAATTACTTTCAATAAGTCCTTTTATTATTGGATAAAAATCAATAAATACAAAAAGAGTATCATGGTCTAGAAACTAGCCTTGAAAAATGTAATTGGTAAAGTGTAATGGACCTTCCTTGGGTTCGTGAAGATAATGATTGGAATCTTCTCTGGATGGGTTGTTGGAGTTATTCAATGTGTCTATTCTGTCTACTTCAAAATTCACCTATAAGGGGGAATACCATAGAGATTTTATCCCACCATGGGACTTCCACAGGGAGACCCCCTTTCCCCTCCACTCTTCATTTTAACAGATGTTGGGTTTTCTATTACAGTGTCAATAAAAATTAATGATAATATCACACCTAGGGTGAAGTCTTGTCCTTAGGTGCCTCTCATATTTTACTTATTCATCTTATATGATTGTCTACTCTCCTTCAGATCCACTTTTGAATATTTCAATGACATTTTTCATTCAATTCACCTTTTTGATAAATCATTGTGTGAAGTGGTCAATATCTCTAAAAAATAACCCTCAACACTGGATTTAACTATTCTAAGAGGAGAACCTTCTATAGGAATTCAATATTTAGATTGTAAAAAACTCCAAAAAAACACAGAATTCTTATGATTTTCAAATGCTAAAAAATGAGGAATTCTATAGAATCCATGAAATATTGAAAAAGAATCCAATGAAGGAATTGAAAAAGTGTCTTCTAAGAATTTAACAAATTTCTAATTAAGGCATTCACATAGTACATCCCATCTTATTTAATGATTGTATTTATATTTTCTCAATGTGTCATGAAATAGATGATAGACTAAGAAAATATTCAACTAGTTAAAGGGTATATAGAATAATATTATCAAGATATTCGTAAATGGGATAAATATTGGTCTAGATCATACAAGATGGATTAGGGAAATAACATGAACATGTATTTTAAAATATTGTTATTCTTTTAAAGTTAGTGCATTCGTATTAGAGGCTATTGTTCATTATAAAACCATATCAAACATCACGATCCCACCCAAAGCATGGTATTTCTAGTTGCGGTCCATCTTTGAAAGATTCTCCTGTATATAGTGTACATTTCACTATAACATGAAAAGGAGAAACCAATGTGTTCAATAAGAATGAATGTGGATGAATCCAACATTCATCCGATCTTTCACTATCCCATAGCTGGGGACATGTTACACACCTAAAATCCAAACATTGATCCTCCCTAAAAATGGCCCCAAGATTCAGTTCTCATCTAAAAAGTTGGTATATCTTATTTATATTGAATAACTTAGTTTCATTTTTATAGTTTAATGTATAATTTTGGTTTGGAGGGATGACATTATATTTAACTATAATTTAAAACCATGATCATATAGTATCAATCATGCTGCCAACAGTTTATCTGTGTAGAGCCACACTGATTATCATCTTGGAGACCTAGTGGTCATTCTTGATCCTTGAACCGGGCACCCTTCCATAATTGGCATCATTGAAATTAATATTGATTCGTCACCTTCAGACAAAGGAATAACTAGTTTCATTTTTATTTAAAATAAATCATCTATTGGGATCATTGTTGCAATGAAACATTCTTCAGAGAGTATTTATCATTAGTGGTGATGGAATCACACAAAATCATAATCAGCATGGAGTTCACAATTGATAGTGGGTGGGATTTTATCACCCTTGAGTGAGACTACCTCATTATTATTAACACTATCTCTTCTTTGGAGACTGAACACAAGGTATTTGGTGTTTTATTCTTGAATATCCTCTCCCTCTATAGTTTCTTCTCATCTTGATTCATTTTTTTACTAAAATGAAGCGGAATACAAATGCTAATCATTGGGAAACCATGATTCTAACCAATGATCCTCATGTTTGGTTGGATCTTTTCCTTAAATGACTATCATACCATGGTTTACATGAAATATGATATCTTAATATATTATTCCTCTTTTCTCCTAAAAAATATAATGGTTATGTTAGTTCTTGGAAAATATGAAATCCAGCATCAACCCTAGAGTAGAACCAGATTAAAAACCAAAAAACAAATTGGAATTCAAATATTATATAAAATAAGAATTAAATACTAATATTATATTTTAATATCATTTCAATTCAAAATTTACATAAAAAATATTTTGATTTAAGTGATATTTAAAATTAATTTAAAAATTACAGTACAATACACAAAACACTAATAACATTATTATTTCAAAAATTAACCTATATACAAAAGCATGTCCCTTTTATAAAACTGATGACTTTTTTGTAACGACACATATAAAATGTCGAAATTATAATTTTCTTATAATTTACATACAATAAATTATATTTTTAATTTATATATATATTAATGATCCCCACCATTACTGGTGGGTGGTAAGGTTTGGGGATGGTAGGGTAGGTCACGGGGTAAGTCCTAAGGCTTGGCTATTTATAGAAAATGGTTTCTTTACCATGTGTATTGAAGAGGTGAATTTAATTGAACTATAAATAAATATATTAGCGATATTATTCGTTATTCTATTATTAATAATATTTTTTATTATATTGTAAATTTTACATTAATTATTACTTGTTAATTAATCTAATAATTTTTAATTATAATATGATTTATTAAATATATTTTCGTAAATAATATATATATATTATAAATTTTATAAAAGACTGTGCTAATGATATTATAAGTTATTAATTATTTCATGTACCTAAATAATAGTTAACAATTATAACATTAAACTAAAATGATGTTTTTATATTGATATCACACAGTCTGAGTCGTACTGGGCACATCATCAGTCGAATTGATGTGTGGTAGATTCTAACCCCTAAAAAATTTATTATTGACCATTAACATAATTTATAAAAAAAATTGAGCTCGTTTCTCTTGTTTTGATAATGGGACATGAATTTTTCACTAAAATGACACTATAATTATAAAAACCCATAGAGGCAGTCATAATGGCCACATCCTTTATCAGATTGATATGTGGTTGATTTATAAACATCAAAAATGAATTATGGAAATGTTTTCTAAATTTTAAAAACAATTAGAGCTTCTCTACTACATTTTTATAATATAGTGATTTTTTCATCTAAAATGGAACTTTTATATTGAAAACACCAAATTTCAGTACTACCAACCACTTCATGTGTAAGAATGACATCTGATTGATTTCTATACATCAAAAATTAAATATAGATCATTGTTTTAATGTTTGAAAAAATTGGAATTTTTTTCTTGTTTTTTGTATATGTGATTAATATTTTAATGAAAAATTACATTTTTATATTGAAAGAACAATTTTCTTCAAAATAAAATTATCATAAGTTAAATAGTAGTTTCTTAATTTCATAGACATCAAAAATGATTAATGGATAATTTTACTAATGTTTAAAAATATACTGATCATGCTCTCTCACTTTTTTCGATGTAAACCATATTTTAATCAAAACTGACACTTTCAAATTGGAAACAATATCTTAGAGTCATAATGTTAATTTCATGTGATATATTGAAATAAGTATGATTATTATATGTCACAAATTAATTAGGGATCGCTGTACAATATTTTGGGAAAATGATGCTCAGTTACTTGGTTTTGAAAATGTGACATCAGTGTTAAACAAAAATGACACTTTAATTTTGAAAACACACACTTTGAGTCATATTGACCACACCATGATTCATATTATCATGTGGAAGGTTCGTATATATTATAAATGAAATATGGATTATTTTCCTATTGTTTTAAAAAAATGGTGTTTTTTCATGATTTTTGGCTATGTGGTCCACATTTTAACTAAAATTACAATTTTATATTGAAAATACACACATTGAGTCATTCCAAACATATCATGTTTCGTATTGATGTGTGATAAATTCATATACGAAAATATTAAACATGGAACCTTTTATTACATATAAATATTAATATGGGATCATTTTTTTCCTCTGTGAAATGAATTTTATAATAAAATGATGATTTTAAATTGAAAACACACACTATGAGTCATACTGACCACATCGTGTGTCAGATTAAAAGGTGAAAAAATTACTAGATGTCAAAAATATGTTACATAATTTTTAAATGGTTTTTAAAAATTATAAGCTTTTATTTTATATGTTGGGGCTATGTAACACGTATTTTAAACTAAAATGTCAATTTTATTTTGAAAAATACACACATCGTGTCAAACAGGATACATCATGTGTCAAATTGGAGCGTGGTTGACTCCTATACAACAAAAATGAATTATGGATTTTATTTATTTATTTTTTTAAAATAAAATTGAAAATTTTTATATATTGTTTCTGTGAAACATGTTTTTTAAACTAAAATGACAAATTCATTTTGTAAACATGCACCTTGAGTCATATCAGCCACATCGTGAGTTATATTTTCAAGCAGTCAATTTCTATAAAACTCAAATGAATTATGGATCTATTTCCTAATGTTAGAAAATAATATGATATTTTTTATTGCTATGATAGATATTTTTTAAACAGAAAAGTCACATATATGTTGTAAATGTACACTTTCATTCATACTGACCACATCATTTGTTAGCTTAATGTGCAGTTGATTTTAACACATCACACATGGATTATGGTTAATTTTAATAATTTTTTAATATAATTAGAGTTTTTTATTGGTTTGGGATATGTGAAACGTTTTTTAAACAAAAATTCTACTTTATATTGAAAACACAAACTTTGAGTCTTATCGACCACATTATGTTTCAGATTGATCCATGGAATATTCCTACATCATGCGGATGAAATTTTTATTGTTACCATAATGGTCAAGAAAAATATGCTATTTTAATTTTGTAGTAAAATGTGTGCTTTATAATTAAAATAAAATTATATTAAAAAATATACCTTGATTCATATAGACCACATCATATGTCTGATTGACATTAAGAAAATTCTTATATATTTCAAATGAATTAGCACCATTTTCCTTGTGTTTCAATACGATCTCGGATTCCTTTTTCTATTTTCTCTGGGTGACATAAATTCTAAACAAATCTGAAACTTTCGTATTTAAAACCATCAGTTTGAGTCATACTGTTCACAACATGTGATATATTGATGTGAGGCCAATTACAACACCTAAAAAATGAATTTATAATCGTTTTATAATGTTTTAAAAAAATCTTTTTTACTACATTTAGTAGTGTGACACTTTTTTAATTATAATGGTAATTTTATTTTAAATATATATACATAGTGTTTTATGGGCCAAATCATGTTTCAGATTGATTTGGGGTGGAATATTTTATTTCAAAAATTAATTATTGATAATTTTCCTAAATATTTAATAAAATATGAGCACATTTAATTATTTTTGGATATGTGAAATTATTTTTACATTAATTTGACATATAAATATTCCCACATTGAGTATTCCCTCCAACATTATGTGACACATTTACATTAATTAAGTTCACATATCTCAAAAATAATTTTTAATAATTTTTCTATGGATTTAAAACAGTCAAATAGAAATTTATTAGTTTTGTCTATGTGACATAAGTTTTAACTAAAATGAAACTATTATATTTAATATCTAAATTTTATTCATACTATCCAAATCGTGTGTATGAATGGCTTTATTTTGATTCATACATGTTTCAATGGAATTATTGATCATTTACATTGTTTTAAAAGTTATTCAAGTATGTATTACTTATTTTGGCAATGTGATGTGAGTTTTAAACAAAATATTCACTTTTATATTTAAAATAAACACTTTAAGTCTTACAAAAAACATGATATGTCAAATTGAAATGTGGTAAATTCCTGCATATCTCAAATGAAATTTGGATAATTTGGAAAAATGTTTAGAATCTTATGATGTTGTATTCTTGGTTTTGGTTATCTGTAGTCTTCATTAAAATAAAATAAAATATTCATATCAAAAACATAAAATATGATTAATACTGAATATAATGTGTTTCGTATTGAAATAAAGACTATTTCAATATGTCAAAAAAGAATTGTGAATCATTTTCCTATTGTTTGAAAAAAAAATCTGATCATGTTTTCATATTCTAGCTATGGGATATGCATTTTAAACTAAGATGAATCATTTATAATGAAAATATGTAGATTGAGTCATACTAGTCACATCGTGTAGAATATTAAGGTGAGGTAAAAATAATAAACATAAAAAATGAAATATGGATCATTTTCTTATTGTTTAAAAATAACATAATCTCATATTATAAGTTTTTGTAATGTGACTAAATCTTTTAAACAAAAATGAAAATTTTATAACAAAAAACAAATGTGGATTCATACTATCCATATCATGTGTTGGATTTATATCAAGTCAATTATTAAATTCCAAAAATAAATTATTGACCATTTTCATAAATAGTTATGATTATATGAGATCATTTTCATATTATTGGCTATGTAACATGTGTCTTAATCTAAATTGACACTTGAAAACATGCTCATTGAGTAATATCAGACACATAGTGTGTAAAATCTACATGAATTTAATTTCTACACAAAAATGGTTTTTGGAACACTTAACTAATGATTTGAATAAATTTGACATTATTGTATTGGTTTTGTCTCTATGATGCGCATTTTAAACAAAAATGATAATTTTATATTGAACAAATTCTATTTCAGTCATATTTTGTAAATCGTGTGTCAAATTGATTTATGGTCTATTCCAACACATCATAAATTAACTAAGGATCATTTATATGGTTTGAAAACAATTTGATTTCATCTTATACATATTGGATAAGTGACTTGTGTTGTAAACTAAAATGATAAATTTACATGGAAAACGTGCACATTGATTCATATCAATTACATCATGTATGGATTTTTTTAATTACTACAAAAAAAAATTATATATCAGTTTCATAAATTATAAAGATAATATGACCTTAATTAATTTATTTTGGATTTGTGATGGATTTTTAAAACTAAATTATACTTCAACTATACAAACACAAAATTTTTGTCATACAATCCATGTCATCTGGTAGGTTAATGCACTATAAATTCTTATATGTTAAAAATGAATTCTGGATCATTGTGATAATATTTGAAAACAATAATATATTTTTTAAAATGATTTTAAATTGTGAAATTTTATTAAAATGAAAATTACACATTTATATTAAAAACATTAAATTAGGGTCATTCTGGAAAAATTTTATGTAAAATTAAAATTCAGATGATTCCTAAACATCAAAAATGTATTATAAACTATATTTTACAATTTTTTTTAAACCATGATGGGTTTCTTGGTTATAGATAGATGGTGTTTTTTTATAGTAATGCGAAACTTTTAATGAGAGGAAATGAACTTTGAGTCATGATAACAACATCATGGTCCAGATTAATGTGACCTAAATTTTAATACACCTGAAAATAATTATGGATCATTTTATTAATGTTTTAAAATAATATGACCTCAATTACTTGATGTTGATAATGTGATTCATATTTTGAACGAAAAAAGAAACATTTATATTGAAAACAAACTCATTGAGTTATAATGAACACATCATCTTCTGGATTGATGTGTAGGGATTTATTAAACATAGAAAATGAATTGAGGATTGTTCTCATGCATTTTTTTATTAAAAAAATAAACTCATTTTCTTAGATTTGAAAATATGATGCATGTTTTTAACAAAAAATGTAGTTTTATATAAGAAACAAGCTTTTGAGTCATACTATCTACATAATATATTGTATTGATGTTTAATTGACACTATATATTACAAATAAATTATGGATTATTATCCTAAATTTTCAAAACAAACAGAGTTCATCAATTTGGTTTAAAAAATGTGATAAATTTTTTACACTAAATTTCCATTTAAAAATCAAACAAAACCACAACATTTTAAACATCCTCCCCTGGTACAACTTATTTCACAACTAATTAATCTCTTATACATTAATCATTTTATTATCATAATAGTAGGGATTCATTATTTATATTTATAGAATCAATAATTTCATGTATATTCTTAAATCAAAAATTAATGTAATAAAATTTAACTTTCTTCATCATCGTGGGCGAGTGATTATAAGATAACCATGACGACGTTTAAAACTCATCAATTGATATAAAGACACTGACTAAAAATGAAGAGGCTATGTGTAAAGAAATACCTTACCCAAAAATTGGTAAAATGTATATGTATTTTTGGGAGGTAGGATCCCTGAACAATTTCCTTCTCAACATTATCCCAATTGTGTCATCAAAGTACAATATCTCATGAGCTTGAGTAGGTTTAGACATGTTACTAGACCTATGAAAATCTATAGAGAATAACGCTCATTGATACTTCTCCTTGATAAATTGATCAAATATTTAATTATTTACTATTAATCACCAAGGAATTATATAGTTTCTACCAACTTATCGAACCCCCTAAAGGATGTAAATTAGTTAAGAGTTGAAAATGAATGTATGCTCAGTTTGGGAATGAGAATATAAGCTTTAAAATCATTTAAATATTATATAAAAAATAGTATCATTAATTTCATTACACATGATGGAGATTTTTTAAATGTATAGTACATGTAGAATTTAATATGGACTATATCCATATATATAGGTAGACTGAAATATATATAAAATAATTTAAAATAAATTGTTTCCCTGTTATTGATGTGATTTTGCTACTTATCTCAAATACAATACCCTCAGTTGAATCATTAATACAATTCTCCTCAACCCTAGGAACCACAGCATGGGAGGATCACCAAATATATATCCTTGTTAGATATGGGATAAATTCTATAGTGGAATTTAGATTTATTTGTATTCATTCTTGGATCAGATATCAAAAGAAAATTCCATTTTAATTAAAAATTTAATATTATATTAAATATACAACTAAAATATTTTCAATAGTACTTCCATTTTATTTTATGAAAAAATAATATCAATATGATGTGATGTTAATTCTTTACATCCAAAATGTATCTCCATGAAAATAGACTCTACTAGATCCAAAAAATATTAGGTATTCTCTTCAACATGATGTTAGAAAACATTCTAACACCATGTACTATGCCTAATTATCTCTAGAAAATTTCATCTCCCTTTGAGTATAGAGGCCTTTAGTTGACATGGTAGTCTATATAATTTAGTAACAATGAAACTCTTCAAAAATTATGATATAAATTGTAATTATAATTGATAATTGAATGTATTTGGATACGAATTTGTTGATGGTATATAAAATCATTATAAACTTATAAATGAAATACCCAAAATCATTTTAATTGTTTTCTTTCAAACATTGAAGAAACATTCAACAAAATATGTAATTTTTTTTAAATATGATTAGATTGTTAAATATTACTATATCTACGTTAACCTATTTGTTATTTAATAAATCATTAGGCTTATTATGATTAGTCATTGAACCCAAACTATAATTTGGATAATATTTAATGATAATCCAATCATAAAAAATTTCTTTTCAAAACATAAAAAAATGAAATAATATGAATTTTTCTAGAAAAATATTGATTATAGGGAATAAAAATTCACAATGAACATAATATGTGGTCAGTTTTATTGAAATATTTTTTTTTAGTCAAAAAATAAAAATTTTGTGTATCCATGTTTCTTGTTTATAATGTAACATGTCTCCTATAATGTAATACACTATACACCTCCGAACAAGGCGGGGCGTGTGCGTTGATAGATATGAATCACATAAAATCTCACCATATGGATTTTAAATAATATAAATCTATTATATGTTGTTCATTTCACATTTAAAAGAAATATTTATGATAAAAATTATTACCTTAAATAAGAAATATAGTTGAGGGAATAGGAAAGCCTTAATAGTGCTGGGGGTTATTTGGCTCTTCATGTACAAGTCATTGTTTTGGTATTGGTACATATTGGACATTTCATATATACTGTTCCACAAAACAAAATTGGATGATAATATATTTGGAAGAATCTACTTTTTCATGCATGCCTTTTATCACATAACATGTATCTCCTATTTGAATCATATTCAAAAAATATGTTTACTATGACACTAAAAATCCTTAACATTTAAAACCGGCATATTGTGTTGTCAGATTCAAAGATATTGAAATTAGGTTTTATTCTGGAAAACTAAATACCGATCATGTGGCAAAATCATAGAAAAACATATAAAAAGTAATATATATTTTTATTTAATACTACTATAAATATTTATAAATATTTATTAGTCCATACTTACACAAGATTCCTATAGAACTTTTTTGCTTTCATTTACTTGTTTCCCTCTTAAATTATTGAAGCCACCTTAAACAATAAATGATGTGGGATATAAGTGACATCAATGTTTGATTCATCAATATGTAGACAAATAAAGAAAACTACATTGTTTCATATCCACAATTAAAATATTTGTAAAATACAAACTATTTTATCAAGTGAATAATACCCCATCATTTATTTACAGTAGGGGAGAATTGGATTTGATTTAAACTGATTATTTTTAACACTCCATTGTTATTTCATAAATTAATAATTTTAAATGATTGTATATAAAATAAAAATTTTCATGTAAAATATTATCGATAAAAATTTAATTGAATCAATTCCTAAACATGAAGAGCAATGAATGATTTACATGTTTTGTAGTTTATAATGTGTGTAAAAATTGCTGGTAGGTGGGGTTTAAATAACCCCCAACATATCAATTATTATTCCTTTTTTTTAAGTGTTCAAAAATATCAATGAGATTTTCAAATAACAATTATGAAAATTTTATTATTGAAATAATCAAACATTGTACAATTTTTCTAGGGAAAATAAAAATTTAATCAATGATTCATTATATTTGTTTTTGTAAAATAGAGATAGAATATTGTAATATTACTATAATATATTCCCACATGGATTTATTCAATATAAGATTGACATTGTTTCATGTATTTATATCAATTTGAACAAGAATTCTCATTTTGAAACTAATGTAACTAATGATCATTTACATGATGAGGTAAATATGTTAGCCTCATTGATTTTATCTGTCCTCAAAAATTAATCATTTTCATCATTCCTTGATAAAATTAGATAACATAGTGATTCTACAGTAATCTTTTGTTTTTTCAATCACATATTTGATCCAGAAATAATTCTATTGTTTCAGCCTTTATCATGAGTTATTTCTCGATATTAGTAATATAATAATATTGAGAATTCATTATCCACATGAGTAGTTAATAATTAAATTTAGATAATGTTATGTTAGAAGAAAACACATAATATTATAAGTAAAACATAATATATTAAATACATAGTGACCTATTTATAAAAATACATTAATTTTATTTAATGGTTTTATGGATTTGTATCCTCCATTGAGTATAAAAATCCCCTCCTTATGCCCAACTCTAATGTACAAGTCAATGTGACATTGGCACCACTATCAAATGATTGTGATCTAATAGTGAAAGGGAAATCCTAAATTGAATTTTATTCTACACCTATAGTTTTTCAGTTCTCTAATGGAACTATTTATCAATTTCTATTGGTGGGATATGGGACATTAAATACATTCAGTACTTGTAATTCCAGTATGAACATTATTTCCATGCACCGTTGCACCATAAAATTTATCTTCATAGAGAAAAATTCACCAATTTTAACTATTTATATATTATCAAACTATATGAAATTGTAAATAAAAACAATAAATGTTTCATAATTTTACCCATATATTAGTTTTATAATGATGATTTTTTATATATTTGGGTAAATAGGATTAGTATCCATGGAACCGAATATAAGCATCGCTTTTTCATAATCCTAAATCTACTGTTTTCATTATAAAATTTTCATTATGTTAATTAAAAAAATTTATATTTCAATTAATTTATAAACTATTGTACTATATAACTATTTGATTTGGATCTCTAAATATCCATTATATTCCTTGAGTAATTGTAATCTAATATGCAGATATCTCTTTATTAATATGATCTCATAATCTTCTTTGAAACTATTGATTAGGGTATTCCGAATCCATAATTTATCCATTGATGGATTATAATATATATAAAGAACATTGTAGACTAAAATTTATGGAGAAACCATTATACTGTTATGTAAAATGAAAAGGTGATACAGATACTACATGTTAATAGTAATTGTAATAACGTCTCTTTTAAAAATCCATTTAACTATTTAGACTCTACTGTGATGAGTTTTTGGGATATCCATTCTCTAAACATTTAATATGTAATTATTATATAATTTAATATCTTCTTCAATAATATATCACAATAAAATAAATCCTTCTAGAGGAATTGAGTTCTAGATTTTCCCTTTAAAAATATTCATATATCATTCATGGTGGCACATCTATCTTTACTAGACCGGGCCACATAGCTGAATCTCTATAACATAGTGAACCTTCAGGTGGACTGTTTTCTAAAATAATTAAGGTGGGAATATTATCTTCAACTAAAATAATATAACAAAAAATTCCTTATTCATGATGAAAAATGTTGTGTGGCCTATAACATTACTACATAAAACATTGAAGAATATTAAAAGTATGGTTAATGTATGTCAATCATTTTTATGCAGAGTGAAACATAATAATATATGAATTAAATAATACCTCAATACAGAAATAACATGTTATTTTAGACCATATATCTTGAAATTAGTCATTGAAATGATATTCTTGATATTTTATAAATACCATTATAGAAGTTTTACACAATTAAAGAATTTTTTTATTGAAAATTTTCTTTTACTAGATAGACTGTAAACTTCTAGATTAAGATAATTTCCTCATTCACCATTCACATGGTCCAACTCTCCCCTTATATACATGTAAATCATTAAAATAATTTCTTCACTTCCATATTTTTCAATATCTAGTAAATTTATTAACCTGTTTATAATTCTATCACATATTTTTTCTCTCGTTTCATGACCTGGAGAAAACATATTATTTACATGTAATTCTAATATGGTAATTGAAATAAAAATTAACTCTCCTAAAAACTAGGTTTCATAAAGTCATTCTACAATGTTTTTTCCAAAATCATTTCCAATATATATTAATTTAATGAATAGTTAGTCAACAATTAATTGAGAAGGTACTTTTTGTTATTCTATATTTCCATCGAATGATGTCATCCATGGTCAATATTTATTTCTTCAGAGTATAGATTTTTGATAACCTATAAATAAATTCATCAAGGAATGTTTCAACCTAAATGATAGGGTACCATATTCCTAAATGGTACACCCCAAGATTCCATTTATGTTATTTCTTAAAAAGTAACAATATGTATGAAACTAAATTATTATCCTTTAAATGAGGTCTATCAATGTATTATTTTAACTTCTATGATCCTAATAAAATGTTACAATTTCAACCCACAAAAATTTCATATATTATTTGAATGGGAAAAAATAGAAATCTGTATCATAATAAGGATTTTTTAGTTTAGATATTAGTTGAGAAAACATAATTAATTTTCAAATCATGTAAAACAACTATTAAATGTTTTAAATTAACACCAATACTGGCCATGTACTATATGTAATACTTTCTATAGTATAATGATTTATTCCATCCATTTAAAACAATGTATTATTGTTTCATGGATTTCTTTACAATTTTGGATACCCAAATAAATTTCATCCACTAAGAAGAGTTTATTGGTCGATGTCGTTTACCATATTTGATTATTAAATTTGTGTTCCCTAAATTTTTAACGATTTCCTAAAATAAATATAGTAATCTCTGTATTTCAATGAAAGGAATGTACTATACAAATTTTAAAAAACTAGATTCATATTTATTGTATCAATAAATTCCATTCATAGTGATTTTTTTGATTGATTCATATCATATGATACAAAAATAATAATATCATCATAGCTAGTATATACATACTCTTTTTTTCACACACGTTTCTTAAAAATTTATTTATTTGATCTGTTTTTGATAAATAAAAATTATCGTAAAACTATTTTGGATCAATTAAAATTGTGTAAAAATAATTTATATAGAGAAAAAGGGTTTAAGAAGGGTCATATGAATTCTATATTACAAACTAATTAAAATTTTTATCTCTATCATCATACTCCTCTATCAAATGTTTAATAACCATCAATTAATAATTCATATCCATCATGTTAGGTTTAATAATTATAATTTTTTTAAAAAATAATTAAATTCTGATAAGGTTTTAATTAACAATGTGAAAACTTATAGATACTATAAATATATTTGATTGTCTTCCAAATAAAAAAGTCATACACACTTTGGACTCCAAATGAAGTAGTAAAAATAAAAGTTATAAAAATAGAAAGGATAATTTTTTTGGAATTAAAATATTATAAAACTTATTGGAATGATTCACAATGATAAAATCCACTTATATAAATAATTTTGAATGACATAGATAAAGTTGAATTGTATTTAGTAGCGACAATGTATGAAATTTATAAAATATGATTTATCAAAATAAATTGTAGTTGTTGTTACAAGTCGGTGGATCGTTACAGAACACTAATGGATGGTTATCTACAACAAGTAAATTGAAATTGTTATTCATGTTTCTATTTTCCAAATTTTGTTTTAATTTTTCAGGAATTTAATATTTGACAGCAGGAGCCCAAAAATCAATATTTATTTAATTTTTGAAAAAAAGTATTGACGTTCTAAATTGTTAAGTCATGTTATATGGAATTAAAAAAATAGATTTGTGATAACATATCTGTAACTATTTAAAAAATGGGGTTTCTTTGGGGAATACAACTATAGGTGATGGATTCCTATATAGGTTACCTCGTCCCACTATCATTTAGTATTACACTCACCCACTCCCTAGTTTTTCCAATCCTTGATTCATTCCATGAAATACACATGTAGAGTGTTCATGGATCTAACTCTCAATATGACCCTCCTCACCACAACCACTATCCAATCCTCTCATTTGAAACATCATCAAATACTTCTCTACTTAATGATCAACCATTCAATATGGAATCTTAGAACTCACTAATAGAAATTCCACAACCAGCAATGAGGTGAAATTAGACTTTTTCCACCCCCACACCCATACCTAAAACTTGAACTTCAAAAGGATCAATATCTTCTCTACATCTCATGAATAATCACCCACATTACTATGTAATGTTTTAGTTGTTATATGTTTTACATGTATTAATTATTTTGGATTTTTTTATTTTAAAACCTCATCATATTTTTTTCTCCTCTCCCAAAAATTGAAATATAAAATTTGGAAAAAAATTTCTCTAGATTCTTTCATTTATTTCTATCTACAAATATTGTTTTTATCTAATCACTACTACATAAAATGTCTTTAATGGTAAAATAAAATGTGTTTTTCAATGAAAAAAATTACTAACAATATAATCAATAATAACATCATACATTCTTTCTAGCACTAGGAACAATACTAATAAAGCACCAATTTATAATTGCATATAGAGCTTATTGATCAAGGCCCCCTTTATCAGTAATAAATAAATTTATTATAAGGGGACCTTTTTCAATGTTTTATTTTAGTTCTATTTATGTTGGCATTTATAAGTGATAAATTTTAAAAACATTAAAGGGTTTCCTCTTTATTTTTTTATTTAACTAATAAAGGTGACCATTATTAGTGATTTTAGTAGCACTGATAAATATCATGAATATTCTATAATGATGAAATAGACTTGTATTATTCCTATAATAACAAACCCAACTAGAATATAAATAGATATAAGTAAAAATTTACTAAATATATGATTTAAATAAATATATAACATTTCACTAACTTTTAAATTCCAAATTTACACACATAATATTTATATTGATGTTTTTTTATAATTAACTAAAAAAATTACAACTAATATAAAAAATAATAACTCTAATAGTAGTATTTCCCCAATGATCAATCCTTATATAAAAGATTTATCCTTTAGTAAATTCAATTTTCATATTAGTAATAGTAAATAAAAAATAAAAACAAAATCTCAATGTTTTATAAGCCAGATATGATAAATAATATTTTTAATTACAATGTATATAAATATTAACAATATTATCAGTTAATAATGCACCAGATTGATGTGTAGTAAAATACTACACATCACAAATGAATTATGGATCATTTTAATAACGTTTGACTAAAATTCAATCTTGTTTTCTTAAACATAGCTAACTGATACTTATTTAAAAATGTAATGAAATTTTTATATCGAAAAAAATAAATTCAAGTTATACCAAACAAATCATGTTTTGGATTAAAATGGGGTAAATTCATACATATCATAAACGAATTATTGATCACAGTACTAATGTTTGAAAACAATATGATTTTTTTATTTTTATTGAAAATGTAACTAATAAATTAAACTAAAATGGATTTTCTATTGTAAACATACACATTGACTCATACAGAATAAATCATTTGTAATATTTATGCATAGTTGGTTCTAAAATTTTAAAAATGAATTATGGATAACTGTATTAATTTATGAAAAAAATAAGGGCTTGTTTTTTCATTTTTGTCCCATGATTCCCATTTTAAGATAAAATTTTACTTTTATATTAAAAATATTACATAGAGTTTTTCAGACCCCATCATAAATCAGATTGGAATGGGCCCAATTCATATACATCAAAAAAGAATTATTGATAATTTTCATATTGTTAGAAATCATTATGTGCTAATTTTCATAATTTGGGATATGTGAAGCATGATTTAAAATATACTCCAACATATATATATAAATGATTCACACAATTTCATATAATACACATCATGTATCATATTGATGTTAAGTCATTTACTACGTGTCAAAAATAAATAATGGATCATTTAACAGATCATTGATAATAATTTGAGCTCACATTCTATTTTTTCCAGTGAGGTATGTTTTAAACTAAAATTTAACATTTATATTAAACACACTAACATCTTTTTATAACAGTGACATCATATATAATATTGATGTGTGGTTAATTATTACACATCAAAAATGAATTATGGATTGTTTTCCTAAATTTTGAAATCATTCTAATCATGTTTTCTTGGTTTTGGAATTGTGATGAGTGATTTATTCTAAAATGTAACTTTTATATTGAAAACATGAACATTGAGTCATACCAACCACATCGTGTGTTTTATTCATGTGTGGTTGATTTCTACTTGTCAAAATTATAGTATATATAATTTTAGTAATATTTGAATGTAATACAAGAATGTTTTCAGGGTTTCCACAATATAATGTACATATCAAACAATAATGTCACGTATATACTGAAAACATGAACATGTACTCATAAATACTAAATCATTTTCCATAATGAAATTTGGTCAATTAAAATATGTCAAAAATAAATTATAAATCACTTTACTAATGATTGATAATAATACAAGATCTTTTTCATTAGTTTTTTAATGTGCTTATTATTTTAAACAAAAAGGTAACATCATTATATAAAATAGAAAATGCATGAAATACCATTCAAATTATATTTTAGATTAAAATATTATTGGTTCAAACATGTCAAAAATAAATTATGTATCATTTTCCTACTGATTTTAAAAAATATTATCTCATTTTCTCAGTTTCTGCTATGTGACACATTTTAAACGAAAATGAAAATATTATATTTAAAATATGTATGTATGTCATGTAGATCTAATCTTTTTCCATTTTGACATGTGGATGATTCCAATATATCACAAATTAAATATGGATAGTTTTCCTAATGTTTGAAAATAATCCATTCTATTTTTCCCAATTTTGGCTGTGTGATGTGCATTTTAAACTAAAATGGCACATCTATATTGAAAATAAGATGTTCATGTCATGAAAAACACATAATTTATTGGATTGATGGAAGTAAAATTCTTACATGTCACAAATTAATTTTGTATTGTTTTACAAATGTATCAAAGACAATAGGGAATCTTTCTTCTTGGATTTGAGTTTGTCTTATTTGGTTTTCACTATAATGTAAATTTCAAATTGAAAACCCACATTCCACGCTATATTTGTCAAACCAAATATCATATTGTCGGAAATAAACTCATACACATCCAAAATGGAATATATATCATTTTCTTAATTTTTGAAATCATCATCGGCTTGTTTTTATGGATTTGGCGATGTGATATCTGTTATAAACATAAATGGAAACCTCTATATTGAAAATAAGAAAATTAATTTTATACCAGACACATCATATAGAAAATTGGCATGTGATCAATTCATATAGATCAAAAATGTTTTTGGGATAAGTTTATTAGTGTTTAAAAACAATTTGACCTTGTATTCTCAGTTTCGCCCAATGATGCCCATTTTAAAATAAAATAACACTAATATAATGAATACATGCATTTAAATTCATACAAAAAAATCACGTTCTAGATTGAATTGTGGTCATTTTGTATACATTATAATAAAATTATCGGTCATTTTTTGAAGATATTGAAAATATTATTTGTTTGTTTTCTTAGTTTTTTTGAGTGACATGTGTTTTAAATTGAATTAAAACTTTTATATTGGAAGGACACATAAAGAGTAATAACTACCACATTGTTTGTTGGATAGATGTGTGGTTAATTATTCCATGAAAAAAATTAATCATTGGTTGTTTTCCTAAATATTATGGACAATCAGAATTTGTTTTCTAATTTTTCAATATAAATTACATGAGTCACATTAATATGACACCTTAAAACACAAAAATTGAGTCATACTAACCACACAATGTGACATGTTAATATGTGACCATTTCATAGAAATAAAAAATGAATTATGGGTCATTTTACTATAAGTTCAATAAAAGTAGATATTTTTTATCATTTTTTTCTATATGATGTGTGTTTTAATCTTGAATGAAAACTTTGTATTGAAAAGAATAAATATTAATAATACAACTAGTATCATGTGTCAGAGTGACATGAAGTAGATTCCTTCATGTCAAAAATATAATATTGAGCATTATAATTTGTTTTTGAAAAAATGGAAGTTTTGTTTCTTAGTCTTGTATATGTGTTTCATTATTTAAACAAAAATGAAACTTTCAAATTGAAAACAAGCACTATAAGTCATTCCAGACACATCATGTTTCAGATAGTCCTTTTGTCGATTCATGCACACTAAAAATGAATTATTGTTCATTTTCATAAATTCTAAATAAAATATGATCTTGTTTTCTTAGTTTTCACTACATGAAAAATTATTTAAACTGACATCACAATTTTAATGGGAAAAATAAAAACATTAAGTCATATCGGCCAAATGGATTGTCATATTCATCCATGGTTGATTCCCAGAAGTCAAAAATGAATTATAGATCATTCTCAATAAATTTAAATATAATATGGTCTTGTTTACTCAATTTTGAAATTTTTTTATTTCTTTTAATCTAACATAACACTTTTATATTGAAAAAATATCATGGAGTCATTATGGTAAAAAAATGTGTCAAATTTATGTTATGTAAATTTCATTACATAAAAAATTAATAATGGATTATTTTCCTATACTTCTTATATAATCTTATCACATATATGAACTTTTGTCATTCTGATGTTTTTTAGGGTAAAATGATACTTATAATTTGAATACATGAAATTTGAGTGATACTGTCTAGATTACTTTTCATATTGATGTGTGTTTTATTTCCACCAAACACACATGAATTATGGAACATTATCCTAAAGTCTGATAACAATATGATCTTGTTTCCTACGTATTTATCATTTGTTTACTTTTTTTAAATGGAAATAAAATAATTATATTGAAAAAATATACTTTAATTAATACGGAAAACAACATATTTCAGATTTATTTTTTGTATATTCCTACACATCAAAAATCTATTATGGAGAAACATCCAATTTTTTTAAACCATATGGACTTATTTGAGTATTTTTTACTATGTTACATTGGTTTTTAACTAAAATGTAACTTTTATATTGAAAACCTGAATATTATTTCATACATGTTACGTCGTATGTTAGATTTATATATGTTGAAATTATAAACATCACAAATAAGATCACTCACACTATTCAAATACATTGTTAAATTTTTATCAAACCAAATAAAAACTAATAATGAAAAAATAATGAAGGATCATTAATGAAAGATCATAACTAAAAAAATGTGGGTTTTTTAATGTATTTATTTTTCTAAGGAGTTCAAGGTATATGGGTTTAATATATTCATTTTTATAGGATCTTGAACAACACGAAGTATGTGGTCCTCTGTAGGGTTTTATTTAAAATATCGTAATGGTTTCATCAATGATATTAAAAAAACAATGATAAAACCCATATTTATCAGCAATAATATAGTAAATGATGATAAAACCACTATATATGATTTCAAAATCATAGAATTTATAAATATGGTATTTTATCAGTACATTTTGTAAAATGTTGATAAAGATAATATTTTTGGTACATTATATTTTATCACTAAAAATACCGATATTTATCAATAATTTTCAGAAATCGCGGATAATCTTCCAAATTCTCTAACACATGTGGTGAATTCCAATGATCTGGTCTCTCCCCCAATGATGTGGGAGTGGACCTCTATCATCCTTTGAATGAACTCAGCATCTCTCCTTCTTTCTCTTTCCTATCATTGATTTTCTTTATTCGTTCCCTCATATATTGATTATCCCTAAAGTAGAATATTTGTTTGATTGGTTCCCAAAACATTCACACTCATCATCAGAATTCCATGTTTCCTCATTTCATCTAATCAAAAATATGATAGCGTGTTTCAACTAGCATCATCCATCAGTGGATTAATTTGATGTGGGTTTTCCAATATTTGATATTACATGAACAATTAACTATGGGACATATCAATAATAGGCATATCATGATTCATTTATATCATTAGAATAACTTGGTGTAGGCCTGGTCCAGTGCCCCAACATCTTCAATATATATTATTATCCATTTTTCAAATGGAATTATGATTTGAACATGAAATGAGTCACCCCGAAAATCGTGATGTGTTTGTGTTTTCTAGACCACCCTATTACTTTTTATAATGATTCCATTATTCGAACGCTAATTTATTTTTTGGGTAGATAGTTATTTTCTAAAAGTATAAATAGAACTAGTTTCAAGAATATTTATCTTTAAATGTTTCTTAATGTCAATGTTTTATAAAATCCAATAGAAAAAGTTTGAATCACAATTGAGGAATAGTTCCGCTATAAAAAGTTATTTCTCTGGAGTTTTGTATTCAATTTTTTCTCTTTGTTCAAGAAAAAGTGTTATTAGATGGTAGTGTGTAATAATTGGTAAATGAATAACTACTAGAAATTGGATGAAACATTGAAAATCATTAGAAAGGTTTTGGTGCCAATTAATGGTTCAGGTCCAAATGAACATGTTCAAATTGTGTTTTTATTGAGTGAATCTGTAATTCATAGGTGGTTAATTTTGGATCACTTGAGAATGGGGATTTAAATGGGAGAAAACTATATGATTGTCTCATAAGCACACTATTGGTTCTGAAAAGAATTCAAATTTTTGTGACCATCCATACAGAGTCATGGATGTTAATTCTTGATTCATGATAATTAGATATATATTGTAGATTGAGATATGATTTTGAGGCAGTGTGGGTATTAGGGCCCATGAAAATTAAAAAAATACAGCTAAGGAGGCATCTAATGAGGATCTAGTGAGAATTTCTACTGAATCTAAACACAAGGTGGTGTTATAGGTGATAGATGAGGAATATGTAATGGTCTATATAACAAGCAAAGGCATTAGGGGTTTGTGAATGAAATAAGCATGGATAGGCCAAGATGAAGTATCTTGACAATTATTATTAGTAACCACCTTGGTGATGTAGAGTTTGAATGTTCAATTTAGGGATAAGGGGATCAAATACAAGCAAGAATGGGTCTCCAAACCACAATATAAGTAGAGAACTTCTCTGATATAAGAAGAATTTATGAGACAGATTAAAAGGAAGTGATATTGTAACATCCCAGGTAAATAAAGAATAAGATATTTTCATATCTATTAATATTTATGAATTAAATATTAATTTTAATTTAATAGGGTTGCTATGTCTGATTGCGTACCTGATACGCAACAACGAGTTTCTTTTAAATCATACATTACACACTAATAATATAATAATATTATTTTAAATGGTAGTTAACTCCTAGCTGTTTTATTGGAATGAATGAAAAAAATTAACTACAATATTATTATAATTCTTTTTAAATGTATTTACATCCATCCAATAAATTCTAGAGGCTTAAAATGTGAATAAATCTAATTTTAAGCATAATTTACATTAAAAGGCTGATTTAATGCCTTTGAATGGTGAACCCTCTCTAAATAACATTTTGGTCACTTTAATGCATTCTAATTGACCAAATGAAATTTTTCTTTAGAATAGGGACATCAAAATTTTCTTTGTGTCAATTTTTGGGATTTTTTCGATAAAGATCATTTTTTTAATGAATAGTGAAAATATTTTTTTTTTTCAAAACTATGATTTAATTTGATTTATTTATATTTATATATTGTCTTTTTAATTATTTTTAAAGTGAAATTAAAATATATTTTTACCATTTTATCCAATTTTGGTCATTGTAATTAATTTCACTTTGAAATTGGATATAAACAACTATCAATCTTTCGATAGTTATCGTTTCATAAAAACACGCTATTTGTTTTGATAACGAAAATAAATTCTAAAATTAATTAATTCCAATTTTATGTTTTGAATTTGGAAAAATTGATATCATTTTTGAATTCATAATATCAAATATTGCTTAGGCGGAATTTTTGGTATTTTTCTGAAAAAACATCAATTTTTTATGAATAGTGAAACCACTTTGTGGTAGTTAAAAAAACTGACTTTTTCATTTAAATGAAATTTCACCACTTATAATAATTTAATTTCAAAAATATGACATACATGGTTGTTATTAAGATGTAAAATGTGTTTTAATATGATGAAAATAATTTTTGGTCAATAGTAAATTTGGACTTTTATTTACCGCGGTTAAAGGTAAATATGGTATTTCTAGGTAAATAAACATTATAATAATTCAATATTACCTTAAAACTTCTCCTATAAACATTTTATGAGTAATTTAGGTACATGTTCATTCTTGGGTCAATTGTGGGACCCCATGGAGCCACTTATGAAAGATAATGACACTTTAGATTAATTAATTTAATTTAAAGACAAAAATTACAAAAACAAAAATATTTTAGTAAATAATTTTTATATGGTGTTATATAAGTCCTATTTGAGTCTATAAATATTTATTGGAATGATAAAATGCTTTTATACGTGGAAATATTTTTTTATAATTTTTAGACATCAAATAAATTAAATTATGTAAGACATAATATTGATGCATAATTTACCTCATTAATAAATGATTTAAATAAATAAGATTATAATGATTAAATTATTATCCAAAACATGTCCAATTATGATTGGATGATTTTATTTCTAATATTAGTCACCTTATCTTTGAAAATAATTATTTTTGGACCTTTTAAAAAGGAATATAATTATATAATAAAATAATATTTTCACACTTTCCTAAAGAGCCCCTCCTCTCCCTTATAAAAGGAGACCACTTATAACCAATTACTCACACCTCTCAAGAAATTTGGATCGTCCATTCTCTGCCCATTTAATCTCCCTACATCCCTCTCCTTCTCCTAGAAGCCTTGCATTAGTTAGAAGGCACTTCAAGAAGTCATTTGGTTCAAACCAATGAGAGTTACGCAAATTAAAGGTAACAGTTTCTCTTAAAATGTTTTATTTTATTTTACTTCTCCAACCACTAAACTCATTATATTCCATTAATTTGTAACAAAAACATTATACTCAATATAATAGAATATTTTTATGAGAATTATTAAAACTACACTTACACACATCTCTATCTAATGGATGAAGAGCATAATATTTCTGTGGATGGAAAACTAACGCCTCACGAAACACTGATTGTTCAAATTTCTCCAACCGCCTCTCATGGTGGCCATTATGATGGAACTATATCTATATATGATATATATTATGTTTAATATTTAGTTATTCTTCTGTACATCCCATTTATAGCATGCATTTATGGTTTCAATAGTGGGTAAATACGATAATCTCTTTTGAGGAATTGCAGACTACCGTCCACTCAAAGTGATGTGATACGTTAATGCCTTATGTGGGATGTATAAAGGATGGAGTTAAGGATGTTATATATGATATTATACTGGAATTATTATATACCTATGTATCATTATGTTTTACTTCCATTAAAATAATAAATTGGAATTAATGTAGCGTTCATACGTACGTACGACTTACCGTCTCCATGAACAGTGCATTTCATTTCTTACATATAAATGTTATGTTATATTATAAAAACATGTATATTCTGGATATATATGATATATATGATATCCAAATCATTAATATCATTCTGGATGCAATGAACCTTTGACCACATGAACAAATGTAATTATAAGAAGTCCATTTTTTACTCAAATACCAAATATCAACAATATGAACATTATTAACTTAAATGATTTTATAATGTCTATAACATGGTAATAAGTGATATAAAAGCTATAATAAATGCAAAAAATGTTCTTAGGCAAGTAGAAATTAACTTTAGTTTATTATTCAGGATATTAAAGAATGATCGAGTCAAGTCGGACACGAGGTAAGGGTCTTCGTCTCAATCTCCTTTCATTGAGGCATATTTTGTTTTAATACAAGATTTTCTTTTATATGCTGTATAAACACCTTTGAATTTTTATTTCATTCAGTGGTAATATTTTTATACGAAGCGTTTTACTAAACGACAAAGAGGAATGTTTTTTTAATCGTGAACGGTGACAATGACCTTTTTCCCGCTGCGAGTATTATTTGATCATCAGCTTCCTTAACAAGCCATAATGTTTTTTAAAAGGAAAAATAAATACCATATACTCATTTTACATATTTTGGTATTGAAAATGATTTTTAGAATGGATTTATAATTTCAATATCTTGAAATGATTTTTTTTATTGAAATTTGAAATTTTTATCCTTTATGTTTATGTTATGTGTTATAATCATGTTATGGTTCTTGGGAATTATTTACGTATACTGGTGGTTATGTGATAAACCTAGGGCGGGTGAGCCTGAGATAGCTCTCCAATGCCTTATGTAAAATGATGAAGGTAAACGTGAATGTTTCTCCTAAGAGGTTTAGGGAATATACTGTGATGGGTATTCCAAATTGACTCCCTATGTAGCTGTGATAACTACAATGTAAGTATGATATAGATGCCACAAGTTAACTTTGTGTTTTATGATTTCTATGTGACTTTCATAAATATTATGATTTCCTGAGGTAAGAAAAATATTTCATGATTTGTATGTATTTATGAACAAATGGTTGCATTCTTTTTGTTATAACCCTTACTGATCTTTTTATGCTCATCCCATGTTTTGAAATGTATTCACAGAACTTAAAGATGAATATGGTCAACGATGGGATCAAGGAAAAGTCATTTTTTATAAAACATGGAACTAGACATGAGCCTTTTTTCATGAGTTTTTATTTTATATGAAATGGATACTTGGTAGAATTTTCGACATGTAATATTCATGTTGTTATGTAAATGTAATGACCTAATTCTCTAAAACTCTAAACCTGAAAAGATCCACGATGTGAATTATTCATTTTATTTAATATTATTTAATGTTTATGGCCGGGTCATTATAGTTGGTATTGGAGGAAGTTTTAGATAACTTTAGGAGTTAGGGTATTGTTAAATTAATATCCATAAAGCAATTTCTGTTAATATTGAAATCATATAGCATTTACAGATTACCACGATGCTTTGGGTAAGATATTTCTATGTTCAGTATGGTTTTCCACATAGGAAACAGGGCCACTATGTTTGTACGACATCAAGAAGAAGATAAGCTTCCAAATCAGCAACCTGAGATGGTCAGAATCAGAACTGAACAGTTTGTTGCAGTAATGGCACAGTTGACTAAGGCAATAAATGTTGGTGGTATCCATGTACGAGATCATCCAGATCAACCATAGAGGAACATGTCAGTAGTGGAACATTTCATGAGGAAAAATCCCCCATAATTCAGAGGATCATCTGATATGGCTCTAGATAAAGGGTGGATTAAAGCACTGGAGAAGATTTTTGATGTCATGGGTTGTTCAGAACATCAAAAAGATACTCTTGTTGTTTACCATTTTGAAGGTGAAGTTGATCAGTGGTGGTTGATGGTGAAAAATATCGTGGATAGTAAGGAGATTGATTCTCTCGATTGGGATGAATTCAAAGGTATGTTTCTTGAGAAATATTTTCCTAATGTGGTTTGTCATAAGATGGAAAAACAAATTCTTCGAATTGAGGTAGGAGGATGACTCAGTGGCTGCTTATGAAAAAAAATTCACCTGACTGGCAAGGTATGCTCCAAATTTCTTACGAGATCTTGATAGTAAAATCAACCATTTTTACTCAGGATTAAATCCAAATTACTGAAGTTCTTTAGCTTTTTGTGGGGCAAAAAGTTATGAAAAACATTTTCATTGTGTGGAGAAGGTTGGAATAGATTTTACTGATGATCAGGTATTCTTTAAAAAACAACAGAATAAGAGGTCACGGTGGTAGGCGTAAGGGAAGAACTCTTCAAAAAAGTCTGATGGTAAGAAACATAAGTTTAAAGTTTTTGAAAATGGTGGTAAAAATCATGATGTGGAATGTATTTTGAATTCTGGTAATTGCTACTGATGAGGTAAAATGGGGTATAAGGCTCGTAACTGCACTGAAAAAGATTAGGGTAATGGTAGGAAATAATATTATTTGCAGTCATTAAAATGATATAAGTTTAATGAAATGGGTCATTATGAAAATGAGTGTTCAAAAAAACTCAATCGAATGAATGTAGAAATACTACAATATGAAAGGGGTGGAAAAATACTTTGCAACTACTTCAACAGATGTTGGTCCATCAAATGAAGCTGTGTCAGGTACACAATTTTTTTGTTTCAGATTATCCCATTGTGTTGTTTGATTCAGGGTCAACATACTCTTTCATTTCTTAGAAGATTTCTAGTAAATTGGGAATTCCATCTCAAGATATTAATACAGAACATACCGTAAAAACACCTGGAAGAAATGTAGAGACAAAAAATCATATGATTATTCATTTCCTTGTGTGCGGAAAGAATCTAACTGCAAAACTTATTTTTTTTACTATAGTAGAGTTTGATGTTATTTTGGGCTCTTATTGGCTTTCGGTTTATCATGATAAGATTGACTGCAAAGATAAAGTGGTTTCTTTTCAGAATGATTTTCAGTTTTTAAATGAAAATGAACCCATGCTTTTAATAACATATCATGAAGCTGAGAAACTAGTAAAATATGGAAATGAATTTTACCTTGAACATATTATTGAAAACAAAGGAACTATTCAGATTAATGATGTACTAGTGGAAAATGTGTACCTTGATGTTTTTCCTGATGAGTTTCTTAGTATTATACTAGATAGAGAATTTGAATTTACTGTTTAATTAGTTCCTGATGCTAAGCCAATTTCAATACCCCCATATCGAATGGATCAAATTGAACTTTTAGAGTTAAAGAAACAATTTCATGAGTTATTAGATAAAGGTTTCATTCAACCTAGCACATCACCATTGGGTACTCCTGTCTTGTTTGTGAAAAATAAAGATGGTTCAATGAGACTTTGCATTGATTATAGATCATTGAATAACATCACTATTAAGAATAAGTATCATTTTCCTCATATCGATGATTCGTTTGATCAGCTCCAGGGAGCTCAGTATTTTTTGAAGATTGACTTGAGGTCGGGGTACCCTTAGTTGAATGGAAAAGAAGCAGACGTTCCGAAAACTGCATTTCATACTATATATGGCCATTATGAATTTGTTGTTATGCCTTTTGGTTTAACCAATGCACCAGCTATATTCATGGATCTTTTGAATAGAATTTTCTGTGAGTTCATGGATAAGTTTGTGGTTGTTCTAATTGATGATGTTTTCTTTATTCCAAAAGTAAGGTGGAACATCAAAGGCATTTAAGGGTTATCTAGAAAACCTTATAAGGAAAGAAACTTTATGGGAAATTCAGAAACTATGAGTTTTGGTCACAACAAATTTATTTCCTTGTTCAAATTGTTTCACAAAATGGAATATATATTGATCCAGCTAAATTTAAAGTTGTTGAAGAATAGAAAAGTCCCACAATTGTAACCAAGATTCACAGTTTTCTTGTTTTGGTAGCTTATTACCATAGGATTGTTGAAAACTTTTCACTGTTATCTAGTCAAATCACTATGTTAACTTGAAATGGTGTTATGTTCATCTAGACAAAATAATTCGCTGATTATTTTCAGTAATTGAAAAGAAGATTGGTGAATTCCCTAGTTTTGGCACTACCTTCCAGAAATAGTGAGTTTTTTATCTTCATTGATGATTCATTGAAAGGATTGGGTTGTGTCCTAATGCAGAATGATCAGGTATTTTCTTTTTCTTCAAGTCAGTTAAAACCTCATTAGTTAAATTACCCTACACATGATTTGGAATTAGGTGATGTTGTTTTTTCATTAAACATTTGGAGGCATAATTTGTATGGAGTGAAGTTTGAAATATATACTGATCAAAAAAGTTTGAAGTATATATTCACTCAGAATGAAATGAACATCTGACAGAGGATATGGTTGGAATTAATCAAGGATTATGATTGCATGATCCATTACCATCCAGGAAAAGAAAATAAAGTGGTTTATGCTTTGAGTTGAAAAAGTAATACTTCATTAACCATGTTACGTTTGGAATGAGATCCTTTTGTTTTTTATTTGATGAACTTTGGCATAGAAGTTGTTGTTGTAGTAAATTCTTCTATTTTGTTTCAGGTGATAGTGAAATCATATCTATTAGATAGAATTAAGAAGGACCAGAAGGAAGACAGTGAGTTGCAAAAAAGGTTTTCTTGGTTCAGAGGTGTATGTGGCCCGATTATAACATTGATAATGATTGTGTTTTGAGATTTGGAAAGAGATTATGTGTGCCTTGTGATTCACATTTGAAGAATGAGTTGTTATGTAAAGCTCATAGTTCTCCATTTTCAGTTCATCCTGGAAGTACTAAGATTTACATATATGTTCTGGAGTATTACTGGTGGGATGGAATGAAAAGAGATATTTTTAATTTTACTGTGAAGTGTTTGACTTGTCAGTAGGTTAACACAGAGTGGCAGTTACTGAAAGGGATGCTTCAGCCTCTACCAGTGCCAGAGTGGAAATGGGAAATATATACATGGACATTATTGTGGGATTATCAAAGACATATTGAGGTAATAAAGCAATCTTAGTTATAGTTGATCAATTGACTAAATCTGCTAATTTCATTCCCATTCGTGATACCTTGTCTCTAGTGTAACTTGCTCGATTGTATGTTAAAGAGGTAGTCAGGTTGCATGGAGTTCCCCTCTCTATTTTATCGGATCGTGATCCCAGTTTTACTTCTAACTTTTATAAAGTCCTTCAGATGTAATTAGGTACTGAATTAAATTTTAGTACTGCTTGTCACCCTCAATCAGACGGGCAATCAGAACAAACAATTCAGACATTGGAAGATCTGTTATGTGCTTGTTTGATGGATTACTAGGGATTCTAGGACCAAAATCGTCATTTGGTTGAATTTTCTTATAAAAACTGTTTTTATACAAGTATATAGATGGCTCCATTTGAGGAATTATATGGAAAGAATTACCGAACTCCAGCTTTTTGGGATGATGTAGATGAGAGGAAGCTGATAGGACCAGAATTGGTAGAAGAGATGGAAGATAAATTTCAGTTGATTCAGAAGCACATGAGAACAACTCAAAGCAGACAGAAAAGTTATGTAGATAACCAGAGGAAGGATCTTTCTTTTGAGGAAGGTGATGATGTCATTCAGAAAGTCTTTCAATGGAAAAGTGTGATGTGTTTCGGTAAGAAGATAAAGTTGAGTCTGAGGTTCGTTAAACCCTATGAAATTCCGGAAATGTTGGATCATTTTAATATAGAGTGGCTTTACCTCCAAGTTTATCCCAGATACACAATGTTTTTCATTTTTCGATGTTGAGAAATTATCTGACAGATCCATCTCATGTTTTGAGCCCAGAGGTAGTTTAGTAGGAAGACAATCTCTCTTATAATGAACAACCAGTCTAGATTCTTGGCCATAGAGAGAAAGTGTTTCGGAATATGTGAATTCACCATGTAATGGTTTTGTGGAAAAAACCACAGGATTGAATAGGAAACGTGGGAATCTGAAATTGCTATGAGGGATAAATACCCCAACTTATTTTGATAAGTGAATAAAAATTGTGAGGATACAATTTAAAAATGGGGAGATGGTTGTAAAATCCCAGGTAAATAATGATTATGATATTTTCATATGTATTAATATTTTTGAATTAAATATTAATTTCACTTTAAAAGGGTTTCTATGTTCGATAGTGTACCCGATACGCAACAACAGGTTTCTTTGAAATCATACATTGCACACTAATAATATAATATTATTATTTTAAATGGTAGTTACCTCTTAGCCGTTGTATTGGAGGTAATGAAAAAAACTAACAACAATTTGATTATACAAGTTTGTTAAATGTATTTATATTCATCCAATAAACATTAGAGGCTTAAAATGTGAAAAAATCTAATTTTAAGCATAATTTACATTAAAAGGCCGATTTACCTCCTTTTAATAGAGAACTATATTTCAATATAGATTTGATAACTTTTATACATTATAATTTACTGAATAAAATCTTTCTTTAGAAGGGGGACATCAAAATTTACATTGTGTAAACTTTTTGTATTTTTTCGATAAAGATCATTTTTAATGAATATTGACCATATTGTATTTTAATTGAATACTATGTTTTAATTTTATTTATTTTTATGGTTATATTATCTTTTTAATTGGTTTTAAAGTGAAATTAAAATATATTTTTACCATTTAATCTGATGTTGGTCATTGGAATTAATTTCACTTTGAAATTGGATATAAACAAGTATCAATCTTTTGATAGTTATTGTTTCTTAAAAACATGCTTTTTTTATAACAAAAATTTATTTAAAAATTAATTAATGACACTTATATGTTTTTAATTTGGAAAAATAGAAATCATTTTTGAATTCATAGCATAAAATATATCTTAGGCTGAATTTTTGGTATTTATTTGAAAAACTTCAATTTTTGATGAATAGTGATACCACTTAGTGGTAGTTAAAAAAACTGCAATTTTCATTTAAATGAAATTTTACCACTTATGTGAATTGAATTTCTAAAATCAGACATAAATGGTTGTTATCAAGATGTAAAATTTGTTTCAATAAGATGAAAATAATTTTTGTTGAATAGTAACTTTTGACTTTTATTTACCGCAGTTAAAGGTAAATAGGGTAATTCCAGGTAAAAAGAATATTATAATAATTCAAAATTACCTTAACACTTGTCCTAACCTTATTTTATGAGTAATGGCCGACCATGGGCATCCTTGTGTCCGTTTTGGGACCCCATAGAGCCACTTATGAAAGATAATGACACTTTAGATTAATTAATTTAATGTAAAGACAAAATTGATATTAACAAAAATCATTTAGTAATTAATTTTTATTTGATGATATATATGTCCTATTTATGACTATAAATATTCATTGGAAATCTAGAAATCTTTAATACATGATAATGATTAAAAATACACTTACACACACATCCATCTAATGGATGAAGAAGATAATGTTTCTGTGGATGGAATACTAACGTCTCACGAAATGATGATTGTCCAAATATCTCCAACAGCCTCTCATGGTAGACATTATGATGGAAATATATTTATATATAATATATTTTATGTTTATTATTTCCTTATTATTCTTTACTTCCAATTTATAGCACACCTTTATGGTTTCCATAGTGGGTAAATATGATAATCTCATTTGAGGAAGTGCGGACTACCGCCCCCTCAATGTGATGTGATTCGTTAATGCCTTATATGGTACGTATAGAGGATGGAGATAATGATATTATATATGATATTATACTGGAATTATAATATAACTATGTATCATTATGTTTTATTTCCATTAAAAAATGAAATAGAAATGAAATTAGTGTCTATGCGTACGTACGGCTTACTATCTCCATGAACGGTGCATTTCATTTCTTACCTATAAATGTTATATACTATTATAAAAACATGTATATTATGAATATATATGATATATATGATATCCAAATTATGAATATCATTCTGTATATAATGAACCTTTGACCACATGAACAACATGTAATTATAAGATGTCCATTTTTGACTCAAGTACCAAATATCGACAAAACGAATGTTATTAACTTAAAAGATTGCATAATGATTATAACATTGTAATAAGTGATATAAAAGAAATAATAATCATTAAAAAGGTTCTTATGGAAGTAAAAATTAACTTTAGATTATTATTCAGGAGATTATAGAACGATCGAGTCAATTCAGTCATGAGGTAAGGGACTTTGCCTCAATCATCTTTCATTGAGGTATATTTTGTTTTAATACATGATTTTCATTAATACATTGTATAAAAAACTTTTAAATTTCATTTCACTGAAATGGAATATTTTATATAAATAATTTTACTAAATGAAAAAGAGGAATGTTTTTTTAAACGTTAGCGGTGACAATGACCTTTCCGCCGCCACTAGTATTATTTGATATTTGGCTTCCTTAACAAGCCATAATGATTTTTTAAAAGAAAAATAAATACCATATACTCTTTTAACGTGTTTTTGTATTGAAAATGTTTTGGAGAATGGATATATTATTTCAATATCTTGAAATGATATTTTTTCATTATAATGTGGAAAATTTATGTTTCATTTATGCTTATGTTATTTGTTATGATCATTGTATGGTTCATGGGAATTATTTTCTTATACGTGTGGTTCCGTGATAACCCTTGGGCTGGTGAACCCGAGATAGCTTTTCAATGCATTTGGTAATGTGAAGGAGGTAAACGTGAATGTTTCTCCTAAGATATTTAGGGAATATACTATGATGGGTATTCCAAATAATTCCCTATGTAGCTGTGATAGCAACAATGTAAGTATGATATGGATGCCACAAGTCACCTTTATGTATTATGATTTCTATGTGACATTCATAAATAATATGATTTCATTAGGTAAGTAAAATATTTCATGATTTCTATGTATTTTTGAAAAAAATTCATTATTTGTGTTATAACCATTACTGAGCTTTTTATGCTCATCCCAAGTTTTGAAATGTTTTCACAGGACATAAAGATGAATAGGGTCAAGGATGGGATCAAGGAAAGTTCATGTTGTCTGAAACATGGAACTAGACATGACTCATTTTTTAGATGTTTTTATTTTATAAAAAATGGATACCGGGTAGAATTTTCTACATGTAATATTCATGTTGTTATGTAAATGTAGTGACCTAATTCTCAAAAACTCTAAACCCGAACAGATCCACAATGTGAATTATTCATTTAATTCAATATTATGTAATGTTTAAGGCTATGTCCTTATATATATTTAGCAATGTTTTGGTGAATAGTGTTAATGGGGTGCATGTAAGAAGAATGTACGTCCCAAGGAGGGTGAAAAGGTGGAAAGGAAAATTGGGCTTAGGGAGACACATTGTGTTAAAGGGATAGAGGTCTAAAGGACGTAAGGACTGCTCATAGTTACCTATGAAGATGGAAATAAGGTCATCAAAAAATAAAAAGGAAATGGATAGTTAACCCAAGTCTCATCACAATGAAGGCCATAAAATTTCAAATCTTCATAGTGGAAATCAGATAATGGAGTGTGGTTAGGCCAAAGAACGAGAACATGGAGGTGGTACAATTAAATATATAATTTAGGAATACGATGTATCTAATAGTAAGGTCAGGGTAGAAGATAAATTGTATGGGGAAATGAGGGAGGCATAGGAGCTTATTATTCATTTCAATGAAGAAATTTTAGAAGAGGAAAATGAGATCAATGCAACATAGGAGGACTTTCACAAGATGAATGAGAAGATGATTCAGGGATACACTAATAAGGAATAGTGTGCATGGATAAATAATCAAGATTGGATTTTGATAAGGGGTATCAGAAAAAGAAGAATTGTATGGAATAGTATATTAATATTTTGGAAAAGACTGCTTATTGTTTTGTAAACTCATCAAGGATGACCTCAACCCGAAGCCCACAAATGTTCAATAGTTGTTATTCATATGTGTGGTTTCTAATAGAGATTAAATCAATTTCAATGATTCTATGATTTCTTATGGTGTATTTTGATTACATGTTCACTACATGAATGGTTTCCCATTTTTTACATAAAACATCTTTTCATAATAAGAACTTAATTTTCAGTTAGTTTATGAAGTCTATATAAAATAAATTATAAAATATTAAATGAATATATATTACAAATGAATAAATTAAAAAATGTAAAAATTAATTAAAATTATTAATTAGTAGATAATGTTAAATTCATTAATTTAATAAATGATAGAAATTTAATTAAAAAATATAATATACCTAAAAAATTTAAAAAATACATGTTTTTTATAAATTATATGAATTGTTAAAAAATAAAAAATAAATATATTAATATAAAATGAATACATAACAAATATGTACATTAAACCATATTTGAAACAGTAAATGAAAAATAATAAATATGTATAAATATATATTAAAAATACTAAAATCACAACAATATGAAAAGAATAAATATTAAAATTTAATAAATTATAATGAAAAATTAAAAAAAGTAATAATAGTTGTGAATAAATAATACTAAATAATATTAATAGAATGAAAATTATAAAATATTAAAATTAAACAATTACAAATTCTATAGATTGTTAAAATACTAAATAATGAGCATAAATTATTAATTATTTATATTATTTAAAAATGTATAAAAGAATATATGATACAATAAAAATGAATAAATATTTATTATATAAATGAAAACCATATTAAAATAATTAAATATAAATGAATAAGACTAACTAAAGAAATATTAAAATTGATAAAATTACTAATAATAATAATAATGAAAAATTGAAAATGAATTAATTATAAAAATTAATAAAAATTCTAATTTTTAATGAATAGATAATATTTAAAATGAATAAATCCGGAAAAAAAATTAAAAGTAGTAAATAGTATTTTTAATAATAATATAATAAATGAATAATATTTACTCATTAAAAAAAATATATAAATATATATAATATAGTATGTTAATAAATATTATTTTAAAATACATATTAAAAATTTTAGAAATTAAATAAATACTATGTTTGTGTACGTTCTATATGAATATGAATTAATTACATATAATGTTTTTCAAAAAATTACAACAGACATTTATATATGCTGAATTGGAAAAATTACATTTATATAAATTGCCATTAATTGATACAATTAATTTATATTTTTAATAAATATTTATTTTTAATTATAATCCATTTTTTCACCAATTATATGACTTATTTAATGTAAATTTAAATATTTTGAATTAAATTAATCTTATTTAAGGAAATATTAAACAAGTATTGATATATATATATATATGAATATATTTCAATATTAAAAAGATAAAATATATTAATGAATAATTGTTTATAAAGAATGTAGTGATTAATAAATTAAAAAATATTAAATATAAAACATTTAAAATAAAAAAATTATAAAAAGAAAAAAACATTATTTTTAGAAAACCTCATAACCAATATTTTTGAACAGTAATCTAGAAAAAAAATTCATTAATTCTAAAATGATATTTTTTATTTCTAAAAAAGAATGAAACCATTATCATCACAAATAAAGGAGTCCTTTATCAATGCTAAAAAGGGATCAATTTATTATCTCTTTTATTTTTGAGGGTAAAGGCCATTGTAGTTGATGAAAACTACACAATCATGCACCATCCTAATAACATAACCATATTAAAAACATAAAATTAAATATAATTATATATATTAAATAAAAACAGAATGAAATATAAATATTACATTGAACTATTATTTCAATACAAAATTTAAATTTATGATATTTTCATTTATGTGATATTAGAAATAAATTAAATAAATTTACAATACAACAAACATAATATAAAAAATTGTAGCATGATTTTTTCAACAATCAACATCAATAATAACCAGATCTGTATAATAAAACCAATGTTTTACGGTGAATATAGATAAAAAATAATCAAATTATTATTTTAATATAATCCATATATGATAAATTATATTGTTAATTACTATGCATTCCAATGATATCATCACTAATCATATTAATTGAATTATTAATTCTTGAATACTTAATTTTATTATAGTTAATATTTATTAAATACACCATTAATTAATAATTATATTATTAACAATTAATTACAATGTAAATTAATATGTTAAATAAATTATATTGTAAATTACATAATATATTACTTATATTATCATATACTAAATAATTTAATTACATAATTTTTTGTTAAAAATATATCATTAAACAAAATAAACATTTTTAATTGAAAACATGAACATTGATTAAACCAAGGTCATTGTTTATCATATTGATGTGTGGTTAATAATTACACATCATTAATTATTTACATATCATTGTTCTAATGTTTCAAAATAATAGTAGCTTATTTAATCTTTTTTAAAAATCTAACACATGTTTCAAACATAAATGACCCATTTATAATGAAATTGCCTAGTTGGACTCATACCGAGCACATCAAAGGTTTTATTAATGTGAATTTGATTCCTACATATCATTAATTAGTTAATTACCATATATTTAAAATTTTAAAATAATTTGAGTTAATTTACTTGATTCTAATAATCTGATGCTCATTTTAATCTAAAATAAATCATTTTTATTTAAAACAAAATCATTGATTCATACCGACAACAACATGTTCTAGATTGACTGGAGCTTGTTTCTTATACATCAAGAATGAATTATGGATCATTTTCTGAAATTTGGAAATTTATATGAGTTTGTTCTCTCAGTTTTGGCTATGTGATGTATGTTTTGAAATAAAATTACACTTTTATATTGAAAATAAAAACATTGATTCATAAAGACCACATTTTCTGTATTATCAATGTTAGGACATCTACTATAATCACAAATAAATTATGGATCATTTTACAAATGTTATAAAATATGTAAAGATTTTGTTCATGATTTTAGCTATGTGACATTCATTTAATATTGAAATGAAATTTTTATATTGAAATCACTAAATTAGAGTCATGATGAACCATTCATGATTTATATTGACATGTGGTTTATTCGAACATGTTAGGTATAAATTATGGATAGTTTTTAAAATGTTTAAAAATAATAAAAGGTCATTTTGTCAATTTTGGCTATGTGACGTGTGTTTTAAAATAAAATGACACTTATATATTGAAAACATGCATGTTGAGTCATAAAGACCATATCATGAGTCTGATTGACATGCAATCCATTACTATAAATCATAAATGTATTATGATTTATTAATAATGATTGAAAACAATCTGAGCAATTTTATTTGTTTTGGATATGTGATGCATTTTTTTAGAACAGAAGGAAACTTTTCAATTTATAAAAATCGATTGGAATAATATCAAGCACATAATGTTTTTTATTGACATGTGGTTGATTACAACTCATAAAAAAATGAATTATGGATCATATTCTAAAATTCTAAAAACAATAGAATCTCATTTTCTTGGTTTCTACAATATGGAACTTGTTTTAAGCTAAAATGACTCTTTTATATTCAATAGATTCCCATGCAGTCATACTGAAAAAATCCTATGTCAGAATGATACATATTCAATTTCTCAACATTAAAACGGATTTATGGATCATATTCATAATCATTTAGTAAAATCATAGAAAATTTGTCTGTTTTTCAATGAGACATGTGTATTAAACAAAAATTGAAGTTTTATATAGAAAAAATTAAATTTTACTCATATCATACAAATTGTGATTCGGATTAAAGTGTGATTGATTCAAAAATATCAAAAATGAAATGTATATCTTTTTCATAATTTTTTAAAACACCTCAGTATAATTATTAGATTTTTGGATATGTGACGTGAGTTTTAAACAAAAATTACACTTTTATATTGAAAACATGCACTATGAGTCATACAAACCACATTGTGTGTCCAATTAACATGAATTCATTTGATATATTTCTCATATAAATTATGGATCATTTTAATAGTTTTATAAACAACCCTTAAATTTTATTCTCTATTTTGGATATGTGATGCATGTTTTTAACAAAAATAATGTTTTTATATTGAAAACACACACATGGAGTCATACAAACTACATCATGTGTGGACTGATGTGTGGTAAATTCCTACCAAAAATTATATTATTATTCATTTTCTAATAGTTCCAAAAACAATTTGAGCTTGTTTTCTCAGTATTCATAGTGTGATGAACATTTTAAAAAAATGACACATTTCTATTGAATACACACACTTGAGTCACACATGACACATTGTGTATTATATTAATATGTGATCCAATATTACAAGAAAAAATGAATCATGGATCATTTTCAAAAACATTCTAGGATATATGAACTTTTTTAAATAATTTTTTCAATTTGATGAAGTTGTTGCACTAAAATGAAACATAAAATCATGGACTTTGTGTATTACCGAACACATCAAGTGTCAGATTTCTACATAGTCGATTCTATCATAAATAAATTATGGATCATTTCCATAACATTTGAAAATAATCAAATATTAAATTATTATTTTTCTATATGTAACGTGAAATCTTGACAAAAAAACAATGATATTGAAAACATGTACATGCAGTCATATGGACCACATCATGTGTTGGCTTTACATGTAGTCAATTTGTATATGTCAAAGATTAAATATGTATTGAAATAGTAATCTATGAAAAAATTGATATTATTTCCATGTTTTTGGATAAGTGGCACACATTTTAAACTAAAATGAATATTTTATATTGAAAAGTCACACATTAAGTCATATTGGACACAAAATGTGATGGATTAAAATTCAATCAATTCGTACACACCAAAAATATATTATAGATCATTTTCTTGAATTATCACAACTATATAATGATGATTCAATAAGGTTTTTCTTATGAATTTTTCTATTCCTTCATTCAAGGGGGAGATTGTTAACTCATTATGGTTTTCATTTGACTTTACCATTTCCCTTATTTTGAAAAACACAAACACCTTATCTCAAGGAAAATATATTTTTACCCCTTGGTTTACTTCTATAGGAAAAATTTCCTTCTCCAAGGAAATTTCCCCTTACCATGTTTCATTGTCTATATCATATTTTACCTAAGTATATATTTCAGATTGAAACCAAAACCTCGGAATCCCATAATTACTTAGATATGAAGCATTCTGTTTTATGATCCGAATAATCAGAATTCATGATACAAAATCACATGATATTCAACTCCGAATTCTGGTTACGAACACTCATGAAGTTCAACTCCAAAATCTAGATACGAAATCTCATGAAGTTCAAATCTAAATTCATTGATACAAACATTTGTGAAGTACTAACTCCAAATTCTGATTACGAATATTGGTTATGAACTTTTCTGTGTTCTAACTCCGAATTTTGATTATGAATTCTGGTTATGAACTTGTCTATGTTCTGAATCCAAGTTCTCTAAATTTAGACTCTGATCTCTTATGAGTTCTGAATCCAAACGTTGTGAGTTCAGGTTCCAAATTCTTGCGAATCCAGACTTGAATTTCCTTGAAATTCAGACTTCATAATTCTATAGAATTCAGGTTCCGAATTCATACCAAACAGAATCCGAATATCCTTGCATTTTAGACTCATAATTCAATTTTGGATAGACTCCAAACTATCAATTTTTCTTACATTACAAATATCAAATTTATGGTATACTTATACTAATTTTGTTAAAAAATGATGGTGTGATTTCAGTTATCAACAAACCTTTGTTTGAGTGACACATGTATAGGTCCCTCCTAAATTCAAGGAAAAATATGACTGTTAAAGGAGGGATCCGACTGTTGGAACCATGCCTATAAATAGGGGCTCATTTGAAATAGAAAAACATTATTCTATGAATCTATAGATTACATGATGTTGAGGTAATTTCTACAGATATACTCCCAGGATTCATGAAGAATGTTTTAAACTACTTGTTAAAACTTTTCTTGGTTCACATTTTCTTAGTGCATAGGTACGATTTCTTTATAATCAAATAATTCAGGTTGTGAAGTCAGAGGTGCTGATTTCCTTACAAATCAAGGGATTGCGGGGATTGTAAGACAAATACCGATATTTGGATTGAGGGCTTACTTGGGATTGGGTATGACCGACTGTTTTGAATGTATAAATCATGGGACCTCTTATCATGGGTTATTAGATACACTCATCTTTGGGTTAAAATAGTTTTTACTTGTTACTTGTAGTGTTAATACTTTGTTTTCCATAGTTTATTTTAGTTTTTAAGGAATCTATGACATTCATATACTTACTTAATCATGTACTTTGATTTTATAGGATTCTATATGCATTAAGGTAGAATCTCAGTTGATGTAAACTTTTGTTAAGTTTCATTTCCAAAATCAAATTTCCGGAATCAAGAATGTTATTAGAACATAGAGGTGTTGTAAATTTTGGTTATGAAAATTTTCATTATGAATTTTTAAAGTATACAATTCACACCCACTTGTATTTGAAAAAATCATGTTTATATATTCGATCCTACATTTCATATTATAGAGTATATCATACTCAGACATACCATCTAAAAATTGGTATCAGAGGATTGGTTCAATCTGAATTAATCTCAGGATTAGATTCAGAAGGGAATTCTCAGAATTGAACCTCCGGATTCAAACATTTTTAGATTCTGTTTTTTGGAATCATATAGTTTGGATTTAGTTTTGCATAAAGATACAATATCTAGTTCTTTTCTTAGGATATTTTTTCTTGTTTACAAAATCATATTACTAACAATTTTGTGTGCCAAATATTTTCTTAAGGATGGAAGGTTTAAAAGATGGTTTTATTTATAATATGAATCCTACTAGACCGCCTATTTTTTATAGAAATGATTATGAGTACTCGAGGGATAGGATAAAGTCATTTGTTATAAGTACTGGAGTTGATAAATATCTTATGCCGACTTGCGATTATATGATTTTTTATATGGAATTGACAAATTTTACCAACCATGAGAAATCAGAATATCAAACTAACTTCATATTCAGAAATACTTTGTTATGTTCCATGACTAGGAACATCTATAGTCAAATAACTTCGTGTGAAGCAGAAAATAGTATCTGGAAGAATCTTTAAGTTACACATTTTGGTACATCTAAATACATAGAGGCAAGAAGAGCTATGTTGAGAGCTGAATACCATGCCTTTAACTTTCCTTATGGAGAACCTATAAGATAAGTACATTAAAGGTTTATGACTAAAGTAAATAGATTAAAATGTATGGGAGAAAAAGTTTTTGATGATGAGGTTCTTGTTAATATGATCATAGATCTCATTATAAATAAATTGGAGTCCAAGAGGAGAGCTACTGATGAAAACAGTAAAATCACAAAGATTTCCTTAGATAAGTTGTTTGGAACTCCTCTTCAGCATGAGTCCAGAATGAAGAGAGATGTGAAAATGATAAGAAGAAGAATGGGAATGAAAGATTTGATTTTACAACCACTCCTAAACATATGAAATCCAGGACCCCAGAAAGAGTAACTAGATCAAAGAAAAAGAAAGTCATTATTCAGTCAGAATATAGTGACACAGAAAATTCTGAGAATGAATTAGCTAATCTTTATCACAGAATGAACAAGATTGTAGCTTAGAATAATAATCAGAATAAGTACAAGAATAAATACTACAAAGATAAGAATGATGGAGAAGTCACTTATTATGAATGTAGAATAACAGGTCACATGAGACCTGATTCTCCCTTATTGAAAAATAAGGAATAGAAGGAAAGAAATTCAGAAAGGAACAAGATGAAATTATATCGATCAAATCCCAAGAAAAGTCTTAAAGATAATGATACATGGAGTTCTAGCATTGGAGAGTCTTCGGAAAGTTAATCTTTTGAATATGATTCCTCATTAAAGAATAATATAGGATTCAATGATACTACCTCTTTCCCTAATATATGTCTTATGTCCAAGGTATGCTCTGTCGAGGATTTAACAAATTTATCTCTTGATAAGAATTACTATTCTGAAAATAGTACTTCTATTGAAGATACTTCATCTTTAAAAATGAATACATACCTTCATATGAATAAGTATTTAGATTTTCCAAATTACATGAAGCAAAAAATTGTAAAATTTCAATGAAATTAGACAAGGAAAATACTAGGAAAGCAATTATTAAAAATAGATTTAAGATCTTTCTAGAGATAGTGGAGATTGAGATAAGCTTTTAGAAACACTTTCTAAATACCTTGAATTGAAAATTCTGTTAAAGAAGAACATTCTAAAGATATTATGAATGCTATTTTAAAGATAAATGTTTTTGAGGAAAAATCTAACTCTATGGAAGTGATTCCTAAGGATAGGAATTTAGTCATCAGACTGAAATCTGAAATATCTTCTTTTAAGAAGCTTATTGCAAACATTACCTCTAGGAATGAAAATTTTGACATGATGTAATCTCAAATTAAACCTCATGGAAACACTATTGGAGTATGTTATACTCACCAAAAAATGTTTTTCAAAAAAAACTATGTTGTTCCTTATATAGCCCCTTTGTGCACTAAATGTCAAAGTGGTGGACATTGGAAGAAACATTGATCCTTGGATAAAGTTCAATATCTTGGGTTTAATATAGCTTATTTTTCAAAACAAAAGTGGATAACCAAATTTTTGTTTTCTAACAATTCTAGATCCAAGAAAGTTTGGATTCCGAATGTCTAACTTTCCTTTTTACAGGAAGATAAAGAGGGTAACAACAATAATACTTGGTACATGGATAGTGGATGTTCCCCACATATGAATGATAACATATACTATTTTGAAAATATTATCAATACAAAAGGAGGAAAAATGACTTTCGGAGATAATTCTCAGCGAGAAATTATCAGTGTAAGTAACATTGTTCTTCTTGGAAAATCATTGATTTCAAATGTTTTATTTGTAAAGCATCATAAGCACAACCTCATTAGAATATGTAAGTTATGTGATGAAGGTTACCTTTTGAATATTAGGAAAGACATGTAATTAGTACACAATTCCAAGGAAGAGTTTATTATCTATGCCCATAGGCAAGAGAATGTTAACCCATTAAACTTAGAAGAACATAGGATCCAAGATCTACCTTGCCTTAGTTCAATGGTAGATCATTCTTGGTTATGGAATAGAAGGCTAGGACATTGTAACCTTAGGAACTTATGAAAAATTTATAAGAAATGACAAGTTAAGGATCTACCAGAGATTTGATTCGATTATTCAAAAGTTTATGATCCTTGTCAATACGACAAGAAAAATAAATCTTGTTTTAAATTAGTTGGTGAAGTCTCAACTACTGAGGTGTTACAGCTAGTGCATATAGATGTTTTTGGTCCTACACAAACTGGAAGCATTGGGTGAAAATAATAGGTATTTGTCTTGGTTGATGATTACACTAGATTTACGTGGGTCTATTTTCTAGCAAAGAAGTCTGAAGCTTTCTCTTATTTCAAACGTTTTACAGCCCAAGTCCAAAATGAGAAAAACCATCCCTTGATGACTATTCATAGTGATCATGGAGAAGAATTTCAAAATTCTAATTTTGAAACTTTTTTTAGTATAAAATTCATTACTAATAACTTCTCAACACCTAGAACACCTCAACAAAATGGTGTTGTTGAATAAAGTAAGAGAATTCGTCAAGGGATAACTAGAACTGTGTTAACTAAGTATTCTGTAACCAAACGTTTTTGGGATGAAGCTATAAGTATAGCTTCTTATACTATAAATAATGTTTTGATTAAACCCATTTCATAATAAAATACCTTATGAGTAATGGAATTGTATAAATCCTATACTTTCCTACTTTAAGGTTTTTGGTTGCAAAGTATTCATTCTAAATAAAAATAATAATCTTCATAAATTCCTACAACAATATGATGAAGGGATTTTCGTAGGCTACTCCACAACTTCTAAGTCATATCGAGTTCTCAACAAAAACACTTGTATTGTTGAAGAGACGATACATGTTAAATTTGATGAAACTGATCCTTTTGTTTTTAAACAACCCCAACCTACTTCCTCAGATGTGTTTTAAAAAACCGGTTATCAATCGTTGATAAAATATCCTTCTGATAAGGAAAATATTAAAAAAGATACTTTTGAATCATTTACCCTAGATGATTTCCTACCCTATGTTAATGAATAGGTTTTACAAAACCCAAATCAGATGTTTCTAAAGAATCATCCCAGTGATAGCATCATTGGAGATGTGAATCAACCTATGAGAACTATAAGTTCCTTAAGAATTGAAGTAGATCATATATCACTTCTTTCCCAATAAGAACCATAAATCACTGATTAATCTTTAAGTGATAATGATTGGATACAAGCCATTCATCATGAACTAAATGAATTCAAAAGGAATAAATTCTGGACCTTGGTTGAAAGACCTAAGGAAACTTCTGTTATTAGAGTAAAATGGGTCATCAAAAATAAGTGTGATGAAAATGGAATCATTGTTATAAATATATCTAGATTAGTTGCATAAGGCTATAATCAACATGAAGATATATACTATGAAGAAACCTACGCTTCAGTAGATAGACATGAATCTATTCGAATTTTACTTGCCTTTGCAACATTATCTAACATCAAACTTTTCCAGATGGATGAATAATCTGCTTTCCATAATGGTTATGTTCATGATGATGTTTTTGTTGAACAAACTCCTAGTTTTAAAGATACAAAACATCCTGATCATGTTTTTAGACATACCAAAGCTTTATATGGCCTTAAACTGGCACCTCGATCTTGGTATGATAGACTTACATGACTTTTCATCAAAATCACTATATTAATAGAAATGCAGACACAAAACTTTTTATAAAGAAAGATAATAAAAATGTTTTTATATTTCGAATTTATGTTGATGACATTATATTTGGTTCAACTAAACAATATTTAACTGATTCTTTTGCGGATCTAATGAAATATGATTTTGAAATGAGTATGATTGGTGAGTTATCATTTTTCCTTGGTTTTCGAATTTCTCGAATTCCAAAAGGAATCTATATATCTCAAAAAGTGTATATTAAATATCTTCTTAGAAAGTTTTTATATGAAAACCCTAAAAGTATAAGTACTCCTATTGGTACCTCAAACACACTTGATCTTGATGAAACTGGGAAACCAGTAGATGAACCATCATTTTGTGGTATGATAGGAATTATACTTTAATTGATAGAAATTCGTCCAGACTTAATGTTTTTAGTATGCTTATATGCAAGATATCAATCCAATCATACAGAATCTCATTTAAAGGCTGTGAAGAGAATTTTTCGCTACATAAAGGGAACCATGGATTTAGGACTATTTTATACTTATGGAAATGATTTTATTCTAAAAATATTTTTAAATGCTATTTTGGGTGGATGTAAAATGGATAGAAAGAGAACATCCAAAACGTGTAATTTATTAAGAGATTCATTAGTTTCGTGGTCTTGAAATAAGTAACACTTAGTAGCACTTTCCATTTCTAAAGATGAATATGTAGCAGATGAATGTTGTTGTGCTCAACTGTTGTGGATGCAACACACACTCACAGACTATGGCTTGAGTTTCACTAAGACTCAAATTTTTTGTGATAATATAAGTTACATTTCACATAGTAAAAACATTTCACATCACTCTCATGAAAAACACATAGATATTAGGCCTAACATTCTTAGGGATCACACACTTAAAAGAGATATCATTTTTAAATTCATCAGAATGCAAGACCAACTTGCGGATATTTTCACAAAATCATTACCCTCTGATAGATTTGAAAACATTAAATTGAAGTTAGGAATGATAACCATAAGGTAATCCTCCCTGTTAACTTTCTATTGAAATCAATCTCCTTATAGTAATAAACTCTTTTTCATAGGAGGATTACATTTGTAATTAACAGTTTTTCAAACAAATCATAATGAAAATTTCCGTAGTCGGTTTTTCAAATTTTTCATAATGAAGTTTTTCAAAAATTTCATTATGAAAATTTTAATTGTCGGTTTTTCAAAAAAATTTAATAAAAATTTTAGTAGTTAGTTTTTCAAAATTTATTTCATTTTATAAATCTTCGGACCTGATGTTTTCCTAATGAAAAACATCAGACCTGAAGTTTTCGTAATGAAAAACATAGGACCTTAGGTTTTCGTAATGAAACTCATCAAACCTAAAATTTTTGTAATAGAAACTATCGGATTTGAACATTTTCATAGTGAAGTTTTTTTTCCATATACATGTTTTTCTTGGAATCCAAAGAACTTCAAGAAAAATATTCCTCAGTACTAATAATATTCCTAGAAATATGAAAGGTATGATTCTTTCTTGAGTTTTTCATAATTACCTTTTACATTCAGTTTGTTTCTTTTGTTTTTGAAATTTCTCAGATTGATGTTTCCTTAAATCTGAATATTTTCCATTTAAAACCTCAAAATATCGGATTCAACAAAATTTTTCCCTGAGGATTTCATATCAACCATTAGATCTGATCAAAATATTTCATGACCATTAGATTGGATTTGGAAGATAAAAGGTCACTTCCATCGCCAATATAAAGGGGACCCCCCGGTAGTTGTCCAACATCAGTTCTCAAGCATGTTCATGTTGATGCTCCACCCCTCTACAAAAGCCCGTTCAGAATTCATCAGAAGTGCTTAAGTCCAAATGTATGCAAAAGTTCCCTCTCAAGATATGTCTACAGTCAAGCCGATTTCAGAGTGGAAAATATACATGGAGAGGTTGGTACACCAAAACTTCTTCAATAAGTATGACTCTATTATATCAATGAATATCAGGCTTAATAGATGGGAATTTATAGTTATTTCAAATACATGAGCTCAGGATGTTTTCTATCAGGATAAACTCAGAGAATTCTATGAATCATTTTTCTTCTTTAATGAAGATGTTAGGGAATAGTTTTCCTTTAAAGGTTATGGAAATACTTATGCCCTCTCTTACGCCAAGGCTTCTAGCTTCATGGGGATATCTTACAAAGAGGTATAATTTTTCTCCTACAAACTGCCAGAGGATCAAGGAAGTTTCGTTAAGGCAGAGGCTATGGAATGCCTTGGGCTTAAAGATGTAAAGATGACAAAGATTTATCATCTATCTACCAAAAATAGGATTCTACAGTAATGGATTCAAGGCCTTATCGTACCAAAGAAGTTGAGAAAGATACCCGGAAAAAAAGTGACATGTACATCTTGGACTTCTTGGAAAACATAAGGAAGCTCAAATTCATGAAGCACCTTTTCATTACAATTGAGAATATCAAAAATGGAAATCTGAGAGCTCAGATTATTATGTATCTTACCTTACATTCAAAGCTGATAGTTCGGTTTCTGGAATCATTCAAGATCCCCTGTAGTTCCAAGATGAGGAACTGCAAGGTGATGCTTATCAGTGACGATACCTTAAAAAGAATGATGTTTGGTTTCTCCAAGGAGGCAAAATAATTTTATGATCTGCCTGAGGATGTGGCAGAATCCATTTTGAAAAATATAGAAGAAGATAAAACATCAACGAAGGCTGGGAAGATAAGAAAGATAAAGGAAGTGGAAGAAACAGACAAAAACCATAAGTCTAAGGAAGTCCAATCCAAACCTCCTAAACCCAAAAAAAATAAAAGCCTACCCAGATGAAGTTGTAGCAAAATGGAGGGAGGATATGAAAAATAGGAAAGAAGGGGAGCCACTATTTGGATTTGACCCTGTAGAGGCCAAAGCAATGAATGAAAAGGCTGCTGAAGAGCTAGAAAAGAAATCCATGGAAAAGAAGCTGATGAAGAAGTATTCAGAGGTAGAGATTCTGCAATATCTTTTGGAAGCCACTGAATTTTCATCTGAACAAATCCCCATTCTAGAAAATTTCCTTATAGAAAAATAACCTGAGACTCTGAGTAAGAGGACCCCAGAAGGTTCATTAGAGAAAAATGTGAAAGAGAAGAAAGCTGCAGAAGAATTACAAGAAGCTGAGAATAGTGGGGGCTCTGACGATGTGATTAATTAGGTTGAATATTATCAAGATAAGGAAATTTCTTTGGAAAAGTTATCAATCCAGACTTTCCAAGCCGGATCCTCAAAACATGATACTCCTGGAGCTGATGAGAAGGGTGTAGAAGAGGAAGTGAATTAGCTGTCAAAGGAAGAGATTCATAATCACAACTTCATTCTTCCTGAATATGTTGAGGTTGGTGCTGAAAAAGAGTTAATTGGTAAAGATAAGATTGTATAGTTATCTGAGAGTGAGCATGAATCCCTTGATGAAGAAGCTATTTTGAAAATCAGTAAGGGTAAAAAAGTGGTTGTTGATACCCCAACCAATAATATTTTGAGGAAGAAAGAAACTAGAGGAACCTTTAAGAGGATGCTGGAAGAGTTAGAGGATGAATCCTCTCAAAGTAAAATGTCTGATTCGAAGTCATCTGGCTTAGGACATGATTTTATTGTTCAGTCCTTGAAGAAGTTGGTGGATACCATTCCAATCTTTCCTACAATTCAATCCTGATTCCATATGCTCCAACACAATATGAATCAAAAGTCAGAATCTGTATCCATGGTGATGGATAGATGTGCTAAGATTGAGGCTGATCACAAAAATTTCATTATTAATTATGAATCTCTTAGAAAATCTTGAAATAATATCACCAGATGGTCTATGAAAATCATTGAAGATTTGGAAGAACTTGATCAGTTTCAAGAAGATGTCAAGGATGCCTTTGGTACTGAAGATACCAAAATCATGAATCTTACAGATAGAATTGAGAAATAGCTAACTCTAGAACAAAATACTTTGATTCAAGAGGTGAAATATCTAAATGGGAAGCAAAGTTATTTTTTCCAAAGGTGTAAAATGAAAAGGTTCTTCAGATTGGGATGGAAGAAAATATTGTAAAGCAAGATGACTTGCTGAAGGATCGGGAAAAGGCCCTAAAGGGTCAAGAGGATAAGATCACAGCCTTAGAAAAGCAACTGAGGGAGATCACAAAGCACTAAAGAAGCTGATGACAATCAGGAAGAGGCTCATGACCAAGGAAAAAGAAATAAAATTGACCCAAGTCCGATCTTTTGTTGTATTTATTTTTCTTACTTGTACTAATTCATTCAATCATAATGTAATTATGGTTTCTTGTTTTGTATGGACGTGTATACTAATATTTCAGGTACCATATTTATTTCCGATTACCTAAAACACTATTTTAATATCACAATGTGGGAGAAAGAAAAATAATCCTAAAGGGGAGAAGAAAAAATATTTCTATGTAAAGGAGAAATATCCCTAAGTAAGGGGGAGTTTATTTAAGGGGGAGTTCTCAATTATGAAGCTTTTCATTCTCAAGATAATAAAAATTACCATTTATGAAATCTATCATACGATCCGTAGAGTTCCAAAGCCTAAGGGGTGTTTTTTGTATTCATCTTTACTAATGAGAAAAGGGAGAAAAGTTTTATTTTCAAAATCTAGAAAAAAATTTCTATGTCTTTTTATTCTTTTTCGTAAGGATGTTTGTGCTTTTCAAAAAGGGATTGACTGTTTTTTCAATTAGGTTTTCCTTATTACTTTTCCATTCCTTCATTCTAGGGGATATTGATAAGTCATTATGGTTTCCTTATCACTTTACATTTCTCTTGTTTTGAAAATCACAAACACCTTATCTCAAGGAAAATCTATTTTTCCCCCATGTTTTACTTCAATAGGGAAAATTTCCTTCCCTAATGAAATTTACCTTTACCATGTGTCATTTTCCATATCATATTTTTCCAAAGTATAAAATTTGGATTGAAACCAAAACCTCAGAATCCCATAATTACTTAGATATGAAGCATTCTATTTTAGGATTAGAATTCATAGAATTCTGGATACGAACACTCGTGAAGTTTAACTCCAAATTCTGGTTACGAACTCTCATTATGTTCAACTCTGATCTCTGGATATGAACTCTCATGAAGTTCAACTCTGAATTCTGGATACAAACATTTTTGAAGTACTGACTCTGAATTCTGATTGCGAAATCTGGTTATGAACTTTTCTATGTTCTAACTCTAAATTCTGATTATGAATTCTGGTTACGAACTTGTCTAAGTTCATACTCTGAGTTCTCTAAATTCAGACTCCGAACACTTATGAGTTCTGACTTTGAATTCTCATGAACTCTGACTCTGAACATTTTAAGTTCAGGTTCCGAGTTCTTGTGAATGCAGACTTCAAATTTCCTTAAAATTCCGACTCCGGAATTCTATAGAATTCAGGTTCTGAATTCCTACAAAAAATAATACAAATATCCTTCCATTTTAGACTCTAAATTCAGTTTTCGTTAGACTCTAAACATTCAATTTTTCTTATATTCTGAATATCAGATTTTAGTTATACTTATACTCATTTTTTTATAAAATTATGTTGTTCTTTCAGTTATCAACTAACTGTTGTTTGAGTGACACGTGTACAGGTTCCTCTAGAATTCATTGAAAAATATGATCGTTGGAGGAGGGAGCTGATCGTTGGAACCATACCTATAAATATGGGATCTTTTGAAAGAGGTCAACACTATTATATGACTCGAGAGATTACATGATGTTGAATTGATTTCTAGAGAGAGAATCTCAGGATTCGTGTAAAATGTATTGAACTACTTGTTCAAACTTTTCTTCGTGCATATTTTCTTAGTTAAGATGTTCGATTTCCTTGAAATCAAAGACATCAGGTTGTGAAGTCATAGGTTCCAATTTACTTACAATTTTAGGGATTGCAGGGATAGAAAGACAGATACCAATCTTCATATTGAGAGATTACCTGGGATTGGGAAAGACAAACTTTTTTTAAAGTACAAATCAAGGGACCTCTTATCCACAGTTGTTGGATAGCCTCCTATTTGGGTTAAAAGAATTACTACTTGTTACTTGTAGTGTCACTACTTTTTTCCACTATGTATGTTAGTTGTTAAGGAATGTATATAATTCATATACTTCCTTAAACTAGTACTCTGATTTTAAAGGATTCTATACACATTAAGGTAGAATATTAGTTGATGTAAACTTTTGTTAAGATTCTTTCTATAATTACTTTTCCGGAATCAAACATGTTATTAGAACATAGAGGTGTTGTGAATTTTGGTTATGAAATGTATCCTTAGGAATTATTAAAGTATACAATTCACACCCCCTCTTGTACTTGATCATCTCATGTTTATATATACGATCCAAAATTTTGTATTATAGAGTATATCATACTCAGACATACCATCTATCATAAAAGATCATATAATCATTTTTGGGCATGATATGCAGTTTTTAAACTTATATGACGCTTTTCATGAGAAATGGATGAACTTTGAGTTATACCATCCACATCATGTGTCAAATTGATGTGCAGTCGATTAGTATATGTCTAAAATACATTAGAGTCAATTTTTCTTATGTTTGAAAATAATATGAGATATTTTACTCGATTTTTACAATACGATGTCTATTTTAATCATAAAAGAAACTTTTATATTGAAGGAACTCACATGGAATCATTTTGGTCATATCGTGTGTCTGACGACCTTCTATCCATTCATCTAAATTGAAAACTATTTATGGATTATTTTCTTAAGGTTTTGGGATATTTTGATCTCATTTACATGGTTTTTGATAGTGAACTTTTTTATAGTAAAATGATACTTTTAAATTTAATATGGAAAGTTTTACTCATAGTGGACAAATTGTTTGTCATGTTAATTGGATGTTTATTCCTATACATCCCACATGAATTATCGGTCGTGTTTCTAATTCATGAAAATAATATAAGTTTGTTTTCTTTTTATTTATAATGTGATTTCCATATTGACAATAATGAAAATTTTATATTTAAAACACAAAATTTGATTCATTCAATCCAAATCATGTTTTAGATTAATTTTAATTAAATTCCATCTTTGAAAAAATGAATTAAGTATTGTTTTATAGAATTATAAAAATTATATGATTTTATTTGTTCTGTTTTGGAAATGTTACCAGCATTTTAAACTAATATAAATCCTTTATATTGAAATCATGATCATAGAATCATTATGGTCACATTATATGTAAAATTGATACATGATATAACAAAATATTATAGCCTTTTTATAAATGAATGCTAAAAATAAAACATACCATAAATCTTTCACAGGGGATGAGAGTTATAAAGCTCAAAGTAATTCCCTCAAACAATCGTAGAACTATCAACTGGACGACAACCAATTGAATAAAACAACATTTAATAGCTATCCAAGTTACCATTCATTGTATTAAGATCTTCCAAATTTTTACCCACAAACCATATTTGTAGAACTGATATACTAAAATAAATAATTTCATTCCAGAATGTGTTAGTTAAATAATAATACATGGGAAATTCATCATATCATTCAAGTATTTAATTACAATATAAGAATTTTATTCTATAATTTTCATTTGAATACCTATGTCATTACATAATTTGAGTCCATGAAGCATCATTCATTCCTCTACAACAACGTAGGTACCTTGACCATAGAATGAGGAGAAATCACAATAACTGAGCCTCTACCATCATGTTCAACAAAACTTCAGTGTGTGATCCCATGCAACCAAGAACCATATAAATTTAATTTATCCCCATATACAAGATTCTTCCATCTCGACAAAACACTAGGATACCTCTACACAAAATCATTATCCATGATTGAACTACTAGGGAACAAAAGACTATTGGACTAATGAAACGTTTTCATTTTTACAGTGCTTCACAAATGAAGAGATAATATCTCGAAACAATCACCTAATATAATGATTATTAGGATAGAAAACATAATGAAATGTAGTATTTTACATCTCCTATAAAATCCAACATGTAGGACAGATGAACCACTAATAAAAAATTGGACAATAGAGATAGTTTTTTAGGGTCAGTTTAGGAAAATTCCACTAATGTTTTATAAAAACCTAGTGGTATTTTATTTAAATTATTGCTAAATGTTTTAATGTTTTAACAAATAAGAAACTTCTACCATGAATCCTCTAATGCTTCACCCTTTACCCCTGACACCTGGAGGCCTACCCAACACATAGATCCTCACCTCCAATCCCAAAAATCACCACAAATTCTCGACCAATTCTACCCCAAACCGTTGTTCTGACCATTACCGATCTCTTCAACGTTTCACCCCCAACTGCATTGATTCTTCAACCTCGACACTCATTCCCCCACATCCCAAAGCCCAACCTAACCCCTGGAAGCCTCACCGATGATCCCTACCGTCACCACCCCTCGTCATCGATCCCAAACCCACCACACCGCTCCTTAAAGGTTGAGTGGTTAGTGAAAGGATGTTTTTTTCTTGCTCTTTACATTATAATAATTCTATTTACCTTGGGTGTCTAAGAACCACATATATATTTTATTTTTTATATAGTGTTTTGATATGGTTTGATATGATTTAAAACTATTATGAGTAATTGGGTAGCCTTTTATGTGTTATCCATATTAAAATATGAATTAATCAAATTATATGTTTCATATTTATAGATAATACCTCATAGAATATTGAGTAGGGATGTTATTCAATGCTTGAGTATATATATTGATTTTTGGAGATAGTTTTCATTCCAAAAAATCCCATCCCGAATGATTATATGAATTAATGTTTTAATTTATTTGATGAATTATAATTTTAATACCCACCTCTTTATTTGTTTTTATTATAAATTGGATATTTTGATTAAATTATATTTAAATGAAAATTTGTTGTCAATTAAAACATGATTAATTTTATCATTGAAATTTAATTATTTTATATTAATCCATGGGTTTTTATGATAATTTTACTGAATTTAATTATTATATATGTTTTCATTGTTTATTCATATTATTTTTATAATTATTTATAATTATATTTTTCTAAAAAATATGAAAATATAATTTTATAAAAAATATTTCTACCTTTATTTGAGCCGTAAAATGTTCTAGTTATCTTTGTTTAAATTTAGAATACCATAACAAAAATACTTTTCAACCTTTACATATTTAGTTTAATATTTTCTTTACCCATACATAACTATATTTCTAATCCTAACATGGAATTTATTTTGTGTGTGTTAAATTTACATATATAGCTTTCTACCATTATGCATACTTTGTATTCTTGGTTTTACCCTTATGTAATCTCTACATATATTTAAACAAGTGTTTCTTAGCTTTATACAAGTTATTTATACTTTTACACATGTGTTTATTTCCTTTACGTAATTTTTTCTTACCTTTATGAATGTTTTATGCTACCGTGAAGTGGTATTAGAAAATGTAAGTTACCCTTGTGTAGTGAACAACATACCTTTAAACATTGTATGTAATTTATGTTTTCCCATTTCTCATGCTTTATTAAATTCATATTACCCTTATGTAAATTTTTAGTGCCGTTATGTAGCTTTTATAGTTTCTATTACATGACATGTTAAAGTAAAATCATAATATTACAAAACATCTCTAGTTAACCATATACAATGATTATAATTTTTTCTTACTACTACCTAGCATTAGGATTAAACTATATACATCATGTGTAAAATAAATATTATCATTATGTGAGATATATATTTTAAAGGATACCTTTAAACACATTATAAAAATTTTTAGGCACCCTTAAGCAGCTTGTATGAAAATTATTTTACCACTATGTGGGAAATATTGGAAAACAATTTCCCTATTCTATTTTATTAGTAGTGTATATCATCTGTTTGAATGGTAGTAAGCCTCTGTCAGTGGACAATAATACCAGGAATGATATACATTGAGTATTTTAGATTTTGGGCATGATTATTTAAATAGTAATATGTTCCTATTTGGATTTTCAACTATTGGGTTTTATGTTTCTAATGAAAAATTACGAAACACACATATGTAGAAGATTAAAAAAATTTATAAATAATGTTATCCATTTTTATCTATAAATAGAATTTAATGAATAATGTGGACAAAGAATAATAAATATATTTAGAACTTCATGGATTCATTATACTGATTTTTCATAGCAATTCTAGTTTCCATATATTTCCTTATTTTTTATCAATTAAAGAAGAGCCAAAGTTCACTACTTTACACCAGTTTCTTCATCATCATATTCTAATATTCCAAGTAGTTTTATTATTTTTTAGATGTGTATGTATTATTATTACATGTTTGTTTATACATACATTTAAAAGGTTGTGTTTGGTTATTCTTACATGATCAAAAGGTAATAACTTATGTTTCTTCTATTTAGTAAAATAGACTAGGTTCTATATACCCTAGATGAAGTCTGAGTGATATGTTAGGTCTTCACCTTATAGAAGCATAGATTTTTATTCGGACCTACAAATGGAAAAGTTTTGTAATGTCTTATAATAGACTAGGATGAGCCAAATCCAATAAATTCAATCTTCTCACTTTATTTTATGTCAATGTTAAAAATTATTTGAAAATGTTCTTTAATGTTTTCAAATATGTTTACATTTAATATTAAAAATTATTTTACCTCATGGAATTTATGTTTCATGATTAATTTCTTAATAAATAAAATTATTTACATTTTTGGTGATTGAACTCACATATTCGTGAAAATTGATTCTTGATCCCTTCTTCTGTACTAATATTGGAAACCCTTATTTAACAAATTCATATTTTTTTCAACTGATATGAAACATTTTTTTATTTAGTAATAGGTACGTATTTTCATTATTTTATTATGTGTAGACACATTGTGATATATATGGATAAAAGTTGGATTAAATTACCAAGGAACACACCTCTGTATGCTAAGGGTTTAGAGAAGTTTTTAGACATTTCAATTTCCGATTAATCTGTTGGAGGGGGAATAAGATATCAATGTCCAAAATGAAAATTTAGATGATGGATTAAGAGAGATTAAAAATATAAAGACTGGATATTGAAGTAATTACCTAATCAATATTTGTGTTGGATTTGGTATATGGAATCAAACATTACAGAATGGTTGATAACTAATGTCAATCTACAGAATGAGCTACCAACATAATTGAAAATGGAGAATAAAATGAAAATCCTTATAAATTATTCATTAGGCTTTGTAGGAAATCAACATCAACATCAATACGTATCAGAATAACTAGTTTAAGGTGCCACAAATAGAAATGTAAAAAAGTTATGTTTTTGGAATTGTATGACAGCTAGATGCAGATTGTAACATATAATATGATCCTCCTCTAGATTCTATAGAGGCTTATGTTAGATAAACCTTTAGTGAGTAGACATATTCCTTTCATGGTTTTGTTGATGATGGAAATCAATAGTTTTATAGTTGATGTTTTAAATATTCAAAGCATTCTTTTCTGTAGAAGTTTTACCATATCAAATGCCTATGTTGAATTTAAAAATAGGAGATGGCTATTGTATTAGAAATATTTTGTGATGAATTTATTGAAGAAAAAACCCTAATTTGTATAATTATTTGATAATGATTTTAAAATTCTTAGATTGAATTATAAAAAAATCATATGGGTCCAAAAGATTGAATGATTTATTGGGGAGATGATTCATATAGACAGGATTGAAAAAAATAGTCTTCTTCTAGATATATTTTTATAATAGAGGTTGGAAGTCATAATCAAAATACTAATAGGAAGAATAATAAATTGGAATGTCCTATAATGGTTTTACATTACAATAATTCAAATCATCAATTTAAATGATTATTCATGTAATCGAAAACCGTTGATCACATGAAGAGTAATTAAGTCGATAATAACAACGATGGGTTAAGGAGACATATAATAGATTCAAAATCATGGATGAAATTTTATTAATTAAAAAAATATTTATCATTGAAACGAAGGATTTTTTTATTGGGATTTTCTACCGAAGGATTCAACCAATTTGAGACATTGAGTACCAGTTACAGCATTTATCTGGTTGTTTGGATCCCTTACAATCTGCCTAAACTTACAGGAATACAAAATACATATATTATACTTGTATTGATTATTCCTATAAAAAATGTCTGAAAATGATATTTATGTATACTTATAGCCATTAATTGAAAAATTTCTGAAGATATGAAGTAATGGTGTTGAAAAATATGATGTGTCTTCTAGAACAATGTTCAAAATGAAAGATCCTCTAATGTGGACTGTTAGTGACTTCCTTGAACATGTGAATTTATAACGAACCATACTTTACATAAATTGTTAATACTTAAAAATTTAAGTACACTTATTACAACATATAACAAAACCTTGAAAGGACCATATAGGTATAGTGTCCTTAGAAACTGGGAAACATAAACAACTGGTTCATAAAGCATCTACATTGTCTCCCATTTATTTAATCATATCTAGAGTCCATTTTTTCATGTCCTACTTAATAAACATATTCCTGACCTGGGGAATGAAAACATACAAAAGGGTGATCTCAAATGCTCAGTAAGGGTAAACAAAAGAAATATCAATCACATCATATTCATAAGAAAATAACATTTTGGAAATCTTAACCTGCAAAAGAGATCAAAATTTCATAACATGGGATAAATCAATGTAGTGAAATGTAATCCCAATCATCATAACATAAAACGTGAATCTTTTTGTAATACACTCATAATCATAGAAAATCATTTTTCAGTATTCAATACTCATTTCCAAGACTATCTTAGTGGACATGTTCCATTTCTGAATCGAGTTCACTCCTCATTTCAGTCCAGTTTAACTGAACCAGATTAACCTGCCATTCCAGCCATTTCTATCTCATTAGATATAAATCTGTACCCAATGCATTGGAGGGATATATAGGTACCACCCATCTCATAATGATACCATTCGTATGTGTGCCACAAAATCAAAAATCATAGATCATTCCATAACCCATGTAATAAAAATGGTAATCATAAACATCATGCCATCATAACATAATCCATATAAGATAAAAAGACATCAGAAAAAAAATTCATCATAACATAATCAAATCAATATAAAAATTGGGATAGAAACAGAACCCTATATTATCTTAGATGGAAAATAATTTTGATAAAACGCTTGAACTCCAACTTGAGGAAAATATCATTTTTACTTAAAATTTTTTTTTCCTTTATTAAAATGTCATACAATTTTAATCTAAAAGAAGTTGATTAAAAATAAACTCGAAAACATGTAAACGAATCTTCATGTATATAATGTTCTAAATTCCATTCAGGCTGTATTAGTTACAAAAACATTCTTCTCGTACTTTGGCTGGAAAATTCAAAAAGTACCTCGTACTAAAAACGAAAAAGTATTCCTTTCATATCTTTTACTAAAAACTCACCAATGGGTAAAATTTGATTTAAACAATTGTCAGTTGATGGAAATAATATTAAATATTGAGTAAACATGGATGTGGATGATAAATATTCCCCAGTAAATTCTGAAGTATAAACAATCTCAGATAAAAATGAGATTGTGAGATTTTCCCTTAACATAGGTCTAATTTGCTTCGTAAGTGTCTGAACCTCCTGTATAATGATTTAAATAATGTCATTGACTTATTCCAGAATCATACACATTGTTATGATATCATATATGGTCATATTCTTAGCTTCTTATTAGTAATATTTCATTGCTACTTGTTATTCTGGTGTTTATTACTTTTTGTTCTTATGCGTGTTTTGTCGAATAAATTCTCATTCTTATTATTAGGTTATATATACCTCATTTACATAATGGTATTAGTGTAATATATATCATATTTATTCATTCAATTCATTTATATAATCATTATGGAATGAAGATCATGTAGAACGAGTCGCATCACATTGTAGAGACGGTATTTTGTACGTACGCACGAGCGATGATATCGTTCCCATGATCGTGGAATTGTATTGGACTATATGTATACTATTTCATAATCGATATCAATTTAAAATAATCATATATAGTCATTATTTACACCATTATACCCATCCATGAAAGGTGGTGGTGGAAAATACATTACACCATGGCGTGGAGACGGTATTTCGTACGTACGCATGCACGTTGATTTCGTTTTCTGTAGGATGGATAGATTGTGAAATAGGGTTGTTTCATACATATAATAACATATCAATTTATGAGTGATACTGATGTTATTACTTCATAATGAAATATCTAAAGAAGAGGAAGTGGAAGAAGAAATAAAGTTGAATGAATCGGTAACGGACATTACCTCTTCTCTGAAGCGCCTCTTTGAGACCTCCTCTTAGGGCAATAAAATTGGTCTTTGAAGAAGACCAGGACCTCTAGGATGTTTCTAGGGAAGTGGAGAAGTAAATTTTACTGGGGTTTCTTGAGCTTGAATGTAGCGACATGGGGTTTTGGCCCTATCAGACTTTGGAATATTTCTACGAATAATTCCAGAGCTAGGCGCAAAGACAGTGTGCGATTCCGAGGCCCGGTGTGCCCGAAATTAATTTTATAAAAATATTAAGTTTTTTATACTATGCATGTGGTGGGGGTGTGATATCTCCTAAACAGTAGCTCAGAACGGGAATCTGATGGCATGGTTGCATCCGGAACGTGTCGTTTACCCTAAATGGGGTGTAAACATTGCGGGCGCGGGCCTGCGGTGAGAAACGCCACCAGGGACATGTTCCTAAATAAGTGGTGAAGTTAGTGTGCGAGCGTCGGATCGAATAACTTCTGAACGGAGTCTCGGATGGAAAATCTGAGTCCGTTGTTACGTTCAGAATGGCACGTTTACCCTAGGGGTGACCTTACTTTTGTTCGCATCGGGAGTCCGGTCCGAGGAGCTCCGAATTTGACGGCGAACGTTCTAGGAGCGTGTAGTGGAAGATATGGAGGGCATACCTAAGGTAGAATGTTGGCATTTCACCCGCGAGGTAGGCGTTTTACGTTATGAAAACCCCAGATCCCAAATTCATGCGTTTTTCTCTGTTTTGAACCTGTAGATGGGTAGATCGGGTCCCGGGGGGCGCGCAGATGATTCCGGATCTGCGTTTTGACCCCAGAGGTTCCTCCGGCGGACCTCGGACGGTACACCGGCAAAACACCGGCGTGGCGGCCCGCGGCGGCGCGCAGCGGCCCGCCGGCCCAACCACCGGAGCGCGGCGGAGAGCCGTCGGGCCGGACCGGCCGGTCGAGGCCGGTCCGGCCTCCTTTTGTTATACGTGGTTCTTTAAACCCCCGTATATTGCAATACGGGAGCCGGATTCGTGCGCTGTTTGCGGCTACACGACCCTGACGACGAGGCGAACCCACCGGTGTGGTTTCTAGGGTTTAAAGGTTCGGGATCGTGACCCGGGAGCTAGAAACGTCCTATAAAATAATATTATTTTATTATTTTTCGACATCGGGCCACTGTAACTTCTACCCAGAGCGTCCGATTGACGTGCCGTCAGTGGCTTTGAGACCCTGATGGTACGACCGACTTTTTGAGATGGTTTCCGGGTGTTGGGACCAAGTTTGGTTTGCGGGCCCCACGAGGCCGGTTTTTGGCGTTTGCGGAGAAATGCAGCTTTCGCACCAGTTGTTCGATTTTGGCGGATAAATAGTCGATCCTGTGTGTTTTTCCGAGAGGATCGCAATGGTGTGATCTGTTTGACGAGTTTCAAGATCGAGGTGTGGGTCCCACCTGATTTGGCCTTCGGTGAATAGTGCCTTTTTCACCGGGTGTCTGTTTGGGACGAGCGAGTGGTCGATTCCGCCTGTTTTTCCGAGGGGATCGTTGTGGTATGATCCGCTCTATGGGTTTTAGGATCATTGTGTGGGCCCTGCACGAGCTAGCTACGGTGAATAGTTCCTTTTTCACCGGTGCTCCGTTCCGGGCGAGTAAGCAGCCTATCCTGCGTGTTTTTTCGCGTTGATCGCGATGGTGGCCTCAGTCTTGGCCTTGGAGATGTGCAGTATGGTGTTGTTGTGGGTTGCTCGGGTTAGCGACGTTTTGGACCAGCAGTGGGTGAGGGTACTCCCTTGGTTTGTTCCCACGACGGTTCGTGTGGAATCACAACCTTCGTATAGGTTTGTGATCCTCTCGATGGTATGTTTAAACTTTCAGAGTTGTGGCATCCCTTAGGTGGGCCCGATGCGGGATCCTCTAACATCTTTACCCTAGATCAGGTTATTGGTATCGCTGTGACCGTTTATTCACGGGCGGCGATCCCCTATCTAGCAGGTTAACCCGGTAGGGTTTGTGGCTTCCTCAGAAATATGATCCCCTACACGGTGGGTCGTGCACAATAGGGTAGTGGCATCGTCGAGTTTACGATCCCCTACTCAGCAGGAGGTATATAGTAGGGTTGCAGTATCGTTGGTTATGCAATCCCCTACTCAGCACGTGGTTTCGGTAGGGTTTTGGCATCGTCAGTTCGATCCTCTACATCGCGAGTTATACCAGATAGGGTTCTGGTATCGTTGTGACCACCTTTATATGGGCTATGATCCTCTATCGGAGTGATGTGCTTTTGTCGAGCGCCAGATCGGGTTGTGGTATCCCCCATTTGATCCTAGGTGTGATCCCCTATCTATGAGCTACGTATACCAGAGTGGGTTTTGGTATCCCCTAGCAGACCCTAGTGGTGATTCCCTATCCAAGGAGTTTGGTGGTTATGTTGTATCGGTGAGTTATCCTCAGTGATTCCAACCGACGAGCGTGATCTCTCGGGTGAGCGTCTGAGTGGATTGTGAGAAACCCGATGGAGTGTATCTCTCAGATGAGTGTGGTCTAGTATGAAAGTGTTCGTGTGGTGTACTCTCCTTGTTGGGGCAGTTGCTGGTGATGAGTTCGGTACCTCTTGTGGCTTTGTGGCGTGAGTTGAGTATATCTGGATTGTTCAAGGTGTATGTTTGGGCATACACCTTAGCTGAGCTGACGAGTTGTGTTTAGCCGAGGATGGTCACGATATTGAGTTTCTCTCTCGTCTGGGTTCCCTCTGGATGGGATGAGCGGACTGATGCCTTTCAGTTGCTCTCTTTGGTTTTGGGTTTTGGGGTGCCTACTGAGTATGTTTATACTCACCCCTGCACGGGCTTTTCCCGCACATGTTTGTGTCTTGTGCAGACCACATGCCTTTCGACGGAGTCCCAGGAGGAACTGGAGTAGGAGGAGCATAGTGAGTGGGTTGACCAGGGTGTTTACTGAAGCTGTGCTGAGGGAGCATTCTGGCTGGTGTTTATGAAAGTGTTCCCCTTCTTCAGAGCAGGTTGGACGTGCTTTTAGTTTTCTTTTGGTGGGCCCTCTTTTTCCGTTTGTACTTCTGTTGTACACTGGTTGTGGGATAGTGTATGCATGCATTTTCTTTTCAGTTTTATATATCTCTGCACTATTGCAAGGAGGTGTTTGTGGGTGCATGTGTACAGGTACCTTAGGCTAATGCCTCCCATGTGTGTGATAGCCTACTCGGCGCTAGTCGCCAGCCCCTGGCCTATTGGAGGCGGGCTTGGGGAGTCACGGATCGAGCCCCGTTGGGTCGGGTAATGACAGAGTGGTATCAGATGGGGTTCCACCTTTGGGATCTCAGAGCGTAGCTGGTCTAGCTGTGAGTTTGGTTTGGGTTGCATAGCGGTAGTGTTATGATGTTTCGAGTTCAGCTTTCAGGCCAAGGACTCCTGTGTTAGTGCAGCGGCTGATGTATCCATACACCAGGACTCTGATAACATGCCTTTCGACTGGGGACATTCGTACACTGGTCGTGGGGACAAAATGGTACATGCATCATATAGGACTGGGTTTTTGGGTTTTCCTTGTCCTTATTGAGTCAGCTCTTCAGATATACGTTTTGACTGTGGTGCGTCTTTAATGTATTTCAGGATGCCTCCATGACGACAGCCAGCGAGGGTTCCACAATAAGATTGTGTTGATGTCCTGCCCCATGTAAAGGCTGTGGAGCAGGGCGCAGGTTCTGAGTTGCACCTCCAGGTGGTCTTCCAGTTGAGCCACCAACTGTCAAGCAGCTGGTTTGTGCCGGCAGTGCAGGACAAGGTTGCGCATAGGCTGAGTGCATTGCATGAGTTCCAGAGGCAGCGACGTCTGAGGTTTCGGGGTTTTCCAGACACCCAGGCAGCTGATGACTGGCTTGAGGCAGTCACCCGAGTTTTCTGCCTAGTGAGGACACCTCCAGATCAGATGGTGGTCCTAGCGGTGAGCCTTCTGCATGGTTCTTCCGAGAGATGGTGGAGTTTGGTGACGTAGTCCCATAAAGAGAAGAAGATCACATGGGAAGAGTTTGAGCAGCTTTTCAGGGAGGAGTTCTATCCGGTGATGCTGAGGTCAGTGCGGATCCAGGAGCTTCTATTACTTTGACAGGAGAGCATGACCGTATCGGAGTACTCAGCGAGGTTTACTGACTTGTCACGCTACTCCCTGGATATGGTTCGAGACTCGTTCTTTAGGGATCGGACCTTTGACCAGGGCCTACGTAGGGACATCCAGGCAGGTGTGGTTTCTTTGTGCCTACCCACCTATGATGGAGTGTTGGAGCAAGCTTTGGTGGTGGAGAGTTTTCTGGCTGAGCAGATTCCCCCTGTTAGTGCGTGGCACGTGAGGGCTGAGACGTTGGAATTTGGTAGCCGACGACAAAATCAGGGGTCTAGACGTGGCCGACGTTTCAGGAGGTGACCCCAGGATGGAGGATCTGAGCCTTAGGGATCACAGGGCTCACAGGCCGGTTTTGGTCAGCCGCATGATAGGCGGTGCTACGCTTGCAAATGTTGGGTACATTTTGCTAAAGATTTTCCAACCCGACGTGCTGCTGAGAGGGAGCCGGTCGATGGACCTCTTTGGCAGAGGCAGCGTCTTGAGCAAGGAGGCCCGTAGGGCGGCGGGTGTGGCGGCTGAGTGGGTACAGTAGGAGGTGGTGGTAGGTAGTACCAGTTGCCAGCACCCCCACCCCCAGGTGGTCCACTCCAAGCTCAGGGAGCTGGTGGCCGAGGGCGAGGACAGCTGCATGCCTTGAAGGCTGTTGACCCAGAGGCTCCACAGATGGATAGAGCTACACCTTGTGTCTTTTCTACTTTCTGTAGTATTTTGATAGACACTGTTTAGTGGTACCCTCCTTTTTGTTGCTTGCTGAAGTTTTGTTCATGGAGTTGGTAAGACCCTATGTGGGTGGTGTTCGGCGTGCTTCGAATGCATGAGGAAGAGGGATCCTTCCACCACCGAGATGCGTTTTGTGATGCGATTAAAATCTTGTGTCCGAGTCAATGCCTCTCAAAGAGGATAGTATTGAGGTGTGGTGGATGATTCCCTCTGACTTATGCGTTCGGGCATGGGTGTTTTTTTGGTGAGCTTGCTGGTGTGTGAGACCCAGTTGAGAGTTCAGTCGCTTTCCTTGTGCTTAGGTCTTTTCGGGGGCGAAAAGTTCTAAGGGGGGGGGGGGGGGAGGATGTAGAGACTCGGGTTTTTGTCCCTGTCAGAATTTTTAATATTTCTACGAAAAATTCTAGAGCTAGGCACAAAGACGGTGTGCGATTCCGAGGCCCGGTGTGCCCGGAATTAATTTTATAAAAATATTAAATTTTTTATACTATGCTCGAGGCAGGGGTGTCATATCCCATAAACGGTAGCTCAAAACGGGAATCTGATTTCATGGTTGCGTCTGGAACGTGCCGTTTACCCTAGGTGGCATTAAAAAATTACGGGTGCGAGCCTGCGATGCGAAACGCCACCAGGTGAGTTTTCATAAATAAGTGGCGAAGTTACTATGCGAGCATCGACTCGAATAACTTCTGAACGGAGTCTCAGATAGAAAATCTGAGTCTGTCATTGTGTTTAGAACGACGCGTTTACCCTAGGGGAGACCTTACTTTTGTTCGCATCAGGCATCGGGTCTGAGGCGGGTTTGGCGCCGGCGGGCGGCTGATATAAATATCACCCCCTCCCCTTATCGTTCCTCTCGACGTTCTTTGCCATTATTCACCGCCGCTCCGCTGAATCGAGCAAACGAAGCGCCCATGAGCTCAGAATTCGACAATGAACATTCCAGGAGCGTGCAATGGAAGCTCTGGAGCGCGGATCTAAGGCATAACGTCGGCGTTTCGCCCGCGAGGTAGGCGTTTTACGTTTTGAAAATCCCAGATCCCAAATTTCTGCGTTTTTCTCTGTTTTAAACCTGCAGATGGGTAGATAGGGTCCCGGGGGGCGCACAGATGCTTCCGGATCTGCGTTTGGACCCCCGAGGTGCCCCCGGCGGACCTCAGAAGGCTCGCCGGCACGACACTGGCGCGCGGCGGCCCGTGACGGCGTGTCGGCCCAATCGCTAGAGCGTGGCGGCGTCGGGCGCCCCTTCGGCGGAGAGCCACCGGCCGGGGCGGGCCGGCGGTGGCGGCCAGTCCGGCCTCTTTTAGTTATACGGGGGTCTTTAAACCCTCGTATCATGCTATCCGGGAGCCGGATTTGCACGATGTTTGCGGCGATGCGACCTTGACGACGAGGTGAACCCGTCGGTGTGGGTTCGAGGGTTTAAAGGTTCGGGATCCTAACACGGGAGCTAGAAACGTCGTATAAAATAATATTATTTTATTATTTTACGACTTCGGGTCATTGTAACTTCTACCCAGAGCGTCAGATTGACGTGCCGTCAGTGGAATTGAGACCCTGATGGTACGAAGGACTTTTTGAGATGGTTTCTAGGTGTTGGGACCAAGTTTAGGGTTAGGGCCCCATGAGGCCGGGTTTTGGCGTTTGCGTAGAAACACAACTTTTGCACCCAAAGTCCGATTTTGGCGGATGAATAGTCGATCCTGTGTGTTTTTCTAAGAGGATCGCAATGGTGCGATCCGTTTGATGAGTTTTAGGATCGAGTTGTGGGTCCTACCCAAGATGCCCTTTGGTGAATAGTGCCTTTTTCACCAGGTGTCTGTTTAGGACGAGCGAGTAGCCGATTCCGCTTTTTTTCCGAAGGGATCGCCGTGGTATGATCCGCTCGATGGGTTTCAGGATCGTTTTGTGGGCCCCGTACGAGCTAGCTATGGTGAATAGTTCATTTTTCTCTAGTGATCAGTTTTGGGCGAGTAAGCTGCCTATCCTGCGTGTTTTTCCGCGTAGATCCCGATGGTGGCCTCGGTCTTGGCCTTGGAGATGCGCAGTATGGCGTTGTTGCAGGTCGCTTGGGTTAGAGACATTTTGGACCAGTAGTGGTTGAGGGTACTCCCTTGGTTCATTCCCAAGAGGGTTCGTGTGGCATCACAACCTTCGTATAGGTTTGGAATCCTCTCGATGGGATGTTTAAACTGTTAGAGTTGTGCCATCCCTCCGGTGGGCCCGAAGCGGGATACTCTAGCATCTTTACCCTAGATCAGGTTCTTGGTATCGTTGTAACCGTTTATTCACAGGCGGAGATCCCCTATCTAGCAGGTTAACCCCATAGGGTTTGTGGCATCATCGACAATATGATCCCCTATGCGGTGGGTCGTGCACAGTAGGGTTGTGGAATCGTCGAGTTTATGATCCCCTACTCAGCATGAGGTGTATAGTAGGGTTGCGATATCGTTGGTTATGTGATCCCATACTCAGTACGTTGTTTTGGTAGGGTTGCGAAATCGTCAGTTTGATCCTCTACATCACGAGTTATACCAGATAGGGTTCCGGTATCGTCGTGACCACCTTTATAGGGGCGATGACCCTCTATCTGAGTGATTTACTTTTGTCGAGCGCCAGATCGGGTTGTGGTATCCCCCGGCGGATCCTAGGTGTGATCCCCTATCAGTGAGAACTTCGTATGCCAGATCGGGTCATGGTATCCCCCAGCGGACCCTGGGAGTGATCCCCTATCTGTGAGCTACGTATACCAGAGTGGGTTTTGGTATCCCCTAGCGGACCCTAGCGGGGATCCCCTATCCGAGGAGTTTGGTGGTTATGTTGTATCAGTGAGTTATCCTTAGTGATTCCAACCAACGAGCGTGATCTCTCAGGTGAGCATCTGAGAGGATTGTGAGAATCCCGATGGAGTGTATCTCTCAGATGAGTGTCATCTGGTATGACAGTGTTCGTGTGGTGTACTCTCCTGGTTGGGGACAGTTGTTGGTGATGAGGTCAGTACCTCTTGTGGCTTTGTGGCGTGAGCTGAGTATATCTGGATTGTTCAAGGTGTATGTATGGACATACACCGAAGTTGAGCTTACTAGTTTTGTTTAGCTGAGGATGGTCACGAGATGGAGTTTCTCTCTCATCTGGGTTCCCTCTGGCTGGGATGAGCAGACTGATGCCTTTCAGTTGCTCTCTTTGGTTTTGGGTTTTGGGGTGCCTACTGAGTATGTTTATACTCACCCCTGCACGGGCATTGCACGCACATGTTTGTGTCTTGTGTAGACCACAGGCCTTTCGACAGAGTCCCATGAGGACCCTGAGAAGGCGGAGCTTAGTGAGTGTGTTGACCGGGGTGTTTACCGGAGTTGTGCCAAGGGAGCTTTCCGGCCGGTGTTTGTGGCAGCGTTCCCCTTCTTCAGAGCAGGTTGGACGCGCTTGTAGTTTTATTTTGGTGGGCCCTGTTTTTCCCTTTGTACTTCTGTTGTACTCTGGTTGTGGGATAGTGTCTGCATGCATTTTCTTTTCAGTTTTATATATCTTTGCACTGTTGCAAGGAGGTGTTTGTGGGTGCGTGTGTATAGGTACCTTAGGAAAATGCCATCCATGTGTGTGATAGCCTACTCAACGCTGGTCTCCAGCCCATTGGCCTATTGGAGGCGGGATTGGGGAGTCGCAACTCGAGCCACGTTGGGTCGTTTCGTGACATTAAATACTCAAAGTGGTGTGAGGAAGAGAGGGAGGGGGTTCCCTTTTATAAGGGAGGAGAGGGGCACCTTTGAAAAAAATAAAAATATTATTTTATTATAAAGTCATATTCAGTTTTTAATCGCTCCAAATTGATTTATTTCGACACTAAGGTGGGGATGGGTTGAAATCCTATCATCCAATAGAATTTAGACAAGTTTAGTTATGTATTTTAACCATATCATTTAGATTTAACTTTAAGTTAACTAATTTATCTTTTACCGTGTCTTCTTGTTTTCTTACACTATAAGGTTAATAAACTTGCTGTAACAAGCCAAACGAACCCAATGTTGTTTATTATTAATATATATGACCCTATTTAAGTCATTTGGTTTAAAATTAGATTTTTAGTAATAAAATAACAATTAATAATATAATATTTGTTTAAAAAACTATTTTATGTCAATTTTTACACTATTTGGTAATTGATTTTTGTGAAAATAATAACAGAATTTTTATTTCAAAAAGAGTTAATTAAATAAATACTAACATGTCATATTAACATATAAAATTATTGTAATTCATAAAATGTCTCAAATTACATTTATTTGGGTATTTATTACATCAATTATGTCAATATTTCATTAATAATAATATTATTACATCATCATTGTGTCATAAATAAATTAAATTAGTTAAAGTATAAAAATTAAAAATAAAATACCATTATGTAGGAAATCTTTTTATCTTTATAATTAATTTTTATAGTTGAATATATCTTATGTATAACCCTATATAAAAATGATTTACTTATTAAACATTGATTTTAACTATTTTAACCCATCTTTAAATAAATTAATATTTAATGTCCCAATCTAATCCAAGTGGGACTAAATGGTCATATTTTATTCCTAAGATTGATTTTAATCGAATTACTCTTATCCAATAGAATTAGGACATGTGTTAGGTTAATAATAATATCATTTTTACCCTTAATTACCCTATTTACTTTTAACTGTAGTAAAAAAAGTAAAAAGTTACTATTTACCAAAAATTATTTTCAACTCATTGAACCACATTTTAGTCCTTGTTATTAACCATGTCTCTTAGATTTTCGAAATTCTACTCACAGAAGTGGTAATATTATGTTTTATGTGAATTTCCAAATTCTCCTAGGAGGTTTGTAAAAGACGGTGAAAAGTTCAATAAAATTTTTATATATCTAAAATTATTATAAAATTACTCCAATGAATTTCATTGAACATATATAGGTATTATGTATCAATTTTGACATAAAATAAATTTAAATAAAATAAATAATTATTTAAATAAATATTCGGTTTTTAAATAGTAACTCAGTGATTTCACTATTCATCAAAAAATGAATGTTTTCAGAAAAATACCAAAATTTCACCCTAGGCTAATTTCTATACTATAAATCCCAAAATGATGTCCATTTTGAATGATAAAATTTATAAAATTTCAAAAAGTGGGTATTACTATTCATAACGGCTAGTTTTAAAAATATTTTAATAGCATATCGTTGTTTAGTGAAACTCTGTATTGCGTACAACGCATGCTATTGAGGATGGCCGTGGTTGCGTATAAAGCAATCCAAGCTAGTTTTGTGTGTAGTGAAATATTATTTTGATGATTTATATAACATAAAAACAAAATATTTCTCATAAAAGTATCGGGTGTTACATTCTACCCCCTTAAAATTAATTTCGCCCTCAAAATTCGTCACTTTGTAACAAACAGATGAGGATACCTCTCCCTCATCATATCCTCAAGCACCCATGTAGCTTCTTATAATTGGTGGTTCCTCCATAAATCTTTCACCAAGCGAGTGGTCTTGTTCCGTATCACTTTTTCACTACGATCGAGAATCTCTATCGGTTGTTCTTCTTAATAAAGATCTTGTTCCAGCGGTACAACTTCTAAGCTGAGTACATGTGAAGGATCAGGTTTGTAATTTATCAGGAGAGATACATGGAACACATCGTGAACTTGACAGAGATTTGGTGGAAGCGCCAATCGGTAAGCTAACTTTCCAACATGATCCAGTATTTCAAATTAACTGATATATCTAGGGCTCAGCTTTCCCTTCTTTCCAAATCTCATTACTCTTCTCCAAGGAGATATTCGTAAGAAAACTTTATCACCCACTTCAAACTCTAGGTCTTTTTTTAGTTATCGGCATATCTTTTTTGTCTAATCTGAGCTGCTCTTATATGTTGTTGAATAGATTTGGCCTTTTCTGCAATCTAATCAATATGATCAGGTCCTAATAGCTTTCTTTCCCCATCTCCATCCCACCATGTTGGAGTCTTGCATTTCTCTCCATAGAGAGCTTCATAAAGAGCCATATGAATACTGGAGTGAAAGCTATTATTATAAGAAAATTCCACCAAAGGTAGGTGTTGATCCCAACCAACTTTTAAATCCACAGTGCAAGCTATCAACAAATCTTCTAGAGTTTCAATTGTCCTCTCAGACTGAACGTCGGTCTGAGGATGATAAGCATTGCTGAAACTCAACTATGTATCTAGATTATGCTGAAGACTTCTCCAGAACTTTGAGGTAAACCTTGGAACTCGATCAGATATAATAGAAAGTGGTACTCCATGAAATCTTACCACTTCCTTTACAAATATCATGGAAAGTTGATCCAGAGAGAAATATTCTCTAATAGCAATGAAGTGTGCAGACTTTGTAAGACGATCAACTATGACACATAAAACATTATTGTCATTGGATGTTTTAGGAAGTCCGGTGACAAAGTCCATAGTGATGTTTCCCATTTCCATTCGGGTATGGGTAATGGTTGTAACATCCACTTAGACTTATATCTATCTGCTTTAACTTGCAGACAAACCAAGCATCGAGAGACATATTCAGCAACATCTCTTTTCATGCCATCTCACCGGAAGTACTCTTTCAGGTCCCTATACATCTTCGTGCTTCCAGGATGAATAGAGAATGAAGAACTATGATCCTCATCCAACAACTCCTTATTAAATTCTACGATGGGAGGAACAAAATCCCGATTCTTGAACATTATTATCCCATCACAATCAAGGTTGAATTTAGGAACATTTCTCACCATCTTTTGTAACTCTGCATCTTCTTTATGTGCCTCTTTAATCTTCACATGTATAGATAGTTGGACATTCATTTGAGAAAGATACGATTTTTCCCCATCCATTATAATTCCAAGATCCATCCTTTGTAAATCCATAAATATTGGATCTTTTGGGATCCTCATCATGGATAAGCTAGCATGGTCTTGTCGACTTAATGCATATTCCACCTTGTTAGCTTTCCCAGGGTGGTAATGAATTGAGGAGTTGTAATCCTTAATCAGCTCCAACCATCTTCTTTGGAGCATTTTCAGCTCCTTTTGTGTGATAATATACTTTAAACTTTTATGATCAGTATAAATATCATACCTTTCTCCATAAATATAATGCCTCCAAATCGTTAATGTAAAGATTACCGCAGCTAACTCCATATCATGAGTTGGGTAATTTTTCTCATGGATTTTCAATGGTTGTGAGGCATAAGCTACCACCATATCATTTTTCATAAGAACACACCCCCACCCCTTCTTGGATGCATCACTGTAGATCACAAACCATTCTCCACTACAAGGAAGTGTGAGTACAGGTGCACTAAATAACCTTCTTTTCAACTCCTTGAAATTCTATTCACATTCCTCCGTCCAATCAAACATCACCCCTTTCTGAATAAACTTGGTGAGTGGATTAGATAATCATGAAGAATCTTTCAAAAAACGTCGATAATATCCATCCAAACCAAGAAAACTTTGGATCTCGGTTATTGGTGTTGGTCTCGACCATCTTTCTATAACCTCTATTTTTGCTGGATCCACAGATATCCCCTCTTTTGAGATTATGTGACCAAAAATTGAAACTTTTTTAAGCCAAAATTCACACTTGGTAAATTAAGAATAAAGCTTCTCCTTTCTCAGGGTCTTCAATATAATTCTCAAGTGATCTTCATGTTCTTCCTTTCTCATTGAATATACATGAATATTGTAACACCCGAGACATTTATGAGAAATATTTTGTTTTTATGTTATATAAACCATCAATGAAAACTTTCACTACACACAAAACTAGCTTGGCTTGCTTTATACGCAACCACGACCTTCCTCGATAGCTTGCATTGTATGCAATACCGAGTTTCACTAAACAACGATATGCTATTAAAATATTATTAAAACTAACCGTTATGAATAGTAATACCCATTTTTTGAAATTTTATAAATTTTATCTTTCAAAATGGACTTCATTTTTGGATTTGGAGTATAAAAATTATCCTAGGGTGAGATTTTGCTATTTTTCTAAAAACATTCAATTTTTTATGAAAAGTGAAAACACTAGGTTACTATTTAAAAACCGACTTTTTATTTAAATAATTATTTACTTAATTTAAATTTATTTTTGGTCAAAATTGATATATAATACCTATATAAGTTCAATGAAATTCATTGGAGTCATTTTATAATAATTTTAGATTTATAAAAATTTTATTGAACTTTTCACCATCTTTTACCACCTCTTAGGAGATTTTGGAAATTCACATAAAACATAATTTTACCACTTCTGTGAGTTGAATTTTGAAAATCCTAGAGACACGGTTAATATCAAGGACTAAAATGTGGTTCAATGAGATGAAAATAATTTTTGGTGAATAGTAAGTTTTTACTTTTTTTTACCACTGTTAAAAGTAAATAGGGTAATTAAGGGTAAAAATGATATTATTATTACCATAACACGTGTCCTAATTCTATTGGATAAGTGTAATTCGACCAAAAACAACCTTAGGAATAAAATATGACTATTTTGGCCCACTTAGATAAGATTGGGACATTTAATATTAATTTATTTAATGAAGGGTTAAATTAGTTAAAATCAAAGTTTCAAAAGTAAATCATTTTAATATAGGGTTATAAATAAGATAAATTCTACTATAAATATTCATTATAAATATAAAAAGATTTACTACATAATGGTATTTTATTTCTAATTTTTATACTTTATATAATTTAATTTAATTATGACACAGTGATGACACAATAATTATATTATTAATGAAATATTGACATAATTGATGTTATAAATACCCAAATAAATGTAATTTGAGACTTTATATGAATTATAATAATTTTCAATGTTAATATAAAATTCTATTATTTAATTAATTGACTTTTTTCGAACTAATATTTCTTTTATGATTTTCACAAAAAATGAATTACGAAATAGTGTCAAAATTGACATAAAATAGTTTTTAAAACAAATATTATATTATTAATTGTTATTTTATTTATAAAAATCTAAGGTTCTTCCAAATGACTTAGATGCGTATATATATATTAATAATAAAAAACTTGGGGTTCGTTTGGATTTTTATATTATGTTTTTTAACCTTATAGTGTAATAAAACAAGAAGACACGGTAAAAGTTAAATTATCTAACTTAAAGTTAAATCTAAATTATAAGGTTAAAATAGATACCTAAACTTCTATAAATTCTATTGTATGAGAGGATTTAGACCCATCCCCACATTAGGTTTGAAATAAATCAATTTAAAGCTATTAAAAACAGAATATGACTTTATAATAAAATAATATTTTTAGTTTTTCCAAAGGCACCCCTCTCCTCCTTTATAAAAGGGCACCTCCTCCCTCTTTTCCTCACACCACTTTGAGCATTAAATCTCAGACAACCCCTGAAAAATTCTATTCTACACTTACATAGAAACATCCTACAGGTTCTGGTCTTCTTCAGATACCAATTTTAGTGCCCTAAGAGGAGCTCTCAAAGAGGCGCTTCAAAGAAGAGGTAATGTCTGTTACCGATTCTTTCAAGTTTATTTCTTATTCCACTTCTTCTTCTTTAGTTATTTCATTATGAAGTAACAAAATCTGTATCACCCATATACTGATATGTTATTACAAGTATGAAACAACCATATTTCACAATCTATCCATCCTACGGAAAAAGAAATCACCGCGCGTGCGTACGTACGGAATATCGTCTCCACGCCCTTGTGTAATCTATTTTCCACCACCACCTTAATTGGATGGGTATAATTGTGTAAATAATTACGATATATGATTATTTTAAATTGATATTGATTCTTAAATAGTATACATACACTCCAATACAATTCCATGATCATGGGAACGATATCATCGCTCGTGTGTACGTACGGAATACCGTCTCCACGATGTGATGCGACTCGTTCTACATGATATTCATTGCATAATGATTATATAAATGAAATAAATGAATAAATATGATATATATTACACTAATTCCATTTTTTAAATGATTTATCTATAACCTAAAAATAAGAATGAGAATTTATTCAACAAAACACGGATAATAACAAAAAGTAATAAACACCAGAATAACAAGTAGCAATGAAATATTACTAATAAGAAGCTTGGAATATTACCATATATGATTTTATAACAATGAGTATGATTCTGGAATAAGTAAATGACATTATTTAAATCATTATACAGGATGTTCAGACACTTGCGAAGCAAATCAGACCTAAGGTAAGGGAAAATCTCACAATCTCATTTTTATCCGAGATTATTTATACTTCAGAATTTACTGGGGAATATTTATCATCCACATCCTTGTTTCCTCAATATGTAATATTATTTCCATGCACCTACAATTTTTTAAATCCAATTTTACCCATTGGTTAGTTTTTAGTAAAATATATGAAAGGAATCTTTTGTCGTTTTTAATACGAGGTACTTTTTGACTTTTTCGGCCAAAGTACGAGAAGAATGTTTTTTAACTTATATGGCCGGAATGGAATTTTATAACATTATATCCATGAAGCTTCCTTTACATGTTTTCAAGTTTATTTTTAATCAACTTCTTTTAGTTTAAAATTGTATGAAATTTTAATAAAGGATAAATGTTTTTGAAGTAGAAAGGATATTTTCTTCGAGAATGGAGTTCAAGCGTTTTACCAAAATTATTTTCCATCTAAGATAATATAGGGTTCTGTTTCTATCCCTATTTTTACATTGATTTGATTATGTTCTGATGGAATTATTTTTATGATTTCCTTTTATCTTATATGGATTATGTTATGATGGCATGATTTTTAAGATTCCCATTTTTATTACATGGGTTATGAAATGATGTATGATTTTTGATTTTGAGGATCACATAAGAATGGTATAATTATGAGATGGTTGGGACCTAAATCACCCTCCAATGCATTGGGTAAAGATTTACATCTCATGAGATAGACATGGCTGGAATGGCATGTTTATCCGATTTAGTTAAATAGGACCGAAACGATGAGTGAACTCGGTTCAGAAATGGAATATGTCCACTAAGATAGTCTTGGAAATGAGTCTTGACTACTAAGAAATGATTCTCTATGATTATGTATATATGCCACAATGTTTCATGTATTATGATATAATTATTGGGATTATATTTCACTATTATGATTTATCCTATGTTGTGAAATTTAGATCTCTCTTTCATGTTAATATTTCCAAAATGTTATGTTCTTATGAATATGATATGATTGATATTTCTTTTGTTTACCCTTACTGAGCATTTGAAATCACCCTTTTGTATCTTTTCTTTCCCCAGGTCAGGAAGAAGGTAATTAAGTAGGATATGACAAAAGGGACTCTAGATATGATGAAATAAATGGGAGACAATGTGGATGCTTTCTGAACCAGTTGTTTATGTTTACTAGTTTCTAAAGACACTATACCTATACGGTCCTTTCATGGTTTGTTTATATGTTGTAAAAAGTGTACTTCAATTTTGAATTATTAAAAATGTATGTCAAGTATGGGTCGTTATAGTTGGTATCAGAGGAAAGGTATAGTCAACCTTTGGAAACTAGGATGTGAAAGTCTTAGTAAGAACCCTAAGGATAAGTCTAAGAATAGAACACAATCTTAGAGTTTTAGAAATGGCCATTAATAACCTTTGATAATACCTTAAGTGTAAAATTTTATTCTCGAGTATGTGGTTTTCCTATTATAATTAGTGTTGCTCACACTATTCTTCTTGGTTTTAGTCAATGGATAAAACCCAAAGGAACAGTGTTAATGCGGAATGCGATGGGAAATGAAATGATTGTCCCCCTGATCAACCAAACGTTATGGGAGCTGGAATGCAAAATCTTGTAGCCTTGCTCACACAACTTTCTCAACCTATGAATCATCCAGGATTTCCAAACGAGCAAAGGAATGAGCAAAATTCTTTTGAATCGTTCATGAGGCAGCGTCCACCTTCATTTAGTGGGCCTTCTGATCCATTAGTTTCTGAACAATGGATCAGTACCACTAAAAAGATATTTTCATTTATTCAATGTTTTGAACATGATAAATTCATCTTAGCAGTGTATCGTTTAGAAGGAGATACTGATCAATGGAGGAATCTTATCAAGAATACGAGGCAAAGAGATGAAATTGATTCCATGGTATGGGGTGAGTTCAAGAACATATTTTTCAATAAGTACTTCCCTCGTATTCTTCGAACAAAGATAGAGAATGAGTTTCTTGATCTGAAGCAAAAGGATGATGAATCTGTTGGTACCTATGAAGAAAATTTTACAAGACTTTCAAGGTATACATCTGGTATTATTATCCAACCTGAGAGTAAGATTGATCAATTCTTTAGTGGCATAAAACCAAGTCTTCAATGGGAATTAGCCATAAGGGACTTCAATAGTTACGAGGAAATCATTCGATGTGCTCTCAAGGTTGAGATGGAGACTGGAGTAACTCATCAGTCATATTGGTTTGATAAGAAGAGGAAAATGGAATTCAAAGGAAAATCTAAAGAGCACACTGAAAAGAAGATGAGTTTTCCCTTATTCTCTAAGTGTGGAAAGAAACATGGAGGGAGTTGTGTTAAAGGGACAAGTAAATGTTTCAAATGTGGAAAGGAAGGTCATCAGAAATTTTAATGTCGCAATGATGGGAAGAAGATTTCTAGTGATGGGAACAAAAAAAAGGCTATATAGAGTGGACCTCCTACACTTCAGTGTTACAAGTGCAAGGAAATTGGGCATTATTCCAATCAATTCCCTAATCCAAGGGTTTTTGATGATGATCGAAGTCAACAAACTCTTAAGGCCAAAGACAAAGGAAAGTCACATGCAATTTCCATTAACGATGTGGAGTACGATAATGAAGTGGTGAAAGGTACAATTACCATCTACTCTAAAGTAGAAAATGTTTTATTTGATTTTGGATCCACCCACTCATTTATTTCTGAAAAATTTTCTAAGGGTATCAACGTATAACCTCAACAATTAGATGTTGAGTTAGCTGTGACAACCCCTAATGGCAAAACAGTCGCATCAAAATTTTATAATTCTTCTCCAATTGATGTTTGTGGAAAAGTGCTTCCTGCAAATCTTGTGATCCTTCCTATAGTGGAATTTTATGTGATTCATGGCATGGATTGGATTTATTTATATGGAGCTCAGATCAATTTCCATAGAAAGGAAGTCACATTTCATATTCCAGATCAATCTCTGATCATCTATCGATGCAAGGATGAACATAACCTTCCATTGGAAATTTCTTCCATCTTATGGGTATTGATTCAACTAAATGCGGGTTATTTATCTCAAATGGTTGGAGAGAAACTCATGATTAAGAATATTCCCATTTTAAGGGAGTTTGATGGTGTCTTTCCAGAGGAATTTTTGGGTCTTCCACCAAATCATGAAGTTGAGTTTTCAATAGATCTTATACTAGGTGCTTTACCTATTTCGAATACACCTTATAGAATGGCCCCAATTGAGTTGCAGGAATTGAAGAAGCAACTCCAAGGGAATATTGATAAGGGATTCCTACGCCCTAGTGCGTCACCTAGGGGAGCACCTGTTCTGTTTGTTAAGAAAAAGATGGATCAATGACACTCTGCATTGATTATCCAGAACTTAACAAGATCACTATCAAGAACAAATATCATCTACCACGCATTGATGACTTAGTTGACCAACTACGTGGAGCTCAATACCTTTCCATGATTGATCTTTGTTCAAGTTATCATAAATTAAGGGTCAAAAGGGAGGATATACCAAATATGGCTTTTCGTACAAGGTATGGACACTATGAATTTATAGTGATGCCATTTGGTCTTACTAATGCCTCGGCTATCTTCATGGATCTGATGAATAGAGTCTTTAGAGACTATCTTGACCAGTTTGTGGTAGTCTTCAAAGACGATATTCTTGTATATTCAATGAGCAAGGATGAACATGAAGATCACTTGAGAATTATATTGAAGACCCTGAGGAAGGAGAAGCATTATGAAAATTTTCACAAGTGTAAATTTTGGCTTCAAAAAGTTGCATTTTTGGGTCACATAATCTGAAAATAGGGGATATCTGTGGATCTAGAAAAAATAGAGGTTATCGAATGATGGTCAAGACCAACAATAGTAATCGAGATCTGAGGTTTTATTGGTTTGGTTGGATATTATCGACATTTTGTGAAATACTTTACATGATTTTCTAATCCACTCACCAAGTTGACTCGGAATGGAGTTATGTTTGTTTGGACGGAGGAATGTGAAGAGAATTTCAAGGATTTGAAAAGAAGGTTATCCAGTGCACCTGTACTAACACAACCTTGTAGTGGATAAAGGTTTGTTATTTATAGTGATGCTTCCAAGAAGGGGTTGGGGTGTGTTCTTATGAAAAATTATATGGTGATAGATTATGCCTCACAACCTTTGAAAATCCATGTGAAAAATTACCAAACTCATGATTTGGAGTTAGCTTCGGTAATCATTGCATTAATTATTTGAAGACATTATCTTTATGGAGAATGGTGTGATATTTATACTAATAATAAATGTTTAAAGTATATTTTCACACAAAAGGAGCTGAATATGCGCCAAAGAAGATGGTTGAAGTAGGTTAAGGATTACGACTGCTCAATTCATTACCACCTTGGGAAAGCTAACAAGGTGGAAGATGCATTTAGTCGACAACACCATGCTAGCTTCTCCATGATGAGGATCCCAAAAGATCCAATATTTATGGATTTACAAAGGATGGATCTTGGAATTATAATAGAAGGGGTAAAATCGTATCTTTCTCAAATGATTGTTCAACAATATATACATGTAAATATTAAAGAGGAACATAAAGAAGATGTAGAGTTACAAAAAAGGTGAGAAATGTTCCTGAATTCATCCTTGATTGTGATGGGAATTTTTTTTTCAAGAATCGGGTTTGTGTTCCTCCCATCCCAGAATTAAAGAAGGGGCTACTGGATGAGGCTCATTGTTCTTCATTCTCTATTCATCCTGGAACCAAGAAGATGTATATGGACCTGAAAGCGTACTTCTGGTGGGATGGCATGAAAAGAGATGTTGTTGAATATGTCTCTCGATGATTGGTTTGTCAGAAAGTTAAAGCTAAGAGACAGAAGTCTAAGGGGATGTTACAACCATTACCCATACCCGAATGGAAATGGGATAACATCACTATGGACTTTATCACCGGACTTCCTAAAACATCCAAAGGTAATAATGCTATATGGATCATGGTTGATCGTCTTACAAAGTCTGCACACTTCATTGCTATTAGAGAAGATTTTTCTCTGGATCAACTTGCCAGGATATATGTAAAGGAAGTGGAAAGAATGCATAGAGTATCACTTTCTATTATATCTGACCGGGATCCGAGGATTACCTCAATGTTCTGGAGAAGTCTTCAGCATACTCTAGATACAGAGTTGAGTTTCAGTACTGCTTATCATCCTCAGATAGACGGTCAGTCTGAGAGGACAATTCAAACTCTAGAATATATGTTGATAGCTTGATATATGGATTTCAATGGTGGTTAGGATCAACACCTACCTTTGATGGAATTTTCTTAAAATTATAGCTTTCACTCCAGTATTCAGATAGATCCTTATGAAGCTCTCTATGGAAAGAAATGCATGACTCAAACTTTCTGGGATGAAGTTGGGGAAAGAAATCTATTAGGACATGATCTTGTTGATGAGATGGAAGAAAAGGTCAGATATATTCAACAACACATAAGAGCAGCTCAGAGTCGACAAAAAAGTTATGCTGATAACCGAAGAAAAGACCTATAGTTTGAAGTGGGAGATAAAGTGTTCTTACTAATATCTCCTTGGAAGAGAATAATGAGATTTGGAATGAAGGGAAATCTAATCCCTAGATATATCGTTCCTTTCGAAATACTGGATCGTATTGGGGAAGTAGCTTACTAATTGGCGCTTCCACAAAATATCTCTCATGTTCATGATGTTTTCCATGTATCTATCCTGATAAAGTACACACCTGATCCTTCACATGTACTCAGCTCAGAAGTTGTACCACTGGAACAAGATCATTCTTATGAAGAACAACCGATCGAGATTCTCAATCGTAGTGAAAAAGTCCTACAGAACAAGACCACTCGCATGGTGAAAGTTATATGGATGAACCACCAATTAGAATAAGCTACATGGGAGGTTGAGGATATGATGAGGGAGAGGTATCCTCGTCTGTTTGTTACAATGTGATGAATTTCAAGGGTGAAATTCATTTTAAGGGGGGTAGAATGTAACACCCGAGTCATTTATGAGAAATATTTTGTTTTTATGTTATATAAATCATCAAAGAAATCATTCACTACACACAAAACTAGGTTGGCTTGCATTAGACACAACCGCGGACTTCCTCGATAGCTTGCGTTGTATGCAATACCGAGTTTCACTAAACAACGATATGCTATTAAAATATTATTAAAACTAGACGTTATGAATAGTAATTCCCACTTTTTGAAATATTTTAAATTTTATCTTTCAAAATGGACTTCATTTTTGGATTCGGAGTATCGAAATTATCCTAGGGAAAAATTTTGGTCTTTTTCTGAAAACATTCAATTTTTGATGAATAGTGAAAACACTGGGTTACTATTTAAAAACCGACTTTTTATTTAAATAATTATTTATTTTATTTAAATATATTTTAGGTCAAAATTTATACATAATACCAATATAATTACCATACAATTCATTGGAGTCATTTTATAATAATTTTAGATATATAAAAATTTTATTGAACTTTTCACCGTCTTTTACCCACCTCCTAGAAGAATTTGGAAATTCACATAAAACATAATTTTACCGCTTTTGTGAGTGGAATTTCAAAAATCTGAAAGACACGGTTAATATCAAGGACTAAAATGTGGTTCAATGAGATAAAAATAATTTTTGGTGAATATTAACTTTTTACTTTTTTACCATGGTTAAAAGTAAATAGGGTAATAAAGCGTAAAATGATATTATTATTACCCTATCACATGTCCTAATTCTATTGGATAAGTGTAATTCTACCAAGAACAACCTTAGAAATAAAATATGACCATTTAGGCCCACTTGGATTAGATTAGGATATTTAATATTAATTTATTTAAAGAAGGGTTAAAATAGTTAAAATCAACGTTTAATAAGTAAATCATTTTAATATAGGGATATACAGAAGATAAATTTGACTATAAATATTCATTAAATATCTAAAAAGACATCCTACATAATGGTAGTTTATTTTTAATTTTTATACTTTATATAATTTAATTTATTTATGACACAATGATGATGCAGTAATTATATTATTAATGAAATATTGACATAATTGATTTTATAAATACCCAAATAAATGTAATTTGAGACTTTTTATGAATTCAAATAATTTTCTATGTTAATATGACATGTTAGCATTGGATTAATTAAATTTTTTGAACTAATATTTCTGTTATGATTTTCACAAAAATCAATTACCAAATAGTGTCAAAATTGACATAAAATAGTTTTTAAAACAAATATTATATTATTAATTGGTATTTTATTCCTACAAATCCAACTTAAAGTTAAATCTAAATGATAAGGTTAAAATAGATACCTAAACTTGTCTAAATTCTATTGGATGATAGTATTTTGACCCATACCCACCTTAGCTTCTAAATAAATCAATTTGGAGTTATTAATAACCGAATATGACTTTATAATAAAATAATATTTTTAGTTTTTCCATCGGTGCCCCTCTCCTCTCTTATAAAAGGGAGCCTCCTCCCTCTCTTCCTCACAACACATTGAGCCTTAATGCTTGGCCAAAACCTGCCAAATTCCATTCTCCACTTCCCTACAAACATCATAGAAGTCTTGGTCTTCTTCAAAGACTAATTTTAGTGCCCTAAGAGGAGGTCACAATAAAGCGCTTCAAAGAAGAGGTAATGTCTGTTACCGATTATTTCAACTTTATTTCTTCTTCCACTTCTTCTTCTTTAGTTATTTAATTATGAAGTAATAACATCAGTATCACTCATATACTGATATGTTATTATAAGTATAAAACAACCCTATTTCACCATCTATCCATCCTACGAAAAATGAAATCACCGCACGTGCGTACATACGGAATATCGTCTCCACGCCGTGGTGTAATCTATTTCCCAACACCACCTTACTTGGATGGGTATCATGGTGTAAACAATGACAATATATAATTGTTGTAAATTTATATTGACTCTGAAATAGTATACATACACTCCAATACAATTCCACGATCATGGGAACGATATCATCGCTCATGCGTAGGTACTGAATATCGTCTCCACGATGTGATGCAACTCGTTCAACATGATCTTCATTGAATAATGATTATATAAATGAATTAAATGAATAAATATGATATATATTACACTAATACTATTCTGTAAATAAATTATCTAAAACCTAAAAATAAGAATGAGAATTTATTCGACAAAACACGCATAAGAAGAAAAAGTAATAAACACCCGAATAACAAGTAGCAATGAAAAATTACTAATAAAAAGCTAAGAATATGAAAATTTATTATATCATAACAATAAGTATGATTCTAGAATAAGTATATGACATTATTTTAATCATTATACAGGAGGTTCGGACACTTATGGAGAAAATTGGACCTAAGGTAAGGGACAATCTCACAATCTCATTTTTATCCGAGATTGTTTACACATCAGAATTTATTGGGGAATATTTATCATCCACATCCCTGTTTCCTCAATATGTAATATTATATACATGCCCCTACAATTTTTTAAATATAATTTTTCCCATTGGTGAGTTTTTAGTAAAAGATATTAAAGGAATCTTTTGTCATTTTTAGTACGAGGTACTTTTTGACTATTCCGGCCAAAGTACGAGAAGAATGTTTTTTAACTTATATGGCCTAAATGGAATTTTAGAAAATTATTTCTATGAATCTTCCTTTACATGTTTTCATTTTTATTTTTAATCTACTTTTTTTAGTTTAAAATTATATGACATTTTAATAAAGGAAAAATGTTTTTGAAGTAGAAATGATATTTTCCTCAAGAATGGAGTTCAAGCATTTTATCAAAATTATTTTCCATCTAAGATAATATAGGGTTCTCTTTCTATCCTTATTTTTAAATTGATTTGATTATGTTATGATGGAATTATTTTTATGTTGTCCTTTTATCTTATATGGATTATGTTATGATGACATTATGTTTAAGATTCCCATTTTTATTACATGGGTTATGCAATGATGTATGATTTTTGATTTTGTGGAACACATAAGAATGGTATCATTATGAGATGGGTGGGACCTATATCTCTCTCCAATTCATTGGGTAATGATTTATATCTAATGAGATATACATGGCTGGAACGACAGGTGAATCTAGTTCAGTTAAACAGGACTGAAACGAGGAGTGAACTCAGTTCAGAAATGGACTTTGTCTGCTAAGATAGTCTTGCAAATGAGTCTTGACTACTAAGAAATAATTCTCTATGATTATGTGTGTATGCTACGATGTTTCATGTTTTATGTTACGATTATTGGGTTTACATTTCACTCTTATGTTTTATCCCATGTTATGAAATTTTGATCTCTTTTGCAGGTTATGATTTCCAAAATGTTATTTTATTATCAATATGATGTGATTGATATTTCTTTTGTTTACCCTTACTGATAATTTGAGCTCACCCATTTGTATGTTTTCTTTCCCTAGGTCAGGAAGAATTTTATTAAGTAGGATATGCCAAAAGGGACTCTAGATATGATGAAATAAATGGGAGACAATGTAGATGCATTATGAACCAGTTGTTTATGTTTTCAATTTTCCAAAGACAATATACTTATACGATCTTTTCATTGTTTTGTTATATGTTGTAATAAGTGTACTTATATTTTGAAGTATTAAAAATGTACGTAAAGTATGGGTCGTTATAGTTGGTATCAGAAGAAAGGTATAGTCAACCTTTAGAAACTAGGATGTGAAAGCCTTAGTAAGAACCCTAACGATAAGTCTAATCATAGAACACAATCTTATTGTTTTATAAATTTCCATGAATAACATATGATAATACCTTAAGTGTGAAATTTTATTCATGATTATGTGGTTTTCCTATTATAATTAGTGTTTCTCACACTATTCTTATTGGTTTTTGTCAATGGCTAGAACCCAAAGGAACCATGTTAATTCAGAATGCGACGGGCAATATAATGATTGTCCCCTTGAGCAACTAAATGTTATGGGATATGGAATGAAAAATCTTGTAGCCATGCTCACACAACTTTCTCATGCTATGAATCATGCAGGACTTCCAAACGAGCAAAGGAAGGAGCAACATTCTGTCGAATCTTTCATGAGGCAGAGCCCACCTTCATTCAGCGTTTCTTCTGATCCATTAGTGTCTGAACAATGGATTAGTACCACTGAAACGATATTTTCATTTATTTAATGTTCTTAAAATGATAAAGTCATCTTAACAGTGTATCATTTGGAAGGAGATGTTGATCAATGGTGGAATCTTATCAAGAATTCGATGGAAAGAGATGAAATTGAGTCCATGGAATGGGATGAGTTCAAGAACATATTTTTCAATAAGCACTTCCCTCATATTCTTTGAAAAAATATAGATAAGGAGTTTCTTGAACTGATGAAAAAGGATGATGAATCTGTTGGTACCTATGAAAAAAAATTTACAAGACTTGAAAGGTACGCATATGGTATTATTATCCAACCTGAGAGTAAGATCGATCGATTATTTAGTGGCTTAAAACCAAGTCTTCAAAGGGCATTAGACATAAGGGACTTCAATAGTTATGAGGAAATTGTTCGATGTGATCTCAAGGTTGAGATGGAGATTGGAGTAACCCATCCGTCATGTGGGTTTGATAAGAATAGGAAAATGTAATTCAAAGAAAAATATAAAGATAACATTGAAAAGAAGATGAGTTTTCCCTTATGCTCAATGTGTGGAAATAAACATGGATGGAGTTCTCTTAAAGGGACTAATAAATGTTTCAAATTTGGAAAGGAAGGTCATCGGGAATTTCAATGTTGCAATGATGGGAAGAAGATGTCTAGTGATGCGAACAATGAAAAGGCCACACAGAGTGCACCTCCTACACTTCAATGTATCAAGTGGAAGGAAATGGGGAATTATGCCAATAAATGCCCTAATCTAATGGTTTTTTATGATAATTGATGTCATCAAACTCTTAAGGATAAAGGCAAAGTAAAGTCACATGCAATTTCTATCAGTGATGTGGAGTACGATAACGAAGTGGTGAAAGGTACACATACCATCCACTCTAAAGTAGAAAATGTTTTATTTGAATATAGATCCACCCAATAATTTATTTCTGAATAATTTTCTATGGGTATCACCATATTACCTCAACAATTAGATGTTGAGTTAGCTGTGACAACCCCTAATGGCACAACAGTCGCATCAAAAGTTTATAATTCTTCTCCGATTGATGTTTGTGGGAAAGTGCTTCCTGAAAATCTTGTTATCCTTCATATAGTGGAATTTGATGTGATTCTTGGAATGGATTGGCTTTCTTTATATGGAGCTCACATCAATTTCCAAATAATGGAAGTCACATTTCATATTCCAGATCAATCTATGATCATCTATCGATGCAAGGATGAACATAACCTTCCAGTGGAAATTTCTTCCATCTTATGGGCCTTGATTCCACTAAATGAGGGTTATTTATCTCAAATGGTTAGATAGAAACTCAAGATTAAGAATATTCCCATTGTACGGGAGTTTGATGATGTCTTTCGAGAGGAATTTCTAGGTCTTCCACCAAATCGTCAAGTTGAGTTTTCAATAGAACTCATACCGGGTGCTATACCTATTTCATAGAAACCTTATAGAATGTCCCCAATTGAGTTACAGGAATTGAAGAAGAAACTAAATGAGAAACATGATAAGGGATTCATATGCCCTAGTGCGTCACCTTAGGGAGCACCTGTTCCGTTTGTTAAGAATAAAGATGGATCAATGAGACTCTGCATTGATTATCGAGAACTTAACAATATCACTATCAAGAACAAATATCCTCCCCCACGCATTGATGACTTATTTGACCAACTATGTGGAGCTCAATACTTTTCCTAGATTGATCTTCGTTCAGGGTATCATAAATTAAGGGTCAAAAGGGAGGATATACCAAATACGGCTTTCCGTACAAGGTATGGACACTATGAATTTATAGTTATTCCATTTGGACTTACTAATGCCCCTACCATCTTCATGGATCTAATGAATATAGTCTTTAGAGACTGTCTTGATCTGTTATTTAATACTTCAAAATTAAAGTACACTTATTACAATATATAACAAAACCATTAAAGGACCGTATAGTTATAATGTCTTTAGAAAATGGGAAACATAAACACCTGGAACATAAAGAATCTACATTTTCTCCCATTTATTTCATTATATCTAGAGTCACTTTTGGAATTTCCTATGTAATAACCTTCTTCCTGACTTGGGGAAAGAACAAATATAAAAGGGGGAGATCAAATGATTAGTAAGGGTAAACAAAAGAAATATCAATCACATCATATTAATAAGAACATAACATTTTGGAAATCCTAACCTGCAAAAGAGATCAAAATTTCATAACATGGTATATATCATAGTAGTAAAATGTAATCCCAGTAATCATAACATATAACATGAAACATTGTGGAATACACACATAATCATAGAGAATCATTTCATAGTAGTCAAGACTCATCGCCAAGACTATCTTAGTGGACAAAGTCCATTTCTAAACCGAGTTCACTCCTCGTTTCGGTCTTGTTTAACTGAACCGGATTAACTTGTCGTTTCATCCACGTCTATCTCATGAGATATAAATCTTTACCCAATGCATTGGAGGGATATATAGGTCCCACCCATCTCATAATGATACCATTCTTATGAATGCCACAAAATCGAAAATCATACATCATTGTGTAACCCATGTAATAAAAATGGGAATCTTAAACATCATGCCATCATAACATAATCCATATAAGATAAAAGGACATAATAAAAATAATTCCATCATAATATAATCAAATCAATGTACAAATAGGAATAGAAACAGACCCCTATATTATCTTAGATGGAAAATAATTTTGATAAAATGCTTGAAATCCATTCCTGAGGAAAATATCCTTTCTACTTCAAAAACATTTTTTCGTTATTAAAATGTCATAAAATTTTAAACTAAAAGAAGTAGATTAAAAATAAACATGAAAACATGTAAAGGAAGCTTCATGGAAATAATGTTCTAAAATTCCATTCAGGCCGTATAAGTTTTAAAAAAACATTCTTCTCGTACTTTGGCCAGAAAAGTCAAAAAGTACCTCGTACTAAAAACGTCAAAAGATTCCTTTCTTATCATTTAATAAAAACTCACCAATGGTTTAAATTGGATTTAGACAGTTTTAGGTGGATGGAAATAATATTACATATTAAGGAAACATGGATGTCAATGATAAATATTCCTCAGTAAATTCTGAAGTATAAACAATCTCGGATTAAAATGAGATTTTGAGATTTTCCCTTACCTTAGGTCGGATTTTCTTTGTAAGTGTCCGAAACTCCTATATAATGATTTAAATAATGTCATTGAATTATTCCTGAATCATACTCCTTGTTATGATATCATATATGGTCATATTCTTAGCTTCTTATTAGTAATATTTCATTGCTACATGTTATTCTAGTGGTTATTACTTTTTGTTCTTATGCGTGTTTTGTCGAATAAATTCTCATTATTATTTTTAGGTTATAGATACCTCATTTACAGAATTGTATTATTGTAATATATATAATATTTATTCATTCAATTCATTTATATAATCATTATGCAATGAAGATCATGTAGAACGAGTCACATCACATCATGGGGACGATATTCCGTACATACGCACGAGCGATGATATCATTCCCATGATCGTGGAATTGTATTGGAGTGTATGTATACTATTTCAGAATCAATATAAATTTACAATAATCAAATATAGTCATTATTTACACCATTATAGCCATCCAATTAAGGTGGTGGTGTAAAATAGATTACACCGTAGTGTGGAGACGGTATTCCGTGCGTACGCACAGGCAGTGATTTTCTATTCTGTAGGATGGATAGACGGTGAAATAGGGATTTTTCATACTTATAATAAAATATCAGTATATTAGTGATACTTATTTTATTACTTCATAATTAAATAACTAAATAAGAAGAAGTGGAAGAAGAAATAAAGTTTAAAGAATCGGTAACAGACATTACCTCTTCATTGAAGCGCCTCTTTGAGACCTCCTCTTAGGGCACTAAAATTGGTCTTTGAAGAAGTCCATGACCTCTAGGATTTTCCTGTGGAAGTGGATAAGAGAATTTGGCAAGGGTTGGCTGAGATTAAAGGCTCAAAGTAGTGTGAGGAAGAGAGGGAGGAGGTTCCCTTTTATAAGGGAGGAGAGGGGCACCTTTGGAAAAACTAAAAACATTATTTTATTATAAAGTCATATTCGTTTTTTAATAGCTCAAAATTTATTTATTTCGAATCTAAGGTGGGTCTGGGTCTAAATCCTCTCATAAAATAGAATTTAGACAAGTTTAGGTATCTATTTTAATCTTATCATTTAAATTTAACTTTAAGTTAGATAATTTAACTTTTACCGTGTCTTCTTGTTTTCTTACACTATATGGTTAATAAAATTACTATAACAATCCAAACGAAACCCAAGTTGTTTATTATTAATATATATAACCTTATCTATGTAATTTTTCCGGACGTTATATTTTTAGGATTAAAAGAACAATTAATAATATAATATTATTTTTAAAAACTATTTTATGTCATTTTTGACACTATTTGGTAATTGATTTTTGTGAAAATCATAACAGAACGATTAGTTCGAAAACAGTAAATTAAATCAATACTAACATGTCATATTAACATAGAAAATTATTTTAATTCATAAAAAGCTTCAAATTATATCAATTTGGATATTTATAACATCAGTTATGTCAATATTTCATTAATAATACAATTAATGCATCATCATTGTGTCATAAATAAATTAAATTATATAAAGTCTAAAAATTACAAATAAAATACCATTATGTATGAAATATTTTTAGATTTCTAATTAATATATATAGTAGAATTTATCTTATGTATAACCCTACATTAAAATGATTTACTTATTAAACATTGATTTTAACTATTTTAGATCTTCTTTAAATAAATTAATATTAAATGTCCTAATCTAATACAAGTGGGCCTAAATGGTCAAATTTTATTCCTAATATTGTTTTTCCTCGAATTAAACTTATCCAATAGAATTATTACATGTGTTAGGGAAATAATAATATCATTTTTACCCTTAATTAACCAATTTACTTTTAACCGTGGTAAAAAAAGTAAAAAGATACTATTCACCAAAAATTATTTTCATCTCATTGAACAAAATTTTGTCCTTGATATTAACCATGTCTCTCGGATTTTCAAAATTCCACTCACAGAAGCGGTAAAATTCAGTTTTATGTGAATTTGCAAATTCTCTTATGAGGTGGGTAAAAGACGGTGAAAAGTTCAATTAAATTTTTATATATCTAAAATTATTATAAAATGACATCAATGAATTGAATTGAACATATATAGGTATTATGTATCAATTTTGACCAAAAATAAATTTAAATAAAATAAATAATTATTTAAATAAAAAGTCTGTTTTTAAATAGTAACCCTGTGTTTTCACTTTTCATAAAAAATTAGAATTTTTCAGAAAAATACCAAAATTTCATGCTAGGCTAATTTCGATACTCCGAATCAAAAAATGATGTCCACTTTGAAAGATAAAATTTATAAAATTTCAAAAAGTTGGTATTACTATTCATAACGGCTAGTTTTAATAATATTTTAATAGCCTATCGTTGTCTAGTGAAACTCGGTATTGCGTACAACGCAAGCCATCGAGGAAGGCCATGGTTGCGTGTAAAGCAAGAAAACCCAGTTTTTTGTGTAGTGAAAGATTCCTTTGATGATTTATATAAAATAAAAACAAAATATTTCTCATAAAAGTCTTGGGTGTTACAGAATTTATCTGGATGGAACACATATATAGGTTTTTATTTTCCTAGTTGTAAAATTGATTTTGAGCCTGAATGGGTACCTTAAAGTAGAAAATGGTTCTTCTTTTGTCCAAGAGTATTGCTCGATGCATCTCATAGATTTTTGATGAAGTAGTAAAAATTCAATTATTTCATTGATTGAATACCACCTAAAATGTTGTTAAATGGTTTGGAAATATTGTAATAACTTGAAAATGTTGAAATAGAATTGAGGATGAGAATCATTTGATTGATAGTGGGAAAAAAATTCCATGTGCTTTGTCATGTAAAATCGAAATGAAAAAATCAAAGAAAAAATGTATGTTCTTCAAACATACATATTGGGAATTTAATTTGTTGTGAAATAATCTTGATGTGATGAATATTGATAATAATTTTTGTGAAATATTGATCTTCACATTGCTTAATGAGCTTTGAAATTCTAATGACTATCTCAATTCTCATAAAGACATACAATCAATGAACATAAATCATCATCTATTTCCAGATGAAATAGAATGTATGCGCTGTCAAAATTTTCAATGAAAATTTGTGATAAAGATATATTACTTCTAATTTTAATACCTGTGAAGGTATCTTATGGTTATTCAAGAAACATATCAAGATTTGTTGAATTACAAGATCCTAAGTTACATGGATTGAAAATACACTATTCACATATTTTGAGTATTGTCGTCTCATCATGAAGATAGAGCATCAAGCTCCCCCATTTACATGATGCTGCCTGAAGGACACTCACATAAAGGATCACCATAAGTTTGGCTAGAGTCACTACCAATCTGAAGACTCTCACCATAGCCTCCAGCCAATCCTCAGCAGTCTGCGGTCAGTGTCTCCCCTAAACCTTGGTGGCCTCTAGCATTTGAACTTGAGCAACGCCCTCAGGTAGCGTGAACTCTCAGTAGATAGGGAGGGTGGCATCAGTGGCATAACGATAAAGTGGCACCACCGGTGCCTCCACTGGAAAATGGTCCTGCTCTGAGGGCTCATCTCTTAGTGGGATATCTATTCTTACTACTCTCAGAACCCTAGAAGGCTGTCGGTGTGGAGGCATCCTGAAAATAAATAGGTGTGCCATGATCAAAAACATATACAGATTGAGATGACTAAAATAATTCACAAATAAGACTCTTTAAAACACACATGCAATCAGTGTTTTCATGCACTGAGTCAGAAACCAATGTTAGGGTCCTGGTGTATGGATATGTCATCCACTGAACCAACACTAGATTCCATAAACTGATAACCACACTCAATACACTTAACACTGTTTCCGTTAAAAGGAATGATCAGAGTCATATGTTTTGTGGTAGAACCGACTCCATTGATACCAATTTTTCACGACCCATTTCTCAGGGCCCGTGTCGTGACTACCCCAAGATCTCCTTACATAAGCCAGGGGCTGGCGACTAGCACCAAAGGCATAATTCCCTATAACTAGGAAGGTATTTCCTTTATAACCTGTAAACACACACAAAAAAGTACAAGCTGGATGAAAAATACTAAGTCAAACTGTATAACAAAAGAGTGCTGAAAATTAAAAGGGTCCAGAAATTAAATCCCAATTGTAATGTACAAGAAACTAAAATAACACTTACTGGAAAAAGTGAAAACATCTCTTGGATCGTCCAACATGAAATCCTACCTAAAGGGTAGGTACAGATAGCCTCCACAGCATGCCACATTTGTTCGTGTCCTCCGTGTACTGTTACGTCGTGTGGTCCACCTCTGGTTACCATCCAGTCCTAGCACACTCAGCCTCGGTCAGCGTTTTCCAACGTTTTCATCCAACACAATGAGGTGTGGGCATAAACCATGCATGGGTGAGTATAATGATACTCAGTAGGGACCCCGAGACACTCAAGGTCTCACAAAATCCATCAAGGATAAACCACAAGGTATGAAATCAACAGTTAACCCCAAATAGGAATATGCCCATACATATACCTAATTTATCATGTAATCCATCTCAATCATGAGGTCGACAAAAAATTAACTAACTCAGCTCACACAGGTATAAATCTTTTGTATGTAGTTAGAGATGATTAGATGTAGTCGCTAAATCATCTCTTCTTTTGAACACATGTTGGATCCTGGTGAAGAAATCGGAGCTGTCGAACCCACACATGATCTGGTAATAATAGTCAGAGCTGTCAAAACGACATAGGATCTAGGAATAGTAGTAAGTGCTATCAAATAAACACTGGATCTAGGAATAGTAGTTAGAGCTATCAAACCCACACATGATGAAGTAACAGTAGTCATAGCAAACGAACCCAAACAGGATCTAGAAACAGTAGTCAGAGCAGCCAGCCACAGGGTTTCCGCACAAGCACATTTGATTCCGGGAGGGTCCACACGTAAAACCAAGTGTCTATAGAAAAATTCCATGAATTCCCAAAAATAAATAACCAGAAGGTCCGCCCGGTCATAGGGGTCTCAAAGCAACAGACTGCGCGTGAATCGGATGCCCGGTCTGAGAGTTATTAAACTTTTAGTGCCGATGGCTTGATTGGATTCGTGCACGATCCAACTAGCCTGTAACTCAAATATACCCAAAAATATAGTGGGTTATACTTTAAGGGACCATCCAAATCAATTATTTCCAGGTCCGCTGACGATTCGTCAAATGGATGTCTGGTACCAAAGATATGGTCGAACGAGCGTAAATGGGTTGAATTGGGTCCGGGTCTGGTTGGACTCGGTCTAGGTCGACTCAGCCTGACCTGTTGGGTCTGGCCCATCCCAGTAGGCTATGAAAGTCATGAGCATCACGATGGAGTGGACCGGTAGTGAGGGCGGAGACCAGCCGCGTGTCAGTGTATGGCTGGTTCGGCCCTGGGGTGACGCGATGGGTGCGGAATGCTGGCTCGGCCAGGCGCGCGGGGTGCGTGGCTCACCAGATCATCCTAGATGGCCGAGGCTCGTTCTTCCAATGTTGAGAGGGGCACGGCTCAGCCTGGGATGCTGGTGGGGGGGGGGGCAGGTGCCCAGTGGGTGGCCGGGAGGCGGGAGACCGACGGGCGCATGGGAGGTCGGCGGTGGCAAGAGGCAGGGAGGCCGACGGGCAGCCGAGTGACTGGCGGTCACACGGGAGGCCAGCGGAAACCATGAGATGGTTCAACTGAAGGTATGTGAAGGTGGAATGGGTTGCAGAGTTCTCTTGTAGCGCGGTTTTTGCATGTCACCTCCGTCTCCTCGTCGTTTCGTCTCCATGCAGATGTACATCACAAAGAGATCAGCAGAGGGAGTTGGGCCATGTTTGTTTGGCCCGCACCCACTCTGTTTAGGATGATAGCAATCATTCCATCAAGAAAAGAGAATTATGAACTTGAAATTCTATTGCCTCCACAATTATTCTTTTCTAAATAGCAAAATAAAAATCAAGGAAATCATTAACATGCAAGTAAACCCCATACCTTTTTCTAAGTTTGTCGACATTGACCCAGGGAAGAAGACAGATCAATGGGAAAAGACAAACATTGGTGTCGTCATAATTTTCCTCTATTGTCGATTTGTGCATCGTCTGGTCATAGTCAAAGACGTCCTACATCGGTGCAGGTTCCAAAGAAGGATGTCGAAGTCAATACTCAATGTCGTTCTTCGTTAAAAGAAATTGTTCTTCGTGGAGGAAGCGTAATCCTCCAAGTGTTGGGTTTCACATCACATTATCAGTGCTTCGTCACTTGTTGAAGCCATCCCAAATCCTCCTCCCAAGCTTCCTATATATAGGAGAGGGAGGGTGGTAGGTAAAAATCATTGGAATTTATGACGGTTCATTTATTATAAACCTTCCTAAATTCCAACGATGCAGTTATTTGATTTTAAAAGGTGCAAGCTAATTAAAATATGTGGCCGCAATTTAAGAGGTGCATAGGCTATAATTTTTGGAAGGATACCAAGAGGACCCCCCCCCCCCACATTAACTAGGTACTTGAGAGGTTTCTCCCAATTGAATGTAATGATTTAAGGAAGTTTAAAAACCCCGGTGGTCCCCACCACTATTTCCTCTAATGGGATGTTATTGTAGGGTGATCCCCACCGCCATAACCTCTCATGGGAGGTTATGGTGTGGTGGTCCCCACTTATAACATCTGTGTGGAGGTATAGCTCTGACAGACCCCACCCGAAAAATCCACATGGAAGCTCAAAATAATATAAAGTGGATATCATTTTATTTTATTATTTTCTATGAAAAACCCAAAAACTGTCTTTCATTCTTGACCAGCTGTCATCGAGGTTAAATTCTTCTTAACCGAAAACTAGTGCCGTGAGTTCAACAGTGCCCTCAGATTTTAATTCTGAGCACTGGTTCAAATGTTATCAATTCTCTCATGAACATTTACTGAATGCACCCAAAAAAACTTCCGAAAATCATTTCAGGAACTCCAGACCTCGGATTCACGTGCCGTAAATTTTCGTGGACTCATTAAATTCCTATTTAATTAAAAAAAACATCGAAATTCCGAGTCTTTACAGAATATTTGACCAATAAAATTTAATATAATCAAAAATATAAATCTAACTTATTTTTCAATCATGATATTAAAAATATTATTCTTGAAAGAGGGGATGAAGTAAATGATGTAATGATGGAGTCAGAAACTGACATGATTGAAAGAGAAAATTATTGTATGTGCAGTTATCCATTCATTTATCAACCACTTATGTCCTTTGTGATGACATTCATTATCATTGGTATGCATATTTTTTTGTTAATATTGTACATCTATAATCATTTCTATTTTTCTCACATGTATTTTTTTTAAATATATGTTTTCAAAAAAATTATTCAATTAAATGATAGGAATTCCGAGGAGGAAGAGTTATAGTCATTCTAGTCGACTCTCAGTCGACATTACATCAACCACAATGACAGATGATGATCCATATGTATCCCTACATAGAAAATCTAAGTCAAAATCCTCTTGAACTCTACACTTTCTCTCAAAAAATACATTAGTGTCCCATCAATAGTTCAGTCGTTGATTTCCAGTTTAGCAGCCTCAGTAGTGAGGGATGGGGAGCCACATCTTTTTCTTCATGATGATATTGGTGGGTGACTGTTATATGTACAAATTTCAATATGAATAAATTTAGTTCAATTTTTTATACTACTGATTACTTTTTCTTAAAATATGGAATCAATTTTATTGTTGATATAAATATGAAAATTTCAGATGTATGGAATCTGATGGGAAAGAAGGTAGTTTCACAATTTCATTCATATTGGGTCCGTACGGATTACGTCACATGATTACTTGGCCAAATTCTAGGCTAACTAGTGGAAGTTTCTGATTCCCTTCCCATTATATTTATTGATCAGAGGAATATTCCTTCATCTTGGAAAAATGAAGATTTTGATTCACAGATAAATATAATTTTACTACATTATAGTGTAATTCATTTCAATATTTTTAAAATCAAATATTTTCATAATCAATCTCCTTTTATAAATGTTCTCTCACTTTACTATTGCGGATATACTAGAATGAAAGTGGACATTGAAAAACATGGGACTGAAATTGAAATATTATAATTGGAGATTATTTACTGAATTCAATGATACTTCATTTTTCTCCCAACAAATGAATGATAAGGTACACAATGGGGTACCAATACCACTATAGAAATTTTTCATTGATAGGCATCATGATGAGAAGAATATGGTATTTATAAATATATTATTACATTTATATCATTTCAAATTTATAAATTTACATGAAAAAATAATAAATTGCATATATTACTATTAAATTACATATTATTTATTTTAGGTTTATTCAAGGAATAATTCATTTAGATGGGATAATCAAATCATCCCTCACACGTTGGGGTCAAAGAGTTTTTTTTAAAAGTTGATCGAATTTGGTAATATTTTAATTAGATTAAATATTTATTACACAATGTTATCTTTTTAATATATTAAATTCTTGATCAATGTTAATTTGATGTGGTCCTAGTGTATTGGCCACCTAGAATCCTAAAAGGAAGTTTAGTTGAATGTTCATTAAAAATATGATGGAATTTTTGTTAATGATCTACCAAAGAAGCTGCAGTATAAATTAATTAGTCATTTTAATAATTTATAACGATCTATCACTCTATTAATATATATTTAATTTAATATGAATGGTATTTGATTTATAATTTAAAATTAAAGAACTATGGGATTTCAATCCCACAAAGTCCAACTCAGTCTACCAGGATTACCAAGTTGGTAATGTCATTGGGAAGGTGAATCCTAGTTGAGTGTGTTGGATGTGTTTGGGACAATTTCTATCTTAGGTATTTGGAATGAAAATAGGGATTTCAAGTGCATCTACTTCTGGTTTCAATATCCCCATGCCCCAATATTCTTAGAGAAATATTGATTCTGTGAAAAAAATTGAGAAATAGGTGGTTGATATATCTATTTTTAAGAAAGTGTTTCATGATTTATATTAAAAGTCAACGATATCTTCCCCTAATGATTTTTCATCATTGATTGGTGGGAAGAATTTATACCACACAACATCGAAATCATTTATCACACTAATAATTTTTGATTTTATGTTTAAATATAAATATACAACATTTTTTAACATTCAATATAATTTTCTTATAGGAGTTGGTAGTAGGAAGTAGTTGTGGAGATGGAGAGGGTGACAAGAAGAGTAAATCATTGGGCAATGATTTGCAGAGTTGGTATGTTCATGTATCAATACATCCAATGTGGGTATTTTTTATCTATTTCTTATATTTAAAATGGGATTGGAATAACCGGTGCCTTATGTATATGTTGTATAACAATGTGTCTATATGTTGTTTTTAAACTGGATATAGATATTAAAATTTTATTATTTTCATATGTAATATTTAGTTTCATGATTTTCATTTACATATATGTTGATCTGACTAAAATATTATACTATTTCCCACTTGTTTTTCACGGTTCCTTACTAAGTATGTTAATACTCACACCTTCATGGGATTTGCATTCATGATTTTTTTTCTTATACATACAACTGGTAGATTTTTTATTTAGTGGACCTATATCCATCAAAACAATATGTTAGCGGAGGCACTAACCATGCTTGGTGGTCAGACATAGGGATCTTGACATGGGAACTCTTCTTATTCTCAATTTCAGGTGTTTCTCGATTAGTGCCTAATTTTATTCTTCTTGGTTAGGAATATATTTTACCCTTTTCCTTTATTGGATATTTATCTATCTCATTTTGAGTTATTTCTTAGAAGTTATTACATTTATTTTTTACACTAATAGGTTTTATTTTGATATACCTATGCACTATTTCATGGAGTTGAGGGTGTGTCGGTGTGTGTGTGTTCACATACAATAGGATAAATTCTCCCACATTAGTGATATTATTACCTTGTGCATGTCGTTAGACCCTTGACTATTGGGGGTGAACATGTGGTGTCAATCCCATCTTACTGGTGTCCCATATAGGGTCCTTGTAAGTAAATTCATGAGACAAAACCCAATGGTTTTCTCAAAGTCCATAATCTATATCTAACCCTATCCATTATAGTTAAGTATATACCCTTTTTCAAAATCTCACATCACGACCTAGTCCTACAAATGAAGGATCATTCTACATTATATAACACCAAACTAAGGTCCAATATCATTTTCACATACAATGATATCTCAATAATATACCATATAGGATCACCCCAATCTATCATGACCACTATTTAACTAGTATAGTCTTATTTTCACCTTCTGGGTTAGAGATCAATCATGATGTGTCTGATGATCTCCCTTTTGAGAGATTTTTGGGCTCTATTTGTTCATGGAGACTATTTTTTAGCTTTGTCTTGTTGGGAATGGGTAGGTATTTGGGAAGTAATATGTAAAATTTGTATTCTTTTCAGACTAGGCATAATGAAGAATCTCTATTGTTTTTTGACCTCATCAAAGGGTTGGATCAATTATGAATATCCTAGGATTTCATAATGTATTTACCCATTGTATAAATCCAATTCAGTTTTAATCCTAACATGTGGATGTTTAGATAATTTATGGATATATATGGTGATTTCTCTTTTTTCTAATAATTGATTATTGGTTTTGAATCGTTAATGATTTTTTATTAAATCGTTATCCATGATGGATGGTTTCATATTGAGAATTATTTCTTTATTGTTAAATTAATTTATTTTGTTTGTAATTTAAATTGATTTAGCTTTAACATCTGATGCCTGATTTTAATGAAAGTATTTTGATTCTTTATAGCTTATTTTAAATGTATTGAATTAATTTTTCCTTGGAAATGTATTGTGTAAATATTTAAAAAATAAACAAACATTTATTGAGAAATGTAGTGATAAATGTAACGATTCTTTCAATGTATTAAAAAAATGTATTGATTCATTCAATGAATTGAAAAATTTATAATTGATTCATTCGATTTGTTTATTCATTCATTTTATTTATTTATTATTTATTATTTTAAAATGTTCTGTCTTTTTTCTTTCTGTCAATGTATTGAAAATGGGTTATTTCTTTCAATGTGTTTTTTCTTTTGTCAATGTGTTGGTTCTATATGTTTTGGTGAGAATCAATAAACATTGATTATTTATTTTAAACATCTGTTTTTTTACTTGTATGTTGAAGACATTTTTCTTGATTTGGTAAAATTTTAAATTTTACTATTGTGTTGTTATGTCTATAGGTTCTCGTGTAGAGGAACCTGCTGCATATCTTTTTTGTAATTCATGATATGGTGACGGTTTAAACAGATGCTCAATATTGTTTTTTACATGGTGGTTTAACCCACAACTATATCATGGTATTATTTAAGGAGGAGGTTTATATCTGTTATAAATATTTTAAAAAAATTAATTATTGGAGGATTTAACCATTTTAGTGATTGTTTTTTGGAAAAAAGTTCTGAATTTATTGGAGGTTAATAACCGCCTCTAGGTCATAGTTATTTATTTAGAAAAAATTATTGCTAAAACTAAATAAACTGATGAACAATACAAGTTCTATTATAATTTCTAGAAACCACTACAAAATGAAATTAAATTCTTCATGTGTAATGAAATCACAAATTTTTGTGGTGGTTTAAACTGATGCAAAATGTTTATTTTTTCGCAATGAAAGAGGAATATCCCATAGCGTTTGTAGCATCCCTTTTATGAGTATCCCAAAATTTTTGAAAACTATTATCCATAGATGTTATGAATCCACTAAAATCTTGAAATCTAACAACACAAACCCACAAATATAGAGCCCTATCACTTTTACAAAAAAGAAGAAGTACATATTCAGATTTACAATTGACATGAAACATGCATTTCAATGAAAGTGGAACACTAATTTATACCAGATTTTCTTCTAATGGAATATGAAAATGTATTATTCTCTAAATAAGAAAAATAAAATTGTACATAAATTTTTACACCATATTATACTACTCATATTATCCATGTATGAATCCGTATGAATAATAGCACAAAAAAGGAAAATGAAAATTAAAAATATATATACATGATAGATTCCAACACCTTATAAAAAAATTATGTATCATTTCCATAAATTTTGAAAATAATCCCAGATCATTTTCTATATTATGAAAATGTTACATTTTTTAAACTATATTTATATGTAAATATCAATCTTCCACACAATGTTTTTAACATAAAAACCTCATTCAACATTCATCACTTTTATTTCTATGATTCTACATTGATCATTGGATCATAATATCAAATAGTAATCACTACTAGTATTTATAGTATCCTTTTTAGCATATCATTGGGTAAGGAAAATGGGAATGTGAAGCAATTCAAATTTCATTTTCATCATTGACATAGAGGTGATTATAACATATCTGATATACTTTTGAGATACTCATAAAATGGTAGAAAGACCAAAATTGAAATGATAATTCTAATAGAATGGATTTTCCTTCCCAAGAATTTTGTAATATGACTTTATATTTGTTGTTAAAATGATACTTTACACATTTCATTTATCAACATTATCATTATTATATCGTCATTTTTTAGTCCTTCATGGGAAGAAATAACATCATAAATTTTACTAGATCAACAAAGATTTGTATAGTGTAACCCTTTATGACACATCTCCATGAGAAATAAATCAAATCATTCTTTCCTTTTAGCCTCATCACTAAATCCTTTTTTAGTTTCAACCAACTCAAACTAACACCTAATGAATTAAATTTTTGGAAAAGTTATTACGAAATTTATAGACATTTAGGGAATGATAATATATCATTTATAATAATTTATCAATTATAGAAATTATGGTGTGATTTAATTTAAGAGATATAGGTTCAATTAAAATATCAGACATATTGAATTGAACTTGGAATGCATCTATAAATTCAAGTGTATTTTAATGTGTGTGGAATTATTTCCCTTCATATTGGGGTTTTTTATAAATATATTATTTTCTATTTCTCTCTTATGGAAAAACCACAATCAAAACATTCATATAATTTTCATTGGGTGGAGGAACCATATGCTGGGGAGGATCATCAACTCTATATACTCAATCAAGAGTGAAACATATATATATAGTGGGTTCAAAATTATTTGGATGATGGGAGGGTAAAATCATTAAAAACATTATTGTAATTTAATATTTATAATTATAATATATATATATATATAACAAAAATATTTTAAATATTATTTGAAATTTATTTTATAGAAATTAATTTCAATGTATTATGATGATGATATTTTAAATTCCAAATATATCTCAATGGTCATATCATGTACAAGATCACATATATAATTGGTAATCACCTCAACTTGATGTAGAAAACCATTATGACATTATGTACTCTATCCAACAACCTCTATTTTTTTATTATTTCCAATAAATAGACATTGATTTTATCCTAGAAGTACAGATTAAATATATATGCAAAAAACATGTAAAAATTATTTTATTTTAAATTGTTATTACCAGGGAAAATTAAATTGTTGTGGATTCAATTTTGTGGATGGTATGTAAACCATCACATTATTCAACTTCACGAAACACTATTTGTTGACTATAACTATATCTCTATTAGAAAACAATATCTAATTAAAAATATTCACTTGAAAAGTCAAATTTTCTTACTCGTATATTAGTTCAGTTATACTGAAGTATGACATATTCACATAAATTGGATTTCAATATTTGGAATAGAATACATGCATCAATGGATCTATAAGACTAACTAAACTATTTAGCATCAATCTATGTCCATCATATACCTTCAAATATAATATATATCCATTAATTAACAAAACCATTATAATATATAACATTTCCTTTTGGCCCCTAGTTATCAAATGAAGTTGTTCAAAAATACAATTGGGATTTTCATATAACTCCTTGTAATTATTATTTTGAACCATATTTTAAACTATTGATTAAGGGTAATTGATATCAATAATTCATTCCTTAATGATTCAAATATATAAGAATTTCTCAATTAGATCTATCATTTATAGAAAACTCTAATCAATTTTTTAAAAATGTAATGGTGACTCTTGGCATTCTATATAATGGTTATTATGACAACACCACTTCCAAAAAAAATTTATCCCATATGGAATCCACTATGATAATATTTTCAAAGATCAATTCTATCATCTTATAAGCGGTAATCAGTATAGAATTAAACTATTTCATCAACAATAAATCACCCTTCAATATAACCTTCTAACAAATATCCACTCATGAGGTTCCCCTACAAAATGTTCATATATCATCCAGTTTTGTACATCAATATAAAATGTTCATGACAACATAGATTAATTTATATAACCTAGTGAACCATTTGGTAGACAATTATGTCTATGAATTATTGGTGGAAGAATAACTCCACTTATCATAATATAATATAAACTACCTAATTATTGATTGGAAACTTCATAGGGTCTATTACTTTAATAAATATGGATTCTAAATTGAAAATATGTTTACTTAATATATGTTGTCCATTTATAGGAAAAATGAAATGTATTTATATAAGAATTTATTATTCATCAAAAAATGAAAATCATGTTATTATAGTCCAAGTAACATGAAATTATTCATTTCAATGACATTATTGATATTTGTGGGATACCCCACTAGATATTTTACACATTAAGGAAATTTCATAATTGAAATTGTTCTTATCAAGATATATTGTATGTTGGTAGTGGAATAATAGTTTTCTTTTCGCCCTTAACTGGTACCAGAAAATCCCTTGTCCTCACATTAGTCATGTCAAACATTTCCTTAATTCCATATTTTATTATCTCTAGTATATTTTTTATGTGACAATAACAATATCACTTATATATTTTTATATAATCATGACATCAATAAAATATCTGACATATAAATAATTTCAGTATGCTATTTCAATGAAATTAATCTATTATTATGAACCATATTTTGTATGGTTTTTAAAAAATGGATTTCCAAAATTAGATTCATTATCTTTTACTTTCTTGATAAGTTTATCACTTGTTAATTAGAAAGATGTTGTACATTAATTTTTCATTGAATTATATCATCCAAAATGAGAATTTATATATTCAGTCTAAAAATTTACAATGTCCCAAACACATTGTTTTCAAAAAATGTTTTAGCCTAACTGATTGTCTACCATCATCAGAAATAGGAATCCGAAACATTCTTTTATGGTTATATTCTAAAAATAAATAAGAAGGAAAGTAAATTATAAACTGATAATACATGGTTCTCAATATGAAAATTTCAATTACATGAGCCTCCTAAAATGTAACACTTGTATCCCACATCATATTTTGATCATCAATCAATGAATACAAATGGAAATAAAAATTATAACCAGGTTTTTTTGTATCTAGATATTAAAAGAGGAAACATTATTTATTTTTAAGTCATGCATGACCATGGTGGAATGAAATATATTACAAACATAACTAGCCATGTAATGCGAGTACTATGATGCACATTAATGGGACATATTCCATCGGTAGATAACATAATCCAAAGGCTTCTTGTCTGGTTTCCAAATTCTGGATAGTCAATATCAATTTCCATCCACTACAGATAGTTCATTGGGTGTCGTATTTTTTCATATTCAATTTTTGTATTTCCATGACATGAAAAATTTCTTGTAGATTCCCAACATCCATAGTGAAGCATAATCATTGGGATGATAGAAAAATACTATACTCATTTTTATGTATGTGATTTGTTTTTCTTGCCTCGATCTATGCATAACAAAACAGATGTTACAAGTGATTCATGTCCCTTTCCAAAAAAACTACAATTAGTTACACTTGCATGTATTTTATCAAAGATCATTCCCATTGAAAACAATATTTTTTAAGAGATATATTTATTACAAGGATGATAATTTTCTTCTTCAAACATATCATTTAGGAAACCATGTAAATCTATAAATTTGGGGTCACTCATTAGTCTACCACCTTTAAAATTATATGACCTTAATACACCTAACAATGTTGTATATTTAGAACAACTAGTATACAATAGTGTATTTTCATTGACATATAACTTCTAAAAAAAATTACAGTCATGAAGGTCATCTCGAATTTTCATTTTCTTTTCTTCAATATGATCTCCTTCATCATTTATACTACCATTCATATCAACTAATCCATAAAGCACAATATTATACATGTCAGTGTGTACATTAATTTATTCATAATGTTTGGTCCAAAATATATAGATTTGATCTATTTTTTAATAAATCAAATAATCTAACAACACTTATCTTTGAATTCATCTTGAACAAAAAAAAACTGAAACATTCATAAATGAATATAGAAGAGTCATATTCATGCTCTATTGGAATCTTGATGTGAATTTTGACGCCATAATCATACACCTTTTTCATATGATTAGCGTCCACCCAGATTTTATTCATATTTATAAAATTATGATCAATAATATTTTTTTTGGAAAAATATAAATAAACACATCAGATATTATTAATGAAAGTATTAAGTTATAGATACTTTGAAGAAATTTGATAATTTTCCTTATAAAGAAATATATTCTCACTTCAGATGCTCAATAAAAAAATATAAAATTTAGTAATGTATAGATGTTTTATATAACGACCCATACTTTACATACATTGTTAATACTTCAAAATTGAAGCACACTTATTACAACATATGACAAAACCACAAAGGACAGTATAGGTATAGTGTCTTTAGAAACTGGGAAACATAAACAAATGGTTCATAAATCTTCTACAGTGTCTCCCATTTATTTCATCATATCTAGAGTACCTTTTAGCATATTCTACTTAATATCCAACTTCCTGACCTGGGGAAAAGAAAACATAAAAGGGTGACCTCAAATGCTCAGCAAGGGCAATAAAGGAAATAAAAATCATATCATATCTTTTTGAAAATCATAACCTGCAAAAGAGATCATAAAATCTTAATAAATCATAGAAGTGAAAATGAGATCCCCATAATCATAACATTAAACTTGAAACTTTGTGGCATGCACACATAATCATGGAAAATCATTTCTTGTTAGTCATGACTCATTGCCAAGACTATCTTAGTGGACAAAGTCCCTTTCTGAATCGAGTAACCCTCGTTTCAGTCCTGTTTCACTGAACCGGTATAACCTACCATTCCAGCCCTGTCTATCTCATGAGATATAAAATCTTTACCCAATGCATTGGAGGGAGATATAGGTCCCACCCATCTTATAATGAATCCTTTCTTATGTGTGCCACATAATCATAAATCATAAAACATCGCATAACACATGTAACAAAAATGGGATTCTTGAAACATCATGACATCATAAAACAAATCATATAAGGTAAATGACTTCATAAAAATAATTCCCTCATAACATAATCAACTTAATTTAATTAAAGGGATAAAAACAGAACCCTTTATTATCTTAGATGGAAAATAATTTTGATAAAACACTTGAATTGAATTCTTGAGGAAAATATCCATTCTTCTTCAAAACACTTTTCTTTTCTTAACATGTCATACAATTATAAACTAAAAGAAGTTGATTAAAAATAAACTTGAGAACTTGTAAAGGAAGCTTCTTTGAAATAATGTTTTAAAAATCCATTCATGCCGTATAAGTTAAAAAAACATTCTTCGTACTTTTGTCGGAAAAGTCAAAAAGTACCTCGTACGAAAAACGACAAAATATTCCTTTCATACATATTACTAAAAACTCACCGAAGGGTAAAAAATGGATTTAAACAATTGTAGGTGGATGGAAATAATATTACATATTGATGAAACATGGATGTGGATGATAAAATACACCCCAGTAAATACTTACGAATAAACAATCTCGGATAAAAATGAGATTGTGATATTTTCCTTACCTTAGGTCCGATTTTCTTTGTTCATGTCCGAAGCTCCTGTATAATGGTTTAAATAATGTTATTGACTTATTCCAGAATCATACATATTTATATGATATCATATATGGTCATATTATTACCTTCTTGTTAGTAATATTTCATTGTTACTTGTTACTCGGGTCTTTATAACTTTTTGTTCTTATGCGTGTTTTGTTGAATAAATTCTTATTCTTATCTTTAGGTTATAGATAATTCATTTACAGAATGGTATTAGTGTAGTATATACCATATTCATTCATTCAATTCATTTATATAATCATTATGAAATGAAGATCATGTAGAACGAGTCGCATCACATCGTGGAGACGGTATTCCGTACGTACGCACGAGTGATGGTATTGTTCCTATGATCGCGGAATTGTATTGTAGTATATATATATATTATTTCAGTATCAATATTACTTAATAATAATCATATATAGTTACTCATTACACCATTATACCCATCCTTGTAAGGTGATGGTGGAAAATAGATTACACCACGGCGTGGAGACGGTATTTCGTACGTACGCACGCGCGGTGATTTCATTTTTCCGTAGGATGGATAGAAGGTGAATTAGGGTTGTTTCATATTTATAATAACATATCAGTATGTAAGTAATACTGATATTATTACTTTATCATGAAACAACTAACGAAGAAGAAGTTGAAGAAGAAAGAAATTGAAAAGATCGGTAATGGATATTACCTCTTCTTTGGAACGCCTCTTTGAATCCTCCACTTAAGGAACTAAGATTGGTCTTTGGAGAAGACCAGGACCTCTAGGATTATTCTAGGGAAGTGGAGAGGAGAAAATGGCAGGGGTTGGCCGAGCTTCAGTGCTCAAATTGGTGTGAGGAGGAGGGGGAGGAGGTGCCCTTTTATAAGGGAGGAGAGGGGCACCTTAGGAATATCTCAAAATATTATTTTATATTAAAGTCAAAATCGGTTTATAATGGTTCCAAAGGGTCTTATTTCGAAGATAAAGTGGGGATGGGTCGAAATCCTATCAACCAATAAGATTTAGACAAGTTTAGGGTATTATATTATCCTTATCAATTAGATTTAACTCTAAGTTAAATAATTTAACTTTTACCATGTCTTTTTGTTTTCTTTCACTATATGGTTGATACACTTACTATAACATGCCAAACGAACCCCAAATTGTTTATTATTAATATATATATCCTTATCTAAGTCATTTGGCCGAACCTTAGATTTTTAGGAATAAAATAACAATTAATAATATAATATTTGATTTAAAAACTATTTTGTGTCAATTTTGACACTATTTGATATAAGATTTTTGTGAAAGTCATAACAGAATTATATGTTCGAACCAAGTTGATTAAATCAACATTAATATATCATAGTAACCTATAAAATTAGTGGAATTCATAAAAAGTCTCAAATTACATTTATTTTGGTGTTTATAACATCAATTATGTCAATATTTCATTAATAAGATAATTACTGCATCATCATTGTATCATAAATAAATTAAATTATTTAATGTCTAAAAATTACAAATAAAATACCATTATGTAGAAAATCTTTTTATCTTTCTAATGAATATTTATAGTCGAATTTATCTTATGTATAACTCCATATTAAAAATGATTTACTTATTAAACTTTGATTTTAACTATTTTAACCCTTCTTTAAATAAATTAATAATAAATGTCCTAATCTAATCCAAGTGGGCCTAAATGGTCATATTTTATTCCTAAGTTTGTTTTTGGTCGAATTACACTTGTCCAATAGAATTAGGACATGTTTTAGGGTAATATTGATATCATATTTACCCTTAGTTACCCTATTTACTATTAACCGCGGGAAAAAAAGTAAAAAGTTACTATTCACCAAAAAATTATTTTCATCTCATTGAACCACATTTTAGTCCTTGATATTAACCGTGTCTCTCGGATTTTCGAAATTCCATTCACAGAAGTGGTAAAATTAAGTTTTATGCAAAATTCAGTTTTTAACCTACCACTTAGTGGTTTCACTATTCATCAAAAATTGAAAGTTTTCAGAAAAATACCAAAATTTCACCCTAGGCTAATTTCGATATTCTGAGTCCAAAAATGAAGTCCATTTTGAAAAATAAAATTTGTAAAATTTCAAAAAGTGGTTATTACTATTCATAACGGCTAGTTTTAATAGCATATTGTTGTTTAGTGAAACTCAGTATTGCGTACGACGCAAGCTATCGAGGAAGGTCGCGACTGCGTGTAAAGCAAGCCAAGCAAGTGTTGTGTAGAAAAAGATTCCTTTGATGGTTTATATAACATAAAAGTCTCGGGTGTTACATTCTACCCCCCTTAAAAAGAATTTCGCCCTCGAAATTCATCACTTTGTAACAAACAGATGAGGATACTTCTCCCTCATCATATCCTCAAGCTCCCATGTAGCTTCTTCAAGTTGGTGGTTTCTCCATAAAACTTTCACCAAGCGAGTGGTCTTGTTTCGTAGGACTTTTTCTCTACGATCCAGAATCTCTATCGGCTGTTCTTCATAAGAAAGATCTTGCTCCAACGGTACAACTTCTGAGCTGAGTACATGTGAAGGATCTGGTATGTACTTTCTCAGGAGAGATACGTGGAACACATCGTGAACTTGAGAGAGATTCGGTGGAAGCGCCAATCGGTAAGCTACCTTCCCAACACGATCCAGTATTTCAAAAGGACCGATATATCTAGGGCTCAACTTCCCCTTCTTTCCAAATCTCATAACCCTCTTCCAGGGAGATATTCGTAAGAACACTTTATCGCCCACTTAAAACTCTAGGTCTTTTCTTCGGTTGTCTGCATAACTTTTCTGTCGACTCTGAGCTGCTCTTATGTGTTGTTGAATAGATCTGACCTTTTCTGCCATTTCATCAACGAGATCAGGTCCTAATAGCTTTCGTTCCCCAACTTCATCCCAGCAAGTTGGAGTCCTGCATTTCTTTCCATAGAGAGCTTCATAAGGAGCCATCTGAATACTGGAGTGAAAGCTATTATTATAAGAAAATTCCACCAAAGGTAGGTGTTGATCCCAACCTCCTTTGAAATCCATAGAGCAAACTCTCAACATATCTTCTAGGGTTTGAATTGTTATCTCAGACTGACCGTCTGTCTGGGGATGATAAGCAGTGCTGAAACTCAACTCTGTATCCAGAGTATGCTGAAGACTTCGCCAGAACTTCGAGGTAAATCTCGGATCTCGATCAGATATAATAGAAAGTGGTACTCCATGCAATCTTACCACTTCCTTTACATATATCCTGGCAAGATGATCTAGAGAGAAATCCTCTCTAATAGCAATGAAGTGTGCAGACTTTGTAAGACGATCAACTATGACCCAGATAGCATTATTGCCTTTGGATGTTTTTGGAAGTCCTGTGACAAAGTCCATAGTGATGTTTTCCCATTTCCATTCGGGTATGGGTAATGGTTGTAACATCCCCTTAGACTTCTGTCTCTCAGCTTTAACTTGTTGACAAACCAAGCATCGAGAGACATATTCAGCAACATCTTTTCATGCCATCCCACCAGAAGTACTCTTTCAGGTCCCTATACATCTTCGTGCTTCCAGGATGAATAGAGAATGATGAACTATGAGCCTCATCCAGAAGCTCATTCTTTAATTCGGGGATGGAAGGAACACAAACCCGATTCCTGAACTTTATTATCCCATTACAATCAAGGTTGAATTCAGGAATATTTCTCACCTTCTTTTGTAACTCGACATCTTCTTTCTGTGCCTCTTTAATCTTCACATGTATAGATGGTTGAACATTCATTTGAGAAAGATAAGATTTTTCCCCTTCCATTATAATTCCAAGATCCATCCTTTGTAAATCCATAAATATTGGATCTTTTGTGATCCTCATCATGGATAAACTAGCATGGTCTTGTCGACTTAATGCATCTGCCACCTTGTTTGCTTTCCCAGGGTGGTAATGGATTGAGCAGTCATAATCCTTAATCAGCTCCAACCGTCTTCTTTGACGCATATTCAACTCCTTTTGTGTGAAAATATACTTTAAACTTTTATGATCAGTATAAATATCACACCTTTCACCATAAAGGTAGTGCCTCCAAATCTTTAATGCAAAGATTACCGAAGCAAACTCCAAATCATGTGTTGGGTAATTTTGCTCATGGATTTTCAACTGTCGTGAGGCATAAGCTATCACCATATCATTTTGCATAAGAACACACCCCAATCCCTTCTTGGATGCATCACTGTAGATCACAAACCTTTCTCCACTACAAGGCAGTGTGAGCACAGGTGCACTGGATAACCTTCTTTTCAACTCCTTGAAATTCTCTTCACATTCCTCTATCCAGACAAACTTAACTCCTTTCCGTGTCAACTTGGTGAGTGGATTATATAATCGTGAAAAATCTTTTACAAAACGTCGATAATATCCAGCCAAACCAAGAAAACTTCAGATCTCAGTTACAGTTGTTGGTCTTGACCATCTTTCGATATCCTCTGTTTTTGCTGGATCCACAGATATCCCCTCTTTTGAGATTATGTGACCCAAAAATGCAACTTTTTGAAGCCAAAATTGACACTTGGTAAATTTGGCATAAAGCTTCTCCTTTCTCAGGGTCTTCAATATAATTCTCAAGTGATCTTCATGCTCTTCCTTTCTCTTTGAATAGACAAGAATATCGTCTATAAAGACTACCACAAATTGATCAAGATAGTCTCTAAAGACTCTATTCATTAGATCCATGAAGATAGCAGGGGCATTAGTAAGACCAAATGGCATCACTATAAATTCATAGTGTCCATACCTTGTACGGAAAGCCGTCTTTGGTATATCCTCCCTTTTGACCCTTAATTGATGATACCCTGAACGAAGATCAATCTTGGAAAAGTATTGAGCTCCGCGTAGTTGGTCAAACAAGTCATCAATGCGTGGGAGAGGATATTTGTTCTTGATAGTGATCTTGTTAAGTTCTCGATAATCAATGCAGAGTCTCATTGATCCATCTTTCTTCTTAACAAATAGAACAGGTGCTCCCCAAGGTGACACACTAGGGCGTATGAATCCCTTATCAAGATTCTCTTGGAGTTGCTTCTTCAATTCCTGCAACTCAATTGGGGCCATTCTATAAGGTGTCTTTGAAATAGGCAAAGCACCCTGTACGAGTTCTATTGAAAACTCAACTTCACGATTTGGTGGAAGACCTGGTAATTCCTCCGGAAAGACATCATCAAACTCCCGTACAATGGGCATATTCTTAATCGTAAGTTTCTCACCAACCATTTGAGATAAATAACCTTCATTTAGTGGGATCAATACCCATAAGATGGAAGAAATTTCCACTGGAAGGTTATGTTCATCCTTGCATTGGTATACGATCGTAGATTGATCTGGAGTATGAAATGTGACTTCCCTTCTTTGGCAATTGATATGAGCTCCATGTAGAGAAAGCCAATCCATGCCAAGAATCACATCAAATTCCACTAAAGGAAGGATCACAAGATTTGCAGGAAGCACTTTCCCACAAACATCGATCGGAGAAGAATTATAAACTTTTGATGCGATTGATGTGCCATTAGGTGTTGTCACAGCTAACTCGACATCTAATTGTTGAGGTAATACGGTGATACCCTTAGAAAAGTCTTCAGAAATAAAAGATTGGGTGGATCCAGAATCAAATAAAACATTTTCTACTTTAGAGTGGATGGTAAGTGTACCTTTCACCACATCGTTATCGTACTCCACATCGCTGATAGAAATTGCATGCGACTTTCCTTTGTCTTTAGCCTTAAGATTTTGTTGACGTCGACCATCATCATCAACCCTTGGATTTGGGCATTGATTGGAATAATGCCCCATCTCCTTGCACTTGAAACATTGAAGTGTAGTAGGTTCATTCTGTGTATCCCTTCCTTTGTTTGCGTCATTAGACATCTTCTTCCCATTATCACGACATTCAAATGCCCGATGACCTTCTTTTCCACATTTAAAACATTTACTTGTCCTTTTAAGACAACTCCCTCCATGTTTCTTTCCACACTTTGAGCATAAGGGAAAGTTCATCTTCTTTTCAGTGTGCTCTTTAGAGTTTCCTTTGAATTCCATCTTCCTCTTCTTATCAAACCCATGTGACTGATGGGTTACTCCAATCTCCATCTCGACTTTGAGAGCACATCGAACGATTTCCTCGTAGCTATTGAAGTCTCTTATGGCTAACGCCCTTCGAAGACTTGGTTTTAAGCCACTAAATAATCGATCGATCTTACTCTCGGGTTGGATAATAATACCAGAAGCGTACCATGCAAGTCTTGTAAAATTTGCTTCATAGGTACTAACAGATTCATCATCCCTTTGCTTCAGTTCAAGAAAATCTTTCTCCATCTTTGTTCGGAGAATACGAGGGAAGTACTTATTGAAAAATAAGTTCTTGAACTCATCCCATTCCATAGACTCAATTTCATCCCTTTGCCTCGTATTCTTAATAAGATTCCACCATTGATCAGCATCTCCTTCCAAACGATACACTGCTAGGATGACTTTATCATGTTCAGAACATTGAAGAACTAAAAATATCTTTTCAGTAGTACTAATCCATTGTTCAGCAACTAATGGATCAGTAGACCCACTGAAAGAAGGTGGACACTGCCTCATGAAGGATTCAACAGAATGTGGCTCCCTCCTTTGCTCGTTTGGAAATCCTGCATGATTCATAGCTTGAGAAAGTTGTGTGAGCATGTCTACAAGATTTTGCATTCCAGCTCCCATATCGTTTGGTTGCTCAGGGGGAAAATTATTGCATTTCCCATCGCATTCCGCATTAACACGGTTCCTTCGGGTTCCAGCCATTGACTAAAACCAAGAAGAATAGTGTGAGCAACACTAATTATAATAGGAAACCACATAATTCAAGAATAAAATTTTCATGCTTATGGTCTTATCCTAGGTTATTCAAGGCCATTTCTAAAACACTAAGACTGTGTTCTATGCTTAGACTTATCCTTAGGGTTCTTACTAAGGCTTTCACATCCTAGTTTCCAAAGGTTTACTATAGCTTTCCTCTGATACCAACTATAACGACCCATACTTTACATACATTGTTAATACTTCAAAATTGAAGCACACTTATTACAACATATGACAAAACCACAAAGGACCGTATAGGTATAGTGTCTTTAGAAACTGGGAAACATAAACAACTGGTTCATAAATCTTCTACAGTGTCTCCCATTTATTTCATCATATCTAGAGTCCCTTTTAGCATATTCTACTTAATATCCATCTTCCTGACCTGGGGAAAAGAAAACATAAAAGGGTGAGCTCAAATGCTCAGCAAGGGCAATAAAGGAAATAAAAATCATATCATATCTTTTTGAAAATCATAACCTGCAAAAGAGATCATAAAATCTTAATAAATCATAGAAGTGAAAATGAGATCCCCATAATCATAACATGAAACTTGAAACTTTGTGGCATGCACACATAATCATGGAAAATCATTTCTTGTTAGTCATGACTCATTGCCAAGACTATCTTAGTGGACAAAGTCCCTTTCTGAATCGAGTAACCCTCGTTTCAGTCCTGTTTCACTGAACCAGTATAACCTACCGTTCCAGCCCTGTCTATCTAATGAGATATAAAATCTTTACCCAATGCATTGGAGGGAGATATAGGTCCCACCCATCTTATAATGAATCCTTTCTTATGTGTGCCACATAATCATAAATCATAAAACATCGCATAACACATGTAACAAAAATGGGATTCTTGAAACATCATGACATCATAAAACAAATCATATAAGGTAAATGACTTCATAAAAATAATTCCCTCATAACATAATCAACTTAATGTAATTAAAGGGATAAAAACAGAACCCTTTATTATCTTAGATGGAAAATAATTTTGATAAAACACTTGAATTGAATTCTTGAGGAAAATATCCATTCTTCTTCAAAACACTTTTCTTTTCTTAACATGTCATACAATTATAAACTAAAAGAAGTTGATTAAAAATAAACTTGAGAACTTGTAAAGGAAGCTTCTTTGAAATTATGTTTTAAAAATCCATTCATGCCGTATAAGTTAATAAAACATTCTTCGTACTTTTGTCGGAAAAGTCAAAAAGTACCTCGTACGAAAAACGACAAAATATTCCTTTCATACATATTACTAAAAACTCACCGAAGGGTAAAAAATGGATTTAAACAATTGTAGGTGGATGGAAATAATATTACATATTGATGAAACATGGATTTGGATGATAAAATACACCCCAGTAAATACTTACGAATAAACAATCTCGGATAAAAATGAGATTGTGATATTTTCCTTACCTTAGGTCCGATTTTCTTTGTTCATGTCCGAAGCTCCTGTATAATGGTTTAAATAATGTTATTGACTTATTCCAGAATCATACATATTGATATGATATCATATATGGTCATATTATTAGCTTCTTGTTAGTAATATTTCATTGTTACTTGTTACTCGGGTCTTTATAACTTTTTGTTCTTATGCGTGTTTTGTTGAATAAATTCTTATTCTTATCTTTAGGTTATAGATAATTCATTTCCAGAATGGTATTAGTGTAGTATATACCATATTCATTCATTCAATTCATTTATATAATCATTATGAAATGAAGATCATGTAGAACGAGTCGCATCACATCGTGGAGACGGTATTCCGTACGTACGCACGAGTGATGGTATTGTTCCTATGATCGTGGAATTGTATTGGAGTATATATATATATTATTTCAGTATCAATATTACTTAATAATAATCATATATAGTTACTCATTACACCATTATACCCATCCTTGTAAGGTGATGGTGGAAAATAGATTACACCACGGCGTGGAGACGGTATTCCGTACATACGCACGCGCGGTGATTTCATTTTTCCGTAGGATGGATAGAAGGTGAATTAGTGTTGTTTCATATTTATAATAACATATCAGTATGTAATTAATACTGATGTTATTACTTTATCATGAAACAACTAACGAAGAAGAAGTTGAAGAAGAAAGAAATTGAAAAGATCGGTAATGGATATTACCTCTTCTTTGGAACGCCTCTTTGAATCCTCCACTTAAGGAACTAAGATTGGTCTTTGGAGAAGACCAGGACCTCTAGGATTATTCTAGGGAAGTGGAGAGGAGATAATGGCAGGGTTTGGCCGAGCATGAGTGCTCAAATTGGTGTGAGGAGGAGGGGGAGGAGGTGCCCTTTTATAAGGGAGGAGAGGGGCACCTTAGGAATATCTCAAAATATTATTTTATATTAAAGTCAAAATCGGTTTATAATGGTTTCAAAGGGTCTTATTTCGAAGCTAAAGTGGGGATGGGTCGAAATCCTATCAACCAATAATATTTAGACAAGTTTAGGGTATTATTTTAACCTTATCAATTAGATTTAACTCTAAGTTAAATAATTTAACTTTTACCATGTCTTTTTGTTTTCTTTCACTATATGGTTAATAAACTTACTATAACATGCCAAACGAACCCCAAATTGTTTATTATTAATATATATATCCTTATCTAAGTAATTTGGCCGATCCTTAGATTTTTAGGAATAAAATAACAATTAATAATATAATATTTGATTTAAAAACTATTTTGTGTCAATTTTGACACTATTTGATATATGATTTTTGTGAAAGTCATAAAAGAATTATATGTTCGAACCAAGTTGATTAAATCAACATTAATATATCATAGTAACCTATAAAATTAGTGGAATTCATAAAAAGTCTCAAATTACCTTTATTTTGGTGTTTATAACATCAATTATGTCAATATTTCATTAATAAGATAATTACTGCATCATCATTGTGTCATAAATAAATTAAATTATTTAATGTCTAAAAATTACAAATAAAATACCATTATGTAGGAAATATTTATAGCTTTCTAATGAATATTTATAGTCTAATTTATCTTATGTATAACCCCATATTAAAAATGATTTACTTATTAAATTTGATTTTAACTATTTTAACCCTTCTTTAAATAAATTAATAATAAATGTCCTAATCTAATCCAAGTGGGTCTAAATGGTCATATTTTATTCCTAAGTTTGTTTTTGGTCGAATTACACTTGTCCAATAGAATTAGGACATGTGTTAGGGTAATATTGATATCATATTTACCCTTAGTTACCCTATTTACTATTAACCGCGGTAAAAAAAGTAAAAAGTTACTATTCACCAAAAAATTATTTTCATCTCATTGAACCACATTTTAGTCCTTGATATTAACCGTGTCTCTCGGATTTTCGAAATTCCATTCACAGAAGCGGTAAAATTAAGTTTTATGCAAAATTCAGTTTTTAACCTACCACTTAGTGGTTTCACTATTCATCAAAAATTGAAAGTTTTCAGAAAAATACCAAAATTTCACCCTAGGCTAATTTTGATATTCTGAGTCCAAAAATGAAGTCCATTTTGAAAAATAAAATTTATAAAATTTCAAAAAGTGGTTATTACTATTCATAACGGCTAGTTTTAATAGCATATTGTTGTTTAGTGAAACTCGGTATTGCGTACGATGCAAGCTATCGAGGAAGGTCGCGACTGCGTGTAAAGCAAGCCAAGCAAGTTTGTGTAGAAAAAGATTCCTTTGATGGTTTATATAACATAAAAGTCTCGGGTGTTACATTTTAATTCATTAAAATTTGAATACTAGTATCCTAATGAGAAAGTTTCACATTGATAATCTCCAATTTAAAAAAAATATGATTTTCAAAAATTAATTATGTTTGTGTGAGTAGCATAAATAGTGGAAATTTATGGTTGATGGATGATATGATGTGAAGAGGTCAAGGTTGTATCAAAATTCTAATAAGGGAACCCCCAAGAGATGTTTAAAACCATGATTATTTCCCCCCTTTGGTAGATTGTAATATTGATTGTAAAATAATGATCATACTAGACTACTAATGTTGAATGAATCTCGACATTCAATGTTATAGGTGATGATTCCTAATAAGTTATATATTTAAAAAATGGTAACATGACATGAAACAACTGATGGTTGTTTATTAAGGACCCCAGAACAACCTGAGTGGGGAGGGGTGAATCAGGGTGAAATATTTTTTTTAAAGCTGTGGATCTTGTTCCCACATTAGTAGGACTTATTAAACCTGTCAAACAAATGAAAGCAAGAATTTGACACAACAATTAATCGGTTCACCACAAAGGGCTATTTCCAAGGAACATAGGCTGAGAGGTTTTGGTTCATACCTAATTCCATCACTAAATTTAGATTATAATGTTCAGGTACAATCACTCTGTCCTAAGAAAACTTCCTTTACAAAGATCAGGGTTATCTCAACGCATCCCTCCAGTCACTACCGTTGACTTCCCCTAGCTCACTACCTTTGGTAAAGTCTCAGTCAGCTTATAGACATTAATATCTCTTTAATAGATTTTCATTGAAGTCATTTCCTCTTCTTGGCATGAGACTCTTCTTGCATCGAAGTCCAGAAATGATGCACTTGAATCCACTGAACCAATGAACAGGATAATCATAAATTCCAAACAGGTTGTACTGAATATTTCATGAAACTCCCACCCTTTGTGCGAAATATCTGACTTTGGCACGAAATACTTGATTTTTTGACGGAAACTATTTTCTGAAAAAGCATCCTTTACGCGCAGCATTACATGCTACACCTATTTCATGCTGCTTGTACTTGTTCTCACAGATCAGAGTTTCTCATGCAACCTCAAATTTTTCACGCAATGACTGCCTTTTTGGGCAGCTAAGCCCTTTTCGCAAAACTATGTTTTTTTCAAGAAACACCCTTTACGCGAACCTTTTATGAGTATTAGACCTCGAATATTTTGTATGTCTTCAACTATAAAAAATGAGGGGGGTCACCTCTTTTTTATAGGCGTCTCAAACCCCCGCACACAAAACCCCCTTTGGTGCGAAATACACCTCATTTGGCGCGAAATACATCTCATTTGGCGCATAATATTTCACGCAAGTACCATTTTTCATGCACAACTCCATGTTTTTTTGCAGCCCATGAATTTTCCATTTTCTAACGTTATAATTCCAAATCACCTCTTGCATGAAAAATATCTCTCCACTATTTCACACAGGACACAGTTTTTCGCACATGACGATGTTTTTTCGTGCACGCTGCTATTTTTCACACATGCTGGTGTTTTTCAGGCACGCCTCCCTTATTTCGCCCGCCAATTCCTTTTTGCATGCACCACCGTTTTGCACTATAGAATAGCACAACCTTAAAAACCTGTTGTCTGCATGAACCGTATGATCACATTACATGAACACATTCTGAATTTCACTAGGGATTGACAACAAACACAATCAATGCGCAAATTTGTGCATAGTACGACCATGGTTCCAACAATCCCCCCCTTTGGGTTTGTTGGAAATCAGTAAATAATATTCAATAGAGAACCATCCATATGCAAACCCAAAAGGCATGAATCAACTCATCCAACTCTCTAAGACTACATGAGCAATGCTCGGTGTATAAAACAAGAGTGGAAGCAGGATTTGGGATCTAGTGTTTTGAAATTATCAATGATGACCAAGCAATTATCATAAATTTCCCTAGAAGCATTACATTTCCAATGTATTCCTTCTTATCCTATCACTAAAATCTCATCGTGATCCCAAAAATATCCAGAATTTATTCCTTCTCCCCCAGTGGTAATAAACCCAAATATCGTTATTTTTTCATTGAACATCTCAATACGCCCCCTGGATAGTATCTCCCCCATAAACCTACATCATATCCAGATAAAAATTAAAAACAGTTTGCAAAACTTCGAAGAAGGGTATTTCGAAACCTCCTGATGCCCTAGGAGGTGGCTGAACAAACAGGTTCAACCGATGCTTCTTAAACACAGCCATCGACAGTGGTTTGGTCAGGATATCGGCCACTTGCTCATCAGTTCCCACATTATCCATTATAATCACACCTCACTCAACTTTTTATTTGATTAAGTGATACTGGATTTCATTATGTTTTGTACGAGAATGTTGAATAGGATTTATCATAAGATCAATTTCGCCCTTGTTATCACTGTAAATCACCATTGGTTATTTCACCTCATCACCAATATCTGCCAGTTGTTTCTTCATCCATAGTAGTTGAGTGCATGCCTTTGTAGCAGATATATACTCATTATCAACAGTATTAAGAGAAGTACATTCTTGTTTATTTTTTCAACCAGACAAATCAATTCTACCCAATATAGAAGGCTCCACCACTGGTGGACTTTCTGTCCAATACATCACCAGCCCAATTAGCATCGGGAAACACTAATAATTCACTATCCCAGCCTGCAGAAAATTAAAACCCAAAGCTATGAGTACCTTGAATGTACCTCATGATTCATTTTATTGCCACCATATATTCCACCTTTCGATTACTTTGAATGTCGGCTGCTAGACATGTTGCAAAGAAAATATTTGGCCGTGTCATGGTCATGTACAGTAGGGAACCATTGATCCTTCTATACATGGTGGGATCTATAGAGGTCCCATATTCATGCTTTCCAAGTTTGGTTCCAACTGCAATCAGAGTTGACAATGGTTTGGATTCATGCATATAAAATTTCTTTAGCATCTCTCTTGCATACTTTTCCTGAGAGATGAAAGTGTAATATTTCTTTTGAGTCACCTATAGCCCCATGAAATATGTGAGTTCCCCAATCATTGATATTTCAAATTCTAAATTCATGTGATTGGAAAATTCATCCACTGATTTTGGCCTTCTCCCACCAAATATAATTTCATCGACATAAACTAAAACCATAAATTGATCTTTCGGAGAATTATTCACATATATATTATGATCTACTCCTCCTCTTTTTAATTACAGCTTCTTGAGATAAGAATCCAGTCAAGGATACCATGGTCGTGGTACCTGCTACAAACCATATAGAGCATTTTTTAGTTCTCAAAGATTTATTTCATCAATACCAAGATGAAAACCCACTGTTTGTTCAATGTAGGCTTTTTCATCATGTACACCATTCAATAATTTTGTCTTGACATCCATTTTATAAACATTATATCCTCTTTTGAGTGCCATGGCATTGAAAAGCCAGATTGACTCCAGTCTCGCTACTAGAGTAAAGGTTTTCTTCAACATCAACACCTTCAATCTGGGAGTATTCTTTACATAGCATTTGTTCCCTGTTTCTAATAACACTTCCATGATCATATAATTTGTTCTTTAAGATCCATTTTTTACCAATCACATTGTGGCCATCGGGGCTATGGAAAAGATCCCTTGTCTGATTCATAGCAATCTGATCTAACTCTTTATTCATGGATTTCACCCAAGATTCATCCTTTGAAGCTTCTTCAAATGAGGATGGCTCCACAACTGACAGAAATGTAGATTGTGTGATATTCTACATCCTCCTTATTTGTGTGGGTGCACTCCTATTTCCAATTATGTTAGATGGATCGATGTCGGCTCTTAGATTTCTCCTGTGAGGTTCAGTTGCATTCTCTCTAGCCAAGGTTTCCACTTCAGATTCTTCCTCTGAGTCAACTTCATGATGTGATTGTTGAGTGTTTTTTTCCAACTTCCTCTATTCCTGTATTTGTATTTACTCTATTTTCATATTCCTCCTCACGTTCTATCACATCAGCATATGAAATTCTTGATGCATTTTTGGTTTTCTCTTCAATGATCTTAACATCACTGCTTTCCCCAATCCTTCCTAATTGCTTGTTGAATCACTTTTAGGCTTTTTTGTTCATTGAGTATCCAAAGAAAATTCATTTATCTGCATTGTCACTATACTTCCCTTTATTTCCATCTTTGTTCTTCATGAATCATTTACTTCCAGAAACACAAAATTATTTCAAAGAGGGATTCCTTCCTTGCCATAATTCATATGGTGTCTTCGTCTCACATATATAATGTTTTGTTCGATTTTGAATATACATTGTAGCTTGAACAACCCCTTTTCAGTAATGTCATGGAATACGACTCTCAATTATCATAGTTCATGCCATGTTTTTCACCTGTCGATTCTAGAATTCAATAACTCCATTTTGTTGTGGTGTTATCACTGTTGCTACCACATGTTTTATCCTATGCTTCTCTAGATATCTTTCAAATTCAATGGATGTGTATTCCCATCCATTTTCTGATAACAAACCTTTGATTGTTCATCTAGTATCATTCTTGGCGATTCAAAGATAAGTTTTCATGCAGTCATGTAATTTTTGTTTCCTATGTATAACCATTACATATTCCATTCGACTGTAATCATAAATGAAAAGGATGAAGTACCTTTTTTCCCTGAGTTCCGACAACATTTATCATTCCACATATGTCTGTATGAATGAGATCAAGAAGATGTGATGCTCGTTTATTATTTGGCTGATATGAACTATAGACCAGCTTCCCACTAATTAAAGCATCACAAGACTTTTCACGTTCATGCTTTATGTTGGTAATGCACATGACAATCCATAATTTTGATATTTTCTCCATGTCTTGTTTATTGACGTGCCCCAGTCTCCAATTCCACAAATTTTTTTCTTCTTCAACAGTCAAGTAACAAATGTTTATTTACTATCAACTTCATACATCTTGCCTTCTATTTTGTATCCCTTCATAAGTGAATTTCGTGTATTTCCCTTGGTAGTGCGGAATTTCTGATTAAAAGTAACTATAATTACCATATCACAGAGTTGAATCACACTGAAGACATTATGACATAGTCCATCTACATAAAGACATGTGTTTTCATTATCACACCATTTGCTACTTCAGTACATCCACTTCCTTTGATTTTCAGAGCTCTATCATTACCAAACCATAATGTTCCATCGACCTCTCATTTTGATATCTGTTAATAGGCTTGCATTACCTCTAATATGAGATGAACAACCACTATCCAGAATTGAGGTACTGTTTCTTTTTGTATCATTGAGGGACACCTCTTCATGGTTGGATTTATCAATTTTCTTCTTTTCATTTCATGAGACATCAGATTGAGTATAGAGCATTGATGGCCTTTCAATTATCTCATCTGTGTCCATTGGTTCATCATAGTCGAAGTCATCTTCGAGAGGAGAAAACCTGTTTGTAAGAGAAACACTATCTTGTTGATGAGATTTGACTTGTCTTGAAAACCGATATGAGGTGTCAATGTCCCTTCTCTGCCTGCAATTAACAGACTTATTTCCAAAGATAGAACAATGAAAAGAATATCCATAGACATTGTTTCTTCTAACATAATTAGGATATGAATTGGTTCTCCTCTGTTTAACTCTCATATCTTTTCCATTCATATAGCTTCTTGCCTCTTCGCAATAAGACATGGTATGGCCTAGATTTACACAAAACAGACAATTCATGAGAGGAAATGTCTTCTCACTTTATATTATCCTCATTACTTCTTTTGTGGGATAACAGTTTGAATGACCCTTATTTTTGGAGGATCGAGCATTGTATTTACATCCTCTATTAGATTGAATTGAAGGTTTCTTTTTCATAACTTTAGTATATTTTTCTCCATTAAAAAAATTTAACTTGTCTTTATTTTGGTCCCCTTTTGTTTGTAGCATTTGATGATTCATCCTCACAACTGATTCCACTATTTCCCATTGAATCGGGTCTTTGATCACTCAAAATCTTTTCTACTCCTTTACAGCCACGTTTTTCTCTCTCCAATAGCTCAGCATCTGGGAAAATTCCAAATAGTATTTTCTTCCTTGATTTTTTTGAAATTGAATCTCTTTTATGTTTACTTCTAATAGTGACAACTTCCTCCTCAAGATGCTCAGTAGTCAAGGACTATTCCTCTAGGCTGGAGGTGAGGTCATTGATGGCCTTTGCCTGCTCATCAATTGTCATCTTCAGATCCACTAGATCATCATTACTTTCAAGTATTTTATACTATACTTTCACCTATTCTTCCAGCCATTCAATTTTGGCTTCAAGTTAATAAATATATTCAGTTGATTCTTCTACAATTGATATCCACTTATTGAAACTCTTACATTTATTCATTTACTTTCTAACAACATAATTAAGTTGTAACTCGGAATTATCACTATTTGTCAACGGATTTTCTCCACTAGTATCTTCTAGTTTTTCAATAGTGTCCATCATGGAAGCATGGTTTCCATTTTTTAAATTCTGGTTCTTCTTCATCACAGAATTCATTATCATCGTCATCCTCTTCAAAGACAAAACTCTTATTTGGTACATTATTTCTAGATTTAAAGTCTCTGTTTTTTAAAAAACTTTTTTAGAGGCTTATCAATGTTTTCAGAATTTATATTATCATCATTGATATTTCTTAAGCACTGAGAGATAATGTGACCATTTTTGCCACATCAAATGCAAGCTAGAGGTAACTTCTCATTTAATTTCCATTTTCCCTTCTTGAACTTCATTGCAATGAGAGAAATAATTTGTTTTCCTCATCATCTTCACCACTACTATGTTTTGATATTTTTAGTTTCTCAATGGATTTGAATGCCATTTCCTTGCTCACTAGAGTTGTAGAATCTTTTGGTTTGACTCTCATTTCATATACCACCAAGCTTCACAAAAGATCATCCAAAGAATGATTGGAATGATCTCTTTCATCAAGGGCGAACACCATTGCATTGTACAGGGGTGTAAGTCTTCTGAATATTTTCTTCACAATGTCAATGCCTTTGATTTCTTCTCCTACACCCCGAATAGCTCCAACCACTTTAGAAATTCAATTGAAGAATGAGTCTGCATTCTCATCCAGATGCATCTTCATATCATCAAACCTTTTATGTAGGACTTGTATTTTTTCTTCCTTCACTTTTCTATCTCGTTTATAAATATTTTCTAGTTTATCCCACATGGAATTTTCTGAGGTGAAACTCATCACCTTTAGATAGATCTGATCAGAAAGAGCGGCGGTGAGAGCATTTTGTGATTTAGCATCAGCATCAAGAATTTTCATGTATGCGTCAGTCATAGCCATGCTTGTTAGATTAGTGACTCGTATTCCATGAATAGTAGAAAAAAAGACTTCCATTCAAAGTTATATTAGATGAGATCTGATTATTTTCCTCTAAATCTAGAAATTACTTCCATCTATGAGAGGGACTACCTAGACATTGGCTGAATTGTCCATAAAAGAATATGACAGATTAAACACCACTAATACTTCCCTCTGATACCACTTTAAGGACCCCATAACTCCCTGAAATGGGAGGGGTGAATCAGTGTGTCAAATTTATCCTTTTAAAGTTGTGGATATTTTTTCCACATTGGTAGGAACTCGTTAAACCTATCAAACAAAAGAAAGTAGAATGTTGACACAACACTTTTACTTTGTTCAGCACAAAGGGCTACATCCAAGGAGAATACACGGACTGGTTATCAGTTGTACTTAATTCCACTAAAATTCACTAGCTATGGATTACAATGTTTAGGTACAGTCACTCTGTCCTAGGCACACTTCCTTTACAAAAGTTCAGGGATAGCTCACTGTGCCCCTCTAGTCACTCCTGTTGACCCCCACTGGATCACTACCTTTGGTAAAGTCCCATTCATTTTATAGACGTGAATGTACCTTCAATAGATTTCATTGAATTCATTTCCTCTTCTTAGCATGAGACTCTTCTTACATCGAAGTCCGGAAATGATGCTCTATAATGAACTGAACCACTGAACCAGATAATTAGAATTTTGCAAACATTTTATACTAAAGATTTCACGAAACTCCCACCCATTGCATGAAATATCTGACTTTGGTAAGAAATACTTTATTTTTGTGCAAAAATATTTTGTGCAATAACCTCCTTTACATGATGCTTTATACACTGCACATATTTCGCCTAGCTTGTCCTTTTTCACACAGATCAGAGTTTTTTGCGCAAACTCCAATTTTCTGTGCAATGACTGCCTTTTGGGGTAGCTGGACCCTTTTTCCTGGAACTAGGAATTTTTCTCACAACAACCTTTACACGAACCTTTTACGTGTATAAAACGTCAGATATTCTCTATGTATTTATAACGACCCATACTTTACATACATTGTTAATACTTCAAAATTGAAGCACACTTATTACAACATATGACAAAACCACAAAGGACCGTATAGGTATAGTGTCTTTAGAAACTGGGAAACATAAACAACTGGTTCATAAATCTTCTACAGTGTCTCCCATTTATTTCATCATATCTAGGGTCCCTTTTAGCATATTCTACTTAATATCCATCTTCCTGACCTGGGGAAAAGAAAACATAAAAGGGTGAGCTCAAATGCTCAGCAAGGGCAAATAAAGGAAATAAAAATCATATCATATCTTTTTGAAAATCAAAACCTGCAAAAGAGATCATAATATCTTAACATGGAATAAATCATAGAAGTGAAAATGAGATCCCCATAATCATAACATAAAACTTGAAACTTTGTGGTATGCACACATAATCATGGAAAAATCATTTCTTGTTAGTCATGACTCATTGCCAAGACTATCTTAGTGGACAAAGTCCCTTTCTGAACCGAGTTCACTCCTCGTTTCAGTCCTGTATCACTGAACCGAAATAACCTTCCGTTCCAGCCATGTCTATCTCATGAGATATAAAATCATTACCCAATGCATTGGAGGGAGATATAGGTCCCACCCATCTTATAATGAATCCTTTCTTATGTGTGCCACATAATCATAAAACATACATCATCGCATAACACATGTAACAAAAATGGGATTCTTGAAACATCATGACATCATAAAATCATATAAGGCAAATGACTTCATAAAAATAATTCCCTCACAACATAATCAAATCAATGTAATTAAAGGGATAAAAACAGAACCCTTTATTATCTTAGATGGAAAATAATTTTGATAAAACACTTGAACTCCATTCTTGAGGAAAATATCCTTTCTTTTTCAAAAACACTTTTCTTTTCTTAACATGTCATACAATTATAAACTAAAAGAAGTTGATTAAAAATAAACTTGAAAACTTGTAAAGGAAGCTTCTTGAAAATAATGTTTTAAAAATCCATTCATGCCGTATAAGTTAGAAAAAAAACATTCTTCGTATTTTTGTCGGAAAAGTCAAAAAGTACCTCGTACGGAAAACGACAAAAGATTCCTTTCATATTCTTTACTAAAAACTCACCTAAGGGTAAAATTGGATTTAAACTATTGCAAGTGGATGGAAACAATATTTCATATTGAGGGAACATGGATGTGGATGATAAAATTCTCCCCATTAAATACTTACGAATAAACAATCTCGGATAAAAATGAGATTGTGATATTTCCCTTACCTTAGGTCCAATTTTCTTTGTTCATGTCCGAAGCTCCTGTATAATGGTTTAAATAATGTTATTGACTTATTCCAGAATCATACATATGAGATCATATATGGTCATATTATTAACTTCTTGTTAGTAATATTTCATTGTTACTTGTTACTCGGGTCTTTATAACTTTTTGTTCTTATGCGTGTTTTGTTGAATAAATTATTATTCTTATCTTTAGGTTATAGACAATTCATTTCCAGAATGGTATTAGTGTAGTATATACCATATTCATTCATTCAATTCATTTATATAATCATTATGAAATGAAGATCATGTAGAACGAATCGCATCACATCGTGGAGACGGTATTCCGTACGTACGCACGAGTGATGATATCGTTCCTATGATCGTGGAATTGTATTGGAGTATATATATATATTATTTCAGTATCAATATTACTTAATAATAATCATATATAGTTACTCATTACACCATTATACCCATCCTTGTAAGGTGATGGTGGAAAATAGATTACACCACGGCGTGGAGACGGTATTCCGTACGTACGCACGCGCGGTGATTTCATTTTTCCGTATGATGGATAGAAGGTGAATTAGGGTTGTTTCATATTTATAATAACATATCAGTATGTAAGTAATACTGATGTTATTACTTTATCATGAAACAACTAAATAAGAAGAAGTTGAAGAAGAAAGAAATTGAAAAGATCGGTAATGGATATTACCTCTTCTTTGGAACGCCTCTTTGAATCCTACACTTAAGGAACTAAGATTGGTCTTTGGAGAAGACCAGGACTACTCGGATTATTCTAGGAAAGTGGAGAAGGGAAAATGGCAGGGGTTGGCCGAGCTTGAGTGCTCAAATTGGTGTGAGGAGGAGGGGGATGAGGTGCCCTTTTATAAGGGAGGAGAGGGGCACCTTAGGAATATCTCAAAATATTATTTTATATTAAAGTTAAAATCGGTTTATAATGGCTCCAAAGGGTCTTATTTCGAAGCTAAAGTGGGGATGGGTCGAAATCATATCAACCAATAGGATTTAGACAAGTTTAGGGTATTATTTTAACCTTATCAATTAGATTTAACTCTAAGTTAATTTATTTAACTTTTACCGTGTCTTTTTGTTTTCTTTCACTATATGGTTAATACACTTACTATAACATGACAAACGAACCCCAAATTGTTTATTATTAATATATATATCCTTATCTAAGTCATTTGGCCGAACCTTAGATTTTTAGGAATAAAATAACAATTAATAATATAATATTTGATTTAAAAACTATTTTGTGTCAATTTTGACACTATTTGATATATGATTTTTGTGAAAGTCATAACAGAATTATATGTTCGAACCAAGTTGTTTAAATCAATACTAATATATCATAGTAACCTAGAAAATTAGTGTAATTCATATAAAGTCTCAAATTACATTTATTTTGGTATTTATATTATCAATTTTGTCAATATTTCATTAATAAGATAATTACTGCATCATCTTTGTGTCATAAATAAATTAAATTATTTGATGTCTAAAAATTACAAATAAAATACCATCATGTAGGAAATCTTTTTAGCTTTCTAATGAATATTTACAATCGAATTTATCTTATGTATAACCCCATATTAAAAATGATTTACTTATTAAACTTTGATTTTAACTATTTTAACCCTTCTTTAAATAAATTAATAATAAATGTCCTATTCTAATCCAAGTGGGCCTAAATGGTCATATTTTATTCCTAAGTTTGTTTTTGGTCGAATTACACTTGTCCAATAGAATTAGGACATGTGTTAAGGTAATATTGATATCATATTTACCCTTAGTTACCCTATTTACTATTAACCGTGGTAAAAAATAGTAAAAAGTTACTATTCACCAAAAAATTATTTTCATCTCATTGAACCACATTTTAGTCCTTGATATTAACTGTGTCTCTCGGATTTTTGAAATTCCATTCACAGAAGCGGTAAAATTAAGTTTTATGCAAAATTCAGTTTTTAACCTACCACTTAGTGGTTTCACTATTCATCAAAAATTGAAAGTTTTCAGAAAAATACCAAAATTTCACCCTAGGCTAATTTCGATATTCTGAGTCCAAAAATGAAGTCCATTTTGAAATATAAAATTTATAAAATTTCAAAAAGTGGTTATTACTATTCATAACGGCTAGTTTTAATAGCATATTGTTGTTTAGTGAAACTCGGTATTGCGTACGACGCAAGCTATCGAGGAAGGTCGCGATTGCGTGTAAAGCAAGCCAAGAAAGTGTTGTGTAGAAAAAGATTCCTTTGATGATTTATATAACATAAAAGTCTCGGGTGTTACATTCTACCCCCCTTAAAAAGAATTTCGCCCTCGAAATTCGTCACTTTGCAACAAACAAATGAGGATACTTCTCCCTCATCATATCCTCAAGCTCCCATGTAGCTTCTTCAAGTTGGTGGTTTCTCCATAAAACTTTCACCAAGCGAGTGGTCTTGTTTCGTAGGACTTTTTCGCTACGATCCAGAATCTCTATCGGCTGTTCTTCATAAGAAAGATCTTGCTCCAGCGGTACAACTTCTGAGCTGAGTACATGTGAAGGATCTGGTATGTACTTTCTCAGGAGAGATACATGGAACACATCGTGAACTTGAGAGAGATTCGGTGGAAGCGCCAATCGGTAAGCTACCTTCCCAACACGATCCAGTATTTCAAAAGGACCGATATATCTAGGGCTCAACTTCCCCTTCTTTCCAAATCTCATAACCCTCTTCCAGGGAGATATTCGTAAGAACACTTTATCACCCACTTCAAACTCTAGGTCTTTTCTTCGGTTGTCGGCACAACTTTTCTGTCGACTCTGAGCTGCTCTTATGTGTTGTTGAATTGATCTGACCTTTTCTGCCATTTCATCAACGAGATCAGGTCCTAATAGCTTTCTTTCCCCAACTTCATCCCAGGAAGTTGGAGTCCTGCATTTCTTTCCATAGAGAGCTTCATAAGGAGCCATCTGAATACTAGAGTGAAAGATATTATTATAAGAAAATTCCACCAAAGGTAGGTGTTGATCCCAACCTCCTTTGAAATCCATAGAGCAAGCTCTCAACATATCTTCTAGGGTTTGAATTGTTCTCTCAGACTGACCGTCTGTCTGGGGATGATAAGCAGTGCTGAAACTCAACTCTGTATCCAGAGTATGCTGAAGACTTCTCCAGAACTTCGAGGTAAATCTCGGATCCCGATCAGATATAATAGAAAGTGGTACTCCATGCAATCTTACCACTTCCTTTACATATATCCTGGCAAGCTGATCTAGAGAGAAATCCTCTCTAATAGCAATGAAGTGTGCAGACTTTGTAAGACGATCAACTATGACCCAGATAGCATTATTGCCTTTGGATGTTTTAGGAAGTCCTGTGACAAAGTCCATAGTGATGTTTTCCCATTTCCATTCGGGTATGGTTAATGGTTGTAACATCCCCTTAGACTTCTGTCTCTCAGCTTTAACTTGTTGACAAACCAAGCATCGAGAGACATATTCAGTAACATCTCTTTTCATGCCATCCCACCAGAAGTACTCTTTCAGGTCCCTATACATCTTCGTGCTTCCAGGATGAATAGAGAATGAAGAACTATGAGCCTCATCCAGCAGCTCTTTCATTAATTCGGGGATGGGAGGAACACAAACCCGATTCCTGAACTTTATTATCCCATCACAATCAAGGTTGAATTCAGGAACATTTCTCACCTTCTTTTGTAACTCGACATCTTCTTTCTGTGCCTCTTTAATCTTCACATGTATAGATGGTTGAACATTCATTTGAGAAAGATAAGATTTTTCCCCTTCCATTATAATTCCAAGATCCATCCTTTGTAAATCCATAAATATTGGATCTTTTGTGATCCTCATCATGGATAAACTAGCATTGTCTTGTCGACTTAATGCATCTGCCACCTTATTTGCTTTCCCAGGGTGGTAATGGATTGAGCAGTCATAATCCTTAATCAGCTCCAACCATCTTCTTTGACGCATATTCAACTCCTTTTGTGTGAAAATATACTTTAAACTTTTATGATCAGTATAAATATCACACCTTTCACCATAAAGGTAATGCCTCCAAATCTTTAATGCAAAGATTACCGCAGCCAACTCCAAATCATGTGTTGGGTAATTTTGCTCATGGATTTTCAACTGTCGTGAGGCATAAGCTATCACCATATCATTTTGCATAAGAACACACCCCAATCCCTTCTTGGATGCATCACTATAGATCACAAACCTTTCTCCACTACAAGGCAGTGTGAGCACAGGTGCACTGGATAACCTTCTTTTCAACTCCTTGAAATTCTCTTCACATTCCTCTGTCCAGACAAACTTAACTCCTTTCCGAGTCAACTTGGTGAGTGGATTAGATAATCGTGAAAAATCTTTTACAAAACGTCGATAATATCCAGCCAAACCAAGAAAACTTCGGATCTCAGTTACTGTTGTTGGTCTTGACCATCTTTCGATAACCTCTGTTTTTGCTGGATCCACAGATATCCCCTCTTTTGAGATTATATGACCCAAAAATGCAACTTTTTGAAGCCAAAATTCACACTTGGTAAATTTGGCATAAAGCTTCTCTTTTCTCAGGGTCTTCAATATAATTCTCAAGTGATCTTCATGCTCTTCCTTGATCTTTGAATAGACAAGAATATCGTCTATAAAGACTACCACAAATTGATCAAGATAGTCTCTAAAGACTCTATTCATTAGATCCATGAAGATAGCAGGGGCATTAGTAAGACCAAATGGCATCACTATAAATTCATAGTGTCCATACCTTGTACGGAAAGCCGTCTTTGGTATATCCTCTCTTTTGACCCTTAATTGATGATACCCTGAACGAAGATCAATCTTGGAAAAGTATTGAGCTCCGCGTAGTTGGTCAAATAAGTCATCAATGCGTGGGAGAGGATATTTGTTCTTGATAGTGATCTTGTTAAGTTCTCGATAATCAATGCAGAGTCTCATTGATCCATCTTTCTTCTTAACAAATAGAACAGGTGCTCCCCAAGGTGACGCACTAGGGCGTATGAATCCCTTATCATGATTCTCTTGGAGTTGCTTCTTCAATTCCTGCAACTCAATTGGGGCCATTCTATAAGGTGTCTTTGAAATAGGTAAAGCACCCGGTACGAGTTCTATTGAAAACTCAACTTCACGATTTGGTGGAAGACCCGGCAATTCCTCCGGAAAGACATCATCAAACTCCCGTACAATGGGCATATTCTTAATCGTGAGTTTCTCACCAACCATTTGAGATAAATAACCTTCATTTAGTGGAATCAATACCCATAAGATGGAAGAAATTTCCACTGGAAGGTTATGTTCATCCTTGCATTGATAGACGATCATAGATTGATCTGGAATATGAAATGTGACTTCCCTTCTTTGGCAATTGATATGAGCTCCATGTAGAGAAAGCCAATCCATGCCAAGAATCACATCAAATTCCACTAAAGGAAGGATCACAAGATTTGCAGGAAGCACTTTCCCACAAACTTCGATCGGAGAAGAATTATAAACTTCTGATGCGATTGATGTGCCATTAGGTGTTGTCACAGCTAACTCAACATCTAATTGTTGAGGTAATACGGTGATACCCTTAGAAAATTTTTCAGAAATAAAAGAGTGGGTGGATCCAGAATCAAATAAAACATTTGCTACTTTAGAGTGGATGGTAAGTGTACCTTTCACCACATCGTTATCGTACTCCACCTCGCTGATAGAAATTGCATGTGACTTTCCTTTGTCTTTAGCCTTAAGAGTTTGTTGACGTCGACCATCATCATCAACCCTTGGATTTGGGCATTGATTGGCATAATGCCCCATCTCCTTGCACTTGAAACATTGAAGTGTAGCAGGTTCATTCTGTGTATCCCTTCCTTTGTTTGCATCATTAGACATCTTCTTCCCATTATCACGGCATTCAAATGCCCGATGACCTTCCTTTCCACATTTAAAACATTTACTTGTCCCTTTAAGACAACTCCCTCCATGTTTCTTTCCACACTTTGAGCATAAGGGGAAGTTCATCTTCTTTTCCGTGTGCTCTTTAGATTTTTCTTTGAATTCCATCTTCCTCTTCTTATCAAACCCATGTGACTGATGGGTTACTCCAATCTCCATCTCGACTTTGAGAGCACATCGAACGATTTCTTCGTAGCTATTGAAGTCCCTTATGGCTAACGCCCTTCGAAGACTTGGTTTTAAGCCACTAAAGAATCAATCGATCTTACTCTCAGGTTGGATAATAATACCAGAAGCGTACCTTGCAAGTCTGGTAAAATTTGCTTCATAGGTACCAACAGATTCATCATCCCTTTGCTTCAGTTCAAGGAACTCTTTCTCCATCTTTGTTCGGAGAATACGAGGGAAGTACTTATTGAAAAATAAGTTCTTGAACTCGTCCCATTCCATAGACTCAATTTCATCCCTTTGCCTCGTATTCTTAACAAGATTCCACCATTGATCCGCATCTCCTTCCAAACGATAAACTGCTAGGATGATTTATCATGCTCAGAACATTGAAGAACTGAAAATATCTTTTCAGTAGTACTAGTCCATTGTTCAGCAACTAATGGATCAGTAGACCCGCTGAAAGATGGTGGACGCTGCCTCATGAAGGATTCAACAGAATGTTGCTCCCTCCTTTGTTCGTTTGGAAATCCTGCATGATTCATAGCTTGAGAAAGTTGTGTGAGCATGGCTACAAGATTTTGCATTCCAGCTCCCATATCGTTTCGTTGCTCAGGGGGACAATCATTGCATTGCCCATCGCATTCCGCATTAACACGGTTCCTTTGGGTTCCAGCCATTGACTAAAACCAAGAAGAATAGTGTGAGCAACACTAATTATAATAGGAAACCACATAATTCAAGAATAAAATTTTCATGCTTATGGTCTTATCCTAGGTTATTCATGGCCATTTCTAAAACACTAAGATTGTGTTCTATGCTTAGACTTATCCTTAGGGTTCTTACTAAGGCTTTCACATCCTAGTTTCCAAAGGTTGACTATACCTTTCCTCTGATACCAACTATAACGACCCATACTTTACATACATTGTTAATACTTCAAAATTGAAGCACACTTATTACAACATATGACAAAACCACAAAGGACCGTATAGGTATAGTGTCTTTAGAAACTGGGAAACATAAACAACTGGTTCATAAATCTTCTACAGTGTCTCCCATTTATTTCATCATATCTAGGGTCCCTTTTAGCATATTCTACTTAATATCCATCTTCCTGACCTGGGGAAAAGAAAACATAAAAGGGTGAGCTCAAATGCTCAGCAAGGGCAAATAAAGGAAATAAAAATCATATCATATCTTTTTGAAAATCAAAACCTGCAAAAGAGATCATAATATCTTAACATGGAATAAATCATAGAAGTGAAAATGAGATCCCCATAATCATAACATAAAACTTGAAACTTTGTGGTATGCACACATAATCATGGAAAATCATTTCTTGTTAGTCATGACTCATTGCCAAGACTATCTTAGTGGACAAAGTCCCTTTCTGAACCGAGTTCACTCCTCGTTTCAGTCCTGTATCACTGAACCGAAATAACCTTCCGTTCCAGCCATGTCTATCTCATGAGATATAAAATCATTACCCAATGCATTGGAGGGAGATATAGGTCCCACCCATCTTATAATGAATCCTTTCTTATGTGTGCCACATAATCATAAAACATACATCATCGCATAACACATGTAACAAAAATGGGATTCTTGAAACATCATGACATCATAAAATCATATAAGGCAAATGACTTCATAAAAATAATTCCCTCACAACATAATCAAATCAATGTAATTAAAGGGATAAAAACAGAACCCTTTATTATCTTAGATGGAAAATAATTTTGATAAAACACTTGAACTCAATTCTTGAGGAAAATATCCTTTATTTTTCAAAAACACTTTTCTTTTCTTAACATGTCATACAATTATAAACTAAAAGAAGTTGATTAAAAATAAACTTGAAAACTTGTAAAGGAAGCTTCTTGAAAATAATGTTTTAAAAATCCATTCATGCCGTATAAGTTAGAAAAAAAACATTCTTCGTATTTTTGTCGGAAAAGTCATAAAGTACCTCGTACGGAAAACGACAAAAGATTCCTTTCATATTCTTTACTAAAAACTCACCTAAGGGTAAAATTGGATTTAAACTATTGCAAGTGGATGGAAACAATATTTCATATTGAGGGAACATGGATGTGGATTATAAAATACACCCCATTAAATACTTACGAATAAACAATCTCGGATAAAAATGAGATTGTGATATTTCCCTTACCTTAGGTCCAATTTGCTTTGTTCGTGTCCGAAGCTCCTGTATAATGGTTTAAATAATGTTATTGACTTATTCCAGAATCATACATATGAGATCATATATTGTCATATTATTAACTTCTTGTTAGTAATATTTCATTGTTACTTGTTACTCGGGTCTTTATAACTTTTTGTTCTTATGCGTGTTTTGTTGAATAAATTATTATTCTTATCTTTAGGTTATAGATAATTCATTTCCAGAATGGTATTAGTGTAGTATATACCATATTCATTCATTCAATTCATTTATATAATCATTATGAAATGAAGATCATGTAGAACGAATCGCATCACATCGTGGAGACGGTATTCCGTACGTACGCACGAGTGATGATATCGTTCCTATGATCGTGGAATTGTATTGGAGTATATATATATATTATTTCAGTATCAATATTACTTAATAATAATCATATATAGTTACTCATTACACCATTATACCCATCCTTGTAAGGTGATGGTGGAAAATAGATTACACCACGGCGTGGAGACGGTATTCCGTACGTACGCACACGCGGTGATTTCATTTTTCCGTATGATGGATAGAAGGTGAATTAGAGTTGTTTCATATTTATAATAACATATCAGTATGTAAGTAATACTGATGTTATTACTTTATCATGAAACAACTAAATAAGAAGAAGTTGAAGAAGAAAGAAATTGAAAAGATCGGTAATGGATATTACCTCTTCTTTGGAACGCCTCTTTGAATCCTACACTTAAGGAACTAAGATTGGTCTTTGGAGAAGACCAGGACTTCTAGGATTATTCTAGGAAAGTGGAGAAGGGAAAATGGCAGGGGTTGGCCGAGCTTGAGTGCTCAAATTGGTGTGAGGAGGAGGGGGATGAGGTGCCCTTTTATAAGGGAGGAGAGGGGCACCTTAGGAATATCTCAAAATATTATTTTATATTAAAGTCAAAATCGGTTTATAATGGCTCCAAAGGGTCTTATTTCGAAGCTAAAGTGGGTATGGGTCGAAATCCTATCAACCAATAGGATTTAGACAAGTTTAGGGTATTATTTTAACCTTATCAATTAGATTTAACTCTAAGTTAATTAATTTAACTTTTACCGTGTCTTTTTGTTTTCTTTCACTATATGGTTAATACACTTACTATAACATGCCAAACGAACCCCAAATTGTTTATTATTAATATATATATCCTTATCTAAGTCATTTGGCCGAACCTTAGATTTTTAGGAATAAAATAACAATTAATAATATAATATTTGATTTAAAAACTATTTTGTGTCAATTTTGACACTATTTGATATATGATTTTTGTGAAAGTCATAACAGAATTATATGTTCGAACCAAGTTGATTAAATCAATACTAATATATCATAGTAACCTAGAAAATTAGTGTAATTCATAAAAAGTCTCAAATTACATTTATTTTGGTATTTATATTATCAATTTTGTCAATATTTCATTAATAAGATAATTACTGCATCATCTTTGTGTCATAAATAAATTAAATTATTTGATGTCTAAAAATTACAAATAAAATACCATCATGTAGGAAATCTTTTTAGCTTTCTAATGAATATTTACAATCGAATTTATCTTATGTATAACCCCATATTAAAAATGATTTACTTATTAAACTTTGATTTTAACTATTTTAACCCTTCTTTAAATAAATTAATAATAAATGTCCTATTCTAATCCAAGTGGGCCTAAATGGTCATATTTTATTCCTAAGTTTGTTTTTGGTCGAATTACACTTGTCCAATAGAATTAGGACATGTTTTAAGGTAATATTGATATCATATTTACCCTTAGTTACCCTATTTACTATTAACCGTGGTAAAAAATAGTAAAAAGTTACTATTCACCAAAAAATTATTTTCATCTCATTGAACCACATTTTAGTCCTTGATATTAACTGTGTCTCTCGGATTTTTGAAATTCCATTCACAGAAGCGGTAAAATTAGGTTTTATGCAAAATTCAGTTTTTAACCTACCACTTAGTGGTTTCACTATTCATCAAAAATTGAAAGTTTTCAGAAAAATACCAAAATTTCACCCTAGGCTAATTTCGATATTCTGAGTCCAAAAATGAAGTCCATTTTGAAAAATAAAATTTATAAAATTTCAAAAAGTGGTTATTACTATTCATAACGGCTAGTTTTAATAGCATATTGTTGTTTAGTGAAACTCGATATTGCGTACGACGCAAGCTATCGAGGAAGGTCGCGATTGCGTGTAAAGCAAGCCAAGAAAGTGTTGTGTAGAAAAAGATTCCTTTGATGATTTATATAACATAAAAGTCTCGGGTGTTACAGTATTCACTTGTACGGAATGAAGGGGGTCACCTCATATTTATACGTATCTCAGACCCCCATGTGCAAAACCCCCTTCGTGGCGCGAAATACATCTCATTTGGCGAGTAATATTTCGTGCAAGTACTGTTTTTCACGCACAACTCCGGGTTTTTCACGCAGCCCATGCCTTTTCCATTTTCTGTCGTTCTGATTCCAAAACACCTCTTGCGTGAAAAATCTGTTGCCACTATTTAGCGCACCACGTAGTTTTTCACGCACACCACTTTTTTTCGCGCACACTGCTGTTTTTTCGCGCAAGCCGCTATTTTTCACAAATGCCTCATTTTTTCACGCACGCCTCCCTTATTTCATGAAACACTTTTTTTTTGCGCGCACCTCCTCTTGCTAACAACCAATGTCTTCATATTTTAAATTTCATCTCCAAAAATTTGGAAATCACTAGAGAACAGCCCCATCTTCAATTCTATTGTCTACATGGACTGTATGATCACTTTACTGTCACACATTCGTAATTTCCAATGGGGATTGACAACAAACACAATCTATACTCCAATTCATGCATAGTACGACCATGGTTTGAACAGTTTATGTGTAATACCCCAACCCCAGTGACCATGAGTGGGTGCATTATTAATTTAAATTGGCATGCTCACAAAAGATCATGGCTCGAAAGACCGATTAGTTTAGTTTCCTTGAAATGACTAGATATATTCATAAAGTTTACATTACATAATAAAGTAAAAACTACAACAAAATATTGTCTCCACACTCATATCACCTTATAATATCCCTACAGATCATTCATAAAATACTTCATCACATCCTGGGAAAAATAAAACATAGAAAGCGGTGAGCTCAAATGCCCAGTAATGATAACAATATAGAGGAAACATTCATAAATAAGCACAAACATTTAAGGAAATGTATAATTAAATCATAAGCCTTTTAAAGAGGAACTTCATCATAATATGCCTGAAATAAAATGAAATAATTTCATTTACTTATTCACATGGATATTCTACTAGTTGAATAATCACATGCAATATCAATAACAATATTCATAATGATGGAATACATAATGTTATACTATCATAACCATGTAGCCAATTACTCGTTCCAAGAATACAAATAAGATTTTGTCAAGGACTCATGCCAAGACACTAGTTTGTCTAATGAGACCTACCGATGCCTCGAAGATCTATATAGGGCTTCACCCATCACTTACTAAGTCCAATGTATTCCCATATGAAAAGGTTTAAACATAACATAAACATTTTTATTAAAACTAGATTATGAAATGTAAATAATTTCTCCATAAACCATGAATGGTATAAAAATAACACATCCACAGTAAAAAATATCACAAAACCTTCAATACAATATGGAAGTTTTGTATCATATTAAATCAACTTCAAATAAGCTTAAAATCTATCAAAGGATGTTGACATAGATTAAATCAAAAATATTTGAGAGAAATATCTCTTTTTTTTAAATCATTTAAAAGTCACATAATTATAAAATAAAAAATTTAATTTTAAAATATTATTATAAGCATGTAAGGTAAGATTCTATGATTTTATAATGGTGGAAAATAGCTGCACCTACTATATATGTTAAAAAAGGAAATTCTTACCTTAATTTTGTCAAAAAGGAAAAAAAGACCTTATTTGGAGAACGACGGAAAGATTCCATTCAAAACACTTTATAAAAAGTCAAACAAGGCTATAAATGACTTTAACCCATATTCTAGTAAATATTAAAAATGTTTTGATATTCATTTTTAAGAAACATGGATGTGGATGATAAAGAGGTCCCAGTAGATAACTATGTATAAACAACCTCAGATAATAAAGAGATTGTGAATTAACCCTTACCGTGTACTTTTCCTTGGTTGAGGGTAGGTTAACCTCCTGTATAATGGTGAAATAATTTTTATTAAATTATAAAGTAATCATATACATTAATATGATATCATATATGATCTTTTATCATTGATTTGTTAATAATATCTATGTATTGTCTAAGAATTATCTAAGTATTAACATTGATTTGTTAACGGATTCGTTTTTCTTTATATTATTTGTTATGTGAGCAATATTTGATATGGATGGGATGTATATTATTCATATCCAGAATTATATTGTGTCTCTAAAAATTATTTTTAATCTTCAAATTAAATTTATTCTTGAATCGATACGATGAGGAACAAATCTCACCACGTTCATGGAGACGGTAATTTGTACGTACGCACGGGCGAAAATATCATTTTTTTGATATTAAAAAAATATATAATTGGATGGTATATCATATATAAATAATCATTATAATGTTATATTTATTATTTAAATGAATTACACATATTTATTATACCCAACCAAATAATAATGTTTTGAATAACAATTACACCACGACGTGGAGACGATAGGCTGTACGTACGCACGTATGGTGACATGCCATTCAAAGATGGATAGAATACTGAATATGATTGTAACATAATTATAATAAAATCATAGTATATAGAATATACTGGATTAATTATTTTATAATGGAAATAACAAAGAAAGAAGAAGTGGAAGAAGAAAGGAACTTGAAAGAGTGTGGTGAACACATTACCTCTTCTTCGGGTTCTTCCTTTTGATTTGATCAAAAGGGCTACATAAGATAGCGTTTTGACTAAAGGAAGGACTCTAGGATTAAGGGAGGATATTTTAGAGGGTATTGGGGAAGAATGTGGCCGAACCAAAAGACTTTGAAGGTATGAAGAATTTGTTTTAAGTGGTGTCCTTTTATAAGGGGGAGGAGGGGCTCTTTTGGATAAACTTAAAGTATTAATTTATAATAAATTCATATTCGGTTTCTAATGGCTCCAAAGTGGACTATTAAAAGTCTATGGAGGGGATGGATCGAAAACCAATCAACCAGTAGATTTTAGATAGGTTTGGGTCACTATAGTAACCTTATTATTTAGAATTAAAACTTAGTTAAATAGATTGACATTTACCATGTATCATTGTATTTTTTTATTATATAGTTAATAAACATACTATATAATTTCAAGAGTCCCCAATGTGGACCATTAATGACATACCTATCATCATATAAGTCCTTTGGCCAACCATTAGATTTTTTAGGAAAATAATATCAATTAATAATATAGTATTTGTTTTAAAAACTCTTTTATGTCAATTTTGACACTATTGGGTATTTTGTATTCGATAAATTCATAACAACATTATTAAATCGAATAAAATTCATATAACCAATAATAATATGTCTTATTAATATAAAAAATTATTGAAATTCATAAAAAGTCTCAAATCACATTTATTTGGATATTTATAATATAAATTATTTTAATATTTCATTAATTATCTTATTACTGCATCACCATGTTGTCATAAATAGATTACATTATTTAATTTTTAAAAATTAAAAATAAAATACCATTATGTAAGAAATAATATTATCTTTCTAATGAATGTTTATAATAAAATTTATCTTATGTATAAACCTATATTAAAAATGTTTTAGTTATTAAAATTTGATTTTAACTCTTCTATAAATAAAATAATAATGAATGTCCTAATCTAATACATGTAGACCGAAGTGGATAATATTTGAATCCTAATGTTTTTTTGGGTTTAATTATACATATCTAATAGAATTAAGACATGTGTCAGTGTAATAATAATTTCATTTTTACCCTTAATTACCGTATTTACTTTTTACTATGGTAAATAAAAGAAAAAGGTTACTATTCACCAAAAAAAATTTATCTTATTTGACGAAATTTTACTCCATGATATTAAATGTGTCCCTAGGATTTTTGAAATTCTACTCACAGAAGAGGTAAAATTATGTTTTATGTGAATTTTCAAATTCTACTAAGAGATGGGTAAAAGACGGTGAAAATTTCAATAAAATTTTTATATATCTAAAATTATTATAAACTTGCTCCAATGAATTACATTAAACTTATATAGGTATTACATATCTATTTTGACCTTAAATAAATTTAAATAAAGAAATAATTATTTAAATAAAAAGTCGGTTTTAACTAATATCTATGTGTTTTTCACTATTCATAAAAAATTGAATGTTTTCAGAAAATTACCACAAATTCACCCTAGGCTAATTTTGATATTCCGAATCCAATAATGAAGTCCATTTTGTATGTTAAAAGATATAAAATTTCAAAAATTGGTATTACTATTCATAACAGCTAGTTTTATTGGTTGTGGTGTGTTAGAACATGAAGTTGCGTACAACACATGCTACTATATTATTCAAAGGGATGCATATCGTGGAAGCTTGGGGTTTTACATTTTCCCCTCTTCAAATAATTTCATCCTCAAAATTTCTAATATATTACCACATAAAATGACTCGGGTGGTTCTTCATCATAAGTTCCTCAGGTTTCTATGTTGCCTCTTCCATCTTATGGTTTCTCCATAGAAATTTTACCAGACGAGTTGTCCGGTTTCTCACCACTTGTTCTCTGGTATCAAGAATCCTGATGGGCACTTCACAATATGACAGATCGGGTTCCAGTTCTAATTCCTCATATGTGAGTATATGCATTGGGTCAGGCATGTATGCTCTCAACAATGATATGTGGAACACATCGTGAACTTTGGAGAGATTTGGTGGCATCGCCAAATGGTAAGCTACAACCCCAATTCGTTCTAGAATTTTGAAAGGTCCTATGTACCTAGGACTCTATTTACCTTTCCTACCAAAACGTATAACTCCCTTCAATAGAGATACCTTCAAGAAAACACGATCTCTGTTCTGAAATTCCAAATCCTTCCTTTGGTTATCGTCATAGCTTTTTTGACATCATTGAGTTGCTTTGATTTGGTTTTGGATTTCCTTCACCTTTTCCATTGTTACGTATACCAGTTTTGGGCCTACGAGTTTTCTTTCACCAATGTCATCCCAACAGGTTGGTGTGAAACATCTCTTTCCGTATAATGCATTATATGGTGCCATCTGAATACTCTAATGGAAGCAATTGTTATAGGAAAATTCTACCAGAGGTAAATATTGATCCCACATACCCTGAAAGTCAACTGTGCATGATCTCAACATGTCTTCTATTGTTTGAATAGTCTGTTCTGATTGTCCATCTGTTTGATGGTATTAGGTAGTGCTCAAATAAAGTTCAGTATCCAGGGCCTTCTAAAGACTCTTCTAGAATCTTGAAGTAAAATGGGGATCACGATCAGAAACAATTGATAGGGGTACTCAATTAAGTCTCAAAACTTCATTAATATAAATTATTTATAGATGTTCAAGTGGTAGTTCCTCTCTTATAGTAAGAAAATGTGCAGAATTGGTAATACGATCAACAATGACCCATATTGCATCGTTTCCTCTAGGAGTCATTGGTAGTCCCATGACAAAGTCCATCATTATATTATCCCATTTCCACTTAGGTATGGGAAGAGGTTTCATGACTCTTCCAGGTTGTTGCCTTCCAACTTTCACTTGTTGAAAAGCTATACATTTTGACAAAAAATCAGAAATATCCCTCTTCATGTTGTCCCCCCAAAAATGTTCCTTCAAATCTCTATACCTTTTGGTTTTCCCATGGTATATAGAGAAATTGGAACTATGAGAATCATCCAACAATTCCATTTTTAGATCAGGTATATCAGGAACACAAAGTCTCTTCCCAAATTTCAAAATTCCATCTTCATACTCAAAGTCACTCAGTCTCCCAACATTCACAGCTTTAATCTTATTTTGAAACTCTTCATCACCGGTCTGAGGACTCTTTATCCTTTCGAGTAAAGATTTTTTGGCAACCATTTGAAAAAGTATTGATGTTTCACTTACCATGGTGATTCCCATATCCCTATTTACTAGATCCATGTATATAGGATCCTTTTCAACTCTCATCTTGTTCAAAACTCCATGATTATTTCTACTAAGAGCATCTGCCACCTTATTTTCCTTCCCCGGGTGGTAGTGTTTCATGTAATCATATTACTTGAGTAATTCAAGACATCTCATTTGGCTCATGATGAGTTATTTCTGTGAGAAAATGTACTTCAAACTCTTTTGATCAGTATAAATCTCACATTTTTTTACCGTAGAGATAATTTCTCCATATCTTCAAAGAAAAAATTACAGTAGCTAACTCATGATCATTAGAAGGATAGTTTTTCTCATGAATTTTTATCTTTCGTGATGCATAGACAACAACTCTATCATTTTTCATAAGGACACAACCGTGTCCTTTCTTCGATGCATCACTATAAATAACGAGCCCATCATTCTCTGATGGTAGAGTCAATATAGGAGAATTGACTAATCGTCTCTTCAGTTCTGCAAAATATTCTTCACAATCTTTTTTCCAAACAAATTTAACCCCTTTACGTGTGAGATTCGTTATTGGGTTAGCCAATTGGGCAAAATTATGGACAAAACTTCGATAATAACCTGATAAACCAATAAAACTGCGTACCTCAGTTATATTTGTCGGTGCTGGCCATTCTCAGATTACCATGGTCTTAGAAGGATCAACAAAAATTCCATTAATAGAGACAATATGACCAAGAAAAGAAATCTCCTGAACACAGAATTCACACTTGATAAACTTCCCATATAATTCATGTCTTCTATGAGTCTTCAGGATAATGTGCAAGTGATTTTCATGATCTTTATAGCTTTGGGATTATACCAAGATATCATCAATAAATACCACCAAAAAATCATCGAGATATCCCGTGAAAACTCTATGTATTAGATCCATGAATACAGAGGGTGATTTATCCAATCCAAAAGGCATTACTGTAAACTAGAAATGCTTGTACCTGGTTCGAAATGATGTCTTCGGAATGTATTCCTTCATCACACACTACTGATGGTATCCAAATCGAAGTTCAATATTTGAAATGTATTGAGCTCCTTGTAGTTGGTCGAATAAATCATATATCCATTTTTCTTCTTCAAAAAAAGGTCAGGGGCTCCCCATGGAGAAACACTAGGTCGAATAAATCCTTTATTACTCAATTCATCTAGTTGTTTCTTTAATTAAACTAATTCCACAGTGGTCATTCTATAAGGGGACTTCGATAGAGGCCTTGAACCATGAATTAAATCAATGGAAAGCTCATTTTCTCGTTCTGAAGGATGTCTAGGTAAATCTTCCAGAAACACATCTACATTTTCTTTCACAATAGGTACATCCTCTATTTGAACATTCCTTTCCTCACCCATAGTTATTTAATTCTCTTCCTCCCTAATAATTGAATTTAGTTGAGCTACTAGAGGTGGATCTAGATCATAATTAGGTGGTGATGATTCTACTCTAAAGATAAGGTGTTCTTTATCATCATCATCAAAAATCGTAACCTCTTTCTTCTTACAATAAATCTTCGCATCATGGTCTGAATTCCAATCCATACTGAGGATTATATAATATTCAATCATGGGTTTGGCAACAAGATCAGCAAGATAAAGAACATTAATATGCTCTAATGGGGACTGATTCACAGAACTTTTTAGTAATGATACTTCCCTTAGGAGTATAGACTGACAACTCCATTGTTAAATAAAATTGTAAATATCTAATTTTCTTTGAAAACATGGAAGATATGAAACAATACGTTGATCTAGAATCAAATAATGCATTTTCTAAACTTGAGGAAACCATTAAATTACCTACCACAATGTCCTTCGGAGCTTCATCCTCAGCAGTAGTGATATCATAAGCATGGCCTTGATCCCTTGGCCTTTTCTAAGGTAAGATCCCCTGACTCTTAGGAAATTCATTTTCATAAAGTCCCATTTCTCTACAATTATATCATTCTACATTGACAAGTACATTCCTTCCCTTGCAATCATGATCTTGGTGGCCTTTTTCACCACACTTATAACATACTCCCATTCCCATCAAAAAATTATAGGGGTGTTTCTTCCCACATTTACTGCAGTATGGATAATAAACTTTTCCCTTCTTCCCTTTATTTCCATTTCCAGAGTGTTCAGCAGATCTCTTATTCTATTTCATTTCTTTAATGGAATAAGACATATAAAATTATTTTTTGTCTTGACGGCACACAAGACAATATTTTCTTATGACGAGAAGGATTGTGAGACCAATTCTCGACAAAGAAATGGTTTTAACCCATCAAATAAATGATCACTATTACTTCTTGGGTTATGTTTATAATCTGCTGCATACCTCACTAACCTTGTAAAGTTATCCTCATACATTGCGACATACTCATCCTCATTTTTCCTCAGACTCAGAAATTGCCTTTCCATATCTACTCGATGGTAACAAAGAAAGTATTTTTTTTAGAAAAGATCTTTGAACTCCCTCCATTCCATATTTGATACTTCATCACCTTCCTTCATGTTTTGAATCAATGATAACCATTGATCAAAATCTCCAGTGGGATGGAAAACTGCCATGATAACTTTTTCTCTTTCACTACTCACCAAAGCCTGAAATATTTTCTCTAGGGAACTTATCCCTTGCTTAGCTACTAATGGATTTTTACTCCCATTGAATGTTGGTGGTTGTTTCCTCATAAAGAGATCTAACATTGATCCTCCACACTACGGATCAGGGTTCTCTATACGGGTAAGGGTATTTTTCATAACTAGAATGAGTTGTCCCAATATAGTGATAAGCTGATCAGCACCAGTTGTATCACCAACTCCACTATAATTATCTTTAGCAGGAGGGAAATCCCTACATGGAGTGCATTCATTAATATAGCTTCCATTCCTTCCACTTGGCACCATTTCTAAACAATGTCATAAACTAGATCATTTTATGAATTTCAAATACATAAATCCAAACTTGTAAAACAGATAACATAAATTGAACTGTTTAAGGATATAATCCATAATCATAAAAAAATGTTTTCATTGATGAGTTATATACTCATAAACTCTTCATAATGGTTTGTAAATAAAATTATAATTGTCCTAATCATATAACCCGGGAGTGTCGTAACCAAGAGTGAAGGAAGGCCCATTGTCGTGCACCAGTTCCTGTTTGAGTCTAGCTCAATGTGGTGTTTTCGGGGTTTACCCCTAGGTACATCTGTTCTAGAGCCGCCTCTACCTGCTCATATCCAGTGAGGGCGTTATTTCTCAGAAAAACCCCAAAATCTCTATAATACCAAAATTGTAGGAAGTTATTCTATATTAATACTCAAAGTCCATCTTAGGTCTATGTGCTCTAATCAATGTTTATCTAAATCTAGATTCCAAGGTTTGTACTAAACATTCTCTGATACCAACTGTAACGCCCTAGCCCCAGTTACCAAGAGTCGGTGCATTATTACTTTACATTGGCATGATCACAAAAGATCATGTCTCGAATGACCGATTATTTTAGTAGTCTTGGAATAACTAGATAAATTCATAAAGTTTAAATTACATCATAATGTGAAAACTACAACAACATCATGTCTCCACATTCATATCCCCTTATACTACCCCTGCAGGTCATTAATAAAATACTGCTTCACAACCTAGGAAAAATAAAACATAGAACGGGGCGAGCTCAGATGCCCAGTAAAGATAACAATATAGCGGAAACATTCATATATAGGAATAAACATTTAAGGAAATGTATAACTAAAGAAAAATCCTTTTAAACATGAACCTCATCATAATATGGCAGATATAAAATGAAATAATTCCATTTACTTATTCACATGGATATTCTACTAGTTGTATAATCACATGCAATATAAATAACCACTTTCATAATGATGGAATGAATAATGCCAAACTATCATAACCATGTAGCCATGGCCTCATGCCAAGACTACAAATAAGATTTTGTCAAGGCCTCGTTCCAAGAGACTAGTTTTTCTCACGAGACCTACCGATGCATCGATGAGCTATAGCGGGCTCCACCCGTCACTTACTAAGTCCAATGCATTCCCATATGAAAAGGTTTAAACATAACATAAACATTCGTATTAAAACTAGCATACAAAAGGTAAATACATTCTTCATAAAACACGAATGGTATTAAAAGAACACATCCACAATCAAACATATCACAATACCTTCAATACAATAGGGAATTTTTGTATCATTATAAATCAACTTCAAATAAGCTTAATATCTATAAAAGGATGTTGACATAGATGAAATCAAAACTGTTTGAGAGAAATTTAAATTTTTTTAATCATTTAAAAGTCACATAATTATAAAATAAAACATTTAAATTGAAAATATTCTTATAATCTTTTAATGGAAGCTCTGATGATGTTATAATGGTGGAAAATAGCCGCACCTGCCGTATAAGTTAAAAAAAGGACATTCTTAGCTTAATTTTGTCGAAAAGGTAAAAAGAACTTGTTTGGAAAACAACAAAAAGATTACATTCATACCATTTTATAAAAAGTCAACAAGGGTATAAATTTCTTTAACCCATATTCTAGAAAATAGAAAAAATGTTTTGAATTTTTTTTAAGAAACATGGATGTGGATGATAAAGAGGTCCCAGTAGATAATTATGTATAAACAACCATAGATAATAAAGAGATTGTGAAATTAACCCTTACCTTGTACTTTTCCATGGTTGATGGTAGGTTAACCTCCTATATAATGGCGAAATAATTTTTATTAAATTATAAATGAATAATATACATTAATATGATATCATATATGATCTTTTAACATTGATTTGTTAATAATATCTTAGTATTATCATCATTTCAGGTGTTAATAGATTCATTTTTCTCTATATTATTTATTATGTGAGGCATATTTGATATGGATGGGATTTATATTATTCATCTCCAGAATGATATCATGTCTCTAAAAATTATTTTTAATCATCAAATAAAATATATTCTTGAATGGATATGACGGGGAATGAATCTCATCGCGTTCATGGAGATGGTAATCCGTACGTACGAACGAGTGACAATATCATTATTTTTATATTAAAATAATATATAATTGGATGATATGTCATATATACAGAATAATTATCATTTTATATTTATTATTTACATGAATTTCACATCATTATTATACTCATCCAAATAATAATGTATTGAATAACAATTACACCACGACGTGGAGACGATAGGCCGTACGTACGCATGTATGGTGACATGTCATTAAAAGGATGGATAGAATACTAAATATGGTTGTACCATTTTTATAATAACATTACATTATATATAAGAAACTAGAGTTTTTATTTTACAATGGAAATAAAAATGAATGAAGAAGTGGAAGTAGAAAGGAACTTGAAAGAGTGTGGTGAAAACATTACATATTCTTCGGGTTCTTCCTTTTGATTTGATCAAAAGGGATACAAATGATGGATTTATGACTAAAGGAAGGCCTCTAGGATTAAGTGAGGATAGTAGAGATGTTATTTGGGTAGAGGATGGCTGAACCAAAAGGCATTTAAGGTATGAATAATTGGCTAGATGTGGTGTCCTGTTATAAGGGTGGGGAGGGGCTCTCTAGGAAAAATATAATGTATTAAATTATAATAAATTAATATTCGGCTTTTGATGGATCCAAAGTAAACTATTCAAAGTCTATGTTGGGGATGGGTCGAAAACAACTCAACCAATAAATTTTAGATAGGTTTGGTTAACTATAGTAGCCTTATATTTTAGATTTAACTCTTAGTTAAATAGTTTGACATTTACCATGTCTCTTTGTATTTTTATATTTATTAGTTAATAAACATAATATATATTTCATGAAACCCCCAAGTGTTCCATTAATGACATTCAAATGGTCATATAAGTACTTTGGCCGAACCTTAGATATTTAGGGATATAATATCAATTAATAATATAATATTTGTTTTAAAAACTCTTTTAATGCAATTTTGACACTATTGGGTATTTTGTTTTTGATAAATTCATAACTGCATTATTACATCAAATAAAATTCATATAACCAATACTAATATTTTATATTAACCTTTAAAATTATTTAAATGCATAAAATGTCTCAAATTACATTTATTTGGATATTTATAATATCAATTATTTTAATATTTCAATAATTAGATAATTACTGCATCACCATTGTGTCATAAATAAATTAAATTATTTAATATCTAAAAATTATGAATAAAATACCATTATTTAGGAAATAATTGTTTCTTTCTAATGAATATTTATAATTAAATTTATCTTATGTATAACCCTATATTAAAAATGTTTTACTTATTAAACATTGATTTTAACTCTTTTAACTCTTCTTTGAATTGAATAATAATAAATGTCCTAATCTAATTCAGGTGGTCCAAAGTGGTTCATATTTTATTCCTAAGGTTTTTTTTGGTGTAATTATAATTATCCAATAGAATTAGTACATGTGTTAGGGTAATAATAATTTCATTTTACCCTTAATTACACTATTTAATTTTTACCGTGGTAAATAAAAGAAAAAAGTTACAATTCACCAAAAAATATTTTCAACTCATTGAACCACATTTTAAACCTTTATATTAACCGTGTCTCTCAGATTTTCAAAATTCTATTCACAGAAGAGGTAAAATTACGTTTTATATGAATTTGCAAATTCTCCTAGGAGATGGGTAAAAGACGGTGAAAATTTCAATAAAATTTTTATATGTCTAAAATTATTATAAACTGACTCCAATGAATTAAATTGAACATATATAGATATTACATGCCTATTTTGACCCTAAATAAATTTAAATAAAGTATATAATTATTTAAATAAAAATTCAGTTTTAACCAATAACTCATCATTTTTCACTATTCATCAAACATTGAATGTTTTTAGAAAAATACCAAAAATTCACCCTAGGATAATTTCGATATTCCAAATCAAAAAATGAATTCCATTTGGAATGTTAAAATTTATAGAATTTTAGAATGTGGGTATTACTATTTATAACGACTACTTTGATTGGTTGAGGTGTGTTAGAACTCGAAGTTGCGTAAAACAGACGCTACTGTATTATTCAAAGAGAAACGTACCATGGAATATTGGTGTGTTAAATTAAGGTTTATACATTCAAAAATAGAAGGAATATGTATTAGATAAATCTTAACTAACAATTTATGCAACATGCCATTATTTTACTAAGATAATAAGAGTTGAATTATGTGTATTGTGATTTTTATAGTCGTTGAAATAATTTTATAAAGGTAATGTGCTAGATCATTAATGTTACGAAGAGTAAAATAAAATTTTCATAGATTGATAAAGGTAGAGATAAAAAAAATTAACTCACAAAATTAATAATGGTTAATAGGTCAGGTAAAATTATAAATGATAATAATTTTTTTGGTGAGATACATTAAAAGATTATATGAGCTAAAAAGTAATTATATTTCTATATAATCGATTCAAGGGGATTAATAAAATAAATTAGAAAAATTAAAAACACTTAATGAAGAACTTAAAATGATGAAATAATGTATGGTCATGAACAAAATATCACATGTAAAAACATTTGGGGTTTTAATTGATTATTTGTCCAATGACTTTAAGGGAGAGGTTAAAAGATATTTCAGTTCCATGAGAGGTTGAATGACCTGATGGATTTTGTCCTCTACTAGGGTTATATTTAAATATCATAGTGGATTTATCATTGATTTTTTTAAACAATGATAAATACCAATATTTATCCACATTAAAAATGAAATAGATGAAAAAACTACACTCTATTTTTTTTAACTCTTAGCACTAACAAGGAAGGTATTTTATTAGAACAATCCAAAGAAATTTCAGAAACCTAATTTTTGTAAGTATATTTTAATTTACTTCTTAAAACCCAATATTTATCAATAATATTAAGAAATATAAGATAATGCTTCTGATTTCTTGACCTTGTAGGTGATGGACACTAAGCCCATCACTCCACCTATGGAGTGAGAAAGTCCACTATAATCCTTAGAGGGAACTCAACCTCTGTTTTTATCTCCATTTTATATTCCTGATTTTCACCTTTATTTCCCTAAAATGTTTTTTATCCCTAATTTTACACATATTTTTGATGGATTCATGAAACATTCTCTCTCAACATCGGAGTTCACTGATGCCTCATTGCTTCTGAAGAAGATGCTGATAGCATGTTTCAAAAAACATCTTTAATAAGTATACTCATTTGATCGGTTTGTTTTTAGATATTGGGAAAAATATGAATGATTAACAAAGGGTCTTTTCAACAACAATAACATCAGGATTTGGTTATCATCCGAGAACAACTTGGTCTCGCCGTAGTCCATTTCCCCCACATTATTACTAGATCTTGTTTCTCCTAATTCAGGTGGACTTATAATTTTCACATGAAATGAGATACCCCAGTTATTGTTATTTTGGTTTTTTTTCCAGATCACCCTCTTATTTTTCAGAATCCTTCCATTGTTCAAAAGTTAATTAATTTGTTGGTTAGATAATTTTGTTCTGTTAGAAGATCTATAACTAATTTCCATCCTATTTATCTGTAATTTTTTTTATGTTGATTTTTTAATAACATTACAAAATAATATTTGGATTTCAGTTTGTGAAGATATCTATAAAAAGAAACATAATAATTTTTATTTAATGATCTATTTTTCCTATTCATTCATGAAAATGGGTCACTTAATGTTAGTGTGTGGGTGTGGGTTAATAAATCACTTCTAGATGACATATTCTTGATCAGGATGCAGTGGTAAGGGTTCAATGACCAATTTTTTGTATGTGCCTAATGTAATAAGTTCATATAGATGTTTTTATACTGAAGTAATAATTCAGATGTAGTTCTCTTAGTGACACATGAGGGAATGGAGTCTAATGGGGAATAACTTCACTAACGCCTCATTGTAAAACAGTTGACTCCAAACGGAATAAAAAATGTTTTCACCGTTAAGAAAAAGGCATGACTATTCCTCTATTATTCTAAAGTAGTAGACATAGATAATAGATTGAGATTTTACTTTGAGGGGGTGTGTTAAATAGGCCATATGTAAATTAAAATAAATTCATCTATGTAAACATGAAATGAGAATACAGTGAAATTTTTTGATGAAACTAAACCCATGGAGATGTTATAGGAGGCATGTGAGGAAGATGAAACTATATGTATGACTAGTGGAGGTAGCTGGGGCTGGTGAATGAAACAGGAATGGTGAGGCCCATAGGGACTATATCAACTATTAATATTCGCAATCTCTTTGATTATCTGGAGTTTGAATGTTCTGTTTAGAGACAAGGGGATTAAATACAAGAGGGAATGGGAATCCAAACCCCAATACTGGTAGAGAAATTCTAGGACAGCTAAATCATTTATTACATAGAATAAAATAAAGATATATATACCCATTTTTGGTTGGGAAGTGTTGAGACAATGAATATAAGAAGATTATACATCCCAAAGAGAAGGAAAGGTGGGAAACAAAAAAAGGTATTTAGAGAAATTTATTGTGTTAAAGGGAAAGAGATTTAAATTGTATAATGGCGAATCTTGATTACCTAAGCTGATGGAAATAAGGTCAACCAAAAAAAATATGACGGTGAATAGTGAACCCATGTCTCATGGCTAGGAAGAGAAGATGAGTTCCAATTTTCATAGTGAAAATATGATAGTGGAGTGTGCTGAGGAAAATGAACAAGAATAGGTTTGTAGTAAAATGGAATATCTAATTTAGGAACATGAGGTTTCTAATAGTAATGTTAGGGTTGCAGATACAGAGGATGGGAGAAAGGGGAGCCGTAAGAGCTGATTAATTTCAATGAAGAATAATTAGAGGAGTCATATAAAATCAATTATAAAAAAAGGAGGTCCACGAGATAAATTAGAGGATGATTCAAGTGGAAATTAATAAAGAATAATGTGTATCAATTCATAATAAAGATTTTATTTTTATATATAGATTCAACCAAAGGAAGATTATTTTAGAAGAGTATATCCAATCATTGAAGAAGACAACCTACAGTTTTGAAGAACTCATCTAGAATAACTTGGACATGAATTCCACTACTCTTCAATAGAGTTTATACAGAGATAAGGTTTCAAATATATATAAATTCAATTCCAATATTTCAGTGATTTATTATTGAGTCTGTTTATTGAATCTTCCTCACATGAAAAGTTCCCCGCTTTTTTCCTAGAAATGATTTGCATAATAAAAAGTAAATTTTCATTCATCTTCTAAAGACTATATAGAATAAATTATTAAATATTATAAAAATATATATTAAAAACGAATAAATAATAAAATAAGTGAAAATTAATTTACATTATTAACTAACTGATAATCAAAAATGAAAATGAATAAATATGTATTACTAATTATTTAAAATAATGAAATTACAATAATATTAAAAGAAAATGAATTATAAAAAAAATTATAAAAAATAACATTAGAATTGAATAAAAAATAATAAAAAATATTAGTTGAATGAATTTTAAAAATATTGAAATATTTTAATTTAAAATATGTGTATTTCAAAAAATAAAATAAAAAATGAACATGCATTATTTATTATTTAAATTATTTATAAAAATAAAAACTAATATATGACAAAATTAAAATGAATATATTATAATTATATAAATTCAGACAATAATAAAATCATCTAATATTAATGAATAAATATATATAAATAACTATGAAAAATAAAATAAAATAAAAAATAATTAAAAATAAAATGTTGAAAAGTAATAAATTAAAAAAATTAAAATTTATATGATTATTTTTTATTATATAATATATAAAACGAATAAATAAAAAAGTAAAAGTAATAAATATATATTTTTTATAATAATATTTATAATAAATAATATTTACTAATTTATAACTATATATATATATATAAAATAGTATGTTAATAAAAATAATTCTAAAATAAATATAGAAAATTGAATAAATAAAATAATTTTTTTGTGTGTTTATGTAATATATAAAAATGAATTAATTACATTTATGTAGGTGTTAAATTATTGTAACACACATTTGATATATGATAAATTGAAAAAAAAATCACATTTTATTAAATGTCCATTACCCAATACAATTACATTATATTTTTAATTAATATTAATTGTTAATTAAAGAACATTTTTCACTATATATATCACTTATTTAATTTAAATATACACATGTAATATATAAATCATAATTAAGGAAATGTTATATATATTGATATATATATTTTTATCATCCAATCTCTTTTGATATTGTTCATCTGTAGATAATTGATCACAAATGGCGACTCTAAGAAGAAGGTAATTGGACCTCAATAGGCATAACTACTTCTATTCCATATTCCAATGAATATGGAGTTGATCATGTAGCAGTGCGAGTAGCAGTCCAGTAAGCCCATAGAGCATGAAAAAGTTTATCTCGCCATAACTTCTTATCTTTATCCACCATATTTTGAAGCATGATTGAAAGACCCTTATTTAAAGCCTCTATTTGACCATTGGCCGCTGCATGATACCGAGATGAATGGTTGGATCTGATATTGTACACGTGATACAATTTTCTCACCTCAGGTGAACAAAAGTTAGTTCCATTATCCATCAATACGGTATGAGGAACACCAAATCTAGTAATGATATTGGACTTGACAAAGCTAACAATGATTTTAGAACCAACTTCATTGAGAGGTATTGCCTCTGTGAATTTGGAAAACTAGTCAGTAGGAGTATGAATATACTTAAACTGCTTAGCTGTAGCCAAAGGATAAGTTCCTACTACATCCTTTCCCTATGTTGCAAATGGTCGAGAGTATTTAGCTATATGAAGCAAATCCGGGGGTTAATGAATAAAGTTGGAACATACTAGGAAAGAATGAAACTTCTTAGTGAAATCAACACAATCTTGCATCATTAAAATCCATAAGTATCCAAGCCTTCGAATTTGAATAGAAAGTCTATGTCCAGACCGGTGCACACCACAATCTCTTACATGTATATCATTCATGACAGCCATTGTCTCTTCACCATCAATACATCTGATGAGAATTCCATCAAAAAATCACTTATAGAATTATTTTTGGTAATCCTAGATATTATAAAGAGTAAAATTAATCACTTGTCTCCAGACATGTTCATTCCCAACTCTATTAGGTGGGAGTGTTCCATTTTGAAGGTATTCCCTGAAAGGTGTCATCCATCCTGTAATATGACCATATGGTTCAGAAATGGGACTGAATTATTTGATTTCCACTGTTCTAATTTGAACAAAATGTGAAACTACACGATGGTGGGAAATATTGATAATTGTTTTGTCCCGATTTGGATCTGCCAGGATTGTGGCTACATTACCCAGTGCATGAGATTAGGCATTTTGTGATCACGATACATAAGAAAATTTCGTTTCTGATGGAAATTCCTCCATTAACTCTCTAAGATAACCACACAAAGGGATTAATGCTTCCTTTCTGATGTCATAGTCCCCATTGATTTGTTTGATTACCAAATTTGAATCACCTTCTACCTTCAAGTGACTCACCTGTTCCTGAAGCGCCAATTCCAAGACAGTGATGAGAGCTTGATATTCTACTTCATTGTTTGTACCACCTTCCAAAAATAAGAAGGAATATGGTAGCATTTCTTTTTTTTTGGGGAAATAAGTACGATTCCTAACCCAACATTGTTGAATTTAGGATATTCCATTTTCTCCACTATTGGAATTCTGGAGGCTCCATCAAAGTACATTTTCCATGTTTGAGGATTATCTTGAATAGATAAAACTTCCTCATTAGGAAGTTCAATATTTAAAAATGTATCTTCTATAGATGGGTGTTCAGCAAGGAAATCGGCCAAATCTTGGCCCTTTATTTACTTTTGAGACACATACTGGATATCAAACTATTGAAAAATAACTGCCCACATTACCATATATCTTGAATGTATTGGACGACTAAGGATAATTATGAGCGGGTTATTATGAGATACCAATTTGACCTAATGTTTTTGTAGGTATTGTATCAATTTTTGAATTTCAATGAATAATGCTAGGCCAAACATTTCAATACTTTAATATCGAGTTTCTACCTCAAGCATAGTCCGACTGAGATAATAAAGGTTGTTTTCTTTCCTAGCATCATTATTTTGGGCAAGGAATGCACCCAATGATAGCTCTAAAGGTGGCATTAATACTGATGGGCTCGAGATATTTCTTGAGGATATCGAATGCTTCTTGACGTTCTTCAGTCTACTATTTGGTGACTCCCTTCTTCATTAATCTAGTGAAGGAAAACACATGCCTACCAAATTGGAAATGAAACACCGAATATAGGCCAAGTGTCCTTTAATTTTTCTTAATTCCACCAAATTTCTAGGATTTTTCATGTCAAGGATTGTTTTTTTCTTTTCAAGATCAACATTGATATCGTGATGGCATAAAAAAAAGTCGAAAATTTTCCTAAGGTTACCATGAAAGCACATTTCAATGGATTCATCTTCAAATTGTGTTGTCGATGATTGTTGTATATGATTTCCAGATCGGCCATGTGATCAGAACAATGTATGGATTTGACCACCTAATCATCCTCATAACATTAAACAAATTTCTCAAATAAGGGTTTATAGATATAATTCATGGATCATTGATATGTTGCACCTGCATTCTTCAATCCAAATGGCATTACGTGATAGAAAAACACACTTTGAGGGGATTTGTAGGTTGTAGATTATTCATCCTCTGAAGCCATTTAGATTTGATTATACCCAAAATATCCATCCATGAAGGAAAGTTCTTTATAGTCAACCATTGCATCAATTAGAAGTTCTATAAATGGGATTGGAAAATCATCTTTAGGAAAATTCCTGTTAAGATCTTTGAAGTCAATTCAAACTCAAATTATTCCATTCTTCAATTTCACAGGGACAATATTAGCCAGCAATTTGGGATATTGAACTTCTCTGAAAATGTTATCCTTTATAATCTTATCATCTTCATCTTCAATTTTGGAGGCATAAGTTGGGTGGGTTATTCTTGCTGCTTGCTTGAATCCTTGATGTTCTTCTGGAAAACCCAAATTATGAGTGGAAACATCAGGATCATGACCCTGACTTTTTGTATAATTCCAAGAAAATACATCTCGATTTTTCTTTAAAAATTATGTATACATTTCTTGCTCTTCAAGATTCATGGATGCACTAATTAAAGTGAGGAGTGGATCTTCTTTTATACCCAGATTTATTTCTCGGAGTTCATCCATTGTTGTAGAGATACTCTCTTCAAATGTTGTAGAGAATCCCTATAATATTTATCTTCTTCTTCAATACATGTTACATCTTCTGTTTTTACTTGCATAGTAGATGACGAAGCGGAATTTCCATGTTTATGGAGAGAAGTTAAAATTTTAACATCTTGGTGAAGAGACTGCCATTTATGACCCTATTGAAGATGAAGGGACTTCCTGGGGTGATAGAGAGAAGATGATGGATTGAGAATCGACATCATTATTTTCCTCTGGTATTTCTATAATTTCATATAGCCTGGTAGATAAATTATAGAATTGCAGGATTTCAGTGGAGGAAATGAAGACATCTCCATTTAAGCTTTCATCACTGCTTGGCGAGTCAACAATTTTATCCCATGTTGTCTGGCTTGGTAATCATAATTGACATTATGGAAGTTTCCATAAGAGTGTCTAGATTTTAGTCTATATTGTCAATTTGATTGATAGGCAACCCATAATCTATACTCAGATGTATGAATGCGTTTACCAGAATCTTTTCCAAACCACTTGGAGCAATAATTTTGGTGACCTACTTTTCCATGGATTTTTTCTTTCCCTCCATGTGATAAAATTCATCAACAATGTATTGAGAATCACATGTTTTGAATGGGTCCTTGTCACTATACAATGTCCCAATATTACCATTGAAACAATATTTGAGACATTGATGGTATGAAGAAGGAACAACCGCATGTTGATGTAGCCAGGTACTTCCAAGAAAAATGTTCATGGCACTATCCTGACGGAGAACCATGAAATAAGAATTAGACACAATGTCTCCAAACTGAATTCTGAGTGTAATTTCACCAAGAGGTTTTTGTTCATTCTTATCATATCCTTGAAATATCAAAGTAGAAGGAGATAAATCAGATTTGGTGAGGCCCAGTCGACGAAGTGTATAAATAGGAATGAGATTGACTCTGGATCCATTATTAATGAATGCTCATCAGATGTCTATATCATTGAATTTTCTAGATAGAAACAAAGTTCTAATATGTCCAGGTACAATATCATCTTCATCTTCATCTATAAAAGATATCACTGCATGGAATTCTGCAGTATCACTCTCTATATGGTTGACCTCAACAATAGAAATTTCAGTTTCAAATTCCCGAGGACTTGAAAAAGCCTTAATAATCACCTCCTAAAGTTCTTTTGATAGATTCGAGGCATCTGGAATTCATAACACGGCTGGTACTTGGGAAAAATGTTTCAAGAAATCATACTTTTGGTCCAAAGGTCTGCATTTCCTACCATGAAAATGTGGTTTTCCAGGTGCCCTTGATTTTGATTCTTTGGTAGTAGATGCATCTCGTATCGGGGTAGGAGTTGGAAACACTCCTGGATTTGGTTGATTAGAGCGACTAGGTCTATATATTTAATGAGAGGAAGATGGTGTAACCTCCAACCGGTCCTCCAAAATAATTGTGTCAGGACCGAATCTGCCAAGCGTAGAAGAACGTTCTTGTTCCTGTTGAGCTCACTAAAGGGATTTCCAATGAGTTTCTACAACATATACAGTTCTAGGAAGGGTAGGTTTAGAAAAGTGGATTCTTAAATATCCATGTCCTCCCCTATATCCTAGACCAATATCTCTTTCTCTAACTCCTCTGTTAGATACATGGAATTTAGGCTCATCGTGATCAAAACTATCATTGGCATAAGGATATGTTAAATGAATCATGTTAACAGAACCAAAGATCAATTCTTTATCTAATGAATATTCTTCCTGATGAACTAGTTCATGCCATTCCATTTTTTGGGGTGGTTTCCCTGATTTTGAAGAAAATGGCATAAAATATTCCAGAGTCAAAGAATAATTAGGTTTTGACACGAACTCGTCTTCTTCTAACGTCTCTTCTTTCTTTAAATTACGATGATTCTTTGAAGATTTTCCTTCTGATGAAGGGGGTTTTATTGTGGTGGAAATAGCAGGAGAAATAATTTTTTGATTAAATTGTGTTTGAAAAATGTCATGAGTTTGTTTGGTCATTTTCCTGACCATCTAATCATCATATTTCTTCACATTTTTTCTTTTGACTTCATGCCACTCACCCTCTTACTCTAGATCAGTAGCAGTAACACATGCTAGCTGGGATGAAGAACCTTTCAGTTTTACTTGGCTAGAGACCCCATATTTTTCAGACGGTATTTGAAGTCAGAACACTTCTGAATGGGATTCCCCATCATATGAGGAAATATGAAATAGTTGGAGAGGTCTTCATCTCCTTCCTTGTTCGGCCTTTTTGGACTTAGAAACTAGACCAGATTGTTTTCCAGAGCCGAGATGAAAAAACCAGGAACATGTTCATTCCGTAATGAATAAATTTTTTCCATTAAATCCAAACTATATTTCCGCCTTTTATTTTTTGATCATCTTGATAAGGCAACCATTGTTGTTGATTCTCAAGAGGTGTAGCCCTTCGATATGATGAAGGTTTTAATGTGTAAGCAGGTACAAGTGTTTTCTTAGGTGTAACTATAGCAGTTTCTTCATTACCTAATCTTCTTCAAAGAATTGATTTAATTACATGAGTTTTAGCCTTAGTCTTTGTAAGATAATATTCTATATTCTGACCGATTGAAGTAATGTATCAAAACCCTCCAGTGTATTTCACAAAGATCAATAGTGTATGTAATTAATCAGGCAGATTTTCCAGATAGATTGGAAGAAACTCTTCTTGAGGAAGTGCTAAGCTTAAGGAATATGTTAATCCCTTCCAGTGAGAAATGAAATCTGAAACTCTTTCATTCTACCTTTGTTTACAATTGGTAAGATAAAAAACTTTCAACATTGGAAATGTTGAGCTAAATTGAAGAAGGAACCTTTGACGGAGATCTTCCCACCCAGTAATTGACTAAGATTTCAAACATGTATACTAGAAAAAAGTAGGTCCTTGTAATGACTGCACAAAACACCTAAGCATAACTAGTTCTTGTTGTTGAGGAGTTCCCATCACAGGATCACAATGAGAAACAAAATGTGTTATGTGTTTTTCTGGATCTTTTGAACCATTAAAAATTTATAATGTGGTATTCAAAAAATTTGATGGCGAAAGAATTCCATCCACCCATTCGTGATAAGATATCTTTTCTGGTTGAAACTGTGCACATCGACCTTCTATAGCTTCCAACCGAGCTGTTAATGACTCAATGGTAGTCAGTAATTTTTGAGAAACATCTGATTGATCTTGGACCTGAGCAGATCCTATAAATAGTGTTTGGATCGGGGTTGCAACTGGTACCGCCCTGATGGTAGTATTTGTGGTTTCTATCGCGTATGACCCATAGGAGTTGACTTGTGATGGTATACTATTAAATGTGGATATTCTTGATCCATCCCAGTAGCTACAAAAAATTCCCTTGATTGATTTACTCTAGCATGATTAGGAGGAAGACTAACTTGAATTAGTTCTGCATCTAACCTACATAACTATTTCATTTCATCTTCTTTTTGTGCAAAACATTCCCCTAATAAGAGTAGTTAGACTTCTCTATAGTTAGTGTTTGATGTAACCTATCTTTTTCCCTTTTCTTTGGAATGTGCCTTTCTGGAGTATGGAAGGGCATTACCTGAATGAATGTCTTACCTCTGGGAAACCCTCGAGATTCTAGTATGCACACCTCCTTCATTTTTTTCCATTAGGACAACCCCTTGAATATGAACATATTCATATGATCCCTCAGAGTGAGGCTCATGTTCTAGGGGAACTTCTGCAATGTTATTGATAATATTTAATAACGCATAATGCATTGATGGCATTATGTCAGTTCTTCTTCTAGGTTTTCGCCATTTGTGTCTTTTATGAGATTCCATTATCCTACACATAGAATTACCTAGAACTGTTTGGTGGACAGTAATCTGACAGGAATCATTGGATAATTCAGTTATACGATTTCTTTGTGGCTTATTCCCTAATCGGAAGAAAAACGACTTCTACTAGGGAGGGGATTGAAAATGTGAAAAAGCCCCTGACTTGTAGGCTGGGGTGTTCTTGTTCATCTTCCTCAAATCATTGAACATTGTTCAAATAATTCAAATATTGATTTAGATGAGCCCCCTGACTCGCAAGTTGGGGTGATTCTTGAACTGCTATAGCAGAAATCCATGCAACTCCTCTTCTTATTTTGTGTATTTTGGTTCAGACATTAGCTAGGTGCATTCTCCGACCATCATTTGCACCACCTATTTCCGAAGATCATTATGTTATTTCAGAAATTTTCATCATCTGACTCTTGACACCCAATAAATGAGATTCCTTCTCATGATTCTCAAAGGCTTGATGTAAAAGTATCTGAATAACTTCTTCTCTTTAAGCCTGATTCTGATGAGAAATGGTTGAGGCCTATTCTCAAGCATACACTTGATTATATACAAAATCTAATGATTGGGGTCAGTCATGGGAAATAACATTGCATGAATCCAATTTTGGCAGACATTGCTAATTTTGGGGTGCAATGAAATGCAATGCTCCATGTGCACCCCATCCTCTGATCTGAACATTAGATGGGGAATAAAAAATTAACTGGCGTAGCCTCTTCAGAGCATTGAGACATGTATGATAATGAATTCTCTATTGTTTTTGAACCCTTGGATATTGGGAAACTGAAAAGGATGCCAAGTCAATTTGGTGCTGCAACCCTTCTATTACCTTTATATTATTTTGATATTCATCATATGGTAATACTTTAGTTTTTAATTGATGAAGAGTTTTCCATAAGATGAGATTAATTTCATGAATGCCATCTTCTCTCATCAATTCCGGAATATCAAAATGAGAATTTACTGAAGGCCCGAACATGACTGGTATTTCTCCTTTAGCTAATTGTTTCCTTATATTCAACACATCTTCATAATCTTCTACTAGATGATTCTAGACATGGTCTGAAAAAAGTGGATTCTTTGAATTTGAGAACAAATGACCCAAGGGGGGTTCTGATAATGACCATTCCCTTAAGATGTATTCTGACTGAGAATGTGTTTCATGCATAAATGACAAGGCATCAGACATGTCTAGCCTTGTGTTTGCATGTTCCTCAATATAAGAGGGCTTTCTTGTTACTACATTGTCAATTATATAATTGTTTTGAAAATGAAAAATAGTACCATGGAGAATATTTTTATTGAACAATTCATCATGGGGAGGATCACCATAGTGGATTATAGCAAGGGATAAATCCTCTTGCTCCTTGGTCTTCTGGCCACTTTGAGGGTTGTCGTTGATCTCATCCAAAGATAGACACTCTGGATTGAACAAATTTTCATGAAGAAAGCCTTCATGATGAAGTGTCCAGTGATAAACTTCAGAATTACAATTATCCCTCCCAACATTTGTTAATGAGAAGGTAGGATATTGAAGAACAAAGATAAATAGCTTGAGGGCTTCAAGAACTCTAGAATTAAGAGGAGCTAAATTACAGCTTGACTCCTTATTTTACAATGGTATTTGGTGAGATTTCTTCTAGGATGTTCTCTTATAATTACTTGGGGACACTTTCTAGGAAAAGTGGTTATCATGGTCAGGTATATGTGCCTATCTAGGATTAGTTACCAGAATAGACTGGTTACATCCAATTGGAAAGGGTGTATGTTCCCGATCTTGTTTTCCGTATCATATGGAGGGGTATGACCCCTCACCCTAATGGACTGGAAAAGAGGTGTGTATCTACTCTGTGATGGAATGTTGATGTATTATCCCATCTGTGGGGACTGATTTATATGTATGTTCCCCTGATACTGCTTAATTAATTGTTAAAATATTCTGACATGCTTCCAGAATATGGTCAGGGATATGAGTCTTCCCTTTTACCATTGACAAGATGTGTTTAGTGACTTCTATGGAAATAATGGGAATATATGTCAATTTTTTATCTAGAGTTGGTGTATGTGCTAGCTTCTGCCCTCTTTTTCCTATCAATAGATACTGATAACACTTCTATATAGGGGAAGAGAGTGGTGTCTACTCCAAATCTATCATCGGAGCTTTCCAACTGACTTCTCATGGTGCTACCAGACAAGATTGTTGGCAGACTTGATTAACCTTAGCAGGTTTACGTGCCTTCTAGATATTCTCCATCAATTATGGTTGATGGGATTCCTTCAATATTAGGAGACGAGACTGCTAACAGAATTGGTGACTGTAAATAGGTGTATGTTCCTGCTTACCAGTTGTCACCATATTAGATTTGTGGGTCTCTATAAATGTAGTCATATGAGCCTTCTGACTGGCGAATATCTTGTAAACAAGTGTATGTGCCTGTTCACGGTACTCCACCGGGATAATCTGGTGTGATTGGTGGGTTTCTTTCAGATGAGACTGTCGAGAAACAAAATTAGTATGAACAAGTGTATGTGCAAGCTCATTGTTTTTCATCAAGTTTGATCGATGGACTTCTCCGGGGGAGGTATAGGTGAGAAATTACTTCCTGTTAATTGGACGTTGTCCCTGGAGATTTGTCTTGAGTGCCCAAGTCTGAGACACTTGGTCCAAATATCTAGAGGCAACATCCCCATTTTGTTGGGGATATATTACTGCATGATACTAGCAGTGATTGCTGGTGGGAGTCCCCAAGAAGGAATCTTGTATTCTTGAATTGAGGCCTTTAGTGACCCCCTGATATACCTCCCTATAGTATGGGATATATTGATTGTTGCATTATAGGGATAATGACCCCAAATGATTGGAAATGGTGGTTGGAACCATTTTTTTCTTGATCATTGGTCACTGTTGGCCTTATAATTGAGGATTATTGTTGACCTAAAGGGCCTGTTGAGCATCCTCTAAAGTCAGAATTGTACTGTGTGGGTGATATTCGTTTATCAGCACATTGAAGACCCAATGTTAAAGATGCTGGTTTGGCGATAACTTCCTTCCTGTGGATGGAGATCCAACTTGAGCAGCAGTCAGGAAGTTCACAAATGTTGTCTTTAAGAGAGCCATTATTTAGATTGAAGGGAATTATGTAGAAATCTAAGACAAAAACAAGTTATATTAATGTGGCCTCTTGTCAGATGAATACATGCGTGAATTAATTATTTTTTCTGCCCTTCCTTTATCAATTGATATGGGCCTAAATTGTGGGTAACACTATTAACTTGGTTATGGATTCATGTCTGGTTCACCATTTTTGTTTCATAAGTCCTTGAAACATGATATAGTAGATTTAAGAATCCTTGTTTCCAGGTAGTTTCCATTGGATTTATTCATGGAACTAGATTCTTCTAATAGTTCTTTTTCCAATGAGGACATTCTTTCCAAAGGCAGATGATTGTTATGTTTTGAACGTTATGATACTTAAAAACATGAATTGGTCAAGAGGATGGGAGGTTGGACTCATCATACCCTTTAAGGGGGAATTATTGTCTACTCTGGGACTGTCATTGAAGTTGAATTTTTTTTATGAATCCTTATTAATTCACCAAGTATATCATAAATATCCCTTAGAATTTAAAATCACTTATATATCATGTGTAAAATTTTAGAATTATTAGTATGTATTAGAGGTTTTACATCCACAGAATCTTCTAATATACTGATTAGAGTTTCTTTTATTCATCATTTATGATGATACTGGGTTTTAAGCCACTCAATGGGGCACATTGGAGTTTATTTTCATCCAAGGAGATGAAGATATTTTTTGATCTAGGGATCATGCTCATAAAAAGAGCTACCTACATATCCTTTTGAAGGGATTCAGAACCCTCATAGTTCGGTGCCACATAATGTAACACATCATACCTTTTAAAGTCACGTGATAAGGACTTCTATGTAGAAGGTGCTTAGTTACAACGTATTGTGGGACTTATGTTAAAACAACCCAAGGAACATGAAAAAGATATGGGTTTCAGGGAAGGATATAGATTTAAAAGTATGATTATACCCTTTTGTGAAAAATTTTCAAAGACAAAGGGTTGATTTTCATTGTTGGGTTTGAATATCAAGGAGGCTTCATACATATCCCATGTAGATGGGAATCAAATCCCATGTAGTTCGATAAATCTCATAAGAGAGTATAGTACTCTAAGAGAAATGAGTATAGGCTTAAATCTTGAGAAAGTGATGCCTTGATTATTCAAAGATTAAATTTGGGGCTTGTTTCATAAGGAGGATGCCAAAATTGGGGGAATTGGGGTTGGATTCTTGAGGAGGATATCCAATGAGTTCGGTCCCTGAAAGGGCTTCCTACATATCCTATATTGAATAGGAATCAGAGGTCTCATAGTTCATTATAATGAGTGTTTGTGCACATATTGAAACCATCACATATCTCTATGCCCTCGTGAGTCACTCTCAGTGTGAGAAACAAGAGGATGTGAAAGATTAGACAATGACACTTCACACTTTTCCTCCACCGCTGATGGAAGATGGCATGTCGACCGTGGAAGAGGGTAAGGAGATGAGTTTTCCCTCTATTATATTGACATTGTACAAGGTTACAATGTATGGATGAAGGGGTGAAGGTGAGGGGATTATAATAGGATGGATGCCCTATTGAGATAGGTTGGGGCTTACTCCTATGGAGGATTCCCAAATGAAGTTTGGTTGGGGCTTACTCCTATAGAGAATGCCCATTTAAGTATTAACTTGGAAAAGAAGTTAGTTGAAGAGGTTTTAGTAGTTTCATGATGATTTTATAGACTCAAGGTATTCGAGGAATCCATAAAGATAAAACTCATAACATGGGAAGGAACAAAGTGGAGTAGGTCAACTCAAGGTAATTCATTGAGTTTGATGGAGTGTCTCAGACCCTGGAATTCCATGGATGGAAGTATGGCCACATAAAGGGCCCAATGGAAAATTCCCTCAACCAGATCCAAAAATTTCACGTTGCGACCCTCCATTTTTCATGAGGGTATGTAACGAAAGTGAAAGGAGCATCCCAAAGGGCCGCGATCATTGGGCCGCATAGACCCGAAGCAGGGGTGCTGGGGCACAAGCTCCGCACTATAGACCAGTGGGGTAATGCAGGTGCTCCACCAAGGTGCCTCGCATAGGTGCTACACATAGAACCCCTACATAAGTACTCATCATAAGTGTGGCACACATGTGCTCCGCACAAGTGCTCCGGGTAGGTGCTTCATGCAGGTGCTCCGTGCAGGTGCTCCGCACAAATGCTCCGCGCAGGTGCTCTGCGAAGATGCTCCACACAGATGTTCCGAGGAGGTGCTCCGCGAAGTTCCATGTGTTCAAGACCATGATGGGGATTTGACCAACGTTTCCCCATTTAATGCTCTCTTCTCTCATGTTTTAGAGTGCTACCCGAGAATAATTGGGGGATCTTGGTGAAAGAGCTACACAATGGGAGGTTTGGGACGTTTTCCAATATTTTTATCCTTTAAAAGGGGATCCCAAGGGTTCTATTTATAGGCAAAAAGGGGACCTGGCTGAAGGGATATTGTCCACCCAGATCCTCCTCGTAGGTCCTCCACGTAGGTCCCTCGTGTTGGTCCCTCGTGTAGGTCCCTCGTGTAGGTCCTTTTGTGAAATCTTATCCGTCTTCTGAGTGCCATATCTTTTGATTCATAAGCCTGTTTGGGCTCCGCAACCAGTAAAATCAAAGGTCTTTACAATATATACACTTCTTGATATGATTAATATTCCAATCCTTCTTGGATAATAATCGTAAATATAAATTAATGTGTCAAAACCTATTCGTTATTGATCTTGGAAATCCACTACCTACTTCTTGATTGGGAATCATTCCACTTATCCATTGGTATGTAGTTGTACCTTGGCATGTAAAAATCCATATTTAATATTCTTCCTTCATGGTAAAAACATTATTACCAATACATGAAAGTTGTCTTATATGTGATAGTAATATCTCCAATCTACATAAAAGTGCATGGAACACAATTCATGGTGTCAAAAAAATTAAAATATAATAAATCAATTGTAATTATAGTCTTAATAGTTGATGATAAATTATGATTTAGCTATTTTGGTTTAAGAAAAAGTTGATGGTACATGATAAATAATGATTTTATATTTGGTATAATGAAATAATGAAAATGAAAGAAGTTGATATGTATTTTTATTTTAACAAAGAAAAATTAAAATGATTATCTGATTACAGTTGTTATTACCTACAAAAATAATAGGTTAATGACCAAAAAATATTTTCTATCAGGTTTAGGTGATGGGGTTTATAAAAGGAAATAATTTAAATTTTTTTCTAGATCTTATTATGGTATAAATTATTCTAAAATAAATATCCTTCAAACACATCAGAATACACAATATAAAAAATATTGAATAAATAGTGAATTGAGAAACATGTAATTATTAATAAGATATTTCAACACTGAAAAACACATTTTTTGATAAATAGGTAATTATATATCATCAATGTGTATATAAAAATAGGGAAATTAAAAATTTTACCTATAAAATAAACAAACTTATAGAGTATTGAATACAATACAATAGTTAAGGGTCATTGATATACAAACCTATTGTGATGTCTTTTTTCTCCTGAATTATGATAGATATTGACCTTTGTTTCATATAAATTAGATCTATATGTGGAGTCTACATCCAATAATTACATGTGTGTTTATTTCTATTACATTAGGATATAAAATATTGTATGATCTAATATCATATGTCCATATGATTAGAACTAGGTTTTACTAGCTCATGTATTTATTATTCCACAATTGTTACATGATATGCGATTTCTCATTACTATGTTCAATTATTGTTTACCTATGAAATTAGAATCTTATATCCAATGTTTTCTAACGATAAATATACAGAATATTTTTATAACATGAAATACATAAAATAGCCCAATTATGTATTCATTGGACTCTAAAAGCTACAAATTTATATTGTAAAACCTTAGTAATATTTTACTATTTACTCACTAGATTCATAAACTGCATATATTTTTACACAATATTATTTATAAATTTAATAGAAATAAATATTTATAGTTTGGAAACCGAAAAATTGAATCCTATGATAAATTCATGTTCTTACCCAGAACGTAGAAACCATATAATTGTATGGAATAATTTAGGGAAATAAAATGAATGACATAATGTTTGTGGAACATGTAATGTTTTTTACAAAAGGCATGTAATTCCAACTAGGCCCATAAGTCGTTTAAAATCTTAGATAATTAACTTCTATCACCTATACTATGACATCATTCTTGAGGATCAAAATGTATGGTTTGATGAATAATCATTTGGGTATTGAAAACATTTTTGGATTTGAATCCACATCCAATCATTCACTTTATGATCTGCAATATGTTCAGCCAAATAATATTATTTTTTGGAATGTCATTGAATCCCCAAATATAGATGAATTAGAAAATGTGAAATATATTAAACATTTAGTTGGGTTATTTTAATATCAAATCAATCCAATTATATTGGGGGTAATTATATTTGTCATCAATAATTATATACCACTAACAATGTCATAGAATCAATAAAATTGAACTTATTTAGTAAAATAAAATTTGATTTTGAGTTAAAACATATCTCACTAACCAAAGGGGAGTAATATAAGACATTATAAGCCACATGATTGCTCAAAAATTATGGAATTTATATTCTAAAAAGTTGTTTCCAAATATGGTAATGTTGTTATGGACCTTACCTGTAGATGTAGGCTATAGATTTCATAAATTGTTTTTAAAAAATATTAGTGGTAGACAATAAAAATATTTTCAGGGATCAATAGGGATATTTTTGAGTGAAAAACATTCATCTATGTCAAATGATTGTAATAATGGCTATTTAATACGCTTCTATTTGACTTGTTGTTATTATAAAATGATCTTATGGATAAAAATTTATGAAAAATTCATAATAAATAAAATGTGACAATAGAAAATTCTATTTAAATGTTCATTTGGAAGATTCCATGTACACCCCTAACAATTCCCCTCCCATGCCCCATCCCCTACCCCAAACCTTGCACTCCCCATACCCCATCTGCCACCCCCCCCCCCAACACACCCCCACTCCCCATGACCCGCCCCTATACACCCACTACCCCTAGCCCTCTCTCCAGCACACACCCCTTCACAACCCCTGCCCATTCACCCTCCCATGCACACCCCCTTACCCCTACCACCAAAACACACCCCCATTCCATCAGCACACCCCTTTCACCCCTGACCCCTACCCCCTTCACACCCCATGTACCCCCTCCACCCTCCCTTTTCCATGTGTACCCCATTCCCTATCCCCTGCCTCTTGCACCCCTACCCCTACAAACCCCTTGAACCCCCCCCCCCCCACAAACACACCACTACAACCTACACCTTCCCCCTCCCCCATGAAACCCCTTTCACCCCTACCCCCTTCACATCACTTCCCCCATTATATCCCCCTATACCCTTTGGACCTCCCCATGCACACCCACCACTACATATTTATTTTCTACCCAATAAATTAATGAAAACACTAATAAAAATTCAATGGTAAATAATTACACACTAACTAGAAACTACGAGCATCCAATATCAAGTAAATTAGATGTTAGTTTCAATATTTTATAGTCAATTCTAAAAAATATAAATATTCAGACAACTTTAAAAAACGGCCAAAAGTTTATTTATGTATGAAACAAACACAATAATATTATTTAAAACATACTATTGCTAACACACCTAGATAAAAAACATTCCTGAATTTAAAACATCAAAGGCCTTGACCGAATTCTAAGGATTTGTCTAAATCTATATTTCCATGATGTAACAGTTCATTAGAATACAAAAATATGAAAAAAATTGACCCCTAATAACAATATTACAAATAGTATCTGTATAATTTTTAAAAATAAATATATTCAACCTAATATTTTATGATTTTACCTAGGAAGGGCTTGATGATATGGTATGTGACCCATGATATTATTTTCAATTCAATTCCCAAACATATTCCATTTCTCCATATCACCAGATACATTATTGATTTAGTTAGTAAACCAGCACATAAAATTGGCTATTCAGTATATAGATGTAGTTTTTCTACCATATAAAAATTCTCTTTCATCTGAGGATTAGTTTTATTGTTTTTATTGATGAATTCATCTTGTTTAATTTATAGTAAATTAAATGTTATTACTAACAGTACAACATAAAAATATAAAATATACTGATGTGGGAAAAAATTATAACAAACACTCTTTTGTATTGAAGTAAGGATGGAGACAGTTATAGAGAACATCATATCTAATGCAATAGAAAAAAATGGGACATGAATTTACTAAAGACTAAATTTTATGACATTACATATTCTAAAATATATAGAACACAGTCATTTGATATGTCAAATGAAATGGGAATTTCTTCACAATACAAATATATTTATTTTTAATATATCACTACCATGTAGTAGGAATAAAGTAACGGGTAATGATATTATGATTATAAAAAATAATTTTAAATTAAATCAGGTTATTACAAAACCTATGTCTAGTATAACTATATATAATAGATATTATTATTTACAAGAAAAGTATATATGGTCTGAAAAATTGCATCATAGATCTACAGAATGTGTGATATTTATTCCTATGCATATATCTTTTACTAAAATGGGAATGTATAAACAATTTCTGAATCTAATGTAAAAAAGAAAAGTCTCAATTATGGGAAGTTTCCATAAAATCATGTAAGTGATAAGGGCCATGGATTTAAGGTACCATTTGTTACATACATATGTTAGTAAAAAAAATTAATAAAAAATGGGGAACAACATGATACTTGAGTAGTAAAATTTAGTAATTAAATATCCCTCAATATTAGTGTAGTTGTAACTGCTCACCTAGATACATAAAGCCTATGTTATAAGGATGTTATATTGTATAAAGGTTTAAAATAATATCATTGGAGTGAAAAATATTTATCTTCATATGGAAAAGATATTATTTTTTATGAAAAAATAATTCATATAAAAATTATAATATATATATATATATATATATATATATATTTTGGCCCTTGTAATTGAATATAGAAAAAGTGGGAATCGAGTCCAAATTATTGATCTAACCAATACATGATACTGGTGTGCCAAAAAATATAATAAATTATGGGATTTTTGATTTGGACACAACGTATAATGGAACATGGGAATAATCTCAAAACCTAAGGAAGTATGTAAATATTTCCAACTATATAGGTTAACAAAATATGTTTTTGAAACAATCCAAAAGGATTAATTTGTGTAAGATTCCCAAATATTGATAGATATTTTATCTACAAAGACACAAGAGATAATTTATACTAACATACATCGGCTTCTGATAAAGAATGTTACAGTGGGTGATTTTTATTTTATTAAATTTATTTATTATTTTACCCATTTAATAATTTCATGTTTATGAATCACAAATCAATAACGATTGAATATTTAAAAATAAAAAAAATTATTATAATTTATTTTTTTCATAGAAAAAAAAACTATGAGATTAGAAGAAGTAAGTGAAATTATAATAATGAATTCTAAAAAATTTAATTAAAATAATATATTTAGTCCAAAATAAAGAAAACCATGTCCACCTTAACAAACTGTGATAAATGAATAATATAATATAAATCCTTTAAAGATTAGTATAAAAATGTTAGCTAATAATAATCATTATGAATTATTTTTTAGATAAAAATTTTATAGTGTTTTACACATTAAAAATAACACTCTCTTGAGACCTGACACATGTTTAACATCCTATAAAATTTGTTTTAAAAAAATAATTATTAAGTTGCTAAATGTATTCGATAGTATGTGTTACATAATGATACAAAATATTACTCATGATTTTTTTATGAAAAATATGAAGAAGAAATTTTCATAGGATTCCCTTCAATTTATATAGATATAAAAAGATGGGAAGATAAGAAATATAATTTTTTTGAGTGTTTTAGTAAAAAACTTACTGAGATTAAAATAAAACAAAGGGTGTAAAATGTATGAAATTTATATTATTATAAATATATTACATGTTGAATTAAAAAATCTCATAGTAATTAGAATTTTATTAATGATAATACAAAATTATCCACTAATAGATATAAAATTTTTGAGATAGATGATTTGAAACCTCCTGGAATTTAAATGATCTTTGTTGAAATAATATAGATAGAAATCAATATTATCATGGTCAAATAAGAAGATTTCTAAATATTGAAAACCAATATTCACTCATCTTATAGGTGGGTAAAATATTTGTAGCTGATTTCATGAACATATGAAATATATTTTATATATAAATAAATAATATAATTATATTGGGAAAGAAACATATTAATAGCTAGTTTAAAGACATGAAACTAAGAATCTGTTTCGAACTAAGTCTGTTATTTCAAAAAAAATGATTAAAAATTGTGATTCCACTAGAAATTATTCATTTATATTTTTAAAAGGATACTAATTGATAGATTCCATTTATTCTTATAATTCAATTTTATATGTGGACAGGTTACAAATATTTATAATATTTTATACAGTGGCTGCTCATAGAAATTACAATGTATATCATATGAATGTGAATTTAGGATTCTTGAATTCTGATCATGATGAAGAGATTTTAACAGAGAATATTAGTTCCTTTATTCTAGAAAAATAGATAATAACATATTATCATGTAAACATTTAACATCCAAGAAATAAAGAAAAGATATTTCACACTTCATCAATTAAAATCAAGTCTATAATAAATTTCCAATAATAATTTTCAAAAAAACAATTACATTTTAGTTAAAACCCTATATTGTCCTGTTGGGTATATAGGAGGTGTGACTATATGAGGAGGAGGATTATCTCTATGAGGTTCATTTCTTTGTCTGGGGCACATCATAGGAGTATGTGGGTGTCTGTCTTAGAGTAACATCAGAGGAGTGTTTGTGTTGGGTGGAAAACATTGGTGGAGGGAAGACACAGAAAGTATATATCAAGTGGGTAATGGTTTCTTGAGTCAAAGGGGTGCTATAGGATATGAAGTTAGCGAGGTCTTCTAGGAATAGTGTTTGCCGGGAAGTGTGGTGGTGGTGTTTATTTAAATCTTTGAGGAGGAGGGTCACATAGAGAGAGAATGCGAGGGTTGTTAGGAGGGTCGCAGAGAGAGAGAGATGTGTCGGTAGAAGAGGACAATCCCAATGGATTATAAAAAAATACATATATGTGGTTTATAAAAAATGTGTATATAAATGTTGATATAGAAATGGTTTTAATTGAACTGTGGCTATAAACAAAGTTACATCCATAAACCTATAAAACTGTAGCTATAGGTCTGTGGCTATAAATAAATATTCTATTATTGAAAATTTGTATATTCTAAGCCTTATATTTGTTCAATTATTTGGAAGTATTTCATATACCTATAAATTGGTTTTTTATCCTTGGAACATAATCCCTAAATCACTTCCTCCATAAGCCTAACAAAATAATTTTGCATCATATTATGTTTATCGTGTTCCATTATATAGAAATTATAACCATTAATTACGAAACCAATGTAAGTGATAACATTTAAATTTGGTCCCCTGGATAGACAATGAAGTTGTTTAGAAAGGCAATTGAAATTTTTAGATAATTATTATAAAAATGATCTTGGAACCATCATATAAACAATTGATTTGGTGTAATTGATATCCATATTTAATCCCAAGATCAATTAAAATGTCTAATAATTACTATATGGGATTCATCATATAGAAGAAACTCTAAACTATTTTTTATAATTTAACTGTGAGTCTTATCATTCTCAATAATGGTAATTGCAACAACACCCCATCCGGAAATATCTTCTGCCACAATGTTTCCACTATGATGGGATTTTTGGAGATCAATGAAATCAACATCTGTGAGATAATTGGTATAGAATTAAATAGCTTCATCAAAAATATATAAACCATCAATACAACCAGATAACTAACTTCAATTCATGATTCACCCCTTAAAAATATTTATATATCATTCAGTGGGGTACATCCATCAACAATGTTCATGACTACATTGTTGAATCTATCTATCCTAGTGAACCATTTGGCTGTCAAAAATTACCCCACTTATCATAATATCAAAACAATTTATTTCTTCATGAATTGAATGTTCAAGTTTATATTAATTAACTATAATATGATTTAAAATAGAAGAATTTTTTTAGTATATGTTTTACATTTTTATGTCTAATGTAACGTAATTCTATAAGAATTACATTTTCATCAAAATACAACTATCAAGTTATTTTAGTCCCAATAACAAAAAAATTATTCATATAAATGATATTATTGATATTGGATGAATACCCCTCTGAAAATATTTCACTATTAAGGTAGTTTTATAATAGAAATTGTTCTTATCAAGATAGAGTGTAAGCTAGTGGTATAATAATAGTTTTCCTTTCACCCTTCACTATTGCCAACACATCGAGTATCCTAATGTTAACATTGTCCAAAATATTCTTAATTAAATATTTTATTATCTACAGTATAATTTTTAACATGAAAATAAGAAAATCACTGATATATTTTTCTATTATCACGGTATAATAAATATCTAATGTATAACCAATTCGAGTATGGTAATTCAATAAAAATTCATCTAATTTTTCCATAATAAATCGTATGGTTTTTCATAAATGGATTTCAATAAGTTATTGACATTATATTTAAATTTGGTGAGAATTTGATCAATAATTAATTAAAAATGTGTTGCAATTTTTTTTATATCCATTTAATTATGTCATCCAAGATCGATAATTATGTCTTTTGGGTAAAACATTTCAATGTACTAAAGACATAGTCTTCGATGAATATGTCACCTAACTAGATTTTTACCATCTAAACAAATTGGACTCCCAAATTTTCTATTAATTATTTGTCCCATAAAATTTCCATATTGGGAAATTTCATTTATTATCTAATAAAACATGGATCTCAATCTAAAATCATTAATTCAATGATCCTCTTACAATGTAACACTTTTATCCTGCATCAATTCTAGATCATCAATTAATGAAGACAAATAGACATCAACATCATTACCTGGTTATTTTTTATAGATATAAAAAAGGGAAACATCATATACTTTTTCTTTAGGCATGACCACAGGGTGAAATTCATTTTCTATTTCAATATTTATGATATTTATGACACCATCGTCATACTCCATTTTAATTTAATTATCAAAAATCTAGTTTGGATTCAAATACATCCTATTATGTTCAATAATAATCATTTTTTACAAAAATAACTAAAAATAGATAAGGTTTAAATAATAAAAGGAAGACTTTATAGATACTGTGATGAAATTTAATAATTTTCCTAAGAAGAAAATTATAATCACTTTGGACACCCAATGAAGAAAACAAAATTTACTGATAAAATGATATAATTTATTGATATTTTAATATTAAACTCTTTATGAGATTGTTTCATAATCATAACCTCCAAATAAAACAAGAATTTAGATTTTTTGAAACATAGTAATATGTTGTTTGTAAAATTAATGTTTTGAATTGATGATGGATTAAATATTTGACTCAATGTGGTCAGGGGTCAAACTAAATTATAACAAGGGTAACCCAAATGGGATTATATGCACTATGGTGCAGTTTCCCCATATGGTAGATTGTAATCTTCATTGTGTGATAAAGATCTTATGGGACTACTAATGCTTAATGAATCTCAACATGACAATGTTATTGGTTATGATTCCAAACAAGTTAAACTTTTAAAAATTGGTAACATGAAAAGAAACAACCTACATAGGATGAAGGTTTATCTATTACCCAATAAAGGGAATAATTATTAAAAAACTCATAGATAATAATTTCAGCTAAACATAGTTATTGTTCTATGATAATATGATTTGAATTATGTGTATTGAGACTAATTTGTAGTGGTGAAAATCATTTATTTAAGGGAATGAGTTATATCATTAATGTTTTGAAGAGTATAATTAAGTTTTCATATGTTGAAAAGGATAAATATCACCATTGTTCATTCACCATGTTATTAATGGTCATTAGTTAGTGTGAAATTGTGAAGGACAATAATGTTTGTGGTGAGAAATCTTAATATATTTTATCTTCTACAAAGTATTTTTATTTTTATATATTTGATTGAAGGTGAATATTACGATCAAAATAAATTTTTGAGGAGTACACAGATAAAAAATGTCTACTAGACACTACATGATGTCATCTTAGTAATGTATGCAACACATATTGGATCTAAAAAACTTTTATGCAATTAATTTTTGGGGCATTGTGTATGGAAAATTTGAAAATAGTGGTTACAACATTGGGAGATGACATCATCATTTTAGTTGGATAATTACATTGTTAGTAATGCGGGTAAGTGACAATTATTTGTATCTATAGAAACTCAATAAGTTATTATTGGATTGTTTTAATTATTGTATGACCACAAAAAAAAGTTTCATTCATTGAAGTTTTCATAGACCATAAAACAATGTACACAAATTTATTAATGGAAAAGAAAAAAAATCATCCAATAAAAAAAATTCTTTGGTTGGTAGACTTCTATATGTGATGGTTACGTTATAGAAATAAAATCCTTTCATAAACAATTATTAATTAGAAAATAAAAATATCAAAAAATAGTTTTTATGATTTTGTTACCCAAAACTACTTCACAAACATCAAGAATATCTGGATAGTGAAAAAAATCATTAGGAATGGGTATTTTTAGAAATTGAGTTGTTAAAGTCATTTTTTGTGTCACAATGTGATTTCTGTTAATAATGTATTAATGTGGTATATCAATGAACGTCTCAAAATATTTATGCATTCTTTTATGTCACTACTCTAATATTATTTCTTACCTAATCAGCTAACTATTAATGTGTTGTAGATTTTATAGATAAGATCCCTATGCCAATAAATAACACAATAGGTGTTGTTCTTAGGTGTAGGACCAAAAATTTCATAAAGACATTATACACTTCGGCTCTTTATTTTTTTCTAGAGTTTATGAATGATGTTATTCAAATCGACTTTGTATGGTTTTCTTGTAATCAAATTAGATTTATGTTTACTAATTGTAACAATTTTTAAAAGTAGGAAAATCTATTGTGAACACACATGAAACATTATCCACAAGAAATATTGCGAAATATTTATATACTTATTTATTCACAATTTGCTTTAAAATATCAGTGAATTTAAGATTTGAGAGATTGATCCCCAAAATTAGGATTTATTTTATGAAAAATATGTATTGACCTCTGGGATCGTGTAGTCATGGTCTTTGGAATGGTAACAATGAGAAATGAAAAATTACGATGAAATTTCTACAACTGTATAACAAATGGAGTGTTGCAGCTGGCCAAAAGGCTCAATTAATATATTCCTATAGCTACACCAACACCTGAACCTTTTATAACAGAAGGATTAGGGGTGCCCTGTGCATCTCCTGGAGGAGCAACCTGATTTTTTTATAAGGTGTTTCCCTATATTACAGCTTATGGTTTTTCCTATTTTACTACATCATCAATGTGACAGCACCTCTTATAATGGCAGTGTTACTTTCCATATAAGATCATTGGATATATATCCTTTTCGAATAGGAAAAACTATGTATCTTTTTAAATTTTTTGGTTATGGGTCAGACAAGTGGAAAAAGACTGTTTTTCCATAGCTGATATGTTGAAGGTAAAATCATCCTCTTGTATGGCCTATGTATCTATGTCAATAAATCAAGAATTCCCTTCATTCCATAATAGGAAATTGGATAGGGAACATATTTAGAAGTTCTTTAGTTTTCAATCATCCCCGAATATCTCAAAATATTTCATTCTGGGTAATGATTATGCTGTCACAGATAAAATCTACCTTGATCACCTAAAAATACCTATGTCTAATCAACCAAACATGTTCTTGAAATGCTATAGATACCTTGTAATGACATCTAAAAATTTTTACAGGGAATACCATCCCTCTTACCTGATCCTACAAACTGAAAAATGTGTAGAGTATTGACGGAAAAATTACCACCATCCAAATTGGTGGGTGGACGATGGAAGAAAATTGCAGGAGTTGGTGTCATGAAAGAAAAAAATTCTTCAATTGGTGACCACCAAAGGAGACTCATTGTAGTGTTTTTTTGTCGTCCATGATGAATTGGAAGGTGGTGGGGGTTGTTCAAAGAAATGTTCAGTAGACATCTAAATCATCTCCTGAAGCGCATCTTTAAATATGGTTGTGTTATTTTATAAAAAAACTAGTTATGAACAAGAGAGATTGGAATGAGATTTTGTAATACATGTATCCCCATTTAATGAATAAGATGTTTGGTTCCTTCTCCGCGGTTGTTGGTAATCTTATTGAACCACGTAAATATGTGTGCTTTGTTTTGTGTTTGATATCTATGTTTTTGTGTTGGAATCTGAGTGTGTAAGGTTAGCACACCAAAAATTTGGTTTCAAAAGTTGTGTTCTATTACCTAGTAAATACTTACATCCATTTCTCCCTATCTTCACAACTAACCCCACATGTTTGTGCTTCCTGGTGGACACTTCTATCCACACTCAAGCAAATATTCTGTTATCCTCTTGTGAGAATATGTATCTATTCTCAATAAATAATCTATTGTCTTTGATTCTTATTCAGAGGAAGTGTCCGAAAATCTTGATCTTCCCCTAGCCAAACTACTATTCTCTAGATATATTCAATCCTTCGCAACTGTTAGAAGTATTAGATTTATCATCGTATCCTTTGTTTCTTATTGGTCGTGCATTCCATGATGTGTGTGAGGCAACATGATTTTTGAAAGCATGTGTGGAAGACAAAAGGAAAATGGGCCTTTGTTTTTTGTGAAAGGATATAGCTTAAAAATAAATGAAAAAGATAAGAAGGGAGGCATGTTGGGGGCATGGTTGTTGAAAGAGATTTAATAATGGTGATATTTTTTGTCTTAGTGTGGAATTATTTGAAAGGGACATGTTTGATGTAAAATATGTGGATTTCGATTTGTTACCTATGGATGTTAAGTAGGGCCATGCCCTATCTGGGGTGAGGGGTTGGTTAAAAATTTGTGATTTAATTTCGTATTTTTATTAAAAAAATAGGTGTGAAAAAATTCAGTTATTTTGTGTCCGATTGAATCAATTAAATATTCGTTTTCTACATTTTTTACTATTTAGGATTCATTGGTTCAATCTATTTTTGGGAATTAGGATATGTTTTTAAGAGAATCCTGAAAATGAAAGTATTTTGGTACCTCCCTAGGATCCCCAGGTGTCTGTTCCAGCTACAATGGTAGGTACTGAAAATACATCCTGATATATATATATATATATGTGTGTGTGTGTGTGTGTGTGTTTTCCAATACCAAATTTGAGGTGGATAAATTCGACGAGATGAACAATTTTAGCACGTGGCAGTGTGTAGTTTTTGACATTCTAACTCAACAAGAGTTAGATATCACCTTGGAATAAATATAACTTCCCAAATTATTAAAAATAAATACATTTTATAATCTAGACATTAAACCCAACCTTTCCTCTTCTATGTTTTGAATTTTAAAAAACAGTCATCTTGAGTTTTGATCAGTAAGTCACTAAGAGTCTAATAGAACAAAAATTATTTTTGGTGAATAGTAACATACCCTTATGAATAGTACTGTGAACAGTAATATTTCCCTCTTTAATAGTAAAAAATGATAATATTTTATTTTCTTTATGTAAAATGATAATGAGATCATAATTAATTTTTCAATGAGATATAAAACTAATTAAACCTTTAAAATTGTCATTTTTTGAATTAACTATGATTTTCTTTAAAAATTAGATTTCTAATATTTAGATAATTATTTATGAAAAATTGACTTCATTTATAAATTCGACACCTAGAAAAATGGTAGGGGTGATTTTTCTGGATTTTTCTGAAATTCATGAATTTTTTAGGAATAGTGAAATATGGTAAAATGCATTATATTCAATTTATTAATTAAATACACTATTTATGAAATCATAATTGATTTATGGACACTTTGATAGAACTTACATGCAATTATTACTATTAGGTGTCACATGAAACAACACTATCTATTGTCTTGAGGGAAATAATAAATTAATGAATAAAATATTCAAATTTCACTCCTCTCCTCCACTATAAATACTCCCCACCACTCCATCTTCAATTAACTCCGATAAGTCATTAATATCTTCAATGGTATACCCAAATAGCCTTCGTGAGTAACTCCCCACGACCAAGAATGTATCCCCCAATCATCCATGGTATGCTTCTCTTTGAATAATACAATAGCGTGTGTTTTACGCTACTTCGTGTTCTAACACACGACAACCAATCAAACTAGCCGTTATGAATAGTAATACCCACTTTTGAATATTTTACAAATTTAATATTTCAAAATTTAATTCATTTTCTGATTCAGAATATCAAAATTATCTTAGGGTGAATTTTAGATAACTTTCATATTTTGATAAATAATGAAAATTACTAAGTTTTAATTTAAAACAACTTTTTATTAGAAATATTTAAAATTGATAAATTATGAATTTCAATGGTTTAAAAGTATAATTAGATTATTTTTTTCATTTAATACAATATAGGTCATTATATGTAATTTCACATTTAAATATGACATAAATATGTGTCAATCTTTTAATAGTTATTCTTTCATAAAAACACTCTTTTTGTTTTGACAACGGGAATTAATTTGAAGTTAATTTCTGCCACAAATGTTTTTTGAATTTAGAAAAATATATTCCATATTTGGAATGAGGAGGTCCAAATTGTGTAAATAGGTAACATTTATTTTAGACATTTTGAATAATTACTTCGGTAAATATTTTATTTACCATGTTTAAAGGGGTAAATCCAGTATATAAGGATTAAATATAATATTTTAATAATATTAAATTACCCTGACACATGTCATAACCCAATTGGACGATAAATTTCTGACATTGGGCATCCTTGGGTCAATTTTGGGACCCATTGACCCACATGGGAGTGATAATGACAATATATATTAAATAATTTAAGGTAGAGACAAAAATAGCAAAAGAAAATATATTTTAGTAGAAAACATTTATATGAGATAATACAATTGAGAAATTTGACTATAAATATAAATTAGAAAGATAAAAAAATTTTCTATATAATGGTATTTTTTTTCTATTTTTTAGTTGTTAAATAATTAAATTTATTTATGACAAAATGATGATATAGTAATTACCTTATTATTGAATGAATCAAATAAATTGTAATATAAATACTAAAATAAATATAATTTCAATGTTTTTCGGACATAAACTAATTTTATAGGTGAATAATACATATTAATGTTTATTTAAATAATTTTTTTTCAATGTAATAATGTTTTGATACATTTAGAAAAAAAATATTAAATAATTTCAAAGTTGACATAATTGAGTTTTTAAAACAAATACTATATTATTAGTTGATATAATATTATTTATAGTCTATGGTTCTTAAAAAGGGACTAAATAATAATATATTTCCCTTTAATGATTATATTTGATTTCTCTTGGAAATATATAGTATGTTTAGTAACCATATAATATAAAAATAAAAGAGAAATGGTAAATGTCAAACTATGTAACTAAGAGTTAAATATAAAATATAAGGTCAATAAAGTGACCCAAACCTAACTAAAACCTATTAGTTGAGTGGTTTGTGACCCATCCCAAACTTAGACTTTAAATAATTTACTTTGGAGCCATTAGAAACAAAAAATTATTTTTTTATAAAATAATATTTCCAGTTTTTCCTAAGGTGCCTCTCACTCCTCTTATAAAGAGGAATTCCCCTACTCTCAAATTCACACCATCAAAGCCTTTTAGATCAGCCAAAACCTTCCCAAAACCGTCTCAACTATCCTAACCTTATCCTAAAGGCCTTTTTAGTCATAAATCCACCCTAAAGAGCCCTTTTTATCAACTCAAATGGAAGAACCCGAAGAAGAGGTAGAGATTTCACCACCCTCTTTCAAGTCCTTTCATATTCCACTTCCTTTTTCATTGTTTTTTCAATTATAAAATAATAAATCAAGTATCATATATATAGTGTGATGTAATTATAAATATGGTACAACCAAATTCATTATTCTATCCATCCTTTGAATGACATGTCACCATATGTGCGTACGTATGACTTACAGTCTCCACTTTGTGGTGTAATTGTTATTCAATAAATTATTATTTAAATGGGTATAATAATGATATGTAATTGATTTAAATAATAAATATAACATGATAATGATTATTTATATATGATATACCATCCAATTTTATAATATTTGAATTTTATTGTTGCTCGTACGTACATACATATTTCCGTCTCTAGGAACACGATGAGATTAATTCTCAATCGTATCCATTCAAGACTAACATTCATTGGATGATTAAAAATAATGTATACAGACTTGATATCACTCAGGATATGATTAAAACACATCCCATCCATATCAAATATGACTCACATAGTGATGAATATAAAGAAAAGTGAATCTGTTAACACCCGAAACAATGATAATAATATGATATTATTAACAAATCAATGTCAAAAGATCATATATGATATCATATTAATTTATTTGATTCCTGCATATTTTAATAACAATTATTTCACCATTATTCAAGTGGTTAACCTACCCTCGACCAAGTAAAGTTACAAGGTAAGGGTTAATTTCACAATCTCTTTATTATCCAAGGTTGTTTTTACATAAGTATCTACTGGGACCTCGTTATCATCCACATACATATTTCATGAAAATGTTTTTCAAAAAACATTTACTATTTAATAGGCAATGGGTTCAATTCATTTATTCACTTATTTGATCTGTTATTTTATTTAAAGGAATATTTCCGTTGTTTTTCAAACAATTTACGTTTAACCATTTCGACAAAATTAAAGTAAGAATGTTTTTCTAACTTATACAGAGGGTGTGGCTATTTTCTACTGTTATAACATCATCAAAGCTTCCATTACAATCATATAAGAATATTTCCAAATATGAATGTTTCCTTTTATAATTATGTGACTTTTGAATTATTTATTTATAGAAAGAAATATTTCTCTAAAAAGGTTTTGACTTCATCTATTTCATCATCCTTTGGTATATTTTATGTTTTTTTGATGTTGATTTATTATGATCCAAAACATCCTTATTGTATTGAATGTTCTGTGATATGTTTGACTGGGGATGTGTTTTTTATATCATTCATTGATTATGGATAATGTATTATGATTTCGTATACTAGTTTTAATAGTAATGTTTATGTTATATTTAAACCTTTTCATATGACAAATGCATTGTACTTAGTAAGAGACGGGTGAAGCCCCCTATTGCTCCTTGATGAATCAGTAGGTCTCATGAGACAAACTAGTGTCTTGGAACAAGGCCCTGACAAAATCTTATTTGTAGTCTTGGCACAAGGCCTCGACTATGTGGTTATAAAATTCTGGCTTTATGCATTCCATAATTACGAATGTGTCTATTGATATTTCATGTTATTATTAGACTAGTATAATATCCATGTGAGTATGTAAATGACATTATTCTGATTTTATCATTTCCATATTATATTTATGTTCTTGTTTTAAGGGCTTTAGTTTTAGTTTTATACATTGCCTTAACATTTTTTGTTTATTTATCAATTTTTTTCTATATTGTTATCCATACTAATCATCTGATCTCACCGATTTCTATGTTTTATTTTTTCCTAGGATACGAAAAAGTCTATTATGACAGACCTGTAGGGATAGTCTATGGGATCTTAGTGTTATCTATAGAAACAATTTTGTTGTAGCTTCCATTTATGATATAATGTAAACCTTATGATTGTATCAATTATTTCCAAGTATACTAAACTAATCGGTCTTTCAATACATGATGTTTTGTGATCATGAAAATGTAGTGTAATAACACACCGAATCTAGGTTACTGGGGTCGGGGCGTTATAGTTGGTATCAGAGGAAGTTTAGTAAATTCCTTGGAATCCAGATTTAGATAAACTCTGATTAGAGAACATTACCCTAAGATTGACTTTGAGGATTAGCATTGAATAACTTCCTAGAGTTTTGGTATTGGGAAGATATTGTGAGTTTTCCAAGAAATACATCCTTGTCTAGATAAGAGCCGTTAGAGGTGGTCTGGCATATATGTAACTAATGTTAAAACCCAAAAACACCGCTTTGAGATAGACTCGAACGAGAACTGGTGTATGAAATTGGCCCTTGCTACACTCATGGTTACGACAATCCTGGGGGAAATTCATAGGATAATTCTCACTTTATTTACAAACCTTTATGACGTTTTTATGAGTATATACTTCCTCAAAGAATTTTTCTTATGTTTATGGATTATATCCATAAACAGTTCAACTTATATTAAGTATTTTACATGTTGTAATTATGTATTTTGATTCATAAACTAATCTAGTTTATTCCATTGTTTAGAAATGGAACATAGTGGAAAGAATGGAAATCTTATCAATGCACACACTCCAGGTATGGATTTCCCTCCTACTCTAGATAATTATAGTGGAACTGGTGACACAACTGGTGCTGATCAGCTAATAACCATACTTGGAAAAACTCACTTAGGTTATGAATAATAACATTACCGATATGGAGCACCCTGATCCGCAGCGTGGATGATCAATGTTAGATCACTTCATGAGAAAAAAAACCACAAACATTAAATAGGGGTACAAATCCACTAGTAACTAAGCAATGGATAAATTCCTTAGAGAAAATATTCCATGCCTTGGGGAGTAGTAAAAGGGAAAAAGTTGTCATGGAAGTTTACCCGCCTCACTGGAGATGCAAATCAATGGTGGTCATTGATTCAAAACAAAAAAGAAGGTGATGATGTATCAAATATTGAATGGAGAATGTTTAATGAAGTTTTCGTAGAAAAATACATTCCTCATGACCATCGAGGAGATACAGAAAAAAAAATTTGAGTCTGAGGAAAAAGGAGGATGAAAATGTTGTAATGTATGAAGATAACTTTACAATTTTATTGAGACATGCTACAGATTATATACATAACCCAAGAAGTAAGATTTATTATTTCTTTGATGGGATAAAACCACTTTTCATAAAGTATTAGTCTCACAATCCTTCTCGTCATACGAAGATATTGTCTCATAGTGATATCAAGATAGAAAATGTATTCTCTAAGTCTTATGATTTTAAAGCAATGAAAGAGAAGAAGAGATCTGTTGAACACTCAGGAATGGAAATACGGGGAAGAGGGTAAAAGTTGAATACCCATCCTGTAGTAAATGTGGTAAGAAACAGCCCCGGTACTTTCCTGAAGGGAATCAGAGTCTTTTACAAGTGTGGTGAAAATGGCCACCATGCTCATGATTGTAAGGTGAAGAAAGAGGTTATTGATGTGGAATGATACAACTATAGATAAAGGTGGAATTAGTAAAATTAATTTCCTATGTATCATGGTAACTTACCTCAGAATAGGCCCAAGGGATCAAGGCCAAGCTTATGCTATCAATACTGCTGAGGTTGAAGCTCCAAATGCGTAGTGGCAGGTAATTAATGGTTTCATAAAGTTTATCCAATGCTTTATATAATTCCGGTTCATCGAATTGTTTCATATCTTCCCAGTTTTCTAAGAAAATTAAATATTTCCAATTTTATTTAACAAGGGAGTTTTCAGTCAGGACACCTAAGGGAAGTATCATCAGAACATTGTTTTTTGAATCAGTTCCAATTAGAGTATATAAATGTTCTTTATCTGTTGATCTCATCATCATAACCATGATTGAAATTGATATAATCCTTTGTATGGAATGGCTTTCAAACCATGATGTGAATGTTTACTGTAAGAATAAGGAGGTTACAAATTTTTTCAATTATAAAGTACACCTTATATTTAGAGAAGAATCGTTACCACCTAATTCTTTTCTAGATTCACCTCTAGTAGTTCAACTAAATTCAATTATTGGGGAGGAAGAGAATTAAATTACATTTTGTGAGGAAAATAATGTTCAAATAGAGGATGTACCTATTATCAAATAATATGTTTATCTGTTTCTAGAAGATTTACCTGGACATCCTCCAAAATGAGAAATTGATTATTCTATTGATCCAATTCCTGGATCAAGGCCCATATCAATGAACCCATATAGAATGGACATTGTGGAATTAGTGTAACTATATAAACAACTATAGGAATTGAGTAATAATGGATTTATTCTCCATAGTGTTTCTCCATGGGGAGCCCCAGTCCTTTTTTCTAAGAAGAATGATGGATCTATGAGGTTGTGCACTGACTACAGGGAGATCAATGACATAACAATAAAGAACATGTATCCCCTACCTCTCATTGATGATTTATTTGTCCAACTTCATGGAGGTAAATACTTTTCAAAGATTGAACATCGATCTGGATATCATCAGTTGTGTGTGAAGAAGTAAGACATTCCAAAAACAGAATCTCGAACCAGTTATAGGCATTACAAGTTTACAGTAATGCCTTTTGAATTGACTAATGCACCCTATGTCTTCATTGATATAATGAATAGTGTTTTCAAGGAATATCTTGATGACATTATAGTTGTATTTATTGATGATATCTTTGTATACTCCAAAAGGTATTAAGATCATAAAAATCACTTGCGCATTATCCTGAGGACTCTAAAAATACATGAATTATAAGGCCCCAACCATAAACATTACTTAATCTTGAGTTATTACAAGATTACACATTGGGGATCTTTTCAGGTTTAGAGTTTTATAGAGTTAGATCATAAAACATCGATTAAATTCCACAATTAAAAAAAGTGGTTAAATAAATGATAGTATTCATTTTTCCCATCAATAGAAAAATATTTAAAATAAAACATGGATTATTTCTTGACACTTCTTTGACACTATCATCATATCATGTACCATTCCCTTGACCTGTGAAAAACATTTAAAAATCATGGGATTTTTATAAAAAGCTCAGTAAGTGTTATAAAAATATGGAAAGGAAACATGAGTTCATATATACATAATAATGAAATCATACATTACGCATAAAACATAATAACATTAACATACCTCATAAAATCATGAATAAATCATAGAAATCATAAGACATAAAGGTAACTTGAGGCATTCATAACATTCTTACGTAGGGATTAACCCTCTTGGTTACGTTTGGAATACCCATCACAGTATATTCCCTAAATCTCTTCGGATAAATCTTAACGTTTAACTTCTTTGCATTACCCAATGCATTGGAGAGCTATATCGGGCTCACCCGCCCTTAGTTTATCATGGAACCACCCTCTTCATAACAGTGCCCAAGAACCATAACATAATCCTATCACATAAAACATGCATAAATGAAACCTAACATTTACACTTTTCAATCAAAAGATATCAATACAACACATTAATATAAAATCATTATGAAAACCATTTTCAATACCAAAATAAAATAAAAGTAAAACATGGTATTTATTTTTCATTCAAAAAAATTTATGGCTTGTAGAGGAAGCCGAAACTCAAATAACGGTCACAGTGGCGGAGATGTCGTTGTCGCCACATACGTATGACAAAAAAACATTCCCTTTTGTATTTTATTAAAAACATTGTATAAAAATATTCCTTTTGAATAATCTTAAAAGTCAAAGGAGTTTATACACCCTATAAAATAAATTTGTGTATAAAACAAAGTATGCCTCAATGAACGGAGATTGAGACGGATTCCCTTACCTCATGTCCGACTTGACTCGATCGTTCATTAACCTCCTGAATAATAAACTTGAGTTAATTTCTAATTTCTTAAGAACCTTTTTAAAGTTAATTATTCCTTTTATATCACTTATTACCATATCATGAACACTATGTAATTATTTAGGATAATAATTGTCATTTTGTCGACCCTAGGCACTTGAGTAAAAAATGAACTGCTTGTAATTAGAAGTTGTTAATGTGGTAAAATATCCCTTATATAAAAATTGTATTCATTATGTAGATATCATATATATCATATATATCTATTATATACATACATTTATAATATTACATAACATTTAGAGGTACGAAATGAAATGCCCCATTCATGGAGACGGTAAGTCGTACGTATGCATGAACGCTACTTCCATTTCTATTTCATATTTAATTGAATTAAAATATAATGATATATAATAGTATTATAATTATAGTATGTTATTATATATAATATCATTAAATATATCCTTTATATGCACCACATATGGTATTAACGAATAAAATAACTTTGAGGGGGTGGTAGTCCGCACTTCCTAAAATGAAAATTTGTGTTTACCCATAATGGAAACCATAAAGGAATTCCATAAATGAAAAATACCGAATATTAAGGTAAAAATAAACATATTATATATCATATATAAATATAGTGACATATTAATGGCCACCTTTGAAGGTGTTAAAAGAATATTGAACAATCATCGTTTCGTGAGGCAGAAATTCAACATCCACAAAAACAGTATGTTCTTTAACCATTATATGCAGGTGTGTGTAAGTGTAGCTCAAATACTTCTTATAAAAACATACTAGTATATTGATGATTCTGTAGTTGTTACAAAATAAATTAATAAAAAGAGTTTAGGGGTTGGAGAAGAAAAATAAAACAAAAGAACACAAGTGAAGACATCACCTTAAAATCGGGTAACTCCCTTTAGATTAAACCAAAAGGGTTTCTTGAAGAGCTTAATTCCTAAGGTAAGGCTACTAGGATGAGGATAGAGATGTGGAGAGAAAAAATAATTAGAGCTTGGCTGAGCCAAAGGCTTGATAGGTGTGGGGAAGGAGGTAGAGGTGGTGGACTTTTATAAGAGGAGAGGAGGGGCACTCATGGAATGGTATAAAATGTTATTTATTTTCAAATGAGTTTCGGATTTTAAAGGTCCCACATTGATTTATTTTGAGGATAAGGTGATAAGGGTTCAAAATATACTCATACAATATGTTTTTACATGTTTTGGCCTTATATGTTACATTATCTTTTCATTTTATTTAAATCGTTAAATAATGGGGTAGTCGTTGCATCATCATGATGTCATATATAATTTAATTTATTTAATGTATAAACATTATAAAAAAAATACTATGATGTAGGAAATCTTTTTAGATTGACAGTTTTTATTTATAGTAAAAAATATGCCTTTTATAACCTCATGTAAAAATTGTTTTAGTAAAACAATACATGTTTCTATCATTTTTACTTTTACTTTAAATAAAAGGCATTAATGTCATTATCTTACCCAAGTGGCTCCATGGGGTCCCAAAAATCGACCCATGGGTTGTCTGGGTCGGCCATGACACATAAAATAATGGTAGAACATGTGTAAAGGTAATTTCATATTATTAAAACATTATTTTTACCTTAAACTACACTAATTACCTCTAATCGTGATTAAAACTTAAAAGTTACTATTCACCAAAAATTTATTTTAATACCATTTAACCACATTTTACTTCATAATGAGAACCATATATTTCTGATTTTTTAAATTAAAAACACATAGGTGGTAAAATTTCTTTAAACGATAAATCAGTTTTTTAAGTACAACTTAATGGTTTCACTATTGATCAAAAATTGATGTTTTTCAGAAAAATACCAAAACTTCACCCTAAGCTATATTTGATATTCTGAATTAAAAAATGATGTCTATTTTACAAAATTCAAAACATCTACGTTACAATAATTAATTTAATAATTAATTCTCACTGTTAGAACAAATAGCGTGTTTTTAAGAAATAATATATATCAAAAGATTGACACTAGTTTAAGTCCAATTTCAAAGTGAAATTAATTACAATGACCACTATTGGATTAAATGGTAAAAATATATTCTAATTTCACTTCAAAACCAATTCAAAAGATAATCTAATCATGTAAATAAATTATATTAAAAAGTTTTTTTGAATTAAAATACAACATTTTTCACTATTCATTAAAAAAAAGAACATTATCATAAAAATACCAGAAATTTATCCAAATTAAATTTCAATGTCACAATAATAAAGAATATGTTTATTTTTGACAAATATAGCATATGAAATTGTCCAAATATAGATTTGAAAATGGTTTACCCTCAAAAGGTGGTAAAATAATCTTTTTAAAAATATTAGAGTATTTCATGCTTTAGGTTGGATTTATTCTCATTTTAAGCCTCTAAAAAACTATATAATTCATAAATAGACATAGATAACTATATCTATTATTCATTACTTACATGGTATGTAGCATCCTTCCCCCCTTTAGAGAATTGCGTCCCCATAATTTATTTACTTATCGAATAAGGGGGGGGGGGTATTTATCCCTCATAGCATTTTCAGATTCCCACGTTGCATCTTCAACCATATGGTTTTCCACAAAACCTTTACCTGGTGAATTACCTTATTTCGCAACACCTGGTCCCTTCGGTCAAAAATCTAGACTGGTTGTTCTTCATAAGAGAGATTCTCTTCCAACTGAACTACCTCTGGGCTCAAAACATAAGATGGATCTAGCATATACTTTCTCAACATCGAAACATTAAAAAAATTGTGTACCTAAGATAAACTCGGAGGTAAACCCACTCGGTATGCAACAGATCTAACTCTCTCCAAAATTTCATATGGTCCAATGAACCTTGGATTAACTTTTCTTTCTTACAAAATCGCATCACACATTTCCATGGTGAGACTTTGAGGAAGACATTATCACCTACCTCAAAAAAGAGATCCTTCTTCCTGTTGTCTGCATAACTCTTCTGCCAGATCTGAGCTGTTCTCATGTGTCTCTGTATCAGCTGAACTTTTTCTGCCAACTCTTCTACCAATTCTGGTCCCATCAACTTCCTTTCACCCACTTCATCCCAGAAAGGTGAAGTTCGACACCACATCCCATATAACACCTCAAATGGTGCCATCTGTATACTGGAATGAAAACTATTATTATATACAAATTCAACCAAATAAATATGTTGGTCCCAACATCCCTGATAATCCATCGAATAAGCATGTAGCATATCTTCCAATGTCTGAATTGTTCGTTCTGACTACCCATCTTATTGAGGATGAAAAGCTGTACTATAATTTAATTCAGTACCCAAAAACTTCTTAAAGCCTTTCCCAAAGTTAGAAGTAAACCTGAGATCACGATCAGATACAATGGAGAGGGGAACTCCATGTAACATGAATATCTATTTATGAAACAAATGAGAAAGTTTATCTAGGGAAAATTATCTCATATAGCAAGGAAATGAGCAGATTTAGTCAAGCGATCAACAATAACCCAGATTTCATTATTACCTCGAGGTGTCAACGACAATCCCACAATAAAGTCCATGGATATATTCTCCCATTTACACTCTGGTACTGGTAAGGGCTGAATTATCACTTTCGGTAACTGCCACTCTACTTTTACCTGTTGAAAAGTCAAACACTTCATAGTAAAATAATATATATCCCTTTTCATTCCATCCCACCAGCAATACTCCCGAAGATCTCTATACATCTTAGTACTTCCTGGATGAACTAAAAATGGAGAACTATCAGCTTCAAATAACAACTCTCTCTTCAATTGTGGATCACAAGGAACACACAATCTCTTCCCCAATCTCAAAACACAATCATTATCAATGCTGAATTCAGGCAACTTACACTTCCGAACCAGCTCTACCTTTTTCTGCAACTCATTGTCTTGTTTCTGTGCTTGCTTGTTTCTGTCTGATAGAGAAGATTTCACTGATACCTGAAACAAAATAGAAGGACATCCTGCACCAACAACTTTTATGGAAAAGTTCATCAAATCCTTAACCAAAGGATCACATTCCAAATCCAACATTGTTAATGAAGCATTACATTTTCAAATCAAAGCATCAACCACATTATTTGCTTTTCTCGGATGGTAATGAATTGTAAAATCATAATCCTTGATTAATACTAGCCATCTTTTCTGTCTCACGTTCAATTATTTTGAGTGAATATATACATTAAACTATTGTGATTGGTATATATTTCACACTTTACTCCATACAAATGATGCCTCCAAATTTTTAAAGAGAAAACAACAACAGCTATTTCCAAATCATGTGTGGGGTAATTTACCTCAAGAGTTTTCAACTAACGTGAAGCATATTCAGTTACCTGATCATTCTTCATTAGGACACAACCAATTCCTTTCAATGAAGCATCACTGTAGATAACAAACTCACTATTCCTAGAAGGTAGATCCAAAACTGGAGCATTCACCAATCATCATTTCAATTCCAGAAAACAATCATCACATTCTTTAGTCCAGATAATCTTAACAACCTTCTGAGTTAGCTTAGTCATTTGACTAGATAACCGTGAAAATTTTCTAAAAAACATTCAATAATAGCCTTCCAAACCAAGGAAGCTACGAATCTCAGTAAAATTTTTGGGTCTTGGCCATTCTTAAAAAACCTTTGTTTTTGCAGGATCAACAGTAATCCTATCTTTAGAAACAATGTGACCAAGGAAATAACTTTTTTGTAACCAAAACTCACACTTGATGAATTTCCCATACAATTTATTTTCATTCAAGGTTTCAAAAATAACCCTTAAATGTCTTTCATGATCCTCTTTAATTTTAGAAAACACCAAAATATCATCAATGAAAACCACCACAAACTTATCCAAGAACAAATGGAATATTATATTCATTAAGTCCATGAATATAACAAGTGCATTGGTTATCCCAAAAGGCATTACTACAAATTTTTAACGGCCATATCTTTTACTAAACGTGGTCTTCGGAACATCTGCTTCCTTTACCTTCAACTGATGGTACCCCGATCTCAGGTCAATCTTTGAAAAATATTGATCTCCCTGGAGCTGATCAAACAAATCATTGATATGAGGAAAAGGATATTTGTCCTTAAGAGTGATGTTATTAAAGGCTATATAATCAATGGAATGTCTCATAGAACCATATTTATTTTTAAAAAATAAAATTGGAGCACCCAATGTTGATGTGCTAGGTCGAATGAAACCTTTCTCTAATAAATCTTGAAATTTCTCCTTTAACTCTAAAAGATCAGTTTGAGCAATTCGATAAGGGGGTTTTGAAATTTTCTTAGTATCAAGAACTAGGTCAATAGTAAATTCAACTTCCCGATCTGGTATTATTCCAGGAAACTCATCAGGAAAACCATCAAGATACTCATTTACCACTGGCACATCATTAATCTGAATAGTTCCCTTGTTTTCAACGATATGTTCAAGGTAACATTCATTTCCATATTTTACAAGTTTCTCGGACTCTTGATATGTTATCAACAGTAAGGGTTCATTATTGTACACAAAATGAAAGTCTTTCTGAAAAGAAACTTCTTTAGCTATACAATCAATCTTAGCATGGTAAATAGAGATCCAATCCTTACCCAGGATAACATCAAAATCTACTAGAGGTAAGACAATAAGGTTTTCAAGTAGGTTCTTTCCACAGATAAGGATAGGAATATTCTTATAAATTATTTTTGCCTCATCGTTTCCCTCAGGTGTTTTTACCACAAGTTCAAGAGTCATTTCATGAGATGGTATTCCCATTTTACTAGAAATGTTTTCAGAGATGAAAGAATGTGTAGACCCCGAATCAAACAACACACTGGCGTAATTTGAAAAAACAAAAAAAGTACCTGATACAACTTCATTTGATGGCCTGACATCTACTGAAGTAGTTGCAAAGGATTTCACCACCACTTTCTTCTTGTAGTATAACTACTTCCCATCACTCATTCTCTTTGTCAGAAACACATTTTCATAGTGACCCATCTCATTACACATAAAACATTTCAATAACTGTAAATCAAATTTAGTCTTACCATCACCCTGATCTTTTTCAGTGCAATCACGAGCCTTATGTCCCATCTTACCACATCGGTAGCACTTTCCAGAATTCAGAAGACATTCCCCAACATGCCTTTTACCACATTTATCACAAACTAGAAACGTAGTTTTCTTACCATCAGAATTTTTTTGAAGAATTCTTCCCATTCTCCTGCCACCTCGGTCTCTTCTTCTGTCTGTTGTTATAGAACACTTGATCATTGGAAAACTCCATTTCCACCTTCTTAGAACATTGAACAAGCTTTTCATAACTTTTGAACTCACGAGAAGCTAATTCCCTTTTATATTTTATCTTTAATCCTGAGTAAAACTGATTGATTTTACTATCAAGGTCTCAGATAAAATTTCTAGCACACCTTGCCAATCGAGTGAACCTTTCTTCATAGGCAGCCACTGAGTCCTCCTCTTGCCTCAATTCTAGGAATTGTTTTTCCATCCTAAGTCAAATAGCCTTAGGAAAATACTTCTCAAGAAACATACCATTGATTTCATCCCAGTCGAGAGCATAAATCTCATTAGTGTCCCTGATATTTTTAACTATCGACCACCACTGATCTGCATCACCCTCCAAACGGTAAATAGAATGACTAACTTTTTTATTGTCTGAACACCCCATGACATAGAAAATCTTCTCCAGTGCATTAATCCACCCTTCAGCTAGAACAAGGTCAGATGATCCTCTGAATGATGGGGGATGTTGCCTCATGAAATGTTCCACCACTGACAAGTTCCTTTGTGGTTGATCTGGCAGATCTAGTTCATTGATACCACCACCATTTATCGCTTGAGTGAACTGCGCCATTACTGCAACAAACTATTCAGTTCCAATTCCGACCATCTTAGGATGCTGATTCGGAAGGTCATTTCCTTGTGTATGCCTTCCTATCACTGCTTCCCATTTTCCTCTACGGAAGACCATTCTTAACAATCATGTCTTAGATGAAGCAACATGGTAATCTTGAAATGCTATATTATTTCAATTTGACCATAAAAAAATTTGGACAATCATTTAATAGAATTCTAACTCCTAATGTTATCAAAACAGACCTTTGATACCAACTATAAGGCCCCAACATTTAACATTACTTAATCTAGAGTTATTACAAGATTAAAAATTGGGGATCTTTTCAGGTTTAGTTTTTTAGAGAATTAGATCCTAAAACTTGCATTACATTCCACATTTAAACAAAGTGGTTTCATAAAAGATAGTATTCATTTTTCCCATCAATGAAAAAATATTTAAAATAAAACAGGGATTCTTTCTTGACACTTCCTTGACACTATCATCATACCATGTACCATTCCCTTGTCCTATGAAAAACATTTCAAAAACTTGAGATGAGAATAAAAATCTCAATAAGGGTTATAAAAATATGTAAAGGAATCATCAGTTCATATATACATAAGAATGAAATCATACTTTACCCATAAAACATAAGCACATAAACATACCTCATCAAATCATGAATAAATCATAGAAATCATAAGACATAAAGGTAACTTGAGGGATTCATAACATTCTTACATAGGGAGTAACCCTCTTGGTTACGTTTGGAATACCCATCATAGTATATTCCCTAAATGTCTTCAGAGAAACCTTAACATTTAACTCCTTCGCATTACCCAATGCATTGGAGAGCTGTATCGGGCTCACCCGCCCTTAGTTTATCACGGACCCACCCATCTTCATAACAATTCCCAAGAACCATAACATAATCGTATCAAATAAAACATGCATAAAGGAAACATAACATTTCAACTTTTCAATCACAAGATATCAATACAACACATTGATATAAAAAAATTATTAAAACCATTTTCAATACCAAAATAAAATAAAAGTAAAACATGGTATTTATTTTTCATTCAAAAAAAGTTTTGGCTTGTAGAGGATGCCAAAACTCAAATAATGGTCACAGCGGCGGAGAAGACGTTGTCGCCACATACGTAACACAAAAAAAACATTCCCTTTTTTCATTTAGTAGATGATTTGTATAAAAATATTCTTTTTGAATAATCATAAAATTCAAAGTGGTTTATACACCGTATAAAAGAAATTTGCCTATAAAACAAAATATGCCTCAATGAAAGGAGATTGAGAGAGATTCCCTTACCTCCTATCCTACATGACTCAATCATTCTTTAACCTCCTGAATAATAAACTTGTGTTAATTTATACTTGCTTAAGAACCATTTGATGTTCATTATTCCTTTTATATCACTTATTACCAAGTCATGAACAATATGTAATTATTTAGGATAATAATGGCTATTTTGTCAACCATGGGCACTTGAGTCAAAAATAAACTTCATGTAATTACAAGTTGTTCATGTGGTAAAATATCCATTACATACAAAGTTATATTCATTATATAGATATCATATATATCATATATATCCATTATATACATTCATTTATAATATTACATAACATTTAGTGGTAAGAAATGAAATGCACCGTTCATGGAGACGGTAAGCCATATGTACGCATGACCGCTACTTCCATTTTTATTTCATATTTAATGGAATTAAAACATAATGATACATAATAGTATTATAATTATAGTATGGTATTATATATAATATCATTAAATATATCCTTTATACATACCACATATGGTATTAACAAATCAAATCACTTTGAGGGGGCGGTAGTCCGCATTTCCTAAAATGAAGATATCGCGTTTACCCATAATGGAAACCATAAAATTATTCTATAAATGAAAAATACAGAAGCTTAAAGAAAACATAAACATATTTTATATAATATATTAAAATAGTGACATCTTAATGGCCACATTTTAAGGTGTTAAAAGAATATTGAACAATCATCATTTCGTGAGGCAGAAATTCACCATCCACAGAAACATTATGTTCTTTAACCATTAGATGTAGGTGTGTGTAAGTGTAGCTCGAATAATTCTTATAAAAACATCCTAGTATATTTAATATACTGTATTTGTTACAAAAGAAATGAATAAAAAGAGTTTAGGGGGTTGGAGAAGAAAAATAAAACAAAAGAACACAAGTGAAGACATTATCTTAAAATCGGGTAACTCCCATTGGTTTGAACCAAAATGTTTTCTTGATGAGCTTCCTACCCAAGGTAAGGCTTATTAGATCAGTATAGGGATGTGGAGAGACAAAAGGATCATAGATTGTCTGAGCCAAAGGCTTGAGATGTGTGGGTAAGGAGGTAGAGGTGGAGGAATTTTATAAGAGGAGAGGAGGGGAACTCTTGGAAAGGTATAAAATTTAACTTTATTTTCAAATGAGTTTCATATTTTAAAGGTCCCACATTTATGTATTTTAGGAATAAGGTTATAGGGGATAGAAATATACTCATCCAATAGGTTTATTACATTTTTAGGCCATAGATTTTACATTATAGTTTCATTTTATTTAAAGTTTCAAATAATGTGGTAATCGCTGCATCATCATGATGTCATAAATAATTTAATTTATTTAATGTATAAAAATTATAAAAAACACTATGATGTAGGAAATTTATTTAGCTTTATAATGAATATTTATAGTCAAAAATATGACTTTTATATCCCCATGTAAAAATTGTTTTAGTAAAATAATTCGTTTTTGTGTCATTTTTACTTTTACTTTAAATAAAAGGAATTAATGTCATTATCTTACCCATGTGGCTCCATGGGGTCCCAATAATCGACCCATGGGTTTTCTTGGTCGGACAGGACACGTCCAATAAGTGTAGGACATGTGTCATGGTCATTTAATATTATTAAAACATTATTTTTACCTTAAACTACACTAATCACCTCTAATCGCGATTAAAACTTTAAAGTTACTATTCACAAAAAAAATTATTTTAATCCCATTGAAAAACATTTTACATCCTAATGACAACAATGTATGTCGGATTTTTGAAATTAAAAACATAGAGGTGGTAAAATGTCATTTAAACGAAATATCAGTTTTTTAAGTACCACATAGTGGTTTCACTATTCATCAAAAATTGAAGTTTTTCAGAAAAATACCAAAACTTCACCCTTTGAAATATTTGATATTCCAAATTCAAAAATGATGTCAATTAAAAAAAATTCAAAACATATAAGTTACAATAATTAATTTAATAATTAATTCCCGCTGTCAGAACAAATAGCGTGTTTTTATGAAACAATATATATCAAAAGATTGACAGTAGTTTAGGTCCAATTTCAAAGTGAAATTAATTAAAATGACCAATATTGGATTAAATGGTAAAAATATATTATAATTTCAATTTAAAACTACTTAAAAATATAATCTAATCATATAAATATATTAGATTAAAAAGAGGTTTTGAATTAAAATACAACATTTTTCACTATTCATTAAAAAATGAACATTATCATAAAAATATCTGAAATTTATCCAAAGTAAATTTCAATGTCTCAATCATAATTAATAAGTTTATATTGACAAATATAGCATATAAAATTATCATAAGATATATTTAAAAATGGTTCTCCATCAAAAGGCGGTAAAACAAACTTTTTTAAATATTAGAGTATTTCATGCATTAGGTTGGATTTATTCTCATTTTAAGCCACTAAAACACTATCTAATTCATAAAAAACATAGATAATTATATCTATTATTCATTACTTACTTGGGATGTTACATTAATTACATGGGAAGTTTAGCAAGTGTGAATTTTGGCTTCTGGAGATTTTATTTTTTTGGCCATATTATCTCTAAGGATGGAATCTCTGTTGATCCTTCAAAGACCGTGGAAATCCAAGAATGGACATCACTGATGAGTATAACTATGGTATGCAGTATTATTGGTTTAGAAGGTTTTTATCGACATTTTGTACAAAATTTTCCCGGTTGGCTAACCCATTAACAAAGCTCACACGAAAAGGGGATAAATTTGTTTGAAAAAAGGAGTGTGAAAATTGTTTTGAAGAACTGAAGAGAAGATTATTCAATGCTTCTATATTGAATCTACCATCCGGGAATGATGGGTTTGTTATTTATAGTGATGCTTCAAAGAAAGGACTTGGTTGTTTCCTTATGAAGAATGATATGGTTATTGCCTATGCATCACGACATCATGATCTTGAGTTACTAACTATAATTATTTATTTAATGATATGGAGGCTCTATCTATATGGTAAAAAATGTAAGTTTTATATTGATCACAGGAGTTTAAAGTGTATTTTCCTGTAAAAAGAACTTAACATGAGGCAATGGTGATGGCTTGAACTAATCAAGGATTATGATTACACTATACACAACAACTTGGGGAAGGAAAATAAGGCGGCAGATGCATTGAGTAGAAAGGATCATGTAGTTTTTAACAAGATGAGAGTTTAAAAGGATCCTATATACATGGATATAGTAAAAATTGATATGGGAATAACCATGGAAGGTGAAACAACAATACTTTTTCAAATTTTTTCTAAACCATCATTATTAGAAAAAATAAAGATTTCTCAGACCGATGATGAATAGTTTCAAACGAATATTAATGCTACGAATAATGGGAGATTGAGTGACTTTTTTTATGAAGATAGAATTTTTAAATTTGGGAAGAGACTTGGTGTTCCTGACGTACCAGAAATAAAATGGGAATTATTGGATGATTCTCATTGTTCCAATTTCATTATACAACCTGGTATCTCTAAGATGTATAATGATCTAGAGGAAGATTTTTTGTGGGACAACATGAGAAGGTATATTCATGATTTTTGTCAAGATGTATGGTTTATCAACATGTGAATGATGGAAAGCAAAATCCTGGAGGAGTCATGAAACCTCTTCACATAACTGAGTGGAAATGGGATAATATTACTATGAACTTTGTCATTGGACTACCAAAGAGTCATAGAAGGAACGATGCAACATGGGTCATTTTTTATCATCTTACCAGGTCAACATAATATCATGCTATAAGATAAGATCTACAACTTGAATTTCTAGCAAGAATATATATTAATGAATTTGTGAGACTTTATGGAGTACCTCTATCGATTGATTCTGATCGTGATCCCCGTTTTACTTCATGATTCTAGAAAATTCTTCAAAAATACCTTGATACTGAACTTTTTTTGAGTACTTCCTAACACCCTCAAACAGATGGACAATTACAATGAACTATAAAAACCATATAAGACATGTTGAGATCGTTCTCACATGACATTCAGGGTATGTGGGATCAATGTTTACCTTTTGTAGATTTATCATACAAGAATAGTTTCCATTCAAGTATTCAGATTGCACCATATGAAGCGTTATACAAAAAGACATGTCTCACACCAACCTGTTCGGATGATGTTGGTGAAAGAAAACTCGTAGGCCCAAAACTGGGTGAGGAAACAACGGAAAAGGTGATGGTAATCCAAAACCACATCAAAGAAGATCAAAGTAGGCAGAAGAGCTATGCCGATAACCGAAGAAAGGATTTTGAATTTAAGGTAGAAGGTCATGTTTTCTTGATTGTATCTCCATGGAAGGGTGTTATAAATTTTGGTAAGAAGGGTAAATTGAGTCTCAGGTACATTGGACCTTTTTAAAATCAAGAACGAATTGGTTCTGTAGGTTACCGTTTGGAAATGCTACCAAGTCTCTCCAAAGTTCATGATGTATTTCACTTAAAACTGTTGAGAAAATACATCCCTGAACCAATTCAAGTACTCAACTATGAGGAATTAGAACCAGAACCCTATCTATCTTATTGTCGAGATCCCTTAAAGGATCTTGATTCAAGAGAACAAGTCTTGAGGTACTGGACGACTCATCTGGTAAAAGTTCTATAGAGAAACCATAAAAATGGAAGAGGCAATGTGGGATCCCATGAAATGTATGATGAGGAACCTCAAAAGATTTTTTATACGTTAATATTCTAGATATTTCTAGGATGAAATTATTTGAATAAGGGTAGAATGTAACACCCCAAGATTCCACGATACACTTCTCTTTGAATAATACAATAGCGTGTGTTTTACGAAACATCGAGTTCTAACACACCGCATCCAATCAAACTAGACATTATGAATAGTAATACCCACCTTTTGGAATTTTATACATTTTTATATTTCAAAATGGACTTCATTTTTGGTTTCTGAATATCGAAATTATCTTAGGGTGAATTTTTGATAACTTTCATTTTTTGATGAATGGTGAAAATTACTAAATTTTATTTATAAACAACCTTTTGAATAAAAATAATTAATAGTGATAAATTTTTCATTTGAATGGTTTGGAGGTATAATTACATTATTTTATTATCATTTAATAAAATTTAGGTCATTATAATTTATTTCACATTTAAATTTGACATAAACAAGTGTCAATCTTTTGATTGTAATTATTTCATAAAAACAGGTTTTTTGTGTTGACAACGAGAATTAATTTTAAATTAATTTCATCCACTTTTATTTTTTAAATTTAGAAAAATGGATTACATATTTAGAATCAGGAGGTCCATATTGGGTAAATAGGTATCTTTTATTTTTAGAAATTTTGAATAATTAATTCGGTAAATATATTATTTACCACGGTTAAAGAGGTAAATCCAGAAAATAAGGATAAAAAATAATATTATAATAATATTAAAATACTCCAACACATGTCCTAACCCTATTTAATTTTTCATTTCTGACTATGGTCATCCTTGGGTCGATTTTGGGATCCCATTGAGCGACATGGAAGTGATAATGTCATTATATATTAAATAATTTAATGTAGAGACAAAAATAACAAAAGAAAATATATTTTAGTAAAAAAAATTATATGACGTAATATAATTGATCAATTAGACTATAATAATTAATTATAAATCTAAAATTATTTTCTAAAAAATAGTATTTTATATATAATTTTTAGAAATTGAAAAATTAAATTTATATATGACATAATGATGATGAAGTAATTACCTTATTAATGAATGAATCAAATAAATTGTATTATAAATACCAAAAAAAATTCTCAGAGTTTTCATGGAATACACAAATGTTTTAGGTGTATATGACATATTATGGTTGATTTAATGAATTTTTTTCGAACTAATAATGTTGTTATGACTTTAACAAAAATATATTATTAAATAATGTCAAAATTGACATAATTGAGTTTTTCAAACAAATACTATATTATTGGTTGATATAATATTCATAAAAACCTAAGGTTCAGCCAAAGGGGATAAATAATATTATATGTGTCATTAATGAACCTATTGGGGTTTATTTAGAAGTATATAGTACGTTTATTAACCATATAATATAAAAATACAAAGAGACATGGTAAATGTCAAACTATGTAACAATGAGTTAAATCTAAATGATATGGTTAATATAGTGACACAAACCTGTCTAAAACCTATTGGTTAACAGTTATAAGACCCTTACCCACCCTATACTCTAAATAATACACTTTGGATCCATAAGAAACCGAAAATAATTTTATTATAAAATAATATTTCTAGCTTTTCCTAAGGTGCCTCTCACTCCTCTTATAAAAGGGACCTCCCCCGTCTCTCTAATTCACACCATCAGGGACTTTTGACTCAACGAAAACCAACCCAAATACCCTCTAAATTGTCCTCCCTTTATTCTAGAGGTCTTACTTTAGTCAAAAAGCTATCATATATAGCCCTTTTGATCAAATTAAAATGAAGAACCCGAAGAAGAGGTAATAATTTGACAACCCTCTTTCAAGTTCATTTATTCTTCCACATCCTTTTTATTTGTTGTTTCTATTCTTAAATAATAACTATAGTATATTATATATATAAGTCCCCAGCCTTAAACCTTACTTAATCTTGAGTTATTACAAGATTACACATTGAGGATCTTTTCGGGTTTAGAGTTTTAGAGAATTAGATCATAAAACATGCATTACATTCCACATATAAACAAAGTGGTTACATAAAGATAGTATTCTTCTTTCCCATCAATGGAAACATATTTAAAATAAAACATGGATTTATTCTTCACACTTCCTTGACACTATCATCATATCATGTACCTTTTCCTTGACCTGTGAAAAACATTTCAAAAAAACTTGGGATGAGCATAAAAAGCTCAGTAAGGGATATAAAAATATGGAAAGGAAACATGGGTACATATATACATAATAATCAAATCATACTTTACCCATAAAACATAAGCACTTTAACATACCTCATCAAATCATGAATAAATCATAGAAATCATAAGACATAAAGGCAACTTGAGGCATTCATTACATTCTTACGTAGGGAGTAACCCTCTTGGTTATGTTTGGAATACCCATCATAGTATATTCCCTAAATCACTTTGGAGAAACCTTAAAGTTTCACTCCTTCGCGTTACCCAATGCATTAGAGAGCTATATCGGGCTCACCCGCCCTTAGTCTATCACGGAACCACCCGTCTTCTTAATAATTCCCATGAAACTCAACATAATCGTATCACATAAAACATGCATAAAGGAAACATAACATTTCCACCTTTCAATCACAAGATATCAATACTGCACATTGATATAAAAACATTATGAAAACAATTTTCAATACCAAAATAAAAGAAAAGTAAAACATGGTATTTATTTTTTCATTTAAAAAAAAGGTATGGCTTGTAGAGGAAGCCGAAACTCAAATAATGTTCACGGCGGCGGAGAAGTCGTTGTCGCCGCATACGTATGACAAAAACATTCCCTTTTTTCATTTTGTAAATGATTCGTATAAAAAAGAATCCTTTTGAATAAATGTAAAAGTAAAAGGGGTTTATACACCCTATAAAAGAAGATTGTGTATAAAACAAAATATGCCTCAATGAAAGGAGATTGAGACGAAGTCCCATACCTTGGGTCCGACTTGACTCGGTCGTTCTTTAATCTCCTGAATAATAAACTAGAGTTAATTTCTACTTGTTTAAGAACCTTTCTCAAGTTCATTATTCCTTTTATATCACTTATTGACATGTCATGAACACTATGTAATTATTTAAGTTAATAACGGTTGTTTTAACGATCATTGGTACTTGAGTCAAAAATAAGCCCTTTAAAATTACAAGTTGTTCATGTATCCATTATATCCATAATGGTATTCATGATTTAGATATAATATATGTAATATATATCCAGTAAATGCATGAATGTATAATATTACATAATCATTTAGAGGTAAGAAATGAAATGCACCGTTCATGGAGACGGTAAGCCGTACGTACGCATGAACGCTACTTTCATTTCTATTTCGTATTTTATAGAATGAAATCATAATTATATAAAGGTATATTATAATTCCATTATAATATCATATATAATATCATAGTTCCATCCCTTATACGTCCCACATATGGTATTTAATGAATTAAATCACTGTGAGGGGGCGGTAGTCCGCACTTCCTTAAATGAAGATATCGCGTTTTACCCATAATGGAAACCATAAAGGTATGCCCAAAATGAAAAATACAGAAGCTTAAGGAAAACATAAAAATATTATATATCATATATAAATATAGTGTCATCTTAATGGCCAACTTTTAAGGTGTTAAAAGAATGTTGAACAGTCATCGTTTCGGGAGGCATAAATTCACCATCCACGGAAACAGTATGTTCTTTAACCATTAGATGTAGGTGTGTGTAAGTGTAGCTCGAATACTTCTTATAACAACATACTATTATATTAAAGATACTGGATTTTTTATAAAAGAAAATAATAAAAAGAGTTTAGGGGGTTGGAGAAACAAAATAAAACAAAAGGACTCAAGTGAAGACATTACCTTAAAATCGGGTAACTCCCTTTGGTTTGAGCTCAAAGGCTTCATTGGGAAGACTTCTGCCCAAAGTTAGGCTTCAAGGAGTAATATGGAGATGTGGAGAGACAAAATGGGAAGAGTTTGTCCGAGCCAAAGTCTTTGAGAGTGTGGGTAAGGAGGTAGAGGTGGGGGTCTTTTATAAGAGGAGAGGAGGGGAACTCTTGGAAAGTAAAGAAATGTTACATTATTTTCAAATGAATTTTGGATTCAAAAGGTACCACATTGATATAATTCTAGGGTAAGGTGATAAGGGTTCGATATCCACCCATCAAATAGGTTTTTGACATGTGTAGTTCATAGATTTTACATTATCATTTCATTTTATTTAAATCCTTTATTAATGAGGTAATCACTGCATCATCATGATGTCATAAATAATTTAATTTATTTAAAGTCTAAAAATTATAAAAAAAAATACAATGATGCAAGAAATCTTTTTAGATTTCCAATGACTATTTATAATCAAATATCTGACTTGTATAACACCATGTAATCATTGTTTTAGTAAAACAACTCATATTTGTGTCATTTTTTACTTTAACATTAAATAAAATATTATTTATGACATTTCCCAACTAAAGTGGCCCCATGGGGTCCCCATGTTGACCCATGGATTGTCTTGGTCAGCCATGACACATCCAATGAGGGTAAAACATGTGTCAAGCTCATCTCATATTATTAAAACATTAATTTTACCTTAAACTACACTAATTACCACTAATCGCGATTAAGAACTTAAAAGTTACTATTCCCCAAAAAATTATTTTAATCTCATTGAACCACATTTTACTTCTTAATGACAACCATGTATGTCAGATTTTTGAAAATCAAATCACAAAAGTGGAAAAGTTTCATTTTAACAAAAAATCAGTTTCTTTAACTACCACTTAGTGGTTTCACTATTCATCAAAAATTGAAGTTTTTCAGAAAGATACCAAAACTTCACCCTAAGCTATATTTGATATTCTCAATTCAAAAATGATTTCTATTTTACAAATTTCAAAACATGTAAGTTGCATTATTTAATTTAATAACTAATTCCCGATGTCATGACAAATAGCGTGTTTTTATGAAACAATTACTATCAAAAGATTGACACTAGTTTAAGTCCAATTTCAAAGTGAAATTGATTCTGATGACCACCATTGGATAAATTGGTAAAATTATATTCTAATTTCACTTCAAAACCAATTCAAAAGATAATATAATAATATAAATAAATTATATTAAAAAGAGGTTTTGAATTAAAATACAACATTTTTCACTATTCGTTAAAAATGAACTTTATCGGAAAAATACCAAAAATTCACACAAAGTATATTTTCATGTCCCGATCATAAATAATAAGTTTATTTTGACAGACATAGCTTATCAAATTGTCAAAAGATAGATTTAAAAAGGGTATTCCATCAAAAGGAAGTAAAACAATCTTTTAAGAATATTAGTGTATTTAATGCATAAGATTGTTTTTATTTTAATTTTAAGCCTCTAAAACACTATCTTAATCATTAATAGACATAGATAAAAATATCTATTATTCATTACTTACTTGGGATGTTACATCCTTCCCCCCTTTAGAAAATTGTGTCCCCGCAATTTATTTACTTATCAAATAAATGGGGGTACTTATCCCTCATTGCATTTTCAGATTCCCATGTTGCCTCTTCCATCATATGGGTTTTCCACAAAACCTTTACCTTATTAATCACCTTATTCTGTAACACATGCTCCCTGTGGTCAAGAATATGGACTGGTTGTTCCTCATAAGATAGGTTCTCTTCCAGCTGAACTACCTCTGGACTCAAAACATGAAATGGTTCTGGCATGTACTTTCTCAGCATCGAAACAAAAAAAACATTGTGTACCTGAGATAATCTCGGAGGTAAAGCCACTCAGTAAGCAACTGATCCAAATCTCTCTAGAATTTCATATGGTCCAATGAACCTTGGACTCATCTTTCCTTTCTTACCAAATCGCATCACACTTTTCCATGGTGATACTTTGAGGAAAACATGATCACCTACCTGAAAAGAGAGATCCTTCCTGCTGTTGTCCGCATAACTCTTCTGCCAACTCTGAGCTATTATCATGTGTTTCTGTATCAGCTGAACTTTTTCTGCCAACTCTTTTACCAATTCTGGTTCCATAAAGTTCCTTTCACCCACTTCATTCCAGAAAGCTGGAGTTCGACACCGCTTCCCATATAATGCTTGAAATGGTGCCATCTGTATACTATAATGAAAACTGTTATTATATAAAAATTCAACCAAAGAAAGATGTTGGTCCCAAATTCCCTGATAATCCATCGAACAAGCTCGTAGCATATCCTCCAAGGTCTGAATTGTTCGTTCTGACTGCCCATCTGATTGAGGATGAAAAGCTGTACTAAAATTTAATTCAGTACCCAACGACTTCTGAAGGCCTTTCCAAAAGTTAGAAGTGAACCTGTGATCACGATCAGAAACAATGGAGAGGGGAACTCCATGCAACCTGACTATCTCTTTAAGATACAATCAAGAAAGTTGATCTAGGGAAAAAGTATCTCGTATAGAAAGGAAATGAGCAGATTTAGTCAAACGATCAACAATAACCCATATTTCATTATTACCTCGAGATGTCTTCGGTAATCCCACAAGAAAGTCCATGGATATATTCTCCCATTTCCACTCTAGCACTGGTAAAGGCTGAAGCATCCCTTTCGGTAACTGTCGCTCTGCTTTAACTTGTTGACATGTCAAACACCTCACAGTAAAATCAGCAATATATCTTTTCATTCCATCCCACCAGTAATACTCCCGCAGATCTCTGTACATCTTAGTACTGCAAGGATAAACTGAAAACAGAGAACTATGAGCTTCACATAACAACTCTCTCTTCAACTTTGAATCACAAGGCACACATAATATCTTCCCAAATCTCAAAACACAATCATTATCATTGTTGAATTCAGGAAACTTACCTTTTTGAACCAGCTCTACCTTTTTTTTCAACTCATTGTCTTTCTTCTGTGCTTTCTTGATTCGATCTGATAGAGATGATCTCACTGATACATGAAACAAAACAGAAGAACATCCTGTGCCAAAAACTTCTATGCCAAAGTTCATCAAATCCTTAACCAAAGGATCACGTTCCAAATGCAACATTGTTAATGAAGCATTACTTTTTCGACTCAAAGCATCAACCACTTTATTTTCTTTTCCCGGATGGTAATGAATTGTACAATCATAATCCTTGATTAATTCCAGCCATCTCCTCTGTCTCATGTTTAACTCTTTCTGAGTGAATATATACTTAAAACTTTTGTGATCAGTATATATTTCACACTTTACTCCATACAAATGATGTCTCAAAATTTTTAATGCGAAAACAACATCAGCTAATTCCAAATCATGTGTAGGGTAACTTACCTCATGAGTTTTCAACTGTCGTGAAGCATAAGCAATTACCTGATCATTCTACATTAGGACGCAACCAAGTCCTTTCAATGAAGAATCGCTGTAGATAACAAACTCACCATTCCTTGAAGGTAGTACCAAAACTGGAGCTTTCATCAATATCATTTTCAATTCCTAAAAACAATCATCACATTCTTTTGTCCAGATAAACTTAACACCCTTCCAAGTTAGCTTAGTCATTGGACTAGATAACCGTGAAAAATTTCTAACAAACCATCGGTAATAGCCTTCCAAACCAAGAAAGCTACGAATCTCAGTTACATTTGTGGTTCTTGGCCAGTCTTCCAAAACTTTTGTTTTTGCAGGATCAACAGTTATCCCATCTTTAGAAACAATGTGACCAAGGAAAGAAATTTTTTGCAACCAAAACTCACACTTGCTGAATTTGCCATACAATTTCTTTTCTTTTAAGGATTGCAATATAACCCTTAAATGTCTTTCATGCTCCTCTTTACTTTCAGAAAACACCAAAATATCATCAATGAAACCCACTACAAACTTATCCAAGAACTCATGGAAAATTCTATTCATTAAGTCCATGAATATAGCAGGTGCATTGGTCATCCCAAAAGGCATTACTAAAAATTGATAATGGCCATATCTTGTACAAAACGCAGTCTTCGGAATGTCTGCTTCCTTTACATTCAGCTGATGGTACCCCGATCTCAAGTCAATCTTTGAAAAATACTAAGCTCCCTGGAGCTGATCAAAAAAATCATCGATATGAGGCAAAGGATATTTGTTCTTAACAGTGATTTTATTCAAGGCTCTATAATCAATGCAAAGTCTCACTGAACCATCATTCTTTTTAACAAATAAAACAGGAGCACCACATGGTGATGTGCTAGGTGGAATCAAACCTTTCTCTAATAAATCTTGCAACTGCTCCTTAAACTCTAAAAGTTCAATTTGAGCCATTCGATAAGGGGGTTTCGAAATTGGCTTAGCATCATAAACTAAGTCAACAGTAAATTCAACTTCCCGATCTAGTATTATTCCAAGCAACTCATCTAGAAAAACATCAGGATACTCATTTACCACTGGCACATCATTAATCTGAACAGTTCCTTTATTTTCAACGATGTGTGCAAGGTAACATTCATTTCCATCTTTTACAAGTTTCTCGGCCTCTTGATATGTTATCAACAGTAAGGGTTCATTCGTGTACACAAACTGAAAGTATTTCTGAAAAGAAACTTCTTTAGCTCTACAGTCAATCTTCAGATGGTAAATAGAGATCCAATCCATACCCAGGAAAACATCAAACTCTAATAGTGGTAGAACAATAAGTTTTGCAAGTAGGTTCTTTCCACAGATAATGATATGAATATTGTTATAAATTATTTTTTCCTCAACATTTCCCCCAGGTGTTTTTACCAAAAGTTCAGGAGTCATTTCTTGAGATGGTATTCCCATTTTTCTAGAAAAGTTTACAGAGATGAAAGAATGAGTAAACCCCGAATCAAACAACACTCTAGCATATTCTGAAAAAACAAACAAAGTACCTGATACAACTTCATTTGATGGGCCGACATCTGCTGAAGTAGTTGCAAAGGATTTCACCACCCCTTTCTACGTGTAGTCTAACTGCTTCCCATCACTCAAGCTCTTTGTCGGACACTCGTTTACATAGTGACCTATCTCATTGAACTTATAACATTTCACTAACTGTAAATCAAATTTGGTCTTACCTTCACCTTGATCCTTTTCAGTGCAATCATGAGCCTTATGTCCCATATTACCACATCTGTAGCACTTTCCAGAATTCATAAGACATTCCCCAACATGCCTTTTGCCACATTTATCACAAACTGGAAACTTAGTTTTCTTACCATTAGACTTTTTTGAAGAATTCTTACCTTTCTAATGCCACATCGGTCTCTTCTTCTGTTGATTGTTATAGAACACTTGATCATCGGAAAAATCCATTTCCACCTTCTCAGCACATCTAACAAGCGTTTCATAACTTTTAATCTCACGAGAAACTAATTCCCTTTGATATTTTGTTTTCAGTCCTGAGTAAAAATGATTGATTTTACTATCATGGTCTCAGATAAAATTTGGATCAAACCTTTCCAATCGAGTGAACCTTTCTTCATAGGTAGCCACTGAGTCTTCCTATTGCCTCAATTCCAAGAATTTCTTTTATATCCTAACTCGAATAGCCTTAGGAAAATAATTCTCAAGAAACATACCTTTGAATTCATCCCAGTCAAGAGCATCAATCGCATCGGCGTCCCTGATATTTTTAACCATAGACCACCGCTGATCTGCCTCACCCTCAAACGGTAAATAGCAAGACTAACCATTTGATTGTATGAACACCCCATGACATCAAAAATCTTCTCCAATGATTTAATCCACCCTTAAGCTATCACAGGTTCAGATGATCCTCTGAATGATGGGGGATGTTGCCTCATTAAATGTTCCACCACTGACATGTTCCTCTGTGGTTGATCTGGCTGATCTCGTGCTTGGATACCACCACCATTTATCGCTGGAAGTCAACTGCGCCATTACTGCAACAAACTGTTCAATTCCAATTCCAACCATCTCAGGATGCTGATTCGGAAAGTTATTTCCTTCTGTATGCCTTCCTAGCACTACTTCCCTATTTCCTCTGCGGAAAACCATTCTGAACAAACATGTCTTAGATGATGCAACATGGTAATCTTCAAATACTATATCACTTCAATTTGACCATAAAAAAAATATTTTTGGATAATCATTTAATATAATTATAACGATTAAATTTATCTAAAACGACCTTTGATACCAACTATAAGGCCCCAGCCTTAAACCTTACTTAATATTGAGTTATTACAAGATTACACATTGAGGATATTTTCGGGTTTAGAGTTTTAGAGAATTAGATCATAAAACTTGCATTACATTCAACACATAAAAAAAGTGGATACATAAAGATAGTATTCTTCTTTCCCATCAATGGAAACATATTCAAAATAAAACATGGATTCTTTCTTGACAATTCCTTAACACTATCATCATATGATGTACCTTTCCCTTGACCAGTGAAAAACATTTCAAAAAAACATGGGATGAGCATAAAAAGCTCAGTAAGGGATATAAAAATATGGAAAGGGAAAATGGGTACATATATACATAAGAATGAAATAATACTTTACCCATAAAACATAAGCACATTAACATACCTCATCAAATCATGAATAAATCATAGAAATCATAAGACATAAAGGCAACATGAGGCATTCATAACATTCTTACGTAGGGAGTAACCCTCTTGGTTACGTTTGGAATACCCATCACAGTATATTCCCTAAATCTCTTTGGAGAAACCATAACATTTCACTCCTTCACGTTACCCAATGAATTCGAGAGCTATATCGGGCTCACCTGCCCTTAGTCTATCACGGAACCACCCGTCTTCTTAAAAATGCCCAAGAACCTAAACATAATTGTATCACATAAAACTTTCTTAAAGGAAACATAACATTTCCACCTTTCAATCACAATATATCAATACAGCACATTGATATAAAAACATTATGAAAAAAAATTCCAATACCAAAATAAAAGAAAAATAAAACATGGTATTTATTTTTTGTTTTTAACAAAAGGTATGGCTTGTAGAGGAAGTCGAAACTCAAATAATGGTCACGACGGCGGAGAAGACGTTGTCGCCGCATACGTACGACAAGAAAATTCCCTTTTGTAGTTTAGTAAATGATTTGTATAAAAAATATTCCTTTTGAATAAACGTAAATGTCAAAGTGGTTTATACACCGTATAAAAGAAGGTTGTGTATAAAACAAAATATTTTTCAATGAAAGGAGATTGAGACGAATTCCCATACCTCGGGTCCAACTTGACTTGGTCATTATTTAATCTCCTGAATAATAAAAATGAGTTAATTTCTACTTGTTTAAGAACCTTTTTTAAGTTCATTATTCCTTTTATATCACTTATTTCCATGTCATGAACACTATGTAATTATTTATGTTAATAACGGTCGTTTTAACAATCACTGGTACTTGAGTAAAAAATAATCCCTTTATAATTAGAAGTTGTTCATTTATCCATTATATCCAGAATGGTATTCATGATTTAGATATCATATATGTCATATATATCCATTACATTCCTGCATTTATAATATTACATAATCATTTAGAGGTATGAAATGAAATGCACCGTTCATGGAGACGGTAAGCCGTACGAACGCATGAACGCTACTTTCATTTCTATTTCATATTTTATAGAATGGAATCACAATGATATAAAGATATATTATAATTCCAGAATTATATCATATATAATAGCATAGTTCCATCCCTTATACGTCCCATATATGGTATTTAACGAATCAAATCACTTTGAGGGCGCGGTAGTCCGCACTTCCTTAAATGAAGATATCGTGTTTTGCCCATAATGGAAACCATAAAGGTATTCCCAAAATGAAAAATAAATAAGCATAAGGAAAACATAAACATATTATATATCATATATAAATATAGTTTTACCTTAATGGCAACCTTTGAAGGTGGTAAAATAATGTTGAACAATCATCGTTTTGGGAGGCATAAATTCACCATCCACGGAAACAGTATGTTCTTTAACCATTAGATGTAGGTGTGTGTAAGTGTAGCTCGAATCCTTCTTATAAAAACGTCCTAGTATATTCAAGATACTTGATTTTTTACAAAATAAAATAATAAAAATAGTTTAGGGGGTTGGAGAAGGAAAATAAAACAAAAGGACTCAAGTGAAGACATTACCTTAAAATCGGGTAACTCCCTTTGGTTTGAGCTCAAAGGCTTCTGTGGGAAGACTTCTGCCCAATGTGAGGCTTCAAGGAGTAAGAGAGAGATGTGGAGAGACAAAATGGGCAGAGGTTGTCCAAGACAAAGGCTTTGGGAGTGTGGGTAAGGAGGTAGAGGTGGGGGCCTTTTATAAGAGGAGAGGAGTGGCGCTCTTGGAATGTAAAGAAATGTTACATTATTTTAAAATGAGTTTCGGATTGAAAAGGTCCCACATTGATATAATTCGACGGTAAGGTGATAAGGGTTCGATATCCACCCATAAAATAGGTTTTGGACATGTGTAGTTTATAGATTTTACAATATCATTTCATTTTATTTAAATCCTTTATTAATGAGGTAATCGCTGCATCATCCTGATGTCATAAATAATTTAATTTATTTAAAGTCTAAAAGTTATAAAAAATATACTATGATGTAGGAAATCGTTTTAGATTTTCAATGACTATTTATAATCAAAAATCTGACTTGTATAACCCCATGTAAAAATTGTTTTAGTAAAACATCTCATGTATGTGTCATTTTTACATTAACATTAAATAAAAAATTCTTTATGTCATTTCCCAACCAAAGTGGCTCCAAGGGGTCCCCAAGTTGACCCATGGATTTTCTTGGTCGTCCATGACACATCCATTGAGGTTAGGGCATGTGTCAAGCTCATATCATATTATTAAAACATTATTTTTACCTTAAACTACACTAATTAACACTAATCGCGATTAAGAACATAAAAGTTACTATTCACCAAAAAATTATTTTAATCTCATTGAACCACATTTTACTTCTTAATGAAAACCATGTCTGTCAGATTTTTGAAAATCAAATCACAGAATTGGCAATGTTTCATTTAAACGAAAAATCAGTTTCTTTAACTACCACTTAGTGGTTTCACTATTCATCAAAAATTGATGTTTTTCAGAAAGATACCAAAACATCACCCTAAGCTATATTTGCTATTCCAAATTCAAAAATGATGTATATTTTACAAAATTAAAAACATGTTAGTTGTATTAAATAATTTAATAACTAATTCCCACTGTCATGACAAATAGCATGTTTTTATGAAACAATAAGTATCAAAAGATTGACACTAGTTTAAGTCCAATTTCAAAGTTAAATTGATTCCAGTTACCACCATTGGATAAAATGAAAAAAAAATATTCTAATTTCACTTAAAACCCAATTCAAAAGATAATATAATCATATAAATAAATTAGTTTAAAAAGAGGTTTTTTATTAAAATACAACATTGTTCACTATTCATTAAAAATGAACTTTAACGGAAAAATACCAAAAAATTCACACAAAGTATATTTTGATGTCCCAATAATAAATAATAAGTTTATTTTGACAAACATAGCTTACACAATTGTCAAAAGATATATTTAAAAAGGGTTTTCCATCAAAAGGTATTAAAACAATCTTTTAAGAATATTAGTGTATTCCATGCATAAGATTGTATTTATTTTCATTTTAAGCCTCTAAAACACTATCTTAATCATTAATAGAAATAGATAAAAATATCTATTATTAATTAATTACTTGGGATGTTACAATATATACTATGATGTTATTATAAATATGGTATAACCAAATTCATTATTATATCCATCCTTTGAATGACATGTCACCATATGTGCGTACATATGGCTTGCTGTCTCCACATCGTGGTTTAATTGTTATTCAATAAATTATTATTTGGATGGGTATAATAATGATGTTTAATTGATGTAAATAATAAATATTACATGATAATGATTATGTATATATGATATACCATCCAATTATATATTATTAGAATGATATTGTCGCTCGTGCGTACGTATGGATTACTATCTCCACGAATACAATGAGATTCATTCCCCGTCATATCCATTCAAGGATTACATTCATTAGATGATTAACAATAATGTTTAAATACTTGATATAATTCTTTATATTAATATTATACATCCCATAAATAATAAATATGGCTCACAAAGAGATGAATATAATGGAAAAAGAACCTGTTAACACCCGAAACAACTATAATACTGAGATATTATTAACAAAGAAATGTTAAAAGATCATATATGATATCATATTAATTTATGTGATTTATTTATAATTTAATAACAATTATTTCAGCATTATACAGTAGTTTAACCTAATCTTGACTAATTAAAGGTATAAGGTAAGGGTTAATTTCAAAATCTTCTTATTATCTGAGGATGTTTATATATAATAAGTATCTACAGGGACCTCTTTATCATCCACATCCATGTTTCATAAAAATGTATTTCAAATTTTTTTACTATTTAATAGAAAATGGGATAAATTTATTTATACACTTATTTGACCTTATATGTTATTGAAAGTAATCCTTCCGTTGTTTTCCAAACAACATACTTTTATCCTTTTCGACAAAATTATGGTAAGAATGTCATTTTTTTAACTTATACTTTGGGTGTAGCTATTTTCTACCATTATAACATCATCGAAGCTTCCTATACAAGCTTATATGAATATTTTCAAATATAAATGTTTTCTTTTATAATTATGTGACATTTAAATGATTTCAATATAGAAATAAATATTTATCTAAAAAGGTTTTGATTCCATCTATGTTAACATCCTTTGATGGATTTTAAGTTTGTTTGAGGTAGATTATTTTGATACAAAACATCAATATTTTATTTTAGGTTTTGTGATATGTTTGACTGTTGATGTGTTATTTATATTTCATTCATGGTTTATAGATAAAGTATTGACATTTTTTATGCTAGTTTTAATATGAATGTTTATGTTATGTTTAAACCTTTTCATATGAGTAATGAATTGGACATAGTAAGTGATGGGTGGATCCCGCTATATCCCCTCGATGCATCTGTAAGACACATGAGACAAACTAGTGACTTGGAACAAGACGTTGACAAAATCTTATTTGTAGTCTTGGCACAAGGCCATGAATATGTGGTTATGAAAGTTTGGCATTATGCAATCCATCATTATGAAAGTGGATATTGAAATTGAATGTGATTATTTTACTAGTAGAATATCCATGTGAGTAAGTAAATGAAATTATTATGATTTTATATTTTCCATATTGTACTTATGATCAAGTTCAAAAGTCTCTTGTTTTAGTTTTATACGTTGCATTAAATGTTTATGCTTATTTAAGAAAGTTTATGCTATATTGTTAACCTTACTAAGCATCTATGCTCACCCCTTTCTATATTTTATTTTCCCCAGGATGCGAATAAGTATATTATGACTAACCTTTAGGTATATTCTATGGGATCTCAATGTTTTCTACGGAAACAATGTTGTTGTTGTTTCTATTTATGATGTAATGTAAACCTTATGATTGTATCTAGTATTTATAAGGAAACTAAACTAATCGGTCTTTCAAGAAATGATATTTTTTGAACATTCCAATGTTATGTAATAATGCACTATCTATAGGAAAATGGGGTCGTAGAATTACCAATAAGCACTTGGTCTTTCCAAAAGACCAAAATCCCTTCCCTTAAGGAGGTTCTCAAGGAGGTTATTTCAAGAGGTAAACCACCTTTCTTTTTCATTTTCTCTCAGTTTGATTTATTTTCATTGGTTGTCATCTCCTCACCTCGTCTATCAAAATAAACATGATAAATTAAGTATCTTATATATACTATAAATATATAATGTTTAGGTAAGAACCATCATCAATATTCTTACGCTCTACCTTTTATTTTATAAATTAAATCAACGTCCAGGAGATTCCAATTTATAACCGTCGTGGACGAAGAAGTTTATTTCTTCAATATCCCCATCATTACTGGTCATGAAACCATTTTTATTGTTGAAATATAATATAATATATTTATTAAAAAAAATTAATTTTCAGTAACTAGTATACATAACAATTATTAAATTTTATGACCAAACTAGTTCCTAATAATCAAAAAAACTGCTAAATAATTTATGTGAATGTCATAAATATTTCATCCAATGATTCATACTATTTCAATGTATCAAAATTAAAGAAATTACCATTAACAATTATGGATGTTCATAAATAATATGTAATTTCAATTCTGTATATTAACATCTATTCCACTCCATTACATAAGAACAAGTGAACCGATTATGAAACTAGTAGAAAACGATCGATCTGAAATGATGGAATTCAATATAATAACTTAATAATAAAGGAATAAATGAACTAAATATAAATATTATGAAATAAATAAATGTATAATAGGTTCATAAATAAGCTATTAAATAGTCTAATTTCATATTCTAGGAGCTTAAGATCATGAGTGAAACACCTTCAGACTTAAGGTAAGGGGTCTTCCACCTGAATTTCGATTTTCATTTGGGTTAATTTTATTGTCTAATTACATAAAAAAAATCTATTTTATTATTATGGACTCCTAAAAATATTATGTTTGTGGGTTATATATATTTTTACCTTCCAGAATCATTCCTTTTTTTATTGATGGTTACACATTTTAAAAGTATCTTTCGAAGTTGTTTTTAAAATACAATCCTGATCCAAGGGAGTTTCTCTAATTCTTAAATTCTTTCAAGGGAACTCAATAATATTTTTTTTGAAACAATTATATTTATAAAATCACTCATTTTATTGTTAAATACATTCTTTCTTCACTTCTAGATTTATACAAATATTTTTTCCACAATAACACTTCATTTTAAAGTAAAACAATATTTATCTCAATATGTACTCAAAGATTTTATATGATTATCTTCATATATTCCAACTATATTTCTTATTCTTATGTATTATTGGGAATAGTAATCCAAGTAATCATCTACAATATTTAATTTAATGGTTTATGATTATTTTTCTATGAATGTGCTATCGTAAAACCAATAACCATTTTACTCTAAATGGTTATTTTTTATGCTTAATGATCAGGGAAAGTTATTTGAATTTCATATATTAGTTTCAATATGAATGTATATGTTGTTTAGGTTTATCCACATAAATATTAGTTATTTATTGGACATAATAAGTGTCTGATGGGTCTCACTATAGCCCCTCGGTGCATCGACAGGTCTCCTGAGGAAAACAATGATTTTCGCACAAGGCCTTGACAAAATGATTATTTATGGTCTTTGCATGATGCCTTGATGGTATGGTTATATTTTCCAGCTTTATAAATTCCCTCATTTTGAAAATATAATGGATGTTTCATGTGGTTATTTTACTATTAGAATACCCTTTATTATGTTATATTAGGGAAATATGTACTCAAAATTTATTCCTACCATAATGTGACCAAGTTTATTATTTTTTAAAGTCATATTTTTTTATTTATTAAACATGCCCAAGGATTATGATACGATTTATGATATTGTATTGCTTACTATTATTGGTCATTTTAGATCATCCCTTTCTTATGTTTCATTTTCTCAGGACACAAATAATTTTATTATGAATAACATGCTAATATAACCTAGGAGTTGTAGAAGTTATCTATGGATTTTCTATATTGTTTTTCATTTCATGTAGTAATAATAATCTTATGAATGTATCTTGTAACCAAAAATTCTAAACTACTCAGTACTTCAGGATGCTTATTCCTTATTTATTTTCTAATGTAATCTAATAAGGCACCAGCTTTGGGCGAATGAGGTCGGGTCCTTATAATTGGTATAAGAGGAATCGAGTAAAAAATTTGGAAACTAGATTTAGAAAATGTTGAATGGGGAAAATCTTTAAGATAGTCATTGAAGATAATCATACAAAAACATAATGTAATTTTGGTAAGGAATTGACTATGGGGATCATTCCAGAAATACATCCCTGTCTTGATATGATCAGGTAGAGGTGGATCTGGAACATATGTTCCTTGGTGTAAAACATTTACAAGGAGTTTCGATCTTGACCTGGGGTGTCCTAGTACATGACCACGAGCCTTGTTTAACTCTATGTTATGATAATAATTGGGGATATACTTAGGATAAATAGAATTTTCTTTAAAATCCATTATGATGGAATTAAATGTAAATATTTCCTCAAAGAAACCATTTTAGTGGTTATGGGATTAGCCATGCTTGGGATATCATTTTATAGAAAGTAATTTGTTTTGATATGATTATACATTATGATTCATATCCTAATATAGTGTATGTGATTATTTAGAAATGGAACTTAGTGGAAGGATTGGAAACTGCACGATTGCGTGTGTCCCCTGTTGGGATTTCGCTCTGATGCAAGATAATGATGTTGGCTCTGGTGATGTAACTAATGCTGAAAACACATTACTATTATAGGAAAACATAAAAAGGGTATGAATAATAACCATACCTATATGGATCATCTGGATTCATCATGTGAAGGAGCTATGTTATTTTTATTTATGCAACAACAACCACCATCATTAAATGGGAATACAAATTCATTTATAGCTGAGTAAGGGATAAGTTCCCTAAAAAAGATATTTCTCACTTTGGGAAGTAATGAAAGAGAGAAGGTCATCATGGATATTTATCATCTATTATGAAATAAATATTAGGGGAGGTCGTTAATCTTAAATACAATAGAGTAGGAAGAGATAGAAGAGATGGAATGGTGGGACTTTATGGAAATCATCCTAGGGAAATATTTTCCTTGTGATCAACGAGCAGATATGAAAATATAGTTTCAGAATTTGAATCAATACAAATATGATAATGATTCAATGTATGAAGCTATGATAAGAATATTATCAAGGCATTTTGTGAACTATATACAAAAACCGAGGAGAAAAATTGATCCATTCTTTGATGTTTTGAACCCATTCATCTGAAGGGCTCTAGTGTCCCAGTATTTCTCACCATATGAAGATACAGTATCATGTGTTATCACAATGAAAAAGAAATTCCCTATGTATTATGACTTTAAGGGAAATATATAGGAGAAGAAGGATTTTGAAAACACTCAGAAAGGAAATTAGAAAATAGGGGAAAAGGGAAGGGTTGAAATTCCACACTATAAAAATTGAGGGAAGAAACACCCTAACACATTCCTGAAGGAAATTGGAATATTTTAGAAGGGCAGAGAAAAAGGGCACCTTACTCGGGATTGTCAGGGGAAGAAAGAAGCTACCAATGTTAAATTCTACAATTACAGAGCGAGGGTACATTATTCACATTAATTCCCTATGCATCAGGGAAATGTTCCCCAAAGATTACCGTGGGATCAGGGAGAAGCCTATGTGGTCACAACTGCGGATTTGGATGTTCTTAATGAAGTGGTGGAAGGTATATTGATAATTTTATCAAAAATAGCCAATGAATTATTTGATTCTCGAGCTTTGAATTCATTTATATCTTCCCAGTTTTCCAAAAAAAATCAGACATGTCCAATTAGATTTAATAAAGTAGTAATCAGTTAAAAGCTTTAGTGGATGTATTATTGAAACAACGGCATGTCGATTAGTCCCCCTCATGAAAAATAAATTTTCTTTAGTTTCTAATAATATCATCATATTAATGGTTGACTATGATATAATTCTTGGGTATGAATTGGCTATAAAATTATGATGTGATGATCTATTGAACGAAGATGGATGTTACATTTTTTAGAATCGTGTAGAATCCCTTATTTTTAGAGAATATAACTATCCCTTTTATTATCATCTAGATCCACCCCTAGTAGCTCTATAGAATTAAATTATTATAGAGGAAGGGAATAAAATAAATATGGGTGAGGATAATAATGTAATGATAGAGGACATACCTATTGTGTAAGAATATGTTGATGTCTTTCTATAAGATTTAATTAGACATCCTCTATAGTGGTAAATTGGGTTTTCCATTGACTTAATTCTAGGTTCAAGGACCATATCAATGAACCCTTATAGAATGACCATTTTGGATGTAGTGTTACTAAATAAACAACTAAAGGAATTGAGAGAAAACGTATTTATTCGATCAAGTGTTTCTCCCTAGGGGGCCCCTATCCTCTCTGTAAAGAAGAAAGATGGATCCATGAGGTCGTGCATTTTTTACATGGAAATCAATGCTTTTAGAATAAATAATATGTATCACATTCCATGAATTGATGATTTATTTGACCAACTTACTAGAGCCCAATATTTTTCGAAGACTGATCTTCAATTTGGATATCATTAGATGCTACTGAGGAAGGAAGGCATTCCAAAAACTGCATTTCGATCCAGGTAGGAGCATTATGAGTTTACAGTATTGCCTTTTTGACTAACTTATGCAACATCTGTTTTCATGTATATCATGAATATAGTTTTCAAGTAATATCATGTTGACATTATAGTGGGGTTTATTAATGATATTCTGATATACTTTAAAATCCATGAAGATCATGAAAATCACATGTGCACTATTCTAAATACAGTTAAAAGAAATAAATTATCTATTATGTTTAGAAAGTGGGACATTTGGCTCCAATCAGTTTAATTTTTGGGCCACATTGTCTCTCTTTCTAGAATATATGTAGATCCTCTGATGAAAAAGGCTGTGAATGAATGTCCTACTCTGATAAATGTACCTAAGGTACATAGTTTTATTGGTTTTTTAGGTTATTATCAGCGTTTGGTTTAGAACTTCACTCAATGAGCCATCCCAATTTCCAAGCTGCATGAAATTGGGTTATGTTTTTTTGGAAAAAGTAAGGTTATGAATGTTTTGAAGAATTGAATAGGAGGATAGTGAATGCTCTGATACTGACCCTACCATCGTGGAATGGTGGGTCTGTTAACTATAGTTATGCATCAAATAAAGGATGTTTTATTATCCTTATACATATTTTCAAGTGATTTCTTATGCATCTAGGAAGATAAAAATTCATGAACAGAATGATTCAACTCATGATCTTGTGTTAGTAGTGGTCATCATTGCTTTGAATATTTGGCTACGTTACCTCTATTTGAAAAACAATGTGATATATATAGATCAAAATAGTTTAAAATATATATTTTCATAGAATGAACTAAACATGGGACAAAGGAGATGGATTGAGATACTCAAAGATTATGATTTCACAATACAATACCACCTAGAAAATCAATATAAGGTAGAAGACACATTGGGTTGAAAGGACCATAGAATATAGAACAAAATGAGATTTTTAAGGGATCCTTTGTTCACAGATCTAGTAAAGATGGATATAAAAATTGTCAAGGACAGTAACACATCACAACTTATTCAAATGGTTTCCAAAACGTCATTACTAGAAATGAAAAAATGTTCTCAAAAATCTGATGAGGAGTTTCAAAAGAAAAATAAATCTTTAGATGATGGTAAGTTGATAGACTTCTTATATGAAGGTGGCATTTTGAAATTCCGAAAGAGGCATTGTGTTCCCACTATTCTAGAGATAAAGAGGGAACTATTGGATGATGTTTATAACTATAATATCTCAATACAACTTGGTTGCAAAAAGATGTATAGATATCTAAAAGAACATTTTTTTTGGAAACACATGATGAGGTAGATAGCATATTATGTGTCAAGATATTTGATTTTTCAATAGGTGAAGGTTGGTAGACAACATCCTGAGGGATTCATGAAACCCTTTCCTATACCAATGTATAAATGTGATGATATTATGATGGAAAAAGCCATGGGGAAACCAAATAATCTAATAAATAATGATTTGTTTAGGGTCATTACTGACCATCTTTCTAAATTAACACATTTTCTTTCTCTAAGAGAATATTTACCACATGAACGTTTAGAAAGAATATATATTAATGAATTTGTAAGACTTCATGGTGTAACATTGTCAAATTTTTTTCTGATCGTGATCCCAATCTTACATCACAATTCTCGAAAAAGCCTTCAGAGGACCCTAAATAATGATCTTTATTTGAGCACTGACTACAACCCACAAACTGACAGAATATCAGAATAGACAATTAAAACATTGGAAGGCATGTTGTTGTCTTGTCTCCATGACTTTAAAGTAATGTGGGATTATTATTTACCTCTTGTAGAATTTTCCTATTACAAAAACATCCATTCATGTATTCCAGATGTCACCATATGAAGTATTTTATAGAAAGAGATTTCATACAACAACTTGTTGGGATTATGATTGTAAAAAAAACTCATAGGCCCATAACATGTTGAGGAATTATTAGAAAAGGTGAAGATTATCCAAAAACTTATCAAAACATCTCAGATTTGGAAAACTAGGTATGCTTATATCCTAAAGAGGGATTTGGAATTTCAAGAATGATATCATTTTTTCATAATGGTATCTCCCTTGAAGGGTAATATACGATTCAGTATGAAGGGAAAATTATGTCCCAGGTGCATTAGACCTTTTGAAATTCTGGACCAAATTAGAGATGTTTTATAACATTTGGAAATGTCCCCATGTCTCTCAAAAGATGACAATGTGTTCCACGTATCAATGTTAAGGATATATATACCAAACTCCACACATGTATTCACTTATGAAGAAATGGAACTTGAGAACGATCTTCCTTATTATGAAGAGCCTATTAAGAATCTTGATACGAGATAAAAAAGTATTGATAAATTATACAACTCATCTGGTCAGGGTTTATTAGAGAAACAATAAGATGGATAAAGGAACATGGGAGATCGAGTAGCTTCTTTTGAATACATAACAAAATCTCATTAGGAAACATTTTGTGAATTTCGATGATGACATTTTTTATGGAGAAAATCATATAACACCCCATGTTTTTGAAAATAAATTTATTTTAAAATTATGAAATTCCCAAAAAAATTGCATCTTTATTGTTTTGAATTTTGAAAAATGACCTTCTAGTGTTCTCATGAGTAAGTGATTTGGAGTCTGAAAAAGAAAACATGATTTTTGGTTAATAATAACAAACCCTAATTAATATTAATATGAACAATCATATGACCATTATGAATAGTAAATAATGATAATATTTTATTTTCTTAAGGTAACATGATAATGCTATCTTAATTAATTCATCAATGTGATATAAAACAAATTACACCTTTAAAAATGTTATTTTTTAATTAGATATGATTTTATTTAAAAATTAAATTAATAATTTATAGAAAATTATTTTTCCAAAATGGAGTTTATTTTTGAATTCTAATGTCAAAATATAGTAGGGTTTAATTTTTGGTATTTTTCTAGAATTCATAAATCTTTGATGAGTAGTGAAATATGTTAATATAACTAATATACAATTTATCAATTAAGTAAAATATTTACGACATCATAAGTGATGTAAGGAAACATTGTATGAACTCACATATACTTATGAATATTAGGGTTCACATGAAACAACACTGTCAGTTATCTTGAGGGAAATAATAAAAAAATGAATTAAATATTCAAAATTCACTCCTCCCTTCAACTATAAAAACCCCCCAACACTCCCTCTTATCTTCACTATTATAAGCCTTGAGGCTCCTCAATGTTCTACCAAAATATCCTTCCCTAGAAACTCCCCACGACCATGATTCTCTTGGTCTTTCTTAAAGACACAAATACTTTCCCTTAATGAGGTTCTCAAAGGGGTTATTTCAAGAGGTAAAACACCTTTCATTTTCATTTAGTTTAATTTTGATTTATATTTTTTTGTTATTATCTCCCCACCTCCAATGTCAAAATTACCATGATAAATCTAGTATAATATATATAATGGAATTATATCTTGTTAAGGTAAAACCCATCATCATTATTCTTACTCTCTTACTTTTATTTTAAAAATGAAATCGACATCCATGATGTTCCAATTTATAACCTTCGTGGACGGTGATGTTTCATTCATAAATTTATCCTTCATTACTATTTTTGAAACAATATTTATTGTTTATCCAGACTATAATATATGTATTATAATCTAATTAAGATTCATTAACCCATATATTAACATATTATTAAATTGTATGAACAAACAAGGTCCAATTTATCAAAATAATGCAAATTAATCTATGTAAATGTCATAAATATTTTATCTAATGATTTATACCCTTTAAATGTAACAAAATGATATAAATTACCATTAACACTTATTAATTATCCTAAATAATATGTAATTTCAATTCTGGAGATTTACATCCAACCCACTCCATTACATAAGAAAAAGTGAACCGATTATGGAAATAGTAGAAAATGAACACTCTGGAATGATGGAATTCAATATAATAACTTATCACTAAAGGAATAAATTAACAAATAAATTATGATAAAATAAATACATATATAATAGGTAATTAAATATGTTATCAAAAGCCTAATTTCAAATTCCAGGAGCTTATGTTCAATAGCAAAAGATGTTCAGACTTAATGTAAGGGGTTTTCCACCAAAACATTCATTTCCATTAAGGTTAGTTTAATTGTCTAATTAACAAAATTAAACTCTTTTGTATTATTATGTACTCTTTAAAATATCATGTTTTTAGTTTATATATATTTTTACCAACTAGAATCATTCCTTAATTTATGGATGGTTACTAGATTTAAAAGGATCTTTCGAAGTTGTTTCCGAAATACATGCCTGATCCAAGAGAATTTCACTAATTTTACCTATATTCAAGGGAACTATTTGATATGTTTGTGGAAACAAATATCGTTAAAAAATCACTCATTTTATTATTAAATACTATATTACTTCACTTCTAGTTTTATAAAAATTTATTTTCCAAATGAACTTTTCTTTTCAATGTAAAATATTATTTATCTCAAAATTTACTCGAAGATTTTGAAAGAGTATCTTCCTCTCTTTCGACACTATTTTTGATTATTATGTATTATTGGGAATGGTATTCTATTTTATCATCTACCATCATTAATTAAATTGTTTAGGAATATTTTTTCTATGTATTTCCTATCTTAAAACCATTCCCTAATTTACTTTGAATTGTTAGTGTTTATGTTTAATGTTCGATGAAGGATATTTTAATTTCATATATTAGTTTCAATATGAATATATATATTTTTTATGTTTATCCCCATTCATATAAAAAATTCATTGGAAATAGTGTTTGTTTGGTTGGGGAGTCTATAGTTCCTCGGTGTATCGGTAGGTCTCATGAGACAAACTACAGTCCTGGCACCAGGCCTTGACAAAAAAATTATTTATGGTCTTGGCATGAGGCCTTGGTAGTATGGTTATATTGTCCCGCATTATGAATTCCCTCGTTAGGAAAATAAAATTGAAGGTTCATGTAGTTATTCGACCAGTATAATACCCATTATTATGTTATATTATGAAAATCTTTACTCAACTCTTGTTTCTGACATAATGGGATCTAGTTTATTATATTGTAGAAGCATATTTTTTTAATTATTCAACATTCCTAATTTATATGTTACGATATCTTTCACTTTATTTAAAAACCATACTGATCATTTCATCCAACCCATTTCATATGTTTCGTTTTCACAAGACATGAATTATTTTATTATGAATGACATAGTGAAATGAAATTGGAGTTATAGAAGTAGTCTAAAGAGTATCTATGTTTTATTCATTTCATGTTTTAATTTTGAAATTATTTATGTCTCTTGTTTCCAATAATACTAAACCACTCAGTCTTCGGAAATCTTATTCATTGATTAAAATCCAATTAAATCAAATAAGGAACAGGCTTCGGGGAACTGGGGCCAGGTTCCTAGATGAATGTCATGCCATCATCTCTGATGGTGATTGGAAGAGACTCAACCTTTAGGCATGCAGTACGATCCGACATTGTTGGAAAAATGATTAAAAATACATTGTGATGTGAGAAGCAGTAGCAAAACTATTTTGGAGTATTTTGGAGAATACTTAAATGACCAAAATCATTGAAAATCTATTGTACCTAAAAATGAAGTTGTTCAGATTTTAGTATAAGAAAGGTATGCCAATGATTGAGAACTCTAATTCGTTTAATAAAATCTTGGATGATTGGAAATGTTTGGAGGTAAAACTTTGAGATGAGGATATGGCTTAGTTGTCGATGGACAATCTACCAAAAATTTATGATCACCTTATAACAATGTTGTTGAATGGTAATTATTATGTGAAGTTTTTTTATGTTTCCAAAGATTTAGTTAACAAGGAGTACATGAGGATGTACATGTATGAACATTTGGATTCCACATCATAGTCATTGATGACAATTAGAGGATGTTCATCTGATAGGAAATCCAGATGATTCAGCAGAGATGAATCACTATCGACGTCAAAAGGTGACTCCCTCATTAGATGTTAAGAAAAATATGAATGTGCATATAGTCATGAAAATGGGAAATAAAAGAAGGATTTTCCCAAAATTGGAAAATCAAAAGAAAATGTCATACAAATAACAGAGTATGTGGAATATACTATTCTCATTTTCTTGACGGTCAACAATTCAGAAGGATGGATTCTTGATTCAAGTTGTTGATTCCATATGTCTAAGAATTATTTATGGTTTTCAAACCTCAACGTGTCAGATTATGGTGTGGGGTTTATGGGATATAACCACCCTTTCCATATGAGATGTATTGGAATGATACAGTTGAAGATGCATGATGGGACAACTAGACACATTATAGATGGGAGATATGTACTAGAATTGGAGAAGAACCTCATATCACATGGAGTTTAAGATAAGAATGTTTATTGAATAACCATTGATGATGGATTTATGAAAATTATCTGTGGTGAAGTTATTGTGATTACAGGTATTTGAAGATTTACTTTGTATTATTTCAATGTTGAGACTATTATAGGTGGAGTAGTGACGCCATATTAGGGTATCACCACTGGTAGAACAAGAAGGATTATACGAATCCTTCCAGGTACAAAAAATAATTTAGTTATTATATTTTTTTGGTTGAAGATGGTGTTCTAGAATGTTATAGGGGTGTTTTGGATAGAAATGTAATGAACCAGTGCATGCCTTTTATGGAAGATGTTATGAATTCAGTGCGTCAGAATATGATATGAAAAAACAAAAAAGCTAATACTGGGATCATGTTATAACATTTCTCGGACTCGATCAATACGACTCAAACTTGAAACAGTTATGGGAATTGGGAAGGTATTAGTAGGCAAAAAGATTTGTTTTTAGAGCAGTATGAATTTTTTTCAGTCACAAAATGATTTGTATGAGCGGAAACATGGTGATGTTTTTTCATCATGGTTGATATTTTATTTCTTTTATGGGAAAAATAACACCATTACATATGGTGGGTGATGTATATAATAAAATTATGGTATTTTATTTCTCTAATGAACACCTTTATTTGATTTTTGATGACCAAAGGTGACAAACTATAGTGTTTGATATTGTCCATGATGAATTGGCTGGAGTTGGTGCTTTTCTGAAGAAAAATTGCATATCCCTCAACATCTTCTCCTCCACTTCTTTATTATATATGGGTGTGTCATTTTGTGAATAAAATGGTATGAATAAAATAGATGAGCATGAGATATTGTAATACGTATATCCCATTTTGAAGAATAATAATTTTCCTACATTCCTCGTGAATGTTGGTTATCTGACCGAACAACGTAAATTCGTGTGACAATTTTTTGGTTTGATTTCATTGTTTTTTTGTAAAAATTTGAGAGTGTGAGGTTAACCCAACAAACAAATGTCACTCCATGCCACCACCCAACCAAAAACTGCTTCATCATGAATATGCGGACACCCAAGACTTCCTCACTAATACTTTGTCCATTTTCACCCACTGTTCAGGAAAAAAAATCCCATTCAATCCAACTATAATTGGCCCAAAAAATCACTTGGTAGGTAGGAGGAAATATGAAGGTGAATATAAAATCAACCTCCCTACACTGGATCCCTGTGAATGATAAAGAACCCCCACGACTTAACTTGCAAGTAATCGAATACCAAAGTGATGGAAGACGGCATATGATGGTTATTTTATCTATTACGCATCGTTTGATGTTTTCTCGATCCATCAGCCCCTATCTTAATAAATATATTATTATATAATTTCCATGGAATTTTAACCCAATGACAGTTCGAATGCTACAACACTGGAGTGGTATAAGTGTCCCTAGAATTGAATTTCTATCTCCATACATGCTCAAAAATAAGAAAACGTGTATAAATATATCCAAGAAAGGTTTTCAAGGATATTTCATAGTTTCCCAACATGTTTCAAATAAAGTATCATTCTCTTATAAAAATGGAAGGATATTAGGATTCTAGGATTCACACACAAATATATTGCTAACATCTTTCCACTAGACTGGCTCACTGGGTAGGGCTTTTTTTAGTTTCCATTGATGGCCCTAAAAAAGACAATTTAAAGTCATCGAATGTATAGTTGTTGATAATGAGCTTTCTTTTGGGGACTCCTCTCAGGGGTGGGCACTTCAATTAAATTATTCTTGATTGAGAAAGAGAGGGGGTTATTTCATATCCTCCACTCATATGAGTTACTTCTTCTTGGAGGCTCCAATCATGGGTCTCTCTTGATGGGAACCTTTACTAATTGGTTCACCGTGTAATACCTCTTCAAATGGAGGAAATATGGGTCAAGACCACGTAAATTTATTCACATGGTGACCTGATTTTGATGTAGAGACATTATTTGATGCATATTTTCTCATATATAGGGAGGCTCTGACAATGGATTTCAAAACACATAGACACCAACAACACCGATAAGAAATCCCATTTGGTGATCACCTTTCTTCAATGATAATCATTCGTTCACTCCATATTTAATTCACCACTTTTATTCATGAGTATTAATTTCCAGATCCCTTACATTTTGTGGGGAGTCTCTACCACATAACTTTTGATTTTTGGGGATATCTCATTCTGAATTAGGTCTCTTGGTTTTTCCCATTTGGGGTGTTTTGCGTAAAAATATCTAGTTTCAATATTTTATATTCTACACATTTATTTTGGGACACTTTACAGTTACTTTTTTTAGGGATAGATTTTATTTCCAATGCGTATTCTCATTTAGGTTTTTTTCATGTTTGTCATTTTGTCATCTTTCACAACATCTAGTATCTGAGGGTTTGTTTTTTTATTTTATATTTATTATGGAGGCCAATTACAGTTGGATGATTTTGTAGAATAGTACCAACTACCACATGTGGAGTCATTAAATATAAGATCATATTTTTTTCAATTAAATGCATTATCTAGTGTTTAAAACCTAGAAGCCAGAAAGGATTTCAGATGAATAATGATCCTTTGAGCATGGGATGGTTAGTGGATTCATTTTCCATTTGGTTGAGGACAACATGATTATCCAAATTGTCAACATTTATCATTCTAGAACATAGTGGGTATAGCCTGACATGACCTATATTTTCAAGACAGTAAACACTAAAAACATTCTTCCAAAAAAAGTCACGATCCTGATGTACACTTAAGTTCTGTCTATTTCTGACTACTTAAGAGAATATTTGTGTTTTTTTTATTTGTTTTCTAGAATGTGAATAAATTTTGAGTATGATGTTTTAGCTCTTTGGTTGCCCAACACATTACCCAATTCATGGTAGAATTTACATGTTACTCAAATCGGTTATGTAATTAATAGTGTTTTGACATTTAATAATTTCAATTCTACTGTTTTAAATTAAGAGTACAAGAGATGTACTCAAGAGAAATTTTTTTAAAGCTTTTGGTCCCATAAAATAGGGGGAAAATCTAGGACACATGACAGAGCAGTCGAGGTAAGAGTAAAGGTTTAAGCAAATCTAGATTGAAGTTGAGATATTTATAATATCATAATTGTGTTATAAAGGGAATGTTAAAACATTTTGTCATTAGCTGAAAAGAGAGAATATATTGAAGGACAATATATAAGAGAAAATTGTGATAGAGATGATCATATCACTACCACTACATTGGGTGATCTTTTAATTTGTTATGACTTTGGTAATATTTCTTTTGGTGATTATTGTTGGGTTGTTGAAAATGGGGACTATTTTCTGTTGAAATTAAATTTATTATTTACATTTTAAAGAACATGAAATTTAGGTATTTTTATGATAGAAAATGATTTTCATGCTAACACTGTAGGTATCAAGACAATTTGTTTGATGAAAAGTACAAAAAGTAAGCTAATAATGAATAATGTTTGACACGTGATGGAGGTTTAGTTGAATCTTATTTCTATCAGTGTTCGTGATGATGTGGGGTTTATCAGATCTTTTGGTGAATTCCAATTGAATCTAACCAAGGGATTTTTGAGTATGGATCAAGGGAATATGTAGTCAGGTTCTTACTTGACTAGTGCTTCTATTTTTTTGTGATACTGCTTATGCTATTGAGTGCAGTGCTTCATCTATGTTATGGAATAAGAGACTCAGTCACATCAGTTAAAAAGGGATTTGTTTTTTTCTATGGTAAATCTTCTTCAAGATTTGATGATTGTCAAATTGGAGAAATTTGATCATTGCATGGCTAGAAAATAGAGGGGAGTGAGATTTAGTAGTCATCCTCCTGATAGGAAGTCAAATGTACTTGAATTGGTACATTATTATGGTTTTGGTACGTTAAAATATATTTCCTTCAGTGGAGGTCATTATTTTGTGACATTTATTAATGACTACTCACGTAAGGTCTGGGATTAAATTTTGAATTCCAAATTTTTGGGGCTCAGTGTTTGTAAGAAATTTAATGTATCTTGTGAGAGGAAATCTGAAAGAAATAGAAATGTATTCGCAATAATAATGGGGGATAGTATTGTAGACTATTTGATCATTAGTTCAGGTAGGAAGGTATTTGACATCTAAAGACACTTCCCAGGATAGTATAACTAAATGGTGTATATGAGAGGATGAATATGACTTTGTTGCAAAGATATTTTTGTTTGTTTACAAAGATATGTTTCTTGGACATTTTTTGGGCGAGGCTTTACTTACTGCTGCTTATATTATCAATTTATCACACGTGGTTTCATTGAAAACATACACTCTAGATCATTCTTTGTATGGAAAAGAGATCAGTTATGATCACCTGCATGTTTTTGATTGCAAGGCTTTGGGTCATGTTCTTAGAGATGAGGGATCCATGATATGTAGTAAGACATGCCAATGTATTCTTTTTAAAATTTGATAAAATGAATTTTGTTATAGGTTCTCTAATATTGTTTTGAAGAAACTTGTCAGAATCATTGATTCCGTGTTTAAGGAGGATAAAACTATTTCCGTCATTGATAAGGGAGAAAATTTTGATTCTCCAACATCTGAAGGTATTGTATGTATTGAGACAACTTATGATTCACATATACCTCATATTGTTGACTGTAATGAAAACGTGGATGTAAAAATTGATTCTCAAGGTGAATAGGTTGGAGATGATGTAACCGATGCACCTTTTTCATTCTGATGATCTTGTTCCAAGGCTTATTAATGAACTCGCAGTTCCACTCCCGAGGACATATCAGCATAACACTATTTCTACTCGTTATTCAAATGATGATTGTGTGCTCCTTTCTGAAGGGGGCGGGGGTCCATATTCATTGATGAGGTGATGCAAATTTAATTGCATGATGGATTAGTGGTGGAAATGGATAGTGAGATGACATCATTGCACGACAACCATAATTTTGAGCTTCTGAAGATACCAACAGGTAAGGAATATTTGAAAAAATTATGGATTTATCATATTAAAAATAATGAATATAGTTTTGTTCTACAATACAAGGAAATGATATTTTTTAAGGGATTCTGTCAGAATAAATGTTATTATTTTGTTCAGATTTTCTCACTTGTTGTCAAAATGTCTCCCATTCGGGTTGTTTGTGGTTTGGCTGGAATTTTAGATCTGTAGATTATGTATATTGACATCAAGACATCATTCCTCTATAATGATTTAGAGGAGATTATATACTTGGAGAACCCATAGGGTTTTGTGGAAACATGTAAATAAAATCACGTCTGCAGTTTAAATAAGAGTTTGTATGGTTTGAAAAAAATCTCTGAGGTAGTGGTATGAGATGTTTGAATGTATCATTTCTCATCAGGGTATCTAGAATATATCATCAGATATATTTTTTCATATATTTATTGATGAAAATTTTATTATATTTATACCTTATTTAGTTGATATGATCATTATGGGCCATGATCTTTCTAAAATGTATTGATTGAAGATGGATCATTGTAATTCCTTTGAGATGAAAGGATTGGGTCCATCATGGCAGATTCTTGGCATGAAGATCTCCAGTGATAGGAATTCCAATAAATTGTGGTTATCTCTGGATAAATACATTGATAAATTTAATTATAAATTTTATATAGATAGGGAGAAAGTGGTTATTACTCCTATTTATATAAATTTTAAGATTGATACTAGTCAGTAAACTTTTTATAATAAATAGTTATACGAGATTCATCACATACCTTTTTCATCAGCCATTGGTTGTTTGATGTATGTGATGGTATGTACTAGACCTGTTATAGCTCATGTATTTGGTGTGGTTAGAAATTTTCTATCAAATCCAGGTAGTGATATTTCGATAGTAGTGAGTTATATTTTTCATTATCTTCATGGTACTTCTGATATGATATTGTGTTTTTGAAAAGTGGAATATATTCTTTGGGGCTTTATATATTCTAATATGGAATGAGACATTGATTCGAGGATGTCCACTTCATGGTGTTTTATCACTTTTGTAGTGGGGGTGTTGTATCTTGGAAGTCTAGATTACAGATATGTGTTGATATATATATAATAGATTCAGAGTTTACAGCATATAAAGAGGTGTGTTAATATTTGTTATTGATGAAAACCATTATTTGAGAGGTCAATTTAAATATTGATAGTTTATTTTTATTTTGTGATAGTCAGAGATCAATTTTTTCGTGATAGAATTCCAATTTTCAGGGAGGGTCTAAACATATCGATTCTCTATATCATTAAATATGAAACGTCCTTGATTAGAGAATGTTAGAGCTTGAGAAGATGCACATTGATGAAAATAGGTCATAGATATTGACCAAGAGTATACCTAGTGGAAATTTAGAGACTTGAAAACTAATTTCAGGGTTGGTGGTGAACCCCACTTGAGTCAGAGGGGGTGTTTATTGGGTGTCTTCCTTAATTGGTGCACCACATAATGCCTCGAAAAATGTAGTACATATGGGTTAGGACTGCATGAATTTATTCACACAGTTACATGATTTTTCTGTAGGGTCATTATTTGATGTGGATTCTTTTTTCCTATATAAGGAGGAAATGGAATGGAATTCCAAAACACACTAACACCAACCACTCTGAGAGATAATTCCATTTGGTAATGGCCATTCTTTGATGATCATCATTCGTTCTCTCTATCCCTAATTCACTTATTTTATTCATGAGTATTACTTTTGATATCCCATCCATTTTTGGGTGTCATACCATGTACCAAATTATTTTAGTGGATCCCTCATTTGGGAGAAGTTTTTGTTATTTTTCCATTTTGGGGGTTTCCATGTAAAAATCTACTGTGTTAACCTTTTATGTTCTGCATTGTTTTTTGGGTTGTTTAGTGTTTGCTTTTGTTTGGATATATATTTTTTCTGTTGCACGTTCACTTTTTGGTTGTTTGGGAATTCAACAATTTTCTATCATTCCCAACATCTCTGAAATGGGACGTCATGGTAACCCCTTTACAAGGATCCATGGGTGCTCAGAGAACACCCATGCTGTATACTATTTGGAAATATTAATTGATTCTTCCAATTGGCTCGCCATATTCAGCCTCTTACATGTTTCTCATCTTACCACAACAATGTGGAAAAATTGCCTATTAACATAAACAATGATACTAACTGTAATAATATAATACAAGGGTGGCATTTTAGATTTCATCTCTACTAGAAGATAGAAAGTGTATTCCAAGATGTGATTAACTTGGGATGTGATATAGATGGCCTTGTTGTTCACAATAAAATCCACCAGGTCTCCTCTAACCATAAGTTGTAGAGTTGTAGCTTGATTCACAAACTGGATCAACAATGCCTAGGTACTGATAAAATTCAGGAGAATCTACACTCACATCCTTACCCATGTGAAACCCTCCGTAGAATACCCGCCATAGAAAATATTTATAATAATTTACACAAAAATAAGGAAAGCTATTGAATAATTTTTGTGTATGAAATCTACATTAAATAGGGGGACAAAAATACAAAATATTTAAATCAAAAATAATTATAGAGGCCATTTATGAACTTAATTACTTGTCTGATCTCTCTAGATGAGAATATCATCTTGAGTGGATGATATCCACGGGCGTATATTATGCTTTATCCAAGATCTCTACATTAACGACCTGGGAATTTATAAATAAAATATTCCTTTCATTTTTATCAAATGAATTATTATATGTTATGGATATAGAAAACACATGAACTTATTTGGTATTATTTTATCCAATCATTTTTAATGACTGTTAGGAATCATTGCCGTAGAAAATATAATCATTTAACATGGATCATATGATTATTATAAATATTGGGTTTGGATAAATGAAATTTTTAATGGAAAAGGTTGTGATGACCTCAATATGTAGGACCATTCCATATGAAACCCAATTATCAGAACTTTTGAGGGTGATAACATCTTTAGAATTATTCCTCGGCCAAACCCAATCTATGATCCATCAATTTAAACATGATAAACAACATTTATGGGAGAATTTCATGCTCATCGAGATCATGACCCTAACCATATACGCCGAACCGCTCTATAAAATTATCATCATCATGCACCTTACCCATAGGGTGTTTTATGGTGTATAGAATTTATATTAATCATGGTAATAATAATATGAAAATGTATATAGTATTTTTAACAGAATAATGTTCATTTATTCTACTTCTGATTACTTTATTAATGATTTTTATTATTATACAATAAAACATGAAATGTATTGTTATTTGGTATTAAATTTAAAATTAGATAGATATTTGGTTTAATTAAAGTGTTTTTGAAATATATATTAAATATTATTTTTAAATAATTTTTATTTAATATAAATGATCATATGAATTTTATGAAGTTAAAATATAAATTTTTTAAGGGATCGAATATAGTTATTGCCGAAAACACCCCATCATTTCTCAATAAATGTAAATTTTATTTTAAAATTTAATATTCACATATTTATAAAATTATTCATCAAAATTAATTATTTTTTAAGAATGATATCATTCTAATTATCCAATGGTGAATTTTTCATTATTTTCTACGACCCCAGAATTTTGTAATAAAAATTAAATACCATCTAAAAATACTATGTGTATTATAACATCAAAAAAGAACCAAAAGTGACGTAATATATACTATAAATGGTATAAATGGCCAAATATATTTTTCACCTTTAAAATATATTTATTTGATTAATAATATAAAGCCTTTATGAATCCTTGAAAACCATTAATATATTTTTAGGTTTTGAAATAATTTCTTTAAGAGTGTGGATAACTTCCACATAACGAAAGCTATAATTATATTAATATAGCCCATTTCCCTAATAAGATAATTAAAAACACTCTTATTTGGAAGACACCAAGGAAAAACCCCATGACAGGGTTTGTGGTTTTGTTATTTTATTACATAGAGTCCAAAACCTATGTTTGAGAAATAATAAAGAATTCCCCACTCGTGTCATATTTTCATCCACATAATCTCATATTTATCATTACTCAAAATCCATGTATCATATCCATACTCTTAACTCACCTCTCTATAGTCCTCCCAAAGTTCCCCAATATCTCAAGAAGCCACTCCTAAGAATTCAGATTCATACCCTCAAGGTAAGGGTTTGTTTCCTTCTCCTCCTTATTCAAGTATTGTTATTATATTTTTCCTATTATATCCCTTCTATAACATTGGGTTTTGTTCTTACATATCCACTATACTTCACTTATGATTTATAAATAATTATATATCCCCTTTTCTCTCATGAATACATCCCATGTACATTTATATTCCCCCGTTATGTTGTCAAAATTTCATCGTGATTTTTCTTTCCAAACAATTGTGTTCTGAATAAGTATGCTTATTTCCTATCATGGGTGTTTATATTTACTGAATTATAATTATTTATTGGGTAATTATATGTATATATTATACAGTCCTTTACTGTGGAATAAAATATGACCATGAATGAAACCATGTTGTATAATCCATGTTATCGAGTTGGTTACCTAAAACTAACTTCTTTGAAAATTATGATAAATGAGTATTCATTGTTTTGAATATTAATAAACTAATTATCACATCAGGATTGTTATTTTTTGTTAATAAGTAATTGATATTGTATTATGTGTAGTTTTCGTACTAAAAGGTCATAGGAGTTCCCCACTATGATAAGAACTCTGAAGTGCTACACCACTATTCTTGAATATTTGTCTTATAGCCGGATGATATCATTTGAGGGAAACTAATGATATAGGCTATCTGAGTATGATATCAAAGGTAATTGAGGCAACTAATTAGGGTTTAAACCATTGGTAATATTGACTTGGATATTTTGAGAACGGGGCCCAGTAGTAGGAAATTAAAATTTTTATGTGTCCTTTGAGGTTCCTATCTATATACATGTTTATTGGTCCTTATACATTATGAATATTATTGATGAGTCTTATGATTAATTATCTTATATTTATTGATGATAATAATGATGAAAATGTTCTCGATGAGATAGGATACATTGGGGGAATCATGGGTAATATTTTATTAATGAGTAATGTGAGATAAGATTTATCCCTTCTTCTATTTAGTTGATGTTAATATTTCTGGGACTTTGATTGAAATGATATATCCTAAATAAATCCATGGACATGGGGTTCTATAGTAAATTTTTATTTCTGAAAATTCAAAGAAAGAAACATCAAGCACATAGATTGATGGCACCTGAATGCAACCTGATTGATTTGAGAGATTGCGATAAATGGATTATATTACACAATAAACATCCAAATGAGGAGACATGTCATTGAATAAATAACTACTTTCTCTATGGGTTCCTTGTCTTATTTAAAAATTCAATGCATGGACATTATGATTCTTTGCCTAATTCCACTGAGAAAGGGGCCTAGAGGGTCACAAACTATGTGTTTTTTTAAATGGTTGGGGCCGAAGCCTCAATTTGTTATTTAAAGAAAAGACCACATTAGATTGGGTAGAGGGTGACCCATTACATAGCCTGAAGGACCAAGGCCACATTCAGTTGTGGAGAATATAAATTACCAATTATGTTATGTAATTAAGTCCACATTCAGTTGTGGAAAACAAATCAAGGAGGATCCTCTCAGGCCCTAAGAGATCCCTTCTTCAAGAACACTCTTAATAATGGTGAACAATCCTCCTCCACCAGATCAAGGAGAATGCTATGGAAGTTATTATTGACGTGATCAAGGCGGATGATGAAAATGTAACGATCTTACATTCTAGCACTCAGAGATTCCTTAAAAGATATCTAGATATACCCGAGACAAGTGTGGATCACCTCTAGAGGAAATATACCAATGGTTTCTACAAAGCAATGATGGTGTACCACAAACCTGATATCAGAGTCATCAATGAAGAAAGAATTCCTTTGATGTAATTGTTAATCTAATTATATTAATTATAATCAATATGTGTTGATCTCATCACTCTACTTCCGTTATGATTTCATTTTCTATATTTGATTAAATTTCATTGGTAATAATGATTAAACATCATATCAATCATGGATTGATCATCAATCATGACACAAACCAATGTTGGGATCCACCCGTCGCATGCTTCTGCTGCACCCGGAACATTCTTGTTGTATAATATTATCAACATAATTGTTCATATTTATTTAAAAATCATTGGTGATATATTAATTTTAATTTTTTTTACCAATTCCAATTTAGTCACTCATTCGATCTGAATTACGAGATACATTTCTTCATCCTTAATTTCTTGTATGTCTAATTTAGGTGATTAAATTAATAATTAAAATAATATAGAGGAAGTCATCTGGGGGTGATAAGGTTTCTAGATAGACAACACAAGTCTACACATCATGTAACTAGAGTTACAAGAAATGTAATAATGTTTAATGCAACAATATTTTATTTAGAAGTCTTTTCTATATAATGCATTGATTATTTCATTAATTACACTATTTAATGCAATTAATGTTCAATATAATTAAATGTTACATTTTCATCTAAACTAAATTCCATGTATTCTATATACATGTCATGTAGTCCTTATGGGTCAGAGGTGACCCATGTATTCCATATTCCCAACATACCTAACAGATGACCATGTAAGAGGGAGTCAAAATGACATGTGGCCCATTGGACCATCCTTGTACTCCAAATTTTCTAAGGTACGTTTCACATGCGTAGTCTCTTGGAATGTATCTCATATAGATAGTGAGGGGCTTACATGACATTTAGATCAGATTTACACACTATGTACTTATATAAATATACATTGATTTATGATTTATTTATTTTACTATGTAAACTGTGAGACATGTACTTCTGTGTTGTCCTAAGGATATGAGATGCCATTTTTAAGGATTAAATATATATAAATATTAAATTTTTAATTAATATATCCGTAATTTTTATATACACATATCATATATGACTTGTATTACAATTTTATACTCTATATGTATTTATGCATAAAACATGACTGAAAATTCATGTAATTCGTGTAATCTTCCATTAAGTACATGTTTTGAATGTTTGTGATAAGTCTTGTATGACATAATTCACAAGACTAAAATAGTCTTAAAAACAATACATATTGGGAAGAATCAGATGGGTATTCAGCATCTTGCCTATATGGTAGATTAATATACAACGTTAATTTTAAATGAATTTGTATAATTTGTTTTAAATTATAATGGAAGAGAGTCTCAAGGGATTTTTTATAATAATTATGATAAAAATGGTTAATTTATTAATGATAATAATAAATATATTTTAGTGTGATTCATCATTTATAATATAAACTAAAAATTGAATTCTAGTTTTATTTAATTCATAATTCGTTTCTTGTATGTGGATGATCATAAGCTAGACCCATCATTTTGTATGTGATTGGATTCATTTAATTTATTATTAAATTAAATAGTTGGCCTTTATGACATCACTCCCCATTATTATTTAGGGAATGCATTTTCATGTTTTCTATTATATAAACCCATTTTTCCCATTTCCTGTGTGAGTAAATGGAATATTTAATGGATGGAGCTCTGAAGTTATTGGAGGCGGTTCAGGTTTGATGCTAAGTTGAATCTAATCAATGTAAATACCATGGTGTATAGGTGAAAAGCTATAAACACAAACATCAATTGGATAATGGTGTTTCTCTCCTTGGTTAACGGTTTTTTTATCAACCGGTATATACACTAACCATTTGTATAATCTCATTATCAGACCAATTATTTTATTTCCATAAAGTTTCATTATTATTTCATTATGACGTTTTTATTGAGATCGCGTAATTAATTGATTAACAAGCATGAAATATATAATTAGAATAAACATGCTTATTTGTAAATATTATCTATGACATAGTTATTCAATTATGTAATTACACTTAACATTATAAATCATGTTATAAATATAATAATTGAGAATTTTTACATAAAAGGATAAAATCCCTCAATAAAATATTATGTCGGTATATCCTTTCATTACTTCGGTTTGAATTGAACCATTATTCGAAGTGATTGAATAGGAATAGTTGGGGTGATTTCAGTAATTTTGTAATTATAACATGAGTTTTTTGGTTGAATTAACATGGTTCATATCAAGCATTGACAACCAAAGAAGGACATGGTGTACCTAAGATGAAAATTTTGAGAAAATCTAAAATTAATGACTTCATGAGCGGGGAGTCCACCCAATAGATCATGGGAATATGATTTAATGGATTTAGTATATAAAAATCATACATGAAACCATTTTAGTTTCTTGAACAAAAAAATTGAATAATGAGAAGGAGAATACGGATATTATCTACAAGAATATCCATGAAATGAGATATTTTGAAGCTAATGGTTAGGGATATAGGGTTTTGATAGAGTAGTGGGTGACTATTAAATATAATACTTATTTGTTTCTAAAAAATCTATTAGATAATGTGCTAAAATTTACCTTATATTATTTTGTAGAAATATTAATAAAATGAAATCAAACAAATCATTATGAACCAGACAAAAGAACGAAACCCTTCTCATCAAAACAAATTTACAAGAGTGGAAAATGTGTTTGTGTGTCATCCTTCACCATGAAATGAAATTATATGTGTTGGAGGAACCTTTTATAGTTCCGCTTGGAAAACGAGAAAGTGATTAAGAAAAAACTCTCTTTGAGAAACATCTGAATGATACTATAGATGTTCGACTCTTCATGGAATTATTTTTTTCGAATGAGATTTTCATGCAACAAGATGATATGTATGCATATAGATTGATGTTTTACCGTTGAGATCCCTCTCAAGTGAAGGATAGACAATAAAGGTAAGAGATCTCCAATGCTTTTTTCACATATAATTTTGGATATTTTTCGCCAACTAGGACTCATGTAGGGAAGATTATCACCTACATTGAACACCTGTACATCATAGGGATTAATTTACAAGATGATTTACATATAGATCTGATACATTCATCGCTTCAATATAGAATCTCCTTCATGATTGTGAATTATAATATGAAAAATAATAAGAAGAGTCTTTAGGAACATCTATCTATGATTACCCTAAGTGGATAAGGACATTGGGCGTGATAAATTCATGATTCTTATTGTGAATAAGAAAATGAAGAACAAGAAAAAGTATCCCAACATGTATAAACAGTCTACAGATCCAGAGAAGTGTCCATAAAAGATAAAGATGATCCATATAATGACCCATACATTACATACATTGTTAATACATCAAAATTTAAGTACAATTATTATATCATATAACAAAACCATGAAAGGATCGTATAGGTATAATGTCTTTAGAAACTGGGAAATATAAACAACTTGTTCATAAAGAATCTTCATTGTCTCCCATTTATTTCATCATATCTAGAGTCCCTTTTGGCATATCCTACTTAATAACCTTCTTCCTGGCCTGGGGAAGGAAAAAATAAAAAAGGGTGAGATCAAATGCTTAGTAAGGGTAAACAAAAGAAATATCAGTCACATCATATTCTTAAGAACATAACATTTTGGAAATATTAACCTGTAAAAGAGATCAAAATTTCATAACATGGGATAAATCATAGTAGTGAAATGTAATCCCAGTAATCATAACTTAAAACTTGAAACTTTGTGACATAAACACATAATAATAGAGAATCATTTCTTATTAGTCAAGTCTCATTGCCAAGACTATCTAAGTGGAGAAAGTCCATTTCGGAACCGAGTTCATTCCTCATTTCAGTCCTGTTTAACTGAACCAGATTAACCTGCTGTTCCATCCATGTCTATCTCATGACATATAAATCTTTACCCAATGAATTGGAGAGAGATATAGGTCCCACCCATCTCATAATGATACCATTCTTATGTGTTCCACAAAATCAAAAATCATACATCATTGCATAACCCATGTAATAAAAATGGGAATCTTAAACATAATTCCATCATAACATAATCCATATAAGATAAAAGGACATCATAAAAATAATTCCATAATAACATAATCAAATAAATGTAAAAATAGGGATAGAATCAGAAACCAATATTATCTTAGATGGAAAATAATTTTGAGAAAATGCTTGAACTCCATTCTTGAGGAAAATATCCTTTCTACTTCAAAAACATTTTTCCTTTATTAGAATGTCATAAAATTTTAAACTAAAAGATTTTTATTAAAAATAAACTTGAAAACATGTACAAGAAGCATCATGGAAATAATTTTCTAAAATTCCATTCAGGCCTTATAAGTTAAAAAAACATTCTTCTCGTACTTTGATTGGAAAAGTCAAAAAGTACCTCGTACTAAAAATGACAAAAGATTCCTTTCATATATTTTACTAAAAACTCACCAATGGGTAAAATTGGACTTAAACAATTGTAGGTGGATTGAATTAATATTACATATTGAGTAAACAAGGATGTGGATGATAAATATTCCTCAGTAAATTCTGAAGTATAATCATTCTCGGATAAAAATGAGATTGTGAGATTTTCCCTTACCATAGGTTCGATTAGCTTAATAAGTGTCCGAACCTCCTGTATAATTATTTTAATAATGTAATTTACTTGCTATAGAATCATAATCATTGTTATGATATCATATATGGTCATATTCTTAGGTTCTTATTAGTAATATTTCATTGCTACTTATTATTCGGGTGTTTATTACTTTTTGTTCTTATGCGTGTTTTTTCGAATAAATTATCATTATTATTTTTAGGTTATAGATACCTCATTTAAAGAATGGTATTATTATAATATATATCATATTTATTCATTCAATTCATTTATATAATCATTATGCAATGAAGATCATGTAGAATGATTCGCATCACATCGTGGAGACGGTATTCTGTACGTACACACGAGTGATGATATCGTTTCCATGATCACGTAATTGTATTGGAGTGTATGTATACTATTTAAGAATCAATATCAATTTAAAATAATAATATATAGAAATTATTTACACCATTATACCCATCCAAGTAAGGGGGTGGTGGAAAATAGATTACACCACGACGTGGAGACTGTATTTTGTACGTACGCAAGCGCGGTGATTTCGTTTTCCATAGGATGGATAGATAGTGAAATAGGGTTGTTTAATACTTATAATAACATATCAATATATTATTGATACTGATGTTATTACTTAATAATGAAATAACTAAAGAAGAAGAAGTGGAAGAAAAAATAAAGTTGAATGAATCGATAAAGGACATTACCTCTTCTTTGAAGCGCCTCTTTGAGACCTCCTCTTAGGGCTCTAAAATTGGTCTTTGAAAAGGACCAGGACCTATAGGATGTTTCTAGGGAAGTGTAGAAGAGAATTTGGAAGGGGTTTTCTGATCTTGAATGCTCAATGTTTTGTGAGGAAGAGAGGGAGGAGGTGCCCTTTTATAAGGGAGGAGAGGGGCACCTTTGGAAAATCAAAAAATCTTATTTTATTATAAAGTCCTATTCGGTTTTTAATAGCTCCAAATTGATTTATTTCGAAGATAATGTGTGTATGGGTCGATATCCTCTCATAAAATAGAATTTATACAAGTTTATATATCTATTTTAACTTTATCATTTAGATTTAACTATAAGTTAGATAATTTAACTATTACTGTGTCTTCTTGTTTTTCTTACACTATAAGGTTAATAAACTTACTATAACAAACCAAACGAACCCCAATTTGTTTATTATTAATATAGTTAACCTTATCAAAGTAATTTTGCCGAACCATAGATTTTTAGGAATAAAATAACAATAAATAATATAATATTTTTTTTAATAACTATTTTATGTCAATTTTGACACTATTTGGTAATTGATTTTTGTGAAATTCATAACATAACTATTATTTCGAAAAAAGTTAATTAAATCAATAATAACATGTCCTATTATCATAGAAAATTATTTTAATTCATAAAAAGTCTCAAATTACATTTATTTGGGTATTTATAACATCAATTATGTCAATATTTCATTAATAATATAATTACTGCATCATCATTGTGTCATAAATAAATTACATTATTTAAAGTATAAAAATTACAAATAAAATACCATTATGCATGAAATCTTTTTAAAGTTCTAATTAATATTTATAGTCGAATTTATCTTATGTATAACCCTATATTAAAATGATTTACTTATTAAACTTCGATTTTAACTATTTTAACCCTTCTTTAAATAAATTAAAATTATATGTACTAATCTAATCCATGTGGGCCTAAACGGTCATATTTTATTCCTAAGGTTGTTTTTGGTCGAATTAAATTTATCCAATAGAATTAGGACATGTGTTAGGGTAATAATAATAATATCATTTTTACCCTTAATTACCCTATTTACTTTTAACCGTGGTAAAAAAAGTAAAAAGTTATTATTCACCAAAAATTATTTTCATCTCATTGAACCAAATTTTTTCCCTTGATATTAACTGTGTCTCTTGGATTTTTGAAATTATACTCATAGAAGCGGTAAAATTATGTTTTATGTGAATTTCCAAATTCTCCTAGGAGGTGGGTAAAACACGGTGAAAATTTCAATAAAATTTTTATATATCTAAAATTATTATAAAATGACTCAAATGAATTTCATTGAACATATATTTGTATTATGTATAAATTTTGACCTGAAATAAATTTAAATAAAATAAATAAATATTTAAAAAAAATGTCGGTTTTTAAATAGTAACCTAGTATTTTCACTATTCATCAAAAATTGATAGTTTTCAGAAAAATACCAAAATTTCACCCTAGGATAATTTCGATACTCAGAATCCAAAAATGAAGTCTATTTTGAATTATAAAATGTATAAAATTTCAAAAAGTGGTTATTACTATTCATAATGGCTAGTTTTAATAATATTTTAATAGCATATCGTTGTTTAGTGAAACTCGGTATTGTGTACAACGCAAGCTTTCGAGGAAGGCCGCAGTTGCATGTAAAGAAAGAAAAGCTAGTTTTGTGTGTAGTGAAAGATTTATTTGATGACTTATATAACATATAAACAAAATATTTCTTATAAAAGTCTCGGGCGTTACATTCTACCCCCCTAAAAATGAATTTCGCCGTCGAAATTCATCACATTGTAACAAACAGATGAGGATACCTCTCCCTCATCATATCCTCAAGCTCCCATGTAGCTTCTTATAATTGGTGGTTCCTCCATAAAATATTCACCAAGCTAGTGGTCTTGTTCCGTAGGACTTTTTCACTACGATCAAGAATCTCTATCGGATGTTCTTCATAAGAATGATCTTGTTTCAGTGGTAAAACATCTGAGGTGAGTACATGTGAAGGATTTGGTATGTACATTCTCAGGAGAGATACATGGAACACATCGTGAACTTGAGATAGATTTGGTGGAAGTGCCAATCAGTAAGCTACCTTCCCAACACGATCCAGTATTTCGAAAGGACCGATATATCTAGGGCTCAGCTTTCCCTTCTTTCAAAATCTCATTACTCTCCTCCAATCAGATATTTGTAAGAACACTTTATCAACCACTTCAAATTCTATGTCTTTTCTTCGGTTATCGACATTACTTTTTTGTCGACTCTGAGCTGCTCTTATGTGTTGTTGAATAGATCTGACCTTTTCTATCATCTCATCAACAAGATCAGGTCCTAATAGCTTTCTTTCCCTAACTTCATCCCAGCAAGATGGAGTCCTGCATTTCTTTCCATATAGAGCTTCATAAAGAGCCATCTGAATAATAGAGTGAAATCTATTATTATATGAAAACTCCACCAAAGGTAGGTTTTGATCCCAACAACCATTGAAATCCATAGAGAAAGCACTCAACATATCTTCTAGAGTTTGAATTGTCCTCTCATACTGACCGTCTGTTTGAGGATGATAAGAAGTGCTAAAACTCAACTCTGTATCTAGAGTATGTTGAAAACTTCGCCAGAACTTTGAGGTAAACCTCGGATCCCCATCAGATATAATAGAAAGTGGTACTCCATGCAATCTTACCACTTCCATTACATATATCTTGGCAAGATGATCCAAAGAGAAATCTTCTGTAATAGCAATGAAGTGTGTAGAATTTGTAAGATGATCAACTATGACCTCGATAGCATTATTGCCTTTGGATGTTTTAGGAAGTCTGGTGACAAAGTCCATAGTTATGTTTTCCCATTTCCATTCGGGTATGGGCAATGGTTGTAACATCCCCTTAGAATTCTGTCTCTCAGCTTTAACTTTCTAACAAACCAAGCATTGAGAGACATATTCAGCAACATCTCTTTTCATGCCATCCGACTAGAAGTACTTTTTCAGGTCCATATACATCTTCATGCTTCCAGGATGAATAGAGAATGAAGAACTATGTGCCTCATCCAGTAGCTCCATTAATTCTGGGATGGGAGGAACACAAACCTGATTCCTAAACATTATTATCCGATCACAATCAAGGTTGAATTCAGGAACATTTCTCACTTTATTTTGTAACTCTACATCTTCTTTCTGTGCCTCTTTAATCTTCACATGTATAGATTGTTGAACATTCATTTGAGAAAGATACAAATTTCCAGTTACATTATAATTCCAAGATCCATCGTTTGTCTGCAAATCATTTTTTTCCCATTATCATAAAGCCGGTTTGTAAGGGGTGCCGGGACCCATAGATACAATCATATATTTCAAAATTCAAAAAACATCCAAACATAAGGAAACCGCACAACATCTTGAGCCGAGAACCCACGCGCCGGCCTCGAAACTCAGGATCTCCTGCCACAACATCATCAGTCTTGAGATACGCCCCCGAGGCAACTGACAAACCCACTTTCACCGGAGCACCGATGAGGTTCACCGACTCCTGTCGTCGTCCAGCAACCGTCATCCTCTTCACCGGCAACCACCGCTTCCATCCCTTCACCAGCGCACCAACACCCCTTCACCGACTTCAACGAGGCAGAAACCCTTATCACCGATTTCAAGGAGGCAGAAACCCTCGGCGCATCACAAAAAATATTTCCGGATTTCTATGAAAATCCGATGAAAGAAACCAAAAACTTACAGAAAACATCTCGCAAAGCAACCAACAACAACCAAACATCAAAACCATCAACGATGAAAAGAAAAACATCCATGGACCTGATGATCCCTCCTCCACCAGACAAACCAACTGTGACAGAGATAATGAAAACCCCATCTAACTCACCTGGGAGGGGACAAAGCCCAAACCGCCGACGCAAGATCACGACCCTCGAACGCCAGTAAAAACACCACCGGTCATCAGAAAACTGCCAAGATCTGGTCCAGGAGCGCTCCGTAGAGTGTGCCGTCAACAGGACAGGTCTTACACCCGCAGACCAGGACCAACAACCATCGAAGCTCGAGAGCATCTTCACCACTGGAGAGACAACCACGCAGCGCCTAGCTTGGTCTTGTCGACCTAATACATCTGCCACGTTGTTAGCTTTCCCAGGGTGCTAATGAATTGAGAAGTCGTAATCCTTAATCAGCTCTAACAATCTTCTTTGGCGCATATTCATCTCCTTTTGTGTGAAAATATACTTTAAACTTTTATGATCAGTATAAATATCACACCTTTCTCCATAAAGATAATGTCTCCAAATATTTAATACAAATATAACCTCAGATAACTCCAAATCATGAGTTGGGTAATTTTGCTCATGGATTTTTAACTGTCATGAGGCATAAGCTATCACCATATCATTTTTCATAAGAACACGCACCAACCACTTCTTGGATGCATCACTGTAGATCACAAACCTTTCTCCACTACAAGGAAGTGTGAGTACAGGTGCACTGGATAACCTTCGTTTCAACTCCTTGAAATTCTCTTCACATTCCTCCATCCAAACAAACTTAAATCCTTTCCGAGTCATCTTGGTGAGTGGATTAGATAATCGTGAAAAATAATTCACAAATTGTCGATAATATCCATCCAAACCAAGAAAACTTCGGATCTCGATTACTATTGTTGTCTCGACAATCTATTGATAACCGCTGTTTTTTCTAGATCCACATATATCCCCTCTTTTGAGATTATGTTACCCAAAAATGCAACTTTTTGAAGCCAAAATTCACAGTTTTTAAATTTGGCATAAAGCTTCTCCTTCCATAGGGTATTCAATATAATTATCAAGTGATCTTCATGTTCTTCCTTTCTCTTTGAATATACTAGAATATTTTCTATAAAGAATACCATAAACTAATCAAAATAGTCTCTAAAGACTCTATTCATCAGATCCATGAAGATAGCAGGGGCATTAGTAATACCAAATGTCATCACTATAAATTCATAGTGTCCATACCTTGTATGGAAATCCATCATTGGTATATCCACCCTTTTGAACCTTAATTAATGATCCCCTGAATGAAGATCAATTTTGGAAAAGTATTGAGCTCCATGTTTTTGTTCAAATAAGTCATCAATGCATGGGAGATGATATTTTTTCTTGATAGTGATCTTGTTAAGTTCTTGATAATCAATGAAGAGTCTCATTGATCCACCTTTCTTCTTAACAAACAAAATAGGTGCTCCCCAAGGTGACGCACTAGGGAATATGAATCTCTTATCATGATTCTCTTGGAGTTTCTTCTTCAATTCCTGCAACTCAATTGGGGCCATTCTGTAAGGTATTTTTTAAATAGTTAAAGCACTCAGTACGAGTTCAATTGAAAACTCAACTTCACGATTTGGTGGAAGACCCGAAAATTCCTCTGGAAAGACATCATCAAACTCTCGTACAATGGGCATATTCTTAATCGTGAGTTTCTCTCGAACCATTTGAGATAAATAACCCTCATTTATGGAATCAAGACCCATAAGCTGGAATAAATTTCCATTCGAAGGTTATGTTCATCCTTGCATCGATAGATGATCATTGATTGATCTGGAATACGAAATGTGACTTCCCTTCATTGAAAATTGATATGATCTCCATATAATGAAATCCAATCCATGCCAAAAGTCATATCAAGTTCTACTATAGGAAGGATCATAAGATTTGCAGGAAGCACTTTCCCACAAACATCAATCGGAGAAGAATTATAAACTTTTGATGCGACTGCTGTGCCATTAGGGGTTGTCACAGCTAACTCAACATCTAATTGTTGAGGTACTATTCTGATACCCTTAGAAAATTCTTCATAAGTAAAAGTGTTGGTGGATCCAAAATCAAATAAAACATTTTTTACTTTAGAATGGATAGAATGTGTACCTTCCACCACTTCATTATTGTACTCAACATCACTGATCAAAATTGCATGTGACATTACTTTGTCTTTAGCCTTAAGAGTTTTTTGACGTCAATCATCCTCATCAACCCATGGATTAGGGCATTGATTGACATAATGCCCCATTTCCTTGCACTTGTAACACTGAAGTGTAGGAGGTGCACTATGTGTAGACTTTTCTTTGTTCGCATCACTAGACATCTTCTTCCCATTATTGCGACATTCAAATGCTCGATGACCTTCCTTTCCACATTTGAAACATTTACTTGTCCCTTTATGAAAAATCCCACCATGCTTCATTCCACACATTGATCATAAGGGAAAAATCATCTTCTTTTCAGTGTTCTCTTTATATTTTCTTTTGAATTCCATTTTCATCTTCTTAACAAACCCATATGACTGATGGGTTACTCCAATCTCCATCTCAACCTTGAGAGCACATCGAATGATTTCCTCATAACAATTGAAGTCCCTTATGGCTAACACCATTCGAAGACTTGGTTTAAAGCCACTAAATAATTGTTCGATCTTACTCTCAGGTTGTATAATAATACCAGATGCGTACCTTTCAAGTCGTGTAAAATTTCCTTCATAGGTACCAATAGATTCATAATCCTTTTTCTTTAGTTCAAGAAACTCTTTCTCCATCCTTGTTCGAAGAATAAGAGGGAATTACTTATTGAAAAATAAGCTCTTGAACTCATCCCATTCCATGGAATCAATTTCATATCTTTTCCTCATATTCTTGATAAGATTCCACCATTGATCAGTATATCCTTCCAAATGATACACTGCCAAGATGACTTTATCAATATCAGAACATTCAAGAACTGAAAATATCTTTTCAGTGGTACTGATCCATTTTTCCGCCACTAATGGATCAGAAGACCTACTGAATGAAGGTGGACGCTACCTCATGAAGGATTAAATAGAATTTTTCTCCTTCCTTTGATTTTTTGGAAGTCCTACATGATTCATAGCTTGAGAAAGTTGTGTGAGCATGGCTACAAGATTTTTCATTCTAGCTCCCATAACGTTTGGTTGCTCAGGGGGACAATCATTGCATTTCCCATCACATTCCGCACTGACACGATTCTTTCGGGTTCCATCCATTGACTAAAACCAAGAAGAATAGTGTGAGAAACACAAATTATAATATGAAAACCACATAATCAAGAATAAAATTTTACACTTAAGGTCTTATCATAGGTTATTCATGGCCATTTATAAAAACTAAGATTGTGTTCTATGCTTATACTTATCCTTATGGTCCTTACTAAGTCTTTCACATCCTAGTTTCCAAAGGTTGACTATACATTTCCTCTGATACCAACTATAACGACCCATACTTTACATACATTGTTAATACATCAAAATTGAGGTACACTTATTAAAACATATAACAAAACCATGAAAGTACCGTATAGGTATATTTCCTTTAGAAACTGGGAAACATAAACAACTAGTTTACAAATAATCTACATTGTCTCCCAATTATTTCATCATATATAGAGTCCCTTTTGGAATATCCTACTTAATAACCTTCTTCCTGACCTGCGGAATGAAAACATACAAAAGGGTGAGCTCAAATTCTCAGTAAGGGTAAACAAAAGAAATATCAATCACATCATATTCATAACAACATAACATTTTGTAAATCTTAACCTGCAAAAGAGATCAAAATTTCATAACATGGGATAAATCATAGTAGTGAAATGTAATCCCAATAGTCATAACATTAAACTTGAAACTTTGTGGAATACAAAAATAATCATAGAGAATCATTTCTTAGTAGTCAAGACTCATTTCCAAGACTATTTTAGAGGACAAAGTCCATTTCTGACCCGAGTTCACTCCTCTTTTCAGTCTTGTTTAACTGAGCCGGATTAACCTTCCGTTCCAACCATGTCAATCTCATGAGGTTAAAATCATTACCCAATGCATTAGAGGGAGATATAGGTCCCACCCATCTCATAATGATATCATTCTTATGTGTGCCACAAAATAAAAAATCATACATCATTACATAACCCAGGTAATAAAAATGGGAATTTTAAACATCATGCCATCATAACATAATCCATATAAGATAAAAGGAAATCATAAAAAAAATTCCATCATAACATAATCAAATCAATTTAAAAATAGGGATAGAAACAGAACCCTATATTATCTTAGATGGTAAATAATTTTGATAAAATGCTTGAACTCCATTCTTGAGGAAAATATCCTTTCTACTTCAAAAAAATTTTACTTTATTAAAATGTCATAAAATTTTAAACTAAAAGAAGTTGATTAAAAATAAACTTGAAAACATGTAAATGAAGCTTCATGGAAATAATGTTATAAAATTCCAATCATGATGTATATGTTAAAAAAACATTCTTCTCGTACTTTGGTCGTAAAAGTCAAAAAGTACCTCGTACTAAAAACGATAAAAGATTCCTTTCATATATTTTACTAAAAACTCACCAATGGGTAAAATTGGATTAGATAAATTTTAGGTGGATGGAAATAATATTCCATATTGAGGAAACATGGATGTGGATGATAAATATTCCCCAGTAAATTCTGAAGTATAAATAATCTTGGATAAAAATGAGATTGTGAGATTTTCCTTTACCCTAGGTCCGATTTGCTTCGTAAGTGTCTGAACCTCATGTATAATGATTTAAATAATGTCATTTACTTGCTCCAGAATCAAACTCATTTTTATTATTTCATATATGGTCATATTCTTAGCTTCTTATTAGTAATATTTCATTGTTACTTGTTATTCAGGTGTTTATAACTTTTTGTTCTTATGCGTGTTTTGTCGAATAAATTCTCATTATTATTTTTAGGTTATAGATAACTCATTTTAAGAATATTATTAGTGTAATATATATCATATATATTCATTCAATTCATTTATATAATCATTATCCATTGAATATCATGTAGAACGAGTCGCATCACATCGTGAAGACGATATTCCGTACGTACGCACGAGCGATGATAACGTTCCCATGATCATGGAATTGTATAGGAGGGTATGTATACTATTTCATAATCAATATGAATTTAAAATAATCATATATAGTCATTATTTACAGCATTATACCCATCCATGTAAGGTGGTGGTGGGAAATAGATTACACCACGACGTGGAGACGGTATTCCGTATGTACGCACACGCGGTGATTTAGTTTTCCATAGGATGGATAGATGGTGAAATAGGGTTGTTTAATAATTATAATAACATATTAGTATATTAGTGATACTGATATTATTACTTCATAATGAAATTAATAAAGAAGAAGAAGTGGAAGAAGAAATAAAGTTGAAAGAATCGGTAACGGACATTACCTCTTCTTTGAAGGGCCTCTTTGAGACCTCCTGTTAGGGCACTAAAAATGGTATTTGAAGAAGACCAGGACCTCTATGATGTTTCTAAGGAATTTTAGAAGAGAATTTGGTAGGGTCTGGACGAGATTGAAGGCTCAATGTGGTGTTAGGAAGAGAGGGAGGAGGTGCCGTTTTATAAGGGAGGAGAGGGGCACCTTTGAAAAAACTAAAAATATTATTTTATTATAAAGACATATTCAGTTTTTAATAGATCCAAATTGATTTATTTTGAAGCTAAGTTGGGGATGGGTATAAAAGTTCTCATCCAATGGAAATTAGACATGTCTAGTTATCTATTTTAACCTTATCATTTAGATTTAACTTTAAGTTATATAATTTAACTTTTTACTTTTCTTCTTTTTTTCTTACACTATAAGGTTAATAAACTTACTATAACAACCCAAAAGAACCCCAAGTTGTTTATTATTAATATATATAACCTTATATAAGTAATTTGGCCGAAACATAGTATTTATGAATAAAATAACAATTAATAATATAATATTTGTTTTAAAAACTATTTTATGTCAATTTTGACACTATTTGGTAATTGATTTTTGTGAAAATAATAATAGAAATATTAGTTCGAAAAAAGTAAATTTAATCAATAATAACATGTCATATTAACATATAAAATTATTTTAATTCATAAAAAGATTCATATTAAATTTATTTTCATATTTATAACATCAATTATGTCAATATGTCATTAATAATATAATTACTGTATCATCTTTGTGTCATAAATAAATTTAATTATTTAATGTCTAAAAATTAAAAATAAAATACCATTATGTAGGAAATCTTTATATATTTCTAATGACTTTTTATATATTAATTTATCTTATGTATATCCAAATATTAAAATAATTTATTTATTAAACTTTAATTTTAACTATTTTAACCCTTCTTTAAAGAAATTAATATTAAATGTCCTAATCTAATCCAAGTGGGCCTAAATGGGCATATTTTATTCCTAAGGTTGTTTTTAGTCGAATTACACTAATCCAATAGATTTATTACATGTGTTATGGTAATAATAATATCATTTTTCCCTTAATTACCCTATTTACTTTTAACCGTGGTAAAAAAGTAAAAAGTTACTATTCACCAAAAATTAGTTTCATCTCATTGAACCACATTTTAGTCCTTCATATTAACTGTGTCTCTAGAATTTTTGAAATTCCACTCACAGAAGTAGTAAAATTATGTTTTATGTGAATTTCCAAATTCTCCTAGGAGGTGGGTAAAAGACGGTGAAAAGTTGAATAACATTTTTATATATCTCAAATTATTATAAAATGACTCAAATGAATTGAATTGAACATATATTTGTATTATGTATCAATTTTTACCTAAAATATATTTAAATAAATTAAATAATTATTTAAATAAAAAGGCGGTTTTTTGATTGTAAACCAGTGTTTTCACAATTAATCAAAAACTGATAGTTTTTAGAAAAATACCAAAATTTCACCGGAGGCTAATTTCGATACTCCGAATACAAAAATGAAGTCCATTTTAAAGTATAAAATTTATAAAATTCATAAAACTGGGTATTAATATTCATAACGGCTAGTTTTAAAAATATTTTAATAGTATATCATTGTTTAGTGAATCTTAGTATTGCGTACAACACAAGCTATCGAGGAAGGCCGCAGTTGCATGTAAAGAAAGAAAAGATAGGTTTGTGTGTAGTGAAAGATTACTTTGATGATTTATATAACATAAAAATAAAATATTTCTCATAAATGTCTCGAGTGTTACAATCCATATATAGGGAAATAAAAAGGAAGTATTATGATTTTCTTGTGTTATGTAAGGCCATAAAAAGAAGAACAATACCCAGATGAATGGGGATGCTAAAGGTGTGTTTGTTATTGAATGAAATATTTCAATTTCTACACACTGATTATTATATGTTGCTTGTGGTGCTATCATATATATCCAAATTCCATAACCAAGGATTATAAAAAATAATGCTTGAGGATAGGTTGATCTACGAGCTTCCAATGCTGTGAGGATGGTTACTCTATCCATTGGTGACTACCACATCTCATTTCCCACAGGTATGATTTTGGTTTTATGATATTTTTATTATGAACATATTGTTACCAAGAACATAATTTCTATTTCATGTTTGGATACATAAGGTTATATATTCAAATTTGTAAAAAAAATTGTTTATTTTATTAAGAATATCATAGGTAATGGTATGGAAAATTTAAAAAACAAACATTTTCTATTAAATTATGAAAACCATGATTTGGAAATTGATTACAATGCATGTTCGCACAGCTCATATAACACCTTGTTGTGGAATCACCATCATGGCCATGTAAATGAGAATTGTTTAACAAAGCTCTATCATGATGGTTATATAGAATCTTATATGATAAAAACACTTCACAGATGTCATGATTTTTTTGATGAAAAAACGACCAAACCGCAATTTTGTGGACAAGATGAAAGGGAAACAAAACATATAGGATTATTAAACAGTGATGTGTGTGGACCAAATCTAGTAGAATATAGAGGTAGATATTTTTACATCATTACATTTACTGATGACTTGAGTACATATTGGTATATCTACTTGATGAGGTATAAGTTTTAGTCCGTAGAGAAATTCAAGGAATTAAAAATGGTGTATAGAATAATCATGTTATAATGATAAATATGATTATATCAGATCGATATTGTGAATATATTAACTAATATTTCATCGAATTTTTATGATATTTTGGGATTCATTCTGAACACACATCACCTTACACACCACAGTGTAATGGTGTTAGTTAATGAATGAAATGTACCTTATTAGACATGTTAAGGATGATAATGAGTCATGTCGATCTTCAATTTTAATTTTGGGGATATTCATTATAAAACATGACATAGACATTAATCCAAGTACCAAATAATGTATAAAATGGAATTCATTTTCCTCTATTGAGTTGAAATAATTTATTTTTATCGCATACATCCATATTGGGTTTCATGGAATCTGTTAATTCATTATGAGGAACCAAACAAGAAACCTAGGGAACGAAGTGTATCTATATAGGGTACCCTAAGGGAAAAAGGGATACTACCTACACAACCCCATAGACAGGAATGTCAATGTGGTCAGATCTTACAACTTTATTGAGATGGAGAACATCCACATTTTGTATAGTGGTATCCAAATTGACTTTTATGATGTTGATTCTCATGATACACAAGAGTTGGTACATGAATACATTCCATAGGTCCATACAGATTAATTAGATCATTAAATACATGTAATTCAAGGAATCATAACATTTGTAACAAAAATTGGGAGATATGTTTTTTTGGACATCAATGGTGGTGACTCATATTTGGATGACAATGATGAATATATATCATATAAAGAGGCATTAGAGAGCCTCAAAGATCTAACATGGATAGAAGAAATTAATTGAGAGATGGAATCCATGTATAAGAACAAGGTTTTGGTTCTAGTCGATGCACTAGTGTATATAAATCATGTCAACAAAAAATGGGTAGTGAAGAGAGAACTATAAATTTAAGTTAATGTAAGTAACAATTATTTAAGGCCAATGGATAAAGGGTTTAAACATCATTAATGAATACAATATAATGAAATGTTTTTTCAAGCTTCCATTTTAAAATCAATCAATGATATTCTTGGTATACATGCTTACCATGACTATGATATTTGGAATAAAGATGTCAAAAATACATTCCTTAGTGGATACCTTCAGAAATATGTCTATATGACACCATCATAAGGGTTTTTTCTCTAGGTGATGACCAAAAAAATATACGCAGTAGATATCCATTTATGGATTGAATCAACCATCTATTTAAATGAAAATTCAATTCTATGAATCTATAAAAGTATTTGGATTCATTAGGAATGAATGTGATTACTATGTTTATAGGAGTATTAGTGGGAATTCAGTCATTATCTATGTTGTATATGTTGATGAAAATTTTGAAAATGAAATTCTTTTCTTACAATCTATTCTGGTATAACTTAACTAGTGCTTCTCCATAAAAGAGATTGGTGAAGCAATCTATATTCTTGGGATCAATATCATTCATGATAGATCCTGTGTGATACATGTACTAATTCAATGTACATATGCAGACTAGATTTTAAAGAGATTTACTATGGAACAATCTAATATTTTTTCAGTTTTAGTGTCACATGGTTTACATCATAATAAGAAAAAAGTTTCCTCAGACAAAACATAATAAAATGAGAATGAGTATGATCCCATATTATTCAATGATAGGATCAATAATGTATGCTATGTTATGTACTATTCTTGATGTTGCCTATGCACTAATCATGGTAGGTAGACATCAAGAATATCTAGGAGAACAATAATGGACTGTTTTTTAGGCTTACCATAAGTATTTGAGAAGAACTAATGGGATGTTCCTGGTATATGGAGGAGAGGAGTAGTAGGTTTTCCTAGGGTATACTCATACTAGTTTTTATATAGATCCAAATGATCTGAAGTCACAATCAGGATACATTTTTTGTCTCAACAAAAGAAATGTGATCAAAAAGATTTCAAATTATCCAATTGTTTCAGAAGATTTATTGGATTCTGAGTAAATAATGGCTTCTGATGTAGCCATAGAATCTATTTGGATTCAAAACACTATCTAGGAGAATTATATATTTCCATGAAATAATGACCCTATCACGTTGTATTATGATAATTCTACAGTGGTGGCTCTTTCAAATGTGATAAGGTCACAGTAATGAACAATGGGTATACTTCTTAAGTATCACCTCCTAAATAATTTCTATCAGTGGGGTGACATTCCAATGAGTAGAGTAATAATGGAGGAGAAAATGGTGGACCTCTTGGCTAATGACCTATCTCTTCATAAGTATTAATATCATTAGAGGGTAGAAAAATGACTATTCTTAGTAGTTATCTCTAGTGAAATTAAGAGTCTCATAGATTTGGTGCCCTATAAACATATTATTTTTAAATTATGATAAAATGTATTCATTGTTTTTAATTTTACTAATCTAAATAACACATAATGATTGTTCATCTGCATTATAAATTATGTGAAAATATATTAATAGTATCTGTTTCACTAAAATGTCATAGTAGTTTCCCACTATGATTAGAACTTGGATGCTCTATGAAAATATTATTGAAAATATATTATATCGTCAGATGATATCATTTGAGGTGAATGAATGATACTTTCTATCAGTGGTGGAGACTCATCGGTCATTAAGGAACATTCTCATGGTGTACACCCTTAGTAATATCTAGTAAGATATTATGACAATGAGACCCACCAGTAGGAAATCCACATTTATATGTGTGATTGGATGTTCCTATCTATGGGTGTGTGCATTAGTATTTAGACTTTAGGACTATTATTAATGATTATTATAAGTCGTGCACTTAGATTTATGGAATAAAACAATGATGATAGATATTTGTGGTGATGTTGGATACATTGGGTGCATCGCCTATAATATTTCATCAACAAATAATTCAATAAAATATTTATCCATTATATTATTTATTAGATGTTTACATATTAATACCTTTGATGGAAATTATATAGACTAGATAAATCATTGGTGTGGTGTTCTATAGTTATGTTCTAATTTTGGTAAATCATTAAAACAGATATCAAGCACATAAGTCTATGGCACTAGCATGCAACCTTCTTGATTTGAGATATAATGATAAAGGTAATAAATTACAAAGTAAGAATCTATACGAGGTTATATGTTGTTGAAACATTAACTTCTTTCTCTATGGGTGACATAACATGTTCCAAGATACAACCCATGGACTTTAGGCTACTTCGATAAAGCCAATGAGAAAGAGGCCAAGAGGGTTACATGCTAAGCGTATCCAGAATCTTATTTAACTAATGTATTATTTATTAATATTTTACCGGTTGAATAAATTTTATTCCCACATATTGTTTAATAATTATTGATTTATTATTGATTTAATTTATTCCATAATTAGTAATTCAATAGAATATATAGTGTGTGAATAATTTAATAAATATTTATACTCTATTTAGTGAATATAATATTTATTTATTTATTAGTGAATAATATAGTGATATTTAAAAGCAAATTCATTATCAACACCTGATAAATATTTTTGAGGAATGACAAGTGAATTTTATGGTCTCTAGTGAAATAAAAAATATTGTATATTATTTAATTAAAAAATATCTAATTATAATTCGAATGTTAAGAGCTTGTTGATAAATAATAATATTACTATTAGTATCTTTCATGGTGGTTTTCTAGGATTAAATAAAATATTAAGATCACTTGGTAAATTATTATCTTTTAACCATATCGGTATAAATACAAAATTATGTTATTTTACTAAGAATTAATTCAGTTGTGCAATAAAAATCTTGGAGGATACTATCAAGCCTTGGGAGATCCCTTATTCATGAATTCTCCCATGCATGGTGAGCAATCATCCTTCACCAGATCAGGGAGATTGCATTGGAATCAGATCTCAAGGTAATAATGTAAGGTGACACAACCATGAGGTTCTTCCATGATAGCATCATGACACTCTTTTAGAAATGTCTAGAGATTCCTGGAATGTGTGTGGATTACCGCTAGAGAGAATATTGACTTTCTTTATGGAATGATATTATGGCGCACCATAGATATTTCATAAAATTCATAAATGAAGAAAAACTACCATAGAGGTAATTATTTATCTAAATAAAATAATTCTAAACTATTTGTGTTGATCCCTTTTTTGTTGTTCTTGTGTGATTAATTTTTTCAATCTCTGATTCAATTCCATTGATCACCGAAATCAAATATCATATAGATGTTACATTGATCATTGATCATGATAATAAACAATGTTTGGTACCACCCATCACACACTTCTGATGCACCTGGATCCTACACCAAGTGGCACACATATGTATGATAATAAAATTAATGTGATAGGTTCTCAAATTATTATATATATCTCCAAATAAATGGTTAATCCTTAGTCTCATGTTCCTTAATGTGGGTAAATAGAGTAAATTAGATTATTTTATGTGACATTGTCCATCAATATGTATTGGAAGTTATCCTTCATCTATTTTTATAATTGAGTCTTTTAAATTGGTTACCAATTTTACATGATTTCATTAGGATTATCAATCAATTTTATGTATTTTTATTCATGATTATGATTACAACTACTTTTTTACCCCATTGATAGTGTATGGTCTATAATTTATAATTCTAGTCATGTTATACAATTTTTATTCCCTTATTGGGCTTTATAAATCCCTCTTTCTTGTGTATGTCCCTAGGTTTTCCCATGCAGTTTTATGTACATGAATGTTAATGATGTTTTCAATAAAGATGATTTATTCCTTGTTTTAAGATGTTATATAATGTAAGATAATTTCCAATGACAATAAAATTACTAATCTTCTAGGTTGAATTATGATTAATTTTTTATACTAAATCAGGTATCAATGTTATATAAAGATCAAGGTATCCAAAGATAGAATTAGAGGAAAATTATTCTTATTTTTTTTGTGTGGACTAGAAAAAACTAGCCAGAGCCTTGGTGATAAGAATAAGTATGTGAAAAAAATCCCAATATTTTTCTAAGAATACTGTAAGATATTTATTATGAATACATATACTTTTTTAGATACAACAACTGGATTTGGCTCTAGCATATATGTACATAGAGGTAAAACCCAAAAGCACAATGTTAAGCTAGAATCAACGGAGAACTGGTGAATGAGAACAGTCCTTGCTGCACTATTGGATTGAAAATAACAATGGACATTTATTAATAATTCAAAATTTCATTAGAAACAATGTTTAAGGGTAAACATTCTTATAATAATAAATTTTAGGAAATAGATTAGGTATAACATAGAATGATGCCTATAAATTCGTTAGACATGAAAATAATTATAATTTATAAATTAAATAGTTAATGTCATTAGATTCCCATTTAAATACCTAATTTATTAATAAAAACTCATATCTAATTTTACTAAGATTATATAAGCTGGACATAAATATGGGGAATTAGGTAAATAAACAATGTGATGTGAAATGTAATAAATGCCCCTAATGAGATTCGACACTCGATGTGAGCGGGAATCATTAACATTGTGATGATACACTCTTAGATGACTCAGGTTCTGAATAAAAAACCATGATAAAGAGGGTCAAACAAACACTCTTAAGAATGAAAAATATTCAATTGGGAGATTTATAGGTTAAATACCCCAAACATTCATTGGATAATCTGATCCATTAATCATTGAACAATGGATAAACTATGTTGAGAAGATCTTCTCCATCCTTCAATGATCTAAAGCAGAGAAGGTGTTAATAGTTTTTTATCATATGGAGAGAGAAGATAATCAGTGGTGGACATTGATCAAGAATACATATCGCAAGGAAGAGATCAATGTGTTGGTGTATAAGGAATTCTGAAAGATGTTTTTTGATAAATATATTCCTCACAATCTCTATCATAAAATAGAAATGGATTTTTCCCCCAATAAAAAAGATGATGAATATATTAGTTCATATGTAGAAAACATCATATAACATTCATGATACTATTCTATTTTTTATGGCTGAATTAATCCTTTACTACTTCTATGGTGGGTAAAAACATATTCTATGAAAATCCCTAATGATAGGATACATTAATAGTTATGAGGAAATTGTACGATGTGCACTCAAAGATGAAATAGTGATATGAAAATCTCAAGGGTATCATGTGGTCTAGAAGTAGAATGTGGGGTTTAATGTTGGTGTTTTTATGGAGAAATATAATGGTTCTATGAAATTTCAAAATTCCAATTTCAAAATGTGTAGAAAGATGCACCTTAAAAATTGCCTAATGGGGATGTGGAAATGATTTTGGTGCTAGAAGGAAGGAAACCTAGCTAGTGATTACATATAATAGAAACCCACCAATGTGATGGTTGAATGAAATTCTCTTTTCTTCCCTCAATGCATTATTCATTACATAAACTGAAATAACCCATGGAACTTTTAAAACCAATGCACTAAGCCAAGGGTATTTGGAGACAACCAACAACCTCCATAGAAAAAACAAAGATATTTTTCCTCCCAAATATTGAGGTGGATCCTGGAAAAGATGTTTTTATAGATAAAGTAGTTATTCGTTCAACAAAAATGAATGCACCTTTTTTTTTGGGTTCTACATATTCCTCCATATTATGAAATTTTAGTAGAAGTATTCAAACAGCACCACAAAACCATGATGTACTGTTATTGTGAGAACAAAAAATCGGTAAATTTTTTCATGCTTAGAATATTTCACCTGTCCTATAAATTTTTTTTGGGATGATCATCCTTGGAAACCTTTTTATACTACATTGGGTGGAATTTTATTCAATTCATGGAATGGATAGGCTTTTCTTATATAGATAGAACATAAATTTTTGAATGAATGAAATCACTCTTTGTATCACAAATCCTCCTCCAATTATGTACAAGTGAAAGGAAGAGGATGAATCTCTTGTAAAACCCACCTCTCAAGAATGGATATTATTTCCCAATGAGAATGAACATCTTGCCCGAATGAATGTGTCTGTTGAAATAATCATACTTGAATTCATTCCCATTATGAAGGAATTTTTTTATGTGTTTCCTGAGGAATAATTTTGTCTTCCTTCTAATTGAATGGTTGAATTTTCAATAGAGAATATATTTGTCGCATTAGCATTATCCAACAAACTATATAAAATGATTTTTGTGGAATATAAAGTGCAAATGAAACAAATACATCATTATATAGATAAAAAAATTTATATACCCAAGTTCATTACCATCATCTACACCAATATTTTTACTCATGAAGAATGATTGATCAATGTGGCTTTTTATTATTATTGTGATATCAAAATGATAAAAAAAAATGTATCATATACCACGGATTTAGGAATTTTTCAATAATATACTAGGAGAAAAATAATTCACCCATGTGGTTCATTGGTTTGTGTATTATCATGTTTGGGTGAAGATGGTGGATATCTACAAGATTGATTTTCGTAAAAGGTACTATAACTATGAGTTCATAGTAATTCCGTTAAGAATCAATAATGCTACAAAAATCATCATGATCATGATTAATAGAGTATTTAGGTATTAAATTAACAAATTAATGGTCCACTTTATAGTTGATATTATAATATACTATAAAACCAAATAAGAGCATAATGGGAATATGAAATTTTTTCTAAAGTCCTTGATAATCATTATGAAATGTAGAGAAAATGTGATTTAATGTTAAAGGAAATATCATTAATGGTGAATATCATCATAAGAAATGGTATATATGTGAATCCTTCATAGAAAAAATAAATTACATGATGTACGAGGCCAACATCTTTGTTAGATATATACAATTTTATTGGATTAGTTCGGTACTATAATAAATTTGTGAGAAATGTATCACGATTATCATACACTATATCCAAGATTACACTGAATGGAGTCAATTTTTTTGTGGATTAATAAATGTGAAGAGTGGTCAAGGAATTGAAAAGGAGGATTATCAAGAAACCTGTAATTAGTCTACCCATAAGTGGGGAACCATTCATGGTAATCAATGATGATATATGGAAGGGATTGGGATTTGAGTTAACAGAAAATGAAAAATAAAATGAAAATTCATCATATAATTAAAAAATTTACAAACAGAACTATCGAACTCATGATATTGAGTTTTTTATAGGGATATTCAATTTGAAAATATGGTGGAATTATCTCTTTGGAGAGAAGTGTGAAATATATGTAGATCTCAAAATCCTCACGTATATATTCACCCCGAAAGAGATGAATATGTGACGATGGAGATGGTTATATCTAATCAATGACTATGAATTCCAAATTCAATAAAATCCCATGAAATCAAATAATGTAATATATTTTCTAATTTCAAAGGATCCACACATTCTATCATTGATGAAAATTGAGAAGGATCAGATCTTTATGGGCTGGAATAGGATGGTTGTGGGAATTATAAAGGGAAGAAAATCATCAATTCTATATCAACTGATTGCTCAACCACCCCTTCTATATGAGAAAAGGAGGCTCCAAGATATTATGTGGGAATTAAGAAAAATGACACCTATATGAAAAGGGAAATTCTTAGACATCAATATTAATGAATAATTATTTGTATGATATGGGTCATGGATATGTGTACATACAATCATGTGCTAAAGAAGGTGATATTTGAATATATACATAGTTTGACCTTCTCTATCCATCAATGAATCATAAACAAGAATTGAGATCTCTGAGAGCTCTATAGGTGGGAAAACTTGAAGAAGAAGATAACGGAATATACATCATGATGTCTTGAATGTTAACAAGTAAAATATTAAAGGAAAAATATATGGTGATGAAGAAACCATTTCTAATACCAACACGAAAATAGAAAAACATCACTATTGAATTTTTCATCATTCATCTTAAATATAATGATGTTAAAATGCTATCTAGGATGTGGTGGATAATCTTAATAATATTGAAATCTTCATCAAAATGTAGGTGGTATTATCAATTGATAAACATGAAAGTATATACATTAGAGTGTGGGTGAGGATATATAGAACACCGATTTCTATTATATCGGATCAAGACCCCTGATTTACCTCTATGTTCTAGAAGAGTCTCCAACATTCCATAACTATAGTGTTAATCATAAATGCCTATTATCACCCTCAAATTGATGGCCAATCTAAAAAAACTATTCAAAAACATATAGAAATGTTTAGAGGATACTCAATTTACATCAAAGGAGGAGGTACCAACAACTTCCTCTAGTGGAGTTATGCAAAGACCCATAATTTACATGTAAATGTTTTTTTAAATATATGGTAACTTTACGAGTCCATGAAAATTGATGGCATGTGATTCCATGCTCGGAGTGCCCAGAATGAATTTATGAACTTTTTTTCTGGTACGTTCAGTAAACGTACGAGCGGGTTTTTGTAACATTTGAACCAGTGCTCGGAATTCAAATCTTAGGACACCGTTGAACCTACAACACCATTATTCTCTTATGGAGACCTTCACCTAGATCATAGTGGGTCGAGAGTGAAGGGTAGATTTTTGGTTTTTCACGAAAAAAAAATTGTGTAACATTTTATTTTTATTTTATTTTGAAACCACCCATGTGGATATTTCAAAGGTGGGGATGACTTGAACTAAAACATCCCATGAGAGTCTATGGAGGTGGGCACTAATGAGCCTAACCTCCCCTGATAGGTTATGGTGGTGGGGGCCACCCGAGGTTTAATACCCTTTCAACTCCCTCATAAGTGTGGGGAAGCCTCTTAAACATCTCCACTTAAACGGTTCCACCTCCATAAATTTATTATTCAATCCTAATTAATTAATTTATCTAATTTTAATTTTGTCTTAACAAAATAAATAATAGATAACATAATATATTATTTTTGGGATACCTTTAATTTTGGTGGAATTGAAGGAAAGGCATGGAAAAGGGGAGAACTTTAGAGACTTGGGACAAAGCTCTCCAACGTAGAACGTCGACGCAGGACTTCTTCCTTAGGGACATCCTCCAATGCGGGACATCTTCAACCGATGTCTATTCATTCCTCCTCTTGGACTTCATCAAGAAATAAAATGAGGTAGGGGATTATTTGTGTAGATTATTTGTAGTAATTTTTAGGGTGGTTTTTTGAAATTATTTTCTCTTACTAGTTCTTAGTTCAAAAAAAGTGATCCACTTGCTACTGTTCTAATACGAAAGGTGCGGGCCAAACAAACATGTCCGGACCCCTTCGTCGATCTCCCTTATTGTGTTATTCGCAATGGAAGAAGTTAGCTTACACCATGAAGAAGAATGAAGAGAGAGGCTGGCTAAACTATCAACCGGTGAAGGCATGGTTCCCTACCACCCCACGACTCCGTCGTCCACAACCTCTGCACCTTGCAGTCGAGCCGATGCTCGTAGCCTCACCACCCAAGCCATCGCCGCCATCCACTGTCCCACTACGCCGCCCTATGACTCTAACGTCTATGGCCCCAACGCACTGCATGTGTCCTCCATGAGCCTCCATGTGTCCTCTTCCCTACCAGCCGAGCTTCCCCGGGCTGGGCCGAGCCACCTCGCGCCTACGCGACACCCCCGCAATTGAGCCGCCTTCTACAGCCGATCTGAGCCATGACATCCGCGGCCCCATGAAACCCGCGACCTCCATAGCCCCACGGAGCCCTCACAGCCTGCCAAACCGGCCAACAGGTCATGTTGCACCACGGGTCGAGCAGCACCACGGGCAGGGCTGACCTAGTGGTTCGGGTCTGGTCGACCCGAACTGGGTCACCCCATGCCAGGTTGCGCCGGGTCGGTCCGACCGAGTCGGACCAGACCCGGACCTGATACAAACCTCTACATTACATGGGGCATAACATTGGCACTGGATGTCTGTTTGAAAACTGTCAGCAACAATGGGAATCTTGGAGTGAGATGGTCCCTTTGATTATAACCCACTAGAGTTTTTGGTAAAATTGAGGTACAATCAGGTGGGATTGATCACGAATCTAACCGGGCCTCTGGGACTAAAAGACTAATAACTCATATACTAAGCATCTAATTGACGTGTTGTCTATTGCATTGAGACCCCTATGATATGGAATACCTTTGATATACTTTTTGTGGAAATTTATAGTAGTTGCAGTATCGACTAGTGACTTCTAATGCTGATCCTCCCAGAGGTGATCAGGATTAGTACGGGAACCCGGTAGTTGGTTGTGACAAGAAGACTGACAAGTGATCAAGTGTAGATATGCTCCTACAGATCCTGTGTGGGTCAACTCCTAGCGATCATGTGTGGGCCAGCTACCAGAGATCCCATGTTGGTTTGCTCTTATAGATCATGTGTGAGTCAGCCCCTATCATTCTTATGGTGGTAATCTCATAGAGATCTTGTCAGGGTCAGCTCCTACTGATATTGTGCGGGTCATCCCCTTCCAATCCTGTGCGGCTCAGCTCATAACGATCTTCTTCAGGTCATGTCTTAGAGATCTTGTGTGTGTGATCTTCTAGCAATCATGTGTGGGTCAGCTCCTAGAGGTTTTTTGTGCGTCAACTGTAGAGCCTCCTAATGAAATAAGATGATTTGGAATCTATAACTAATCATCTCTACTGTCATATAGAAGTTATATCTGGTGTGAGCTAAGTTCATACCTGTGTGGTACTTTCTATTGTGTTAATACCTTGGAGGTATTCTTCTATGAGTGTACATGTGTGGTACTATCCTTTGTGGTTTTCCTTCCTTTGTAGAACTATTGATCTTTGGGGTTTTGGGTTGGACCCTGTGTTTCCTCATTATTGAGATGGGTATACTTGATAACTTAGGTATATTTATGGGAATATAACTAATTAGGGGTGACATTTGACTTAATCATTGTAGGTTTATCATTTTTTTTTGTATGACCTTTAGAGTCTTAGGGTTAATACAGAGTATTGTTATACTCATCCCTACATGGGATATGCCCGCACTTCGTTGTGTTTGGTGCAGACAATGGATAGTGATTACTGAGGATGAGAGTACCTGGAATGGAAGATACCGGAGGTGGACCATATGATGTGTCGGTTTGCAAAGAATATGGGTGGAAGTGGAGTGTTGAGGAGGAAATTTGGACCTACACTTTTAGGTAGGAACCACGGAGGACGATCTAATAACTATCTTTCTTTTTCTTCAGTTGTATATTATTTTAGTTGTTCTTGTACTTTCCAGTTGAGCTTATATTCAGGACCCTTTTTACTTACTGTACACATTCTATTTACTATTCATTTTACTTTTGTTTGTATCTTTCTGTGTGCTTGCTTGCATGTGAATACTGGTTATAAAGGAAATGTTGTCCCTGATTTAGGGATTATGCCTTTTGGTGCTAGTCGCCATCCCCTGGCATATGGAAGGCAGGCTTGGTGTAGTCATGCCATGGGCCCTAGTAAATGGGCCATGAAAAATTAGTATCAAAGGAGTTGGTTCTATTTCAGAACATTAGAATATGATCTCTCTTTTAAGAGAAATATTATTAAGTGTAGTGAGTGTGGTTATTAGTTTAGTGAATTCAGTGTTGGTTTGTTAGACGATGTATCCATACACCGAGACCTTCACTTCTGATTTCTAACTCAGTGCACTAAAAAAATTATTGTGCGTGTGTTCCCTAGATTTTTCTTTGGGATATCTTGAGTCAGCTCACCAGTTATAACTTATTGAATGTGGTACAACTTTTTCTTTTCAGGATGCCTCCACGAAGATAGCCAGCTAGGGTTCCTAGAGCTGTACGCAATGATAGACCACTAAATGATGAGGCCTCGGTGCATGTCCCCATTCTAGTAGATGCACCAGTGGAGGCACCAACAGTACCATTAACCATTGTGCCACTTATGCCACCATCTCCCATAACAGAGAGTGCACGCCACTTGAGCGTGTTTCTTGAGTTCAACACCATAGGTCACCCAGGTTCAGGGTAGAGACGGACCCACAGGTGGTTGAGGATTGGCTGAAGGTTCTGGTTAGAGTTTGCTGACTGGTAGGGAAAGTAGCTGATCTCATGGTGATCCCTACCACCATACTTCTATAGGAAGAAGCAGGCAGATTGTGGAGCATGGTGCTCCAGGTTTAGGATGAGGTGATGTTTCTCTAGGAAGACTTCGAGAGCCTATTTCAGGCAGAGGTTGTTCCAGCGACTCTTCACACATTGCACATACAAGAGCTTCTTCATCTACAACAAGGCATCATGAATGTATCTCAGTATCTATTGAGGTATACTTCCCTCTCATGTTACCCCATAGATATGGTGTGGGGCCCATTTTTCAGGGCTCGGACCATCGAGCAGGTGCTTAGGAGGGAGATCAGGTCTTCGATGATTTCACTCATCATCCCAACACAAGAGGGGGTGTTAGAGTGATCCCTCTTAGTGGATAGCTTTCTTGCTGAGTAGTCACTAGTAGTGAGACCCACCACCAGTCATAAAATAGTGGAGTCTTCTGTGGCTGGCAGTAGACAGATGACACACAGGTCTAAATGGAACAATCCTATTGGTGGATGACCACAAGATTCAGGGTCAGTTATATGAGGCAACCGAGGCAGATACGGTCATGCTAGGACCAGACAGTGTTACAAATGTGGTGGACAGGGTCACAAGGATCATGAATATCTGACCCACCGTACGGATGATCAGAAGATGGTGGAAGGACCACCTAGGAAGAGATAGAGATTCGACCGAGGAGATCCACAAGGAGCAGGTAGATGTGGTAGAGTAGTTGGTCAAGCAACTGGTGGTGGATGTCGATTTGAGATGTCACTGGCACCACCACTAGGAGGACTACCCCGACAGCATGGAGCAGGTGGATATGGGAGAGCTCAGCTCCAGGAAGCTAAGGTCTACAATAATGGCGCTCGGGAGATGATACGAGGTACAATCTGTGTCTATTCCACCTTAGCTATAGTACTTATAGACATTGGCTCTTGTCATTCATTAATTTCCACTTCCCTCATTCGGAGATAAAATATTTCAATGGAGAATTTTGCTCGATCCTTAAGGATAGAGAATCTTATGAGAGAGGATTCGACGATTACGCACTGGTTCCGGTAGTGTCAGCTTACTCTAGGAGGCGAAAGAAATGGCTGTGATCTCATAGTAGCGGAGTCGAGGCCTTACACCCTCATCTTGAATATGGACTTTTTATCTAGAGTACATGCTCAAGTTGTCTATAATAGGCGCAATGTGCGGTGTTTCTGTATGGATAGGACTAGGTTTACCTTCACCGGTGAGAAGGGAGCCTTTGTAGCACAAGACGGACTTACCTGGAGAGGAGTTCACCCGATCACTAATCAATTGGAATGCCTCACACTCAGAGTGGTTGATGTGGAGAGTCCGAGTTATCCTGTAATGGTGGACCAGTACGTGAATGTCTTCCTTGAGGATGTTCTGGGTCTACCTCCTCATAGAAAGTTGGACTTGTACATTGACTTGTACACTTGGACGATACTAATATTCACACCAGCGTATCAGATGGCTCCCGAAGATCTTCGTGATCTTCAATTACAGCTAGGGGACTTGCAGGGGAAGGGATTCATCCGACATAGTGTTTCAACATGGACATCACTTATTTTTTTTGCCATGAAGGAGGATGGGAGGTTGAGGCCTTGTGTAGACCATCAATGCCTAAACCAGGTGACCATGAAGAACAAGTACCCTCTTCTGTGGATTGACGACCTCCTTGATCATCTAAAAGGATCATGGTGGTTCTCGAAGATAGTCCTCAGATTAGACTATCACTAGCTCAGAGTACGAGACGAGGATATGCAGAAGACAAACATCACTTGTCAGTACGGCCATTTTGAGTTCATGGTTATGCCATTCGGTGTAACCAAAGCACTAGAAGTTTTCATGGGACTCATGAACAATATTGTTCATCCATACCTTGATCACTTTGTAGTAGTCTTCATCGAAGACATTCTGATCTAATTGGCTACTGAGAAGGAGCATGCCTATCATTTATAGGAAGTACATGACACATTCTAAGAGCACCAACTTTATGGTAAGCTCCTGAAGATATCATTTTGGACTTGAGAGGTGCACATGTTGGTATATTTAATATCAGAATCTAGAGTTGCAGTGGATCCAGCGAAGATTGAGGCGGTAATTTCTTGGGAGCCACATAGGAGTGTGACGGAGGTACAAAGTTTCCTAGGTTTGGTTGGATACTATCGGAGGTTGGTACCAAATTTATCCATATTTGTAGCACCACTATTAGCATTGATGAAGAATGGGAAACCCTTCGTGTGGTCAGAGATATTCCAATAGAGTTATCAAGAGCTGAGGTAGAGGCTGATGAGTGCCCCCATTTTGAGGCTTCTATAAGAGGGTGTAGGGTACGTTCTCTACTTCAACACATCAAGGACCGTGCTAGGATTTGTCCTGATGTAGGAGTGAGCAATGATCATTTATGGTTCACAATAGATGAGATAGAATGATCAGAAATACGCTACCCATGACATAGAGTTAGCAGCATTGGTCTTCACCTTGAATATTTGGTGACACTACTTGATGGGAGATTGATTTATAGTGTACTCTGATCAAAAGAGTCGTAGGTATATCTTTTCTCAAAAGACCTGAACACGAGACATCGACATGGTATTGAGTTCATCTAGGACTACTACTTCGAGATAGTCTATACTCCTTGGAAGGGGAACTTTGTAGTAGATGCACTCAGCAAGGGGTCTGGTATATAGCTACTAGGATAGGCGATGGAGAAGCTAGCCGCATTGAAGATATTCTTAGTGGATATATATGGAGCAGCTTTTCTTCGGTCTATTATAGTAACTCCCCCATGTCTATAGTGAGTTAGGGAGGTGAGGCGTGGGGACCCTGATTGTGAGACATGACGTTCTTAGATATCCCCAGGACATGAGCTAAGGTATTTTCAGATAGTGGGGAGCTCGTCATCCTTTTTAGAGGATGTACCACGCTACCAGTGTCACTTCAGGAGGATGTGTTGAGGAAGATCCACAAATCCCATCTAGCGGTACATAGAGGAGTGGTGAAGATGTAATAGGATCTCCAACGACAGCACTGGTGGCCGAGAATGACCAAATTAGTATTACAGTTTTCTCTTGATGCCTCACTTCTCAGCACGTGAAGGTGGAGAATCAGGTACTAGTAGGCTTGGTTCAGCCTTTAGAGGTCCCAGAGTAAAATTGGGATGGGATATCCATAGACTTTGTGATAGGACTTCGACGTAAATCTAGGGGCCAGGACTCGATTTGGGTGATCGTTGACTGACTCACCAAGTCATCCCACTTCCTACCGATTAGAGAGAAGGGTTTAGTAGAGAGATTGGGACGCCTCTAGGAGAAAGAGATTGTGCGGCTACATGGAGTACCCTCAACGATTGTCTCCAATTGTGATGTACATATTACTTCCCCACTATGGAAGGGGTTGTAGGAGGCTTTCTGGATGTAGATTCATTTGTGAACTGTCTTCCATCCTCTGATAGATGGTCAGAGTGAGTGGACCATTCAGACCCTCGAGGACATGCTACGTGCTTGTGTCCTCGATTTTGTTTACAGCTTGGAGGATCAATTTCTGTTGGTAGAGTTTTCATACAAAAAAAGTTATAACTTCACCATTGGGATGGCACATTTTGGGGCCTTGTACGCGAGACCTTGAAAATCACCGTTGTGATGGACTGACCCAGGGGAGTCAGCACTACTGGGACCAGAGATGGTACGAGCTACCACAAAGAAGGTGCAGATCAACCAGGAGCGGATGGAGACTGAACAGATCAGGAAGAAGTCTTATGCCAGTAGGAGACGGAGACATGTGGAGTTCGAGGATAGTGACCATGTTGTTCTACAGGTCTCATCTCGACAGGGATTGTAGATATTTGTTCGAGGTGGCTAGTTATCTCCGAGGTTCATCGGACGTTTTCGAGTCCTCAACAGAGTTGGCATGGTGGCATACCGCATAGCCATTCCACCTCCGTTGCACCGGGTGAATGATGTCGTCAACGTATCCCAGCTGATAAGATACGTGCATGACCCTTCTCATATCATCGACCATGGCAAGCTAGATGTCGACGATAGAGAGGCTTTTATGGAGGTTTTAGTAGATATTGAGGATCGACAGGACTGGGTCCTTCGTGCATGGTCGATCCTCAAAAATTGACGGCACATGATTCTGAGGCCCGAAGTTCCCCGAATGAATTTCTGATCTTTTTTTGGGGTACGTTTAGTAAATAAATGGGCGTGTTTTTGTAAAATTTTAACAGGTTCTCGGAATTGAAATCTAAGTACACCGTTGAACTCATAGTGCTGATATTCACCTAAGGAGACCTTCACGCCGACCACAGTTTTTCAAGAGTGAAGGATAAATTTTGTGTTTTTTCATGAAGAAATAAAATAAAATAAAATGGTGTAACATTTTATTTAATTTTATTTTGAAACCACCGATGTGGATATTTCATAGGTGGGTACCACCTAAACTAAAATCTCCCATGAGAGGTTATTGAGGTGGGTACCACAAGGCCTAACCTCCGAAGAGAGGTTATGGTTGTGGGGAGCACATGAGGTTTAATACCCTTTGAACTCCCTCATAAGTGTGGGGGAGTCTCTTAAGCTTTCCCACTTAAATGGTTCCTTCCCCTTAAATTTATTATGCCAAGCTTATTAATTAATTTATCCAATTGGAATTTTGTGCCAACGAACTAAATAATAGATAACATAATCTATTATTTTGAGTCTGCCTTTAATTTTGGTGGAATTGATGGAAAATTTGTGTGAAGGGGAAAACATTGGAGACTTGGGAGAAAGATATGCAATAAAGAACGCCGATTCATGACTTCATCCTCGAGACATCCACCAATGTGGGACATCACCAACTGACATCTGTTCATTCCTCCTCTTGGACATCATCAAGAAATTAAATGAGAGAGGAATTTATTTGTGTATGATTATTTGTTGGAAGATATAGGGTGGTTGTCTAAAATTCATCTCTCTTAAATGTTATTGATTCAAAAACATGTGAACAACTTTCTACCGCTCTAACGCGGAGGTGCCAGGCCAAACAAAAATGGCCCCACCCCTCTGTAGTTTTCTCTTATTGTGTTCTTCACGATGGAAGAAGGTGGTTTACACCATGATGTTGAAAGAAGAGAGAGGATGGCTAAAACAGCTGCCAGTGAAGGCACGATGCCCTGCCGCCCTGAGGCTCCACTGTCCGCGACCTTCAACCCCCACGGCCATGCTGCCGCCTGTAGCCTCGCAGCCTGAGCCGCTGCCGCAGTCTGCATCCCTGCCTTGCCGCCCCGCTTCTCTGACATCATCGGCCTCACTGAGACACCCTACGGCCTCTGACCTCCCAACTGAGTAGCCCCAAGCCAGGTCGAGCCACCCTGCGCCCTTACAGAACCCCTGCAGCTGAGCCGCCATGTATAGTCGAGCTAACCCGTGGCCTCCGCCGCCCCACGACACCTGCGTCTCCGTGACCCCACAAGGCCCTCACGGCCTGCAAGACCATCCAGAGGGCTGGGCTTGACCCACTGGTTCAGGTCGGGTTGGCCTGAATCAGTTCCACCTAGGCCAGGTTGGGTGTGGTCAGTCCAACTGGGTAAGACTAACCGAGACCTGATATGAACCTTTACATTACATGGGACATAACATTGGCACCGAACGTCTGTTTGACGAATGGTCAGCGGTGCTGGAAATTTTGGAGTGAGATGGTTCCTATGAGTATACCCCACTAGATTTTTGGGTAATGTTGAGTTATGATTGGGTTGGATTGACCACAAATCCAACGAGTCCCCTTGGACAAAAAGGTTAATAACTCACAGACCAGGCACTTGATTGACACACCATTTGTTGCATTGAGACCTCTTTGATTTGGCACACCATTGAGATAAATTTTATTGGGACTTAGTAGAAATTTTAGTATGGAACTGTTACTTGTGAAGCGGATCCTCTCGGAGACGAGAAAACTTAGTATGGGAATCTAGTAGCTAGTTGTGACTAGAAGACTGACTAGAGATCCTTTGTGGGTAATCTCTTAGCGATCATGTGTGGGTCTGCTCTTAGATATCATATCACGGTCAGCTCCAGGAAATCCGGTATGGGTCAGCTCCTAGTGATCCTGTATGGGTCAGCTCCTAGCGATCCTGTGTGGGTCATCTCTTAGCGATCATGTGTGGGTTAGCTCCTAGCGATCCTGTGTTGGCCATATCCTAGTGATCCTATGTGGATCAACTCTTATAGAATCCGTGTGGGTCAGAAACATATACATTTAACGGAGTAAGATGATTTAATAGCTATAAATAATCATCTCTACTACTGGACTTTAGATGTAACTAGTGTGATCTAAGTTCGTACCTCTATGGTAGTTTCATTTGTGGTAATACCTTAGTTGTATTCCTCTATGTGGCATACCTGTGTGGTACATTCCTTTTTGGTTTTCCTTCCTTTTTGGAATAGTTGAGCTTTGGGATTTTGGGTTGGACCCTATGTTTTCTCATGATTGAGATTGGTATACTTGATAATATAGGTATATTTATGTGCATATACATAAGTAGGGTTGGCAGTTGACTGCATGATTTGAGTTTTATCCTAAGTGGATTTTGTGTGACCTTTAGGGTCTCAGTGTCCCTACTGAGTATCGTTATTCACACCCCTTCATGGGCTATGCACGCACTTATTTGAGTATGGTGCAGATGATGGATATAATTGACTGAGGACGAGAGTACCAGGACTGGACAGAACCCGGAGGCGGACCATACGGCGTGTCAGTACGCAGAGGAGATGAGCGGACGTGGAGTGATAAAGAGGTGATAGGTACATACCCTTTATATAGGAACCTCAGAGGATGATCCAGTAGCTATCTTTCTTTTTCTTCAGTTGATTTCTATTTCATGTTTTCTTGTATTTTCTAGTTAGGATTTTATTTTTTCCCCTTTTTACTTAATCTACTCACTATGTTTACTATTAAGTTTACTTTTGTTTGTATCTTGTTGTGTGCTTGGTTGCGTGTGATTACAGGTTGTACATGCAATGCCTTCCCAGATTTGGGGATTACGCCTTTCAGTGCTAGTGGTCATCCCCTGGCTTATGAAAGGAGGATTTTGGGAAGTCTCAGCACTGGCCCTGGTGGATGGGTCGTGACATGTTCTTAAACCATAACAGTTTCCAGTCAAGCATAAAAATGGATCCCTGTACATCCATTTATAGGAATAGGTTTTTAAAACCAATATGATGGGATATAGTTAGGAAATGAAAACAACTACTGTAATGAACCTCCCATGGTTAACCTCAAAATTAGCACCTGACACATTCAGTTCCATACCTAAAGGGGGTTCTTAGTCGTCAATGGTTGGTAACAAGCACCCGTTAATCAAATAACACAATAGTGGGAATGATTTCTCCATACCATAACAAAAAAAATAGAATTTATGTATACCCGTAACAAAAGATATATAGAAAGACTAAATGAATATATATTCCATAATACTAAAATGACCGCAAAAAATAATAACATCATAAGTATTAAATGCTATAAATAAAAAACAATTATGAGGACCAAAACCAAACAACTACTCCATTTGATGGCGCATAGAATCTCGAAACATCTCAACACCTGCTACCCAGAACCCGCTAACATGAACCTTGCTGGATCACTATGGTGCCTTACCATTCCTTGCATTAGAAGTCAGACAAATGTCTATTCACCACCGAGGAGGTGGATGGGTGTGAGATAACAGGATCGGTAGGATCCCACCTAGGTATTCCATATCAATCATCTTTATAAAAATTCATGTATGCATATTTTAAATAAATCATGGCATGGTAATCAGTAAATCATTTTTATAGAAAACATGGTGAAAATTTTCCTTTTCCACATTTCTATAAAAAATCATGTATATCTTTCATACCAAGACTAACTTAGAAATTCATTTAGAAGAAAAAATATGTATAAACACATGCATCAATACCAAGGATCACAATAGTTCATACCAATAGATGACACATACAATAATAAATCCAGTTCTCAATCTCGTCCTTAGAACACAAGCCTGGGATGTGTAAAAATAATGAATGTTTAAACCCCCCCGACAATGTCACTATCCATCTCCTTGAACAATGATCCTAGAAAATAGAAGAAATCCCCATGAGTATACAACCAAATAATTAAAAACATGGATGATGGATTCAAGCTAATCATTACACCTCTATACCCAAGAAACCAATGATCACATTTTCACGAATCTATTTTAATGTTCTAAAAGTAACAATTTCATTTTAATTTATCAAAAACAAGGGAAACCTATTTCTCTTTAAACACCCTTTCTCAGCACACAAAAACACTCATTCCAATTTGATAAATCAATATGTATGTCAGTATAAAATCATAATTATTATCATAAGCTAGTGACAGAACCACCTATGACAATTATCTTGTCACACATGCCAAAAATAAAATCCACCAACAAAGAAACCCAACAAAAATAGTGGAGACCCTAGAATCTAATCCACAACTCATGATTTATCCAACATAGAAAAACTGGGTTCAGTGGAATGGAAAACACTACATATCTCTTGAATGGAAGTCTATTGTACCACAACTGACCTAGGAATGCCTCCTAGAATGAGATCTACGAAAGCATCTAGAAGAAGACATAAATATTCCCCAACATGGGACATAAAACATTATAATGCTACCCTATGGAACCATGATAACCAATACCTACAAAGAATCATAAATATAACCTACCCTGAAAGATGCACCACAACAATAATGAATATATAATGTCAAACAGATCAAACTAGAAAGAGCGGAGTCTCCCAAAATCTCAGGGGAAGAGCTCTTGGTCGAGATCCATGGTCCTAGAGAAAATAATAAAAACCAAAAAATCCACTCACATGTTTTATAACTATACATGTGTTGTTTCACAATGTGTAATATAGATACACACTATGAAATCCACTATGTTCAATTTCGCTGAAAAATAGGATACCTTAGCTTAAAAATACGTTATTTAAAATATGCATGGAGTGTAAATTACATTACCAACATGAAACCATTCAATGTGTGAACCCTTTTCATGAATTTCACTTGACTACCATTACACACAATGTATCCCAGTTACACGGAATTAAATAATCCCTCAGCATAAAGATAAAGCTATCTGAAGTATAATGTACCAAAAATTCCTGAATTTACCATTACAAGTATCCTACCAATTCATTATCAGTCCTATATGCACAATAGAAAGATGGAGAACCCTGAAAAAGTCAAAAATGTACCTGGTATATTGGTAATGGGATGTTATAACCTACTCACAGTAGAGACTTTCCACCCCTGGGATGTCATGTGAATGATGTATTTACAAGAAAAGGATGACTCCACTTCTCCCTCGTTAACAATTCAGATACCAATATCTCATGATAATACAATACTATTTCCATTGAATGGTGACAAATATAATTGACTTCCCATGAAATAATTTTACTTTATTGTTAACGATATCAACAGGTCTCTCCTAAAAAGAAACTTGTGGGACTACCTCAATTTTTACCCAACTCAGAACGTTAGTGGGTTTCGGTGGTACATCTGGTGCTGAGAAATGTAGAAAACATCATAAATGTATTTCAACTAGACTGGAAATTCTAACCGATAAGAAACATTCCACAGCCACTTAGTGTCCTCAAATGATCCACCATATCTCGGAGCCAAAATTATGTATTTTTCATACTGATGGTGACCTAAAAGAGGAGATTCTTTCAAGAAAATCAAGTCACCTATGGATAACTCCAATGGTCGACATCCATGATCCACACATAGTTTATGAAAAATCTGGGTTATATCCAAACGTCAATTTATATTTTGAATCATTGTAAATGATTCCTAAACAAAACATGACCTATCTAAAGATACTTCACCCACGTGATCCCAACTATGTGGTGGTTTACTTGGGTAACTATACAATGCCTTAAATAGATCAATTCTGATCAAACACTGATAACTATTACTATATAAAAACTCAACCAGTCTCAGATGGATATCCCATGATCCTCTGAAATTGTAGATATATGCACATAGAATATCTTGCCAAATCTAAATCACAAACTCCATCTGACCTTATTTTAGTGGGTGGTAAGATGTGATCAACTTGATATGAGTTCTCACTAACTCATAAAGACTCCTCTATAACCTTTTGGTAAATCATGGTTCCCTATATCAAACAATGGTAGATGGAGTCCCATGTAACCTCATAATCTATTTCACATATAGCTTTCCCAAATCTGTATCGTTAGTGGTGTCTTTGATTGAAATTAGTTGAGAGGACTTAAATAACCAATAAAAACCACTGATATAGAATTCCTCCCTCAGGGAGTCTGGGGTAATCCAACAATAAAATACATGGATACCTCATCCCATTTCAGAATTGGCACTTGAAGAGTCATATATAAACCATAAGGTTTCATGTGCTCTACCTTTTTCCATTAGTATGTGTACCATCGAGACACAAACTCCACGATGTCATGCTTCATACCCGACCACCATAACTAAAACCTCATGACATAATTCTTCTTCATTGTTTTTGAATGAATAAACCATGAAGATAATTGATAATCAAACAAGAATAAACTTATTACACATGATGGGATGAAAACCCCTTTCACAAAGTGAAGCATGACATTAGAAGAAAGAGTCCATCTAGAAACATTCTTCCCAACATGAATCCATTCTCGTGTCTCAAAAACACATCATCCTACTACTGAACATGAAATATACACTCTAGGAGTGATGATGATTTCAAACAGTAGTCAAAACCATGCCCGAAACATTCCTCAAATTATCCATGTGCAATAGAGTGAAAATCCTTATAAGGTTCCACTCCTCCTTCATTTCTATAAGAGCCCATTACAATACTTTTCTTCTAAGATTATCCGCAATGACATTTCCCTTTCTTGGGGTGTCTGAAATATTTATGTCAAAATATTGAAGGTATTATACCACTCATATTAATATGAGAATCATGAATTTCATAGGAAATATATATCTTAGAATTTTATGATCTAAAAAACTGTGAACCTCAAACTTAAAAGATTGTTATTCCAACATTTTAGAGCATGCATGACTAAAACAAGATCTAAATTGTTAGTGGGGTAAATATTTTCCTGTGGTCAAAGATGATGATATTTTTTAGCTACCTCATGGTCATCCTTCATAAGAACACATCCCATATGAGATCCTAAAGCATTACAAAACACTACGTATCCATTACCTGGATCATGTAAGATCAAAATAGGAGATGATGTCAGAAGTCGTTTCAATTCAACAAAATAAGACTAAAACTTTGAATCCCACAATAATTTTACCAATTTGTTGGTAAGATATGCTAAAGGTGACACTAACTTAGATAAATCCATGATAAACAATTTGTATTTCCCAACAAGACCATGGAAGCTACGTATCACAAAGGCATTTTGTGGTTCCTTCCAGGAGTAGAAATCATTTACCTTCTAAGGATCAACATATAATTCACGTTTAGAAATATTTTTACCTAATTATATCACTTCTTAATCAAAAAACCACATTTACAAACCCTTCCATAAAAATTGTGATTTCTCACAATTTCTAGAACCAAGCTCAGATGGAACTCATGCTCACACTTAGATTTTAAATAATCTAAAACATCTTCCATGAACACTACCACAAAACTTTCAATATATTGATGGAATATATAATTATTCAAATCCAAAAAAATAATGGAGAATTAGTCATACCAAAAGGCATAACAAGCTATTCATAATGGCTATACCCTATCCTAAATGATGTCTTCAATAAATCTGAAATCTGAACGCTAACCCGATAATGAACTGGCTGAATATCTATCATGGAGAACCACATTACCACCTTTTACATATTAAAATTATCATCCACACAAGTCAATTTATATTGTTTTTAACCTTTGGGTAGTTCAACTTCTGATAGTCCACACATAACCGATTTGAACCATCTTATTTCTATGAATAGAGAATAGGGGCTACACATGTCAAAAATCTAGGGTGAATGAAACCATTATTCGATATTACATCCCACTAAATCATGACATAATTCATCTTAGATGGTTCTATACAATATGAAGGTATCAATATCATCTTCATACCTAGAACAATGTTAATGGGAAATTCAACCTCTCTCACTAGATGAATAATATATAATTCTTCTGGGAAAAAGTTAGGAATTCCCCAAACAATGAGAAGATGACTAACAAAAGAAGAAAAATCACCAGTCTCAAACACAACAGTAGCAATAAAAATCATTATATATGGTCAGAAGGTCCTTCATGACCAGAACTGAGGTCCCATTCCCCCTGAAATATATGTGGTCTCCCATTGGCAATATGAAATGAAACATGTTGATGATAAAAATACCCCTCAAATTGATGAGAGACAATCCAATCCATACCGAAAATTATGCGATAAAATCCAAACAAAAATGTGAAAATTCCAGAGCCACTCTGTATTACGAATTGTTAATAAAAAAGGAAACTGAAACCCCTAATTTTTCCTTCTACTGAGAGGTTTCTCTTACTATATTGTAATATACATAAGTTCATTTGGATGATTAAGATTATCAAAAAACATGTAGACATAAAAGCGTGGGATCCACCAGTATCGACTAATGAAATTTATACTGAAGGTGAAAAAAGGATAAAACCTCCCACATTTTTCATACAATCATCAACTTTTTCTAGACACTCATGTACTACATGAAAATTCTTTTGTCGTGAGGCCTATTGCTGGAGCCATGTAGTCATTGAAGAAAATGACTACACCACAGCATTCTTTGGAGCCAATTAACGTTGGCCATACAGAAGAGTAGTCATCTCTTGATAGTATCCCTAAAATTGAACAATGTATAAAAAAATATTGTACAATTTCGTGGGCATAAGACAAGAAAACCTATTGTGTTCTCTATTTCAACACTAATAGAAAGATAAAGGCACATTTCCAGTTAGAAAGGACAGTGAAGAGGAGGCTCACTACTGAGACCCACATCCACCACTCGTGTGATGATCTTGCCACTTCTTATACAACTCTTGCAGACCACTAGTGTTTCCATTAAATTGTAGGGAATGGTTTGGAAATCTAACCTTGTATGCTTTATCAATATCTTACATAATATCTCTATCTACTCTCTCTACAAGATAAAATTTTTCCACATGTACACCTATGATCTAATATCAAGTCATAAACCCTGTAGGGAAGTCTAATAGTTCTGCTGGTCATTCCCCACCACATCTGGAGAATAATGAAGAAGCTCATAAAATCATTTTCTGTTATGAATACATTGAATTATTTATCTATCATTATGATACTATCTCTATTTACTTCTCCAAAATCAAGGACTCTAGGATAAAATGTATAAAATACAAGGATTTGAAATCATTCCAATGTTGGAAACCACCCATCACACACTTTTGATGCAATCGAATCATTCACCATGTGGCACACATAAGTATGAAAATGAAATGAAAGTGATAGTTTCACCATGAATTATATATATCTCTAGATAATCGGTAATCTTTAGTCTTATGAGTCTTCATGTTGGGAGAAGGAGTAAAGATGATTTCTTTATGTGACAGTGTCCATCACTATGTATTGGAAATTATCCTTGAACTATGATTATGATGGACTCTTTTATGTTGTTTCCATATTTCCCATGTTTCCTTTATGATTAACATTCAATATCAGGTCTCATTATTCATGTTTATGATTCCAAATACATTTATACCACATTGATAACTATGGTATAGCATGTGTTATTATGTTCATGTTATGCAATTTTTATTCCTTTATAGGTCTTTATAGATCACAAATTTTTTATGTATGTCCATAGGATATCCCATGCAGTTCTAAGTAGAAGAATGTAAAGTATGTTTTCAATAAAGATGATGTATTACTTTTTTTATGTTGTTTTATAATGTAAAAAATTTCCAAAGACATTAGACTTACCAATATTCTGGTTTGTATTATGCTCAATTTTATATAATAATTTTTTTATCATTGTCATATAATGACCATGGTTTCCAAATTTTTTATCAAAGGAAAAGGTATTCTTATTTTTGGGATTATGAATTGAGAAATCTACCCCGAGCATTGGGGATAACAATAAGTATGGTGAAACATCCTTAAACCATGGAAAACATATAGTATATTATGTAGTAAGAATATAAATCCATTTTTGGATACAACATGGGGATGTGGATTTGGAACACATGTACATAGCGGTAAAATCCAAAAAACACTACGTTGAGCTAGATTCGACCGAGAACTAGTGCACGATAATGGGCCTTATTGCACTTCTATATTGAAAATCCAAATGGATATTCATTTAATAATTCATATGTTAATTAGAAACTATTATTAAATGAAAAACATACATATAATAATATATTTTAGGAAATTTATCATGTATTTCATATATTAAATCCTAAAAATTCATAAGTCATGTAAATAATTATAATTTATATGTTACATCTTTAATTTCATTGGATTCCCATTTATATACATAATATTTTAAAAAATAATAATCTCTAATTTTCCATTTATTTTATCCCAATGAACATAAATAAGATGAATTAGGTAAATAAACAATGTGATGGCTGCACCAATGAGATTCTAAAACATTATGGGAGTGGGAATCATAAACATTGTGATGATACTGTCTTAGCTGACTCAGGTTCTAAATTGAATCCCATATCAAGAGGGCACCCGAACACTCTTAATAAATAAAAATATGTAGTTGATAGGTTTTTTAAAAAAATAACCATAAAATTCAGTTGATCATATGATCCATTAATCGGGGAACAATGGATGAACTCCGTTGTGAAAATATTCTCCGTACATCAATGATATAAATTAGACATGGTTGTACTAATTTTTGTCATATGGATATAGAGGGTAATCAGTAGTGGGAAATGACCATGAATACAATGGTTGGGGAAGATATCAAAGTTGTCGGGTTGAAGTTATTTCAGAAGATGTTTTTTGATAAATATTTTCCTCACACACTCCAATATAAAATTGAAAGGGATTTTCTTTCCCCCTATAAAAAAGATAAAAAATATATCAGTCCATATATGTAAAACAACATATGACATTTTGAAACTCTTTTATATTTTCAGTTACCCATGAATGAATGGTTTAACACTTATTTGGTGGGGTAAATCATAGTATATGAATATCCATAGTGATCTAATACTTTCATAACATTGAGAAAGTAGTATGATGTGCCCTAAATGTGGAAATAGAGATATGAATATCTCAAAGGTATCATAAGGAAAAGAAGGATAAAGTGAGTGTTAATTTTGAAGGTCTGATAGAGAAATATAATGGTGGAATGAAATTTTGACCTTCTACTTTACAAATGTGTAGAAAGAAAAACATTGGGAATTACATAATGGGGGTGAGGAAATGATATTGGTGCAGAAAATAAGGGCACCATTCTAGTGACTACTGATTTGTGAAACCCACCAATGTGATGGTGGAAAGAATACTCTAATGAGAACTCAACCGATAGTTGATTACATCAACTAATAGAAACATTGGAAATTGACAAACCAGTAACATAAGAAAAGTGTATTCGAAGACAACCAACAACCACCACAGAAGAAATTGAAATCTGTTTTCCACTCAACCATTGAAGAGGATCCTGAAATTGAAGTGGTTACAGACACACTAGTTATTCATTCAATAATATTGATTTTAATTTTTTATTTTGGTTCTATATGTTTATTCATATAATAAAATTTTAGTGGAAATATTCATATACCACCACAAAACATTGAAGTATAATTTTCGGTGAGAAGAAAAATAGGTAAGTTATTAAATCCATAATATATTTATCCTTAACAATAAATTTTTTTGGGATGAACATCCTATGTGATCTTTTCATACTCCTTTGGATGAAATTTTATTCAATTCTGTGTATGGATTTGTTTTCCATATATAGAGACAACATAAATTTCCACAAGAATGAAATCAGACTATATATCACGAAACATCCTCTAATATTTCACATGTGAATGGAAGATGATGAATATTAATTAACAACCATATCTCAAAAATGGATATTACAATAATATGAGAACAAATATCTTGCCCAAATTAATGAGTCTAAGGAAATAATCACCCTTGAATTCATACCCATTGTGAGGGAATATGATGATGTGTTTCTCGAGGGATTGTTCTATCTTCCTCCAAACAGAGAGTTTGAATTTTCATTCGATCTTATATTTGTGGCACTACCATTACCCAAGACTCTATATAAATTGACTATTGTGGAACATGATGAGCTACAAAAACAACTACAAAAGAATCTGGATAAAGAGTTCATATACCCAAGTACTCCACCAGGGGGTGCATCACTCCTCTTCACCAAGAAGAATGATGGATCAGTCCATCTTTGCATTCATTATTTTAATCTAAAAATTAGCACAATAATAAACATGTTTCTCTACCCCGGATTTATGAATTTTTCAATCATCTATGTTGAGAAAAATAAATCCCCCTGGTGGATCTGCATTCTGGTTGTTACAAAGTTTGGTTGAAGAAGGAGGATATCTCTAAGATTGATTTTCACAAAAGGTAATGGAACTATGTGTTCATAGTAATTTCATTAGAACTCAATAATGCTCCAAAAATATTCATGAAATCGACTTATAGAGTTTATAGAGATGGCATCAAAATATTTAGGGTTGTTTTTATAGATGATATTCTAATATACTCTAAAACCAAAAAGGAAAACAATGTGTATCTAAAAATTGTGAAAATGACCATGAAAATAATTATGAAATGTAAGGAAAATGTTAGTTCTTATTAATGGAAGTCTCATTCATGGTGAATATAATCATAATACAGGGGATATATGTGAAAAATTTAATGATAATAGAAATTTCATGATGAATGATGCCAACATATGTGTCAAATATATATAGTTCCATTTGATTATATGTGTACTATAATGGATTTGGGAGAAAATTTTTAGGATTATTAAACCCTACAACTGAAATGACTCATAAGGAAGACAATTTTTCATAGATTGATGAATGTGAATAGAGTTCCAGGTGAACAAAAAGAGTATTATATCATGACACCTATACTCACACTACCCACAAGTGGATAACATTTCCTAGTATTCGACGACACTTCAAGGAAGGGAGTGGGATGTGGGATAATGAAAAATGAAAAATTAATTGACTATGATTCATAAATTTGGAAATTTCACTAATAGAAGTACCGAAATAATGATCTTGAGTCGGTTGTAGTGATCTTCACTTTGAATATATGATGAAATAATCTCTTTACAGGGAAGTGTGAAATATATACAGATCTAAAAATCCTCAAGTATATATTCACATAGAATGATTTGAATGTGTTCCATAAAAAATGGTTAGATATGATAAAAGACTATGACTACTCAATTCAATACCTTCCATGGTAAGTTAATAATTTAAAATATGTTCTATGATAAAATGATCCACTCATTATATTATTGATGAAAATTGAGAAGGATATGGTCATATTATAGTTGAAAATGATGGACATGGGAATCATAATGGAAAGAATATGATCAATCCATTAACAAATGATTTCTCAACCATTTCATGTAGATGAGGATACGAGGATCAAATTGATGATGTGGGAATTAAACAAAAAAAATTAAGCTATAAGAAACAGTAAATTATTAGACTTCAGTATTAATGAAGAATGACTTGTAAGACTTGTGTCATGGATATGTTGACCAAAACATCTTGACCTAATGAATGTTATATTGGATGATATACCTATATTTACATTCTACATCCATACAGTAATCGCAATGAGAAATTGGGATCTCAGAGAGCTCTATTAGTTGGAAAACGTTAGGAAGGGGAATGTAGAATATATACCAAGATGTATTTATTTTCATCATGTGAATAAGAATGAAAAAAATACATGGATAGGATGAAACCATTATCCATACTTATATGGAAATAAAAAAAAATCACAATAGACATTTTCATCATTCTTCTAAAGACATTCATAGGAAATAATGCTATCTGTGTTGTGGTGAAAAATCTTAAAAATATAGAAAACCTCTTTAAAATTCAACTATACTTCTCACTCTAAAAACAATAAAGGATATACATTAGTTATTTGGTGAGGCTGCATGGAACTCCAATATATATTTAATCTGATTAAGACCCATGATATACTTAATTGTTCTAGAAGCGTCTCCAAAATTTCCTAAATATACATATGAACTTTTGCGCCTACTATTACCCTCAAACTAATGGCCAATCTAAGCATAGTTTTCATAAACATGTAGACATATTGATAGGATACTCATTTCACTTAAAATGAGGAGGGACCAACAACATCTAATTGTAGTTTTCTTATACAATAAATATTTCCACCAAAGCATCCAAAAGGATCCCTCCTAAGACCATTAGGGAAAGTGGTTCAAAAAAACTATATGGTGGGATAGGGATTGGGAATGAAATCTAGTATGTAATGAACCGAACTTGGATACCCCCAAACATTAAACCTGACCCATTTTGTTACATACATGAAGTAAATTCTCAGTCCACATGGGATGGTGAAAGGAACCCATGCATTGAACAACAAAACAGTGGGAATGATTTCTAAAAATCTGAATAGATACATGGAATATATTTATACACAGATTGAAAGAGTTTGGGAAATACTAATGGAATATATATTCCATAATATTAGAATGATAGAAAAAATGTATAATTGGATAACTTGTCAAAGCTCCAAAAACAAGTATAACTAAAAGGACCAAAACCAAACAACTACCCCTAATGATGGTGTAAACGAACATCCCCCATCTCACCACCAGCTGCCCAAAACAAGATTAAAAGAACCTTATTGCTTCACTATGGTGCCTTTCATTTCCATACATTAGAATCTATTCAAAATACTATGCACTACCAAGGAGTTGCACAGGGTGTGGGATAATAGGCTCTGTAGCATCCCACCTAGGAGTTCCATATCAAGACTCTTTATAAAAATTCATGTATTCTTATTTAATAAAATATAAGTAATGATATGTAGTAAATTAGTTTTATAAACAAAATTGTTAACATTTCATTTTTTAACATTTCAAATCTAAAGCATCTATAACCTACATACCTAGGATAACTCAGAAATTCACTAGAAGAAAATAAAAGTAGTAGTATAAGCTTTAGTACAGAGAACCAATACAGGTCATACTAGTATAATAAATATACCAAAATAAATCTAGTGCCCAATCCAATCCCTAGAACAGATGCCTAATAAGTAAAAGAATAACCCATCAGTAAACCCCCACCAATGTGAATATGTATCCCCTTTAAAATAAGGCCTAGAAAATGGAAATCCATGCTTTTATACCTCCTAAAAATAAAAAAACATGGGCATTGTCCTCATGCTAATCCATCCACCTCTATAGACAATGTATCCCATGTTATAATTTTCTCTAATCAATTTCAATGTTCTAAATTTAACCATCTCTTTTTCATTTATTAAAACCCAGGGAAATACTATTTCTATTCATGAAATATTTCCTATCACACACAAACACTCATAACAATTTGATAAATCAATTTATAAATCAAGAACAAATCTGAAATGTTATCATAGTCTATAGACATAACCACCTATAACAATTCTCAGGCGTCACATGCTCGAAATGGAATCCACCAACAATGAAACCCAAAATAAACTCCAAGAGACCCTAGAATCCAATACACAACACAAGATTGATCCAACATTGAAAACATGGTTTTTTGGAAGGGTAAACCACCACATAACTCAATAATGAACATCCTCCACACCACAACTGACTTAAGAATGGGATATGGAATTGAATATACCAAAGAATATTGAAGAAGACATAAAGAGACCCCAAATTAAGACACCAGAATAGATAATGCAGTCTTAGAGAACCACCATGCTCAATAACAAAGAAGAATAAGAAATATCACAAACCTAAAGAGATGCACTGGAACTTCAATGAATATCCAACGTAAAACAGATTGATCTGGATAAAAACTAGCCTTGAAAAATAACTTGGGAATCGCACTAGTTTGATACCCAAGGGATTAGAAAAAAAAAAGAAAAACAAAAATATCCACTCTCTTGTTTTAAAAATATACATGGGATATTTCGTGATTTGAAATATAGTTACACATTGTGAATTCCATGTTGTTCAATTACCCTGAAAAATAATTTGCCTCAGATTAAAAATATGTTTTTTAGAATTGAGCATAGTAAAACCTACTTTTATGACAATTGTGATTCCATAGTGTTGAACCTTTTCATGAAATTCATTTGAAAACTATTACATGTCATGTATCCTAGGGACACAATGTGAAATCCTCTTTTATCTTACAATAAAATATGGTTAAAGTATAATCTACAAAAAATCCATGACTTCAAAAGTATAGGAATCCTACCAATTCAATCATGGTACTCTACAGAAAACCGGAAATTTAAAATCCATGATGAGTTTAAGAGAATACATGTTATATTGGTAACATAATTTTAAAAACTCTCCCCCATAAATACATTCTGTCCTCGGGAGGTCATGTGGAAGATGTAATCCCATGAAAAAGGTGAGTCAACAAATCCATCGTCAATGATTCACATTCCCAAGGATCATGAGAAGCTAATAAATATTTCCATCTTCCTCTGACCAACCTAGTTTACTTCCAATGAATTAATTTTACTTGAGAGTCAGTGATCTCAAATCGTTTCTCCATAATTGAAACATATATCTCTAAATCATTTTCTTCCCAACTTAGTATGTGAGTGGGGTCAGGATCATACTTCCTATGGTGAGACATATGGAAACATCATGAATTTATATCAACTGAACTGGACATTCTAACCAATAAACAGCATGCCCAACCTACCTAGTGAACCAAAATGGTCCAACACATCTTAGAGACAACTTTCCAAATTTTAAAAGTTGATAGTGACCAAAAAGAGGGGAAAAATTCAATAAAACAGATTCTGTAATGGAAAAATCCAAACATAGACATATCTAATGCACATATGATTTATTCCAACTCTAGGATATATCCAGATATCAATTTATATCTAGAATCATTGTAGGAATTTCTTCAACCAAACATATTCCAACTAAAGAAACATCACCAACCTCAGCCCCAAAAATAGGTAGTCTACACTGGTGATTATACAACTCCTGAAATGGATCCCTTTTTATTGATGACTGATAACTATTGTTATAGAAAAAACTAAACCAGTCATAGATGGATATCCTATGACCCTCCGAAATCAATGATATAGGGAGTGAGAAAATTATCTAGGATCTGAATCGGACACTATATAATTGTATTTATGTGGATTGTAAGATGTGCTCAACATGATCTGAGTTCCCACTGCCTCAAAAAGACTCCTCCAGAACCTTGAGGTAAAACAATGATACCTATCTGAAAAATGACAGAAGGAGCCCCATGTGACACCAAAATCTCTTTCTCATACAACTTACCGATATCATTAACTTTAGTGGTGTCTTAGATCAGAATGAAAAGATCAGAAATTGTTAACAGATCAGAAACCACCCACATAGCATTCCACCATCATAGATTTTTGTGTAATAAAAAAAATACAAGGATACCACAATAAATCATGTTCACAATCCAATCCCTAAAAAACAAGCCTATTAAGTAGAGGAATACCCTAAGAGTAACCCCCCCGACATGTCAATATCCATCCCCTAGAACAAAGGGCCTTGAAAATAGAGGAAAGCCTCGAGACCAGACCTTCTAATATTCACAAAATATGGATGATGGACTCATGATAATCCTTCCAACATTGTGCCCAAGGAAAACCATGTTCTCATTTGCACAAATAAATTTAAATTTTCAAAAAGTAACAATTTCATTTTCATTTATAAAAAACCATGAAAACTCTATTTATTTTTAAACACCTATTCATAGCATAAAAAATACTCATGAAAATTTTATAAATAAAATTATAGAGAATGAGAAAATATAAATTATTATCATAGTCTAGAGTGAGAACCACATACCTCAATTCTTATGATGCACATGCCCGCAATGGAATCCACCTTTGACGAAACCCAGAAAGAACAAGTGCAGACTCTAGAATACAATCCACACCACATCATTGATCCAAAATAGAAAATAAGGGTTCAATGGTTAGGGAAAACACCAATTACCTCAATAACGGATGTCCATCGAACCACAATCGACCTTGTAATAGCATCTAGAATGAGATATACAAAAGCATATAGATTAATACAAAAAAAGAATCCATCATCGGCCACCAGATCTCATAATGAAAACTTAGGGAACAACCACAATCAATACCAACATAGAATAAGAAATATCACCTACCCAGAGAGATGCACCACAACCATAATGAATATCCAATTTCAAACAGATTGATATATATGGATAAAAGTCTCTAGAAATATCATTGGAAGAGATATAGGTTGAGATCCATGGTCATGGAGAAAAAAACTGAAAACCAAAAATATAATCTCTTTTTTTAAAACTATACATGGGATATTACACAATGTCTGATATAGTTACATGATGTGAAATCCATGTTGTTCATGTTCATAGAAAAATATTCCACCTCATATTAATATTCCTTTATTTAAAATATTCATAAAGTGAAACCTACATTACCAACTTGTGACCATTCAATTTGTGAACTATTTTTATGATATACACTCGAAAACCAATACACATCATGTATCTCCGTTACATGGAGTGAAATCCTCAAACATCATGCAGAAAAAACTGGTTAAAGTAGAATGTACAACAAATACCTGACTTTACCATTATAGGTCTCCTACCAATTCATTATTGAACCTCTTCTAACAGTGGAAAAATTTAGAACCATGAAGAGGTTATGAACATATCAGATAGATTGATTATGGGATATTAAAAACTCCCAAACATAAAAAATTTACATCCCCTGGAAGACATGTGGAATATTTATTTCCATGAAAAAGATGATTCCATTGCTCCATCATCAATGATTCATGTTAAAAAGACTAAAGATAATATGATTAGTTTTTCCCTAGAGATCTAACCAAAACAATTGACATCCAATGTAAGAATTTCACTTGAGAGATAATTATCTAAACTAGTTTCTTTTGAACAGAGACATAAAGATCAAACTAAATTTATTTCTAACATAGATCATGGGTGGGGTCGAGGTTGTACTTCTTGAGCTGAGACATGTGGAAAACATCATGAATGTATATCAACTGATCTAAAAATTCTAACAGATAATCATCTTTCCCGAGCCACTCAGTGACCTCAAATGTTCCTACTTATCTCAGAGAAATATTTCCCAATCATTCAAGTCGTAGGAGGCCCAAAAAAGGATATAATTTCAAGAAAACCATGTCACCAATGGAAAACTCTAAAGATTGACGTCTCTGATCCACATATTTTTTATCCCACATTTTGGATATAGCCAAACATCTATTTATATCCTAAATCATTGGAGATGTTTTGGGAACCAATCATAGCCCAAATAAAGATACTTCACCCACCTCAGCCCAACAAAGACGAGGTCTATACTGGTGACTATACAATGCCTCAAAGAGAGCCATTCTGATTAACAACTCATTACAATTGTTATAAACCAACTAAACCAGTCATAGATAGCTATCATGTGATCCTTTTAAATCCAATACATTGGTACACATCATATTTACCAGATATAAAAAACATATTTTGTCTGATCGTTTTTCTATTTATGGTAAAATGTGATGAACTAGATAAGAGTTCTCATGTCCTTTTGAAGACTCCTCCAAAACCTCATGGTAAACCAAGGATCCCAATCTAAAACATCTGTACAAGGAGTCCCATTTAACCTCGTAATCTCTTTCACATATAGCTTACTGAGATCTTCATCATTAGTTGTGTCTTTGATTAGAATGAAGTGAGCAGACTTCGTTAACTAATCAATAACCACCCATATAACATTCCTCACTCAAGGAGCCTATGCAAATCCAAAAACTAGTTACAAGGATACCTCATCCCATTTCTAAATTGTCACAAGAGGAGGATTATGTAAACCATAATGTTTCAGGTGATCAACATTTATCCATTGGTGTGTTTAAAAGTGAGACACAAACTCCACGATGTCATGCTTCATACTTGTCCACAAGAATTGCATCCTCGTGACATAATAAAATTTTGTAGTTCCTTGATGAATAGTCGATGAGGAAATGTTATAATCAAATAGGACTAAACATCTTACAAATTTCGGGATGAAAACCTACTTCCTGAAGTAGATCAGACCATCTAAAGAAAGTGACCATCTAAAAAAAATCTACCCACCATGAAGGATAGTTAGTTAGACCAAAAGGCAGATGGTACTCATGATCAAAAAAATTGATTTATAAAAAATTTCAAAACCTAACTCAGATTGTACTCATGCTCACAATTGGATTAAAAATAAACAAAAATTTCATCAATGAGCACTATCACAAAATTTTCCCGATATTAATGAAATATTTGATTCATTACAGCCATAAAAAATGGAGGAGTGTTAGTCAGAACAAAATGCATCACAAGTTATTCATAATGGCCAAACCTTCTCTTGAATGATGAGTTCAGTATATCATAATACTAAACTCTAACCTGATGATGACCCAATCAATGATCAATCATGGAAAACCACATTACCCCCTTTAATAGATCAAACATATCATACACACATGGAAATTAATATTTGTTCTTAGACATCACCCAGTTCAATGTTTTCTAGTCCTTAGATTACAGATTTGAACCACCTGCTTTCTTGGAAAAGAGTATACGGGATACCTACAGAGAAACAATAGGGTGAACAAATCCATTTTCCAAAATGTCTTCCAACTGAATCTCTATCTATTTCATCTCAGACGGTGCCATATCATATGAAGGTACCGATATCGGCTGTGAACCTGGTCATTGGTCAATATTATATTCTACCTCTTTCACTATAGAATGACTAGAGAAGTAATCTGGGAAAATGATATGAAGGTCCCAAATTATGATGGGATGGCCAAAAGAAGAAGCAAAATCATCATCCTCGAACACAATAGTAGCTAAGAAAATACTGTCATCTGGACAGTAAGGTCTAGAACCTCTATAGTGCATGTCCCACTCCCCATAAAACACATGAAAGCTCTCATCAGCAGCAGGAAATGAAACATTCCGATGAAAAAAATCAGCCTCAACTTGTTGAGAGACAAGCCAATCAATACTAATGATCATGTTAAGAAGATCCAAAATAAGAATGAGAAAATCACTGACCAACATTGTATCGGCAATCGTTAATGAACAAGGAAACTGAAACCTCTTCTTTTTCCTCTTACCAAGAGGTGTCGCTAGCTCCATTGTAAAGGACATAAGTTCCATTGGATGTTTATAAATATCGATAAATCATGTAGACATAAAATATTGGGGTGGGGGATAGGAATTGGATAAAGAAGTTTCTACTGATGATTTAATAAGGGAAGTACTTCTCACATTTGTCAGACTTTCATCAACTTCCGCTGGACACTCAGGTATTGTGTGAAAAAGCTTCACACCTGAGGGATGTGGCTAGTGACCTATAGACTTTGACGCTTATGACTACACCAGATAAGTATTTGGAGCCAATGAAACCTGACCATAATCAGCAGACTTAGATTGATTGAATCAAAGTAATTTACCAATGCATACACAACTAATTCACATGTTTAGAGGAATAGGACAAAAATACTTTTTGTGTTAACTATTTCAACACGTATTAAATTTCAGAGGCACATTTACTGCTGCAATGGATAATGCAGTGGATGATCTCTAATGAGACCCACATCCTCCACTCATGTGATGATCCTACTACTTATTTTTCTTCCCATGAACACCACTAAAAATTCCACTATATAGAAGATAAGGGTTTGAAAATCTAACCTTGTTGGGAATATTCATCTCTTACAACATATCATTATATACCATATCTATATAGGTAGAATGTTTCATCATGAACACCTAAGATCTGATATCCAGCCACAAACACTGTAGGTACTTTTGATCATTTATCTAGTCATTACCCACTGCGTCTTTAAAAAATTAAACAAGCTCATCAAGTCAGTTGGTGTAAGAAGACAAAAAATGATCACTCTATTTAAAATACATTATATCAATTGAATTTTTCAACATCATGGACTAGAAATATCTATATAAAGAGAAAGGTTTTCAAACCCATATAATAAAAGACAACGTGCATGTATTCCTTGACCATTGAATCCCAACATAATTTATCTAAACCCTTGAAACTGAATGCTGCAAACATCACCCTAATATTCATAGGTGTTTCTAGAAAGTCATGATTTTGATCGATGACATCATGCCAGTCCTCCACCTCTTTATGTTCAGTCATTCCCATAAAATATGTGCTATTCTCTTGTAATAATTCTTGTGGTCAATCCCCCTCTCCTCTAGCTCTTGGTTTTACCTAAACTATAGCATTGTGAAATAATGGTACATATTGAACAATTGCACGAACTGCACACACTATAGTCTCAATGCGATAATGATCTGTAGGTGGATTCCCTTGAGAAGCATCAACTGTACCCTACTAAGGAACTTGTGGAAGAAATATCAAGGGAATACTAATGAACACTAAAACATAAGAATGGTTAGAAAAAAAATCTCAACTCAATCTACAAAAAAAAATAATCTGAAACAATGATTTATATAAATGGCTAACACTAGAGACACATATCCCAACATCTCAGGGAATCTTGTGTATCATCATGTTAAAAAATGGGCATACACTCATCAAAACATAAATATCAAGTCCTCTCAATACTATCTTCTATCTAACATACAACCAAAGATACGGACTCTTTAGGACAAAACTCCCTTTAATACCAAATATTAGTCAACGAACCTGGTTTACACTCAAACCCAGAACTCAAACTATTCTGTTATATACCCAAAAGGAGTTTTAATTCCCCAATGGTTGGTGATAAGATCTTAGGAATTAAACAACACACTAGATGGAATGATTTAACCCAACCAGAAAACAAACATGGCATATAAGTATACACATAATGAAAGATACACCAGAAGACTAATGGAATATATATTCCCTAACACTAAAAAGATAGTAGGAAAGGAGAACTGAAAAAGTAATCAAATATCCAATAAGAATTCCAACTAAAAGGAAAAAAACCAATCAACTACTCCATATTATGGTGAATACAAAGTCATACCATCTCACCACCAGCTACCCAAAACCAGCTGACACAAACCCCACTACATCACTGTAGTGCCTTTCCTTTCCCTACATTAGAATACATACAAAGGTCTACACATCACTGAGGAAGTGTGGAGGGTGTGATATAACAATATAAATAAGATCTAACCTATGATTTCCATATCAAGTACTTGTATAGAAATATATTTATGCTTATTTTAAATAAAACATCGCATGATAAGCAGTAAAGATGTTTTATTGAAAACATGGTAAATATTTCCAATTTTCACACATCTAAAAAAAGTATGTTTAACTTTCAAATCAAGGATAACTCCAAAATCTAATAACTACAAAATAGAACCAAAAACACAATAATTAGTACCAAGTTACACTATAGGTCATACTATTAAACTACTCATACAACAATAAATCATGTGAAAAATTCATTTCCTAGAACACATGCCTCTGAAGGAGAGAAATACCCCATGAGTATACCCCATGAAAATATCAATATCCATCCCTAGAAAAATGGGCCTATGAATGAGAGGAAATATCCCAATGAAAAAAAATTATAATAAAAAATCATGGATTATGGAATGATGAAAAACCATTCACCTATGAACCTAAGGTAACCCATGTGATCATTTTCGCACATAAATTTCATTGTTCCAAAAGTACCCATTTCCTTTTCACTTATAAAAATCTAATGAAATACATTTATCTTTAAAAACCCATTCTCAACACACACAAATAGTCATGCCAAATTGATAAATCAAGTTATAAAAAAGAGAAAATTTGGCATATTATCATATGCTAGAGACAGAACAACCTACTTCAGTTATTAGGCTGCGCATTCCTATAATGGAATGCACTAACAAAGAAACCCAACAACACCAGAAAAGACCCTAGAATCCCTTCCCCTTCTTAATATTAACCTCAAAATGAAAAAAATGGGTCCATATAATGGGAAAACACCATATAACTCATGAACAGATGCTCGCTACCCCACAACTAACTAAGGAATGGCCCCCAGAATGAGATCTCTTAAAGGATATAGAGGATGACATGAAGAATCACCAACTATGGCCACCAAAATTGAAAACGCCACCCTATGGAACCAACACGATCAATAAAAATGATGAATCCAAATGATCGCATACATTGATAGATGCACCGTAAACAAAATGAAGATCCAACATCAATTTGATTGATCCAGATGGAGAAAAGTCTATAAGAATTATCTTGGAATAGAACTAGGTAGAGAGAAAAGGGACTAGAGAAATTAATTGATACCAAAAAAGATTCTCTATTGTATCATAAACTATATGAGAACCATTACATTTTGTGTAATATGGTTAGATATGTGAAATCCATGGTCTTAATGTAAACTAAAATATACAATCAATCAAATTAAAAATACATTATTTAAAATATACTAGGCATGAAACAGACATTCATGATGAGTAACCTTTTAATGTGTGGCCCCTTTTAATGACATGTATCCATATACCATTACAAATCATGTAACCTACTTATAGAGTATGAAATCCTACTTTAGCCTTCAGAAAAAGATGGTTAAATCAGAATGTCCAAAAATCATTGACTTCACCATTATAGGTATCCTCCATATTAATTCTCAGTCCTATAGAGAAAATTTGTAAAAGGAAAAAATGATGAGGTCAAGAACCAAACTGGTAGATCAGTAATAGGATGTTACATATAGATCTTTAAATAGTCATGTAAATAGTGAAAAAAGTTAATACCATTAAGTAGCACATAAAGACTACTTAAAGTCACAAAAGATCATTTCAAAAATGATTAACTAGACCAAGAATTTGATGTTTAAAATGGTATTGATCTCTATAAAACCATGGATCAAATTCATGATATTTTTGAAGAAGGGAAATCTTAGTTCAAGATACACCATCCCCTTTGAGAAACATGATGAAATTTCCGGGGTGGTTTATCGGCTAGCACTCCCTGCTTGCCTATCTCAAGTACATGATGTATTCCTTGTATATATCTTGAAGAAGATTTATCAAGACTTGTCCCATGTACTCAATCTAGAGGTTGTATCATTTGAGAATGATCTTCGATTTGGGGATCAGTCCCTGATGCTCACAGGTTATAGAGACATCGTTCTAAGAAATAAGGAAATGAACATTGTTAATGTGTTGTGGAGAGACAACAGGTTGGAAGATAAGATGTGGGAAGTAGTGAATGTGATGAAAAATAATAAGCTAATCTATAAAATACCCCATTAATTTTAATCATATGTGTTATTATTTATTATTGTCATAAAAAATAAATGAACTTATTTTGTTTTATTACATCTTAAAGTATATGAAATATTTTTATGCATCTTTATCGTTGATAATATTTCCTTTGAACCATGATCATATTATTGGTATAAATATAGGATATTGATAAATCTAATTTTCACAACGGATACAACAACCATAACCAGTTGGATAAAACCCTATGAAGCCAATTTATTAGAGATTACAAGGGAGATAGAATCTCTTGTATTTTCCCATGACCAAGCCCATTATGAGATCCAAATACATAATAATGAGAGAAACTATTTACATGATAATATCAATATCATTGAGGTCATGTCCCAAACCATTTAATCCGAACCACCACATGAAATTATCACCATCGTACACAATATCCTTATGTTGATTTATGGTTTATCAAATGGATATGTAATAATAACACAACAATATTTATATGTATATTTAATTTTTAATAGAATAATGTTCATATTTTCTAATCATAACTAGATAAATGATTTTAATTATTATACAATGAAAAACAATTGTATGGTTAATTAATATTGAATTTCAAATACGATTTTATGTTGATGAAATAATGGATTTTTTAAATTAATAATAAAATATAATTTATAAATTATATTTGAAAAATTTAAATGGTCATAAGATATTTATTTAGTAAAATTTATATTTTATAAGGGTTATAAAACTATTACTATCATAAAACCCATCATTTCTCAATAAATGTAGCTTTTATTTGAAAAGATAAAATAAAAATATTTATAAAATAATTTTGTTAAAATAAATAATTTTTTTTTCAATATCGAAATTGAAATTATCCAATGGTTAATTTTTCATAATTTTCATTGATAGTCAATTTTTTTGTAAAAAATTAAAAACTGTAAAAATATATTATGTGTATAATGACATCATAATGACACAAAGGTGCTGTAATAAATAAAATAAAAGGAATCCAAGACCATAAATTTGTTTTTTCAATAAATTTTTTTTATTTTTTTTATTTTATTAAATTTTTAAATCCTTTTTGAATCCTTTAATTCCACTAATATATTTTAATGTATGGAAATCATTTCTTTTAGAGTGTGATTCCCTTTCAGATCACAAATGGTAATCTTTTATAATTTTCAGCCGTTGAACTTATAAAATAATTAAATTAAATCCCCTTAGGTCGAGACCACGGGAAAAATCCATTGGATGGTTTGTGGTTTTGGTTACATTAATACATGGAGTCTGAAACTTACATTGGAGAAATAACACAGAATTCTCCAACCATTTTTTATATATACCCACCCATTATCCCCTTTATCATCACTAATAAAATCCTTGTATCATGGCCATACCCTTATCTCCCCATTCTAGAGTTCTCCCAATGTCATCCAAGATCTCCAGAATCACATCCCTAGTATTTGTAGTCAACCTTAAGGTATGGGTTCTTTACCTTCACAACTTTATTCAAGTGTCTTCAATATCATGTGGTAATATCTAAATTTTATAGAATTAGGATATGTTATTTAATATCACCCTCACTACCATTATGATTTATAAAAAATTAGTGATCAATTTATATTCCTTTAATCCTTCTTATGAACATTTATATTCCCCCGTTAGGCTACCAAAATTTCACTGTGATTATTCATTCCAAATACGTGTGTAGTGAATAGCCATAACCATTTCTTATCAAGGTTTTTTACATTTATGTAAATATAAATATTAAATAGGTACATAATTTTATATCTTAATAACTCCTTTTTCATGGATTAAAATTTTATGATGAATGAATCCTTTTTTTTATATATGTGGAACACTAATGCATGAGAATGAAATAAATCTTATAGTTGCGCTCGAAATTATATAGAATTATAATGTATTGGTTAATTTTAATCTCATGAGAAATTATATTTTGAATGGGAGTAAAAATAATTATTTTATGGTAATTTTCCAATAATTATGTTTAGTATTTATCCATGACCTAAATTTATGATTTAGTGTTTTAATTTGTTACCACATTTACCATGTTTCCATTACGATTATATTTCTATATCATGTCTCATCGTTTTTTTATCATTAATAATTCTTTTTATGCTACATTTATCTGACTATTTTCATACATTTATTATTATCATCCCTTTACAAAATTTTATTCACTTACTAGGATTTATAGCTCACCCATTTCTCATGTATGTACCAAGGTTACCCCATGATATTGTATGTATGATCATGTTTATGTAATTTCCAATAAATATGATGTATCCCTTGTTTTATGTTTTTTTGTAATGTAACTAATTCCAAAATACTATTTAAATCATGATCTTACACTTTTAATTATTTTTAATTTTATATAAAAAATCATGTATTGATTTGAAATAACGAAAATCACTGTCATGTTTTCTCAGAGAGTGAATCTTGTATCCCCAAATAGATTTACACATGTATGAAACCTATAATGAAGAAATTTATGTACATCTAGCTCACCATTGACATAAAATATTCATAAGTCCTTATAACACACATGAAAATATGGTCCACCTAATTCTCAACCCCATATGTCATTGAAAACCTCTTATTTAAAAAATTATAATATATCATATGACTTGATATTTTTGTCCTGATAAAAGAATTGTGAAATATGTAAGCTAACCACTACTTCATAAGTCAAATACTCTTATCGATAATTCCAAGTTCTAGAATCCCTTCAAGTATCTAATTTTAATCTAATAATTATTTTTAATATATCATAAAGAATATTATCAAATATTATGGTAAACTACTTGTGCTTATTTCTTATTTTAGTTACCTCAAAAAACAAAAGCAGTATCATCAATAACAATATTAGTTCCCAAATTAATATTATTTCCAACAAAAAATTTCATTCCATTAAAACATAAACTACATCCGAAATGGGTATCATGGTATAGAAACTGGATAAGAAAATAAATTTCTACACAGTAGAATGATCCTTCCTAGGGTTCATGTTGATCAATAAGTGCATCTTCCCTAGATTGTTCTATGTTGTTATATAATGTGTTTCTCTCGCTCCCTTCCAAATACACATCAATGGAGGAATCAAATGAAGATTCTATACCTCCTAGTTACATTCCAAGGGAGCCCCACATTATACTCCCCCTTCATTTAAATGGATGGTGTGATTTATATTATAATTTCAATGACAACAAAGGATAATCTCATTTAAGTGGTGAAGGCCTTTCTCTAGGCCCCCATCACTCACCTATTCCTTATCAATGATTGTATAATATTATATAGATCCAATTTGGAAGAATAAACGGATATATATCTTATAATTTTCCATTATGCAATGTTTTGGGGGTATATGGACAATCTCTCTATGGAAACAACCATTATCACAAGAATTCACTCTTGTATAAAGAGAACCTCTAACATGTGTTCGGTATTCAGATGGTCAAAAAACACAAAAAATATCTCTGACATTCTGATATCTGGATGATAAAAATTTACGTATTATATAGAATGCATGAAATATAGAAAAAAATATTGGGATAAAGTTTATAAAAGAGTTTCAATTCAGGAAAATGAATTCTAATTATGGAAGTCACATATTCAATCCCCTCCAATTTTATAACAATCTTCTTATTCCAAAATAATCATCAAAAAAATCAATGCACATCTCTCTATTTTGTAGGGGGGGAATTAGCCAGTAAAAAATATTCACTAGATATAATTGGACAAGATCGTGAAACCCAAAAATTATGGGGGAATGGGGTATAGGTATCTATGTCACTTCAATGACATACATTGTTTTGTTCCTTATCCCCCCACCCTATCTTCTTTTAGCACAACCTGTGGGGTTCATTTGAGCTCCTTATAAGGGATATTTACTATATAATATTTGGTCAATCATTGTTATGATATAAAAATACCAATTTCTAGTCGATGATAATGGAAACAATGCAACTTATCAAACACCTAAAGGCTTAAAAGATGCAATTTCCCTATATTTACTCAAAGTATCCTATATTATTTCGTGCACAAAAAAAATATTCTCCTAGTTCAATTATATTGAGAAGAATATAATATAAAAATTCAAATTGGGATAGATATTGTTGTATATAACCTTTGTTGGAGTAGGGAAAGTAAATTCACCTATATTGTAAAATGTAGTTATTCTCTATAAATTAATTAATCAGTTTTAGAGGCCATTATTCATTATCAAACTATATGGAACATCCTTCTCGCACCCAAAATACAATATTTCTAGTGGTATGACTGTTTTGGAAGTTTATCCTTTATATGAAGTTCCTTTCATTTCACCATGCATAGAGTAATTCGATTTGTTCAATATGAATGACCATGGATGAATCCTATAGGCAATACATCTTTCATGGTCCCAAAACTAGATCCATCTATCATGCCTAAAACTCTAACATTGAATAATTACTATAAATGCCCCCAAAATTAAACTCTCTTCTTGAAAATGGTAATAAATTATTCATGTTGATGACCTGAGTTCTATTTTTATATTATCATACATTATTTTTGGGTTAGTAGGAATGAAATTATATTTAACATTGTTTTAAAACCTTGAACCCCAGGGATCAGTCATGTATCCCACAAGTTATGCATGTGGATCCACAATGATCATCATCATGATGACCATGTGTTCATTCAAGATACGTGTACATAGAACCCTTCCTTGACATGAGTCATAGATATTAATCTTGATGCATCACCCTCAAACTAATGAATCACCTATTTTGGAATAGTTTTCCATGAACTGTATAGAATGATTACTATTTCAATCCAACATTATTATAGGGCTTACTTATAACTTCTGGTGATGGAAGAACAAGAAATTATAATTTTCATGGAATTATATATTGAGAGTGGTGGGATTATATCAACCATAAGTCTGACTACCGGACAATTATTAATTTTATCTTTTCATTGGAGGCCAGACTCCAACTATTTTATCTATTAGTCTTGAAGATCATTTCCCTATAGGGTTGATACTCAACTTTCTCCATCCTTTTTACCATGTGGAACTGTAATATAGAGGCTCATAATTTGAAGATCGGGATTCCTTTTGATTATCCTCATGTTTGGTTTTATTTTTTTGCTAGATGAATGACGTACCACGGTTTACATGAACTATGATATCCTAACATATGACTCCTCTTTTCTCCTAAAAAATAATGCTTATGTAAGCTATTGAAAAATATGATATCATGAATCCACCCTAGAACCAAACCATATTATAAAAAGAATTAGAATTCAGATATTTTACAAAATAAGAATGAAATACTAATATAATATTTCTATATAATTTCAATTTGATATTTATATGAAAAATATTTTCATTGATGTGATATTTGAAATTAATTAAACAATAAAAATAAAATATCCAAAACACTTATAACATGATTTTTCAACAATATTCCTACATAAAAATGAATTCACATATAATAAAACAAATTGTATTTTAGTAATAACACATAAAAATAATATTTTTACTTATAAAATGTAGAAATGATTCTCCACCATTACTGGTGGATGGTAAGGGTTGTAGTGAGGTAGGGATGTTTATGGGGTGATACCCTCTATCATTCCTATTTAAAGTGATTGTATTCCTTAAATTTTTTTCATGGTGGGATATATAATTGACATATTACTAAATATATTAATTATATTATAATTTATTCAATTAATAATATTATTATTGATTATATTGTTAATTATATATTAATTATATAATCAATTAATAAAAACATTTTTCATTATTAATATATATATAAATTATACAGTTTATAAATGACTATGTTAATGATATTATCAGTTATTAATTATTTTTTGTATTTAAATTGTTGTTAATAATTCTATCATTAAACAAAAATAATTTTTTTATATGGAGAACATGCACTTTGAGTCATACAAGGCACATTATTTTTTAGATAGATGTGCAGTAGAGTCTTACACATCATAAATGAATTATTGATCATTAACCTAATGCTTAAAAACAATATGAGATCATTTAACTATTTTATATGTTGTGTCATGAATCATAAACTAAAATGCCACTATAATATTTAAAACACATATTTGGAGTCATACTAGACACAACAATGATCAAATTGATGTGTGGTCCATTAATATAATTCATAAATGTATTATGAATAGTTTTCCTAAATTTTATAAAAAATCAGAGCATGATTACTATATTTTAACATGGTGATGACATTTTAATCAAAAATGAAATTTTTATATTGAAAACATGTACTTTGAGTCCGACAAACCACATCATGTGCCAGATTGATGTGTTGTTGATTCCTATTCAAAAAAATGTATTGTGGACCATTTTACTAATGTTGAAAAAATATAGGAATTTGATTTCTAATTTATCAATATGTGATGCACATTTTAACCTAAAATTAAACATTTATATTGAAACAAAACATTTTGTGAGAAACTAAAAACATACTATGTTATATAATCATGAATTATATTAAAAAAATCACAAATGGTGAATGGATAATTTTCCTGTGGTTTAAAAATAGTTTTAGCTTTTTCTCTCACCTTTATCTATGCGACACATGTTTTAATCTAAAATTAAACATTCAAATTCAAAAAACTCACTTAGAGTGATAATAAACACTTTTTCTGCTTCATTGAAATCAAGATTATTCATTAATTTGAAAATTTAATTAGGGATCATTGTCCTCATTTTTGAAAAAAACTATGCTCAGTTAGTTGGGTTCTACAATGTGACAACCATTGGAAACTAAAATGGCACTATTATTGAAAAACCCACTTTGAGTCATATTGACCTCATTATTCATCATATAATCAAGTTTTACATTTCAAAATATCAAAAATGATTTATGGATCATCATCCAAATGTTTTCAAAAAATTAGTTTTTTTAATGATTTTTTTCAACATGATTCAAGTTTAACACTAAAATCACACATCAATAATGAAAAAACACATTGAGTTATATAGACCAAATCGTGTTTTAGATTGACATGTGAGCAATAACTATACATAAAAAGTTAAATTTGAATGATTTTCGTAAATATAAATATTAATTTTAGTGCCATTTATTTTTTTTCTATATGACATACATTTTTTTTAAAAAAGTAACATATAAATTGAAAACACACACTTAGAGTCATTCCAACCGCATCATATGTCAGAATAAGATGTGGTCAATTCTTGGATGTAATAAATAAGTTATGGAATGGTTCCATGATGTTTAAAAATAATCCAACTTCATTTTTAATATGTTTTCTATGAACCATTTATTTTCAACAAAAATGACACTTTTATATTGAAAACACACACTTTAAGTCATATAAGACACATTGTGTGTCATATTTAGGTTTAGTCGATTCCAATATAACAAAAATTATTTATAGATTGTTTGACTAATATTTTTAAAATATTATGAGTTGGTTTTTGAGAGATTTATTATTTCACGAGTGTTTAAAACTAAAATGACACTTTTATTTTGATAACATGAACCTTGAGGCATATCGACCACATCATGACATGGATTTTCATGGAGTTCATTTCCGTAAAAAAATAATGAGTTATGGATCCCTTTAAAAATGTTTGAAATAATATGATCTAGTTTTATTGGTTTTAAAAATGTGATGCACATTTTGAAAAATGGAACTTTTATATTGACAACACACACTTTCATCCATACTGGCCACATCATGTGTTTGAGTGACATGTTATTGATTCCAACACATCACACATGAATTATAGATAATTTTAATGTGTTTGAAGGTACATGAAGGTTATTTATTTGTTTGGGATATGTGACACATGTTTTAAACTGATGTGAATATTTATATTAAAAACACACAGTTTGAGTATTACGAGCAACATCATGTTTCAGATTGATTCACACTCTATTATTACATGTCACAAATGAAATTTTGACCATTTAACTAATTTTTGAAGAAAATATGATCTTTTATTATTTCTTTTGCTAGTGTGATGTGTTATTTAAACTAAAACGAAACTTTTATATTAAAAACAAACATGTCATGTCATTCCAACAACGTTATGTGTTAGTTTGATGTGAAGTTGATTCTTATGTTTCCCAAATGAATTTGAACCATTTTCCTAATGTTTGAAAACAATTCGAGATTTTATTCCCTATTTTTTCTATTTGACAATCATTTAAAAAAAATTAAATTTCACATTGAATACATGCAGTTTGAGTCATTAAGTTCACAACATGTGTTGGATATATGACATATCAACTCCTATACATATAAATTAATTACAAATAAATTTTCTACTGTTTGAAAACAATATAATAATTTTTTTCTACTTTTAGTTGTGTGACACATGTTTTGAACTAAAACAGATCATTACGATTGAAAATAGACAATTAGAGTTTTATTTTCCACATCAATTTTGGGATTATTTACGATCGATTATTATATTTCAAAAATGAATTATGGATCATATTCATAATGATAGAATAAAATATCATCTCTTATACTTAGTTTTGTTTTTCTGACACACTTTTTACACAAATTTTATAATTGAAAGTACACACTTTGAGTCATACCATCCACATCATGTGTCAGATTTACATGAATTCAGTTCCTATATATCAAAAATGATTTTTGGATAACATTAATATTTATTGAAGACAATCAAGGATATTTTAATTAGTTTTTTCTATGTGATGCACATTTTAAATTGAAATGAAACTATTATATTTAAAACAAGCACATTTATTCATACAGTTTACATCATGTGTATGAATGAATTGTTATTATTCCTACATTTTACACATGAATTATGTATCACTTTCAAAAAAATTCTAAAATAATTCACATTTTTTCTTGGATTCGGCAATGTGATGTGTTTTTAAAACTAAAATGACTCTTTTATATTGAAAACAAGAACTTTTTATCTTACCAACAATATCATGGGTCAAATTGACATACAATAAATTCCTACAAGTCCCAAATAAAATTTAGATTATTATCCTAAATATTCAGAACATTATGATCTCTCATTCATAGTTTTCAATATGTGATGTTCACTTTAAACTAATATGGCACTTTCATATTGAAAACATACACATTGAGTTATACAAAAAACATTATGTTTCATATTGACATGACATTGATTACTATATGTCTCAAATGAATTATGAATATTTTTCCTATATTTCGAATATAATATGATTTTCCCTATTTTGGCTATGTGACATATGTTTTAAACAAAAATGAAACTTTTATAAAACAAATGTGAACTTTGACTCATACTGATCACATGATCAGGTACATTGATGTGATGTAAATTGCAATATATCACAAATAAATTACAATTTATTTTCCTTACGTCTGAAAACAAAATTTTTTCATTTTATTTGTTTTTATAGTGTGGCATAATTTTTATAGTGAAAATATTATTTAATAATAAAACACGCTCTAGTTTTCATACCATCCATATCAAGTGATGGATTGACATGAAGTCAATTATTATATTCTAAAATTGACTTAAGGACCAACTTACTAAATATTCAAGATAATACAAGATCGTTTCTCACTTTTGTATCTGTGACATGTATCTTAAACAAATTTGGCACAGGAAAACAAGTAATTTGAGTAATATCAGACACATCATGTGTCAAATTTACGTTCATTAAATTTCTATAAATAAACAATTATTTTTGGATGCTGTAACGAATCAATGATAACCATCATATTTCATTTCCAAGGGTTTGTCTATTTTATGTGAATTTGAAACTAAAACCACCCTTTTATATTCCATACATTCACTCTTAATCATATTTTCTAAATATTATGTTAGATTGATGTGTGGTCTATTACAAAAATCTACATATTAGTTGTGGATAATTATTAATGTTTGAAAATAGTTCAATATCTTTTTATGGGTTTTACTAATGATACACACGTATTATACTAAATTGTTAATTTTATATTGAAAACAGATAACTTGATTCATATCGGGTAGTTAATGAGTGGGATTTGTGTCTATTCAATTCATACACACCAATAATGAATTATAAATCCTTTTCTTAAAGAATGAAGATAATTTGTTATTTTATTATTATTTTTATATGTGATGCATTTTTTAAACTAAAATTAGACTTTTACAATAAAACTCACACATTGTTACATATGGTCAATGTCTAGATTCATATTTACACATGATCAATTCTAATATATCAGAAATAATTTATGGATCATTGTGATAATTTTTAAATGGTATCTACTTCTTTTTATATAGTTTTTTAAATTTTATATTTGTTCAAAAATAAAATTACATTCTTATATTAAAAACATAAATTTGGTGTTAATAATTTCCAATTTTGATCTATCTTGTCTTGGGGATAATTCTTATACATCCTAAATGAATTAGAGACTATTTTGTAAAATTTTTGGAAAAACCATAACAGATTTCTTGGTTATGGCTATGTGATGCTCGTTTTATACTATATTGATACTTTTAATGTGATGATATGAACATTAGGACATACTAACCACATCATGAACCAAATTAATGTGATATAAATTCCAATACATCAAACAATAAATATGGATCATTGTATTAATTTTTTAAAATAATATGAGCTCATTTTGTTGATATTAATAATGTGGTCCACAATTTAAACTTAAACAACACATTTATTTTAAAAACTTGAGAATTAAGTCATAATGACAACATCATGTTCCATAATGATGTGTAGACATTTTTAATACATCCAATATGACATAATGATAATTTTATTTAATTTACTAAACAAACTAAACTCATTTTCTTTTTTTTTTTGGAAATGCAATGTCTGTTTTAAACTAAAATGGAAATATTATATTAAAAAAATGTAATTTGAGTCACACTATCCATATAATTAGATGTATCAATGTTTGGACGATCCCTATAGTCCAAAAATTAATTATGGATCATTGTACTAAATTTTTAAAACAACCTGAGTTCATTCGATAGGTTATGAAAATGTGATATGTTTTTTAAACTGAATTTTCATATAAAGATAAACTGAACTCTCAAAAATTTCAACATCCCACTGGTATGATTTCCTTATCAACTAATGCATTACATATTAATTGATATATTTTTTAGGATATCTGTTAGGATACATTATAATTATTTATAGTACCAATATTTTCTTGTAATTTGTTGAATTGAACATCAATGAAAATAAATTCAATTTTCTTCTTCATTGTGGGGGTGGAAGTGATTATAAAAAGACAAAAACCATTTTTAAAAACAGAAACCATTTTTAAAAACATTAATTGAAAAATTGCTCAGCTATTTATGTATTTAAAATGAATTACTAATTAATTTTTATGTTTCTACAATTTCATCTGAACCCCTAAAAGAAGAAAATTAGTGAAAAGTTGAAAATAAAGCATGGTCAATTGGGGAACAAGAATATATAAATGAAAATAATTTAAATATAAAAGTAAAAATAGTAAAACTAATGTTATCACAAAATATTTGGTTTTAGTAAATGTATAAAATATGTTGAATGGAACATGGACTACATCCAAATATGTAGGTGGATTATAATGTATATGAAATAATTTACCATCTATTTGGGGCTTCTTATTCAGATTCACTTGTTGTTTCTCCCAGATACAACACCCATAGAAAAATAATTCCTATTTATTCATCCGGTAGAGAATTTATGGGCTAGGAGGATCACCAACTCTATATCATTACTAGATGTGGGAAAAATATATAATGGGGTAATAATTTCATTAAATTGATGGGTGGATAAAATCTAAAAAATGATTGGATTGTAATTGAAAATTTAAGATTAGATTAAAAATATAAATAAAATATTTTCAATAGTACTTGAATTTTATTTTATAAAAAATAATTTCTATGCATTGTGATGTTAATACATCACATCCCAAATTTATCTCTAAGTAAATATCCTCTACTGAATCAAAAACATTATAGGTAATCACATAACCTCGATGTCTGAAAACATTCAGACATGGTGTACTCTGCACATTCATCTCTAAAGAAATTTACTCGTTCTTATGAATATATAAGAATTTGGACATCAGGGTAGTAATATAATATATAGAAAAACTAAGGATTAAAAATACTATAAATTAAATTGTAATCACCATCAAGAATTTGTGTTTGGGAACTCAAATTTTTTTTATGGTATATAATATCCTCCATAAAATAGGAAATTTAATGACAATAATCATGATAATTATTTAGTTTCAAATGTTGAAAACCCATCAATAAAATGTAATATTTTTTATATGTTTTGATAGTTAAATGTTACTATATATACCTTAATCTATTTACTTTTGTAAAATATAAATAATTCTTATGTTTATTCATTGACCCCAAATCCATAATTTATATAATATTTATAAATCACCCTATCATAACTAAATTCTTGTTAAAACACATATAAAATAGAATAATATGGATTTTAAAAGAATAATATTGATTACAGGGAATCAAAAACATATAATGGATATTATTTTTGTTCAATTTTTTTGAAATACTTTCTTTGTATCCAAAATATAAAAAATTATTTTATCCATGATTTTTGGGATTAGCATCCAAGGATTTCTTAAAATCAAATAAGTAATTTAAAAAAGAAAAATTATATTTTTTTTATTAATAGATTCTAGTGATTTATAATTTTATTGTATCCACCAAGAGAAGCCCTCCATGTATTATATTATTTTCAAATTTCATGCTTAGTTAATTTTTTATAGTTTTATGATTTTCAAATATTAGTCAATATTTTACTATTTAGATGATTGGCACATTAATGAGTCAAAATATTTATTCGTAGGGGTTTCCATTTATATATTATTAATATATATACACCTATAGAATATATATATAGTTATTAATTATATTGAAAACACATGGATAATATTTTTTGTTCAAATAGATTTTGAAATTGTACCACATGTATGTATTCACCACTTAGACCCCTAGCCTTTCAAACATGACAATTTCATTTATAATCTTGAGAAAAATATTTTCTACATTGTCCTACCCAAATATTATTTCTTCATATTAATTTTAGTACTTCATTGAATCTTTAAATGTATTATCTGTATGATGTTGTAATGTTAAAAATGATGAAGTGGAACAGGTGGGTTTTATGTTATCTCATACAATTATTTTGATTTATTGATCTATTCACAACATTTTATTGATATAAATTTCTATATATCATTAAATTTTTCCATCAACAATACCATATCTCATTTCATACAATATTATATCAATTTATAAAGGTTTTATATTTGAATTTTTTAAGGGCATACATCATTCATCATTATATAATTGAATGAACATTCAATGAATGTTATAATAGCATTATCGACCATGATAACATACATGAAATCCTTATTAATATGAAGCTTGGTGATCATAACATGAGATACTTGAATCCACAATAGGATGTGTTCTTTTGGGTTTTTTATTATTAAACATGTCTCTTAGGATATTTTACACTCCATACCTCACACCAAGGCGATTTGTGAGTTGATAGATATAAATAACATTCAATATCACCATATGGGTTTTTAATAATAAAAATATATTTGATGTTGTTACATTCAAATTGAGAAAAATGAGTTTGATAATTTTTGTTACCTCAGGTAATAAAGGCAATATAGGGGTTTGGAAAGTCTCAATGGTTATTGGGTTATGTGGCTCTTAATGTACTAATCATCATACTATTATTTGGTTATATTTATCCTTTAATATATACTATTTGACCAATGTAGTCTGGTAAATAATATCTATCTAATAATATATCATTGACCACATACCTTTAATCACCTCATATATATTTCTTAGGGGCATTATATTCTCAAAATATTTTTGAGGTGACAATAAAAATCATGCACCTCCCATGAAATCATATTGTTCTTTCTGATTCAAGTCTATTTAAATTAGTTTTTATTTACGTAAAATTGATATTGGTCATGTGCCTAAATAACAAAAAAACATATGATAATTATTATAATTTTTTATGAAATAATATTATTAATAATTAAACATTATTATTATTAGAAACATACACATGATTCATATTCTACATATATATTTTCATCTACTAATTTTCCCTCATAATTTAGACAAGCCTCATTCAATAATACACGATGAGGGATGAATGTTTCTTTGAATTCTATTTCATCTATCTGTGTATTAATAAAAGAACCTATGTTGTTTCATATCATATAACAAATTTACTATATATTTATAATAAATACTAATTTTTAAGGGAAGAATACCTCATGCATTCTATATAGAATGGGTACATGATTTTAATGAAAGATTCTTATTTTCAAAACTAAAATATTGTTTAATAAATTGAAAATTTTAAATAAAAGTAGATAAAATAAATACATTAAATAAAATATAGTCTATAAACGTTCACAATAAATGATTCATCCACATGAAGAGCAATGAATTATTTACAATAGTCATACCTTATAATGTGTGACAACATTACTAGTGGGTGTATGTTTACATTCCCCATAACATTTTTGTTATGATTCATTTTTATAAGTGTTCAAAAATATCAATGACCTTTTCCATCGACCATTATGAAATATTTCTTATTGAAATAATCTAAAATTATCAAAATTTGCAAGAGAAATAGAAATTATATCAATATTATTTTATATTATTTTTTTTAAATATAGAATGTATATTTTAAAATTACTATAATATCATCCCACATTGTTGTCTTCAATATAGGCATGAAATTGTGCCAAATATCTATATCAATTTGAACAAGAAATCTAATTGATACACTAATGAAACTAATGACCATTAACATAATGGGGTTAAGAGGTTTTCCTCATTGATACTATCCAACATGAAACATTATACCATTTCATATTTCCTTAGTAGCATTAGTTATCTCAATAATTCTACAGTACACATTATTTTTCTAAATGTTTTTCAGCCCCATGTAATTCCACTTTTTCTACATTTATCATTTTTTATTCAAGGATATTGGTAACTAAACATGTGGGGAATTTATTATCTTCATGAGTTGTAAGAACCTGGTTGTAGTTCATGATGTACGAGTTTCTTATTTTCCTTTTCCTGTACTATTTTTGAAAAAATATGGGAAATATGGGAAAAATCCCAAATTATGGGTACATGTTGTGTACTTTTGTACAAACGTCAGGTACTTTCGCTGGGTGGGATGGTAATATAGGGAGTGTAGGATTGGGTTTAAAAACTAAATAAAAGTCGTGGTAATTTCTAGACAGGCCATGTACCGTGGTTGTGTGGGATGAGAATATATGGCGTGTAGGCTTGTCGGCGATTAAGGGTGTAAAAAATAACTACACACCATGTACCTAGAAATACACGTTGTGTAATTAGTCTACATATGAATAGTGAGGTGGTTGAATGTGGATTCTACTGGAATAGTTAAAATGATAGTACACGACATGTACTTGAAGGTACACGCCATGTAGTTATGTATTTTCATTAAAAATAGGAAGTAACCTACTCATTCAGTAGAGTAGGCAGAGGGCTCACTAGGAGTAGCGGGAGAGGAGGCCGAGACTTGGAGGAGCTGTCGATCACTCACCAATACTATGATTCTGTTGTCGTCGGTCTCATTTGAATCTCTTGGGTATGGTCTTCCCTCTTCTTGAACCTTTCATTCCAATTATTTCCATAAGGGATGTTATTTAGGTTTAATGGGGTAAACATTAATCTCAGATCAATGTCGTTTATCATTATTTTGATAGGCCCCTTTCACATATATAGGTTAGAGGAGATCGAGGTAGGTGGTCTTGTGTTTCATTCACCCTGTCGAGTTGATTTGGTGTACCATTGTGCCACACGCCCATGTTCGAGGTGTCATATGACTGATACATTGACTGTTGAGATACTTTGAATTGAATAGGTGATCTAATAAATTTTTATATACTGCTACTGGCAATCATTTCATTGATCCAGGACCACCCCGAGGGTGTGTTTTCCTTGTTTATCCGTTTGGCCAGGATACTCATGGGTATACCATGATTATAGCATTATTTGAGTTTCCTTGAGAGGAAAAATATATAAATCACTTGCTTATGATTTGGGCTCGGCTCGGTTACTTTCTTTTACTCTAGAATGCATGAGGGCAAGGTTCTGTTTAGCCTGAGGAAAAGGATCTTTTTAGCCCGAGGGCACGATTCTGTTTAGCCTGAAGGCAAGGTTCTGTTTAGCCTAAAAGAAAGGTTTTGATTAGCCATAAGGCAAGGTTTTGTTTAGCCTGAGTGCAAGGTTTTAATTAGCCTGAATGTAATGTTTTGTTTATCCTGAGGAAAACAGTTCTAACGCCTGAGGGAAATATTCCCTATGTCAGAGGGCAGTTACCAGAGGGTTTCATTTCTATTTGACTGAGGGTAAGGATTTTCATGTATGAGGACAGAGTTTACATTGAATATTCACTATGGCGATTTCTAAAGTTTTTTCAACCAATCTAAATTATAGGCTTGGTATTATTATTATCATTTACTTTTTAGATAGCTTGTTGTTGTTTCTGTTGTGGCACTGGTATATGAGATTTTCAGTCGAGGCCGGGTCTCATGAAACTCTCAATTCAGTTACATTGAATTGTTAAAGAATTATTAAAAGGTAAATGTAACTGGAAGGAATGGTTACTTTTTATTACTTCCTAGTTTACTACATCTTCCTATTGCACATTGTTGTTGCACATTTTCACAGACAGTAGGGCATGGGCCTTTTGTGGTTGCCTACTAGGATTTACTTCTCTCACCATGTTTGGTTCATGTCATGGGACCAAACAGATAATATTTTTGCATGTGTTGATAAGGTTAAGGGTCCCTACATAGGTACATGATTGTTATAGGGGAGTAGGATAACAACAGACCGAGCTTAGGCTTGCGAGGCTGCTGTGTTCCTGTTGCACTGCGTCAGTTTTGTTTTGTAGTACTTTGTACCTTATGCTGTATTGTATCAGATTGTAGTGTATCCTATTTTGGCTGCTTTCATAGAATTATATACATTTTTCATCATCATATAAAAATGACTATTCGTTATCTTTTACTTTAGTTCCGTTGTCCATTTCAGGTCTATATTGTTTACTTTTCCCACTTTTGTATGTTTATATTTTGTTCCGCTGCACTACACATTGACAAATGAGGGCATTGTTTCCCCACTATTTGTCTTAGGCCCTTGCTGCTAGTCAGCAGTCTCTCGCATTTCAGTAAATGAGCTTTCAGTCATGATGCTAACCAAGTTCATGGCACCCATTGTGTGGCACCCAGATCTGGGACATTAAAAAGTTGTATAAAAGGAGTTTCTTATCTTTAACTAACTGTTTGGAGCCTATAGTCAGAGATAGGACAGAATTGGTACTTGATAATAAGCTATGCACGGGAGTAGCTAACTCGTGTACAGCGAAAATCCAATCTACCACATTTAGTTCCAATTTTCCAGTTTTTGAATTATTATAGTTGATTTGATTTCACTATTGGGTGAAACACTTGTGGTGTGCTGTTTATATTTTATACATGGGTTCTATTTAGTTGCAACCTGATGAGATGAGTGTATGCCAACCCATGCATCATTTATGCACATGTCAGTATCACATATCATGCATAATGTCCATACCATGTAGGTGCATTAGAAATTTAATGTTGTTGTGATAGATGTTGTGCTAGAAAACACATGTTAATATGATAAGTATCTGAATCAATATGCCTATTGTTTCTAGGTTATTGTTGGTATGAGGTTTTGTTTGAATGAACACCAAACTTTTGTTCTTGAGGTGTTATGGTCCCTCATTGACCAGAATTTTTGGATCAGTGACTTGTTTACCATGTTTATAACATGTATAAGATGCCATGTTTTGATCTGTGGGGTGTATGGGCCCTCACGGATCAGAATTTGTAACTTTGGTTTTTGTTTTAGTGTTTTGTTGGGCTCAAGGGTAGTTTATGAGGCTTACTGTATGGAAAAAATCAGAATACACGTTGTTTTTTTTACTACACGCCACGTTTTATTCTGTTTGGAAAAAAACTATTTTTCAGAAGTACACACCCTGTAGACATTATACCCACCGTGTAGTCTCTAACCATTTCATAGGACGTGTGGGAAGAGACATGAGATAGGGTAGTCTTTTTGGGAACATGATGTGTACCGGTTGTAAATTCCGTGTAGGGTTGAACCTGTGTCCACCCGTGTTACTAACAACACGGATGAAGAAACCTTAGGTGATACAAATCGTGTTAGTTATAAACACACCATGAAGTGTAATATTGGAATTCGACTATTTAACTAACAACACGGTTCGATGTTACCTTTCTAGTACATGCCCTGTACTTGTGGGACACACCGTGTAGTCTTGATCGGAGAGAGACCATGTGGACATGGTCATGTGGATGGGGAAATAGGGTGGAGTACATGTCATGTGTGGGTGTAACATACCATGTACCTAGGGTTGAGACACGCCCAACCGAACATCAGAACACGACCATGTAAGGGATTAAGGGTACACGCCATGTAAAGCTTATACATGCCGTGTAGTATCTTTTTTCCAGTTCTTGTTAACCTTTCCCCTCTTCAATTGCACTCTTAATCGGACAAAAGAAACCACGATAGTAAAATAAACGAAGGAGTGTGTTCGACCTTGTTGGGTCATGCCACTGAGATGACCACAGCTTGTCCGCCAAAAGTGTGGTGACGATTATACTATAGAAATGGTATTTCATGGTATATGAGTGAATCCTACACAAGTTACAGATGTGGTGCAAGCCATTATACCGGACACAAGAACAGATGTGCAGTTCTATGAAGGCTTCATGCTTTTCATACAGACCTTCCAGGGAGCACCGCAGGTTGCCACATCTATGGTAGAGTAGACATGTATATTCTAGCAGCTGAAGCTGCCTAATTTTTCATGGTATGGTAGACCATAGGCTACGGAGTCATGGATGGATTCTATGTAGACGATCTTCGTGCATTTAGAGAAGCCTCTTGGGATGGTGGTCAAACTCACTTCTTATATGCTTCGTGATTCCACCAAGAGATGGTGGGATGTTACCACCGAGAATGAGAATCACCAAGACGTGGCGTGTAAAGATTTTCAGGAATTATTTTATGACTTTTTCTTTCCAGAGACAATATGGGATTATCGAGCATGAGATTTCATGAATCTGTAATCGGGAGCCATGTCAGTGATGGACTATTCTACCCACTTCACCGAGCTACTGCGTTTTTCACCTGTTCTTGGGGTAATGAGACATTGAGTGCTGGACTAATTGAGGATGATATTCGATATGACATCTGACCATAGATGACTGTTTTCAGGATTCCTACAGGGCATGATATTATGTAACAAGTGTGTATTACTGAGTGGAACTTTTAAGAATCTAGTGGTGTGAACCAGGGAGGTTCGTCACCGGTCTCCGGTACAATTTCTACCGGCAGGATGAAGAGGCAGATGGATTTTTCTCATTGTGGAAGTACTATCCAAAAGAATTCTTCATATGTACAGATAATGTTCTACCAATGTGGTAATGTGGGGCACAAGAGACATTAGTGTCCACGTGACCTAGTGGACTGACGAGCTTGCGGAATGATGGGTCATCCTCAGCATTTTTGGAGGGCGTTTATACCAGTGATAGTGAGGGGGGTTCTATGTTGACACCGTATATAGGGTAGGGTCAGTAGCTTCTTATCAGTATGGGAATTGGAATACTTCCAACCGTTTAGGTCAATGTTGTGGTTGTGGTCATGGTAGCCAGACAACATGATCTCAGAGACAGTCAGTTCTGCTCAGGGTAGCCAGGTTGTGTCGTAGGGCCACAGCACCGAGAAGACATATGCAGTGCAACATACCCAAAAAAGAAGGATCTCAAACCTTCCACTATCAAAGGATCTATTCTAGTTTATTTTGTTTCATCTTCTATACTTTTTTATACTGGTGCTACACATATATTTATATCTGTTCCTGTTGTGGAGAGCCTTAGACTCTATGTTTCTTCTACTTAGGATATTATGACACTAGGGACTCAGTTAGGAATTATAACGGTAGGTGTGTGTTAGGGCAAGGAGTACCCCCTAGAGGTTGGTGGGTGTCACTTTCTATGGGACTTCTCGGTCTTCGAGATGACATTTTATGATGTCATTCTCAGTATGGACTGATTGCTACCCCTCCATGCCTTTACGAATTTCTATTATCATAGGTTTAGTTTCACATCACAAGAGGGTGGAATGTTTCTATACAATGGAGAATGGGATGTCCAGGCAAGCCGAGCTGGACCCAAGCATCATGGGAGAGGTGGAGGGATCGACCAGATTGTGAGTTTATATTTGGATGACCAGGAAACTTTTCAGAAGGATTTCCCTCTAGTGGTTAATCATTTCAGGGATTTCTTCTCGGACGACATTTCAGGTCTACCTATGAATATATAGGTGTATTCCTCTATTGATCTTGTGACATGAGCGGCACCAGTGTTCATTCCTCCGTATAGGATTTCTATAGTATAATTGAAGGTTCTCAAGAGGCAGTTAAATGAGATACATGCCAAGGGTTTTATTCACCATAGTATTTCTCCCTAGGGTTCACATGTCATTTTCTCTATGAAAGAATATGGTACCCATAGACTCTGCGTGGATTATTGGAAACTAAACCAGTTGACGATTAACAACTGATATCCCTTATTGAGTATTGATGATAGTTTTGATCAACTTCAAGGAGCACAAGTGTTCGACATGATTGACTTGAGATCTGGATATCGTCCGTTGCGGGTTAGACCATCGTACATACCACTTATAGTATTTCGAAGTAGATATGGTCAATTTGGGTACTTGGTCATGCCATTCAGACTCACAAACACACCAACAGTTTTCAAGGATATGATGAATCGTGTGTTCCACCCATATCTAAATTCATATGTGGTAGTCTTCATAGACAATATCATGGTGTACTCTCACACATGACACGACCATGCCACCCATCGTGAGATCGTACTGAGTACACTAAGAGATAATTAGTTATATTCTAAACTATCAAAGTGCCACTTTTGAAAGGACAAGATTCACTTCTTGGTTAATATAATCTCAGAGGCAGGAGTTGTGGTAGACTCAGAGAAAGTTAGAGCAGTAGTTTCCTGGGATCATACTATGAATGTGTTTTAAATAAAAACATTCTTGGGGCTTCCTGGTTACTAAAGGTCCTTTATACAGGCCTTCTCTCTCTCTTAGCAGCACCTTTGACAGGTTTGACTAAGAATGTTATGAAGATTGTTTTGTCAGAAGCTTGTAAGAAAGACTTTCAGAAGATGATGTAAAGGATGACATCAGCACTAGTCCTAATACTCCCAGAGAAAGGGAAAAGATATATAGTTTCCTGTGATGCATCAGGTATTAGGTTGGGAGTAGTTTTTATGAAAGGAAATCGAGTAGTTCTATACGGGTCTCGGTAGTTGAGGCTATATGAGAGGAATTACCCGACACATGATCTCGAGTTGGCAGAAGTTGTGCATGTGTTATGTTGTTGGAGTCATTGTCTATTGGGAGAACATATTTTGGTGTTTATAGACCACAAAAGACTTAAATACATCTTTATCTAGCGTGACATGAATTTGGGATGGCGAAGGTGGGTTGAGTAACTTTATTCCTTTGACATTGAGCATGCTTATACACCTGGTAAGGGTAACACAGTAGCTGATGCACTTAGTAGAAGGACTCAGATACAGGCAGTGCAGGAGGCCAGTGGTGAGTGGCAGCTTATGGATTTGTTATTTAAGATGCATTTGGGGGTGCAAGATATTCAAGGGAGAACATATCTTTCATCCATATCTTTGCCTTATACCCTCTTGGATAGATTGAGGATGAGATAGCTATCATATTCATAAGTCTTATGTCTTCATGAGTTAGTGGCAAGTGAGGACCCTACTCTTGGCTAGACGATAGGGTATGACGAGGTACTACGTATCCATGGATGAGTGTGGGATACATGGGATATACGTGAGGGGTGGATGTAAGAATTTTATCCTTCAGATTAGGTATTGAATCATGGAGTTACCAATATGTACCATAACTTGAGAAGTCAGTATTGGAGGCCATGTATGAAAAGAGAGGTAGTTTGTTTTATTACTAGATGTTCCACCTATTAATAGGTGAAGGCAGAGCATTAGAGGCTAGCTAGACTATTAAAATAGTTACACATTCTAGAGTGGTAATGGGATGATGTCGCGATGGACTTCGTGACCGGGTTGCCGAGGTCACCTCGAGGTAATGATTTTTTATGGGTTGTTGTGGACAGACTTACGAAGGTAGAACACTTTTTGCTGATAAAGGAGAAGTACATTATTGACGATCTCAGGATGTTTTATATCCAAGAGGTGGTATGTCTTCATGGGGTTCCCCGTTCTATTGCTACAGATAGGGATTCCACTTTTACGTCTTGTTTCTGGAAGAGTATTTAGAGGGCATTGGGTAAACAGGTGCATCTGAGCACAACTTACCACCCTCAGACTGATGGCTAGCCAGAGTGTACAATACAAGTTCTAGAGTAAATGTTGTGGTCATGAATCCTAGACGTTTGGGACTCTTGGCACAAGCACATGCCCCTAGTGGAGTTTTCCTACAATAATATTTTTTATGAAATTGTTGGGATGGAACAATAAGAGGATTTTTATGGTATGTCATGCCGATCACCATTATGCTATTTTGAGGAAGGTGAGACAGCTTTACTGGGAATACATCTCATGCTGGAGACTTCAGAGAAGGTCCAGTTGATTTAGAAGAGGATGAATTGTGCATTGTATCATCAGAAATCTTATGCTGATCGCCGAAGAAGACCCTTGGAGTTTTTTATTGGGGATCAAGTTTTCTTGCATGTTTCACCGAGGTTGGGACATAGTTAGATCAAGATACTAGGTAAACATTCACTGAGGAATGTATGTCTATTTGAGATTCTAGAGAGAGTCTTGCCGGTTGTCTATCGGTTGTAGTTACCACAGTGGTACTGGGCCATGCATGAAGTCTTCCACATATCTCAGTTGGACCGCTATAACTCAAACCCGTCTCATTTTTTTCTGCCTGAGGAGGTTGAACTTCAGGTTGATGCATCCTTTGAGGAGCATCAGATTCGTATTGTTGATATGATCTTGATGATTTTCTGAGGCTGGTCAGTTTCTATCATAATGGGTGCTATGGAATCATGGACTAGTGCTGGACAAAACATGGGAGCAGGAGACCGAAGTATTTTCTCAGTGTCCAGAATTGTTCTCGAAATTATCATCACCACCATTGGAAGGGAAATTTGGTGACTAATTGCTTTAATGGAGGGTGTTTGTAAGAACCTAGTTCTTATTCTTGAGGTATGTGTTTCTTATTTTCCTTTTCTATTACTATTTTTAATAAAACAAAGGATGTGTGGGAACAATAACAAATTATGGGTACACACCATGTTCTTTTGTACACACGTTGTATACTTTGGCTGTGTGGGATGAGAATACCGGGCATGTAGGATTGGGCGTTAAAACTACGTACACAATGTATACTTTTGTATACAGGCCATGTACCGTGGTTGTGTGGGATGAGAATACATAGCATGTAGGCTTGTTGTCGATTAAGGGTTTAAAACTAACAACACACCGTGTACCTAGTAATACGCGTCGTGTATTCAGTCGATAGATAAAATAGTGAGGCGATAGAATGTAGCCACCAGATAAATAGTTAAAAAGGATAGTACAAGCCATGTACATGAAAGTACATTCTGTATACATGGGAGTACACACCGTGTAGTTATGTTTTTTTCATATAAAATTGTCAGAATCATCCTCTTTCGGCAGAAGAGGAAGAGGGATCACTACGAGTAGGGAGAGGACGGCGAGATATAGAGAAGCTCCCAATCGATCACCGAGACTCCAATTCATCTGATGTTGGTCTCATTTGAACTAAGAGTGTGAGGTCTTCCCTCTTCTTGAAACATTCCTCCCAATTCATTTTCTAATGAATGTTATTTAGGTTTGAATGAGTTATGTTTGTCTCTGATATACATCGTTCTTGGTTGTTTTGGGAGGCACCATTCACGTATATTGGTTAGAGGAGATCGAGGTGGGTGGTATTGTGATTAATTCCAACTGTCGAGTTTGTTTTGTGTATCTTTGTGCCACACGCCCATGTTCATGGTGTCGTATGGATGATACTTTAACAGTTGATATACAAAGAATTTCATAGGTAACATAATAAATAAGTATAAACTGCTGTTTCAGATCATTGCATTGATCCAGGGTCACCCAGAGGGTGTGTTTCCCTTTTTGAGCCATTTGGCCAGGATAGCCATGGGTATGCCCTGATTATAGCATGTTTTCATTTTTCCTGAGAGGAAACAGATATAAATTGTGTGCCTATGCTTTGGGCTCAGCCTGGTTACTTGATTTTCCTCTGGAATGCCTGAGGGAAAGGTTATGTTAGCCTGAGGGCAAGGTTCTGTTTATCCAAACACCATGGTTTTGTTTAGCCTGACGACAAGGTTCGTTTTAGCCTAAGGGAAAGGTTTTGATTATCCTAAGGGAAAGGTTTTGTTTAACCTGAGGGAAAGGTTTTGATTAGCCCTAGGGAGTGATTTGTTTAGCCTGATGGAAACGGTTCTTATGCCTGAGGTTAATATTCATTATGCCTGAGGGTAGTTTCCTAAGGGTTTTGTTTCTGTTTTCCTGAGGGTAAGGATTTCCATGTATTAGGAAAATGTTCACATTGAATATTAATTGTTCTTATTTTATATGTTGTACTCGACATGCTAATGCATGAGCTTTGTATTATTATTATCTTTTACTTGTTAGATATCCTGTTGTGGTTTCTGCTATGGCACTGGTATAGGAGATTGTCAGTTGAGGACGAGTCTCAGAAAACAATCAATTCAATTATATTGATTTGTTAAAAAATTATTCAAATGAAAATTTCACTGGTACAAATTGTTACTTTTGAGTATTTTCTAGTTTATGAATTTCATTATTGGACACAGTTGTTTCACTTTTTCACTAAAATTTTGGCATGAGCCTTTGGTGGTTGCCTACTAGAATTTAATTCTCATACCCTATTTGGGTCATGTCTTGGGACCAAAAATATTATATTGTTGTAGGTGTCGATAAGGTAAAGGGTTCCTACACAGGTACATGATTTTTTTCGGGGAGTAAGAGATCATGGGACAGAGCATAGGCTTGTGATGCTACTGTGTTCTTGTTTCACTACTTTGGTTTTGTTTTGTAGTGCGTTGTACATTGTGCTATAATGTATCATATTGCAGTTTACCCTATTTTGGCTTATTTCTTAGAATTAGAGACATATTTCATCATCATATATATGAATGTTCGTTATCTTTTACTTCAGTTCTGATGTCCATTTCTGGTCAATATTTTTTTTGGTTTCTACTTTTGTATGTTTATATTTTGTTCTGTTGTGCTACACTTTGACAAATGAGGTCATAGTTCCCCCACCATCAGACATTGGCCCTTGCTGCTTGTCAACAGCCTCTGGCACTTGGGTAAATGTGATTGAAGTCATGTGACCAACCGGGTTCGGGGCACCCGTTGTGTGGCACCCAGATCCAGGATGTTACATGAGTAGTCAAGATATTAATCTAGATAATGCAATGGTATTAGGGAACACATAATATTATGAAGAAAAATGTAGTATTTTAAAAAACATTGATATATCCATTGATCTCCCTTTATTTTATTTAAATTTTTAAGTTATTTGGCTCCTCAATTTATTTTACTAATCCATTTTTTATGTTTCGCTATAATGTACAAGTCAACGAATACATTGGAACAACTGTCACCTGATTGTGATATGATAATGAAAGGGACATCGTTAATTGAATTTTATACTAAACCTATAGTTGGTTTAGTATTCTATACAACAATTTACATATTCCTTTTTATGGGAAATATGAAAAACAAATACTTGCATTACATCTAATACCATTATGAATAGTTGTCTGTATACCCTTCCACACCGAAATTCCCCTTCATGGATACTAATTCATCAACTTTCACTAAACATATTTTATCAAACCATATGAAATTGAAAATAATAACAGTGAATGTTTCCTAATATAATCCATGTATTTTTTTATGATGCTGATGATTAATATATTTGGATAAATTTTACTTTTATCCATGAAAATAGATACATGAATCTCTTCTTTCATAACTATAATGGCAGTTTTGTCAAACAATGTTCATTATGTTACTTATAATAGAGTTTATTATAATTAATAACAAAACTAGTGTAAGGGATAACATTTATATTTGGGAACCTAGGTATAAATTGAACACATTTGGTAATTTAATTAAAAATTATAGATAACTCTTTATAAATATGATCTTAGAACTATCGAATAAACAATTAACTATGGTATTTGATATCCGTCATTTATCCAACGATTGTAAAATCCCAGTAAAAAAGGATATCAAATTTTCTTATTTATAAATATTTTTGAATTAAATATTAATTTTACGTAAAAGGGGATGTTATATTTTATGATGTACCCGACACTCAACAATAGGTTTTTTTGAAATATCATGTTGCATGTAAGGTTTAGTCATACTGAAAAATAATAATATAATATTATTTTAAATGGTAGTTAATGCCTAAAAATTGTGTTAGTGGGAATAAAATGAACTAATTAAAGTATTATGATTCATGTTTTTTTAATTTATTTAAATTTATCCCATAAATTTTAGAGGTTTAAAATCATAAGGGATCCAATTTTAAGCATGAAATATTCAAATACTCTTTAAAAGTTCAATTCACCTCCATTTGATAGAGAACCCTTTTTAAATATAGTTTCAATAACATTAATAAGTTCCACTAGAAAAAATAAACTTTTTATTTAGAAGAGGAAAATCAAAATTTACTTTGGGTATATTTTTTGTATTTCCCTGGTAAAGTTCATTTTTTATGAATAGTAAAAATTACTGTATTTTAATTTAGAAATGCCTTTTAATCTAATTTATTGTTATAGATATATTGTTCTATTTATTTTATTTAATCTTTAATTGGATTATCTTTTTAGCATTTAATCCAATGTTTGTAATTTTAATTAACTTAACTTGGAAATTGGATATAAAAAAGTGTCTATCTTTTGATAGTTATTTTTTAAAAAAAGACACCATTTTGATTGGACAATGGGAACTAATTTTAAATTAATTTCTACCACTTCTGTGTTTTGAATTATGAAAATTGGATTCCATATTTCCAATCAAGTGGTCCAAATTGTGTTAATAAATAACTTTTATTTTTAGACATTACGAATAGTATATTCAGTTAATATTTTATTTACCCTGGTTAAAGGTTTAATCTAGTAAATAAGCATAAAAAATAATATTATAATAATATTAATTTACCCTAACACATGTTCTTATCCAATGGGATGATACATGTCCGACCATGGTAATCCATGGGTTAATTTTGTGACCCCAGGGAGCCTATTTTGAGTGAAAATAACATTTTACACAAATTAATTTAAAGTTATAGAAAATATAAGATAAACATATATCTTTTTATAAGACAACTTTTAAATCTGGTTATATAATTGATCTATTAGACATTAAATATTTATTATAAATATAAAAAAATTTCATTCATCATGGTATTTAATAAACAATTTTTATACATTAAATAAATATATTTATTTATGACACAATGATGATGTAATAATTACCTCATTAATTAATGATTTAAATAAATGTTATTATAAATGTTAAAAAATAATATTGATTCTTTTTAGGCCATAAAATTATTTTGTTGATGATTATTCCTTTTTATATATTCATTAAGGGTTTTTTAGAGTTGATCAAGTTTTTATGGGGTTTTAAGAAGTCATGATATGAATAGTATAAAAATTAACCTAAATGAGTTTTTAAATTAATTAATATTTTATTAAATGATAAAATACCCCAAAAAATTAAACATTAAACCAAATGACATATATAATGTCCAAAATTTAATTAATGATCATTTTTTGGTCGTTTTTAATTTTATTATATGTTTATTAACCATATAATATTAATATATAAGAAGACATGGTAAATGATAAATATGTTGAGAAAGAGTTAAATAAAAATAATAATGATTTAAATATATCTAAAACCTGTCCAGTTTTATGTGATAATTTCTATTTAGGCTTATATTCATCTTACCTTTTTATTTAATGAGTTTTTGACCATTTGAAACTGAAAATAATTTTTATAATAAAATAATACATTCAGGTTTTCCAAAAGTGCCACTCCTCCCTCTTATGAAAGTCACCTCCTCTAACCCATTACTCACACCTATCAAGACATGTGGCTCATCCAAAATCATATACAATAAGATACCAACATCCTTATTTTACACATATAATTCTTAATTTTTGCATAAAAAATTTCAATAAATCCTTTTTGTTTAAACCAAAGGGAGTTACCCTGTTTAAAAGTAATGTATTTTCTCAAGTTCTTTTCTATAATTTTCCTTCTCCAACCACCTAAACTCTCATTATTATATTATTTAATAAAAAATGTATAATAAATATACTAGGACATTTTTATGAGAATTATTCAAAAAAAACTTCCACACCACTCTTTCTAATTCATATGAACATCATGTTTTTGCGGACGACAAACTATTGCCTCACTAAATGATTATTATTCAAATATCTACTACTGCCTATCATGGTGTCCATTATGATGGAAATTTATTTATAAGTGATATATATTATATTAATATTTTTTCTATGCTTCTTTATTTTTCATATATAGAATGATTTTATGGTTTTTGTAATGGGTAAATATGGTAATTTAATTTAAGTTAGTATGGACTACCACCCCCTCAATGTGATGTGACTCATTCATGCCATACATGGAATGTGTAAAATATGGAGTTATTGAAATTATATATGATATTATACTGTAATTATAATATAATTATGTATATATATATATTTTCATTCCATTAAATATAAAATAGAAATGAATGCATCATTCATGTGTACATACAACTTACCATCTCCTTCGACGGTGCATTTCATTTATTATCATCAAATGTCATATACTATTATAAATACACACTAAAACACAGATATATATGTATATAAATAGTGGATATATATTATATATATTATATCTAAATAATTAATATCATTATAGAGATAATGGAATATTTGACCACAAGGACAACATGTGATAATAAAAAGTTCCTTTTTTACTCAAGTACCAAATATCGACAAAACGACTATTATAATCATATATGATTATATGATGTTTATAACATGGTAATAAGTGATATAAATGGAATAATAAAATTGAAAAACTTTCTTAATAAATTATAATTTAACTTTAGTTTAATATTAAAGAGATTAAAGAACGAGTGACTCATGTCAAACATGAGGTAAGGGACTTCGTCCTAATCTCCATTCATTGAGGCATACATTTATTTATACAAGAATTTAATTTAGACAGTGTATAAATCCCTTTGAATTTTAATTTCATTCAATTGGAATCTTTTCTCTATGAATAGTTTTACTAAATGAAAAAAATAATGTTTCTTTTTAACATACGCAGGGACAACTGCCTTTCCACCGCCACGAGCATTATTTGATATTTGGCTTCCCTAATAAGCCGTAATGTTTTTAAGTAGAAAATAAATACCATATTCATTTTTTACATATTATGGTATAGAAATAGTTTTTTTCAAATGGATTTATTATTTCAATATATTGAAATTATATATGTGACTGAAATATGGAAATGTTTTCATTCTGTTATGTGTATTAATGTGTTGTGATTATGTTATAGCTCTTGGGAATTTTTTACGCATACGGGTGGTTCCGTGATAACCCTAGTGAGGGTGAGCCTAAGATAGCTCTCTAATGAATTGTGTAATGTGAAACAGGTAACCATAAATATTTATCCAAAGAGATTTAAGGAATATACATTGATGGGTCTTCCAAACATAAGTCCATACATAGTTGTGAAAGATACAACATAAGTATATAATGGATGCCATAAGTTACCATTATGATTTTTGATTTATATGTGTTGTTCATAAATCTTATGATCTATTGAGGAGTGTTAAAGAGATTTTGTTTTGTATTAATTGATGGACTAATGATTTCTTTATTTATTTTAAAAACTTTATAGATGTTTTTATGATCATTTCAAGTATTTGAAATGTTGTTTCATTGGGTATAAAGAAGGGAAAGAGAAATAAATAATGAAAAGAAGATTTAAATCATGAAAATAAATCTGGTTTTCTTTTTAGAGTATATATTTTATGAAAAAATGGATAATGGGTAGAATGTTTTGAATTATAATATTTGAGATGTAATGTAACATTTATAGAATAGTTCTCTAAAACTCTAAGCCTGAAAAGATCCACAATGTGCATTCGTAAAATAACTCCTGATTAATTAATGTTTAAGGTCGGGTAATTATATCTATTAATTCCAATTTCTATGAATTACATAGTTTAATTTAACATATGGAGAAACTATTACACTATTGTGTAAAATGTAAAGGTGATCCCGATCCTACTCGGTAATGGTAATTGTGACAATATATATTCTTGAAATCACTTTTCTTATTTGTATTGTAGTATGATGATATTTTGGGATTCCCATTCTATCAAAATATAAAAGTAAATTGGTATCAAATTTAATATATTATTCAATAATATATCACACTAAACTACAGAATCTGAGATGAATTTGATTTAAGATATAACCTTTAAAAATATTTATATATCATTCATCTGGGAACATCTATATTTACTATACAAGAACGCATTTTGGAATCCCAATAACTGAGTGAACTTTTAGGTGGAATATTTTATAACATAATTGTGGTGTGAATAATATCTCTAATTAACTTAATCATACAGAAATTTCTATATTATTGATTGAAAACATTGTGTGTTCTATAACATTTGTACATGATAATTTTAAGGATTCATTGTATGGTTAATGTATTTTGTTCATTTTTAAGAATAGTGAAACTTAATTATATATAAATTCAATCCTAACTGAAGATAGGAATATCATGTTTTTTTAAACCCTATATAATCAAACTAGTCATTGACATGATATTATTGATATTTTATTAATACCCCTCTAGAAGTTTTACCCTATTATGTAAGATGTATAATTGATTTTTTTTCTTATCTTGATTGAGAGTAAGCTACTGGTGGAAGATAAGTTCATCCTTTTTCTATTCACTGTGGAATCCTATCCCCTCATAAACATGTCAATCATGTTCAGCATTTCCTTAATTCCATATTATTATTATCTTTGGTATATTTATTAACCTATTAATAATAATATCACATATTTTTTTCTATGACTATGTATTTATGAAAATGTTTGACATATAAAAAATTATAAAATGGTAATTACAATAATATTTATACCTTTTTTAAACCAAATTTCAAAAGGTTTTTTAAAATGTTTTAACAAAATAATGGTTAATATCACTTAATTTATTTTAATATTAAATAACCGTTAATTGAGATGTTACTATACATTATTCTGTATTTATATTGAATGATATCATCCATGGTTAATATTTATTTCTTCATAGTATATATTTTAGATGACCTAAAAGAAAATACTTCAAGGAATTTTTAAAACCAAATGATTGTTCACCATCATCACAAATGTGACACCCCAAAATTTCATTAAATATATTTCATAAAAAATCTCACCAAGAAAGAAAATCATATATCATACTATAAAACATGTCTCTCAATGTGATCTCTTATCATATATGAGCCTCATATGGTGTGGAAATTGTAACCCACATAAATATCATATCGTAAAGAATAAGTCCAAATTGATATCAATATCATTGTCGGGTTGTTTTGGTTTAGATATAATAAGAGAAAAATAATATGTTTTCACATCATGTAGAAACACAATCAAAAGTTATAAATTACCACCACCACTGGCCTTGTATGATGTGTACTAAATGTAAAACCATAATATTTATTTCATCCATTTATTACTCCAGATGACAGTTTCATTGGTTGTTCCAAAATTTAGGATACCAAAAATAAATCTCTACCACTAAAGAGTATCTCTTGGTTGATATTGTTTCCCATATTCTATTTTTTTACACGTGTTCCATGAATTTTTTTAATGGTTCACTATAATATTCTTAGTCATCTATAAATTTTAATGATATAAAATTACTATAAAAATTTTAAATGAATTGATTCATCTTTCATGTATTAGTCTTTTCCAAACCTAGGAAATTTTGTGTGTGATTCATATCATGTTATAAAAAAATCATTATATCATCTTAGTCAATATGTATATCCATTTCTCCCAAATTTTAATCCAAAATTTATTGATTCGATCTATTATATAAAAAATAAAAATTTTAATTCAACTCATTTGGATAAATTAATATTGAATAACAAAATTTTATACAGATAAAAATCATTTGATAAGGGTCATATGCATTCTCTATGGAAAAATAAATAATTTTTTTACACCATCATTATTATCCATTTTCATGTCATTAACATCCATCAATTTCACTTCATATCCATCCAATTTGGTTTAATAATTTTCATTTTGAAGATAAATTATTAAGTAATAATATGTTATTAATTATCAATATAGAAACTTATAGATCCATTGAATAAATTTTATTATTTTCCGAGTAAAATTTTTATACCCACTTTAGAAACTCAAAGAAGCAATAATAACCAAATTTATAGTAAAAAAGAATAAAATGTATTGATATTACAATATTAGAACCCTTATGAGGAGGTTTCATGTTGATAAAAATATCATTGATAAAATTTTTGAGTGTCTGATATAAAGTAAGATGGTGTTTGGGAGAATTAATGTATGAAATTGATATGGATGAAATAATTAACGTTGAGTGATCTTGATTGAAGCTAAATTACTTTAATGGGGACCCACATGGGCTTATATCCACCATGATTCATTTTTCAACATTCCTATATTATAATATTAATTTAATAATCATCATCATCTTAGAATAATATAGTTGAATGACTTTCAAAATATGAATACTATTGGAGATGATTCGTAAATATTTAACATTTCATAGAAGGGTAACCTGAGAAGAAACAAAAGATAGTGGTTGAATGTATATATGCACCTAAAATGAGTGATTTATTATTAGAAAATTTTAAAAGAATAATTTAACCTATGTAAATAAATTTTTTATGTTAATAAGTTCTTAATGATGTGTATAGATATTTTTTGTAGCTTTGGGAATAATTTAAGGAAGGTAATGTGTGATATATTTAATGTAATAATTATTCTAAATAAATTTCATTTATTTAAATTCATGGAGAGAAATAATTTTCACTCATGAAATTATTAGTTGATATTAGTTAAATGAAATTTTGAATGATTGGGATGTTTTTGGTGAGAAACCATCAATCATTGAATGTGTTAAAATGTTATTTTATTTATATATAAAATATTGTTGATGAATATAAAAATAAATATAAATTTTCAGGTATTATATAGATTTAAAATTTCCACTAGACCCAAAATTATGTCATCTTAATCAAAATTACAACACCTATTACATAAAAGAAACATTTACATACATCATTTGAGATGCATTATAAATTGAAAATCTAAAAAAGTTGGTTTCGAACACCACATAGAACATCATAATTTTATAATAATCATTCTAATATATGTAATGAAAAGAGGATAAAATTTTTGGGAGATGTTGAAACTCAATAATTTATTCAAAGATTTATTTTAATATTCGAGGTATATGGGAAACATTATGTAATAATTATAGTTTTTGTAGAAAAAAATAATGTAAAATAATTAATAGATAGAAAATAAGAAAAATTCAAACCATAATGATATTTGTTCGGGAAGTACACATCAATTGTTAATGATCTTATTATTCAAACAAAATCATTTTATTAAAAAAAATTTAAAATATTACATGATCTAAAAAAACATTAGGTTGTTTTTTATATCAAATACTAAATCAACATAAATATTATTTAGATTGTCCAAAAAGTTTGTTATAAATTTATTTTATTTGAATTTGGGAGACTAACATCATGTATGTGTTAAAATGTGAATATGATAATAATTTATTAACATGGGATTTTTTGGGCATCATAATGTTTTATGAATTTCTTTAGGTCACAAATTTAATATTTCTCATACACTATCCCAAAAAAAGTAAATAAGTTTTACCCCTTTTAAATAACATATATTAATATAATTTATTTACACTCTTTTGTGTGTTGTAGTTTTTCAATAAACATTTTTAGGTATTGAGACCCGATACTTTATGTGAGTTTTTTCCCATTACATATTTATATCTATTATAATTTTATATATGATTTATCCTTTGGGTGCATTTTGATTTTTTGTCCCTGAAGACATGGAGGTCAAATTCTAATTGTGGGTTTGATCACCGTGACTAGGCTCAATACAAATTATTTCATTGGATTGCTTATATTCTCTTCACATATTTTTAGTTTCTTACATTTTGGTTATTATTTTTATAATAAATAATATAATAGGTGGTGTTATCATCATTGGTGTAGGTCCAAATCGGACTAAAGGACATTAAATACATTAATTCCTTCTCATACCTTTTTAAATCTTCTGAATAGTGATATTCCAGTCAACTTTTCATTATCAATTTTTTATAAAATATGATTTATCAATAAAAATTGTAATGGTTTTTATGAGTCGGTGGATATTTTGAGAACACCAATTCAAGGTTATCCACAAAAAATATAATTAAATCATTATTTATGATTCTATTTTCCAGATTTTGTAAGAAATTTTGATGACACTAATATTTTATAGAATGATACCACAAATCAATATTAATTTACTTTTTTAAAAGAATTAACCTCAGGAATCTTATAGTCTTCTTATATTGAATAAAAAAAATATGTGACAACTTCTCTATAACTATTTTAAAATGGGGGGTTCCACATGACTTATTTCTGTATGTTATAACTTTTAATATAATCCATTACACCACCATTTGGTTTTAGAAATGCAGTCATCAACTACCTAGTTGTTCCTGTCCTTGATTCATTCCATTATGTACATTGGTAGTGTTTCTATGGCCCTACTACTCATGATGGCCTTACTCACCACACACCCCATTTCAACATATCTTGATGAATCATCTACCACTACTACTAAACATATTACTACACCATTATCGGTGGAACCATAGAACTCATCAATAAGGGTATCACAACTGGAGATGAGGTGAAATTACTATTTCCCACCCCAACCCTAGTACCCAGACTATGAATTTCTAAAGGATTTATAACATATTATGTATCTCTTGGCTAATCAGAAAAATTTCTAAGTACTTTGATGGTTGTTCTATGAATTCCATGTAGTAATAGTTTTGGATTTTCTTATTTCACATCCTCATATCTATGTTTTCTCCCCTCCCCAAAAATGAAAGCTTAAATGAAGAAGGTGTTTTCACCATTTTATATATTTTCTTTGGGATTAATAATATTATTATTTCACTTGTAACTATTATAGTTGAAGTCTGTAACAATACTATAAATGGTAGATATCAAAAAAATAATGATATGAAAATCAAATTGATGTTAAAAGCATGCATATTTCTTAGCACTAGAAACAACATAGATAAAGGACCACTTTATAAGCATAAAAGGAAAGTGATGATCAATTAATCCTTTATCAGTACTAAAATAAAGTGATGATAAAGTGGTCCTTAATCAATTTTTTTAGTGATAATAATGGTGGAATTTATCAGTGATTTGTTTTGTTATTTATAAATGGTTATTTTTAGTTATATTGTATCACTAATAAATGTATCCTTTGTTTGCGATTTTGGTTGTAATGATAAATATCATGCAATTACAATAAATATGCAATAGCCTTGAATCATCAATATTACAACAAACCCAATCTGAAACTAAATAGATTGATGTAAAAATATATTGAAAATATGATTGAAATAAAAACAAAAAATTTCTCCATCATTTCAATTAGAAAATTTCACACCAAATATATATATTGATGTGTTTTATACAATTAATCCACAAAAATTACAAACTATATAAGAAATAGTACATCTTGTAGCAGGATTTCCCAAAAGATCAAACTATATACAGATGTATTCCCCTTCAATGAAATCAATGTTGATTTTAGTAACAGTAAATATAAATAAAAGAAATTTAAATTTAATGGTTTATAATACACATATGATAAATTATATTATTAATTACTATATATAAATTAAAAATATTATCATTTAATCATATCTTATATTAATGTTTAGTATATTCCTACACTTTACAAATTAAGTATAGATCATTTGACAAATGTTTGACAACAATACATGCTTATTTTCTTAGATTTGGTTTTGTGATACTTGTTTCAAAATAAAATGAAACTTTTATACAGTAAACATGCACATTGGTTCATACAAACCACATCATGTGTTGTATTTAAGAGTGGTCAATTCATACACATCACAAAAAAATTATTGATCATAGTCCAAATGTTTTGAAATAGTCTGAGCTTGTTTTATTTATATTGACTATATGATAAACACATTAATCTAAAAAGGGTTTTCTATTATAAACATACAATTTTAGTCATATAAACCACATCATTTAATTGATTTATGTTTGGTCGATTCATAAATTTCCAAAATGAAATATTGATAATTGTATAAATGTTTGAAATAAAAATTGAGCCTGTTTTCTCTTTTTTGTCCCATGATTTTAATTTTAAACTTAAATGATACATTTATATTGATAACATGTACATCATTTCATTCTAACCACATCATGAATCATATTAGCATTATTATACTTCATATACATCACTAATAAATAATTGATAGTTTTCATGATGTTTGTAAACATTCTGAACTCATTTCCTTACATGTTCCTTTGGGATGAATGATTTAAAATAAACATTAACTTATATATATAAACTATGAATGTCAAGTCATACTTACTATGAAATGAGTCATATTGATGTAAAGTCAATTCTTACATGTCAAAAATTAACTAAGGATCATTTTACTAATGTTTGAAAATGAAATTGAGCTCATTTTCTTATTTTTTACTAGTGAGATATTTTTAAAACTAAAATGACACTTTAATATTAAAAACATGCACTATATGTTATAGCAGTGACATCGTGCATCATATTGATGTGAAACTAATTCATTCATATAAAAAATTAATAATGGATGGTTTTCCTAAAGTTTCAAAATATTTTGAGAATGATTTCAGGGTTTTCGCATCGTCATAGGTCTATTAATCTAAAATGGAACTTTTATATTGAAAACATACACATTGATTTATACCAACCAAATCTTTTGTTGAATTGGGGTGTGGTAGATTTCATTATGTCACAATTAAATTATGGATCATTTTCTTAATGTATTAAAAATCCTATATTTTTTTCATGTTTTTTTCAATTTGATGTGCATCTTAAACATAAATGTCCCTTTTATATTTATAAAATGCACTTTTATTTATAAAAACTACATCATGTTACATAATGACGTGTGGTAAATTATATTATCTCAAAAATGAATTATCAATCACTGTCTTAATGTTTCATAAAAATACATGAACATAATCTTGTATTTTTCTTTGCAGTGCTTATTTTAAACTAAAAAAAATCTATATTGAAAATTTTCACATCAGGTCATACCTAAAACATCATCTTTTAGAATAAAATATATCCAGTTCCAACATGTGAGAATTAATTATTGTTAATTTTCTTATTTATTTTAAAAAATAATAGATAGTTATCTCAGTTTCAAATATGTGACACATATTAAACAAAAATGAAAATTATATATTGAAAACACATACCTCAAGTCATATGGACGACATCATCGGTTGGTTTGATGTGCGGATGATTCTTATATATCAAAAACAAAATATGTATTTTCCACAATGTTTAAAAATAATCAGAGATCATTTTATACATTTTAGGTATGTGTTTTTTGTTTTAAAGTAAAATGGTACTTTAATATTGAAACTAGGAAAATCGTGTCATATTGGACACATCATTTTTTATATTGATGGGGGGGAAAATTCTAACATGTCACAAATGACTTATGGAGTCCTTCACTGAAGTATCAAACCAATATGATTGTGTCCTCTTGGATTTGATTATGCCTTCTGTGATTTTCACAAAAATGTCAATTTTAATTTGAACCCCAAAATTTAATATCAAATTGGTCAAACAATATATCCAATTGATGTGAAATAAAATCCAATAAATAAAAAATTAAATATTTATCATTTTACTAATGTTTGAGAACAACATGAGGCCATTTTTCTGGTTTTGGTGATGTTACATGTGTTTTAAACATAAATAGAACCTTGATATTGAAAACAAAAACATTAATTATATTCTAGCCCCAGCATGTTCCAAATTGACATGCGATCAATTCATACACATAAATTTATTATCGATGATTTTTCTAATGCCTGAAAACAATTTCAGATTGGATTCTATGTTTTTTCTGATGATTCTCATTTTAAAATAAAATGAAACTTATATATTGAAAATTTGCACATATATTTCTACCAACAACATCTTGGGATAGATATATATGTGGTCAATTCAAATACATTATAAATAAATTATGGATTAGTTCCCTAAATATTGAAAATAATATGAGTTATTTTGCTCAGTTTTTCTATAGACATGTGTTTTAAAATAAAATGACACTATCCTATTACGATCATGTACATGGAGTAGTACCAGCCACATATTATAATGGATTTATGTAAGGTCAATTATTATAAGAAAATTTGAATCATGTATAATTTTACTAATATTTTATATAATATGAGATTTTTTATCAGTTATAAATATATGAAAACTGTTGTACATGAAAATAAAAATTAAAAACATGAACAATGTGTCATACCAGCCACCTCATGTGTTAGAGTTATGAATGGTCATTTCATACACATCAATAACCAATTATGGATCATTTTACTATGTGTAGAAAATAATGAGGGCTTTTTTTCTTTGTTTTTTCTATGTGATTCTCGTTTTAATATAAAAGGACTATTTTATACTGAAAATATGAACTTTATGTTATACTGGCCACATCATGTTTTAGTTTGAAATGCAGTAGATTCCTATATTTTAAACATGTAATATAGTTCATTATCATGTTCATTCAAAATAATATGAGGATGTTTCTTAGAATAGGAAATGTGGAACATGTTTGTAACTATAATGACACTTTTATATTGAAAACATTAATTTAATTTATTTTTTCCACATCAAGTTTCAAATTATGGTTCAGTTGATTCATATACACCAAAAATGAATTATATATTATTTTATAGAATGTTAATGAGAATGTAATATAATTTTTAAAATTTTGTCTATGTGACACATTTTCAAAAATTAAACGAGACTTTTAATATTAAAAAAATAAACATTGATTCATAACATCTATATACTGTCTCATAGTCAATCATTATTGATTCCATGAATTTAAAATTAATTATTGCCCATTTTACTAAATTTTGAAAATAATATGATATTGTTAATCAGTTTTGAAAATGTGTTATTAATTTTAATCTAAAATAACAATTTTATATTAAAATCATCATGGAGTCATTACAACCACATTGTGTGTTAGATTGAAATCCAGTAAATTCTTACACATATAAAATGAATTATTTATTATTATTCTAAATTATTTGGATAATCAAATCTCATATACTCTATTTTGACTATGTGATTTTTGTTTTAGATTAAAATGATACTTTTCATATGAAGACACACTCATTGACTCATAATGGACACATCTTGGGTTTTATTGATTTGAAGTTGATTCATATCTGTCACACAAAAATTATGGATCATTTTCCTAATGTTTGAAATAAATATGATGTTTTTTATTAGTATTTAAAATTTTATTTATGTTTAAATATATAATAAAATATTTATATTAAACATACATACTTTCATTCATACAAAAATATCATGTTCCATTTTTTTTCAATCAATTCCTACACATCAAAAATCAATTGTGGATAAAAGTCTAAAATTTGGAAAATAGTATGAACTTATTTGATTGGTTTTGACAATGTTAAAGAAATTTTTAAATACAATAGCACATTTATTTAGAAAAAATGGACATCCATTCATAACATCAACAACATATTTCATATTTATTGGTGTTTGAATCACATAAATCACATATAAGAACACTCACACGATTTAAATCCTTTGCAAAATATAAAAACATGCCAATAAAAACTAAAAATGATGAAATAATGGAATATATTGAATGGAACATCAAATTTTAAAAAATAATTGGGCATTTAAAGTGATTATTTTTCAAGGAGTTCAAGGGATAGGGAACCAATGTTTTAGTTCCATGAGATCATGAACATCATTAGAGATGGGGTTCTCTACTGCAGTTCTATTTAAAATATCATAAATGTTTCATCAATGGTTTTTTTAAATAATGATAATGACCCATATTAATCAACAATAAAATTAAACATATGATAAAACAAATACATATGTGTTTTTACTCTTAGAACTGATAAATATTTTATTGTCTTATCAATTTCTTGATAAATTTTTTATAAACATAGGTGTTGTAAGTAATTTATATTTTATTACTGAAAAAACCTATATATGTTAGTAATATTTGGAATGATATGATATTGTTCAAGATTTCTTATCCATGGAGGTTATGGTTGTTGATCCCATCCCCCCCACTATGTAAAAGGATGAACCTCTATCATTATTAAAGGGAACTGAACCACTCTACTTCTCTCCCTTTTCTATCCCAGATTTTTTCCCCTTCTTTCACTTAGATCTCGATAATCCATAAGTATTCCATTTTGTTTGATGGTTTACCAAAAAAAATTCCTTTCATATATAAAGGACACTAATTACTTGTTGCTTCAAAACATGTTTTTGATATCATGTTTTAAATATCTCCATCAATCATTGTATTCAATTTATGGTTTTGTTTCAAGATGTTGGGGACTACAGGAACCCTTAACTATGGGTCATTTCAATAATAAGAACATCATTATTCACTTATCTTCATGGAATGACTTGGTATATCCCTGTTTAGGTGCCCCCTTTGTCATCTATAATAGATATAATTTATTTATATTTATGTGGAAAAACAATTTCAACATGAAATTAGATACCCCAACTACAGTGAATCTGGTTAGTTTTCTAGACCACCCACTTCTTGTTCAGAATCCATATATTATATAAATGCTAGGTAATATGGTTGTTAGATATATATGTTTAGATAGTATAAAAAGAAATATTTTCAATCCAATTTGTCCATAAATTTTAGTAGAAGTTTATTTTTTAATAACTCTAGCATAGAATGCTTGGAATTTAGTGGGGGAATATTTCCCCTATAAGAAACATGTTTCTATTGTGTCATGGATTAATTTATTATCTTCATTAAATAAAAATATTCACTTAATATAAGTGCATATTCATGGGTGCATCAAGTAGTACAAGAAGATCAATGTAATATTGGGATTTAGTGGTATGGTTATGGTGTTCATTTATGGTGGAAGTCCAAAAAAAACATGTTCAAAATGTTGTTTATATTTAACCAAGAATTATTTAAGAGGTAGTTAAATTTAGATTACTTGGTAATGGGGAATTCAATGGGATAAAACTTACTTCATGTATCACAGAAAAATAGTTGATCTCAAAGGGAATAGAAACAATTGTCACAATACAGAAGGAGGCATTGTTGTCAATCCTTGATTTGAGAGTATTTGACATATATTGTAGATTGAGATGTAATTTTGAGGCGGTGTGTGCAAAAGAGCCGATGGAAATTAAAATAAATACAACTGAGGAGGAATACAATGAAGAGGTAGTGAGAAATTGTGCTATAGCTAAATATAGTGTGGTGTTATTGGAAGAAAGTGAGTAAAATGCAACATTCTATATAAACAGTGGAGACCGTTGGGTAGTTTAAAAGAAACAATCTTGGATCCGCTGAGAGGGAGTTGGTAAAATATAAATATTAGTAATCTCTTTGAGGATATTGTGCATGAATGTTCTGTTCTGGGAAAGTGATTAAATATGAAAAATAATTGCAATCCAAACCCCAATACCATTAAATAACTTCTCATATGACAAAATAAATTAATTGAAAAATTGGGAAGAAGATATATCATCCCTAGTTCTATTGAACATTGTTGATAGAGTGTATTTATAAATCATATAAAGCCCAGGGAGGAGGAATGGATGGAAAATAAAACGAGATTTAGGGAGATGAATTGTGTTAAGGAGAATGAGATCTAAAAGAAGGAATACTATAATTTACCTAAATCGATGGAAACAAGATCACCCAAAAAGAATAAAGTAATGAATAGTAAACACATGACTCATAGATATGAAGGTAAGAAGATTATGAATCATCGTAGTGAAAATGAAAAAATGGAGGGCAGTGAGGACAAGGAACAAGAATATGGTGGAGGTATGAAGGAATATCTGAATTAGGAGAAGGAGTTGTCAAATAGTATGGTCAAGGAAGTAGATAACGAGGATGGGGAAAAATAGGGCTATAGGAGATTGTAATTAATTTCAATGAAAAAATATTAGAGAAGGCATTTGATATCAATGTTATATAGGTGGTGGTCCCCAAGATGAATGAGAGGTTGATTCATGTAGACACTAATCAGAAGCCCTTAGTACAGATCAATAGTCAAGATTGTATTTTAATACGTGGAATCAAAAAATGGAATATTATTATGGAAGATTATATCTAATATTTTGATAAGATAACCTGTAGTTTTGAAGACTTCATCAAGGATGGCCAGGACCTGAATGACATTGCTCTTTGATGGATGTTATATAGATGTAAGGAATATAAAATAAATAAACTTGATTCCAATAATTTAGTGACTTCTTAAGATTTCTTTTAATTGCATGTTCATGACATTAATGGTTTCCCAAAGTTTCTATAAAACTACTTTGCACATTAATGTGTTGTTTTTTAGTTAGTTGATAAAGACTATAGGAAATTAATTATAAAATATTAAATTATTATTTATTAATAATGAATAAATAATAAAAAAATGTAAAAGTTAACATTATTAATGAACATATATTCTTAAATTTTTTAAAGTAATTAATGAGTGAAATTTATTAAAAAAATATATAGATATCAAAATTATTAAAAAAGGTACGTGTTTTATTAAGTAAATTTACTATGTAAAATCAAGATGAATATAAATTAAAATTTATTGAATAAATATTAAATATTTTTATTATGAAAATATTATAAACCATAAATTATAATGAATAAATATGTGTAATGAAATATAAGAAAATGAATATAAAATTATATTAAAATAATAAATATATAAACCAAATAAATTGTAAACAAAATATAAAAATAAGTAATTTTAGTAGTGAATAAAAAATAATAAATATTAATCATTTAATGAATTCTAAAAAAGAGTTAAATTCATTAATAAAAAATCTGTAGATTGCCAAAATTTTAAAAAATGAACTAGTATTAATAATTATTGAAATTCTATAAAAAATTAAAATGAATTTCTGACAATATAAAAATTAATACGTATTAATTGTATTAATTTCAACCATATTCCAAATAATAAATATTAATGAATAAACATATACAAATAAATATTGAAATGGATAAAACTTCAAAAAAAATTACCAATGAATATTTGATAATAAATTAATAAAAAAATTAAAAATTAAAATTTAAAATATTAGATTATTATTGATTAGATAATATTTAAAATGAATAAATCTGAAAAGACAATTAAAATTAATAAATAAAATATTTTTCATAATAATATAAAAACTTAATAATATTTATTTATTAAATAAATATATATATATATATATATAACTGAATGATTAAATATATAATACTAAAATAAATATTAAAAATTTAATAAATAAAAAATAATTATGTTTGTGTATGTTCTACATAAAAATTAAATAATTACATATATTTATCTTTAAAATTCATGTAACACATGTTTGATATATGATAAATTGAATAAAATAACATTAAATTAAATGTCCATTACTTAATACAATTAGTTTATATTACAATTAATATTAATTGTTACTTATAAATCATTTTTCACTAAGTATATAATGTATTTAATGTAAATATAAATATTTGGTATTAAATAAATCACATATAAAGATATAATATATATATATATATTGATATATATATATATGAACGTATTTCAATATTAAAAAAAATTCAATATATTAATGAAAAGTTATTTATAAAGACTGTACATATTTATTAGTTACAAAAATATTAAATAAGAAAATATTTAAAATGATGAAATAATAAAAACAATTATTGATAAAAAAAATACACAACCATTATTTAGTAATACTAATATATAAATAATATTAATTAGTGGTAAAATGGTCCTTTTTATTGTAAAAAAGCATGAAACCTTTATCATAATAGATAAAGGGCCCCTTTAGTATTAAAGTACCCCTTAATTGGTAATTTTTTTTATCGCATGTAAAGGAATTGGATGCTAGTGAACAATATTTAGTCACACATCATCCCTATAACATAACCATATTATAAACATTAAATCAAATTTGACTATAAATATTAAAGAAAACCTGAATGATATATAAATATCACACTGCACATCATTTCTATTCAAGATTTTTATACGAGATAATTTAATTGATGTTATATTTAAAATCATTTATAAAAAAATAAAACGAATATAAAAATAAAAAAAATGATTGTATGATTATTTTCAACAATCAACCCTTATAAAAACCTTGTTTGTGCAATGAAACCGACGCTTTTTGGTAATCATACATAAATAAATAATCAAATTATGATTTTAATATAAAAAATATATGATAAATTATATTTTTAAATATTATATCTATTGATGATATAATAACTTATCATATTAATTGTATAATTAATTCTTACATTATTAATATTATATTGGTTATTATTTATTAAACATACCATTAATTAATAATTATATTATGAATTATTAAATACATAGTTCATTAATAATATAAATACATTATATTATTAATTACATAATATGTTAATGATATAATGAGTTACTAAATATTTTTATTACCAATATTTTTGTTAAAAATTATATCATTTAAAAATTAATCATTTTTAAATTTAAAACATGATCTTTGATAACACTGGGCACATTATTTTTCAGATTGATGTGTGGTAAATTCTTAAACATCATTAATAATTTAAAGATCATAATCCTAATGTTTGAAAATTATATTAGATTATTTAATCTAATTTTGGGAATATGACACATTTTTTAAATAGAAATGAATCATTTGTATTGAAAAAAAAAATCAGTTGGAGTCATACAGACCACATCATATATCTGATTGATGTCCAGTTGATTCCACCATGTCATAAATTATGTACAAACAATCTTGAAAAATAATAAAAATAATTGGAGCTCATTTACTCAATTTTTATAATATAATGCTTATTTTTTTAAAAAAATAAACATTTATATTTGAAGAATACATGTTGAGTCTTAACAAAAAAATCTAGTGTTAGGTCGACATGAGATTTATTCATATACATCAATAATTAATAATAGATCATCTTCTTAACATATGGAGACAATATGAGATTGAATGCATAGTTTAGACTATGTGATGCATGTTTTAATCTAAAATTGCACTTTTATATTGAAAACAAGCAAATTGAGTCACAAAGAAAAAAATGTGTTTCAGAATAAATTGAGAACATTTACAATAATCAAAAATTAATTGTGTATTTTTTTACTAATTTTTAAAAATATTCATTTATTTTTCTTTCATGATTTTGGCTGTGTGACAAGAATTTCAAACTAAAATGCCACTTTAAATTGAAATCACTAAATTAGAATCATGTAGGGGACATCATGTTTCATATTGGCATTAAATGGATTACAACATGTCATTTATAAATTATAGATCATCTACTTAATGATTAAAAATATTCAATGGTCATTTCCTCAAATATAGATATGTGAATCATGTTGGAAGAAATGCCTCTTTTATATCGATAACATGAATTTTGAGTCATAAAGGCCATATCATGAGTTTAATAGACATGAAGTCCATTAAAATACATATTTAATGTATTATGATTCGTTTTTCTAATGTTCAAAAACAATACAAGATTATTTCTTGCCCTTAGGGTTCTAATATACAAAGCATGTTTCGAAATGATGTGTAGTCAATTTGTACAAATAAAAAATAAATTATGGATCATTATACTAATGTTTTATGAAAATTGGAGCTCATTTGTCAATATTTACAATGTTTCATGCATTTTAAACTAAAATTATTATTTTATATTGAAAAATGTAAATTGATTAATATCAGCCACATTGCGGGTTAGATTAGCATATAGCTAATCAATAAATATCCCAAATGAAAAATGGATATTCATCATAATATTTAAAAACAACCCAAGATCATTTTATATTTTTTTGATATCTTTCCAAAGGTAATTACTTGGATTTTCTATGATTTTATTTTTATAAATTATTTGGGTAAATTCCAAGACTAGGTGTTGGGACAGCATGTGATTTTGAGGCCTAGTGTGCCCAGAATTTTTCATTGAAAAATGTTTATTGTTTTAATAAAACATAGGTGCGAGTTTACATAAAATTTTAATAACTCCACAACAGGTTCCCAAATTATAAATAAGAATTCACTATTGCATTCAGAGAAGTGATAGTACCTTACGCGTGTCCATACATTGACTGACGCTGGTCAGATGTTAAAATAAGTTTTCAAATGTTAAATGAAATGAAATAAATCAAAGTTATTTTTATTTAATGTTATAAGAAAATATAGCATAAATTTCTCTTTTTAGTAATCCTTGTTAGAGAAAATTATGGTTATTGTCATAACCCTGGAATTAATCAGAGGAAATAGGAAGTAATCCTCTCCGAAAAACAATAATGATTGTTGGTGGATTGAGTATCAATGATGACATGGAACACTATCCACAATCAACAACTAATTCATTTACGATATAGGATGTAGAACTATTTATTGTTTCCTCTCACCCTCTTAGATTCATTGATGTACATAGAACGAACTATAAATAAGATGGTATCTGGTTTAACCATTTTATGGGATGAATAATTTTTGCAGGGTTTAAAAAGGGGAGATAGATCTTTTTGTTTATTTTTTTCTTCGATAAACCATAAAATGTCAAAGTATGAAGTCCAATATGAACAATGGAAAGATCCTTTCTTTGGTCATTCAGGTGTTTTATTTCCACCTCCCCCCAATATATTGCGTTCATCAGGTGATCTTCACCCCTGAAACCCATATGTGAACGATGGAATGTAACAACCTGATCCATGGCGCAATGATCTGAGATCAAAGGTTTCGACCCTGCGATATCATACCTGACACAAAAAAGTAGTGTGTTATTGTTTAGGGGAGGATGTTGTTTACTGTGGAACATGGTTGTGATGTAAGGCAGGTTGCCAGTTGGGAGGCCGGTGAGTCCAGTCTAGGAGAGTGTGAGTCAACGACGGGCTGTTGGTAGGGCAGCCAATGGTAGTAGCAGGCTCTGTTCATGGAGGGACCGCATGTGATAATGTGGAGGTGGAGTCCATGGGAAGTGACGAAGCTCTATGATGGCAAGCTGTGATATAGCTCGAAGCCACATCGGAGGAACCTATGACGGAGGGGTGTGGGGCATGTAGAGATGGTGGGTAGACCATGTGAAATGTGGCACATCACCCTGTTGACATGGTGACCCCAGGAGAACCACAAATTAAGTGCTGAACACATGGATCATGGGTATTCATCTATGCAGGGCCATGTCTGGTAGACAAAATTTGTGTGCTTGTAGTGGGATAAACTACAGTGGTTGGGCAACTTCGACGGTTGAGTGACCTAGACCCAACTACCCTGCGGGTATGGTCCTGCCGGCCCATTAGGCTGGGTTGGTTCGGACCGTACCGCCCTATTCCGGTTGGCCAAACAGATTGGGTTTGACCAAACTGGTTTGATATAGTCGAACTGAATTGCGTAGGCAGGTGTGGGTTGCCTTAGGTCCGTCAGGTCATTTCGGACCCAGACCAGACCCAGGTCAAACCGTTCTACAAAAAAACCATATCATTCAAACTATGTATCCATATGACGATCCATCAATGGAATTGGGACCATAGATAAGAGACTATAATTTTCCAAATACTATATTTGAGAATTTTTCAATGTTGGACTATGACCTTTTGGCATACGAAGTTGGATCTACCAGCAAAAGTGTTCCCCAAGAGGAATCATATAGCTAGCTGTGACTTGGTGACTACATGACTTTGTGGATTCATGAATTTTGGAAAAATTAATTATCAATAGACTATGTATTAGTGACAATCTATGTGTTATTGAAAATTCATGTGGTACTAAAATTCCATGTGTTACCAACACACCATCATTTATTGACAAATGTGTGTTATCGATACAGGGTGTTCTATGGAATACATCTAAGAATCGTACATTTCATTCTGTATTCTTGTACCTGTGTGATATCACTATACTTCACTTTTTTCCTTTTTGTAATACCATTTATTTCATAGTTTTATACATTGAATATTACTCCGTGGTATAACGTGTATTTTTTAGTGGAATACTTCTTTTATTTCATTGTGTTTTACTACATGTTTTTCTTAGGGATATTCCCTTCTGGTTTCCAGGTGTCCTATTGTGTATTGTCTTACTCAACCCTATATGAGATCTACCTTATCGTCTTATTACTTATACATATGATTGAAAATTTTATGGATTTCTAGGTGAACTAGGACTAGGTGGTGCTTAGAGTTCTCGGACAGATGAGGTGTTCTCATATTGATTCATACGACTCTTCAACACCTACAATTTAGGTTGGTTTTATTGCTGATGAGTGTCAGGAACTTGTGTATTCACTATTGTAGACTCTTTCTTTTTGTGGGATTATATTTTATCTCTCCTTTCTGTCAATATTCATACAATCATACTATGTTGTTAGCATCTTAGAGTATGCATAAATTGTTTACATAGTATCTTATCATTTCACCATATTGGGATTGGAGTTGTGTGCGTTTGTACATGTACATAGATAAGTTGCTCCCATTTGTTTGATATTACTACTCAGTGATAGTCACCAGTTCTTTGCCTATCAGACATGGGAATGGGGTATTCATTGCATAAGCCCCTCTATAGAGGGTCATGATAGAGTGGTATCAAAGGTGGGGTTATTAGTTATAACGAAGGACCAGGATCCTATGAGGTTGGTTTGGGGGTAATTGTATTAGATGATTTGAGATTGGATTTCGGGCCATAGAATCTATTGTTGGTGTGGTGTTTGATGTATCTATACACCAGGACTCTGAATTTGGATTTCTAAATAAGTACAAGAAAATAGTAGTTGTAGGTAATTTAACAGTACATACTTCATATAGTATTTGGGTGTGTGTCCTCATGTCCTTCTTGAGTTAACATTCCATGTATACTCTATTAACCACGGTTCATCTTGATATGTTTCATGATTCCTCCACACATACATTCATCTTATATTATTTTACCTAATCAAGAGGATTATTTTCCTAGCGATATGGAATCTATACTATTTAATGTGCCAGCAAAACTCCATGAATAAAAGTAATCACCTTTGGGTCATGTATTAGCGATACCACCACCAATCGAGAAGTTGTTATTACCAACGCTACCGGTTGAGGATGCATATAGTGTGAGAAAAATAGATGATTTCTATATGTAGTGAACTATTATGTTTAGGAGAAATCCAAAAACCTAGATAGATTAGGATTGGCTGGATGCAGTTACTTGAGTCTTCTGTTTTGTGTGGACACCTGCCAACCATAAGGAACTCATAGGCAAAAGTTTTATTCTGGGATCAATAGGATGATGGTGTAACTTAGTGACCCAGACACATGATGTGTAAAATCTGTCACGGTAATACTTTAAGAGATACTTCATATAAGAGTTTTTACCGTCTAAGTTACTCTCAGTGCACATTCGATAGGTCTAGCATCTAGAGTTGGGATGCCAGACCATGGCAGAGCACTCTATAATGTTTAATGATCTTTCTCACTACTCCACAGATATGGTATGAGAACCATTCTTTAGATCATATACCATTGATAAAGGATTATGCTAATAGATCATGGAATCAACGATATCCCTTTTCATCTATGCATATGTGGTGTTACTGGAGCGAGCTCTGCTATTGGAGAGTTTTTAGGCAGAGAAGACAACAACAATGGAAGGAACAAGTAAGAACCAGGAATCTGAGACTTCAGATGTAAGTATCTGTCCACATATTTAGGGACCCACATGGGTCAAGAACTCAAAAGGATGACACTAGGACAATGGATATATGGTTCCAGGATATCAAGATAGAGCAAGATAGCTTAAAGAATGGATATGTTACCAGTGTGACTCTTGGGGACATCTTTCAAGAGATTTACTGACCCATCATACAGATGATCATAATATTGTCAAGGGACCACTGGGGAACAAGAGGATACTTGATCAAGTTGTTTTATAGGGATTCATACATGGAAGAGTAGAATGTAGAGTAGCAGGTGGTGGGCCAAGGTTTGAAATAGTACCATTACCACCCCTAGATGGTCCACCACATGCATAGGGAGATGGTTTCTAGAGATGAGGATGTCATTATGTGAAGGTTGATTAATACCATAAGGATATCATTATTATTAGTGGTATTATCTATGTTTTTTCCACCTTAGATGATGTTTTGATATACACATGTTCGGGTCATTCTTTTCTTACCAAAACCCTTGTTCTAAACATGGGGATTCTGGTTAAACTGTTGATGTGAACCTCAAAATTTATAAACTCTTACGAGAGAGGATTCGATAATCACACATTGTTGCTGATAGTGAGACCTTACTCAGGGAGGTGATAATTTTATTTGGGATCTCTTAGTATAGGCATCGTGGCCTTGTTACATCATTATTGGTATGGAATGGTTATCTACAGTCCATGCTAAGATTGACTATTTTAAGAACAGGGTGAGGTTTTTCCATAGTGATGGGACCATGATTTCATTTTTCGGTATAGGAAAACACATGAAGCCAACGACGGACCCACACATAGAAGTTTGCAATCTATTAATAATCATTTGTCCTGTCTAACCCTTAATGAAATTGATAATAGGTGTCCATAGATTCCCGTAGTGGTTTATTTTGTGGATGACTTTCCGTAGGATATCTCTAAATTGCCTCTAAATAGGGATCATGAATTTGTCCTTTATTTGTATCCCTGGACTACACTGAAATCTACACATTCATGTCAGATGGCTCCTGTAGTTTTTCATGAGTTAAGGGTATCTCTAGAGAATATGTAGAGGAAGGGCATTGTGTGACCCAATATTTCATCTTTGGTTTCCCCAGTTTGGTTTGAATAGAAGAAATTTGCGATATTGTGGTTATGTGTGGACGTTTGGTACATGAATTATGTTACCATGAAGATCAAGTGTCAACTACCAAGGAACGATGACCAGTTCTATTAGTTGAAGGGAGTTAGGTGGTTCTCGAAGATTGACCTGAGGACTGGATATCACCAGCTTCATGTACAGAATGATGATGTACTAATGAGAACCTTCAACGGTCAGATAACCACTAAAAGTATTAGGTGAAGCCATTTTTCATTAATAACAACCCAATAGTGTTCATTGGACTCATAAATAGCATCTTCCAACCTTAGACCAGTTTGTGGTGGTCTTCATTAATGAAATATTAGTGTACTCGACGTCTGTGTAGGAGCATACAATACACTTTAGGATGGACCTGGAGATTCTATGAGAGCACCATCTATATAGAAATCTCTCAAAGTGTTAGTTCGGGATTTGGGAGGTTCACTTTAGAGAGACATCATTTCAGAGGCTGGGGTGGCAATGGATCCAGTGAAGATTGAGGCATGGCATACATGGGAGCCACATAAGAGTGTAACTGAGGTGGAGAGTTTTTCTGGGATGGGATGGGTAATATGAAACATTTTCACCAAATATTTCTAGAGTAGTAGTACCCTTGAGGGATTTGACAGAGAAGAGAATTCTCTGTGTGTCGAAAGAGAACTTCCAATAGTAATTTATAGAGGTGAGGTAGATGTTGAAGAGCAATCCCATATTGAGACTACAAGAGGATGGCGTCAGGTATGTAGTATTCTACAATGCATCAGGGGCATTAATTGGTTGTTTCATGATGCAGGGGAAGGTGTTGGTATGTTATGGTTCTCTCTATAAGTGATAGCATGATCATTACTACACGACCCATGATCATGAGATAGTGGCATTAGATTTTACATTGAAGATGTTCCAAAACTACCCGATGGGATATATGTTTTTAATCATAATTATCCCCATAAGTCCCAATTATATCCTCCATTATAATATTTGAGCATGAGTGTAACACCCCGAGCTTCCACAATATGCTTCTCATTCAATAATGCAATAGATTGCATTGTACGCAACTTCGAGTTCTAAAACACCGCGACTAATCAAAGTAGCCATTATGAATAGTAATAACCACTTTTTAAAAATTATAAAAATTTTATATTTCAAAATGGACTTCATTTTTGGATTTGGAATATCGAAATTAGCCTATGTTGAATTTTTGGTATTTTTCTGAGAACTTTTAATTTTTTATGAATAGTGAAAAATACTTAAAAACAACTTTTTTAATAAAAATAATTTATAGTGATAAATTATACTATTTAGTGGTTTTAAAGTATAATTAGAATATATTTTTACCATTTTATCCAATGCTGGTCATTAGAATTAATTTAACATTGAAATTGGACATAAACAATTGCCAATCTTTTGATATAAATTGTTTCTTAAAAACGCGCTATTTGTTGTGAAAGCGGAAATTAATTATAAAATTAATTAATTCAACTTATATGTTTGCAATTTTGTAAAATAGACATCATTTTTGAATTCGGAATATCAATTATAGCTTAGGGTGAAATTTTGGCATTGTTCTGAAAAACTTCAATTTTTGATGAATAGTGAAACCACTAAGTGGTATTTAAATAAATGATTTTTCGTTTAAATAAAATATTTCCACTTCTGTGATTTGATTTTCAAAAATCCGACATACATGGTTGTCATTACGAAGTAAAATGTGGTTCAATGAGATTAAAATAATTTTCGGTGAATAGTAACTTTCTTAATCGCGATTAGAGGTAATTAGTGTAGTTTAAGGAAAAAATAATGTTTTAATAATATGAGATGAGCATGAAACATGTCCTACCCTCATTAGACGTGACATGGCCGACCAAGACAATCCATGGGTCAACATGGGGACCCCATGGATACACTTTAGTTAGAAAATGACATAAATACCTTTTATTTAATGTTAAAGTGAAAAATGACACAAACATGAAATTTTTTACTAAAACAATTTTTACATGGGGTTATACAAGTCATATTTTTGACTATAAATAATCATTTTAAATATAAAAAGATTTCCTACAACATAGTATTTATTTTATAATTTTTAGACATTAAATAAATTATATTATTTATGACATCATTATGATGCCGCGAGGACCTCATTATTTAACGATTTTAATAAAATGAAAAGATAATGGAAAATACAAGGCTTACACTTGTCCAAAGACTATTTTATGGGTGGATTTAGAACCCTTATCACCTTATCCACGAATTATATATGTGTGGGACCTTTAGAATCTGAAAAGCATTGTATAATAATGTAAAATTTCCTTACTTTCCAAGAGTTCCCCTCCTCTACTCTTATAAAAGGCCCCCACCTCTACCACCTAATTCACACTTTCAAACCATTTGGATCGGCCAAAAACTGCCCAAATACTCTCCCAACATCCCCCTCTTACTCCTATAAGCCTCTCTTTGGGCAGAACTCTTCCAAAGGAAGCCTTTGGCTCAAATCAAAAAGAGTTACCCGATTTTGAGGTAATGTCTTCTCTAATATTGTTTTGTATTATTTTTCTTCTCCAACCCCATAAACTCTTTTTATTCATTTCTTTTGTAACAACAACAGTATCATAAATATAGTAGGATGTTGTTATAAGAAGGATTCGAGCTACACTTACACACACCTACATCAAATGGTTAAAGAACATACAGTTTCTGTGGATGGCGAATTTCTACCTCACGAAACGATGATTGTTCAACACTCATGTAACACCTTCAAATGTGGCCATTAAGATGTCACTATATTTATATAGGATATATAATATGTTTATGTTTTACTTATGCTTCTATTTTTCTCATTTATAGCATACCTTATGATTTCCATTATGGTTAAACCTGATAATTTCATTTTAGGAAGTGCGGACTACCACCCCCTCAAAGTGATGTGAATCGTTAATGCCATATGTGGGATGTATAAAGGATGGAGTAAATGATATTATATATGATATTATACTGGAACTATATTATACCTTTATATAATTATGATTTCATTCCATTAAATACAAAATAGAAATGAAAGTAGCGTTCATGCATACGTACGGCTTACCGTCTCCATGAACGGTGAATTTCATTTCTTACCTCTAAATGTTATGTAATATTATAAATACATGTATATAATGGATATATATGATATATATGATATCTACATAATGAACATAATTCTGGATATAATGGATATATCACCACATGAATAACTTGTAATTATAAGAATTTTATTTTTGACTCAGGTACCTAAGATCGACAAAATGACCGTTATAAACTTAAATAATTACATAATGTTCATAACATAGTAATAAGGGATATAAAATGAATAATGTACATGAAAAAGGTTCTTATGTAAATATAAATTAACTCTAGTTTATTATTCATGAGATTAAAGAACGGTCGAGTCAGGACAGGACACAAGGTAAGGGAACTTCTTAACCCAACTTCCATTCTTTGGGTTAATCTCCTACTTTCAAATTATGTAATGATGTTATTATGTCCTATTTTGTATTTTTACATTCTTTATGTGTAACTATAGTGAATACACATAATAGATCTATTTTATTTTAAAAATGATTTTTTTAAGGACTTCGTCTCAATCTCCTTTCATTGAGGCATATTTGGTTTTATACACAACTTTCTTTTATACGGTGTATAAACCCCTTTGACTTTTAAGTTTATTCAAAAGGAACCTTTTTATACGAATCGTTTTACTAAACGACAGAAAGGGAATATTTTTCTTTCTGTACATATGCGGCGACAATGACTTCTCCGCCGCCGTGACCATTATTTGAGTTTCGGCTTCCTCTACATACCATCTTTTTTTAATGAAAAATAAATACAAAGTTTTTACTTTCTTTTATTTTGGTATTGAAAATGGGTTTTAAAGAGTTTTTATTATATCAACGTGTTGTATTGATACCTTGTGATTGAAATGTGGAAATGTTATGTTTCCTTTATGCATGTTTTATGTTATACGATTATGTTATGGCTTATAATATGTTTAAAACTATTCATATGAGGAATGCATTGGACTTAATAAGTGACGGGTGGAGCCCGCTATAGCTCCTTGATGCATCAGCAGGTCTCATGAGACAAACTATTGTCTTGGCACGAGGCCTTGACAAAATCTTTTTTGTGGTCTTGGCACGAGGCCTTGACTACGTGGTTATGATAGTCTGGCATTATGCATTCCATCATTATGAAAGAGGTTATTGATATTGCATGTGATTATTCGACCAGTAGAATATCCATGTGAAGAAGTAAATGGCATTATCTCATTTTACTTTTGCCATATTATATTGATGTTCAAGTTTAAATGGATTTTGTTTTAGTCATACATTGCCTTAAATGTTTATGTTTATATATGAAATCTTCTGCAATATTGTTATCCTTACTGAGCATCTGAGCTCACCCCTTTCAATGTTTTAATATTTTCCAGGATGTAAAGAAGTATTTTATGAATGACCTGCAGGGATAGTCAGAAGAGGATATGAGTGTGGACTATGAAGACTTTGTTATTATTTTTTCACTTTATGATGTAATGTAAGACTTATGAATGTATCTACTGTTTCCAAGGCTACTAAACTAATCGGTTTTTTGAGACTTGATCTTTTGTGATCATGCCAATGTTACGAAGTAATGCACCGACTCTGGGTAGCTGGGGTCGGGGCGTTACAGTTGGTATCAGAGGCAGTTTAGTACTAACCTTGGAAGCTAGATTTAGATAAACTCCGATTAGAGCACATAGCCCAAAGATAGACTTTAAGGATTAGTATAGAAGAACTTACTAGAATTTAGGTATTATAGAGATTTTGTGAGTTTTCCGAGAAATACATCCCTATCTGGATACGAGCAGGTAGAGGCGGCTCTGGCATAGATGTACCTAGGGTTAAAACCTGAAAAAACCGCTTTGAGCTAGACTCGGACGGAAACTGGTGCACGACAACGGGCCTTGCTGCACTCTTGGTTATGACACTCCCGGGGGATATGCTTCGGATAATTCTCATTTTCTTTTCAAACCACTATGAAGGGTTATGATTATATACTTCCTCAAAGAAATCATTCCTTTTTATGATTATGGATTATATCCATAAATAGTTCAATTTATGTAAAGTGTTTTACAAATATGGAATTATGTATTTTAATTCATAAACTAGTCTAGTTTATGCAATTGTTTAGATATGGCGCCTAGTGGAAGGAATGGAAACTGTATCAATGCACGCACTCTGTGTAGGGATTTCCCTCCTTCTCAAGATAATTATTGTGGATCTGGAGATACAACTGGTGCTGATCAACTTATTACCATACTGGGACAACTCACCCAGGTTATGAATAATAGCCTTACTCGTATGGAGCACCCTGATCCACAACGTGGAGGATCAATGTTAGACCGATTAATGATCCAACAACCACCAAAATTTAATGGGGCTACAAATCCGTTAGTAGATGAGCAATGGATAAACTCCATAGAGAAAATATTCCATGCCTTGGGGAGTAGCGAAAGGGAGAAGGTTATCATGGCAGTTTACCACCTCACTGGAGATATCGATCAATTGTGGTCATTGATTCAAAATACAATGTAAGATGATTACGTATCGAATATGGAATGGAGGGAGTTCAAAGAGATTTTCTTAGAAAAATACTTTCCTCAATACCATCGACCAGATATGGAAAGGCAATTTCTGAGTTTGAGACAATGAGAATGTCGCAAAGTATGAGGCCAACTTTACAAGGTTGGCGAGGTATGTTGCAGATTATATACGTAACCCAAGAGGTAAGATTGATCGTTTCTTTGATGGGATAAAACCATTTCTCCGTAGAACATTAGTATCACAATCTTTCTCAACATACGAAGATATTGTCTCATGTGCTATCAAGATAGAAAAGGAATTCTCTAAGTCTTAGGACAAAAAAGTAAAGCAAGAGAAGAAGAGAACGGTGGAACAAGAGACAGATAAAGGGAAAAAGGGAAAGAAGGATTTTCCCTTATGTGATAATTTTGGGAAGAATCACACTGGTACTTGCCTAAAAAGAATGAGAGTTTGTTATAAATGTGGGGAAAAAGGTCACCAGGCGCGTGATTGCAAGGGAAAGAAAGAGGGTATCAATGTTGAATGCTACAATTGTAGTGAAATGGGGCATTATGCAAATAAATTTCCTAAGCGTCAGGGAAAATTATATCAGAAAAGGCCAAGGGATCAAGGACAATCTTATGCTGTTACTACAGTTGAAGCGTAATAATTAATGTATTGGTGCTTTTGGACTCATGGATTATATTCTGGTTATTAGAATAATGTGATATATATATAAGGATTGTACTGCAGTACTTGTTGTTTCAGTAAGGTTTTAATATGATGAAGGTAATCATATTTTTAGTATGTGACAATAAGAGAAACTTTACTTTGTTTGGGGAATCTAATAAATTGATTTTGGAATTAAGAGACCTGTTAGAGAAGGTCTGGACAGAGGTATTTTGGATAACTATAAAGGTTGGAGTGGATTAAGTTGATCTTTGGATATTATTGTTTAAGGTTAAAAAAATTATGAAGATTATTTTTGGAATATTATACTACTATAGTTTTAGGAAAAGGACAACCTGCATGGTGGGGCATAACCCGTCACGTCGGACAATGCTGTAGGAATCGAACCCACAACCATAGTGCGACATGCCTTTATTTCCTACCACTAGCCTACAGGAAGTCCCTGGTTATTACAAAATAATTTTACTAATCTAAATGGTATGTGTTAACATTTGGAACCATATACAATTAGGATAAGTATAATATTTTTGAGTTCTATTATCTTTTTGAGTGAAAGATGAGTTGAAGGTTGAAACTATAATTGTCAAGCATAAATATATATATACCTATCTCTTATTCAATGAATAAATTAATTCTTAAACATTAGTAAAGGGATATTAAAACAAAAAAATGTGTTATCCTAACACCTTATGTCTTGTTGAACTGATGATATTTTAAATCAACATAGACTGAAGGCTTTGAGGCCCTCAATTTGACAGTTGATTGTGATTGATGACCTCAATCACTCCCTACAGATATTTACGTTTTTCCTCCAATTATATGTTTTAATTTCCACTAATGTTCTCCTAATCGAGATCATAATTGGGTGGTGACTTTTTCATTTCCCTTTCCCTCTTATTAAGGCTAAATTTTATTAATCTTATTTCCGGTGTGGGTTTCCCACAAAGGTATTTTCTATTTTCAACCTTTTATTTTCCAAGAAAAATTTCAAATTGTGGGGACACAATTTATTGAAGGAGGGGAGAATGTAACACCCCGAGCTTCCACAATACGCTTCTCATTCAATAATGCAATAGCTTGCATTGTACGCAATTTCGAGTTCTAAAACACCACGACTAATCAAAGTAGCCGTTATGAATAGTAATAACCACTTTATAAAAATTATAGAAATTTTATATTTCAAAATGGACTCAATTTTTGGATTCAGAATATCGAAATTAGCCTATGTTGATTTTTTGGTATTTTTCTGAAAAATATTAATTTTTGATGAATCGTGAAAAATACATAAAAACAACTTTTTTTAATCAAAATAATTTATAGTGATAAATTATACTATTTAGTGGTTTTAAATTATAATTCTAATATATTTTTACCATTTTATCCAATGGTGGTCATTAGAATTAATTTAACATTGAAATTGGACATAAACAATTGCCAATCTTTTGATATAAATTATTTCTTAAAAACACGCTATTTGTTGTGACAATGTGAATTAATTATAAAATTAATTAATGCAACTTATATGTTTGGAATTTTGTAAAATATAAGTCATTTTTGAATTCGGAATATCAATTATAGCTTAGAGTGAAATTTTGGCATTGTTCGGAAAAACATCAATTTTTGATGAATAGTGAAACCACTAAGTGGTAGTTAAATAACTGATTTTTCGTTTAAATGAAATATTACCACTTCTGTGATTTGATTTTCAAAAGTACGACATACATGGTTGTCATTAGGAAGTAAAATTTGGTTCAATGAGATTAAAACAATTTTCAGTGAATAGTAACTTTTAAGTTTTTAATCGCGATGAGAGGTAATTATTGTAGTTTAAGATAAAAATAATGTTTTAATAATACGAGATGAGCTTTACACATGTCCTACCATCATTTTATGTGACATGGCCGACCAATAAAATCCATGGGTCAACTTGTGGACCCCATGGAGCCACATTAGTTAGAAAATGACATAAATACCTTTTATTTAATGTTAAAGTAAAAAATGACACAAACATGAAATGTTTTACTAAAAAAAATTTTACATGGGGTTATACAAGTCATATTTATGACTATAAATAGTCATTGGAAAGCTATAAAGATTCCTACAACATAGTATTTTTTTATAATTTTTAGACATTAAATAAATTATATTATTTATGACATCATTATGATGCAGCGATGACCTCATTATTTAACGATTTTAATAAAATTAAAAGATAATGTACAATCCAAGGATAACACTTGTCCAAAGACTATTGTATGGGTAGATTTCTAACCCTTATCACCTTATCCACGAATTATATAAGTGTGGAACCTTTAGAATCCGAAAAGCATTGTATAATAATGTAAAATTTCCTTACATTCCAAGAGTGCCCCTCCTCTCATCTTATAAAAGGCCCCCACCTCTACCACCTCATTCACACTATCAAACCATTTGGATCGGCCAAACTCTGCCCAAATACTCTCCCAACTTCCCCCTCTTACTCCTAGAAGCCTCACTTTGGGCAAAACTCTTCCCAAGGAAGCCTTTGGCTCAAATCAAAAAGAGTTACCTGATTTTGAGGTAATGTCTTCTCTAATGTTGTTTTGTTTTATTTTTCTTCTCCAACCCCCTATACTCTTTTTATTCATTTCTTTTGTAACAAAACCAGTATCCTCAATATACTACGATGTTGTTATATGAATTATTCGAGCTACACTTACACACACCTACATCTAATGGTTAAAGAACATACGGTTTCTGTGGATGGCGAATTTCTGACTCACGAAATGATGATTGTTCAACACTCATGTAACACCTTCAAACATGTCCATTAAGATGTCACTATTTTTATATAGGATATATAATATGTTTATGTTTTACTTATGCTTCTGTATTTCTCATTTATGGCATACCTTATGATTTCCATTATGGGTAAACGCGATAATTTCATTTTAGGAAGTGCGGACTACCGCCCCCTCAAAGTGATGTGAATCGTTAATGCCGTATGTGGGATGTATAAAGGATGGAGTAAATGATATTATATATGATATTATACTGGAAATATATTATACCTTTATATAATTATGATTTCATTCCATTAAATACGAAATAGAAATGAAAGTAGTGTTCATGTGTACGTACGGCTTACCGTCTCCATGAACGGTGAATTTCATTTCTTACCTCTAAATGTTATGTAATATAATAAATACATGTATATACAGGATATATATGATATATATGATATCTAAATCATGAACATAATTCTATATATAATGGATATATCACCACATGAAGAACTTGTAATTATAAGAATTTTATTTTTGACTCAGGTACATAAGATCGAAAAAATGACTGTGATAAACTTAAATAATTACATAATGTTCATAACATGGTAATCAGGGATATAAAAGGAATAATAAACATGAAAGAGGTTCTTAAGTAAATCTAAATTAACTCTAGTTTATTATTCAGGAGTTTAAAGAATGGTCGAGTCAGGATAGGACGCAAGGTAAGGGAACTTCTTAACCCAACTTTCATTCTTTGGGTTAATCTCCTACTTTCAAATTATGTCATGATGTTATTATGTCCTATTTTGTATTTTTACATTATTTATGTGTACCTATAGTGAATACACATAATAGATCTATTTAATTTAAAAAATGATGTTTTTAAGGACTTCGTCTCAATCTCCTTTCATTGAGTCATATTTGGTTTTATACACAACTTTCTTTTATACGGTGTATAAACCCCTTTGACTTTTAAGTTTATTCAAAAGGAATCTTTTTATACGAAACGTTTTACTAAACGACAAAAAGGGAATGTTTTTATTTCCGTACATATGCGGCGACAACGACTTCTCCACCGCCGTGACCATTATTTGAGTTTCGGCTTCCTCTATAAGCCATCATTTTTTTGATGAAAAATAAATACAAAGTTTTAACTTTCTTTTATTTTGGTATTGAAAATGGTTTTTAAAGAGTTTTTATTATATCAACGTGTTGTATAGATATCTTGTGATTGAAATGTGGAAATGTTATGTTTTTTTTATGCATGTTTTATGTGATACGATTATGTTATAGTTTATGATATGTTTAAAACTATTCATATGAGGAATGCATTGGACTTAATAAGTGATGGGTGGAGCCCGCTATAGCTCCTCGATGCATCGGCAGGTCTCATGAGACAAACTAGTGTCTTGGCACAAGGCCTTGACAAAATCTTATTTGTGGTCTGGGCACGAGGCCTTGACTACGTGGTTATGATAATCTGGCATTATGCATTCCATCATTATGAAAGTGGTTATTGATATTGAATGTGATTATTCGACCAGTAGAATATCCTTGTGAATAAGTAAATGGCATTATCTCATTTTACTTTTTCCATATTATGTTGATGTTCAAGTTTAAAAGGCTTTTGTTTTAGTCATACATTGCCTTAAATGTTTATGTTTATTTATGAAAGCTTCCGCAATATTTTTATCCTTACTGAGCATCTGAGCTCACCTCTTTCAATATTTTAATATTTTCCAGGATGTGAAGTAGTATTTTATGAATGACCTGCAGGGATAGTCAGAAGAGGATATAAGTGTGGACTATGAAGACTTTGTTATTAGTTATTCACTTTATGATGTAATGTAAGACTTATGAATGTATCTAGTGTTTCCGAGGCTACTAAACTAATCGGTCTTTCGAGACTTGATCTTTTGTGATCATGCTAATGTTACGAAGTAATGCACCGACTCTAGGTAGCTAGGTTCGGGGAATTACAATGAGGTATAGGTGAAGACTAGAGTTCCTCCATGACTATGACTTAAATTTCTTCTATAATTCTAGGAAGGGGAACATGGTGGTGTATGCTCTTAGCAGGATATCCAACATGTAGTTGGTGAGTAAAATGTTGGAGTAGTCATCCTTGTTAAAAATATCCTTTTTGGATGAAGATGTGACATCATACATCTAGTAAATTATTTTCACCCCTATACTCATACAATGATTCTGGCAGGCATAGCTTGGTGATATCCACTGTGATACCCTACATGCTCGAATATCCACTATACATGATTTTGTTTGGTTTTATAGAGGTGGAGAGCACATAGTTCTCTTCAGAGGATGCATAATTATACCAATTATGTAATTGGATGAGGTCTAAAGGGAGTTCTGTACATCCCCTTTTGTGGTAAATATGGCTTTTTGGAATATGTACACGAACATATGACATTAGTTCTGGTGTCTAGGAATGATGAAGGTAGTGGCAGAGTTCTTTTCTAGTTGCCTCACTATCTAGCATGTGAACGATGATCACCAAGTTCTAGTGGGTTTGAATCTACCCCTAGAGGTGTGAGAGTGGATGTGGTATGAGATATCAATGGACTTAGTGATGAGTTCACCATGTACATTTAGGGGGGAATGATACCATCTGGGTGATAATTTAATATCTCATCATGTAAGTACACATCTTTGTGATTTAAGATATGAGTTCAGTAGAGAACATGGAAAGACACTACATGCAGGAGATAGATCGACTCCATGGAGTCCCATCCACGATAACCTCATATCATTATGCTAACTTTACATCTATGTTTTTGAATGGATTGCAAGAGGAATTTGAGACTCAGTTATTCTTGATCATGTTGTTTCATCTCTATACTGATGTTTATATGGAGATGATGTTTCAGGATCTTAAGAAAATGTTACGTTCATTAATCCAATACATTGTTCGCAGTTGGAATGATCACCTACCTCTGGTGCAGTTTGTATACAAAAATAGCTACTACTCCACCATAGGTTTTGTAACACCCCGAGATTTCATGAGATATATTCTTTTTAATTCCTTTGATTGTACACTACACCAAGATTAGTGTGTACTATATGCAACACCGTATTAGTTTGCAGTATACGCAACACTATTCTTGGATCTTGTTACACATAATTTCAATTTCGCATCATTGTGTGTATATATATATATGTATATATATATATATATTCAATGTATAAATGAAATATTGTTGGATTATGTTATACAAAACAACAAAAGAGTCTTGCACTACACGCAACCCTGACATGGCTTGCATTACACGCAATCACGACCTTCCTCGATAGCATGTGTTGTACGCAAAACCGGGTTTTACGAAACAATGATATATTTTTACAATATTATTTTGAACTAGCCGTTATGAATAGTATTAACTAAAATTTGAATTTTATAAAATTATTATTCATCTTAAACATTTTCTAGAACATGTTATAAGAAGAAAATAATTTTTTGGGTAAAATAAGTATTTTTAAAAAAATGTTTTTTTGCCGCCTTTTGATGGCGCACCCACTTTAAGTATAGTTTTTGATATGTTTATAAGTTCAATTTTACAAAATAAAATTATTCTTTGGAATCATAATATAAAATTTTACCTTGGATAAATTTTTCATAATTTTCTGATAACTTTCATATTTTAATGAATAGTAAAACACGCTATATTTTAATTAAAAACAACTTTTTTCATCATAATAACTTATGTGGTTAAATTATAATATTTAATGGTTTTAAATTATAAATATAATATAATTTTACCATTCAATATAATTTATGTAATTAGCATTGATTTTTCCTTGAATTTGTAGGTTAAATCAATTCAATCTTTTGCAATGTTTTAAACAAAAACCTGTTTTCTTTCGACAACAGGATTAATTTTAATTTAATCTCTACAACTTTTTTACATTGAATTTGATAAATTGATTTCATATTTGGAATCACTGTGTCCAAATTATGTTAATAAGCTACATTTTATTTTTGGGCATTATGAATAGTAACTACGGTAAATTTTATTTACCATAGTTAAAGGTAAATCGGGTAATTAAGGATTAATATAAGATTATAAAATTACCCTAACACCTGTAAAAATCCTAACAAATGACTGAATGTCGACCCATATCACCTAAGGGTCTGATTAGAATCATTAAATGGGCTTTTTTCTATGAAAATAATTTAATTATTATTAAAGCCAATGAAAGTGACAACATGTCACTTTCTTAAATATTATAGGTATAACAATTTGAATTTAGTGATAAACTTCATAAAACATAGAAAATTAATAGTCTCCAGAAATATAATAACATTATCTAAATCATATGAATTTATTTATAATTTTAAGGGATTATATAATTATCATTAATTGTGACACAATAGTGATGCAGAAATTGTTTATCTAGTGAAAAATCAAGAATATAGTTTTTATTAAACTAATAGTGATCATTAAAGTCACAAAACCCTGACCAAAACATATTGGTCATGTAAATGTAAACCATAACCATCTAATGGTCGAATATTTGACCATTTGGAGCCTTATAAAAGCGATTATGACACTTATATTGTATTATTTTAAATAATTCCAATGTTGTCACCTTCATAATATAATAAATATAACAATTTAAATATTTATATTTTAAGATGATAAATTCTAGTGAAAGTATTATTGTGAAAGGTAATAGATTTATCTCCATCATAGAATTTTAATTTTAATTTTTATGCAACAAATATGTATACTAAATAATTATACAAAAATGTTGTAGTAATTATTTTATTAAGAGATAAACCAAATAAATGGTTTTAAAAATAATAAATTAAATATTATATGAACTATTTAATGTTATCCAATACTTTTTGAGATATATATGACATGTTATGAATCTATTTAATCTTTAGTTCGAACATATCTTCTGTATATTGTTTATTAAAATTCAAATAAATGAATAGTGTCAAAATTGACACTATTGTTATTTTATAAAAATAACATATTATAAAATTGTTTAAAAACAACAAAAATATTTAAAAATTATAAATTTTAATTTATATGGTCGAAAATGTTATAAAGTATAGAATTATGGATAATTCACAACAAATAATTAATTTGTTGTTATAATTTAAAATTTAGAATGTTATTACCACAAATAAAATTAAATTGATTAAATAAGGATAAATCAAGTTGATAATGTTTAAAATTTATTTATAACATGTTTAAATTTTATTTTTTGATGATATTACAACACTATCGCATCTAATATTCAAATATGAGTCATTTTTGGTTGTTTTTTAGTTGGATTAGATTTATTATAAATTAATATTTTTAAGGTTTCCAAAGGTGCCCCTCTCCTCCCATATAAAAGGGCACATCCTCCCTCTCTTCCTCACACCACATTGAGCCTTCATGATCGGCCAAACCCTACCAAATTCTCTTCTCCACTTCCCTAGAAATATCCTAGAGGTCCTGTTCTACTTCAAAGACTAATCATAGTGCCCGAAGAGGAGGTTTCAAAGAGGCGTATCGAATAAGAGGTAATTTCTTCTATCGATTCTTTCTTGCTTCTTTCTCCTTAAACTTCTTCTTCTTTAGTTGTTTCAATATAAGGTAATAAAATCAGTATCACTAATATACTGATATGTTATTATAAATATGATAAAACCCCATTTCACCTTCTATCCATCCTATGGAAAACGAAATCACCGCGCGTGCGTACGTACAGAATACCGTCTCTATGCCATGGTGTAATCTGTTTTTCCACCAACACCATAAATGGATGGGTATAATGGTGTAAAGAATAACTATACATAGTTATTATAACATCATAATGATTCTGATATATTGTATCATCCACTCCAATTCAATTCAATATTTATGGAAACGATATCATCGCCCGTGCATACGTACGGACTACCGTGTCCACGACGCGATGAGATTCATTCTCCATGTTTACCAATTAAGAATGATTATGAAGTATATATGAGGAATAATAATGATATATATGACATTATAAAGCTACTGGATTTATGTTTATATATATATATGTCTGTCATCTAATTAATTCCATTCAACTCAATAAGAAAATGAAAACACCGTTCATGCGTACGTACGGCCTACCATCTCCATGAACGGTGTATTTCATTCCATTTATCAATCTATTATATATATATGTATATTCTGAATATATATTATATATAAATCATGGTTTATATTCTAGAATTATTTAATCATGATCTATGTAATCATATGAATAATTACAAGTCAAAACACGGATGACAAATGAAATGATTTGACCCAAAACACTCTTAAACATGGAATTTAAAAAGAACGGGTAATATAAAGTCATAAGTGAACCATATATGATATCATAACAATGAATATGATTCTGTAATAATTCAACGACATTATTTAAATCATTATACAGGAGGTTCTGATACATATGAAGCATATCGGACATAAGGTAAGGGATAATTTTGCAAATCTCATTTTTATCCGAGATTGCTTATTTGTAAGTATTTAACAGGGTTATTTCTATAATCCATGTCCATGTTTTATAAATGTGTTTTCATATTTGTGTAAATTCCTTTTTATCCATTCTTATATTTTACTACATTATATGTAAGGAATCTTTCATTTGTTTACGTTACGCGGTACTTTTTGACTTTTCAGGCAAAAGTACGAGAAAAATGTTTTTTTTAACTTATACGGCACGAACGGATTTTTATGGTTTTATAAAGCCTTATTTTCATGAAGCTTCCTCCAAAATATTTCATGATTATTTTCAGCAAAATCCTTTTCCTTTGAAACATCCTGGCATTTTGTGATAAGAAAATGATTTTGAAGAAGAAAAAATATTTTCCTCAAGAATTCATTTAAAATGTTTTATCAAAACCATTTTCCATCTAAGATGACATTATTTAATATGTGTATGTTTCAAGTATAATGACTCTATGATTTACATGGTTTCACTTTTTGTATGATTAAATGATATCCATTTTTTTATATGGATTATGTTCTGATGGGATGATGTTTATGAAACCCATTTTTATTCTTTGGGTTATGATGAATGATTTATGTTTATGTTGTGGCACAAGTAATAATGATTTAAATATGAGATTGGTGGGACCTATATTTCCCTAAAATTCATTGGGTAAAGATTTATATCACATGAGCTAGACATGGCTAGAATGGTAAGTTAATCTGGTTCAGTGTTACAGGACCGAAACGAGGAGTGAACTCGGTTCAGAATGGGACTTTGTCCACTAAAATGGTCTTGGCATCAATGCCTTGGCTACTATTGAAATCATGACATGTGCTGAATGGTTGCCACAATTATATGTTTTACTCCCATTCTATTTTATCATGCTAAATGTTTCTTTATGATCTATGCCTTACGTACTTCCATATTTTATGTCATTGCTCAAGCTTTTGATTTTTAAACATTATGTTCTTGTTTTTAAGTTCAAATATATATGTTATGTTTTATTTGATCCATGATTACCCTTACTAAGAATTTGATCTCACCCTTTTTATGTTTTCTTTTCCCCAGGATATAAATAAGGGTTTTAGGTAAAAAAAGGGAAGATCTTTATGGGAGATATTGAAGATATTTCACCACGATTAGAAGATTACGTTCCATGTTTCCAAAAACACTAAACTATTATGGTCCTTGTGTGTCTGTTTTTGTTATGTATTAAGTATTCCGCAAAAGTAATGTAATGTCCAAGTACGTTAAGCTTCGGGTCTCTACAGTTGGTATCAGAGGAAAGGTTTAGTCAACTATTTGAAACTAGGATGTGAAAATGTTAATGAGATCCCTAGAGATATTTCTAAGGCATATCTAGGGATGTCCCTAAGGATAAGTATACGTATAGAATATAGTCCTAGATCAATGGTAATGATCATATAATTTAACCTAAGATGTTAGATATTGAGGGTACTCCCCCTTTAATATGTTGTTTTCCTTAGCATGATTTTTGCCTCTCACAGAATTCTTTTTATGTTTTAGTCAATGGAGGGAACCAGAAGGAATTCGGTTAACATTGAATCCAATGGAAAAATTGGTGACTATGAGTAGCGAAATTGCGTAATGCCTAGAGAGAAATATATTGTGATTATGCCGAATCAGTCATCGCGATATAGGATTAACAAGGTAAATTTTAGTGGTATTCCTAACTCATCAAATAAGAGGAAGATGCAATGTTATGCATGTTCTCATATTGAGGATCATAAATAAAGAAAGATTGATATTTATAAATAAGGAGAGAAGAACCTTGATGAATACCTCAAATGGAGGGAAAGATGTTATCTGTGTGGAGAAAAGGGTCATAGAGTGATAGACTGTTATGGAGTTCAATGTCTTATCTATGAGGAACATGGTCATTTCCCAACTCAATGACCTGACCAAAGAGGTTACATCTAAATCAAGGAAGGACTTATTCCATGACAATCATTGAAGAGGATGGTTTGAAGTGTTTATGTATTGGTATTAAAAAAAATGTTGTTCAGGTACTTTTATGGTATATTGGAATACCTATATATTGGTCCATAGTGGTTTTCCATAAGAATATGGCATAGGTAACCATGTAAAGTGATTGAGATATTTTTGGAAAGAATATGATATGCGCATAATGAAGGGATAAGGAGAAAATTAAATGTTTGACAATATTCATGAGCTAATGATTGATATAAGGACTAAGTGATATCATGGGTTGAGTATATAGAATTTTGAGAATTTTGGTATGTGGAAAGTGTTAACTTCAACTGGATTCATGTTTTTACTAAGGTATAATGGGTATTCATTCTTCAAGAGAGTACATGATTAAGGTATTCACATGTTTGTAATTTGACCAACAAGATATATCTTATGATATATGGGGGATAAATGATGGCATTCACGTGATTATTATGTGACATTTCAGGTAATAATTTTCTTTATACTATGAGAATGAATTGAAGTATTTTAGATAAGCCTAAAGATTTGGAATGGATTATGTTGGACATAAGTTAGTATTGTTTAAGGATAAAGCTTTTTTCGATGGGATGTTATAGTAATGTGATTTTAGAAAAAGGAAAACCTGCAGGACGAGCGAAACTCGTCGCGTCGGACAAGGCTGTGGGAATCGAACCCAAAACCGATTTGCGACTGGCCATTATCTCATACCACTGGACTACAAGAAGTTCTTGGTTATAAGAAACAAGTTTTATATTATTAAGCGTTGTGATATATGAAGTATAAGTTCATTTTTGGAATCGTATATGAGTAACCTCATCATAGATGGACTTATGTATATTTGATAACTTTTTCTAACCTTTTGTTTGAAATAGATGGAATGACCCATCATTCTATCACATGATCTATTAAAACTCCACTAATAACAAATTCAACTTCATTTCTTTAAGAGATGAAGTGGAAATTGTTCAAATCATGAACAATAGTGAGATTGTACCAAAATCAATCATGTATTTCTTCTAATTCAAAATTTTCCACTTTAGGGAAATGATGTTGAAAACCAAAAATGTTGTCTTAGTGCTCTTATATCCGATGAATCAGATGGTACCTTAGATCATCACAAATATATGGCTAGGTGGTTGTTGGCTTTTTTCATATCCATGTTCTCTACCACTCTCCATCAGAACAAGATCGTTATATTTTTTCTCAATATCCATATTTTCACCTATACTCTCCTATGTTGAAACCCAATTCTGAGTTACCTTGGGTGACCGTTACGTTTCTAATATTCTTTTTCAAAGTTATGTTTTAGTATTCCTTTTTACGGTGTGGGTTTCTATGAATAGTAACCTATTTATAACACCAATGAATTTCGAGGAAAAAATTCATTTTAAGGGGGGTAAAATGTAACACCTCGAGATTTTATGAGATATATTCTTTTTAGTTACATTTATGGTACACTACACCTAGATTAGCTTGTACTATACACAACACCGTATTAGCTTGAAGTATACGCAACACTATTCATGGATCTTGTTACACATAATTTCAAGTTCGAAACATTGAGTGTATATATATATATATGTATGTATATATATATTCAATGTATAAATGAAATATGGTTGGATAATGTTATATAAAACAACAAAGGAGTCTTTCACTACATGCAATCCTGACTTGGCTTGCATTACACGCAATCATGACCTTCCTTGATAGCGTGTGTTGTACGCAATACTGGGTTTTACTAAAAAACGATATATTTTTATAATATTATTATGAACTAGGAGTTTTGAATTTTATTAACTAAAATTTGAATTTTATAAAATTATTATTAATCTTACACATTTTCTAGAACATGGTATAAGAACAAAATAAATTTTTCGGGTAAAATAAGTATTTTTAAAAAAATGCAGTTTTTCCGCCTTTTGATGACGCACACACTTTAAATCTTGTTTTTTGATATGTTTATAAGTTAAATTTTACAAAATAAAATTATTCATTGGAATCAAGATATAAAATTTTACCTTGGATAAATTTTTCATATTATTCTGATAACTTTCATATTTTAATGAATAGTAAAAACACGCTATATTTTAATTAAAAACATCTTTTTTAATCATAATAAATAATGTGGTTAAATTATAATATTTAATGGTTTTAATGAATAAATAGAATATATTTTTACCATTTAATATAATTTTTTTATTAGCATTGATTTTACCTTGAATTCGTAGGTTAAATCAATTCAATCTTTTGCAATGATTTAAACAAAAACCGGTTTTCTTTCGACAACGGGATTAATTTCAATTTAATTTATGCAACTTTAGTATATTGAATTTGGAAAAATGGATTCCATATTTGGAATCAGTGGGTCCAAAATGTGTTAATAATCTACTTTTTATTTTTGGGCATTATGAATAGTAACTACAGTAAATTTTATTTACCATAGTTAAAGGTAAATCGGGTAGTTAAGGGTAAATATAAGATTATAAAATTAAACTAAGACCTGTAAAAATCCAAATTGATGACATAAAGTAGACCCATATCATCTAAGGGTCGTATTAGAATCATTTAATTGACTTTTTACCATGAAAATAATTTAATTATTATTAAAACCAAAGAAAGTGACAACATGTCACTTTCTTAAATCTTATAAGTATAATAATTTTAATTTAGTGATAAACTTAATGAAACATAGAACATGAATAGTCTCAAGAAATATAATAACATTATCAACATCTTATGATTTTATTTATAATTTTTAGGGATTAAATAATTTTCATTAATTGTGACACAATAGTGATGCAGAAATTGTTTGTCTAGTGAAAATTCAATAATATAGTTCTTATTAAACTAATAGTGATCATAAAAAGAACAAAACCCCGACCAAATCTTATTGGTCATGTACATTTAAACCATAACCATCCAATGGTCTAATATTTGACCATTTTTAGCATTATAGAATCGATTATGACACTTATATTATTTTATTTTAAATGATTCCAAAGTTGTCACCTTCATAATTTAATAAATATATCAATTTAAATATTGTGATTTTAAGATGATAAATTTGAGTAAAAGTATTATTGTGAAATTTAATAGATTTATCTTCATCATAGAATTTTAATATTAATTTTTATGCAAAAAATAAGTATATTAAATAATTATACAAAAATGTTGTAGTAATTATTTTATTAAGAGATAAACCCAATAAATGGTTTTAAAAATATTAAAATAAATATTATATGAACTATTTAATGTGATAACCTAAATTTTTAGATAAATATGACATGTTATGAATCTATTATATCTTTTAGTTTGAACATATCTTCTGTATATTGTTTATTTAAATTCAAATAAATGAATAGTGTCAAAATTGACAGTATTGTTATTTTATACAAATAACATATTATAAAATTGTTTAAAAATAACAAAAATATTTAAAAATTATAAATTTAAATTTATGTGGTCTAAAATTTTATAAAGTATCCAATTATTGATAATTCACAACAAATAATAATGTTTTTTATAATTTAAAATTTAGAATGTTATTACCACAAATTAAATTAAATTTATTAAATAAGGATAAATCAAGTTGATAATGTTTAAAATAAATTTATAACATTTCTAAATTTTATTGGTTGATGATATTACAACCCTATCTCATATAATATTCGAATATGAGTCATTTTTGTAGGTTTTATGTGGGGATAGATTTATTATAAATTAATATTTTTATGATTTCCAAAGGTGCCCCTCTCCTCCCTTATAAAAGGGAACCTCATCCCTCTCTTCCTCACACCACATTGAGCCTTCAAGCTCGGCCAAAACCTGACAAATTCTCTTCTCCACTTCCATATAATCATCCTAGTGGTCCTTTTCTACTTCAATGATCAATCATAGTGCCATAAGAGGAGATTTCAAAGAGGCATATCGAATAAGAGGTAATTTCTTCTACCGATTCTTTCAAGATTCTTTCTTCTTCAACTTCTTCTTCTTTAGTTGTTTAATTATAAGGTAATAACATCAGTATCACTAATATACTTATATGTTATTATAAATATGAAAAAAACCCATTTCACCTTCTATCCATTCAACGGAAAACAAAATCACCGCGCGTGCGTACGTACGGAATACCGTCTCCACGTCGTGGTGTAATCGGTTTTTCCACCAACACCTTACATGGATGGGTATAATGGTGTAAAAAATAACTAAAAAATAGATATTATAACATTATAATGATTCTGATATATTGTATCATCCACTCCAATTCAATTCAATAATTATGGAAATGATATCATCGCTCGTGCATATGTACGTATTACCGTCTCCACGACGCGATGAGATTCACTATTCATGTTAACCATTTATGAATGATTATAAAGTATATATGATAATTAATAATGAAATATATGACATTATAAAGCTAATGTATTAATTTATATATATATATGTATATAATCTACTTAATTCCATTCAACTCAATAAAGAAACGAAAACAGCGTTCATGCGTACGTACGGCCTATCGTCTCCATGAACAGTGTATTTCTTTCCATTTATCAATCTATTATATATATGTATATTCTGAATATATAATATATATAAATAATTTTTTATATTCTGGAATTATTTAATCATGATCTATGTAATCATATGAATAATTACAAGTCAAAACAAGGACGAAAAATGAAACGATTTTACCCAAAACACTCTTTAACATGGAATTTACAAAAGAACGGGTAATATAAAGTCATAAGTGAACCATATATGATATCATAACAATGAATATGATTCTTTAATAAGTCAATGACATTATTTAAATCATTATACAGGAGGTTCGGATACATATGAAGCATATTGGACATAAGGTAAGGGATAATTTTGCAAATCTCATTTTTATCCGAGATTGCTTATTCGGAAGTATTTACTGGGGTTATTTCTATCATCCATGTCCATGTTTTATTAAACAAATTTCATATATGTTTAAAGTCCTATTTTCCATTCTTGACTTTTACTACATTGTATGTAAGGAATATTTCTTTTGTTTATGTTACGCGGTACTTTTTGACTTTTCCGGCAGAAGTACGAGAAGAATGTTTTCTTAACTTATACGGCACGAACGGATTTTTATGGTTTTATAAAAGCGTTATTTTCATGATTCTTCCACCAAAATATTTCATGATTATTTTCAAAAAAATCATTTTCTTTTAAAACTTCATGGCATTTTTTGAAAATAAAATGATTTTGAAGATGAAAGGATATTTTCCTCAAGAATTCATTTCAAATGTTTTATCAAAAACATATTCCATCTAAGATGACATTATTTCATATGTGTATGTTTCAATTATAATAACTATATGATTTACATGGTTTCACTTTTCTTATGATTAAATGATATCCAATTTTGTATATGGATTATGTTATGATGGGATGATGTTTATGAAACCCATTTTTATTCTTTGGGTTATGATGAATGATTTATGTTTACGTTGTGGCACAAGTAAGAATGGTTTCATTATAAGATGGGTAGGACCTATATCTCCCTCCAATGCCTTGGGTAAAGATTTATATCTCATGAGATAGAAATGGATGGAATGGTATGTTAATCTGGTTCAGTGTTACAAGACTGAAATGAGGAGTGAACTCAATTAAGAAAGAGACTTTGTCCACTAAGATGGTCTTGGAATTAATGCCTTAGCTACTATGGAAATCATGAAATGTGTCGAATGGTTTCGACAATTACATGTTTTACTCCCATGCGATTTTATCATGCTTAATGTTTTGTTATGTTCTATGCCTTACGAACTTCCATATTTTATGTCATTGCTCAAGATTTTGATGTTTAAACATTATGTTCTTGTTTTTATGTTCAAATGTATATGGTATGTTTTATTTTATCCATGCTTACCCTTAATGAGCATTTTAGCTCACCCTTTTTATGATTTCTTTTCCCCAGGATATAAAGAAGGGTTTTAGGTAAGAAAAAAAGGGGAAGTTCTTTATGGGAGATTTTGAATATCTTTCACCATGATTGGAAGATTACGTTCCAAGTTTTCAAAGACACTAAACTATTACGGTCCTTGTGTGTATGTTTTTGTTATGTATTATTTATTCCGCAAAAGTAATGTAATGTCCATGTACATTAAGCTTCGGGTTTCTATAGGTTTGGCATCGTTTGATGCCCTGTATGGATGACCATGCCGGTTACCACTTTGTTGGACTAACCTAGTAGAGTTAGCACTCATTTGACTAGAATTATTTTGTGCTACCACTGCGAATGTTCAGATAATCCATTAGTGGATGAGGACTGCATAGAGGTGGAAGAAGAGATTTTATACAAGGTGAATGAATCCATTGGGGTTTGAGGAGTGAGACCATGTGTTCCTTCAGGCCCCACCTCGATGGGGATTATAGATATTTGGATGGGGTACAAAGAATTCTCTATGATACATCATCCCTTTTCAGATTCTGAGTAGAGTTAGAGATGTGGCATACCACCTTTTCCTACCTCCACAGTTTCACTATGTGCATGGTGTCTTTCCCATGTCACTGCTAAGGAGGTATGTGCATGATCCATTTCACATCATCGATTGGGACGAGCTAGACATTGATTATTGGAAGACATTGGTGGAGAACCTAGTGGAGATCGAGAGTTTATGAAAGGGGATCATTCATGTCTTTTCGATTTATCTACTTCGCGATCAGTGGCAGCATGGGAATCTCTACAGGAGAACATGGGAGCGAGAGGGTCATATTCTTTCTTATGAGAATAACCTTTTTGTTGATTATACCTTTTATTTTATTTTAAGGAGGTAAATATCTAAGTTGTTTAGAATGTAATGACCCATATTTTTTCAGTTTTTTATAAATTTATTGGAAAAATTCAAAGAAAAGGAACTAAGATGACATGTGATTATGAGGAACGGTGTGCCCCAAAATTTTCACTGAAAATGATATGTTTATTAATAGAACATTCGAGACGGTTTCCTGAAAAAGTTTAATAACATCTATATATTTTCCTAGATAAAAAATATGACGACACTGTTATCTTCAGAGTAGTAACTTCAGCTTTAGTGGGGCCTAACATCGGCCGATGTGGGTCGATTGTAAATATTTGTTTTCAGACATTAAAAAATATGAAATAAAACAATGTTTATTTTATTTAATGTTACATGGAGATGATTCGGGGGTTTCCCTTATTAAAAATCCATGTTCAAGAAATTATGGGTTATCATCATAACCCTAGAATACCTCTAAGGAAAAGAGATTAAAACCTATCTGATGAATGATGAAGAGCACCGACATATCAAGGAGCAATGACGAAACATACCTATGTTCCTTATAAACCAATATTCCAACCACATTGTAAGATGTTTATCTCTTTGTGATTTTCTCTTCCCCTCATAGATTCAATGACGAACACATACCGATTGACAAAAAGGTTGATCCACGATTCCACTATTCTTTCAAGATGGATATTTATTATGGGGAATAAAAATAGGAGATAGACCATTGTGATTATATTTTTTTGTTCTCTGTATACCATCCAACATAAAAGAATCAAGGCTGACACGAACCTGTCCAAGATCCATTCTTTGGGTGTTCATGTTCTTTATCTCTCCACTGTTAATATATTACGTTCATTGTGCATTATTCTCCCTTTAAGACCCTATGAGAACGATCTAATTTTTCACCATGATCCGTGGTGTAACGATCTGAGATCGAAGGAACTAACCCCACATTTAAAGTGTGGTATGATTATAAAGATGTGGTAGCTTACGGTGTAACGAGACTAAGGTGTACGATAGGACACTAATGTAGTGGCTGGTGGCGAGGACAGATCCTGGCCACTGGGGACTGTCTAGGGGGTGTGTGTGATGACGATGGGATACTAATTGTGGCCGCATGATACATTCTAGATGGGGCTTCACAGAAGCCTGCAGAAGTGATGGGCATGGGCACTGACTGGGGATCACAATAGGAGGTTGTGCTGGCATGTTGGGATGATGTTCAAAGCCACATCAATAGAACCCTAGGAGGAGAGGTTGTGGGGAATGCAGATGAGATGGACAACCCAAGTCAAATGTGGCATGAAATAACATTGACCAGGTGACATGGGGTAGCCATGTGGTTAGGGTGGATAGTGTGGACCATTGGAAATACAATGGTAGGCCACGTCTGCTGGATCAAACATCCCCACATGTAGTGGGCCAGACTAGGGTAGCTTGGCCCCTCTGACAGCCCAGTAAGCTAGACCTAGTGGCCCAGTAGTCCTAGTGGACCAATGATGGTGTGGACGAGACTTATCCAGGATGGGTCATATAGAATGGGTCAGGTTGGCTATATAAGGTTTGTTCAGGTTCGGTTGGTTAGGTCTGACTTGGACCAGACCTAGGTCAAACCGTTTTACAAAAATTAACCATATCATTCAAAAAATGTGTCTTTTTGATAATCTATTTGCAGCGTTGGATATCCATTGACATGAAATACCTTTTAAGATACTCTAATTGTATCTTTATGAATGTTGGCCTATGACCTTTTGGCTTAAGGAGTAGGTTATCCTGGTAAAAGAGTTCCACGAGAGAAATATTGTGGCTGGTTGTGACTTGGTGACTCCATGACTCAGTAGATTTCTGATATTTGGATTGCATGAAATATTGATACTCCATGTTATAGGGACACTCCATTTGTTATCAATACTTCATGTGTTACCAACAGTCCTTATGTCACCAATAATCCATGTCTTACTGACACTATGTGTGTTATGGAAACTCTATGTGTTACCAATACAGGGTGTTCTTTGGACTACATTTGATAATCCTTCTTTCTATTCTATAGACTAGTACACATGTAAGATAACCATAATTCATGTGTTTCCATTATGGTATACTATGTAATTATTAGTGGTATAATTCATGTATTTATTTTTGTTATATTATATTTTTCTTAGTTTTATATTTAATGTATTTATTTGTGGCTTACTTAGTGTATTTCATTGTGGTTTTCCTTTGTGGATTCAGGGTGTCCAACTGCGTTTTGTTTTACTCACCTCTATAAGGGATCTCCACCGCATGTGTTTTGTCCTATGATGATGATCGATGCTTTTGTGTAGTTATTGGTTAATATGATTAGGTGGTGTTTAGAGTACTCTAATAGACGAGGTGTTCTCCTACAGCATCAAGCTGTTATTCTTCACTAACCCTTCAGTAATGTTTTTCTATGGATAATTTTCAAAAACTTGGCTATTAACTGTTGAAGACTCTTTCTTTTGGTGGGTGTGTATTCTAGCCATATTTAATATACAACTTCTTATAGTTATAATATGTGTTTGATATCTTATTGTATGTAGGCATTGATTGTTAGTGTTTTTGAATATCATCTTTTTTGTCTGGGTGATGTGTGTGTGTCTGTATAGGTACATTGTAAAATTCCTACCATATGTGGGATATTCCAACTAAATTCTACTCACCAAACATTGGATTATTGGAGGGGAGTTTCAAGTAGTCATGGCATGGTCCCCTATGGGATGGGTCATGACACATGAGTTTTAAACTAAAATTACACTTTTATATTAAAGTCACACACTATGAGTCCTACCAACCCAATTGTGTGTCAGGATTAAATTATGTTAATTTAAAAATTTCTTAGATGAATTAAGGATCATTTTCTTCAGGTTATAAAATTATCATTTAATTTTTTCTATATTTTTTATATTTGAAACATGTTTTTAAACTAAAATAAAAATTTTATATTAAAAATGCACACTTTGTTTCATGACAACAACATCATGTGTTTTATTGATGTTTGGTCAATCCCTACAAAAAAATAAAATATTTTTTATTTTCTAATTGGTTGAAAAAAATTACATTATTTTCTCAGTTTTCAATCTGTGATAAGAGTTTTAAAAAAAATGGCATATTTTTGTAGACAATACTCACATGAAGTCATACTGGACACATCATGAAATATAAAAATATGGGATCCACTATTACAATAAAAAATGAATCCTGGATCATTTTCCTAAATGTTAAGAACAACATAAGGTTGTTTATATTGTGTTGACATTTGGATGAAAGTGTTACACTAAAATGAAACTAATAACATGTACATTATATAATATCATACACATCGTGTGTCAGATTTATATGTTGGAAATTATTACATATCACAGATGAATTATGAATCATTTCCTTTAGTTATGAAAATATTCAAATATTATTTTCTTAGTTTTTTCTTTGTGACACGAAATCTATACTAAAATGACACTTTTTGGGACTATTTTGTATAAAGAAGGAAGTACGAAGAGTTTTCTATTACCGAGTGTTGTCTTTTGTGGTCAAAAACGATAAATCAACTCACTTTGTAAAGGACTTGAAAACTAGATGATGCTTTTCTTATATTTATTTCACAAATAACATTTGTTTGGAGAATATATGATGCATGAGTTATGAAGTAATGTGAGAGTAATGGTGCTTCCAGTTATATACAGTTTTGATAGGATGGAAATATGCTGCTTGTAGACAGGGAAGTTTTAATACTTTCCAGGGAAAAACACATGATGCTAAAGTTGTTCGATCAAAGGATACATATTTCTATTGTAGTGTTAATGATTGAAGATGAATAATGGTTAAAGAATGTAGTGAAGAGAATCATTACCATGGAATAGAGTTCTCAGATAATTAGGTGAAGAGCACAAAAATGAGGATGCGTGATAGATTGGTTATGCGCACAATATGGTATGTTGTTTATAATATTTAGTGCAAGTGGTGTTTTGAGATCATAATAGAGATAAATGTAAAATGAATGGAGCACATAAAAAACACATGAATGTGCTCAAAATATGATGTTGCGTGAAAGAGTTTTTATAAGCATGAAGAGGGTATTAGACACGGAAGGGTTTTCTTCATGCAGGACCAAAAATGCCTATAAATACTTGGTGACACCTTCTTATTTGTTAAGTCATGACACTTAGAAAAATCTTGATCTCTAAAGCACGTAAAATTTTATGCTAAGACAGTTGGGTGAAAAGAACGTGGTCCATGTAGAAAAGGGATGTTGTGTGGAATAGTGAAAAGATGTGAATATAATGAAGCTACGTGAAATTTGTTTTCCACACCCAATGTGGATTTTTTGTGCAAGTAATTTGAATTGCGTGCAATATATCGTAAAAGTTGAACAAAAATTTACGTTCTTCATGGATATTTAGTTGTTCTCAAGGGTGTTCTTACAAACTTTTGGTTAGGAATGTGAATATTTTTTCCTCAGATAATACACCTATTCAATTGTAAAGAATCATTGCAATTCTGTAATTCCCTTTTTATGCCAAGAGGGTGCACACACACTTTCATATTGTTTTCCATGTCCTATAAGAGTTTAAGGGTATATCCTACTCATTGTATTCCACATAAAAGGATTATTTACTAGTGTATTGTGTGGTACAAGATTGTTTCTGTACCATACCAAAGACATAGACAATTTTGTTGAGTACTGAATCTTTTAAATCTTGTGATTTTGTGGAAGTAGGTTTTTATTATGTTCAACAGGGAAATATCTCTTTAACAAGAGGTGAAGGTTGTTTTAAAAAAAATATAAATGGAAAATATTTCACTGATTCACCCACTCCCCCTCTCAGTGATACATGGATCCTAAGTAGGTAACTATAAGAATTTTATATTTTGAACATGCACTTTCATTCATACCGACCACATCGTGTGTTATCTTGACATGTAGTAAATATTTATATGACATAAATGAAATTTTTATTTAAATCATATGGTTTGAAAGAAAATCATAATTTTTCCAATTCTTTGGATATGTGACGCACATTTTTAAGTAAAATTACACTTTTAAAATGAAAACATGCACATTAAGTAATATTGGACACATCATGTGTGGAATTCCAATCCAATTGATCCATTCACAAAAAAAATTATTTATAGGTTATTTTCAAGAATTATTAGGATATTCTGATATCATATTCTCATTTTTGGATATGATATGTGTTTTTAAACTAATATGACACATTTAACGAGATAAATATGTAGTGTTAGTCATACTATCCACATTATGTGTCAAATTGATGCGCGGTCAATTCCTATATGTCAAAAACAAATTATGAATCAATTTAATAAATTTTTAAAATAATATAAGATATTTGAATCTATTTTTACAATATTATGTGCGATTTAATAAAAAATTATAAATTTAGATTGAGAACACACACATGGAATAATTCATGTCACATCGTGTGTTAGATGGACCTTCAGTCAATTACTATACATAAAAAAATAAATATAAATTATTTTACTAATATTTTTGGATAGTATTGTTTTATTTATTTTTTTTGGATTTGTGACATTTTTTAGAGTAAAATTATAATTATAATGTGATTATGTTCACATTGATTCATAATGTCCACATCATGTGTTATTTTGATTTGTAGTTGATTCTAACACATCCCACTTGGATAATTGATCATTTTCCTAATGTACGGAAACAATATAATATTATTTCTAGGTATTGATAATTTTATTTCTATTTGAAACAGAAATTAATTAGTTATATTGAAAACAAACACATTGATTTATAACAACAACAACATATTTCAAATTATTGTGAATTAAATTCCTACTTTTAAAAAATGAATTATGGATTATTTTCTAGAGTTTTGAAAACAATATGATTTGATTTGATCAGTTCTGAAAATTTGTATTATGTTTTAAACTCAAATGAATCATTTATATTGAAAATAATATATTTTATTTTTTCTCGACCCATCGTATATAATATTGATATGTCATAAATCCCTATATGTCGTAAATTAATTTTGGATCAATTCCCGAAATTTTTCATACATTCCAACTTTTTTGTATTTTATTAGTGAGACAAGTTTTACACTAAATTACCTTGTAAAGATCAATCATCCACAAAATATTCTCTTTTTCCGAACCTATAGTAACTTTATTCACATATATTTCTAGGATTCTAATTGGATCATTCAATCAATATATTATAGATGAATCATTATTATTGTTAACAGTAACATTCATTGGCTTGTGTTTGTTTGCATAAAATGTGAATGTGAATTAATTAATATTTCATTTTCAAAAGATTTGTGGAAGTGATTATAAACAATCCAGGACCCTTTTGACAAACCAATTAAAATAAATCAAGACAGAAAAGGAAAATGATAATTCGAGTAGAATAGAAGTACCTTCCCTATAATATGGTAATATGACTTCATATTTTCGGGTAAAAGGATCCTTTATGATTTCTCTCTTTAAATTAACTTTACCAAAGCCTAAATGTACAATCTCTCATGAGAAAAAGTAGCATCAGGCATGATTCTCTCTCTACTAGAATTTGTATAGTGCAACCCAACATGATACCTGATAGCCCCCATAGGGTGTCATTGGTTTCTTATATTACTATACAAAAACAAATTTTTAAACTCATTCTATCATACTTGATTAATTTAGAATGTAGCAAAGTGGAAGTTTTAATTTGAAACCAGAAAGATTGTGATTTAGTTTTATTTATAAGTTCAAAGGATTTAATTTATTAAGGTGAAAAAAATATTGAATTGATTAGTTTGATGATTTCTGAATAATAAATGAAATAATATTGATTTGTTGGATTTAAAATATTTATGGAAAGAAATAAATGAAATAGAAGAGCACATGTTGATTATGTTGTAAACATATATTGAGAGCGTGATAGGATAATGTAATTTCAAGGATTAGGTGGAATTGAATTTTAAAAAACATGTTTCTTAATTCATGATTGGTGTTTGAATTGAGAGTAGGAATATCCAATGTTCATGGTATACCCACCTCAATATAGAAATAACCTATTTCCCTTGGTCCAGTAATATACAATTTCACCAAATCAAGTTTTTATTTATACCGTTTTTAATCCTGATTTCCCATAATTTTTATCATGATCATTCAACCTTTTAGGGTCACTAGTTTCAAAATTTTAATGTTATTTTTTTATTTGAATATCAATGGTCATGATAAAATAAGAAGAAAATGATTGAAAATGATTGATGAAATCACAAAAACCAAAAACATGTATAATAAAAATTATAAAATCCAATGCATGTTCCCCCTATAGTTACATCACCCTATAACATGCTGGAATTATCACCACATCCTAGCGATGAATTGTTTAGAGGAAAACTGATAAAAGATCATAAAGGAAAAAGTCAAAAATGGAATAGAAACTTTTCTCTAGGAGTTTATCTTTAGCCAGATACAAATGCCACATAAGCAACAACCAATGAATTTATTTATAATATTGAATTGTGTTTTTCCAGACCTTTATCATGATATTTACTTGTGGTACATGATGTGTAATAAAAATAAACATTTTCTGAATTCTCGAGATGTGTTCTTGGATCACGACTAATATTTTGGAAATTTTACCACGTACACAATGTGTTGATGGGTTACACATCATGAACTTTTTATTTTTTTTGCTTATGCATCAGCAAGAATCATGTGAAAATCTCATTATTAAATTTAGAACATTGATGGTTGTCATGTCATGTAATGTTCATTCACATCATGTATTCTCATCATGACATTTTCTATGTGTTCTGCAGCATGTCACAAATGAAAAATACATTTCATGTACTAATGGTACCTATCTTATAGGTGCTATACTCTACAATTTCTAGATTCAAACTTCATCAAAAATCAGGTGTCGTGCCGCTTCACTTCACTTATTGAACGAACTGTATTTAAACTCCAAAACCATCCATTTTCCTTAATTTTACAAATATTAATTTTTTCTCTACCATAAAACATAAAATTTTTTAAATCACTCACAAATTAGAATGAATATTCAATTTAAAAAAATTATTACATTCTAATACACCAAATTATATGCCTTAAATTGACGTATCAATACATCAACTAGAGAAATCACTCAAATAATTATTTCTTTGATACTTCATCGGTAAAAATAATTTTAGTGTTAACAAACTGAAACACAACATAATGAATCGAAATTATAAAATATTTTAAATGAAAAGCTTGGTCAATTGTGGAATAATTATATACCTTTAAGAATAAATGAAAAATTATATTAACAATGTTATGATTTTATTTATCACTTGAGATGCAGGTTTATGAAATATATCATACATGATGAATTTATGTTGGACTACATCTATAAATGCAAGTGGATATTACTGTATTTGAAATTATTTCACAAATGTTTGGGGCCGATTATAAAGAATATTTTTTTATTTCTTTGATATGCAACACCCACAATAAAAACATTCATACTATTTTCATTGGGAAGAGGAACCCTATATGGAGAAGGATCATAAACTCTATAACCTCACTCAAGGGAAGAAAAATCCATGTAGGGGTTCAAATTTATTTGGAATTATGGGAAGGTAAAATCCTTAAAAAATGATAATATTGTTATAAAAAATGTTTGATTGTAATATATATTTAATTAAAATGTATATAATAGTACATGAAATTTATTTTATGTATTGTTATTTTTATGTATTGTGATGATGATTCTTCAAATCCCAAAACTATCTCTAAGGTCATAGAATTCACAAGATCAAATATATAATCAGAAATCACCTCAACATGATGACGAAATTTATTTTGACACCATGAAATATACCCACTCAGCTCAATAAAAATATTTATTATTTTCATTAGGATGACTATAGGTTATCTTGGTAGTGCTGAGAATTTTTTGAAAAATAACTATTTAAAATGAATTTGGATTTACCTTGGATATTTACATTTTTATGGATGCTATTTTATCAGTGGTATAACATTTTATTTATAATGTTTCAAAAATAATATCAACAAACATTATTGTTATTTTTTTGGATGGTATAAAAATATTTAAAAAAATAAGTAAATATTTTTCAAATATGTTTTTACAGATAAAAAATACTATCTAAACAATAATCTATTTCCATTTGAATAAATCATTAGGTGTCTTATTTTTACTTCATTAACTCTAACCCTGATTTATCCAAAATATATAGAACCCCATATCATAAAAATTATATTGTTAAAACAAAAATAACATGAAGAATTTTCATTTTACCTATAAAATATTGATTGTATGGCATTAAAAATTCTCAATTGACATCATGTGTACTTATTTTGATGTATCTACATGCTTTTATCTTAAAAAAATAAAAATTTAGTGTATCCAATTTGATCTATATTTTCATCCAATGGTTCTTAAAAAACAAATAATTTATCAAATATATGTATATATATATATACATATTATATGATTGGATTATAGATTTTTACCCCCTATATTTTATCCATCGTGAGTTGTTCATCTCCTATTATTTTCTTATCAAACACCGTGATTTTTATTCATTTTACATTTTTTTCATCAAATAAAAAAAAGTTTTATATAAAAATGATAGAGATATTAATGATTTCACATCTTAATTCTCAGTGTTTTCAAGTCATATAATATAAATATATACACTAGTTGAAAATATGAATCATTATTTACTTTAATGAAAATAATATATCATTTTTTTGGAAAAAAAGATTCTAAAAATTCACATCATTTATAATGGAGTTCGTGTCCATGGATATGTAGTTTTTAATATAATTACTTGTATATTTAAATTATTTAATATTAATTAAACATATTATTAAATATTCTCCAATATTATGAATGAGTTTAATGTAAATCTTTCCATGAGTATTTTTTTCAAAGATAAGTTCATAATAGTTCCCCATGGTGATGATAAACTTGAAGTGATACAAAAATATTCTTAATATGGTTCTGTAGTTTGATAACATACTATTATGGTAGACATACTATTTAGATCATCATGTATGATAACTTATAAGAAGATAAGGATTTCTCTTATAATGTTCCCCTATGGTAATCTCCAGGATGGGATAATATTATAGTATAACAACGAATTAGAATTATGAATGTTTTAGTGTCATAAAATATTACTATTTTTACTGTGTTTAATGGTAATTATACATTAATATTACCTTTATATCATGTCATGACTATAAAACATTGATTTTCCAATGAAAACTATGATGACATATGCTCACAGTGAAGAAGGGTACGTCAGGTGAGTCAGGGTTGTCAATTCATTAATTAAAATGTCAATGAAATATTATTACCTTCCATATTTATGGACATTGATATATAACACCTTTTACTAGAATATAACCACTGTTGTAAATTATATAGAAATGGTGTAATGATGGATTTATTCCAAATAGACCAAGAAAGACATCTCAAGCATAACATTTGGAGACATGGATATGCAACCTTATTCATGAGATATTGTGAAAAGTTTATTTTATTACAAAGTGATCATTCATATGTGGTTTTCGTCATTTAGAAATTAGGATTTTTCTATTAGGTTACATGAATCGTTGCTAGAAAATAATTCTGGACACTAAGCAAGCCCACCTAATCCCAGCATGAATGAATCCTACATTATCACACACAATGTGAAGTCATTGATCATTATTAAATTATATTTGAATATAATTAATTTAATAAAATTGTTATGAAGTCTGATGAATAATTTTTATCCATAATTTATTTTTTTCATAAATTAAATAAATATTTATTCATGGGATTGTGAAAAAATATCATTATTTGTTATATATAATATTTTAAAAACATGGTTTAATATTTTTTGAATAAAATATTTCTCTAAGTGAAAAAATATTTTATTTGGGTACTCCATAAATACTATTGGAGTTTAAACCGACTGAGATCACAAATAATGATAAATATTAATTAAAAATGTAGTTAAATAATATTTATTATAGTACATGTTTGAATATACCAACAAATAATTATAATATTATTTTATTATGATGAATTGTGTTTATTAAAGGTTATAATATATTTTAATTTCTGAAATGAATTAAATAATTTTTTTAACCTAATCCCTTTTACTAAAAATTAAAATTAATTCTATTGTGTAGGGTATAGATTAGTGTAATCCAAAAAGATAATTGTTTCAAAAAAATTATTATCTCTCGACTCATCCTTACAACCCCTCTTGATAATGAGAATTATATGTGATACTTTCATCAATACAAAATAACAAGTATTCATGAACTAAAAACACAAGGCATTTGATTCACCGTAAAAGAACCCAATTATTGAGTGGCATTGTGATGAGATCATTAGAGCATGTGTGGATCACCATTATCGTGTCCAAAGATCATCATAGCACAATGAGGGAAATATGAAATTGTCTATTACGAAGGTCACCATTAATAAATAACTAATGAACCTAAATTTATTTATTCATTTCTTTTGATATTAAATAAATAAATTATAAATTTAATGTGAGTGTTCATTTTTCATGGTTTTAGGAAATTATAATAAAATTAAATTTTCTTTCTTATCCCACCACTACATGCATCTACTGCATCTCGAAGAAACAAGTGGCATTAGAGTGGTTATATTCAAATTTACAATTATTTATTTGATTTTTGATCTATGTTAAATTGTTGGTATATTATAATTTCATATTATTCAATATTTAATTCGAATTAAATTAACACTCTTCAAAAATTTATCATGATTAATTTGGTATTTAATTTTCATAAAAATTTTAGAATAGATGAGGAATGATAAATTATTCCATTGGGAAACTACATATATTTTTTTGGTAAGATAGGGTTACCTGATGAATACTCTTAATTACACACACAGTAACCAAGGGAGAAGTATCAAGATACAGTAAGGGACTCACAGTGTTCAATGCAGTAATTACATGTGGTGTTTTCTACATATTGACTGGCCAACCAAGGATATTATTATTGGATTACACTACGTGTATTGGTATACAAACCAGGCAGTATAGACAGGATAGTAGTGTAAACCATGCAATCTATGTGTTCATTATACATAGTCAAAACCATATGATACATACATGTGAGGAAATTTATTATATACATGGATTGAATGTGGTGTACAGAGTGTGTATGTTATCAATTCCAACATCTAAAACACACACCAATGTCCTAGGTGTGCGTCATAGACCCATGGAATGTGTAACACACAATGTGATGTTGGTAAGTACACACTGTATTGTTCAACCTAGTTAACACTAAAGACCCGAGTGTGTTCCCTAGATACCCAAAAACAGATATACATATCATGTGGATAGACTATACATGGAATTTTGTCTACCATTAAAGTAATGCATTATAAGTTACATCAAATATATAATTACCCTATTAAAACCTTATTTTAGGTATTTGAATGCAAATTTTTGTTTAAAAATTTTATAATTATTCAATAAAATATCAACATATGAACTAATTTATTGTTCTCTATATGTTATTGTTAGTTATGCTCATTATTTTCTATGAGTTCCCTAATTTATTGGTATATTTAATTTTTTTTGGAAGATCATTATGATTAAAGGGTTCTTGTTAATTATTTCATTCATTAATTAATTCAAGTGCATTAACCTTAATAATAATTAGAGAATACTAAAATAAATACTGGCCATTTGCTTTTTGATATTCATTGCATTCATAACCCTCTACAATCTCGAACAACACATGTGTATGTGTTGGTTGTTTTAATTAAATTTATTTAATGGGTTGTAAATTATTTATATTTACAATATATATAATGGGATATGTGTCATACATCCATCCATTATTTTGTAGGACCTGCGTGTCAACGGCTATTTATGTAGTCCCCTATTAACATATACCTTTATTCTGTTCACCTAAATTTGAGTCATATATACATGTAATTGAAGGGCAATGCATGTGGATTGTTTTCAATAGAAACCCATTATCTTAATAACTAATGTGATGTACAGGTGTAAAAGTGGAATCCATTAACTCATGGAATGACCAAAAATAGTAGTTATTTCTCTTAGTTCAATGGTTGATATAATGTATTATCATTAAATAAACCACTGGATATAGATCATGAATGGGACATTTAAGTATTTTGTTATTTCTATCTGTCTAATTATTTATTTTATAGACGCAAGTCCATTATCATATAAAAAATGATTAAATTTTAAAATTATTAAATTAAATAAAGGAATTATGCATTAACATTTTATCCATTACTGTTAATTAATTAAAATTCACATAAAATTAATAAGAAATGTAAAGGATAAAACTAGATGAATTTTATTTCAAAATTAATTAAAATCCCCTAATAAAATATTATTTCAGTCTTGGACTTCCCTGACATGATTAGAAATGAAATAATAGAAACTAAGTGTTTTAACAACCCTCGTTGGGACACTTACTTTTAATGTGGAGATTTTATGTTGGTTATTTGTTGACCTAACCATCTTACATCAAGATATGTGTCCCTCACATGAAACGATGTATCATATAGGAATGTTTTGAGCAAATACAAGATAATATTTCATGACTGGGGAGTCCACTCAATGGATGAGGGAGTTGCATGCCCATATTTGGCAATTACTTGGCTACCTAAAAACTTCAAATGTCTAGACCATACAAAAATGTTGTTATTAGAAGGTTCATATAGATCCTTTCCATGAGAATTTCCAAGAAAATAGGAATTCCAATTTACGTGGTGATGGCTATTTGGACTTGATAATGTTTTTGGTGATTTAATAAATATAAATAAAATCATAATAATTTATTTATTCTGAAATTATTTTTATTGAATGAATATACAAATAATAATAAAAATTAATTTAAGAGTATAATGGTGTTCTAATCATCCACATTTTCTTTATAATATATATTAAAATAATACACCACCTCGCTGATAGTAACACCCATGATTGGTTTAGACGCCATCATGTTATGCAAAACCATGAATGGAAATCATACATTCTATATTCTTCAATGACTGATATTTATTCTAAAGAGGTGAGTGCTTAAGAGTTATTGGTCTACATAAAACATTTAAGCGATGTGGTTGATGTTCTATGATTGATTTAGTTGTATATTTCTAGTGATCTTATGAAGTCTCCTGAAAACATGTATTCATATAAATTTCTTATGAATCTATATAGTATATTTACCACGAGAGATTTATAAATTAATTAATTTAAATATCCAATGAAATCTATCCTATAAATCATGGTGATGGTTCCCCAGTTAGGTCTTGCAATGTCTATCTCATTGGATACATTTAGCTCCTATAGTTTCTAGGGATTAAACTCATTGAAGAACTATTCATTGATATAATTCTGGCATCACCCCCATATAGGTTCAATATTGCTTTTGTAAATTTTAATTTTAACAACATTGATAAGTCTCTTCCAGATCTACTCACACTCAATCACTAAGTTGATAAGGATACATTGATTGAAATCCAACCATTCATTTTGTAAAAAAAATTAATGGGAAATGGGATATCTTAAACCCAATATCATCTCTATACCCTTCCAAGAAGAATAATATCAATTGAAAAGAAAGGGAATAGAATGTTAATTATTTACCAAGGGAAAAAAAGTCCACTGAATGAAAAAATGCACCTAGAGAAAGTAGTAAGGAGAATGTTTAGGTGTGTTTGTTATAGAGTTAAATTTTTATATTTCTATAAATTATTTATTAGATACATATTATGGTGCTCACATATGTTCTCAATTATATGAACTATGTTGATTAAGGATGATTGATTATGGGGAGGCTGATCTATGAGCTTCCAAGAGATCTAAACATGATATTTTAGCTATTAATGACTACCACCTCACATTTCCAAATGGGATATTTTTGGTATTAAGGATTTTTTATTATATTAATTAATTTACAAAAAACATTATATTAGTACCCTGACTAGATGTTGATGGTTTCATTTTCTAATTATGAATTAATTGTTTATTATTTTATAAAAATAATGTTTTTTATGGTATGTAAAGTTTAAATAATAGTCTTTATGATCTAGACTACAAAAAAAATTAATTTCAAAAGATAAATAATATAACTCACATGAATCAAACCACACCCAACATTGGCATCACTATGTATATCATGTAAATCAAAAGGACATGACTAAACTACATCCTGCTGGTTATTTATATTACATTGATCTAAAATTATTTGTTGTAAATCACTCATGTTTATAAGATAAAATGATCAAACCCCCATTTACTGGGAGAGGTGAACAGACTAAAGATATTCATGAATATGTTCATATAGATGTGTGTGTAAAATTTCATATTGAACCAATGGGTGATTAATCATACATAAATAATTTTAGTAGATATTTTAGTAGATATGGATATGTCTTCATAATGAGTTATAAGTGAAATTATATTGTTATGTTGAAGGAATAAAAGAAAAAAGATGAGAAACATTATTGTATGAAGATTAAAAAATATTCTCAAACTGTGGTAGAGAATATCTTAATGAAGAATTAATTGATCTTTTATGGGAGTTTGAGATACTATCTCAACTCAATCATCCTTATATAACTTAGTGAAATTGTTTAAGATAAAGGAAAAACTACACTTGGGTGGAAATTGTGAGACTAGGTAAGAGCTACGTGAGTTTTCCATTATCCTTTTGGAGATATACATTAAAAATTCCAGTGAAAATACAAATACCATGTTTTAACTAAAGAGGAATATGGTATAGCATACCAATTATAAAATGGAATAAAACCCCTGTTATCATCCTTGATTATGTGGGGTTGTGAATAATTATTTATTTCCTTGATAGGTAACAAACTTATACCATAATGAAATATTGTACCTTTTTAGGATATCTGAAAGGCATAAGGGGATATTACATTTACAACCCCTTATACAAAAAGTTTATAGTGATAAGAAACACCTTATTCATTGATAGGTATCACATTTCTATAAAGAATAGTTGGAGTGAGGTATACATTGAAGAAGTTTATGATCATGGTATACAATAGTGACTACTCGATTAGATACCAAAAATCCACGAGGAGGAAGAAACTATTCCACACACACAAGTATGGTGTAGGTGTATGATAGAGATTATAGAAATAGAATTTTATTCATTTGTAACCACTATAGACAGTGACTCATTATTAGTTGACAATAATGATCCTCTAACTGATAATAAATCACTATATGGCACAAATGTTTCCATTTTTAAAGAATCCTTGAATTATATAATGGATTCCATGTACCAAAAATAAATTTGGATTTTTGAAGACCATCCCGTTGATGTTAGGAACATTGTATGAAAATGGGTATTCAAGAAGAAATACCCTTACATGGTAAAGACTGTATTCATCATGTCAATGATGATTTCTGGAGCATTAGTGAGTCTGAAAATAATTTCTATGAATTCATAGTGCTTGTACCTTGTATGAGAAGTAGTCTTGGGGGTATCGTCTTTCGTCACCCTTACATGGTAATATACTGATCGTAAATCCACATTGGAGAAGAATTGTTCTCTATGTACCTGATTTAAAAAGTATTCAATTCGAGGTAGAGGATCCTTCTTCTTTTTCATGATTTTTTTGACCTTGTGATAATAAATTTAAAGATGCATTGACCCATCCTTCATCTTGACGAATAAGACTGGTGAAACCCCGTGGTGAAGAACACGGGCATATAAACCCTTTATCTAGATTCTCTTATAGTTGTTTCCTTATCTCCTCAAGATCTAAAAAACCATTCTATATTGTCTTGAATATGATAAACATCACAGTTATATGATAAATTGATAATTCAACATCTCTTATAGGAGGAAGACCAAGAAATTCCATAGGAAACACTTCAAAAATTTTCCCCACAATAGTCATGTAATCAACGATGGTTGCTTCCCGAGACTCAATCATATAAACCAGACACGCATGCTCATAGGGTAGTAATATCCACACATCAGATAATGGTTCTAATAAATTTTCATCCTCCCCCTTTCACTTTAATGGAATTGGGCGTTGATTTTCCAATTGGATAGTGCTTTTCCTCTCACAGTAATTTATGTTATCTATATATAAGTAAATCAAATCCATGCCAAGAATTGCTTCAGATACCACCATAAAGAGTATGAAAATGTTATCTGGGATTTTAAATCGATAAATTATGATATGGGAGGTGTTATATCTATTGGATGCAATGATTTCCCCATTTTTTGTAATCACTAACATATTTACTTCCATGATTTGTGGTGGTGTTGGGATTGTTATATTAAGCCTTTAGGATATAAATGAATGGTTAGAATCAGAATCAAAAAGAATATTCTCTATTTAGGAATGAATAACTAGCATGCCTGAAACCACTTTGTTGTTGGGGTTCACTTCGTTAGTAGTGATGGAAAAATATAACCCTTATTTCCTTGGAGGATGTGATTTGCCTTCGGAAATTATTGTCTTAGGGAATTGGTTTGCAATATTCCCTTGTTTCTTTCAGTTAATTCAATGAATAATTCATTGATTGTATAATAATGTGTTCCTATCTTATATCATAGTAGTGGGTTTTTTTCAATAGTAAATGGCTATGTGCCCTTCTATTCAACACCTAAAGAATTTATTCATCCCCTTCATGCAATTTCTGGGGTTCTTCTCTGTCACGAACCGAATCTGGTCGCCCTTAAAATCTGCACCCGACCCGGTCCATGGAAAGACCCGAAGGCCGTTCCCGATCCCCACGGGCTGGCACAAGTGCCCAAGTATCATAAAATGAAAATTCAGAATGATTTACCCGAGTTTATAAACATAAAACAACAAAAGAATCCAATGAAACAAATCTATATTTTTCAAATGAAACAATCTTTTACAAAAATTCATAACTGAATTACATGGCTTAAAACAACTCAAAAGGTCTATACGAAAGATACAAATCCAAATAAGGATAGCCCAAGAACACTCATGGCAAGGGGCACCGCCCTCAAGCCACCTCCACAAGACATCACCACCAAGGACCTGCTAGGAACCCGAACCACTGGAACAAAAAAATTGTACCCAACCTGCGACAACAAAAATAACCATGTCTACTTACACCCAAGGGTGTAAGTAGGGTGTGAGTCAATGCCCAGTTGGATACCACCACTAATAGATTCCATTTGATAAACATTTAAAGATGAAAATCATGCAAGTTTACAAAAACATGAAAAGCTAGTTACAATTTCTAAAAGAAGCAACTTTGAATAAAAACAGTTTTCAAGTGGGATATCATTAAGAATCAACACTTTTAAAAATAATGTCAAAACTACTGAATTTTCCAGCCAACTATACCATATGCTGACGGTAAGTACAAAGTAAATAATGAGCACAAGAAATAGGAAGTATCCCCTAGTCACTAGCTAGCTGTGGGTCCTAGGTACCTCGAATCTTGGTGAGAGTAACCATCACAAATATCCATTCTCGTGCACGATCAACAAGTAGGGAACATACCCATAACCTATTGGTCCTCAGTCAACATCATCATAGTTTAGTTAGAGTTGTAAGCGTCAATCTTGCTAAGTGAAACTGAGGCCAAACCCCACGGATTCACTAGCATACTAGTACACGTCCACCCACCTAGATACCCAGGTTTTCACCTTGTGCTCAAACAAGTTCAACAAGTCAAGAAATATACATTGAACACGAAAATATCATTTCCACATCACAAATTCACCAAACAGCCCATATGTATACCACACAAGTCACAAAAATCCATTTTTCATTCAAAATGATTTTGAAATCCGAATCACACCAAAATAGCCCACAACACGTTTCACATTTCTTCAACACTTCCACAAAACCATTAGACAATTTTATAAAACAATTATAAGATATTTAAACTCATATAATAGCCCACAAACATGGAATATAACACTTCTTTAATAACAGTTTTCTGATATAGTTTCACCTATTACACAACCCAATAAACCATTCAAAACTTTCATAAAACAATTACAAAGAGTATACCCAAACTTTGCACATAAAATCCATTTCAAAAACTTCTTTTTAAGCCAAAAGCACACCAAGACCCAACCAAAACAGAATTTTCAGCCCAATCAACATGTAATAATCCACTTTCAAATTTTATATAATCACCTTGAATAATATCACAAAATATACCCATGAGAACACACAAATCCCTAAAACACTTTCAAGGAGTATAACAAGGTTATAAAAATAAAACCATTCAAATACACCCTCTTTTTAGGCCCACATGGAACTATATCATTGCCCAACCATAATTGGAAGCCCCTTCCAACAACTAATAATCCACTTCTACATTTTACAAATCTACCACAAAAGATAACACATGAAATACATTTGAAAAATACACACTTCAAGAAAAATTGTTACTTTAAAAACAAATGATTTACTATTGCTACCAAAAATGGTTTTCTCATAATTCACAGCACATAAAAAACATGTGAAATTATTTAATCAAGCAAACTAACTAATCATTAAATGGTTATCCACGGAATCACCTACCGAATGTGTCGAAACCCTCAAATATTGGGGCGAAACATCAACAGCATGACCACTGCAACTCAAGAAAGTTAAAAGAAAACTAAAACCTAAATATTTCACCCAAAATACAGTAATTTAGAACCAATTCACGAACCCTAACTTCTAGAATTTTTTATAAATCATGAATTAGGGAAGAAACCCTAAGCAATTTGAAAGAGGAAAGATGTAGACTCACCGACTTGAAGTATCTTGAATTAATCACTCCAAAAACAATAGTTTCTGAAATTGAAAACAGAAAAAATTCCGGTATTCTTTGAACTTGATATAGGAGGTCATTTGGGAATTGGAATGGAGGGAATAGAGTAAGAATTGAGAGTGTTACGAATGTATGAAGTTACCTCTTCAATTCTGGCTAATTTGAGACCCCCTATGAAGATCAGCCCTAATTCGCGATTTCACAGAGCTCCAAGGAGGGGGGGGGGAAGGCAATGGGAGAGCGCCTTGGTTTCTTAGGGTCTAGTGGGAGGTGTAAGAACTGAAAAAACGCAAATAGTGAAGGAGATATAAAAAATTTAAAATTTATTCTTAATGCCGGAAATGGTCCTTTGGGCAGGCCCAATATCTTAAATAAAAACCCATATCCACCATGATTATGGATTTATAAAGACTCCAAATTTATATTTTGGTGTTAATAGGTCAGAGGAGACCATTTATGAATTGTAATGACGGAAAAATATTAAAAAATGAAAAAGTTATAAAGGAAACAAAATTTATTTTTAAATCTGGAATTGGGCTCATGTTTGGCCCAATTCATGAAAACTCATCTATTTCTCCATAAAACCTTTGGAAACCATCCAAAACAAAGAATGAAAGGAAAATAAATGAAATTTGACTTCAAAATAAGTCATTTATGTGACAATTCTCCCCACCCTGAAAACTTTCCGTCCCCGGAAAGCTACAGAAAGTCCAGATACGAATGCCAAACTGAACTGATAAACCAAGATGTACTCCCTTTCCAGGTTTCTCCCCCAAAGGCCAAAACACCTCCATTGATAAATTAAGGGAGGAATAATTCACAACAAAATCATACACCACTTTCCTGAAACAATCAATCACATTCAGGCTTTATCCCAAAGGAAAACTCCTCAAACACTATCTGAACAAGACTCAAGCAATTCACTCAAACGAACAACAACATCGAACAAGGTTACCCATACCTTGATATAACTAAACCATTGGGAACTCTCCAATCTCAATGGCTACGCAAGGAAGATTTGGGTAGCTTGATAGATCTGAATGAGACTACCTACCAACAATCTTTGACCATGGATAAGTCTAAGTTATTGGTACGGGGAAAAAATAGGCTCCCCACCATAAGAACAAAAAATCTTAATCGACCAGCATGGGCCAGTACAGAAAGACCCCAAAATATAAAGTGTTGGGACGACCACATGGTTAGTATGAACGGTTTGGGAAACCATAAAATAACAGTAGAGTTTCTTCTATCTACATGGTTTTTTTGGGGCATTGTCACTACTAACCAAGTTCAAACCGTGTGGTCAACCTGTCTAGCCAAACTTCATACCTTTTTCTAAAGACTCAATGGAAACCAAAGTGGGAGGGAATAACATTGGGCGATGACATGGGTACAAGAACTCCACCTATTTCCACCGAACGGGAACAACAGAAGAAATATGATGACACCATAGGTTTAAACTCTTCTTATCTTTCATATTGAGGATAGGACTTTGCACAAGGGTTTAAATGACACTGGGGTTTCCCCTGACTACGCGCCAGCTTCTCTCCTGGACCTATAGATGGAGCTCAAAATGTTGAAGCATCTTCGGCCTCGCAGTTAGGCTTTGGAATCCACCTGAATGATAATTCTTCTTTCGTTGAAAACAAAAACTACACCACAATCCCCCCGATAAGTTTTTTCCAAGACATAACACATTCCAAACTCAATTTACCCTAAATCGATATTTCACTGAAACAAGGGATTAGAATATGTACACACATCACACCTTGTTTTTTCGGGTGAGAAAAAATAGAAGTAAAGAACACTTATACTCACCTTCCTCCAAAATGGAATTTTTTTTATGTTTTTTTCAAGGGAGACATTCTCCCAACCTAATAGAGACTCTCAGATGATTGCCCAACTTTCCCCTTTACAGTTAATCGAGCACATGACATCACGAGGAATCACCGAACATGACCATTGAGATTGATATAAACAATGAATAGAGAGGGAACTTGTACAACATCCCAAAGAAAACACACAATTCTAGAAAGTGGCCATAATATCATCTCATGACCAGATTTCCCACACTAGTAGTTTAACATGAACTCCTTCTTCGAAGAGACTATGAAGGACTGAGATTTCCTCTTAGACACTATCCAAATACTCATCCACACTAACAATGAAAGAACACTTCCACCTTCGATGAATCAGGAAACTTAAGAAACTAAGGTCTCTTTCAACCTTCCACAAGCAATATACCACTACAAGAGGATCCACAAATCAATGAATTAAATGGGTGTAGACACAATCAACAATGATCGATAAAATATTCCTTATATTGATCAACTGGAGGATTTTCCAATGGTGAAACAATATGGGTTGCACTTCAATTGTGCATTAACCCTTAATGGGGGCGTACCTTATCCAATAAGAGAACCCAAGGACCCAACCAAACTGGTCCATTGGTCAAAACAAGCCATAAACTAGCTCCAAACACTTGAAGGGAACTATCGTAAAGGCATCCCAAAACATTTTTCAAAAGAGACCACTAACCGTCCCTACAACACCGATTACCAACCAAACACAAACCCAAAACACAGTTCAAACAGAAGGGGTTCTTGGAATCAAAACATCCCACAACATCAAAATTTTCAAAAACCCATAATGCAAACCATACAAAAATATTCATCAAGACATCGTGTTTTTCTTTAAAAGTAATTCTTTGAGAACAAACATTTTAGCAGTAAGCATATCCACCAATGGTACCCCATGGGCCTCACACATGCATGTTTTTATGCCACACCAGACACCCTCCTCATATCCATCCCGGCACTCATCCACTCGTGCCATCAACGAACCATCATCCCATATAACCCCATGCATGTGATCGCTAATGGAAATACCAACTGTTAAAACAAAAAATCATTCCACTTTTCAAAACCAAAACGGTCAACCAATACATCCTTTTTTCTCATAACTGCTAACCATGAGATCAAAATCCCAACTCACATCTTACAAAAATTTTCAGAAATCACAAACATTTAGAAAATAACTCACATTCAAGATATTCACATCAATTTCAAAACATCACATCCCATTAAAACACACTCTGATTGTTTAGAAAACTCTATTAGAAACACTTTTCAAAACCAACTTCAATATAGTTCCTACTTTCAACGAGGTGTAAGCACACCATTTTAAATTTCCAAACAATTCTGAAAATTATGTTCTGCCATTTCATAAACCAAACCATTCCCTCTTTATTTGAAAATCATTTCATAAAAACATTACACTTCTTAAAACCAAAGTACTAAGGTTTCAAAACCTAAGCACAAAATAGTGCAAGAGGAAACTAGTTTCAGTGGGTGACTTGGAAATATGGTTGGCAGCCGTATTCCAATCACTACACTGTCACAGAGAATGTTCTAGGGAATATCCTTGGCTCCACATGGCTTTCCAGGCCTTGCGAGCTCACCAGGACCATTAACCCAACTCTCTTTTCATTTCCCTTAATCATCATTGAACCAAGAAAACCGAAGGACTTAGATAAATCCTGACTTCTCTTGGAAACATAAATCCCATTATGAGGTGTGGTGATCAGGAAAACTACCAATAACTAGATTTCCATGTCCCAACAATCCTAACTCCAGTCTATCCCGACTCTTCCCCAAATAACATGACCCAAAGAGTTAACCTGAACCTACTCTAATACCATTTTGTCACGAACCAAATCTGGTCGCCATTAAAATTGGCACCCGACCCGGTCCATGGCAAGACCCGAAGGGAGTTCCCGATCCCCACGGGCTGGCACAAGTGCCCGAGTATCATAAAATGAAAATTGGGAATGATTTACTCGAGTTTATAAACATAAAACAACAAAAGAATCCAATGAAACAAATCTGGATTTTTCAAACCAAACAATCTTTTACAAAAATTCAGAACTGAATTACATGGCTTAAAAAAACTCAAAAGGTCTATACCAAAGGTACAAATACAAATAAGGACAGCCCAAGAACCCTCATGGAAAGGGGCACCACCCTCAAGCCTCCTCCACAAGACTTCACCACCAAGGACCTGCTAGGAACCCGAACCACTGGAACAAAAAATCTGTACCCAACCTACGACAACAAAAATAACCATGTCTACTTACACCCAAGGGTGTAACTAGAGTGTGATCCAATGACCAGTAGGATACCACCACTAAGAGATTCCATGTGATAAACATTTAATGATGAAAAGCATGCAAGTTTTCAAAAACATGAAATGCTAGTTACAATTTCTATAAGATGCAACTTTGAATAAAAATAGTTTTCAAGTGGGCTATCATTAAGAATCAACAATTTTAAAAATAATGTCAACACTACTGAATTTTCCATCCAACTATACCATATGCCGATGGTAATTACAAATTAAATAATGAGCACAGGAAATAGGAAGTAACCCCTAGGCACAAGCTAGTTGTGGGTCCCAGGTACCTCGTATCTCGGTGAGAGTAACCATCACAAATATCCATTCTCGTGCACGAGACACTAGTAGGGAACATACCCATAACCTAGTGGTCCCCAATCAACATCATCATAGTTCAGTTAGATTTGTAAGCTTCAATCAAGCTAAGTGAAACTGAGGCCAAACCCCACGGATTCACTAGTATACTAGTACACGTCCACCCACCTAGATACCCAGGTTTTCCCCTTGTGCTCAAACAAGTTCAACAAGTCAAGAAATATACATTGAACATGAAAATATCATTTCCACATCACAAATTCACCAAACAGCCCATATGTATACCACACAAGTCACAAAAATCCATTTTTCATTCAAAATGATTTTGAAATCTGAATCACACAAAAATAGCCCACAACACGTTTCACATTTCTTCAACACTTCCACAAAACCATTAAACAATTTGATAAAAAAATTATAAGATATTTAAACTCATATAACAGCCCAAAAACATGGAATATAACACTTCGTTCATAACAGTTTTCTGATATAGTTTCACCTATTACACAACCCAATAAACCATTCAAAACTTTCATAAAACAATTACAAAGAGTATACACAAACATTGCACATAAAATCCATTTCAAAAACATCTTTTTAAGAAAAAAGCACACCAAGACCCTACCAAAACAGAATTGGTAGCCCGATCAACATGTAATAATCAACTTTCAAATGTTATATAATCACCTTGAATAATATCACAAAAGATACCCATGAGAACACACAAATCCATAAAACACTTTCAAGGAGTATAACAAGGTTATACAAATAAAACCATTAAAATACAACCCCTTTTTAGGCCCACATGGAACTATATCATTTCCCAACCATAGTTGGTAGCCCCTTTCAACAACTAATAAACCACTTCTACATTTTACAAAACTACCACAAAAGATAACACATCAAATACATTTGAAAAATACACACTCCAAGAAAAAATGTTACTTTAAAAATAAATTCTTTACTATTGCTACCAAAAATGATTTTCTCATAATGCACAGAACATAAAGAACATGTAAAATTATTTAATCAAGAAAACTAACTCATCACTAAATGGTTATCCACAGAATCACCTACCGAATGTGTCGAAACCCTCAAATATTGGGGCAAAACATCAACTGCATGACCGCCACACCTCAAGGAAGTTAAAAGAAACCTAAAACCTCAATATTTCACCCAAAATACAGTAATTTAGAACCTATTCACGAACCCTAACTTCTGGAATTTTTTATAATTCAAGAATCAGGGAAGAAACCCTAAGCAATTTGGAAGAGGAAAGAAATAGACTCACCTACATGAAGTATCCTGAATTAATAGCTCCAAAAACAATAGTTTCTTAAATTGAAAACAGAAAAAATTCAGTGATTCTTAGAACAAGATAAAGGAGGTAATTTGGGAATTGGAATGGAGGGAAAAGAGTAAGAATTGAGAGAGTTAAGAAGGGATGAAGTTACCTCTTCAATTCTGGCTGATTTGAGACACCCTATGAAGATCAGCCCTACGTCGCGAATTCATATAGCTCCAAGTAGGGGGAAGGTAATGGGAGCGCACCTTGGTTTCTTAGGGTCGAGTGGGAGGTAGAATCACCAAAACAACGCAAATTGTGAAGGAGATATAAAAAATTTAAAATTTATTTTTAATGCAGGAAATGGGCCTTCGGGCAGGCCCAATATCTTAAATAAAAACCCATATCCACCATGATTATGTATTTATAAAGGCTCCAAATTTAAATTTTGGTGTTAATAGGTCCGAGGATACCATTTAGGAATTGGAATGAAGGAAAAATATTAAAATTTGAAAACTTTATAAAGGAAACAAAATTTATTTTGAAATCTGGAATTGGGCTCACGTTTGGCCCAATTCATGAAAACTCATCCATTTCTCAATAAAACCTTTGGAAACCATCCAAAACAAAGAATGAAAGGAAAATAAATGAAATTTAACTTCAAAATAAGTCATGTATGTGACATTTTTTCTCGACTATTGGCATTTGAGATGCTATAAATTCATAGAACCATTGAAATTATCCATCAGGCCACCAAAATTTAATTCATCATTTTTCTTCTTATCCCAATGATACCCCAGAGATTCTCCGGTCTGATTTTTGACTTTGAGGGCACATTGGTCAATTTACCTATATCTTGTGATGTTATAGATATCTTGGGATTTCTGAATGCATGATTTAAGACCACCAAGGTAGAGATCAAACTTGAATCCAGGGTAATGACAATGCCAGAGGTATATCATGCACGCAATGTGATGTTCACCTCGTATGCTCTGATGGATTAGTCTTCTCTTTTCTTGAATGCAAGTAAGTCCATTTCCATCTTATGTTAGAGGGTGTGAGGAATATATTTATCGAAAAAACATTTTCCTGAAATCATTCCATTCGATGGCCTTGATCTCCACCTCAGGCAATGTATTTTTGATCACTTTCAACCATTGATTAGCTTCACCTTACATATTTTATGAATCCAGATGAACATTCTCTTATTCAGAACATTGTACAATGGTGAAGAACATTTTAATGGAGCTGATCCATTGTTCAGTAATTGAGGGGTCAGATGATCCATTAAAATTAGGTGGCATTTGTCCCATCAAGATCTCGATTGTGATGTGTTCTTTATTAGAGGGGTTGAATGTTCCTCTTGAATCATGTTTCTATTCAAAACATGAGTTAACTAAGAAAATATCATGAAACGTTTTGTGATTATTACTCCAATTAGACTGGGAATCTCATTAGAATAGTCATCAAATTGATCTTGGAATCTTTTGTTAGCACGAGTCCTTCTATTACAGGCCATTGGATGGAATAAATGTAAAGTTATGGGTAACACATAAAGGGTAATCCAATTAAAAAAGGGATATAATGTAAATTACATTTATTTTATTAACAAATATATGTTATCCATGATCTACATCACCACATCTATTCTTAGGTGTAATTTTTTAATTCCCATAACAATTGTTTATACTATGATTATTAATTTACCAAAACATATCCACCAGAAATGTCATAACCAAGAGTGCATGATGGCCCATTGTCATGAACTAGTTTCTGTTTGAGTCTTGTTCGATGTGGTGTTTTTTAGTTTTACAACTTGATATATTTATTCCATATCCACCACTACCTGATCGTGTCCAAATAGGGATGTATTCTCATGATCAACCAATTAGTCAATACTCACCAAAATTTAGGTATGTTTTTATTATACACAGTCTTATACATAAATATTTCCCAAGGGTTTTATAATCCTAATCCAAAAAATAACTAAATCTATCCTCTAATACAAACTATAACAACCCTTCACTTTATTACACATATATTCATTATTTATTATATAAACAAGAACATAAGATAACTTTGAGGACCAACAGCTGTTGTGTCCGATGAAATTTGAAACATTACATAACAACATATAACATTAAATGTAACATATTTATTGAAAGCATCTTTTACATGACCATAATATTCCTTCATATTTAGAATTGCATGGGATAACCTGAGGACATGCATAATAAATACATGATGTATAAAGCCAAATATGTAAGTACAAAAGTAATAACATGTTGTATATTATAAATTCTAAGAATAATTTATATAAATGGAGAACAATACAAACATGAAGATAACGACATGGTATAACATGATTATCATAACATGGAATTGTGACAACAACATTTAACGTGATATAAGCATGACCTAAGAATAATTGAACATGGATATTGATTAAACCCTAATTTCACTTTCATTCATCATGAGTAAACCCTAATTTCACTTGAAAAATAATGACAATTGTCTTTACAAAATTCATTGGAGCACTAATATAGCACACCCTTCTTAATCATTTCTTTTCATGAATAAGTGTTCCAAATGGATCATATAACATGGATTCATTAAACATAATAAATTGATCCATGATAAAGAAATGTGGAATTCATAAATTAAACTCTACAATCAATATGTAAATCTGCATAAATGTGAATATCCTTGATTGAGAAATTAGAATTGTATTCTGTACACATAGACTTTGGCTAGAAAAATCGTGTTGTAATTTCGAGAGCCTAACAACGTGATAAAAGAATTCATAAAAATGGTTGATGAAAGATAATGATATGTCTCATCATATATAAATTAAATTAATATTAATGGGGTCATATAGATACATTTACCAACATATGTAATGGAATTTAGATTCATAATACAAATGATTTACTATAATGAAAGTGGTAAGAGAGAAATCCCTTACAGAATTTTTTCTTGGTAACGGGTGTACATCAGAGAAAATAATGAGGAGAATGGGGTCTTTCATCATTTATAAATAAGTAGGTAAGTATGGGGGAGTTTAAAAATTGTACTTCAACATTTTTTATTGAAAAAGAGGTATAACAACATAATTAAATTTGGACAAAAATGAGAAAGGACGAAATCCATTAATTGGAAGTGTGATCCCAAAGGCTTTGGAGGGGCCTGAGATTAGAATCCTGGGATCTTGGGGCACATTTGGATGATTATAAAGGAAGATAAGAAGGGTTTTATAGTGATATAAATGGTTTTAGTGATTAGGAACGAGAGTTTGATATGATTTATACAGGAAATGAGACAAAATACATTATAATTTAGGGTTTGGAATATACACATTAAAATAATCAAAACCAACAAAAATATAATTGTTTTTTACAATTGTTTTTTCGAAAGGGGACTTAATATAATTACTTTATAACGAGAATGGCCGAAATTAAAAAAATATTAGGCTTTCTTATATATATATGGGTCACAATCTCATAGAAATCCATTTAAAATGCTGAAATGTTTTATAAGTATTCGATGGTCCACTAAGGCTTTGTACAATAAATAAAAAAAAATAAAATTACATTATGTTACTTTTAAAATATATATTAGTCATCAATCTAATTTATAGTATTTTTTCATTAGTATTGGGTCATTTTGATGTCTTAAAATACATTATATATTTAAAAGGTATTTTATGGTTACCCAAAACTCGACTATCTCTGAAAATTAGGAAAAATTACACATTTGGTAATTTTGACATTTTGATTGCAAAAATAATATTCTTTTTATGTGAATAATATTCTTAATATGTGAATTATTACTTTTAAAAAAATAATCAACAATTGTTGAAAATTCTTGTGTTTTGACCAAAACAGCTTTTAAACATTATTAAAAATTATAATTATATTCATAAAAAATATATGATCATTTATATTTATTAATTTATTAATAAAATTTTATTTAAATATTATTTAATTGAATATTAACTAAAATATTGTTTGTGCTTTAAAAATATTTACAAATTAACAATAATAAAATGAATGTATATTCATTATTCTATAAAAAAATAACGCACATAATCATAGTGCTCATGTATTGATATATATACTCTTATAAAACCTGTCTAAGACATAAGGGTAAGGAGTGTGATGGGGAAAAATCTTGGGGAGGCTCTGATAACATCGCCCGAGTGGAAATATCTATTAACTTCAGATTCTCCAGTAAGTGGTTCCCTTCTTGCTTAACATGTTGAATATCATCTTGGTATTGGTCATGAGTGTATCCAAGTGACACTATATCCTTTATGGGCTCAAAATATGAGATTTAAATGGAGAAATTATTTTAGATGATCCGACCACTTTTTTAGGGTAAATAAGATTTGTTAATGCCCTGTATTTATACTAATCATGTGATCACTACTCAACAGCTATATTATCAAAAGTAATAATTATCAACTATATTTTGAAATATGAAAAAATAAAACCAAGGAAGTGAATAATTTATATATACATTGCACATAATAATACATTTCATTAGATCAATGGGAATATTCATTAATATAATTTTGGGTCATTACAAGCCATATGAGTAATAGGATTGGGGCACCTGATCATAAAAATATTCTATGACAATGATAAGAGAATATTTCAGCATAAAAGAACTCGGTCAATCTGTAATTACCAAATATTAATTGGGGATCTAAAATATTATGTTTATTTCTAGTGTATCACATACACAAAATCAGTCTCATGGGTCGTGCTTAAAAACATCCCCTTCAAAAGAATATCAAAAAAACCTTTGAAAATATTAGTACCCATGTAAAAAATATTATTAATTGGGATCAGTTAAATCCAATAAATTATGGGGAATACGTGTGGATAAATGTTCTCAGTAATATGACACACCCTCTTATGATGGGAGAGATTAATTCTATGGAGGATCATCAGTAATGGATCCCATCCGAATAGGAAAAAGGTAAAAGATTCTTCTTTTTTTGTGGACAGATCTGAAATGTGGAAAACGAGTACATCTCCAGGACAATAGATGAAGAAGGTAACATCATCCTCCAGTATTCCTCGTGGATCTACAAGAATAAATAAAGTATTACCTTTGTTCAAAAATAAAAAATAATGTTGGATAGGTAAATTATTTCCCAGGCTTTCAATTTGCAATCATCACCATCTCGAGGTCAGTAGATGTTGAAGGTACCATCATCCTCTAGTATGGCCCGTGGATTCATGTGAATAAAGCATGGATCCCTTCATTCCATAAGTAGAAATAAAACAAGATAGATAAAATATTTCTTATTCCTTTAGTTTTCAATATTCCTTGAATCTCTCAAAATATTTCATTCTAGGGACTTTTCCTGCAATTATAGGTCAAAGATACCTTGATCACCCAAAATCCCTATATCAAAACAACCAAATGTGTTCTTGAAATCCTATATATACCTCATAATCACATCAACGAACATTAATCGAGGTCTACCACCACACTTACCTTCTCCCCCAACTGTTAAATTTTACATTATGCCCCCACCTAGCCTAAAACCCATTCATCACGAACCATCAGAACCCCCTAAGACTTTCCCACTAATACTTACACCTTTTCCACCAACTTTTAATAAAAAATTAAAATTTAATCCAACTAAACATTTCCTTGAAATAACTGAAAATGAAGGAGGATTTTTATAGGTGAATATGACATCTACCACACTACATTAGAACCTAGTGAATCCAAAAGAATCCACGAGACATCACTTGCAAAGAAATTATAACAGAAGAAATGAATGACATTGTAAGAATGATATATTATCTAATAAACATAGGTGGATTTTTTCATGATCTATTCATGAATATATTACTGAAAAAAATGTGCTTCAATTTCCTTGGGCTCTGTAGCCTACAGATATTTTGAATTCTACAACACTGGTGTAGTAAAAGTGTCCCTACCATGGTTTTTATGTTTGAATACATTCTAAAAAATAATTAGATGTGTGGAATTTATTCCTAGGATGGTTTTTAGAGATTTTAACCATTCAATATCCAAGTCCATGTTACCATCATTTTCCTACTATGAATGAAGGAGGTTATTAGTATTACAATATTCACTCTGAACAATATTTCTTCCTCTATCCATAATCATGGCATGCCGGCCTGAAATTTTGTGGGTTACCATTTGTGGCCCATAATAAAATTTAATGTCATGGGATATCCAATGTTGGATTTGGAGTGTTATTTTGGGGACTCCTCTCATGGTTTGGGACATAATTAAAATTATGCTTCATCAAGTAAAGAGTGGGTTTACAACAGACCCCCTTCTAATTTGTTTGACTTCTTGTAGACGGTTCACGGGTTTCTATGACATGGGACATGATAGTGTACTGTTAATGTGGTTCCATGTGGGAATTGTGAATAACCTAATTTTAGATCATTTGGATATATTCCTGGATTATTCCTCATGGCTCCCCATGTTTATCCACTTCCATATTTCACAACTAAAACCAGCCATGTGGGCATGTGACCTATTATCATCAACCATAATACACACCATAATAATATGAGACATGAGAGGCCCTTATGATTTTTAATATATGTGATGATATAATGATACTATGATTTTATGATTAATTTAGGGAGGAATATGGGTGGCCCCGATGTTAATAATAAAATCAACATATTCTCCTCTAAAATTGATTATTGCATTTGTAGTCAGTTTCACTAATAAGATCATCAATGCATTTCTATTGATATAACTCTCGATAATCATCACTCACATCATCTCTAATTTACCACCCTCTTTAAAATAACCACCTTGTAAAATGGTATTAATAATGCTCTATTTATGGAAATAAATATATTGGCTAATGTGTATGTCTGACATCCACAATAATGTGGGTGACACAAATACACATTATTTCCATAAAAAGGATCAGGTAGGTGATTTATAAACAGCATTTCATGTATAATCTCTTAAAAATTGAATACCATCATGAAATAGAATAGTATCTATAGCCTTATCTAATAATTTTTTACGATATCTACTATCACAACATGAAATTTTTCAAATAAAATTCTACTTTCATTTTAATTAAATGTCATATGATATATTATGGATATTGAAAACACATGCATTTGTTTGGATTTATTTTCTCATATTGTATTAAAATGAAAATTAAGAATATTTACCACAAATAAAATATTAGTTTGACAATGTTTGTATGATTAGTATAAATATGGGGTTTTGATAAATACCAATTTATAAAGAAAAACGATGTGATAGAATAAGTGAATAACATCATTTCATATTAACCACAATTATCAGAGCTTTTGAGGGAGATAAAATCACTATGATTTTCTCTTAACCACACCCAAGCTGATATACAACAACATAAGCATGAGAAAAATCATTTATCAGCGAGGTTCAAGCTCATCGAGATCACGACTCAAACAATGTACATAGAACCAAACCATGAAATCCTCACTATCACACACATTACCTATATGGAGTTTTCTACTTTATTATAGATATATGCATCAAGAACATAATTATATGAATATTTATATTATATTTTAAAGAAAATAACATTCTTATTTTCTTCTAGTAATTAATATTTAATTGATATTTTATACAATAAAACACAAATTGAATTTTTAAATAGTATATCATTTAAAATATAAATTTTATTTTGATTAATTTATATATTTTTCTCACAAATAATAAAAAATTTAAATATTTTTATATAAATATAAATTAACATATAATTTTTAATAAGTCAAAAATAAATTTTGGAATTGGTTCAAAAACTATTATTGTCAAAAAAACAATCATTTCTCAAAGTGTAAATTTTATTTTAAAATTAAAAAATTAAATTATTTATTAAATTATATTTTCAAAATAAATAAATTTTTTGGAATAAAATCATTTGTATTATCCAAAGGGGAATTTTTTCATAATTTTACGAGAAAATCTAATTTTTGGGAAAAAATTAAATACACTATAAATATGAAATCTGTATTATAACGTCATATAGACCCAAAAGTGATGTAATAAATACTCTAAAATTTACCAACGAAAAAATATATTTTGTACCCATAGAATAATGTGATTTTAGATTTATTTTAATAATTTTATAAAGTCATTATGTGTTCTTCAATAACATTAATATATTTTATGTTTTTAAAATCATCTATTTAAGAGTTTAACTCACTTACACATTATTAAGGATATTATGTTATTTTTTTAGGCCTTAGTTATTAAAAGATAATAAAAACCACTACTATTTGGTATAACCCAGGGGAAACACCAAGATATGGTTTGTGGGTTTTTTAATTTTATTTGATAGATTACAATACCTATGTTTCAGAAAATATAAAATATATCCCAATCATGTCCAATATAAACCCACCCAATATCCCATTTATCTTCACACAAAATAATTAGAGAACATCTTTACTCTTACCTCGCCTCTCAAAAATCCTCCTAAGGTTCCCTAATCTCTCAATAATCCCCTACCACACATTTGGAGTCATAATAGAATAGTTATGGGTTATTTTCCTTCTCTTTATTCATGTATCTTCAGTTTCTTATCCCACTTATCTCAATTTTAAATCATTGGATAGGTTCTTATATACCCTCCTTAATTCCATTATGATTTATAAATAATGATATAACCATTTATCAATCATTATTCCCTCTCATGAACATTTATACACCCACATTATTCTTCTGAAATTTGACAAGGATTTTTCATTCCAGGCAATTGTATAGTGAATAATGTCACGACCCACCTTCACCAGAAGGAGGTAAGGGTCTGCAAATTGTTAGGCCCTTCCTTATTTATGTGGAATGAGAAATAATGACCCATGATACCCGCCTTCAATAGGTCCCGGAGTGGCGACTCACACCAAGGATATAGAATCACACACTAAATGGAAGGCATTACCCTTTTTCTTTTAATAGGATCGGGAGATAATATGGTAAATCCCAACAACACCAAAAGTAGAAAGTAAAATGAAATCAAATAATCATTCCCAATGCATGTTATAAAAGTAAAAATCCACAATGTACAGAGTGACTAAAAGGGTAAAGTACCAAAGAAGAAAAAATAGCAACTGTAACTGCCCCAAAGGTCTGAGCTAGTATGGTCCCGTGTGATCCTAGAAGTCCTCCTGGAAACCTGAAAGCAGTTTTATATACGTAGGGTGAGCATAATAGTATAATTAGTAGGTAAAACCAAAGACTCTCCTGCACAATTGGGGGACCTTACTAATGTCCCATGAGAAAAAGAGTAAACCAAACACCTAACAAGGTAAACTATCCACCCAAGCCTCACCAAGACACACTCCCAAAAATAAAGCATGTCAAGTAATGTATAGTAATAAGAGCACATCGATGTTTGGGTACACCGCGCCTCTTTATCTATGGTTATTGAAGACATCCTACCCATAGAACCAATCCCGCTATTCTTACCGCAGTCCCACTGCCACACCCCTCCCACACACACCTAGGCCACAATCTCACATAGTCCCACTGCCAAACCACACCCACTCACACCTTGAACACAACCTCACGCTGTCCCACTGCCAAACCCCACACGTACACACCTGGGCCACAACTGTCACATGTAACCATGCCTGTAAACACCTAGGCCAGAACAACCACTGCCACGCCCAAAGTCATCTGGGCTAGAAGATCCACTGCCATGCCTGAAGTCACCTGGGCCTCATCCCGAAGACAATTAAGAAACCACATGCCCGCAAACACCTGGGCCAACCACCACACTACCCCTCTCGAATTTTCTTGGGCTAATAATGGACATCAGGCCATCACAACCCACACGAAGATACTTGGGCTATCCAGGAAAAGGAGCAGAAAGGATCTAATAACCAGCCACTAATAATAGTGTTGGAAAAAACACACTCCCCCATGAAATGGGGTTGTTTGGCACTAATTTCTCAACTTGGGTGGGGAGCAAATAAAAAAAACTATAGGTATATATATAGGTAACAAGAACTCTCCCATGTTTAGGTTTTTTAGCCAGCCTATGGAACACAAACAACACTCAAGTCTGAGTCACAACTCTTTCCAACAAAGCCCATTTGTCCAATTCATTTTCATATTCAATAATGATGTTTAAATATGTTTTCTACAACTACCAGCAACTAACACCATAAGAACAAACCAAGGGGGGAAAGATCTATCCAAATGTCAATTTAAGCATTCCCACCCAGTTCTCTTATAAATCCACATCAACCAATGGGAACCCTAATATACAACACCATGGCCAATATCCAAGAGCACGAAGGGTTCCACAACAACAGAGGATCCCAGCCCAATTCGTGATATAAAAAAGGTAACCACCCAGTCATAAAATTCACAACCACTGAACGTATAACACAAGGGATCCCATCCCCAATTTCACAACCACCTAAAGAATAAAAACAGGGCATATCATCCCCTCCCACGTCTCCCAATAACCGGCCCATGAAAGAAGAACAATCAAACCACTACCACCAAGAAAAGCGGTCCCATTCCGGTATTTTCAGATTAATAAGATTTAACACACTCCATGATTACAATTTTTGTGTTCTTTAACTGGGGTTCATTAGTGCACAGAGAAAGACCACCAACGACCATGATTTTCAGTAGGCGTAATCCCGCACAATTCAGGAAAGAAGATCATAAAACAGAGCAGCATCATCAATCACAGCCCCCCTTAGTTTTTTATAGAATTTTTTCATTATCATTATTTAGGTTTGGTTCATCCAATTCTACATAATCAAAAGCATGCCCACCCCACATGATGCACAAAAGGGAGAGACGAAGGAGAGATTCCCTACTTGTTAATCAACGATCGACGCTAAGCCCAGTCATGGAACTCCACGGATAGCGATGCATCTCGTCTGAACGAAAGGTACTTCTAGAACAGGGTTATCGAGAAATGAAATCTAGGAGTACCGTTTATTTTGTTTATAATGGCCATGGACAGTTGAGATAAGAATCGCAAATCATGTAAGGAGCGGGGTCGTCGGTTCACCACGTGGCCCCACACATAATTTAGGTTAGGGAGGTTTAAACTGACCCAAACACCTGGTTAATTCATTAAATATTTAATTAAACGACATTTATGGGCATTACTGAGCTTAAAACATGTCAAAATAGGGTTTAAAACCCAATTTGCGCACGACACTAGAAAAACCCAGACACGGCTGGGTGACATCAATCGGTCTCTTTGATCGGTCGGTATCACCAATCAGTCTCACCAATCGGCCGGTTGGTATCAGAAATCGGTCGCGCCGATCAGTCTCAGGGGTCAGTCGCACCGATCTGTCTCACCAATCGGTCACACCAATCAGTCTCACGGCGAGACGCTACCCCTTTAGGATCTGGATTTTTGGCAATAGAAAGGACCCTGAGAGTCTGGGTCATCACATCAGATACCTCCCAAACTATTCTCGCCCTCGAGAATTTAAACAACCCAGAAGGAAGGAGCAGGTCCGAACAATCACCTCGAAAGATACCTCTCAATAGTGAACCTCATTATTAACTAAGAACGCCTTTCGGTTAAGCACCATGAAACATACCATGTCAAACTGCCCAGCCATGTGGGTTGGGGAATATCCATCCTCATGTCAAGACACTATCCTCTTTGGGCAGCACTGACTCGCCCGCACGTGTTTAATCACATCCACATTAATGCATCTTAATTAGGGGTCAGGTCCTCCCTTCCCCATATCTAGTACATTTAACATATATTCAGAGGAATGAAAACCAGTATTTCATAGCCAACAAGGTAAAACGTTCTACCACAACAGCTATAAACCAAACCTTACAAAACTCAAAACAACTCTGGGTACTGGGCACACATCTATGCTTCCCTCGTCAACGTACTCTCCCCAAGACCAACATGTCTCCATAACACACGAACAAAGGGAATGGTTCACCCACGAAGCACCTTCCCCTTGTGATCCTCAATCATCACTGGTCTCTCCACAAAAGTAATGTCGTCCTTGATGCCCAGCTCTCCCCAGTCGAGGACATGTGAATCATCGTGAAGATACCGACTTATTTGGGACACAAAGAATACATCATGTATCCTCAGTAGCAGTGGTGGTAACGCTAGCTGATAAGCCACTTCGCCAACCCGCCACAACACTTCAAAGGGACCTATGAACCTGGGAGAAAGCATACTCCCCTTCCTGAACCTCCGTTGTCCACGCCGAGGGGATACCTTCAAGAACACATGGTCTCCAACCTCAAACTCTAAGGGCCTCCTCCAAGAATCAGCATATGAATTCTATCGGTCTTGGGCCGCCTTCATCCTTTCTCGTATAAGCTGAACCTTCTCCATCATTATCTGCACCACCTTCGGGCCAAGGATTCCTGCTTCTGCGAGTTTGTACCAACACAAAGATGAGCGGCATGGCCTCCAGAAAAATGCTTAAAATGAGTCCAATACAATGGTAGAGTGATAGCTATTATTGTAGGCGAACTCTACCAGAGGAATGTGTCACACCCATGACCCTCAGGAGTCCAGAACACATGCCCGCAGCATATCCTCCAATGTATGGATGGTGCGCTCTGTCTACCCATCTCTATGGGGGTGGAAAGCAGTGCTAAGGCGTAGCTGGGTGCCAAAGGCATGCTGCAAACCCCTCCATACTCGTGAGGTAAAAGGTGCATCCCTATCCGAGAATATGGACCTCAGAACTCCATGCAGCTGTGCCTCCTCATCCATGTACCTTCGTGCCAAGGCATCCACTTCACTTGACTCCTTAATCGCGAGAAAGTGAGCCGATTTTGCCAACCGGTCCACTACAACCCAGATGGCGTCGTATCCCCTTTGGACCTTGGGTATTACCCTGACAAAATCCATTGAGATGTCATCCCACTTCCACTCTGGGACCTCTAGAGACTACATTAGGCCGCCTGGAACTCGGTGTTCAACCTTAACTTGCTGACACACTAAGCACTTGGCCACAAAATATGCCACTGCACACTTCACTCTGGGCCACCGAAAGAGTCTCTTTAGCCCCTGGTACAACTTGGAAACTCCAGGGTGTACTGATAGGGGTGAGTTGTGGAACTCCCTGAGAACCTTGTCATGCATCTCCTCTGGAACAAATAGATTTCCTTGGAAAAGCATCCGGTTCTGACCATCCTCCGTCCATCCTTCCGGAGCATTGCTCTGGTCAACTCGGTCACGCATCACTTCGCACTCTACGTCTCCCCACTGAGACTCCTCCACTTGTTGAAACAGAGACGACTTCATTGTCATCTGATATAGGAAACCTCTACTGCTATCCATCCTCGCATCCAGGTGCAAGGTATCCAACTCCTCCATAACCTTCCAGGCCTCTGCCGACTCTCAGTCCACATCCTTCTGCATCCTCCTCCTCAAGGCATCAGCCACTACATCCCCCATCCCTGAAGTGTAGGAAATGTCGAAGTCATAATCCTAGAGGTAATCCATCGACCTCCACTGCCGTAAGTTTAGGTCCCACTGGGAGAAGATATACCTCATGCTTTTGTGATCCATGAAGACCAAAAAGTGTTCTCCGATGTGGTTGTGCTGCCATAACCTTAGTGCAAAAAATGACCACTGCAAGCTCTAGGTCATGGGTGCCATAATTACGCTCATGAGGGCATAGCTGCTGAGACCCATAAGAGATCGCCCCTTGTCACTACATCAACACAAATCCCATTCCTTGTCTTGAAGCATCACAAAACACCTCATATGCCAACCATTCTTCTGGTAATCTCATCACTGGGTCACTAACCATATTCTCCTTCAGATAGTTGAAGGCTAACTCGCACTACTCACTCCACATGAAAACTTGGTATTTCATGGTCAGGGCTATCAAAGGGGCTGCAACTCGGGAGAAGTTGGGTATGAACCTCTGATAGAAACCTACCAGCCCAAGGATACTATGAACCTCTGCCACATTATTGGGTGATGCCCAAGAAACAAGTCTTCAACCTTTGATGGGTCCACCGCTACCCCTTTCTAGGACAATACGCGCCCAAGGAAGTTCACTTCTCGCGTCCAGAACATGCATTTCGACAACTTACCATAGAGATGGTGCTGTCGAAGGACCTCCAAAACCATCCTTAGATGTTCCGTATGATCCTCCTTTGATATTGAATAGATCAGGATATCATCGATGTACATGACTACAAATCGATCTAGGTACTCCCGGAAGATGGAGTTCATAAGCCCCATGAACACAGCCAGGGCATTCGAAACACCGAAAGGCATGACTATGAACTCAAAGTGTCCATATCTGCACCTGAATGTCGTCTTCAGGATGTCTCCCTCTTTCACTCTCAACTGGTTATACACAGACTGCATGTCGATCTTTAAGAACCACCCCGCCCCTTTTAGCTGGTCGAAAAGATATTATATCATCGGAAGAGGGTAGCAATTCTTGATTCTTACACGATTCAGCCTCCTGTAGTCTATGCACAACCTGAGACCATCATTTTCCTTCTTTGAGAACAAGACTGGAGCACCCCATGGTGACACACTCAGTTGAACATAACCCCTCTTCATAAAATCGTCAATCTGAATCCACAACTCTCGTAGATCTGAAGGTGCCATCTGGTAAGTAGCCATAGAAATCAGACGAGTGTCGGGTTACAGGTTTATCCCGAACTCAATATCACGTTGAGGGGGAAGAGTTTTCACATCCTCAGGGATGACGTCCATAAACTCACGGATGAACTCTAGCACCTCCACCATCTCAGCGTCTACGGACTCCACTAACACCTCGGCTAACAAGGAGAGAAGGGGTTCCTCTCACCTACTGCCCTTCTGATTGCTCCACTCTTCAGTGAAAGTAACACACCGACTGCCCAAGTCCGAGAACACAACCTTTCCTCAGATATAGTCGATGACGGCACACACGGAGAACAGCCAGTCGATTCCTAGGATGAAATCTTATGGAAGTATCTATAAGAGACGAAGATCGATCACCAACTGATGTGGCCCTATCATCAGTCTGCATCCCCAAAAAACATATAACAAGTCAGTCTGACCTCCGACTGGTGTGCTAAGCACCAGAGGAACTAGAATTCTCTTGGCATCTAGACCCAAATAAAGAGCTATACTAGGTGCGGAGAAGGAGTGTGAAGCTCTGGTATAGAACAAGGAATAAGAATGGGTGCTAAACAAACTGATCGTACCTCAAATGACCTCCCGCCCTGCTAGAACTACTGCCTTCGCGGCGTGTAACTGTCCATACCGAACTCCTCTACGCCTCCACTTTAGCCAAATCCTTAACCACGCCCCAGTCAAGGTCCCTGAGGAGAGCCCTATGGTCGGCCTCCTCCTGCTACGTCTGCCCTCAGAGGAGCGGGAGCTCGCTATCCATGATGTTACTGCTGGAAAGGCCTTGCTGGAAGCTGCTGCTAGGGTGGGTGCTGGGGTTGTCCGCCACTGTCGTACTATACCCAGCTCGGGCACTATCTCTAGAGATGTCCATATCTCCCACAGACGAAGCATCGTGGCCCTGGGCCCGAAGGAAAAGGTCCAGGACCAGGGGACTGGAACTGAAACTGCTGCGGCATGCTCCCTGCTAGCCGTAACCTAGATGGTCTTGAGGCTGGTGGCTTACTGTTGACGAACTTCCCCTTTGATGATCACAGTTGGATCCCCTATCGTGCCACACCTCCTATAGTGTGCATCCTCTCCACCACTTTAGCCTTCTTTAGGACCTCCAAGTACGTCGGGAGGGTAATGGGGGTGACAATATATTAAAGGGAGGGTCGGAGCACCTCTTCTAAGTTCCTTCCCCGAGACTCCTCACCGGGAAAGACTTCCAGAGAAAAACGTAAGAGGTCCTTGAACATGATTCTTAGCTCCCTCACTGATATACTCCCCTGCTGGAGGGAGAGTAGCTCATGTCTCTTTTTCTCCTTCATCGTCGAAGAGAGGAATTCCGCCCGGAACTCCCTCTCGAAATCAGATCAGGCCACCTCACCCTCTCTCCTCTCCCCCAGGTAATGCGTCCACCACTGAAGCGCCACTCCACACATTTGGCTGACGGCCAAAGGAACCAAGTACTCGGTCGAAGCCCGGATCAAGCCGAAGGCTATGACTAGCTCCTCTAGCCAGCCCTCTGTCTTCATATTAGAGGTGTTTCCCTCATACTTCTCGAGGGTCTGTCGCTGGAAGGCCCGAAGTGTCTTCTGCCACTGGATGCCCTCCTCCACTCGATCATCTCTTTGTTGATCGGCCAAGGTAGCCTCCGGGGCCTCGATCTCCCGCAAAAAAACATGGTTTCCTTCCAGGCGTCGTAGTTGCAAAGTAATCAAGGAATGCCTAACCCAAGTAGTGTAGAATATTATTCTTAAGACTTATTAAACATTTTTTTATTATTAAATCCCTAAGATACCCCAGAAACACGAGAACACAAGCCATTAAGATGCATGTAACATTCCTAGGGTCTCTACCATGCAATCAGTGTGGCCTCACTTGTTTGTTTGGTAGGTCCCAAGTCCTTGCATCAGATCACAGGGGGCCCTAAAATCCCGTGTCCTGGCCGGTCTTCCCGGGCCTAATTCATGCACCAAGGTCACCCAACAATTTTTCCCTACCATCCCATGCAATCATAACTGTGCCTAACTCCATACTCCATCTTATCTCTCAACCATACCTCTGATACCATTCTATCATGACCCACATTCACCAAAAGGAGATAAGGTTCAGCAGATCGCCAGTCCCATCCTTCTTTAAGTTGAAGGAGAGAAGATGACCCATGATACCCACCATTAATAGGTCTCGGAGTGGTGACTAGACCCAAGGTTATACAATCACACAATAAATGGAAGGCATAACCCTTTTTCTTTTAATACGTTCGGGAGATAAGATAGTAAATCCCAACAACACCAAAATCAGAAAGTAAAAGTAATGCCAAGTACCATTCCCAATGCATTTTAAAAAGTAAAAAACCACAAAGTACAGAATGAATACAAGGGTAATGTACCAAAGAAAGAAAAACAACAACTCCAACTACCCCAATGGTCCTAGCTAGTATGGTCCTGCATGATCCCCAATGTCCTCCTGGATACATGAAAGCAGTTTTATATATGTAGGGTGAGCATACAAGTATACTCAGTAGGGAAAACCAAAGACTCCCGTGCACAAGTGGGGGAACGTAGTAAATTCCCATGAGAAAAAGAGTAATCCAAACACATAACAAGGAAAACTATCCACCCAAGCCTCACCAAGGAACACTCCCCAAATAATGCAAGTCAAGTAATGTATAGAAATAAGAGCACATCGATGTTTTGGTACCCCATGCCACATTCACACTGGTTATTGAAGACATACTACGCATCAAATCAATCCCCCCATTCTCACCACAGTCCCACTATCACACCCCGCCCGCACACAGCTGGGCCACAACCTCACACAGTCCCACTGCCAAACCCTGGCCGCGCACACCTGAGACACAACTGTAACACGTAACCTTGCCTGCAAACACCTAGGCCAGAACAACCACCGCCATGCCCGAAGACACCTTGTCTAGAAAATCCACTGCCATGCCCAAAGACACATTGGCCTCATCACGAAGACAGTTGGGAAACCACCACATTACACCTCCCGATGATTCTTGGGCTAATAATAGACTTCAGGCCATCACAGCCCCCCAAATGATACTTGGGTTATCCGGGAAGGGGAGAATAATGGTTCTAATAACCAGCCACTAATAATAGTGTTGTAAAAAACACCCTCCCCTATGAAATGGGGGTGTTCGGCACTAAGTGCTCAACTTGGGTGGGGCACGAATAAGAAACAAAAAACTACAAGTATATATATTGGTAACAAGAACTCTCCCAAGTTTTGGTTTTTCAGCCAGCCTAAGGAACACAAACAGAACTCAAGTCTGAGTCACAACTCTTGCCAACAAAACCCATTTTTCCCATTTGTTTTCATGTTCAGAAATGATGTTTAAATAAGTTTTCTGAAACTACTAGGAAACTAACACCATAAGCACAACCCAAGGGGGGAAAGATCTAGCCAAACGTCAATTTATGAATTTCCACCTGGATCCCAAGTAAAGCCACATCAACCAATGGGAACCCTAAGATACATCCCCATGACCAATATCTAGGAGCAAGAAGGGTTCCTCAACAACAGAGGATCCGACCCCATTTTGTGATATAAACAAGGTAACCACCCAGTCTTAAAATTCAAAACCACTGAAAGCATAACACAGTGGATCCCATCCCTAATTTTACAACCACTGAAAGTATAACAACAGGGGATCCCATCCCCTCCCACGTCTTCCAAGAACCGTCCCGTGAAAGAAGAAAAATCAAACCACTACCACCAAGCAAAGAAGGACCATGCTGGTATTTTCATATTTATAAGATTTAACACACTCCATGATTACAATTTTCATGTGCTTTAACAGGGGTTCAATAGTGCATAGAGAAAGTCCACCAACGACCATGATTTTCATTAGGAGTAATCCCGCAAAATTCGGGAATGAAGATCATAAAGTAGAGCATCATTATCAATCACAACCCCATAGTTCTTTATAGAATCCATTCATTTTATTTATTTAGGTTTGGTTCATCCAATTCTACGGAATCAAAAGCATGCCCGCCCTGCATGATACACAAAAGGGAGAGACAAAGGAGAAATTCCCTAAATTTTATTCAATGATTGACACTAAGACCGGGCATGGAACTCCACGGATAGTGATGCGGCCCTTCTAATCGAAAGGCACTTCTAGCACAGGGTGATCGAGAAAAGAAACCTAGGAGTTCCCTTTTTTTGTTTATAAAGGATGGGGATGGTTGAGATAAGAATCACGAAACAGCATAAGGAGTAGGGTGTGGGTTGACCATGCAGCCCCACATGTCATTAAGGGTCAGGCGGTTAAAACCAACCCACACACCAGGTTAATTCATAAAAAATTTAATTAAATGACATTTATGGGCATTACTGGGCTTAAAACATGTCAAAATAGGGTTTAAAACCCAATTTTTGCACATCACTAGAAATACCCCAACAAGGCTAGGTGACACTGATCAGTCTCTATGATCAGTCGGTCTCACCGATCAGCCGGTTGGCCTCACCAATCACTTGCACCGATCGGTCTCGCCGATCGGTCGGGCCGATCAGTCATGCTGATCTGTCGCACCGATCGGCCATGCCGATCGGTCTCAGCGATCTGTCGAGCCAATCAGTCTCCCCGATCGGTCCCACCGATCGGTGTCACCGAGCGATCTCACGCCAAGATTCTACTCCTTTTGGATCCGGATTTTTGGCAAACGAATGGACCCTAAGATTCTGGGTCATCACAAAAAAGAATACCCATTCGTATCAATGTTGTTCACGTTTATGAACTTTTACTTATTGATTGGGGACATGCATGTATTAATTTCACACTCTCTGACCATGAAATAAGATATGAGGTTGAATGATTCCCTGTTGTATGATCTATGTGGCACGCTAAAGTATGAGAATGAAATAAAAGTGACGGGTACTCCAAGAATTTTATAGCACTACAATGAAATGGGTAATGTTTATTCACATGAGGCATCATTTTTGGATAGGGAGTAGACAAAATTACTTAATGATACATTTCCCATCATTATGTTTTTTCATCTATCCTAGAACTATGTTTTTGATGTGTTATTTAATGTTATTTCCATATTTCCCATGTAACCTTTGTGATTATTAGAATATATAATCTCTTATTGTTCAAGATTATAATTCCAACTCCTTTTATTTTCCATTAATATGTGTATGGTCTAGAATATATTATTCTCTTCATGTTACACCTTGTTTATTCCGTTTCTAGGATTTATATTCCATCACTTTCTTATGTATTTCCCCAGGATATTTCATGTATTTTAAATTATGATCGTGTTACGGATTTTTTTCAATAATGATGATATATTTCTAGTGTTATGTTGTAATATAATGTACCCAATACCCAAATACACTATACTTCCAAAATTTCATGGGTTGTATTAAGATTAATTTTATTAAATCAATAATGATTCAATGTGAAATAATGATTAGGGTATCCATAGTTGGCATTAAAGGAAAATGTTATTTTTTAATTGTATTAGAAAACTCTACCCAAATCCATGGGGATAAAAATAAGTATGAGAAAACCTACATAATTATTTATATTAATATAGTAATTTATTTTCATGAAAATACATACCTGTTTAGATAATATAAGTGGTTGTGGATCTGGCACAGCTGTACATAGGGTAAGACCCTAAAACACCACATTGAGCAGGAATCGATCGCGAAATAGTGCATGAAAATGGGCCTTAAGGCACACCCAGTTTCACACACTCAATTCATATAATTTTCTAATTATTAATTTCATTAAAACCCATTATTATGGTAAAAAAACCCATATGAATATATGTTAGGAAATAGATCATGGATAAAATTGATTAAATCATAGAAATACATAAGTCAAGAAAATACATGTAATTTATATATTACCCCTACAATGTCATTAGATTCCCATTTATATGATTCATATTTTTAAAACACTCATCCTTAGTTTTCCCATTATTCTATTCAATGTAATGAAATAGCAGTAGTTATGTAAAAAATCTTTGTGATGAGAAATTGGATGACTACCCCAATGATACTTCAACAAAATGGGTGAGGGAATCATGAACATTGTGATGATATAGTCAAATTTGACTTAGGCTCTGACAAGAAACATGGATTAGGAGGATCACCCAAAATGTTTTAAAAAGAACAAGACAAAATTCTGAGCTTTATGTGGAAAATGCGTCCAACTTTCAATGGATAGTCATATCCAAAAATCATGAAAAAATAGATCAGCTTTATTGAGAATATATTTTCCATCATTAAAAAATCTGATATAGAGAATGTTTTACTTGTTTTTTCTCAAAGGGGAAAGAAGATAATCTATGGTCGAACATAATCCAAAATACAAATCATGAGGAATGTATTGATGTGTTGTGGTATAATTAATTATATAATATTTTTTCTTAAAAATAGTTTCCTCACACTCTCTTCATTAAAATGGAAAGGAATTTCCATTTTATAAGGAAAAAATATAACGAATCTATCAGGTTATACGTGGAAAATAGTACATGACTTGGATGATATGACTCTAGCTTTTTCTCATCTGAATCAAAATTTGACCACTTCATTGGTGGGTTATAACAAATTCTACAGAAACATCTAGTGATCTGAGCATTTGATAACTTTTTGAAAACAATATAATGTCTCCTCAAAGTTGAAAAACATATATGCAACTCACAAGGGTATAATGGTGACAATAAATGAATGGTGGAGTTTAGTCCTTATGGTCTTATGTAATAATCTAATGGTTCTAATAAATCTCATCATCTCACATTCCAAATATATTGAAAGAAACACCCCATAAATTTATTAAGGGAATAAAAGAAATTATTTAGGTAGGGGATGGAAGGGCACAGAGCTAGTGATTTACAATAAGATAAACCGACCAGTGTGATGGTGGAAATAAATCATTATCTCAACCCTCTAAACATTGTTCATTACATCAACTAAAATGAACCATGAAACTTTTCAAACTATTTCACTAAGTAAAGGGTATTTAGAGACAACCAAAAACCTCCAAGGAAGAAAGGGAGATATTTTCCCATCACAATCATTGAGGGAGATCCCCACAATTAAGTGGAGATAGGTATACTACTTATTGATTTAATAATAGTGAACAAAATTTTTTATTCTAGTTTTAATCATTACATACTATCACAACATTTCAATAGCACTATTAAATCAAAACTAGAAACCTTTAATGTAGAGTTGTTGGTGAAAAACAAATGGAGAAATTGTTGCATCCTAACTATATAACTTGTACCCTATCAATTTTTTCGGATTAACATCCCATTTTACATAATCATAATCTGTTTGGTTTAATTTTATTCTATTCTAGGTATGGATTGATATTCCCTATATAGAGGCAATAATAATTGACTCAATATGGAAATCACTCTCTGTATCTCAAATTGTTATCTTGATTCACCAGAAGTGAATAAAAAAGGATGAATCTTCATTTGAACCAACATATCCATCATAGATATTATTTTCCAATGATTAATTGTACTAGATCCAGTTATTGAGTCTAGGGATTGAATTATCCTTGAATACATGCCCATTTTGGGGAAATATGCTGATGTTTTTATGAGGAATCTCCTAGTCTTCCTCCTAGCCAAGAGGATAAATTTTAAGCCGAACATATAAATGGGGTGTTACCATTATCCATGAATCTGTATATTTTTTTTAGAAACATGATGTTTGGAAAAAAAGAAACATAAGAATGTAGAAAAAGGGTTCATCTACCAATGTAATTAACCATTGGGTGCACCAGTGCTCTTTATAAAGAAAAAGGATGGGTTATTTTACCTTTGAATTCATTATCATGATCTCAACAAGGTCAAAATAAAGATTAAGAATAATATTCCATGGATTTATGAATTTTTCCATCGTATATGTAAAGATAAATAATTCTACCAGGCGGATTTACATTCTGGGTATTACAATGATTAAGTGAAGAAGGAGGATATCCCCAAGACTGCATTTCGCACAAAGTACTAGCACTATGAGTTCATAGTAATTCTATTAGGATTCACTAATGATCCATAAATAATCATGGACTTGAGTAAAAATGTATTTATGTATTACATAAACAAATTTATGGTAGTCTTTATAGATGATAATTTAATATACTCTAAAATAAATGAGGAGCATGAAGACTATCTGAGCACTATGCTAATGACCTTGATATGTTTTATTCAATGTAATAAAATTGTGAGTTATTATTGAATAAAGTCCCATTATTCGTGAATATCATCAGATAAAATGGGATATATTTGGACCCTTCTTAGAAAAATCATTTAAAATATTGATGAGGCCAAAATCTCGGTTATATATACATATTTTCCTTGTATTATCTTCGAAATATCGTCAATTTGTGGGAAATATCTCATGATGAGAAAAACATCTATCAAACATAACTTGAAAGGGAGTTATGTTTTCTTGGAATTATTAATTTGAAGAGAGATTCAAGGTGTCTAAAGTGAGAATTATCACTAAATCATTACTCACACAACCCACAAATAGTAAAGAGTTTGAGGTATATAGTGATTCTTTGAAGAACGGATTGTGATGTGTGTTAATGAAAAATGAAAAAGTGATATAATATAAATCATGGAAGTTGAAATTTCATGACCAAAACTACCCAATGAATGATATAGATTTGGATATAGTGAACATGTCTGGGAAAATATGGCGGTAATATCTTTTTGAGAAAATTTTGATATATAGGAAGATCTCAAAAACCTCAAGAATAAATTCAGACAAAAAGAGATGAATATCTGCCAATGAAGATGGAAAAGAATCATAGGAATGTGAATAAATTGGATTATGTTCTAGGTAAAAAAAATCCAATAATTTTAACATTAATGATTATTGAGAGGGATCCAATATGATTACATTTGAAAATTATGGGAATGAGAATTGTAATGGAATAACATCATCAATCATTTCAAAAATAATTGTTTGACCACCCATCGTAGAAATGAAATAAGAGCCTTAATGAAATGATATTGGAATTTAGAAAAAATTATATATTTTATGAAAAGGTAAATTATTATAATTCAATATCAAGGATGAAGGAGTTGTATTTTTTTGGTTATGGCTATTTGTACTATAAATTCCTATGTTTGATAATGATCAATTGTATAATGTACAATTATTGACTTTCTATGTCAATCTAGGAAGCAAAAAAAAGTATCGAGATCTCCAAGAGATCTATTAGCGAGGCAATATGAAGAACAAGATCATGGAAAATATATCATGTTTTCTTGCATGTTAGTAAATGAAGGATGAATGAAAAAAATAGAAGTGGATGATTAAACCATTACTCATACCATCATTGAAATGATAAGTCATCACTATAGAAATTTTCATTGGTCTTTCGAAGGAATGAAGAGGTAAAAATTATATCTAGGTTGTAGAGTATCGTGTTAAAAATATGGAAAAAATCATTATAATTCATGTAAATTTTTCAATTGATCAATATGAAATGATATACATTACTAAATTAGTTATAATTAATGGAACACCGATATAGATTTTATCAAATCAAGACCCATGATTTACTACCATGTTCTAAACGATTCTCAAACATTATCAAAATATAGAGTTGATCTTCATCACAGATTATCATCCTAAAAGTGATCTTCAATATAAGCAGACAATTCAGACACTTATAGCTAAATTGAGAGGATACATGATTGACATTAATGGAGAATTGGACCAACATCTTCCACTAGTCGAGTTCTCATACAATAATAGATACCAATCTAGAATAAGAATGGCTACCTATGAATATCTTTATGGGAATACGTGAAAACACCTATATGTATTGATGTTGTTGGGAATAAAAACAACTAGGTCCTAAAATTGTCATGTAAATGGTTGAAAATGATAATAACATCTAGTATCACATCAAGGATTATCAGAGTCAACAAAATATCTAATCTTAAAATCATTAACGGGAAATATAATTTGATTTTTAAAACATGGTAATCCTCTACATTTTCCCATGGATGAAATTTATGTTATTTTAGAAGAAGGTTGATCTTAGTTCAAGATAAATCATCCCTTTTGATATCCTTGATCACATTAGAGTAGTGGATTATTGACAATCACTCCCACCTAACCTATATATATTCTATTACGTATTCGTTGTATCACTATTTAAGATGTACATAAAACACCCCTAACACGTACTCAATACAAAGGTGGTAGTATTGGAAAACTATCTCTCATATGAGAAGTATCTGGTTAAGATATATAATGTAGAGAAATATTTATATGAAATAAGACAATTAAGTTTTTCAATGTTTTATAGAGAGACCATATGTTTAAATAAGTTTCATTGGAACCCTGAGAAGTAATGAATCAAACTATCCTATTCTATTTAAGTGTGTAGAAATGATATTTTATATGTTGACATTTCTATAGAAAGAATATTATAAAGACAATAAATTTTATAAATAACATTCTCATTGCATTTTAATAGAATTTATTATTATATATTATAGACATAAAAAATATATGAAATTATTTATTTTTATTATCGTAAATCATATTTAAAATACTATTAATAATCTTTACCATTGATAATATATCCTTTGAACAATTATCATATGAATAGTTTAAATACAGGGTTTTGATAAATCCAATTTTCATAGAATAAGGATGTAATGGCATAAACCAGTACAATCATACACTATTTAGCCCATTTATCATAGATTTAGTGGGATGTAGAGTCTATGGCATTTTCCCTTGACCAATTTCATCCCGAGACCCAACAACATAATAATGAGAGAAACTATTTAGGGGAGAAATACAATTTCATTGATATCATGAACCAATCCATGTATTCCAAAAAACCCCTTGAAAGTATCACCATTATGAACCACATACTTAGGACATTTTCTTGTGTATTAAATGGATTTTTATCAAGACCATAATAATATGATTATGTATTTTTTATTTTCAATAGAATAATGTCCGTATTTTTTTTATTATCATAACTTTATAAAATATTCTCATTTTTATACAACAATACACATATTTATTTTTAATTTTTATTAAATTCGAAATAATATCTTTATTTTGATGAAATAATTGATTATTGAGATAATTAATAAAATGTAATTTTGAAATCATTTTTTTTAATATGAATGATCATATAATATTTCTGATGTCAATTGTAAATTTTATAAGTGTTTTAACACTTTAATTATTAAAAAAATCCATCATTTCCCAATAAATATAAATTTTATTTTATTAAAAGGGAAAATTAACATATATAAAATATAATTCTGTTAAAATAAATATTATTTTCATGATTTTAACATCAAAATTATCCATTGGTGAATTTTACATAATTTTCAAAGACATTTAATGTTTTATGTAAAAACTAAATACCGTCTAAATATATTGTGGGTCTTATGACATCATAATGACCCAAAAGAACTATAATAAATAAAATAAATGGTATCCTAGAAAAAAAATATTTTTTCCCATTAATATATTTTCATTTGAGGTTTATTTTATTAATTTTATAAATCCTTTATGAATCCTCTAAAACCATTAAAATATTTGATGGTTTTAAAATCATTTCTTTAAGAGAATTACTCAAAACCACATTAGAAATTGTATTATTTTATTATGTTTATTCACTTTCCTTATAAAATAATAAACAGAACTCTCCTATGGTTGGAACCATCGACAAAAACCAAGGTATGGATGGATTTTTTGTTTAATTTAATATATAGAGTCCAAAAGTTTTGTTGGATAAATAATAAAGAATTCCCCATTCATTTCTAATATATACCAACCCATGATCCCATTTTTCATCACTAAAAATATTTTTTTCATGTTATTACTATTCTATTACCTACCTAGAGTCCTTACAAGTTTTCTAAAGCACTCCAAAATCCCATTCCAAGAATTTTGATTCAAAATATCAAGGTAAGGGTAGTTTTCAGTCTCTTATTTTTTCATGTATCTTTGTTATATTATGTCTATTATCTACATTTTCAACATTGTATTTTTTATTTTAGATCCCATTACAACCCATATAATTTATAAATAATTATATACCCGTTTCTTTATCATTAATCCCTCCCATGAACAATTATATGCCCCTTTTATGCTTATGAAATTTTACAGTTATTTTACACGCCCAACTATTGCGAAGTGAATACCAGTACTCATTTTCTATCAGGGGTGTTCATATTTATGAACATAAAATTCTATAATGGGGGATTAAATGTATTTATTACACACTTATTAAATATTTAATAAAATATTATTGTGACTGAATCCATGTTGTATGATCTAAGTGGAAAACATAAGAATAAAAATAAATTAAAAGTGACCAGTGCGCCTGGATTATATAGCACAATAATTGATTATGTAATATTTATTCTCCCAAGAGATCGTGTCCAAAAGGAGAGTAAACATGGCCCCTTTATAAGTATTTTTTTTCGACTTTATGTATTTCTATTTATACATGACCTATGATTATGATGAAATATTTAATGTAGATGACACATTTCCCATGTTTCCTTTATGAAAAACATTCTATATCTTGTCTCATTATTCATGTTTATGTTTCAAACTCAATTTATTCTCTTGTTGATATACTTATTTTCTAAAACGTATTATTGTTTTCTTTTAACACAATGTTTTTCCCTTCACAGGGAACTTTATCTCACACCTTTCTTATGTATGTTCCCATGTTATGCCATGTAGTTTTTTGTACGATCATTTTATGGATAATTTAAATAAATATGATGTATTCCTTTTTTTATGTTGTTAGGTAATGTATCTAATTACCAATTAATATATAACTCTCTTTCATCCATGTTTTATTATGTGTTTTATTATATTATAAATAATTTTTAATGTGAAATAAATATGAGGGTTTTTGTATCTACTTGGTTGGTGAATCCTGCATCCCTAGTAAGATTGCCTCATGTATGAAGCCTTTAGTGACAAACTCTATCAACTAAAAGATCTCCCCTGACATCATGGATTTATAAATCCCCAATACACTCATGAAAGTCCAGTCAAAAAAATTCTCGACCCCAATTCTATTCAACACCCTCTTCATTAATAGAATCTATCATATCATTGGACCTAATTTTTTAGGACTGATAAGAGTCACTTGTAATGGAAAAGGTATCCTCTAATCCATCAATGAAACACTAATTTAAATCATTCCGAATATATATAAACCAAATATAGTATCCAACATTATTCTAACAATTCTTTTCAATGTATCCAAAAAAATCTTCTCAAATATTCAAGTAAATAGCTATTTTCTTAGGGATTATGTCCATTCTATCATAAAACCAATGCAATTTTCTCCCCAACAAGATTATATTTGGAATAAAAAATATTTCCATTGAACACTTTCATTCCATAAAAACAAATAAAACAACCAAAAATGATATCATTTAATAGAAAATAGATATAAAAATTTCTCTGAAAGAGTGGAAGGGCCATACCGTGGGTTCCTGCAGATCAAGATGGGAAGATTTTATATATGGGTTGATGTGGTTATTCAATGTATCTATTATAACTGCTTCAAAATCCACATCAATAGTGGAATAAATTGGAATTAATATCCCACCAGGTCCTTCTATAGGGGGGACCCCCTTTCCCCTTACCTCATAATTTTAATGGGTAATATGTTTTATATTGTAATTTCAATTGAAATGTAGGATAATCTCGTGCATGGGGTTAAGGAATGTCTTTGGGGTCCTCCCATATTTCACCTATTCTCTTTCTATGATTGTATACTATTATCTAGATCCAATTTGGAATAATTCAAGGATATATAAATATATTCTAATTTGACTTTAAGATATAATGTTGTTGTAAGAGGTCAATCTCTCTTTAGAAATAACATTCACCACTGGAATTACCTCTTGAAATAAGAGTACCTTCAACATGTGTTCGGTATTCATATGTTCAAAAAACACAAAATATTTCTCAAACATACTACACTCTTTATATGATCAAAAAGGAGGTATTCTTTATAATCCATGTAATATTAAAAAAAAGAAATGTTGGAATTTTCAATGGGTTCCCTATATAAGGGAAAATATTATAATTAAGAGAGTCACATAGTCAATCACATCTTATTTTATGATCATATTCATATTCTGAAAAATAATCATTGAATAAATCCTTGCCCGTCTCACCAACATCTAGCGAGTGGGGGCTCAACAATTAGGTAAACAATATGAAATGGATAGTGGGGGATAATATCTAGAAACCAAAACATTATAGGGGAATGTGGTTCACGTATCAATGTGTCTTCAATGATGAAGCCTGTTTTGTACCTTACTCTCATTACCTAACTTTTTCTAGCACGACCTGTGGGGTTATCAAGAAGCTATTTATGAGGAGGATTTTCTAGAGAATAGGAAATAAAACATTTTTTATGTTCTGGAATGAACAGTGGCTGGTCGATGATAATGTAAACAATGCAACTCACCCGAACCATGACAGCCTAGAAGATTTAATTGTCCTCTATTTACTCAATGTGGCCCTTAATAGTTAGTGCACTGAGTAATAGTTCTCCTAGTTTATGGCTGGAGAGAAGAATATATTTAGATATTATTGATTGTGAGGGATATTATTATGGGTAACCTCTATTGGAGGTGGTAAAAAATATGTACCTATATTGTAAAATCTTGTTATTCTGTAGAAATTAGTTCATCAGTTTTAGAGGCGAGTGTTCTTTGGAATGCATCTGAAACCTCACAATCTCACACATAAAAACGATATTTTTGACTACATGCCTACATCATAAGACTCTCCCTTATATAGAGTTCCTATCATTTAATCAATAAAATTAGAAGTCATTTTTTCTCAATATGCATAAATATGGTTGAATCATACATGCCTTTGACCTTTCACAGTCCCTGAACTCGGGACATCTGGTGTGACTTAAATCCTAATATTTACCACCTATTGGAAATGGCCTCCAAAATTCACTTCCATTATCCCAAAATTATTTTAACATCTCTCCATTGAGGACCAAATTTTTATTTTCATTGTGGCATGGATTATTTGTGTTAAGAAAAATGAAATTATTGTTAACTATGTTTTCAAACCACGAACCTCTTCGATCAATCATGATACCAATTGGTTATCTATTTGGAGCCACAATGATCATCAACATGATGTCCCTATGGTCATGATTGATCCATTCATAATAAAACCTACAATTATATGCATCCAATAAATTATTGTTTACAAATCACACTCAAACAACAAAACAACCAGTTTGGTGTTGGTTTCCATGACTTTTTAGAAATGATCCCTACTGCAATCCATCATTCATTCAGGGTGTACTTATCACCAATGGAGATTGAACCAAATAAATCATAATTGACATGGAATTATCTATTAATCATGGATGAGATTTAATCACCTTTGAATAAGTAAATCTAACAATTATTAATTATATCTCTTCATTGGAGGTCAAACACCATCCATTTGGATTGTTAGTATTGAAAATAATATCCCTGTAGAATTTCTTCTCATATTTCCCCATCGTATTTTTACCAAAATATAGTGTAATAAATAGACTCAATATTTGGATACCGTGTTTTTTATAGGCAATCCTCATATTTTTTTGGATATTTCTCCTAGTTTGATAACATACCATGGTTTAAATGAATTATGATCTCTTAATATATGAGACCTATTTTCTTCTCAAAAACATAAAGCATAAAGTAGAAGTTTCAAAATATGAAATCTTGAATCAGCCTCAAGAAATAGCTATATTATAAACAAAAAAAATAATTAAAATAAAAATTTTATAGAAAAGGAGAATGAATTGCTAATATTATATTACTATATCTTATAAATTAAAAATCTCCAAAAAAAATTTTCATTGAAATGGTATTTAGTAATAATTAAAATACTTACAATCTAATATACAAAACGATTATATCTTAATTGTTTCAACAATCAACCTATATACAAATGAGTTTCCCAACAATATAACTATTTTTTTTGTAAAAATACATAAAAAATAATCAAATTATAATTTTTATATAATTCTCAAATGATAAATTATATTTTCAATTAAAAAATATAGTAATTATTCACAACCATTACTAGTGGGTGGAAAGGGTTGCGGGGGATGAAGGGCAGGTTGTGGGGTGATGTCCTTGGGCTTTCTTATTCACAACAATTTTCTTCCATACATTTTGTTTTGTGGTGGGGACTGTGATCAACCTATTAGTAAATATAGTAGTGATATAATATTTTTTTCTCTTAATAATAATATTATTGATTATATTTTTATTATTATTTTAGTTATTAATTATTTAATTATTATGTTAATTATTATTTATATTATGAATTATTGAATAAAATTTTAGTTAATAATATATATAAATTATGAAGTTTACAAATGATTTTGAAAATGTTATTATATTTTATTAATTATTTTATATCCATAAAGAATTGTTAATAAATTTTTCATTAAACTAAAAGAAAATTATTTATATTGAGAACACACACTTTGAGTCATACCGAGAACATCATTTATCAGATTGATGTGTGGAATATTTTGACCCATTACAAATTAATTATGGATCGTTAACCTATTTTTTACATATAATCTGAGCACGTTTACTTTTTTGGATCACATAACACTCATTTTAAACAAATATTACAGTATAATATTGAAAACATGCAGTTGGAGACATACCAACCACATCGTCTATCTGATTAATGTGTGGTCAATTTTAACACCTCACAATCAAATTATAGAGATTTATCCTAGATTTTGAAAATAATCAAAGCTTATTTACAATATTTCGACAATGTGAAGATCATTTAATAATATAATGATACTATTATATTGAAATCCCACACATTGAGTCCTACCAACCACATCAAGTGTCATATTGACATTTGGATGATTCTTAAACAAAAAACTAATTATGGAATAGTGTCATGATGTTTGGAAAAATCAGAATTTGTTTTCTCATTGTTGACTATATGATTCACATTTTAATATAAAATTATAATTTTATATTGAAAGAACACTCTTTGTATCAATTTGAATACATATTTTGATAAATTGGAATTATTTTTATTCCTACAAACCACAAATCAATAATGGATAAATTTGATGAATTTTAAAAAATTTATGAGTTCTTACTCTCCATTTTGTCTATGTGATGCATGTTTTAATCTAAAATAAAATATTCAAATTAAAAACACAAACTTAGAGTAATAATGACCTATTTGGGTGCTAGATTAAAATGAAAATGGTTCCTATATTTCAAAAATTAATTAGAGGTCATTATCAAAATTTTTGAAAAAAAGGCTATGTTGCTTGGTTTTCACAATATGACATCCCTTATAATTTAAAATGCCACTTTTATATTGAAAAAACACACTTTGAGTAATATTAAACACATCATGCATCGTATAATCATATAGTATATACATATACATCAAAAATAAATTATTGATCATCATACTAATGTTTCCAAACAATTAGTTTGTTCCAGGATTTTGGCCATGATATCCATGTTTTAAACTAAAATTAAACATTCAAAATGAAAATACACACTTTCAGTCAAACTAACAACATAAAATTTAATATTGATGTGTGGTCTATTTCTATACATCAACAATTAAACATGGATTAATTTTGTGAAGAAAAATATTAACATGATATCATTTTTTTATGTGACATATGTTTTAAAACATAATGAAACTCTTAAATTGATAACACACAATAAGAGTCTTCCAAACAACTTCATGGGAAAAATTATATTTTGATCAATTCATAGATTTAAAAAATAAGTTATGGAATCATTCAATCATATTTAAAAACAATCCTACTTCATTTTCTATGTTGGGTTATGTCACAGACATTTTGAACTAAAATATAACTTTTATATAGATTACACACACTTGGAGTCATATAGGCCCCATCGTATGATAGATTGATGTGTGATCGATTATTATACAACAAAAAAATTATATAATTTTTCCTAATTTTTTTAAATGAATATGATGTTTTTTTAAGAATCCTTTTATGTAACAATTGTTATAAACTAAAATGACACGTTTACTTTGTAATCATGCACCTTGAGTCATATCAGCCTCATCGTGAGATATATTTTCATAAAGTGAAATTATGTAAAACAAAAATAAATTATAGATCCCTTTCCTAATGTTTGAAAACAATATGATCTTGTTTTCATGGATTGAATATAAGACACATTTTTTAAAAAAATGACACTTTTATATTAAAAGTATGAACATTCATTCATACTATCCACATCATGTGTCTGATTAACGTGTAGTTGATTCTAACACATCATACATGAATTAGGGATCATTTTACAAATGTCTAAAAATAATTTGAGTTTTTTTATTTTTTTGGGATATTTGACTAGATTTTAAACTAAAATGAAACTTTATATTTAAAAATTTCACTTTTTGTCTTCTCAACCGCATCATGTTTCATATTGATATGTGGTATATTCATACAAGTAAAAATTCTAATTTGGATCATTTACCTAATTTTTTAGAAAAAAATATCCGATTTTATTGTTTTTGGTAGTTTGACATGTTATTTAATATAAAAAACACTTTAATAACGAAAACACACATTTTGAGTAATACTGATAACATCGTGTGTCAGATTGAAATTATGGGGAGTAATATATATCAAAAAATAATTAAAACCACTTTCTTAATGATTATTGACAATCTATGATTTTTTTATTTTTTTTTTCACTTTGTGACATCCATTTATAAAAAATAATACATTAATATTGAAAATTTTTAGTTTATGTCATACTGATCAAAAAGTGTAAATTATATATGCGAGTTCAGTCCCTACTAAAAAATGAATTCCCAATCATTTTCGTAATGTGTGAAAAACAATCTATGATTTTTGGATAATTTTGGTAGTGAGACACATGCTTTCATATAAAATCGTAATTTTATATTACAAATCTCAATTAGAATGACATTGACCACATCATGTCTTGGATTGATGTGTGGACAATTATTTTATTAAAAAAATGAATTATTTCTCATTTTCCTAAATAATCATGATTATATGAGATCATTTACTTGTTTTTGGCCATGTGACATTATTTTTAGACTAATTTGAGAGTTTGAAATACACAATTGTTTCCTTTATGCCCACTTCATGTCTCATATTTACATGAATTCTATTAATATATATCAAATATTATTTTTGGATCGTTTTAATAATGATTGAAAACAATGAAAATTTGTTTTATTTTTTTTAAATTAGATACATGTGTTAATATTAAATAGAACTATGTAATTTAAAACCTGAAATTTTATTCATATTATCTATATCATGTGTACGAATGACTAAATTTTTATTTTTAATTGTTACACAATAATTATGAAACAGTTTCCTATGTTTTGAATGTAATTCATGTTTTTTCTTAGTTTTGGATATGGGATGCTAGTTTCAGACAAAAATGACAGTTTTATATTGAAAACATGCACATTTCATATTACTGACAATATCATGAATCAAATTGTTGTGTGGTTGATTCCTACCTGTCACAACTGAAATTTCCAAAAATTTTAGAACATTATGATCTCGCATTATAGGTTTTGGATTTATAGAGTGTACTTTAAACTAATACGACACTTTCATATAGAAAAAACAAACTTTGAGTCATACAAACCACATTTTTTTAGATTGAAAAGTCCTTGATTACTATATGTATCAACTGAATTGTGAATCAATTTCCTAATTTTTGAGAACAATCTGAACTTGTTTTCCATGTCTGGGCTGTGTGACATGGATTTTAAAATAAAATGAATCTTTTATAATGGAAATGTGAAAATTGAGTCATATTAATCACATCGTGTATAATATTAATGTGAGTTAAATTATGATACATCATAAATGAATTATATATCCTTTTACTTGTGTTTGAAAACATGATAAGCACATTTGAAAATTTTTTTACACTAAGACATGTTTTAAAATAAAATAAGACTTTTAAAATAAATCAAAAAAATTGATTCTTCTCATCCAAAACATGTGTTTGATTGTTTTAATGTCAATTATAGAATTAAAAAATTGATTTATAGATCAGTTTCCTAAATATTCATGAAAATATGTGCTTGTTTCATTATTTTTTATATGTGACATTTTCCTTAAACTAATTTGACACTTGAAAACATACACTTTGAGTAATATCAGACACATGGTTTGTAAATTTACCTGAAATAAACTCCTAAAAATAAGAAATTAATTTTGATCATTTAACTAATGATTGAAAACAATAATAGGTCATTTTCATGGTTTTGTCTATGTGATGTGGGTTTAAAATTAAAACATCACTTTTATATTTTAAACATGTACTTTTAATTATATTTTCCAAATCCAGTTCCATATTGACGTGTGATCTATTCATATAAGTCACAAATTTATTATGGATCATTTTTATTGTTTGAAAATTGTTTGAGCTCTGTTTATCTGATTGGGCTAGGTGACACATGTTGTATAATAAAATCAATTTTTGTTACTGAAAACATGATCATTGAGTTATATCGTCTATATCATATGTCAGATAGATGTGTCTTTAATTCGTACACACCAATAATAAATTATTGATCATTTTATATAATTATAAAGAAAATATGATCTTGATTTCATTTATTGGTTATGTGATTAATTTTTTAATATAAAATTAAACCATTACAATAAAAAACACAAATTATGTCATAAGATCCATGTCGTGTCTTATATTAATGAATTATAAATTCCTATATTCCAAAAATTAATTAAGGATTTATGTGGTGATGTTTGAAAACAATATGAGATTTTTTACATTCATTTCAAAATGTGGCATGCATTTTAAACTAAAATTATATATTTACAAAATAAATGAAATTGGAGTCACTATAGTAAAATGGAGAGTCATATTGACATATAGTTTATTTTGACACAATAAATATAAATAATAAATTATTTTCTAATAGTTTTAGATTCATCCCTATTGGTTTTCTGGGTTATGGATATGTGATGTTTTTTAGATTAATGTGATACTTTTAATTTTAATACATGAACATTAACTTATAATAACCGCATCATTTGTCTAATTAATGTGAAACACATTCCAATACATGTCACATGAATTATGGATCATTGTATTAATGTTTGAAAAAAATGGGATCATTTTCTTAATATTGACAAAGTGATCCACATTTTAAACTAAAATAAAACATTTATATTTAAAACATTCACATTGATTCATAATAGAAAATTTTTGTTTTATAGTGATATGAAGACATTTCTTACACATCTAAAATGAATTAAGGATTGTTTTCTTGAATTTTTTAAAAAAACTCATCCCATTTTCTAAATTTTTACAGTGTTAAATTCATTTCAAACTAAAATGGTGGGTTCATATTAAAAACATGCTATTTGTGTAATACTAGAAACATATTATATTATATCATGGTTTGCAAAATCTCTACATGTCACAAATGAATTATGGATCATTGTCCTAAATTTTGAAAAAAGAATTTGATGTTATTTGAACAGTTATAAAAATGTGAAACAATTTTTAAACAAAAATTCAATGAAATAATCATCATACCTCTCAAAATTATCAACTTCCCCCTATTACAACGTCATTAAAAACTAATTCCTCGTATATACATTTATCAATGTATTAGGATATCAGTTTTGAATCATTATTTGTATTTATAGTATCAATCATTTCATACATTAGGCTGATTCAAACCTGAATGAAATGAAATTTAACATACATATTCATCATCAGGGTGGAAGTGAGTATAACAGGACCTAGACCATTTTTAAAAACTCAAAAAAATATTTATAATAAAAATGAAAATTATTAGGCATTGTGTATTGATGTACCTCCCCAAATTTGGAAATATGTTTTTAGTTTTCGGGGTACAAGGATCCTTTACTATTTCCCTCTCACATTTTTTTCAGTTTTTTCCTCAAATTAAAATATCTCATGAGATTGATCCACTACATACATCTTACTAGCTCAACCATAATTTATAGATAATAACCCCAATTGTACTAATCCATTTGAAATTTCTCAAATGTTCATTTATTTATAGGTTATCACCAATGAATTGTTTAGTTTATACCAACTCATATAAACATAGAAAGGAATGAAATTCATGAAATATAGAAAAAAAAATAATCGTAAATTTTGAAATGAGAATATATGATTTAAAATAATTTAAATATTATAGTAAAAATAGTAAAATTAATTTCATGAAACAATATTGTGTTTTAATAAATGTATCAGACTTGTTGAATTGAAAATGGTCTACATCAATATAATTTGGTGGATTTGAATGCATTTTAAATAATTTACTATCTAGTTGAGACACATTATTGAGAATATTCTTATGTTTCTCTCAGATGAAATACCCTTAATAAAATGTTTCATATTGTATTCATTATGTAGTAAAACAATGGGCTATGAGGATTACCAAATCTATATCCTTCCATGATTATAGAAAAATATATGGTGGTGTTAATATTTATTTGGATTGATGGGTGGATCAAATATCAAAAAATATTTCGACTATAATTACAAATTTATAATTAGATAAAAAATATAAAAAATAGTTTCAATAGTACATGAATTTTATTTTTTGAAAAATATTATATTTTCAATGTGTGGTTAATGATTCACATCCAAAATATATCTCTAAAGAAATATCCTATACTATATCACAGACATATTAGGTAATAATTTCAACTTATTGTCTATAAACATTATGACACTGTTTAATGTTCTTGTTATTTTGCAAAACAATTTACTTCTTCATTTGAGTACATAAGAATTTTTACTTCCCGATACTATATTGTGAATATAGAAAAACTATATATTATAAATTTTATAATTGTAATTTTAATTACCTTCAAAAATTAAATTTTTTGTGATTCTATGTTTTCGATTTTATATAATATCCATTATAAATTTGGATATGCAATATCCATAATCATTATAAATATTTTGATTCAATCATTTAAGAAACAATGAAAAAAATAATTAATTTTTTAAATATTTTTTATAGATAAATATTACTATATATAACTCAATATATTTAATTTTCAATAAATATTTTTTCTTATAATGTTTGGTCTTCGACCCCAAACTCCAATTTTGATAATAATTATAGATCACCCTATCATAAGAAATATAATTAAAATTTCTGAATAATATGATTTTTGTTAGTAAAATATGGATTTTACGGAATTACAAAATCAAAATGGACATCATTTGTGGTCTATTTTATAGAAATACATTATTTGGATGCCAAAAATAAATTTTTGGTGTATCTATGTTTTTGTGATTGGCATCCAGTGCTTTCTAAAAAACGAATTACTAATAAAAAAATACAGTTTTTTATGATTAGATTGTACAGATTTACATCTATAGTGTATTCACCAAGATAAGTCATCCACATATTACTTTATTTTCAAATACCTCGCTTAGCTTATAATTCATCTTATTATGTTTTCCCAATTTGAAACAAACATTTACTATAAAAATAATAGAGGCAATAATGAGTTAAAATCCATAATCGAATGGTTTTCCATTAATATATTAGTAATATATACACCGATATAAAATATGAATATTTAATAATTTCAATGAACATTCTGGATAATAGTTTGTTGGAAAAATAGATTTTGAAAATGTATTATATGTATGTATTCACAACAATGGCTCTAAGCCTTTCAAGCATGATAATATCATTTATACTCTTTAGACCAACCGTGTCTATAATGGTATATCCAAATAATTTGTCTTCATATTCATTGTATTATATAATTTTATCATTAATTATTATATCTACTTGAAGGTGTGATTTTAATACATCATGTAGTCGAACTGGTGGGTTAAATGTCATGTCATATTTTTCATCTGATTTTTTGGTCGATTCACTACATTTTATTGATATTAACATCCATTTCGCTTAAATATTTCCCATCCGTAATAACAGATATCATTTCAAAAAAATTTTATCAATTTATAATGTGTTTTTATTTGAAATTTTATTAAGGACATACATCATTTATCTTTATATGATTGAATGAACATATGATGAATGTTACAATTGCAATATCAACCATGATAACAAACAACACATCATAAGGAATAGGAAACTCAATGCTCAGATGATGAGAAACTTGAATCCACAATATCATGTGTTCTCATGGGATTTTAATATCATGTAACATGTCTTTAGGGATATTATACACTATACACCTCACAACAAGGTGATGTGTGTCTATTGATAGATATAAATCCCATTCAATTTCATAACATAAATTTTTAATAATATAAGGCTATGAGAAGTTGTTTTATTCACATTTAGGATATTTATTTATCATTAAAAAATTTACACTGTGTAAGGTAGGTAGTTGAGGAGATTGGAAAGCATTAATGCTTGGGCGGTTATGTGTCTCTTCATTTACAGATCATTTTTTTGGTATTGGTTCTTATTGATCCTTTAATATATAATGTTCAACAATACATGATTAGATAATAATATATTTTTATGAATATATCATTACATACATTCCTTTTATTATCTCATATGTATCTAATATAGGAATTATATTCTAAAAATATGTTTGAGGTGCCACTAGAATGCCTTCACCTCTAATGCATCCATATTGTTCTATATGATTAAAAGCTATTGAATGTAGTTTTTATTAAAGTAAAATTTATACATATCATGATTCTAAATCACATAACAACATATGAAAAATAATATATATTTTTATTTAATATTTGGACAAAATATTGATCATTATTATTATTTCATACATATGCATATTATTATACAACTTGTATATTATCAAATACTAGATTTTCCTATTAATTTATATGATCCTACTTCAATAATATATGATGTTTGAAAGATGCGACTTTGAAGTCTGATTCCTAAATCAGTATATAAATAAAAGAACCATTGTTTTTTTGTATCACATAAAACATTTTCCATATATTTAAAGTACATACTAATTTTTTCATGTGAACAATACACTATCCTTGCTTTATTGTTCGGGAACATCGGTTTTGATGTATATTGGTTTTTTAAACTCCATTTTTGTTTTATAAAATCAAAAAAATTAAGTTAATGTGGATAAACTAAATATTTTCAAACAATATGTTATCAATAGAAATGAACTTTAAAATATACCTCAATAAGAAAAGAAATGAATAATTCACATGTTTCATTGTTTATAATGTTTGAAAACATTTCTTATGTGGGGGGATTCACATTCCCCCAACATATCCATTATGATACTTTTTAATAAGTCTTATGAATTATATATAAGATTTTTGAGAAACCATTAAGAAATATTTATAATTTAAGATAACTAAAATTAAAAAAAATATTAAAGGGAAATAATAATTAAATCAAGGATTAATTATATAATTCATTTGTATAATGGAGAAAATATATCATATCATTACTATAAAATCATTTCTATGGTTGTCAAAAAAATATGAATGACATTGTACTATGTATCTATGTTTATTTGAAAAGACATTCTAATTGTGAAACTAATGTAACTAATTATAATTAACATTATGGGGTAAACAAGTTATCCTAATTGATCCTATCTGACCTCAAAATTTATTCCTTTTCTTATTTACTTGATAACATTTTTAACACATTGATTTTACACTACTCTTGTTTTTTCATCAAGATATTGTGTATCCACTAATAATGTCATAGTTTCTTCAATAATCATGTGTTTCTCATTGATATTGGTAACATTTCCATGTGGAGAAGTCATTGTCTTCCGGAGTAGTTAAAAAATAACTTGTATTATGTAATTATAGTTGAGAACAAATAATATTATGAGGAAAAACATAGTATGTTACAAAAACATTATCCTATTCATTAATCTCTATTTATATTCGATAATCATTAAGGCATTTTGATCCCTGATTGAGTATAAAAATACCCACCTTATGTTTCACTCTAATGTACAAGTAAATATATATATTTGAATCCATATCAAATGATTATAACCTGACAATAAAAATCCCATCCTAAATTTAATTTTATTCTGAACCCATACATGTTTAAATCTACAAAATAACAACTGACCAATTTCTATTGTGGGGATATGGGAAATATAATACATAAAATACGTGTAATTTCATTATGAACAATTTTTCCTCATACCCTACAACATAGAAATTCTCCTTCATAGACATCAATTCATCAAATTTATCTACACTTATAATACAAAAAATGCAATTGGAAATAAAAAACATGAAATGTTTTATACTATAACCCATATATTTCATTGATGATGATGAAGTTTTATGTATTTGTATAAATTGCATTTTTTATCCATGGAACCAATTAACACAAACACATCTTTCATAATCCAATCTTAACAATTTTCATTATAAAACAGTCATTGTATTCATTATAAAATAATGTATTTCCATTAATTAGAAAACTAGTGTCAGCGATGAATTGTATATTTGGTCCCCTAAGTATCCATTTAAGACAACAGGCAACTAAAATAATATTTATAGATAACTTCTTATAAATATGATATGAGAACCATCTTATAAACCACTGATAATGGTATTTTATTCTTTCATTCATCCATTTATGGATCCAAATGTCCATGAATTACACTATGTAAATAAACATATGGAGAAACCTTTATACTATTATGTAAAATTTAAAGGTGATATAGATCCTTCCCAGTAATGATAATTGTAAAAACATCACTTAAAAAAATTCATTTTCCTATTTTGATTTCATTGTGATAAGATTTTGGGATACAAATTCATTAACATCTAATATGTAATTGGTATAGAATTTAATATCTTCTTTAATAATATATCATTGTAAAATAAAACCTTTTAAACGAACTCAATTCTAGTTGTAACCATTAAAACGATTCATATATCATTCATTGGGGAATATCTATCATTAATGGAAATGACCACGTAGATGAATCTGAAAAATAGATTGAATCATTAGGTTGAATATTTTATTAGATAATTATGGGGGGAAGAATATCTAAAATTAACAGAATATAACCCTAATTTTTTATGGATGATTGGAAACCTTATGTGGCCTATAACATTTCTACATATGACTTGGAAAAATAGTCAATGTAGGGTTAATGTATGTCATGGATTTTTAGGCAGAGTGTAACATAATTCAATAATACTTAAATCATACCTCAAGATATAAATATCATGTTATTTTAGACCAAGTATCATCAAATCTATCACTGAAAAAGATATTATTGATATTTTTTGAATACTTATATTGATGTTTTAAACCATTAATAAAGTTGTATAATTTAATTTTTTAATTTCGGGATAGAGTGTATGCAATTGGGGGAATATAATTTCATCATTCTCCATCCACTGGGTCAAAATCTCCCATTATCTACATACCAATAATGTCCAACATTTCCTTAATTCCACGTTTTTTATCTCTGGTAAATTTATAACATATTAATAATACTAACACGTATTTTTTTCATTGTGCATGAAATGAAGAAAAAATCTAACGTAATAAAATTATTATTAGCTAATTCAAATCAAAATTATATCATATACCAACAAAATTTCATATGTTTTGTAATATTTTTTTCCAATATCAGTTCAAATATCATTTAATTTCTTCAATAGTTGATTAACCATTAGTAGAGATGGTGCATTACATTATATTATTTTTCCATTGAATGATTTTATCTATGGTTTATATTTATTTATTTTGTGTAAAAAATCTAGATTACCTTAAAAACACCTTCAAAGAATGTTTCAAACTAAATGAGTGTGTACCATCTTCTAAAATGGGACACCCCAACAATACATTAATATCATTTCATAAAAAATATCAATAGGGAGGGTAATCCTTTATTATACTTTAAAACATGGATATAAATTTGATCTCTTCACTTATATTAACCTTATAAATGTAAAAATTATAACCCACATCATTTTTATATCATAAATGAATGGGGCCAAATAAAAATAAATATCATTGTCAGGTTGTTTTTGTATTGATATAAGTATAGAAACCATAATGTATATTAACTTATTTTAAAACCATTATGGTAACATATATATTACTACCACAACTGGCCATGTACAATGCATACTAATTTATAAAACAAAAGGATTTATTACATCCATTAATAAAAAAATTAAGGTTTCATGGATTTATTTTAAAGTCATGATACCCAAAAAGAATTTATTTAACTAACGGTAGTATATTGGTCGATGTAGATATCTTTTTTGGATTATTATATTTGAATCCATTGATATTTTTATAATTTTTTTCTAAAATACATATAGTCATCTATACATTATAATGAAAGCAAAGTACCCTTAAAATTTTAACGAAATGATTCATATTTCATGTACCAATCTATTCCAAACTTAAAAAATTGTGTGAATTATTCATATCATGTGATAAATACACAACAGTATCATCCTAGTTACTAAGTACATCCTTTTCCCCAGAATTTAGTCCATCATATTTTCATTTTGATCTATTCTGTGAAAAATTAAATTATTCATACAACTATTTTAGACTAATTTAACTTGAATAACAATATTATATAAAAGGAAAAAGTATTTGAGAAAGGTCTTATATATGCTCTATTGAAAACTACATAATCCTTTTGACTCCGTCATCATACTCCACCCTCATATGATTAACATCCCTCCATTTTTGATTCATATCCCTCCTATTAGTTTTAATAATATTCAATTATAAAATAAATGAATAAATATTGACAGTATTAATTATTAATGTAAAAAATTATAAGTACATTCAATAAAATTTTTTATTTTCTAAATAAAGAAGTCATATCTGCTTTGGACACTCAAATATACAGTTTTAGATAAGTTATAATAACAAAAAAGATATAATTTTCTAGACTCATCATGTTTTAATCATGCTGAATTGATCAAAAATTGTTACACCTATTTAATCTATCTCTAATAATATGTATATATGTTTTGTAACATTATTCAATAAATAAAATTTTCTAATTATCTTGATTCCCATAAATAATGATTAATTATTGTAAAAAATATTCAAATTTGGTATATAGTGATTTATGTATTGAATGATTAAGTCTAATTAATTCATTGATTACTACTAATTAAGATTGTATACAGATATTTTTCTATGTTTGAGAAACATGGAGTCTACCACCAGTTCTTCTTTTAAGGTAAAGGACCTAGAAATAGTGACCCTAACACAATGACCAAGAAATTGTGACCCAGACACTGTGAGCGAGGCATTGTGTCCTACTCACCACTACCCAGGAACCGTGAACTAGACAACAGGACTAAGACTCCATGACACAGACACCGTAACTAGTTTCTTATCTCCTAAAGGCTTGAAAATGGTTCCTTTCTAAGACATTGTTCAACGTTTGCAAAAAGACCAAGCACCGTGATCCTAACAGTGAATTTGTGCTACAATTTCTTGACCTTAACACAACTATGCCATCATGATTGTCTCACTGATCAAAGGAAGTGAAGAAACAATGTTTTGTAGTGACATAGTTTTCAAGTGACACCGTTTCAAGACATATTGTGATACAGTTCATTAATATGTATTGATGTTTTAAATTTAATTTTTAAAAATAATATATGAGTCTTTTAAATTCACTGATATAGTTAAAATTTATATGTATACATGTCACCAGATAGTACAAGGTATGAGGTTCGTGATACGTGCCTCCTTTAGGCTCAAATAAATGAACACAAAGAATAAAAAAATAGAGTGTCCCTGATACCAGTGACGAGTAGTAGCGTGTAGTAAAAATGCAACCATTATTGAAAAGTGGAATGATACAAGCACCAAGATATATCTGAATAACACACAAATAATTCTAGAATTAAAATATTGAGTACCCCAGATCAGAGCCAAATCACCATCGTTGTACGAACTCCATGAAGAACATGAGATAGATCTAACTAGAAACTAGAGCACCAGTCATGATATACTTGGTTTCTCACAAATTTACTTGATACTTTCATATGCTTTATCCTATAAGTCCAAACCGGCATAAAATAACACTCAGAGCACTTCAAACCTTTTCCCATCATATTTTCTATGTTGTGTTTTGTTTTTATCTTTTGATCAGTGTGTGTGTGTGTGTGTGTTTGTAATAAAAACAAATTGTTTATCCTGCATTAAACCATTTGATACAATATATCCTTCATTTAATATCTTTTTACATTTTTTAACTCCCACAGATGAGTTTGTAAGAGTTCATTGTGTGAAATGATAGTGTTTATCCACGAAGAACTATGTAAGAGTTTATTTGACCTGAACAGTCCAGTGCACTGTTGTTTACCCCAATCCAGGGTGTTGATCATGTTTATTAATATAAACTACTTAGTGGAAGTTTATCACCCAGTGGAATGAATTAGGACTCGTCTTGAGACTGAACCACTTGTTTTATCCACAATGATGTTTAATTTAGTTTTCCTCTGTTTTACTATATAAGACAAAAATTAATAGATTTAATTTTATATTTAATATTTGATAGAGGTTATAATTGTATTTCCTTATTATAATATCTTCTAAAGTAATATCAATAACTCATATTACAATTAATGAGAATTAATCAATATTTTGAGATGTTTTTTTAACAGTCAACCCTATTTTACTATATAACCTTAATTTACTTGGATATATACAATTTTATTGGGGATACTTCTTAAAAAATACTCTTTAATAGAAATTATTATAGAAAATCAATTCACACCCCTCATGAGTAAACAACTCTGACTAACATTTGGTATCAGAGAAGTTTATTAAGACTATGTTGTTTAAACTATTCAATAATAATTTTAGTTTTCAATTAATGGTTATAAATTTCTGTTAAATCTAAAATCTGATATCTTCATAAGTATTTTGTTATTATGGATAATAGACTAGAAGGGGCCATGATAAACAGAGAACCATTATTTAATGAAATAAAATTTTCCCAATGGAAGATTAAAATGCAAATTCATTTAGAAATTATGCGCTTTGAAATTTGGTCTTTAATTATAGATGAGTATAAGATTCCTGCTTCTCATAGGATTACATGGGATAAACCAACCAAGACTACCTACAATAACAATTGAAAAACAATGAATAATTTATATTTCTCTTTTGGTTATGTTAAATTTAATAAAAATTCTGTATGTAAAAATTCCAATGAAATTTTGGATACCTTGTCTGTATCACATGGAGGAAATTCTTGTGTGAAATAAAAGAGATTTAATAATTAAAATATTAAATATGATAACATAAAAATGAATCATTATGATAATATTTCTAACTTGTATCTCAATTTCAACGAAATTGTGAACACAATGATTTCTTTTGGAAGTGATGTAACTGCCAAAGAACAGATCATGAGGATTCTCATATGCCTACATAATAGATGGAGAGTAACCATAGTCTCTATTAGAGAGTCATGTGACATGAATAAGTTACTATAAAAGAATTCATTTGTAAACTAATGATGTATGAAGAAGAGATGAATGTCCACAAGGAAGAAGAGGATGAACCCAAAAGAAAATCTATTGCATTTAAGACCACCACCTTTAAACACAACTAAAGAGGTAAATTGGATGTATCTGTAGAATTTTTCAGCAGTAAAAAATCATTACCTGATAGTGATGAGTAGATTGATCAATTTTCACAATGGTTTATGAAATTTTACCATAGTAAGGAATTTTTCGGAAAGCCTATCTTCATCGGATGATATGATAAAATGGGATGATAGATGAAATATTAGAAAATAAGTGACATGCCTGATGAGATATTTTTCTATGAATTAAAGAGAAAGGTTCATATACATGCTAACAATCCTAGGATCAAGTACAAAAAGAAATATTAGGACGAAGATGTAAGTTATAAAATGGAGATTAAAGCATATTGGAATACTTCTTAGGACTGTTCAAGTGACTCAGAGTCTACACATGATGAACCAGCTAACAAAGTGAACATTTGTTTCATGAAGAAGACATTCGAAGTAACCCTAGAATCTTCTATATAAAATTCATAAAATTCTAGATATTAATGTGATTTAAATCATACGTAAAAAGGTAAAATGATTTAGTATTGAAATATGTTTGATGATATATCTAATGAAATAATAGATAATTACAAGTCTTTAAAGAATCCTCTTTCTATTACCTCAACTTTTAAATTTGAACTTACTGTAAAAGGAGATAAAAATGTTCAATTAATCAAAGAAAACAATGAACTAAAGATATCTAATATTCAATTGAAAAAGGACCTTGAAAGTCATAAAAATGGTAAAGATATCTATGTACAAATGTTAGGTAAATAGAATGCTCTTAAATATACTACTGGAATTGGCTATAAACCTTGTAAAAGAATTTTTGGAAAGCCCATTGTTTTCTAAATCATGGACACACATCATTACTCCACGTTCAAGAAAAAATACTGTAGTTAATTTTATGATACAATCAATACTGCTTCATTATTTTTTGGACAAAATATAGTTTATTTTTTCATGTACATTACATAATTCTTATAAGAAACCTACGAGGGATAAGTGGGTTACTAAAGCGCTAGTCAATAATATTACTTGACCCAAGCAAATATGGGTACCAATAAATTTTTTATTTTCTTATTTAAAGGAAAATTGATTAAAGGGAACCTATAAAATATTATGGTACATGAACTTTGAGTGTTCAAGACACATGGTAGGGGACAATTCATGCTCCATAAACATAATAAAAAAATTATGTTGGACATGTCACTTTTGATGACAATGCCAATGGAAAAATCATTTGCTTTGGACAAATTTGTAACTCTTACTCTGTTTTAATTTCACAAGTACTTTTTTTGGATATATTAAAATATAATCTGATTAGTATTTAAAAACAATATGATGATGGATTTCATGTTAAATTTGATATTGTTTCCGGCAATGTTTTTAATTCTAAAAATAAAATAGTGTGTTCTGCTTTGAAAATTGAAAATATATACTCTTTGAAATTAGATTCTTTAGATTCTCACAATGATTCTTGTTTAGTTGTATCTTAAAAATAGTATTGTATTTTTCAAAGAATACTAGGACACAATAATATTCACTCCCATAGAAATATAACTAGAAAATAATTAGTTAATGGCCTACCCAAAATTGAGTTTCTAAATGATAAAGTCTGTAATCCTTTTTATAAGGGAATGCAACCCAAAATTTACTTCAATCCAAAGAAAGAAGATTCAACATCTCAACCACTCGATCATGTTCAGATGGATTTATTTTGACATTCTTGAAATTCTAGTTTAAATGGGAAGAACTATGTTTTTGTTCTTTTAGATGAATTTTTTTGGAAATTATTGGACATTATTTCAAATGTTTTCAGTAATCCTTTCACTATTTCACCCCTTATTGATGGCTCTAATTTCGTCAGTTGTGTATATGTTGTATGAGTACTAACGAGTCCAAATTTAGGATTATGGGGAAATACCTTCAAATATTTTCACATATATGTCTGCCAATAATTTAAAATGCATTTATTCACAATTTTAACATTATATCATCTTCTAGAAAATACATTCATGGAAACATACCTCATTTATTCATTAACAACTATGACGCCTAGCCAACTATATTCAAAGTTTTCATTTACATTTTCAGCAGAAACGTAATCTGTAATTTGTTCTCTGTATATAATATCTTAAAAAACTATATGAATAATACCTCTTTTTAGCTTTGTATCCAAATGAGTCTTCAATTATAGTAAATTTGGATAGAGAACTAGCAGTTTAATAGTTCTTTCAGTAGTTATTTTGGATCGATAATTCCATCCTTTAAATGATTTTGAGCCCACATTTCTTTCCACCCCATCCATTTCTCTATATATAATAACATTCATTGGTTCAGAACTTTTATTTATTAATTGTTAAAGGATTATCTTGAAAAAAATGGAAATAAATTCCTCTTAATCCACATGTACTCTTAAAAATTGTGATAGTCATGCAATTAATGTTTCAATATCCTTTTCGACGGTGTGAATATCATCTTCATTAAGTGTAATAGGTAGCTTTTCCTTTGTCTCATGAGGTACAATAATCGTATCTCTCATATGATCAATTGCAAGTGGTCTATAATACATCTTGTCCTCTTGGATGTTGAACATCATATCCCTTGCTATATGGTGATATGTGGGTGTTTATAGATATAAATCAAAGTCATTATCACCCTATAAATGATTAGTATAGTAAAAGTAGTAGTGATTTCCTGATTCACATTTCATGGGATCAATTATAAAAATATTGATTACCATGGCTGAGATAGCTCTATAAGGGGAATGGCTCACCTTAATGCTGGTAGGTGTGGGGTAGGATCTCCATGCACTGGTTGTTCTTAATTTGTGCCTTATCCTTTCTTCTTAAACATAATAGTGTCTAGTAACTCCCCATACCATTGAAATTTTTCATCAGGAGTTTCTAGTCATTTGATAATTTGTTTCATTTCATCATTTTTATAATCCTTTTATTTATTTTTTCTCAAAATATACTCAGGGTGTCACCCCAAACCCCGCACCTCTGACATGACAATATTGATCTGGCTACTTCAAAGCTGTCGATAATAAGTCTGCATCTACTACAAGAGTAGTTGATTCCTGTGACTATCATCTATTATAAAATAAGTAATTACTATTATGTAATTGTAATTTAAATCAAAACTATTTATCATGTCATACTTACACATATTTCCCGAACATTTTTTGTGTTATCATCTTCTATCTTTTCTTCCTTATATACATGTGACTCCTTCTATAACACATGATGTGGGATGGAAGTATCTTTAGAAATAGACTCATCAATCTACATATAAATATAGAAATATAATTATGATGTTGTTTCATGGAACATAACAATATTACCATAAATTTAAAATATATACCATTTTATTTTCTAGTGAAGCATACCCCATTCATCTTTATGATGGTGGTATGTTGGTTTTGATGCATGTTCTTTACATTCAGTTCTGAGTTGTTGTTTCTAAATGAAATATTGAAAATCAAAGTGATGAATACATGTATCCTAAAAAATGTATTATCAGCCACAATGTACATAAAACTACTCATCCCCACAGCGGCCAATAAATGCATCCCATGCTTCATGGGATATCATGTGTGTGTACAAAGAGGGTGGGTATGGGTTTATTTTACCATTAGAATCTTTTAGGTGACATTTTGTTAAAATAGTGACAAAACCTCAATGAATCCTTCTTGATAGCCATAGTATATAATTCTTGTGTGAATCATCTACAATTACTATACTCTACAAGGGACTGAGAATAGTATGAAACTTTTTTATTATTTTATTTTATAGTCAACGAAATAAATAATATCATAATGTTACCCTAGTTTATTCTGATCTCACAACCTTCAGCTTTGATACAACATTGTGCCATTAATCTATGTCAAACGACACAAATTTTTGTTTGACAATTCCAATTTAACTACTAAACCTAGATTTTTTGGGATCCACATGTTGGCCTCATGCATTCCATCAGACAACAAATTTGATTCCATTACTTTTCTCCTTAAAAACATTGGCTGACACCGGAAACCTACGACTCACCTATGTTTTTGGTGACATCGGTCCTTCATCCTCAACCATTTCATCGATATCAATATAATCAATATTTTCATCTAGAATGGTAGAAACGGAATGTGATGATGGTTGTGGGACCTCAACACTAGGAGCAGAAATAGGTTAAGAAAAATGTTTTTTCTCAGCGCTGTGAGTAGCAGCATCAGGTGCTGCTTGATATACATGTTTTTCCTCGAGGATAGGAGAACCAAAACATATAAAAGTCATTATATGCAAAATTGGTAGAACATTTAATTTAGATTACATAAATTCAGTAATGATTAGATAATAACATTAGATAACAAGATCTAAATTACAAACAAAATATAACATGTTTATTATTCTCTATTTATTTTTATCAAAGTCTCAAGGGATTTGACACCTCTATCAATTATCCAAATACCTTAAATGCGGTCTCCTCAAACATACAAAATGTCATCATCATTGGGATCAATCTATAACGATAGTAACGTACCACTGAAAGTATCAAACTGAATTAAATTTTCTTTGGACCCTTCATTAGTTTTGGTTGAGAAAAGAAAAATTGAACACTTTCAGTTTGTGGGATCTGGCACATAAAATACTTATACCGCTTGTGATGCCATTATAAACTATTATCCTTTGTACCCTTATTTAATCAAATCAACTTTCACAAATCCATATTCATCTATATTAACATCACTATTGTTATGAAACCATTTTCATTGAAAATTAAGCAATTGGAATGTCGTATAATCAAACTCCCATATTTTTTAGATAATACCAAAGTATGAAATTTTTACATAAATTGGATTTATTTCCTTACTCCCAAAAACACGCATCACTTTAGCCACAAGTTTAACTCATTTATTTTTCATGGTACTATCTTCATCCTGATCATCTATATAAAATGTAACCAATAATTACATAGCCATTGTATGATAATACTTACACACTTGGTCTAGCAGCTATCCATCGAATCCGTTCTGAAATGGAATTAGGATTTTCATCTAACTCCATAAAAATATTGTCCAAAAACTATTCCATAAACTGGTGATTATGTGTATCTGATATAAATTTTTCTTCCCTTGATGGATTTAACTACATAATAATTTCATTGTGGGTTTAAATATATTGAGAAACCTCCCAACTATTATGCAAAACATAAAGGTGGTCCTGATCCAGATCTATAATTTTGACTGTCACAACATCTCTTGTAGAAATTCCATCACCCTCAATGCGTCTAGTGTGAAGTGATTTCCAGAGGAGAATTATTTCCACATCAGATATATATTCGGTATAGAAGTCAATGACTTCCTCAGCAATATATCACTCCACAATACAACCCTCGGTCTGACTTCGATTTTTGACATAAAATTTCAAAATCGTTGAATATAGTTCCGTGGGGTACATCCATTTATAGTGAACAATACCACAAAGTCGAATATATCTCACCAATTGAATCATTAATTGATCCATCATATCAAAAAATGATTATGGGAAGATCATTTCTAATTCATATAATATGATGGAAATTTCACTTTCCATAGCGGGCAATTTTTCCATGTCTAAAACATTGCTTCATATAGCTTTGAAAAAGGAACAAAGTTTGGTTAATATTTTATGAACATTCTTGGGTAAAATGCAACGTTAAGCTAGAAGAATTAAATCTTGCTTCAAAACACAACAGTCTTGTGATTTCAAACCTTTTAATATCAAATCATTCATTGACACAATGTTCTTGATATCTAACGAATACCCCTCTGGAGCCGTTACATCATTGAATAACATGAAAAACTAATATCTCTCCTCCTTGGAATGAGTGTAATCAGCTGGAAGAAGAAACATTTGATTTACACCTTTCGCGTTAGCTGAATCATCACGTATTCCA